>JBANSL010000019.1:20428125-21846250 GCA_037127255.1 Persicaria tinctoria | reverse complement strand
CTCCATCCAAAGCACGTAATCATACAACAATATTAACTTGCAAGATCATCAATAGTAGTCAATTTAACGAATACAAAATAGATGGGCATGCTACAGATTCTGTTCATAAAAGGAATAATAAGCATCGACGCGTCATTATCTATCATGTACTGGGAATTACATATCGCATAAGGTATGTTGACATCCAATGGTAACACGTATCCATCAAGTAAGGAGCTCACTCTATCATGATATCAAAACTGAACGATCACACTATCATGAACCTATTCACATGGAGGGCATCAATTATGCAGCTTTCCAACATATTACATTTACATTCATGCACTTGTATGACGATGCAACATACTAAGTAAAACATGCTGGATTTATAGGAATATAACAATTGTAACTCGGACCCATACAGTGGTCATCATGAACATCAAACATGTAAGCACAATTTCACATTAAAGATTAATCCGTAGGTCAAAGAGTAGAACATGTAGAATCATACGATCAGTAGGTCAAGTAAACATGCTATAACAACAAACACGTAATCATACAACATGATATAAGGCAAGACACAACACGAGACTTGAGCAAGGTAATTAACCACAACATGAACTTAAACAATAAAACCATGATAGAAGGCAAGGCATAACATGAAAAGCTTCTTACTAATGATCATTGACAAGGTACACGCGGGGGATTATAAAATCATGTCATGCAATTCAGAGAGAGTCACCATTACAACCGGACAGAGACCCCTAAGGGCAACCATTGACTTTTCCCGACTGACTTATCAGCCTTCTTTCCCGTGGGACTCTGGTATGACTCTTTGTGGCAAGAAGACACTGGTTGATCGTCATAAGGATAGAGAAGGACAACCCCATAACACCTTGCTCTTTAACTCGGAATTACGTCAAGGACCATATTCCAATAATCACTCAGACAACCCTCATATCCACACATATCTCCCGAAGACAATGTGTTTACAACCCAATCCCCGTGGAAGACTCTGACGTCCGAGAGAAAGGCTCGATAGAACCGTCAAGGGGTTAACATAGTGGAAAAGACTATTCCACACAAGCTGGTTTTGGACCACACAAAACAAGGGTACTCCCACTATCCCGTTTACACAGATCAGTCAATACACATTTAATTGTTAGGCATACCAATCAGACTTTAGCATATCAAGTTATCTAATGTCGCTCTTCGAGGAGCGACTGACCAGAGGGGCAAAAACCTCACGATCCTACCTAACTCGCCACTCCAACTACCTTGGTGCAATCTCCTTGGAGTCTTCTGGACCCACTGTAAAGAGAAAGCTTTTATTTGGCCTACCGTTCCCCACTACACCCGATAGGGGTGGTCTAGCGCCTTTACTACCCACTCGTGTCCCCTTTTGGTCGGTTTTTCTCTTTTATTACAAGTCGAGTTCATTACTTAGTCCAATTTCAGTTAGGCAGCTTAAGTTCATTTTGCCCTTTTTAAAATCCTTCCAAATCCTTTGAAATTTATGGGCATTTTTCCAAAACATACACTCGACCCTTGTGTACCCGAATTGCACAACCTCAGCTCTGATACCATCTTTGTAACGACCCAGAATTATGATTTCCGGGTTACGTTTCAAGGGATAAAACCCCTTGTTCGGATCTTGCAATCCAGGTACGGGTCGAGGTTTCAAACTCATTTTATGATTAGTAGAAAGAAGGATTTCAAACCCTAAAAGTCACGAAGGGTCGTTGGGTACCCTTAACCTGTCTTAGGACTATGCCGCGAAATTTAATTCAAATGAAAGTAAAGCGGAAGCAAAGTTAAGATACAAAGTGTATCGGCAGAGCCGGGTCAAAACCAAAACATAAGCGAATTATTACCATTTACACCAAGTTAGAGAATTAGTCAGGTTCTTCGATTCGCAAAAAGGGAACCCCGTCATATAGACATCGAGCAATCAAATCTGCAGAAAATACCTTAAAAAAAAAGAACGGGGAAAGGAGTCAGATCGAGCCACTCATGCGGGACCGGCAGTCCTCGCTGAGGCCACATAGTATGTGCTATACCTAATAAAGATGCTCTAATGCAGTACGAAAGTCAAACACACTAGCATGTTCCTAGTTGTAATAATGTGTAAAAATACTGTAAAGGGCCCAAGACAATGCCAAGTGGCATATCCCTCTTCTACCTCCACCCCCTTCCGATAGGGCGGAGACTGGCCAGCTCGTGAATGCATTCCATCATAATCGGGCGGCACGCATGCTTAACCCGCTCCACAATAAAGCCCGCAGGCATCTCATAATATAAGGAAGTTCATGACTCGATTGACTCAGGGTACCCGATGAGGCTGGGCTACCCTATGACCCTAGCAAAGACTCTAGGACTATCACAGATAACGACCGTTCTGTTTCAAACGCATAAAGTAAGCAGATGCTCATTCAATTAGTGCAACCTAAACAGGATACTACATGGCATGCTTTTATGCATATGCAACACCTAACATAAAATGCAACAACAGGCATGAATGTCCAACCTGAATAAGCCCCTAGGGAACTTACCTGAAGATGCAGAACAGCAAGATAACGCAATCAAGGGCCCAAATGCAAGTCCAAAAGCAATCCAATCGCAATAGACACCTATCATCAAGCCATTTCCATAAGCTACCGAACCAACATTCTCACACCCACGAACCCAAGTTCTCAATATCCTCAAAACAAATCGACGGTAAAACCATTTTCCCAAAACCTTTTCGATACTATCAACATCAACCAAAATCATTCTCACAATTTTCTTTTCAAAACAAACATCATCAAACCAAGACAAGGAATCCCGACATTAAGCATTTAAACCTTAAAATCAATACCTCAAAATCATATTATAGAAATAATTCAGACATTTCGGTTTCAACACATAAAATCCTTAAAAGTTTTTTCCGAACATAAAATCTCTTTTTAAATAATTTATCAAACAATGCTTAACTAATTAAATAT
Source organism: Persicaria tinctoria (assembly GCA_037127255.1). Taxonomy (NCBI): domain Eukaryota; kingdom Viridiplantae; phylum Streptophyta; class Magnoliopsida; order Caryophyllales; family Polygonaceae; genus Persicaria; species Persicaria tinctoria. The sequence continues at coordinate 21,843,287 of JBANSL010000019.1, read as the reverse complement.
CAAAATTAAATCATCTTCATAATTATAGTCCAAGCCAATAAATCATTTTAAAATTCTTAAAAATTACATATTTAATCATCACAACATACATATCTTATTAATATCACTCTCCAAAATAATTTCATAAAATACATAATATCTCATAACACAGAATAATATGATGGAAATCATAATAATACAACTAAAATTATTTAAATACTCATCCGATTATATATTATAAAACACATTTTATAACAACAATTTAAAATACACATTTAAATGCAATAAACCCAATAACAATAACCCAACACTCAGCAACCCATAACCCGAAAAGAAGACACCAGAACCCGGCCCAAAGAAAGGCCCAATCGAAATCTGAAGGAAGAAAGAATAGGCCCAACTCTCAAACCCGGATCCACCAATTCTGAAGCCCAAACCCGGCCCAGAAAAGAAAAGAAAGAGGGGAACCCGGATCCGGAAACAGAATAGGCCCAAGCCCGCTTCCACAAACTTGTCTTCAACCTCTCTCAGAAGAGCAGTGCGAGGACGCCTCCAAAGGAAGGCGACGACGGAAGGAAGGGAAATCAAGGGACTCCGGCGATCTTTCCTCCCCAAATTCTACCCAGAAGATTGACAAGGATTTCCGACCAAAGCCCACAGAAAACAACTCAAAAGAAAAAAGGAAGAAGATAGAATAGGAGCTCACCGATAGGTTTCGCCGGAATGCTCGATCCGTGGGATTCGGCGGCGTCGTCAAGGGGATCTTCGTCGGAGAGGAGGGGAGCTCCGAGGGGCCTGGGGTGGACAGAATATGTCATAAAAGAGGACCTTTACGCGGTTTCTAAGTCGGAAATGAAACGGAACGAAAACCGACCTTGGGATGAAACAGGAGAGGCGAGGGGTGAATGCGGCTTCGACAGGGGATCTTGGCGGCTGGAATCCGTCTGTGGCCGTCGGTGGGAGGGTGTGGGAGTTGTCGGATGGTTGGTGGGCTGCTGTTGCTCACCGGAAGCGAGAGAGAGAATGAATAAGGGCTCGGCGCCGGCAGCTTGGGCTCATACTCGGCTCTGCCTCCTCGGACCTCGGAGACGCAGGTTGCTTCTGCTCGGAACCGGAAATGAAGCAGAGGGGGGGGGGGGGGGGGCGAAGGGCAGCAAGGTGAGGCGGTGGTGATTGGTTCGGTGGCGATTTCAGATTCGAACAAGGCTACGATGGGTGGCGTTTGTAGCTCGGGGATTCCGGGCCAATGGTGGCTGTTTTGGAGCTGGGCTCCTGAAATAGAAGAGATGAGGTGATGGGAGGCTTGGTGGATTTGGGGATAAGGTCTAGGGTTCCCAGTTTCCTTAGGAGAAGGTAGAGACAAAACACAAATGTACGAGGGTGTTGTGTGTGAGGAGAGTGTTGATGGTGAGGACAATGAACAGCTGTAATCTGATAAAATTGGAACTTGCAGGCTTTCGGAAATCAGAGGGAAGAGAGAGAGGAAAATAAAGAAAAAGGAAAACAATTATAATTTGAAAAGAAAAGGATAAGGAAGAGGTCCCAAAATACATTTTCAATTACTCCAAAATAAAGTAATAAATAAATCCAAAAACTTGCTTACTCGATCTGATTACGACGTGATTAAAATTAACGCTTAACTTTCCAATTCCGAATTTAATAATAAAATTCAAATATTATTTTCCAATTTTCGGTATATAAAAGCAGAGTATATCATATTTTAAATTTCTAATTAAATCCTGTCGGAACTCGTTTTGAAATATTTAGAATAAAACCAATAGCTCAAGGACGGAAATTCCAAACTTTCCAAATCTTACAAATCGAAATGATTATAAATCACTATTTTAATAATTTAATATTTTAAAATTTCCCGGTCTTTACATTATGCTTGTCTACCATTTTGGACAGGCTTTTGGAATTCATTCCTTGATTGAAAGGGAAAAGGGGGGATTATGCTTGAAATTAAATCAGTACAGCATTCATATGCCTAAAGAATAGAAAAAGAATATCATTGCCTATTAGCTTAAGATCTGTCCGTTTGGTTGCTGAATTTTACGTTACTTAGAGATTCACATAATATGATAAACTTGGGACAATATATATTTTACCGGGCTCAAAAAAATTCTACCGGGCTCAAAAAAATTAACTTGGGACAATCTTGATGTAATAGAGATTCACATAATATGATAGCTTAATTCTACCGGGCTCAAAAAAATTAACTTGGGACAATATATATTTTATTATTGAATCAAATAAAGTAATAACAACTATTTTATTCACATAATATGATAAACATGATACATAGATCAACCAAGATGAAGTGAATATAACAATCTTGATGTAACAGGAGTGTATACATGAAAATAAAAGGGTAGAGGATTCATACCTTGCATCGTAGAACTTTTGGATTTCATCAACATCTTGTCCATCTTGATCTTGAGCCGAAATTGTTGCCATGATTCTTCGATCATTTCCTTTGCTTATATACTTCAACAATAGAGGTGGCAATCGGGCGGGTCGGATCGGGTTCGGGTTCGGTTAGTCGGGTTTCGGGTTATTCGGGTTTCGGGTAATTTGGGTTTCGGGTCATTCGGTTTCGGGTAATGTCTAATAATTTGGTCATTTGGTTGGGTCGGGTTCGGGTTTCGGTTGTATCGGGTTTCGGTTCATTCGGGTTTCGGTTGTCTCGGGTTTCAGTTATTTCAATATTCGTTTTGAAAAATTTACTAGAATGTATCTTAAAGTTCGGGTTATATCGGGTTTCGGTTGTAACGGGTTCGGGTCTTAATGGGTTTCGGTTGAATCGGGTTCGGTTCATTCGGATTTGGGTGAGTTTCGGTTATCGGTTATTCGGATTTCGGGTCCAAAATGAGTCGGGTTGATCGGTGTTCAAAACAACCGGTTCCGGGTCGACTGGGTCGGGTTTTCGGGTTCGGGTCGGGTTTTGCCAGCTCTATTCAACAAATACTTGATCGACCTTGACTGGTTGCACCAATCAACATTAATGTGGGCTTGATATTTCAACAAAAGCTTTGGGTTGTAAGGAACGACAAATCTACTATCCAGGTCATGTTTACCCTTCCAACGGTGATACCGTTTTTGGAACGTCTATACAACGGATAGCCATCATCATCAAACGTTGTGTGTTGAACATACCCTTTAGGAAAATACTTCGTGCAAGCTCCTTCTTGCATGCAAGGTGAACTCGGATTAGATTTTCCACATGGGCCATGCATCATAAAGTTCTTCACTACAAAATACAAATCAACATGTGTCTGTGGATCTGAAATATCCGAACAAATGACTCTATCAATGTCATCCACGGTGGACAACTTATCCTCTCGTTGGAGCCATAGAACGATGTGAGCATGTGGGAGGTCACATTTTTGGAACTCAATGGTGTATACAACTACAAAAACAATACAAATTAAGAATAGTAAATAAAAAATAGTACAATATAGTAAGAAGAAAATTAATTGACTAAATTTATAGAAAGGAGAGCATGACCATGATGAAGAAACAAATGGAAAGTTTATACTGGCTTGACAACGTCCAAATATACTGTTGCACCGCAGGTCTTCTATGAGTTCATGGAGTTTGATACTGAATAGTGTGCATGAGAAATCAAATATATCATCGGTTCGAACAGGCAAAGTTTCTGCTAACCGGGTGATCTCAAGCCACTTTGAATTACATGTAAAAGTAATAAACAAATCAGGATGCCAATAAAACTTGCACAATGACATGGCATCTTGGTATTTCTGCATCATATACCTCACCCCCAGTATACGACGAAGATAGTAGGATACGTTTACCAGCGGATGAGGGATCGGTGTTCCCCTTGAAAGCGACATCTGAAAGATTCATGTAAGTCTTTGAGCGCAAATCTTCTTGATGAAAACGAAAGTATGATAGCCAGGAAGATTCAATCATGGTATAACCGTTTACCATTAATTGCTGGAACAACTTCTTTGCTAACAAAAAAACCGCACATTCGGTAAGCCAATGCTGGAACCGATATGCAAAAAAAATCCCTCAATGTCAACTTGATCATTGTGGTGTGATTGCCAGTATCACGATGCTCAATCTCAATAGTGTAACCATCTTCAGCATATGAAAACAACAAAGGATACTGAAGGGCCAGTTAAAATGGATGCAACTCACTTATGCGCTGCAACTGCCAAGATTGTGTTTCAAGTAGAATATCTCTTTCATCAGGCTCAGAACTCGAGTCATCAACAATAATAGCTGCGACTTCTGAAGTAGTTGGAAGATTGTACCTCCATCCTCACACCCCCTATGACCGAGGAGCTTTCTCTTAACACGTGTAGTGACGCCCTCTTGAAATCTGTCTCGAGCCATTATGAAGCATTGCGCCAATGGGTTATGACCATCAAACATGTCCTTCAAATCGCGTACAAGAGAGTCATCAAATTGTTCGTTGGCACTTGACCTGCATGAGTATACGTGTTTATAATGTTATTACCAAAAAAAAGGCATATGTAATAGCATGATTTCATATTTATAGGTGCAAGCGGGGATATAACAAAATTATAAAGTTTAAATGCAAGTAAACCTATTAGCCGTCTTGCGATTATCTTCCTCATTCTTTGTATCGTAGATGTATAACTGCGAGAATTTGGGTGAAACTCCCTCAATGAGCATGAGACTTCCAATCCTGTGTATGTTTAGGCCTTGGATACGAAAGACGTATGGCCCTTTTCCCTCAGGAAGGGCAAGCTTCTCACCCATAGAGGTAAATCCAAACATATTGTTATAACTTCGGATATGTTCAAAAAAATGGGCACTTCTTGGATCAACACCCGAGAAAAGGTCTCTGAGCAAAGTTGGTGGAGCTTGAACCAAAGGTAGCTCAACTTTGCCCTTCGAACAACATAAACTGAAGGTCGGCTTAGACTCATTTCTTGACTTTACACCCCTTTCCTCATACCACATCAAAGCGCTACATGAACCACAAGTCCACGTTGGAAGACCAATATCATGATATCCTAGAAGAATTAAAGATAAAGTGATGTAGGAGAGTAAGAAATGTTATTTCTTAAACTAATGTGACTTAATTAGTGTAAGAGATAGAAATTTAAGTGGATCGACTATACAAATGGAAAAGAAGGAATAAGATTACCAGTAGGGATATCAATCGTAGGAACACTCCGATGATGATGTACTGAAGTCGAAGCGTGTGGTGAATTAACATCAACTGTCGGAAAACGATAGTACTTGTGCGAAGAGAAGAGTAACTTGGTGGAACACGAAATGTAGGATTCAAATTCAATAAAGAAGAAGTAATGAAAAGAATGCAAATATATGTAATGATAACTATAAAAAAATATTAATAGATACCATTAGAATTATAAATATCGGTTAAAGGAGTGGGTTGCCGTGCTGAAGACTTTGGGGTATGGGATGTAGTAACTGCTGCAATGGAGAGAGCAGTCAATAAAAGGGATGAATGAATGCAAAATAAAATGGATGAATGAACAAATGGAGCACGAAAAAAAGAAAAAGTTCGTTAGGTTACTATACATATATACACACAGATATGGAGGATAGAAATGATGCTTAAATACAAAGTAAATAAGGTAAATGTAAGAAGAACGTGTAATATTGGGGTATTTGATTAACTCTGTCAACTAAAATGACAAATTGGTAGACATGTACACAATGTGTATATAAACTATAAGAATGAACCTGGGGCTTGATGAATGGCTTGATGTTTTCCAGTTAATAAAATCTTGCAGCGCATTCTAGCATTAAGTTGACTAGTTTGACCTCTAGCTTGTGCCAAGGAATCAATCAATCCAAAGTGAGGTGAGTTTTCTGCAAAATATTTTAATTAATGTAAAGTGAAGTAAATGATAAAGGTACAAATAACAACATTGGGGAAGTATAAATAAACGCATTATAAACAAAAACACAAGTGTAGAGATTAAAAGGGGGGGAGGGGGGCAAAAAGGGTGACGTTTATACCCTTTGAGGAACCATGTGTAGGAGTCCTAAGACATTTTGCAGAAGTCGAAATAGGCGAAGTAAAACATTATGTCAAAAGGGAGGGGAGGGGAGGCGATGGCAATAAAAATGAGCAATATGTATCAGGAAATGTAAAGCGAAGTAAAAAAAGGCATGTCGAAAAACTCGATTACCATGTGCAATTGGTGAGTTGAGACGAAGTGCAGATATGGGGTGGCAGAACCATCTAGCAATGTTTAGTATATAGATTAACATTTTTAAATAAAATATCGTAAAATAGGTAAGTATATAGTAGCGAAACAATCACCTATCCACCTTGATAATATAGTAAATGATAACAAATGATGCTAAATAACATGAATTATAGCGTTTTAATGAAGTCGAAGTTACCACGAGTACCAGCTTGGGTACGTGAGAGTCCTCTTCCGAGTTGCAGAAGTGATAATGGGCGAATTATAACCATCTAACCGAATATAATAAGAAGATACGTTATGATAGATAGTCTTGAACGTATAAATTATAAAACAGTCCAAGTAGGCTCATAGTCGAACCGAAGGTTAATTGACCGAGTTGATTAAAACACATAGCCTTCATTGAAAATAAGTTACCTTTTAAGTGCTGAATGAGTCGAGGCTTTGGGAGGTTGACTCCTGGTGCGGTTTATTAAGAGGGGAGCAAGGAAATGAATCCATTAATGACAAAGTTGTCAGTAAACCGTTGAAGGGAAAAGATTGATCATGTGAAAGACACCACATGGAAGAGGCTATATTCAAACAAATCAATGAATGGTTTAGGATGAAATGGACTATAAACGTTTTTGGCTTGGCAAGTCGGTATATGATATGGGGATATGAACAATAAATGTTGTTGGATTAGTGGATATTTATACATATATATGTTAAATCAAAGGATACCATAAATATACAATAAATAGATATTATATAAGATGGTTAAAGAAGCAGCGATTTCAGCAGAGCACAAGAGAAATATTAGAAGATTAACACATACCATAAATATGCCCTAAATAGTTGAGCGGAATCAAATAGATAACAAAAAAAAAAGGAAAGTTCTTCGTCAATTTAGGATATACGATCGGCATGGAGCAAGTATGATATACGATCATTATCATTGTTATTGTTATTATTATCCCTATTTATTTATATTATTATTAAGTTCCAACCCAGAACATTCGATGAGTCCTTGTGTGTTGTACATCCAAAGACAACAATATGTCTCTTCAAATAGATTTGGATCATTTATAAGTATGTGCATAGAAATATGAATAACAGAGGTTGAAACATAACAATGAAAATCAGTTGTAGGATTAATAACTTATTCATATATATAAAGGCAAATAACATTCCAAATGAGTTGTAGGATTAATAACTTATTCGAATATAAAGGCAAATAAGATTCCAAAGTACGATGGATTTTATCCAAATGGTAAAATATCCAACAACATGATGATCACTCTTCATCCTTCTCAACCTTGATGATGATTTTCTGTTTGGTGGTAGACAACTGGTACTCGTCCTTTTCATCTCCACTGTCGACATCAACGTAATCACGTTTGTGGGGAGTAACGAAAACTGGGAGCTTATCAGAAGATGCAACATCAGGATAGGCAAGCTTATCAGAAGATGCAATATCAGGAAGGGCAAGCTTATCAGAAGATACAACATCAGAATGAGTGTCCTAGATGTATGAAAATATAGAAGTGTTTCAATCAGATTGGATCATGTAAACTTAAGTAAAAGAGCATAATTACATATAAGAGCTGATATGGCATGATAAGTACATGGAGGGAAAGGGATGCTGATTTTAACTGATCTATCAAGGACTGATTATCTGTAATGTTGCGAATTGTGTGCGGTTTCCCCTTGGAAATGAAATAAGCGCGCATCTCAATGCGAAAGAGGAAGGTTTTGTTCAATAAAACTTTTAACTCATTAGGGAACGCGTCCACATCACCAAGCTGTCAATGGAAAACAAAATAAGTATAATAGGAAGTGAAGATATGAAATTATTGAACCACAAAATTGACTGGCATGAGAATATTCTAACATTGGCCTGTTTCTCACGCAAAGCTTTAACCAAAGTGTGTACAATGGATTGAACTTCAGTATCAAACATCATTAGGGAAGTTGTCCCGATATCATCATTCACCTCGATTTGCAGCTTAAACCTACAATTAAGAAAGGTATAAATTGATATACGGAAGATTGTGTCCACTAAGATGGGGAAAAAACACAAGAAAAATACCTCTGACCAGGAATATCAACAGCTTGATCACAAGGTACACAATAGAACCTAACACCATCGGTTTCAACCTGCTTTTTGCAGTTGAGGCAAGATTGGTAGCACCAACTGTCTGGCTTTAGGAATGCAATAATTGTTGCCAGGAAAACACCAAATCCATCATGTATCACGTGTAAACAGTATTTGGTGGAATTATATATAAGTGGGAGTTAATGAACAAAACGGTAAACTGAATATAAAAGTAATATAAACAATGTACTGACCCCACGCATAGAAGCAAGCTGAAGAAGATTGGTGAATTCATGAACTTGGAGGAATTTTTGGAAAACAGAAGTATAACTTCGGGTTGTGGCATGAGTAATTGTTCGAGAATCTAAATCCATGTCAAGAAATAAACTAAATGAAAATAGAAATATAAAGTGAGAAATAAAAGACATGAAAATAAGTATTTCTTTGCAAAACATACACATAAAAACTATGAAAAGCAGAAAAAACTGTACATAGCCTTGAACCGAGTAATCTCAGGATGGTCTTGGTCGAGTATAAGCCGCGATCCAAACCAATAAGTTGATACACTCAATTTACCTAATAATGCATATAGATGGAAAATGGTAAATGGTTAGAAAGTACCAATGTTTTGGAAAAAATAAGGAATGATTCGCATAGATTCATACCGAAATGTTTACGTTTCAAAAGATAAAAAGGAAAAAAAGGATGAAGAAAATATTTCCATTATAAAGGATCACTTTTCCAAACTGCAAGACAACAATTACTCTGCGTCCTTTAAAAGAGTTGATGTATTCAGACATCTCAATAGCATAGTAACCCCAAAGAGTGTAGGGAATATCCTTGTGACTACAAAAAGCAGAAAAAAGAAAAGATACAGTCGTTAGCATGTGACGGAAAAATAGTTGAAAACTATAAACAAAAGGAACAAAATCTAGAGGTGGTACTTCTGATCTTCCAAATGGATAAGCATCCGATTGGTAGTAGACTTGTCTTCCTTATAAGATGTGATGATATCGGTGAACTCTGTGAGTTCTCCAACTACATCTAAGGAGCGAGAGATGAGTTACAGATATAGTAATTAAAAAACTAATATAAAAAGGGCATCGAAATATAAATGAATATAAAATATAGATTGATAGCAAAAGTCATTACTAATCAAATAGTCGCCCGGCGATGATAGGGAAGAGACATCTTGGAAGTGCAAACCATGTTGTGCTATACCCAAACCATCACACGATGCTATGATGGTTTCGGGCAATGAAATCAAGATATTCATATAAATGGATAGGAAAAAAAATGATAGTTTATATGGAAATGAAAGAAAATCATTATATTCATATATATATATGGATAAAAAATCATTATATTTCGAGTAAAGGGAAGATATATATTGAGAAATCTGTAATTTATGAAATCTGTATATTTCTAAAATATGTAATTTCTGAAATCAGGGAAATAAAATCAAATATATATATATATATATATATGGATCATGTGTACACATCCCTTATTGTGTATCATGTACACAAATCTCGGCCTTTGGATCAAACCAAATCAAAGGCTCACAATAATCAAAATAAAGAAAAGAGAAAAGAAAAGAAAGGGGAGGGGGGGCTGTGAATAGTGATGGGGGAAGTAATTTTTTGGCTTTTTTTTGTTATTTTCGGCCATTTTAAAAAAAATTTATTTTTTTTGATGTAATTTATTTTTATCTAACTATAGATACCCACTTTGCATATGTTTTGCGAAAAAAAAAATTTACGTTAGCAATTGAGCTTAAGAGTTTTCGTTTTGTTTGTGCCCAGTTTTATTATTCAATGGAATTGGTGGGTTTTTTGATATTATTCATTGAATTATATATGTTTATTCAGTGGAACGTAGTGTTTTTTTTTGTAGTTCGAAATCATTTGGAGCCACATTGAGCTTAATGGTTTTTGTATTATTCATGCCCATATTGATCATTCAGTAGAATTGATGATTTTTTTTATATATTATTATTTGAATTATGAATATTTACTCAATGGAATATGTGTTTTTTTTTTACCAATTTCTTTGAATATGCTACCGAATAATTAATAGTATATATTACCATGGATATAGCTTTATTCAATGGTATAGCTTTATTATTCAATAGTATATATTACCATCGAATAATATTACCGAATAATATTGTAACACCATCGAATAATTAAGCTATACCATTGAATAATAAAGCAATACCATCGCATAATCCGTCAATACAATCGAATAATATAGTGATACCATCGAATAATCAAAATGACTAACCTACAAAACAGACTCATACGACTGAATAATCCTTCATATACTAGTGGATAATCATTCATACTCAACTGCATAATCATCTATGGGAATCAACGGCTCAGATTTCTCTATGGGAATCAACGGCTCAGATTTATGTACATGATACACGTTAAGGGCTGAGTACACCGGAACCAACCCATACATATATATATATATATATATATATATATATATATATACACACACACACACACATTATATTTCGAGTAAAGGGAAAATATACTTTGAGAAATTCGTAATTTATTAAATCTGTATATTTCTAAAATGTGTAATTTTTGAAATATGTAAGTTTTAAAATATGTAATTTCTAAAATTAGGGAAATAAAATTTGCAAGTTCAGAATGTTCAAGCTTTAAAATTTGTGATTTCATATTTAAAAAAAAATTGCAAGCAACAAATTATCAATTTCAGTGGTTAAATTTATGGAGTACAGAAGACAAAGATGTAAGATACCTGAATGTAATCGATTGGAAATTCTGCAGATTTGAAGAATTAGGGTTCAACGACGATGATGAAAATTAATCGACTAGAGTGAGGAGATAATACCAAGTCTGAATGTAAGTATGCAAATAAATGGTATAGCCGTGTAGGGATTTGAGATCTGTCTTCAATTGAAGAGATTGTAGCTTGTATAGGAATGGATAATCGACTGTAGTGAGGAGATAATAAAAATGAACGTCCATCTGAAATTGATAGAAATCGTAGGGAAAAAATTAGGAAAGAGGAGATGAAACCCTTATGATAATCGAATTCTCCCTATTCCTTTCCTTCATCATCATATTATTGATGAGGTTTAAGTATAATATTAATATTGAGATTTAAAAATATAATATTATTGAACTTGAGTTTTAAAAAGGAACTAGTACAATTTCCGCGCCATAGCGCGATTTTTTAAACTGAAATTTTGATAATATAAAAAAAATAATATTATACAATATTAATAAAAATTAAGATAAAACTCATTAAAATCTTTACCTTAAATGTATCTTATAAATATCTCAAAAAATTATTTTTAAAAAATATATCATGTAAAAGTATAATACATAAATATGGATATTTAAATCACTTTGTAAAAATAATAATATCATTGCAACTTTTTTTTATGACAGTAGGCAAGAATTAGATCGACAAAGCGATCTTGAAGCCATCTAAACGATTGCTTGATAGACCCTACGCAGAGGGTCATCAGTCAAAAAGAAAAAAAAACAAGCTAAGAACTAATATTACAATAACAAATAAAGCTAAGAACTAAGATTACAATAACAAATAAATTTATATGTAAAATGTCTAAAACTTAGAGTCCTTGTTTCTTGATGTGTGGTCTGGTGGCTTAGACGGCTTGCATGCAAGCCGATCAATTTGTTAACCTTGACATAGATGGCTTTGAAAGTTGTGACGATTGTGGCTGGTTCTGGGTGCAGTGCCAAACAAGCGTGTCTACAAATTCTTATGGGGTTGGAAGGAAGGCTCACATCCATCCCAATCGCGAGGTGCTAATGTCCAAGTTGAGGTTGGCAGAAATGAAAATTTGAAAAATAAAAAGTGTTTTAAACTAGATTTGATAAACAAAACATGCGTTTAAAAATAAATAATTAAACACAAGGTTGTTTGATGATTTTGGTAGTTGAAGGTAGAAAAGTGATTTTAATTTTGGGATTCATGAGGAGTGGGGATTAGATTGAATCTGGGTTACCAGCTATAGATTTGTGGATTGCATGAAAAAAAATTATGGAAGATTTGTGAAAATCTTGTGTTTCAAAGTTTATAGTTAGGCTTGTTTGGAGGTTTGTGATGGGTTAGTGGTGAAGAAGTGGTAGTGGGGATTTGTTTGGATCTGGGATAGAAACTGATTTGTTTGCATGATGCCAGCACCAAGAGGAGGAGGGTGCCTGAGAGGAAGGAGTCGGAACTCGGAACGGAGGGAGAGGCAGATGATGATGTCGAGGAAATAGATGCCATCCGCACAACAACAAGGATCAGATTATATTAAATTTAATGTGGTATAAAAGTTATCTAAAAGGATATTGGTTATGCCATATCATCATAAAGTCTAATATATATATATTAAGTACTATATATAGATTAGATATTTATAATATATCAACATTTACATGTAGAATAATACTTTAATAGTAAGGATTAGATTATATTAAGCCCAATTGCTAACAAATATTTTGGAAATAAAAGAAAGAATATGGCTGATTTTAAAAGATAAAGGAAAGAATAAAAATTATAATTAAATAAAATAATAATTAAATATAGGTAATGTGTTCCAGGCTGGAACACAAAAATTCAGCCTTGGCGGCCGCCGAGACGGCGCCAAGACGGTTGGCGGCCACCTACCGCTACGAAAAGTGTCTTGGCGGGGTCTTCTTGGCGGAAGCAGGCCTTGGCGGCCGGAACAGGAGACCTTGGGGGTCTTGGCGGGCACGGGACGGGTCTTGGCGGCCTTGGCGGGGCGGGACGGACTTGGCGTTCTGGACAGATTAAAAAAAATTAAAGTTTTTTACTTCGTTTAATCCGTTCCCTAATCCTTACTGATCGCCTCTTCAACTTCATCGGTCTCTTCCTTCTCCGCTCGAGTCATCGTCTCATCGAGTGCTTGACTTCTCTGGTAGCGGTGTGGTGGATCACGGCTGGCGAGTGGCGGCGCACTGGGCGACGGTATGTCTCTCGATCTCGCTCTCGCTCGCTCTCTATCTGATTGGGTCTGGCTCCAAGTAAACGAACATCAGAAGTACAGAACAACAATCGCGGAATCGAATTTGTTAATTGTAATTTGTTTGTGAACTGTAAAGTCTGTAATTTGTTTGTGAATCTGAGTAAACGAATAGGGAACCATTGTTATCAGTACCGTATTTGTCTGAACAGGGAACCATTGTATGTGAATAGATTTCTGAAATTTGCTTGTCTGATTGTATTGTATTATTTGTATATTTGTATGTGAATGGAATTGTGTGTGTTTCTTGTTCAATGGTGACCAGTCGACACTATTGATTACACCCCTACAAATTACAGTACCTTAAGAGCAAAAAAAAAAAAGATTACAATACCTCCTTGTTTCATTTGTTTGGAGTTTGGAGCTTGGGCTTTGAATTGGAGTATATATTTAATTTAGTAACTTAAGACGATTGGGTGTTGTACTCACTCAACCCGAGTCGAGTACGTATCAATAGGAGAGAGGAAAAAATAAAAAAGTAGAAAATAGGGAATTGATTGAATGAACTAAAATCAAGGAAAAGTTGACACGTTATCAAAGTCTTCTAATTTAAAGTATTATATAGATATAGAATATAGATTCAATGTTTTGAATTAAGTTCAATTGTTAACAAATATGTTGGAAATAAAAGAAAGAATATGACTGATTTTAAAGGATAAAGGGAAGAATAAAAATAATAATTAAATAAAATAATAATTAAATATAGGAGAGAGGAAAAAAAAAAAAATAGGGGATTGGTTGAATTAACTAAAATCAAGGAGAATGTGACACGTCGTTAAAGGGGTGATCATATTTTCACCGCTAATTTTTACTATTTTCACCACTAATTACAGGATAGGTATGCGGTGGCTGAAATGACAGTCAACGATCCCACCGCATAGGTGTACGGTGGTCCACCGCAAAGTATTGTGGTGGATCCAGGTGTGTACAGACCCACCGCAATACTTTGCGGTGGGCCACTCCGTTCTGTTGGAACCCCACCGCATAAGTTTGCGGTAAGTCTTGGGTGACCCATTTTCCGGTGGGTGTTGGCCGGACTGGATCGGACACGCCCGTCACCGCAAATATATGCGGTGAGTTTGGGGGTTGTTAGTTTCCACCCTAATTTGGGGTTGGGGTAGAAACATATGTTATTATAAATTGGAATTTAAAAAATTTATGTTTTATGTATTTGTCATTATCATCAAAATCGCATGTCAATTTAATAAATTGCAAATGATATGTTTCAGTTAGAAGAAAGAGTATATAATTTAATAAGCAACACTTAGTACGTATCGGGGTAGTACCCGACGATCTCTGAATCGATTCCGAATATGGCTGCTCCATGTCAAAATAATCAAATATTGCATAGGAAAAAAACAAACTAAAGTGTGGGAAATGTCAAGCATCATAAAAAAAACGTGGGTTGAAAAATGTCATAGAACACAGTTCGGGAAATGGCACAGACAAATATAAAGTTCCCGAAGGAGCCAACATATGACACGGGAAAAATGAAAAGTGCTAATAGCAGAGGCGGACGGCCACCATCAAGACGGCGGTAGGCTTTGTATCGTGCAATCCTCGCCGCAAACTGCTCATCCCAACCGTTGACTGTGAGATCGTGATGTCGTGTCCATGTAGTGTAGACTGGCGGCAGAGGCGAACTAGGCAACAATCAAATATGTAGATAACATGTGACTCTTGACATTAGAAGAGAGAAACGAAACTTTAAGAAATGAATGACTATGAAATTTGAAACGTACCGGAACAAAGTGGTTGCTATTGCCGACTAAAGCTATCGCATCTTCTTCATAGGTCGGTACTGACGGGCCCCCGGTGGCGTACAGAGATAGGCACAACATCAACATCTTCTGTGACAAAATCACACCAAAGGACACTGGTGAAGCGTGGAAAATACCTCGCCCATGATTAGAATCTCCATCCAATAAGTAGCATCATGACACGTGTTGAAATAGTTGACCCTCATGATGAGCTCATCTAAGGCAGGATAGTAATGGTACCGATCTGCATGCAGCTGAAACTCAACGGCCAACTCCCGTCAAACTCGAGACCATACGTCTTGCCCCAAGTTAAGAAGACAAGCAAAATATCTATACCCACAATGACCATCACCTGCAACATTTGTGACGGCTCGTGTGAAAGTAATCATGAATTCGTCAATGTTGCCAATGCCCCAATTGAAATCTATGTGAGGGAGATTCTGCGGCGGAAGCGCCGTAGGTGCTGTCGGTGGAATGTCACCTACAGGCTCCGACGCTGATCGTCCTCTACCATGTCCCTTCCCATGACCCTGTCCCCGACCTTGTCCTCTTCCTCTTCCTCGGCCACTAGGAGGCTCCTCGATGACAATTGTGTTGGGCCCAGTGCCCTCTTCATTGTCTTCCGCATCATCTGCTTCGTTTGATGAAGATTGAACCCGACCTCGACCTCGTGGTGATCCCCTTCTCCCCTCTCTATCGGCTCGACGTTGGGCCAGAGCACGCTCACGTTCCCAAGGTAGAGGGTTTGTCTGACATGGGTGGTGAGTCCTCGGTCTCCCTTTCGGTCTACGGTCCTCGGGGTCAGGTGGAGTCAAAGATGTATGAGAGGGACGATCCCCTTCGTTGAATACCGATGCAATCCTCCAACGAGTATCCTCGTCCATAGCTCCACTCTGGAACAACGTGATGATGCGCGACATGTCGACATTAGCTCTGGTGAGGGGAGTGTTATCCTGGATGTTGTCAACATGCGAACGATTCCAATCCAATTGCTTCCAAAAAATGTGAATCTAGGACGGTCTGATGGGTATCTGCGTGTCTCGATAAGCTTGCATCTCATGTGTGCATGGGAGAACGTAGACGTCCCTCCAGTATCTATCTTTGCATGGTTGCGATGGCGGATCGACTTCCATCTTCGTGTATATGTCGAACAACAAGTTGAAACATTCCTTCGACACAATATGCCGAATTCGATCGCATATCCATAAGCCGTGCGGGTCTGTCAGCCAAGTGTTGTTCCCTCGCCCCATTGTATTCTTCATCTCACTTATTTAGTCCGCCATCATCAGATCGATTGTGGTGATCATGTGAGTAAAATCACCGATTGCAAAGTTTAGGGTCTTCTTTAACATCGAATGAGCAGACTCCGCCCTACAAGAGAAGTGGGACTCACATGTGAATATCGATATATATTGTAAACAAAATACGCGTACCATGAAATTCGTAAGCAAAAAAGAGGTGCAACTGTTCGTCGTGGTCGTACCAAAATGCTAGATTGCATCTATCCATGCACGAACTATATTCTCCAAGTAATCTTGTAACCACGTTCCCTCCAAATACGGCATCAACCCTTCGACATGGCCCCACTCTGCATGCATACCCCTTCTTCTGGCGGTGAAAGTTTCAACTGATCTGGATTTGAACAAGCCATAACACGCGTTCTTGAAACGCTCAGCAACATCAAGATTCTTCGACTTCTAGAAAGCAGCTTCTTTGCATCTTCGGAGGACATGCACTGTGCACAACATATGTCTGACAATGGGAAGAACTTCTCGCAGCGCCGCAATCAGCCCCACCTCTCGATCTGTGACAACAACGTACGGAAGGTTACCTCCCATGAGGTAAATGAGCTGCTCCAACGTCCAACGGTACATATCTGTGTTCTCGTGCGACATGAAGCAGAACCTGATGGCGAAGTTCTTCTTTGTACAAGTGAATCCAATGAACTCGCACAAAGGGTTCCCGTACCTGCACAATGAAATATTTTAGTTTGCAAACCCTGGTCGGTAGGGGTAAGCGATTAGTTTCAGATAGAAACATACGCATTCATCCGGTATGTATTGTCGACGAGGACGACGTATGGAAACATGGCCATAAGATGGCGAGCGTCTGAATGCACGATGAATAGATCTTGAAGCCTGTTGGAACGTCAGGAGATCTCCTCGTAGAGTAGAAGTAACCCCTCTCTCACAATACGTGAAGTGTTTCCTACGTGACTGGTCGATCTCCTCTCGCTTCAGCTTTAAACTTCGCCCTAGCATTGTACACTTGTCGCCGCGATGTGAAGTTCAACTTCTGGCTTTACTCAGCTGTCATCTTCAAGGTGGCTAAAATCGGTTTCGGTGGGGTACCAGCCACGGTCAGGGCCAACGCAGCGTCCCTCTCCTCTGTATCCATCCGATCGACGTACGAGTGACCCTCCAACGAACCGGGAAGGTCATGGTTGTGCTTGCCGTGAAGAACGTCAAACCCCCATTCGCCCCGTTTGAACTCCACGCCTGACAACGCAAACGGAAATCCCTCTATCTTCGAAATAGCTCTACGAGTGTTCCCGCTGGCCACATCTCCGGCAACTCGCGACCTCTTGCAGAGAGTGTACTCGCCGCACTTCTCAGATACTAGCAATACACTGCCACGCCTTGCAGGAGTGCTCCCCCAAGACCGCTTGATTGTCAGAACCATATTTAGCTTTAAGGCGTTGCCACGACAGTGCTATAACAGGTCGTCGCGATTGGTCCACATCTGCGTTGTAGCGAAATCGGATGTGTAATCGTGGAACTCCTGGTTACGAGGATCCACGTGGTCACACTCGTCTGACATCGGATCAGTCTGCTCCTTCAATGGTTGCTGTGGCGATGTCATACATGTATTTAAATTACGGTACAATAACATCCTTACATTACATATATATTACAGTATAATTTCAGGTCGGGCTACGTTACACTACCTATATTACGGTATTTATATTATGGTTTCCATTCGCCCTGATTCTAAACCTACATTATGACGTCCTTGCTAGTACGAGAATATAACCACACGTATACGGGAAGGAGATAGTACGTACAGAAAGACGAGCGGGTGGAGAGTCGTCACCATTGGAGTGGGTTTTGCGCTTCGTCCGCCCCACTTGAAGTCGCTCGATTAGCGTCGACATTTGCCATAGGAGAAGGAAGTTGTGGATGGTCTACCAACGGAGAGTGTATGCCTTCTTATAAAGGTACACCGCATAGGTAGATCGACGGTGGAACAATTGACCGTTGAACCGGCGAAATTTGAATTTGGGGGGCTTATATGGATACGGTGGCCTTACCGCATAAGTGTACGGTGGAGTTACCGCATAAGTGTACGGTGGAGTTACCGCATACGTATGCGGTGGAGTTGCCTATATATACTCGGCACCCAATCGTGTGTTGATATTGTGGATGTGCGATCTATTACACAAGCAGCATGTCATGATCCCACGAGTGGTTGATCTTATTCAAGCGTGGGATTGTGGCAGGCTGGTAGAATAGTCGTTCGTAGTCTTAGTTGGAAAAGTGGTGATAACCCCGGCAACATGTCACGCCAAACGATTTTTGGCTTCGGATTGAAATCTTAGGGCATTGGCATGTTGCTAGAATTATACCGCTATGCACATTGATAGAGCGCGGCGACAACAAAGCGTCGATAACGCATGCCATATGCTACGTTCAGGGATTTTCGTCGTAGAATGGGAATCCCTGGCCGCTGGCATGTACAAGAGCTGAGGTGAGCACCTATAAAACGGGCCCCGTCGGCCCTCATTTTACCAATGTAGTTTTACGAATTATTACACGGGCCATGTGTAAAGGTCTTACGCTGCGACGTCGTCGGTTGATTGGATGTGTGAGGCCTTTTACATGTGGCCTGTGTCGTCGGTTGATTGATAAAGTAGGCAACGTGCGACGTTCACCGATTTGTGTCTTCGGATTGACGCAACAAATAAAAAATAAAAAAATAAAAACTATCCAAAGAACGGGGCAGCCCTAAGGCTGCCCCGTTCTTGGGGCCCAACGTGAAACCACCGCATACGTATGCGATAGGTTAATTTGTGGACCCAATGACAGTATTTATACACCCCTTCAGCATGTTTTGGGAGTGTCTCCCAAAAAAAATGTCCACATTACAAACCTACAGTAGGTCGTTAGGGGATCTTGATTACAAAGTTACCTTCATTCATCATAACGAGCCAAGGTGGACAGAGGAATGCACTTGTCGCCATCCATCGTACACGGAGGGACATTCGTGTTTTTTAATGCGGTTTGAGTGTGAATCGGACATTGTGATGGCTTTCCCTATTGAGTTTACTTGTTCTTATTGTTATGACAATAGAGGAGAACCCGAGTTTTACTACATAATGGCCGAGGCGGAGGTCGTCTGCCGCCTTCTTACGTATTTTCATGATGATTTCATAACCGTAATCTCACTCGAGATTAGTAAGCATGTCACCGAAAAGCTAAGATTGTTCAACGACAACGAGAGTCGTGTGGCCTTCAACATCACGCGGATTGAATTATCGCTTAAGGAGACGATTTCATCTGTTGGTAGTTGTTAGATGTAGTGCGAGTAATGTATGTAGTGGTAGTGACGTTAATTTTATTATTACTTATGTGAAACGTCAGTAGAAAATTTGGTCGATCTTGTTGGGGGCGTAGGTGTCTATAAAAAGAAATCAATTTGTCACACGCTCTTACATTACATGTTTTTTTTTTTTTGAATCGGTAAATATATAGATATTGGCGGAAGCCAAAGAGTAACAAAAATAAGACCATACTAGGGGTCTTACGTAAAATAGGTCGGTAGCCCTCAAAATATATACCCACTGTTGCTATCTATCTCACGTAAATTTCCACTCAGCCCCCCTAAATGCTAAGCTAAAACGAATATGGCTAGAGCCACCCAACATTTAACATAAATACCAACATCAAGGAAGCTATTTATGTTAAATGATGGCCCCCCATGGCTCGGTTAACTAAACAAATAGGGGGGAAAACAAACAGGCCTATATTCCGGCCCAAGTCTCCTAGAATATACCTCTCCTTAACCCATCTCTGCATAAATAAAAACTCGGCCAGTAAAAAACCGGTCCAAGACCAAAAAATTAATCCGGATTCAGGAAAAACAAAAAGAACCCAGATCCATGACAACTCCTCGTATTTCTTCAAACTGAACATATCGACGTACTGCTTTTCTCTTTACACTCAACACCAGCTGCTCGCCAATGCTTCTACAAGCAAGGAGAAACGTCAACCCAACTGGTAATCTTCGTCGGAGGTAGAGTCAAATTCCTCGACATCCGACTCATCTTTGAACAAGTCAGCGTCCCCTTCTCCATACCTGGGATTTTTGATTTCCGACATCACAGAGAATAGCTCATCCATAGTGATTGACAATTTGCTGTCGCCTCGGAGGCCGGCTCTTGTTCCACGAAGCCGATACGACCCCTTTCTAATTCCATTTCTGGTTTTCCACTTTACAAGATCGTTTGGAGTCTTGCATTCGTTGATTTCAAGCTCCCCATCACAATTGGAGTAGATACCCGACTCCGCAGCCCACGAGGAGGCGACCATCCTTGCACAAGCAATTGACATTTCATGGTTTGGAACCTTAGTATCGGCCATTGCTTCAGTTTTACCTTCTGTTTGCATCCTATTAACACTCCTCACTACATCCTCATCACTCCCCACCTGTGCATCGTCCATGAAAGGTTCCTCTTGCACAAATTGGGAGCCCTCAGTGGGAGCAACAGTAGCAGCCCCGCAATCCTGGCTAGGCGATTGCTCAAGGATTGTAGTTGTCGTCACCTTAGAGTGCCCAGTCGGCTTCTCCCTCTCATCCAAGCCCACTTCATCAGTTAGGATCCATGTCGAAGAGTTAGCAGGAGTAACCTTTTGCGATTGAGAATGCCCAGCTGCAGCATTCAATCCCTCGCATCCCACCTTGTCGTCAATCCTAGCTGTAGCAACAACAGCAGAATCCTGGCCAACCCCAAGTCCACTCCAACCCTCAGCTGTCGGTCCCCTAAGACCCCCAACTGCAGTCTGAACAGCCTTAGCAACCCGAGCATTAGCCTGGATTCCGATCGGACACGCGGAATCGATGTGTCCGAAGCAGCTGCACCTACCACAGCACCAAGGCAGCCACTCAAAGATGACTTTCAACTGGCATTCAACTCCTTTTTCGTTTTTCAAAACCACAAATTTCCGCCTTGCCCCCTCGACAGTGATTTCAACAAGCATTCGAGCGTAGGACGACATTTCCTGAGTCGAAGTATATTCGTCAATGCTAAGCGACTGTCCAATTCCACTCCCAATCTTGCTCAGCATATAATTTGTGCAAAAAATTGGAGGGATATCCATGATTCGAGTCCAAATCGGAACCGATTTGAATAGACCCCAATCCATAGGCTCCCCCAATGTCCATGGTTTCAGCAGTAGCGGAGAGAGACCAATCACCCATGGACCGTGCTCAAGCACCCACTTCAGATCCTCCTCTCGATCGAACTTAAAAACCAAGATTCCAGAATTTTTGATGAAAAGCTGAGGGGTTTTTACCTTCCAGCTCTCCCTTATGAATTTTGCGATTGCCCCTGTCGGAATCCATTGTCCCATGACAGCTCCAACCATGGTTGCCTCCCAAGCTTTCCCAACTTCAGCCACCTCCTCATTAGTGTAGGTGATACAATCCCCGTCGATATCAGGCACAAATTGAAGTTTCTCAGAAATGTTAGCCCTCCTGTTACCCCTAGCTACCTGTGCGAAAGACAAGGGCCGGCCAGTGCGTGCACCCGGCGGAAGGCGAATCGAACCACCAGGCCGAGGGGGAGGTGACGAACCTTCTCCACCATCTTCATTGCTATTCGTAACTGGAGGTGGCGGAACCCCAGTCTTCAATGGCGTCTCTTTACCAGATCCCGACCCCGAGCCCGAGGATTCAGAGAATCCCACTGATGACGACCTTCCGGAGTTACCACATCCCATATCCAGGCGAACCTTAGCCGGATCTGGCCGGACGCCGCCCGGATCTGAAACCCTAGCCCCTTTCTCGCTCGATTGGAAAATAGCGGCGTGGATCTCCTTTTCCATCCACCGTTTCTTATCATAGTCCAACCCCTCCGGTGAAACTTTCTTCTTACCCTTTCCTTTGGCCATCGCCAGGAGACGTACCAGACAACGGAAGCAAAACGCCGCCGCCGCCTACAAGAGGCACAGGGCACCCCTGCCAAAATCGCCCAGAAAATCGCCCTGCCCAAAAGAGAGAGTTTTGGTTTCTATGCCCCACCTAGACCAAATATGGTTTAATACAACAGCAATAACGCATTTTTTCCAACAACCCACCTCCTCGCTACCTACGCTTGAGGCAAATATGGTACGGAACAACTACCAACAGACTCCTCTATAAGCCGTTCATGAATGTGGATCTCCAGACATATAAATGCTTACTTCTTCACTCTCTCGTTTGCTGGACGCACTACGTTGTCTACAACTACCCTTGCAATTCGTAATGCGCAGCTCAGTCTGACATCGGTGAACAGATCGCTGATCGAGCATTTGATTGCATCAACAGCCTCGTGGTAGTATGACTTAGGGTCCTCCATGTACGACGGCTCACCGTTGACACACGCCAGTTCCACCGGCTCCGAGAATGCGTACGTATTGCTTTGAACTCCTTTATAGCATACGACGTGGAAAAGACATCATGTTAATGATGGAGACCACATCTTGTGCTGACAATTGCACAAATAATCCTTGTACGAACGAGAATATTTATCAACGATAATTTTGAAAGATATAACTCTACTTGTCTCACCTTCAAACTCTTGTATTCTCACCATATTCTCACCACATTTATATGCTCCCCATCGCATACACATGCGGTGGTACTCACCGCATACGCTTGCGGTGGTACTCATCGCATACCCATGCGGTGGGTGTAACCCCTATTCCACCACTATAAAATGATATCCAGGCTTGACACAAACCATCACCTCCAAAGTGGAAAAAATGGAAACCAACGCAGCAAATCAAAATTCTAACCAGCCCCTCATCTTCGACATTTACCAAGTGGGTGTTGAGCAATACATACGGATGATGCCAACTTATTGTTTCGGCAAACATTTCGCACCCCATGTACCGGAGCAAATCTTTTTATCTACTCGTATTATAACAGACTTCCCTGTTCATATCATAGGAGGCTCCTATGGTTCTCATTGGGTGGCCCGAGGATGGAGAGATTTTGTCAAAACTCACGGCCTCGAAATCAAAACATCAATAGTATTCACCCATCTAGGCGAAGCAAGGTTTCAAGTCCACTTTCTGTACAAACAAGGTTATAACATCGAAGAGGAGATGGATGCCGCTGGATATGAAAGGCCAGAAGCAAATGGGTTCTAATTTATCTTCGTCTATAGTTCGCTATGCAATAGGTTTTTATTGTAAAACGCAATGTCATGTAACGTGAACTACTAATAAAGATCAGCACCCACCGTTTTGTCCAAGCATACTACACAATTCGAAACAACTTTGTCTTGCCAAAAATTCTTGCAGAGAGGCTTGTTGCCCCTTTCCTTTGGGTCTCAACGATCCCACTGCATAGGTATGTTGTGTGTGTCACCACATATGTATACGATGAGAACCACCGCATCCCCATGCGGTAGTTACCATTGCATGGGTATGCGGTGTTGCCCTAAATATTCACACTCGCACTGTAATAGACCCATGTATTCAAGGAAGAAAAAAATAAAATGGTTTTAGTCCAAACCTACCAGCGGTCAGCAGGTGATTTGGATTACAAGTTTCTTTGATTCATTACACGGAGCCTAAGTGGCCGGAGGAATGCACATGTCGTCATCCATCTTACTGTAACGGCCCGGGATTATGATTCTCGGGTTACGTTTCGAGGGATGAAACCCCTCGTTAGGATCTTGCACCCCGAGTACAGGTTGAAGGTTTCAAATTCTACTATAACGTTTTCAAGTGGGATTTCATACCCAAAATTTAAAGGGATCGTTGGAATCCCCGAGGAAGTCCCCTGTACCTTCCATAAGTCTAAGCGTGGAAAACTAACAGTCATGCAAATAGTAGAATCAAGGTGTAATACAAAAGGGTGCCACGATAGAGCCGGGTCAAAACCAAATCAATAGGCGTATTTATCGAAATCTAAGGTTGGACCATTTCTTTGCAATCGCCCAAGAGAGTTCCCACGTTACAGAAGCAAGGAACAATCATGCTGCAAAACAAACCTTAAAAAATATATATGTGGGGCGGTGTCAGATCGAAGCCCTACGCAATATAATCCCAAACAAGCACACACATACACACGCTAGTCCTAATAAAGATGCTTCTAGATGCAAGGCGGAATATTAACACGCTAGCATGGTCCTAAGATCAAGTGCATAAATATAATAAGGTCTTAGCACCGAATACCAAGTAGTATATCCCTGTCCTACCAACACCGCCTTTCGATAGGGCGGAGACTGGCCAGCTCGTGAATGCATTCAATAATAATCGGGCGGCACGCATGCCCAACCCGCTCCACAATAAAGCCCGCAGGTATCTCATAATATAAGGAAGTTTCATGACTCGATTGACTCAGGACGGGACCCGATGGGACTAGGTCGTCCTATAACTCTAGTAATGACTCTAGTTACTTCATAGATAACGACCGTTCTGTTTACAAACGCATTGAGTAAACGAATCCTCAATCATGAGTGCAATCCTAGCAGGATACTACATGACATGCTTTATTATGAATGCAAGCACCTAGTATGCACATGGTTACAAGCAGGGAGATCTCTTTTCGAATCTGAGTGAGCTCATATAGGAACTCACCTGGCTATGTTGAACAGCATAATAGAAGATCCAGCAGACATCATTCATAATCACAAGGTATTACCTAGATACATATCAGGACATATATATAAGTCTACGTCTAATCATTCAACTATTCAAGCACACATAATTCAACGAGGATAACAATCATATCGCAATCATCATCACATCAAGTTCAACCACTCATCCTGAAGCCACATTCCATAAGACCATATCATTATCATCATTCCGTTCCACCACATTCATATATTTGCAATAATACTCATATATCTGCATGACCATATATCTCCAAAGTTCATCATATTAATCATAGCTCATAAGCCATAAGTCAAATGATACGAAATTCTAATATCTCATCATGCCGCTAGTCATTCATTCATGCCATTAGTTCACACAAATCATGATATTAAACAATCATTCACATCAATCATGCTAGTTAGTTATCGATCACATAATCCCACAGTTAGTCCCATCCGTTTCGAAACCCGAGTTAACTAGATAGAAATTCCGATATTGGAAAATGTTCATCAAATACCTTTTTAAATCTCCAACTCTCATAATATTATATTTTAAATCTCAATTATATAATATAATATTTCAAATGTTATTTCATTTTAAACACTTCATAAATTATTTCTAAATCCTTTAAAATCCCAATTATTTTTATTTATTTAACAAAATCAACCTCTTATTTTATAAAAATTATAAATTGAACCCTTTATTTTATTAATTACCACAACCGCCATTATATTTGTGAAATGCCAAACCGAGCCTCACTTGTTTTAAACCTTTCGAGACCGAAACATATTCTAGTAGAAATGGGCCAAATTTCATTTGATTTGTTTTTAAAAGAATAGGCCCAACAATAAGGCCCGTCCTCCGCTCTTAGGTCTCCCGTCTCCATCGATCTCGAACTTTCGCCCCTGCTGCCCTCGCTCTCGTACGCGCTCTCAATCGGCCTTCTCTCTCTCTCGCACACTCGAGCTCGCCGAAGATCTCGTCGGAAAGTCCCTCGCTCCCACCCCCACTCTCTCTCAAACTCACCGGCACTCTTCCCCGACTACTTTGAACACGAAAGGAATCGAAAACAACACACAAGAGAGAAGGAGAGAGGATCGAAGCTTACCGAGGGGCGTCGACTCGCCGGGAAACGTCGTCGGTGATCGATTGGCCTCGGGTTGTCTCGAGGAAACTTTCCAGGCCCTATATCGAAGGAAAAGGTCATGAAGGAGGAGCTTTACTTCGTTCTCGACTAGAAAAGACGAAGAGGAGTCTTACCGGAGTTAAATCGGGAAATAGGGACAATGAGGTGGGTCGGCGGCGTCGACGGCTCGGAGTTGCCACTGGCTCGGACGGACGTCGGAGGAGGTAGCTGTTAGTGCTCAGATGCTCAGAAACGAAGGCATGGTGCGAGATCGGGGTGGCCGTTGATGACAGTGGTGCTGGTGGTTGTTGTTGCGGTGAACAGTGATGAACCGGTGGAGCTGGTGAGCAGAGGTAGATCAAGGAGAAGGTGTTGGTTTGTTTTACTACAGAAGATAGGGGAGAAAAGAGGGGAGGAAGTGATTTTGGGTTGGTGTTGTTGGCGAGACAAACAAGGGAGGAAGGGCTTGAGTGTGAAGTGAAATAAAAGGTGGAGATGCAGGCTGGAAGACAAACGAAGAGGGAGTGCAGAGAATACAGTGGCGTGGGTTGGCTGCACCAAAGCAAGGGATTGTTTGACCTTATTCCCAAAATGGTGAAGAAATTGTGGGTGGGAGGATGATGGGTGTGATGGTGCTTACACCAAAAAGGAAGGGAGAAGTTGTTGTTGACTCCTTTTCTTGCTAAGATTCAGAAGTGTAAGAGAGGAAGAAGACAACTTTTCTAGTGATCTGCGAGAGAAGATCATCTACAACACTACGTGCACCCTTCGGTGTAACACTTAATTATTTTTGGTATAGTTTAACATTGAAATTTTTTTAAAAAATTATATTTATATTCCATACTATTATATTTACCTGTTTATAAAATTTTATAATAAAAATCATATTTTCAAAAAATTTAAAAAACATTTACTAAAATAATTGAATTTTTAATTATATATAGTTTTGAAAACATGATTTTATTATAAAATTTTATAAACAAGTAAATATAATAGTATGAAATGTAAATATAATTTTTAAAATTTTTTCAATGTAAAATTATATAAAAAATAATTAAGTGTTGCACCGAAGGGTGCACGTAGTATTGTAGGTGATCTTCGCTCATGATCTGCAAAGTATCGAATTTGAAATTTCCCAAAATTAAACCCCAAAACTCGCTCCCTCGACCTTATCTCGACTTTAATTTTTAAATTGAATTCATTTATCCGGTTAAATCTCGCTCATATTTCAAAATCTCAAGTCAAAGTAGCGAAATTTAAATCCGTCGGAAAAATCCGTTAAAATCATGCTGGAACTCATTTCAAAAGGTTTCAAATAATTCGAGGATCAATATTTCCATGCCAAATTAGTTTTCAATTTTTATTTTTATTTTTTATTTTTATTTTAGGCCAAAAATCCGTTTCATTAGTTCTAGAATCCGAGTTAGCGAGTTTTCCGTTAAATTCCGCTTTTAAATTCATTTTGATTTTCCGATAAATTCCGCTTTACATCATCCACCTCTAAAAACAAGTCTCGTCCTCGAGACTAAAACCAAAGCAAGGTAGGGGATGAAGTTGGAAGTAGGTGAGTCTAAGGGCCATTCCATCGATCCCGTAAGTGTCTCATAAGTGCCCTTATGAGATCCTCACGGTATCGTCGTTATAATCATAATATCCCCGATAAGTCGTAGGAAGAGTGTGATATGGGCCCCTATCACATTCTTACCCCGACTTCTCGGTGATATCATAACTCGAAAAGCATTACAGCATCTCCACTTGGTCTTAGCAAGTAGTCTATAAGGGGCCCTATAAAATGCTTGTATCCACTTCGTGGGGTGTAATAATGCAGGCTCGCTCAAAAAATTAGTTTAAAAAAAGGTTAGTCTCAAAACCATTGAAATTCTCAATCGTGTTCGGTTTTTTCAAAATCCAAGTTAGTCCTTTTTAAACAACATTCAAAATCCCTTAACTCGATGTTAATCAAGCAAGTTTCAAATCTCAGGAGGTGGAATCATCCACCTCTAAGGGCTAATCCCATATTTCCTCCCTAGGTTCCAAGTTAGAATCAAATTCCATTAATTCGGTTCTAGCATCCTAGCAATTCCAAATTACGATATCATATGACATATAACAATCGTATAACATAGCATTCGCATCACACACTCGTAAACAGGCCATACTCATGTCACGGAGGGTCACATATCATAACATACCTAGCATAATATCATACATAATAGGAGTCGTCACACCATATCGCAAAGGTTGCACATCGTATCAATCAGATAATCACATCATACTCATACTAACTACCAAGCATAATCACATTAGAGGCATTCAAGTACCTCCGCACACCATCAATTCATCAAGAAATCAACATCGTCTATAGTATAGAATTCGCACAACACTCGGCCTCAGGCAATGCATACGCTAGATCAGATCCTCAAGAGACCTTGTCTAAAACTACCAATCATGACAAGACAAGACCACTACTCGTCATCCCTTGCATTAAGATCAAGCCAATACTAGTTCTAGACACCATTACATCCTACTCATATACAACTCTCTAGCCTCATAACTATCCGCAATCAAGGCCATATATCCGAATCAACTACTAGGTATCCCAACTCATATGCTCTCAAGCCATCTAAACTCATATCTCGGAGTTCCCAATCTCACAATTCCCCTATTACGACAAGATTAGCAACTCAACCGATTAACCAAACTCCCATAAAGCATACCATCGTCCTAGAGGTCCTCTACCAGTTCCATTCTCACCTGCTAAGAGAAATCCCAAGTCCTCGACTGAACCAATCTCACGATCGATCCAGACGCTTCTCAACAATCTCACTGACTCTTCCTAGGCTATCAAGACTCCGCCTATTCCACATCCCAAAGAGACATCTCAAATCACCTTACTAACCTGACTACACTTCCCGCACCACTAGCCATTCTCTCTAACCATCCACCTCTAAGCATACAGCTCATACTGATCATCTCACACATGTCACTCCCGACTAACTCAAACCCAAAAAACCGTCTAGTGCTGACTCATAACCACGAATCACTGAGTTCTTCATCACCCGCGTCTATCCTCAATGACCAATTACATATTCTACCTACTTGTCCCATTCTGAATCTCACGAAACCTGAACATCCACAACTCCTCAGCCGACCTATTCTAGATCCTCGTCTCAATATATTCCCAAATTTCCTCATTCCAAATCTTACTAAACCTTTACCATTCGAAATCCTCAAGTAATCCTACTCCAGTTCCTCATCTCTTCATATTCCTAAATTGCCTCAAACTCCTACTTCTTACCCATGACACCTTCCCATCCAAAGCCCTCTTTTACCGATCATTATTTCCGCATAATCCCTAAATCACCCTCATCCGAGTTCCCCAAGTACCGCCATTTTGCCAACCTTCTAAAATCCTTCATCCTCTAACGCTCCCAATACATTCTGCTTTGCCTAGTTCCCAATTCCAAGCTTAGAATCTCCTCGTCTCAACCTCAAGCCCACAACCTTACTAGAAATCTCAACGACATCTTTGCGTAGCTATCAACCTTTTCTCGAAGACTCATCTCATATCCTCGGATACCTCAATAGCCACAACAACCTCCACTCATAAATCCCGATTCATTCCCTAGGCTAAAATCCTCCAACAACGCATCTAAAAATCCTTCACTCACGGATTCTCCAAGCACTACCAATTCTATCGAAACAATCCCCAAATACTCAGCGCACGTACAACCCTCATATGGTCAACCTAATACCCAAGATCGATAATTTCCCAAGAAACCTCATACCATTCTTCCTTAGCGATTCCTCAACATCATCATGTACCAGGACCGCTCCCAATCATCGCACATAAAACCTAGTCCCAAATTCTACGATTCCATAGACATTCCTTAATTGATCATCCTCAACCCCGCCCACGATTTGCTTCTAGGCTGTCTAGACACTCTCACCCGACAGACTAACCCGTCTATCAACACATCCCCTCGAGAATCTATCTGATCCATTCCTAGCTCACTCATCCACCTCTAGAACTACACTAACCACCTATACTTGCACCCACTACCTACCGAAACTTCTAGCTAGGACCTCTTCCTCGAAATCTCGCCATGCTAACTTTACTCTTCACCTAAGACCTAACTGGAAGCTTAATTATACTCATTGACTGCTACCTCCGACAAGCCCTAACTAAATCGACCCTACCCAAGCTAACACATCCTTCCTGCACTCCATCTCGCACAACCAATGACTAACTCGAAGACCTCAATCTCCCTACCACCTTCCGACCTAGCTTGCCGAAGAATCCCACAGCTTAAGCCCTATAATAAAGCACCACCACACATGTATCCCATAACCTTCTTACTAGCAAGTCAGTATACCAAAGTATCGAGGCACACCATCATAGACACAAGTTAGTCAGCCACTCATTTACTATCGGCTCAACATATCAGTCATCACACATCCATTTAGTCAGTTCCAAGCCTAAGAGAGATCGCAATTCAGATGAAGAACATCATTCATTGAGTTATCTAGGAGGATTATGTTCGCAACCACCGTCTTCGAAAGGCGTCCGTCCTTTGGTGACGTCGATCCTAGGGTCCATGGAGCCACCACGCTTTCGCTGCGCCACTCTTATGCCATTCGATCGTTCGTTTTCTCTTCTATGTCAATGTCCATCAAGGGGATCGCGAGGGGTTAGAAGTCACGAAGATAGGGGAGGGCAAGGGAGGATAACACGACTTCCTTAAGGATTCAGACGTAGACAAAACTAGAGATGACGAGTCTCAAGACAAGACGCAAACCCGAGAGTTACAATAATGCCCTTAGGGTATTCTATGAGGTTACAAGTGTGGCAAGCAAACACATAACAATCACGAAATATCTCAATTATATTATTCCACACTAACATGTACTTATTAACAAGAATAGAGTCCTATGGATTCATAACATGTTAACATAATCAACTTTACATGCACGCGGAAGAGGCTAAAACTTATCATCTCATGTACTAATCTTGCTTGACATATTAAGATCATGTATGCACGAACAGACACTAGACATATGCAACATAAGTTATATATGACATAGCGAGCATTATAGGATATCACATGTATAATTCATTACTCATTTTAGGTGTACACATTAGTAGGTCAACACAATGTGGGATCAAGGTAAGCATGTTAAGATGCACTCTAACAATCATGTCGGGGGATATGGTGAAGTCATTTGGGCATAACAACTACCACATTAGTACAACCATGAACACGTAGTATGAAAAGTATGGCACATAATTGCATGATGGTCCATAATTAGGAGACATATATCCTACATGATACTACCAACACTCATTAAGCAAGTACATAGGCAACAAGGTTCAATATGATCAACTTAACATGCTAAGAATTTATTTCACATGGTACTCATACAAGAAGGCTGACCACACTATCATGGACCTAATTCAATTGAGAAGTAATATCATGGGGATTCGTACATTCAGCATATATATTCATCCATAAGTGTAATCATGCAAGATATATGGCAAGTCATGATGGAATATACTAACACACCATGTCATACAATCACAGGGAGGGTTCCTATTATAACTGGACAAAATTCTCCAAGGGCATTCACCGACTCATCACCCCGTTTCCTCGTGGGACGCTAGCATAAATCGTTGGGTAGGACTCAAGGACATTTACACTGTTTCCGAGAGGTGAGGGTAGAACTCGTGCTTAGAATCTTGTGGTAAGAAGACATGATTGACCATTACGAGGATTGAATGGGATGACTCCTTGAGATAATTCACTTCTGACTCCAAACTACTACAATCATCACTCCCACTAACATGCTCATGTAACCCTCACATTTGACACAATTTCCGAAGGTATTAGTTGACCAACCTAAATTTCCTGTGGAAGACACCAACCTTAGGTACGAGACTCGATAGAAGCATAGATAGTCGAATACCAAACAGGACTCGAAACAGGGAGAGCAAATGCTTCTCGACCCTCACTAACATGCCTAAATGTTTTAGTAGGACACATGACGAAGTCTGAATCATCAAGGAGTTGGAATTATGGAAGGGCGATCCCAACAAGACGAGAATTCCGATAACACAAGGACAAGGTTTCCTCCCGCTATCCCGTTCACACTTTCAATCATTTACATGATCAAGTTAAGGCATACCGATTAGTTCTCTAGCCTAACCACAATAGCGCTCAGCACGGAAGCAACCAACAGAATTTATATGACCCTCTTTAAGGAGGATCGCCCTTGGGCCTAGTTAAATATAAGACGTACAAGCACAGAGACGATATATGCCGTCCTTCGAGGGACGGCTGACCGGAGGGGGAAAATACCTCACGTCCTCCTAACCCATTCTACTCCAACCCTCGGGCTCCTTGGAGTCTTCAAAACCCGCATGTGAAAGAAAGCTAGTATTTTGCCTACCTTCCCCGAATTCTACATCCGTAAGGGATGCCTACCGCATAGTCTCTACCCCACGAGATTACCATTCCTAGTTGATCGATCTAAGTCCAATTAAATTAATTTTGCCCTTTTGAAATCACTTGAAAACCATTTGAAAACATTGGGCCATTTTCAAAACCACTTCAACCTATCATACTCGGTTTGCAAAACCTCGCTCTAATACCAACTTTGTAACGGCCCGGGATTATGATTCTCGGGTTACGTTTCGAGGGATGAAATCCCTCGTTAGGCTCTTGCGCCCCGAGTACAGGTTGAAGGTTTCAAATTCTACTATAACGTTTTCAAGTGGGATTTCATACCCAAAATTCAAAGGGATCGTTGGAATCCCCGAGGAAGTCCCCTGTACCTTCCATAAGTCTAAGCGTGGAAAACTAATAGTCATGCAAATAGTAGAATCAAGGTGTAATACAAAAGGGTGCCACGATAGAGCCAGGTCAAAACCAAATCAATAGGCGTATTTATCGAAATCTAAGGTTGGACCGTTTCTTTGCAATCGCCCAAGAGAGTTCCCACGTTATAGAAGCAAGGAACAAACATGCTGCAAAACAAACCTAAAAAAATATATATGCGGGGCGGTGTCAGATCGAAGCCCTCCGCAATATAATCCCAAACAAGCAGACACATACACACGCTAGTCCTAATAAAGATGCTTCTAGATGCAAGGCGGAATATTAACACACTAGCATGGTCCTAAGATCAAGTGCATAAATATAATAAGGTCTTAGCACCGAATACCAAGTAGTATATCCCTGTCCTACCAACACCGCCTTTCGATAGGGCGGAGACTGGCCAGCTCGTGAATGCATTCAATAATAATCGGGCGGCACGCATGCCCAACCCGCTCCACAATAAAGCCCGCAGGCATCTCATAATATAAGGAAGTTTCATGACTCGATTGACTCAGGACGGGACCCGATGGGACTAGGTCGTCCTATAACTCTAGTAATGACTCTAGTTACTTCACAGATAACGACCGTTCTGTTTACAAACGCATTGAGTAAACGAATCCTCAATCATGAGTGCAATCCTAGCAGGATACTACATGACATGCTTTATTATGAATGCAAGCACCTAGTATGCACATGGTTACAAGCAGGGAGATCTCTTTTCGAATCTGAGTGAGCTCATATAGGAACTCACCTGGCTATGTTGAACAGCATAATAGAAGATCCAACAGACATCATTCATAATCACAAGGTATTACCTAGATACATATCAGGACATATATATAAGTCTACGTCTAATCATTCAACTATTCAAGCACACATCATTCAAAGAGGATAACAATCATATCACAATCATCATCACATCAAGTTCAACCACTCATCATGATGCCACATTCCATAAGACCATATCATTATCATCATTCAGTTCCACCGCATTCATATATTCGCAATAATACTCATATATCCGCATGACCATATATCTCTAAAGTTCATCATATTAATCATAGCTCATAAGGCATAAGTCAAATGATACGAAATTCTATTATCTCATCATGCCGTTAGTCATTCATTCATGCCATTAGTTCACACAAATCATGATATTAACCAATCATTCACATCAATCATGCTCGTTAGTCATCGATCACATAATCCCAGAGTTAGTCCCGCCCGTTTCGAAACCTGAGTTAACTAGATAGAAATTCCGATATTGGAAAATGTTCGTCAAATACCTTTTTTAAATCTCCAACTCTAATAATATTATATTTTAAATCTCATTTATATTACATAATATTTCAAATGCTATTTCATTTTAAACAGTAAGACCTTACCATCTGCTGTAAGACCTTACCACCTGCTGTCAGACCTTATCACCTGCTGTAAGACCTTATCACCTGCTATTTCATTTTAAATCTCAATTATATTACATAATATTTTAAATCTCTATAAAGGGGGGGATGGGGGGGGGGGGGGGTTGGATAGAGTATGTAAACTTTTCGCAAACTGAAACAGTAAGACCTTACCACCTGCTGTAAGACCTTATCTGAGAAGCAAAAACCGATTAGCAAAGATAGTAAACAATCGATAAGCAAAAGTAAACAAATAGAAACTTAAAGCACACGATACTTGTTAACAAGGTTCGGCACAACCGCCTACGTCCCCGCCTAGGGTTATCCAACCCGTAGAATTCAACACACTTTATTTCACTTTATCTTATGAGCTCTAGATACAACCTCTAGAAGACTTACCCACTTCTAGACTACCTTTCAATCTAGCAACCCAAACTTCCTAGTGAAACAAAGCACCTATGGATACTGAAGTACCCTATACGTTTGGGTAAGGAAACCCTTAGTATAACCTAGATGAATTGTACTATAAAGCGTAATGAAACCTCACACACACTTAAAGTAAATACAACACTTAGCGACAAGAGTTGCGTGAGATCGAATGCTTGAATGCAGTGAACGTTTTAGCATTGTAGAGGATGTCTCTTCTGCAAACGTCTTCTTTTCTTTATATAGGCTGGACCTTTGAAATTCAAACGCCATAAGCTTTTCTTCAAATCTGTTGAAGGTTGTTGCGCCAAATCCTCTCGAGAGATCTTCTAGTCGTTTGAACGAGAGTCTAGAACCTTCTCTGCAGATTTGTTGAGAAAGCGTCAAAGATTTGGAGAACTTGGAGATTTGTTGGTTGTTTGAAGATCTGCTCAAATCCCTGCAAAATCTCCAACAAAACTAAAGAGATATGCAAGAGGAATTAAGATAAATTTTTTGTTCAAGTCCGAATAAATCCATAAGCACCACCACTTGTCTTTCAACAAGAAGGGAAGAGAAAGTGTTCAAAACCCATGCAGCTTAAAATAGAAATTTAAAGAGTTTCCACGACCAGCACAAGAAACAGATCCACCAGCACCATCACTCGTCATCAGAAAACACCACCATATCCTCGTCGTACCACTGGCCATACTTCGGAGGAACTCCATCCTCATCTGGGCGGCCTTTGTAGATCTTCTCATGCCAACGATCCTTAGCATTCTTCACATGAAAATTTCCCAACATCGTAGTTTGCCTCCTAGCCTCTTCATCCCGCCACTTCTTCACTATACCATACTCCTCCACTTTGAGAATGTTTGGCTCTGGGAAGAGAGGTCATAGGATAGGACGATTGGTCACCTTGCGTTCGTAATTGAGGAGAACGTTCTTAGCCGTTTCCTCAACGTGCTGAACTGTGTCGGTATCCATTGGCAAGATTGCAGTGGTTGCCCGGTGATTCAAGCAACAAAGCATGAAAAGTTGATTCAACTTTTCATTTAGAATCATTATCTGCTCGTGGCTGTAAACCTGGCGATCGACAATGTCTACTCTAGCGGCGTTGACGTCCTTCTTCGGAGAGTCAACCTCAACTTCCAGAATCTCGATCCTTTCCTCCAGTTTCACTGTGTCCCCTTGAGCCTGAGACGGGGGTTTTAGAACCCAGCCACCGGCTAGAGTTTGTTCCATCCCCAGGCGCTTCCAGCAGTCTTCATCTATACGACCGATGTGAGAAATAAATTCCTCTCCTTGAATGTCAACATTGAGGAACTCAAAAATCTTGGGAAGAAAATTGGCATAGGGGAGAGGTGCAGTCAAGGGAGTGTTGATAGTGTGGAGCATGTAGGTAAGGATGAGATCGGGGACATCCAACTCATGACCTTCCATAATCAGGTAAAGGTAGTGCAGCAAGTTGTCAGTGACAAGCTCGCGAGAATTCTTCCTAGGCAGGAAACATCGAGCAAGAATAGTAAAGACCAGTTTAGCCTCAAGAGATAAGACATTATGTGTGTGTTTAGGCTTGGGCTTAGAGGTTTCAGCAGAAGCAGAGAGATGAACAAAGAGTTCTTTTTGGCCTTTGTAAATACAGTAGGCTTTGGTAGGATGAGTACTAGTGTTGATGGTTTTAGGGGTGCCGAGAATAAGAGCTAAAGAGGAGTGAGTAAGGGTGTTCTGGCGCTGCTTCACCTGAGAATAAAGAGTAAGAACCCCCTTTTCTCGGCTAGCAGTAAGGTTGATAAAGAAGAGCCTAGTCAGGCGAGGGTAAGATACAGTACTGGGATTGAGAAAAGACTAGATATGTGAGTTCTTCAGTATATTGACACAAGGGAGTTTTGTGGATTCTAGAAATTCTAGATCCACATGCTCACCTAAGTTAATGGGTCGATGAATAAACTCGTCCCTCCACATTCCGGATGTCGTATGATTAATAAACCAACAGTGAGGGACATCGGAGAATACCTCGTGAGGAATCGGAACCTGAAGATGGTGTTGACAAGGTGCCTTCTTTGGAGGCCGGGGGTTCATTTGGCGCGGATGATTGTGAGACGAATAGCGGGCTCCTATTTGATGATCTTCCGGTGGGAGCGAGTTCCTTCTTTCTCACTCTCGGAGGAGGTTTCCAGTTGCCAGAGAAGAGCTTTGCCCTTGAAGTCGTCGTCGATTGCTATTCCTTTGCCCTTGTAATCGGAGGAACGATGATGCTTTGTTCCAGATCTGGTAGTGGGAGGGGAAGAGGGCTTCTTCGGAGACATGGTGAGGAGAGAGCACTTGAGTGTTCTTGGGAAGTGATGAAAACAGAGAAGGAGAGAGAGAAGAAAAGAGGGCGTGTGATGTGACTGAAGGAAGAGATGGATATAAATAGGGAGAGGAGGCTTTTGAACTTCCATATCCCGTACGAAGAATCCGGCCATATCTCTTCATTTTCAAAATAACTTAACCACTTTTCAAGAAAAGATAAATACAAGGAATTTGGATAAAAACAAATTTTAACCTTGAATAAAATACGGAAAGTATAAAAACAAAAAAAAATATCTTTAGGGTAAATATCTAAAGAGATATTACCTAAAATATTTGATCCATAAATTTGTATTTGAAATTTAAATTTTAATGTCAAACTATTACAAAGTAAGACTTTAAATTTTAATTCAAGATCTTGATGTAGGAGATAATACCAATATCATAAGATACGATTGCTCCCCATACATCGATGCTTCCTTGTTAAGCATTCCAAGTTCTAATCTGATGAAATTAAACTTGTCTTCGGGTAGAGGTTTCGTAAAGATATCTGCAAGTTGAAGCTCAGTAGATATGAATGTCAATGACACATCTTCTTTTTCAACATGATCTCGGATGAAATGGTGTCTCACATCAATGTGTTTTGTTCTTGAGTGTTGTACAGGGTTTTTGGAGATAGAAATAGCACTAGTATTATCACATTTGATAGGAATGCCCTTATAGTGGATTCTAAGATCTTGGAGTTGTTGTGCAATCCATAAGACTTGCGAACAACATGCTCCATAATACCGAAAACAAAATAAACAAAACTAAACTAACCCTAATCTACCGGCCGAAGCCACTTTAAGGCTCCGAAGTGCCAAAGAAGAAGAAGCCCCCCTTCCTTTCTGATAATACGAGTATATATATAAAACTTTGATAAAATTACAATTTCAGCCCACACCATTTAAAGAATTAAAATCCAACCCAACACCCAATTCTAATTGCAAACCATCATCCAACTTTAGCAATTTTTTGCACTTTAGCTTCCATGGTCGGATCCAATGATTCTCGCTGCTCCGTATTGACTCTTGAATTTTCATAATAATAGCCTCAAAATGCCTGAAATAAATAAAAACTCGGTGTAGACTCCAAAAATGAAAAATAAAATAAATAAAGTGTAAAATATGATAAATATTCATGAAAATGTTCTAAACTAATATGCAAATGCAACCCTAAAATATGACTAAATTAGATGTCATCACTCCAGCAGCAATATATTCAACTTCGGCCGTTGATAGCGCCATTGAATTTTGCTTCTTGGAATACCAACTGATAAGAGATGTCACAAGAAATTGACAACACCATGAGGTGCTTTTTCTATCCACTTTATACCCTGCAAAATCAGCATCGGAGAATCCAATAAGATCAAGCTTGTTTGATGTGGGTACCATAATCCGAGATCTTTAGTACAATTAAGATATCTCAAGATCCTCTTAACCGCGATCAGATGTGATTTCTTTGGATTAGCTTGGAATCTTGCATACATACAAACGCTAAACATAATGTCAGGTCTACTAGCAGTAAGATATAGGAGAGAGCCGATCATACCTCAAAATTCTTTCTGATTTACCTCTTTGCCGGTAAGATCTTGATCCAGAGAAAGTGTGGAACTCATAGGAGTTTTTGCTACCTTAGAATCAATCATCTTGTATTTCTTGAGTAGCTCTCGTGTATACTTCCCTTGATTAAGGAAAATGCCTTTTAAACATTGATGTACGTGAACACCAAGAAAGAAGTTCAATTCTCACATCATGCTCATCTCAAACTCCTTGCACATAATGTTAGAGAATTCCTTGCACAAAGAATCATTAGTAGCTCTGAAAAGAATATCATCAACATAAATTTGGACGACAAGTATATCCTTTCCATGGGTATTGATGAAGAGAGTTATGTCAATCAACCCT
The DNA here is from genome assembly GCA_037127255.1 of Persicaria tinctoria. Lineage (NCBI taxonomy): Eukaryota > Viridiplantae > Streptophyta > Magnoliopsida > Caryophyllales > Polygonaceae > Persicaria > Persicaria tinctoria. The sequence continues at coordinate 21,804,338 of JBANSL010000019.1, read as the reverse complement.
CTTTTAAAATCGTTTTCTAAGAGATATTTAGAAAGCCGCTTGTACCAAGCGCTCGGGGCGGTCTTTAAACCATACAAAGTTTTGTCAAGCTTGAAAACATGCTCAGGAAATTCATCGTTTTCAAAGCCTGGAGGTTGAGCAACATAAACTTCTTCATCCAAAAAACCATTAAGAAAGGCACACTTTACATCCATTTGATAAAGCTTGATATTCATGAAGGATGGAAAGGCAAGAAGCATACAAATGGCTTCTAGTCTGGCTACAGGAGCGAAAGTCTTCTCATAATCAATACCTTCTTCTTGATTATATCCTTGTGCAACTAGTCGTGCCTTGTTTCGGATAATATTGCCTCCTTCGTTTAGCTTGTTTTGAAATACCCATCGAGTTCCAATAATCGACTTTCACTTCGGCTTAGCCGTAAGAGTCCATACTTTATTGCGTTCAAACTCGTTGAGTTCATTTTGCATAGCTATGATCTAATCTGGTTCCTTGAGAGCTTCGGTGTATTTCTTTGGTTCTGTAAGAGAAATAAACACGTGAAAGGCACATAGGTTTCTAAGATTGGAGCGAGTTTGAATACCCGACGAAGGATCCAAAATGATGTATGCCAAGGAGTGAGAAGAAGCATGTTTGAATTTTCTTCTAGCAAATCCTTGATTGGATGATGAAGCTCCATGGGCAGAAGATTCAGGCTCCTGAGGTTCAGGAGGACTGGTGGGATATGGTTCAAGAGGCTTGGGAGGTTTTTCATTTTTGAGACTGGCTTCATCGGTAAGGCCTTGAGACTGAGTTTCAGGGCCTTGTGATAGCTCAGTAAGATCTTGAAATGGCTCCTTCATGTTTCTTGATTTGCTCTTTCCTTGATCATTGCCTTCTCCTTCCGACTCATAGTCCTCATAAATCTTAAGGTTAAGATATGCAAATCCTTCACTCAAGGTGTTGTGAGCTGAATCTGTCATATTTTACAGTAACTTTAATATCGTTTTCTGCATACATTGCATACATTTGGGTTAGATAGTACATAATCTATGTAGTTTATGTTTATTTGCCAAATTATGGAATCTACACCAGTTTTTGCTTAAATTCGCAGAATTCGAGACGCTTTACAACAATTTTAAGGAAGGTCAGAAAAGCTCGGAAAACAACTACAGAAGTCCAGAATCTGAGAGTACAGAACCAGGACAAACCGAGCTAAAGCCAGGGCTACTCTATGTCGAATACACCTTACTCGATCTCGAGTAGAGAGCCCAAGCAGACTTGGTCGACAAAGCCTGGTCGAGAAAGCTGAGCCAGACCAACCCGCCTCCCGGAACACAACTCGATCTCGACAAGACCTAGTCGAGATCGACGACACCTCAGCGCCACACCCGGAGCTGATGAGAAGAGGAGTTGATCGAGAAGCCGAGGACGAAGACGCCGAGCACATCTCTACTCGATCTCGATGAGACCTTGTCGAGATCGACGAGCCACCTAGCGCCTGTCCGAGTCCATGCTGAGGAGGAGTCCTCGACATCACCAGAGAGCCATCCTCGACCACAACCCTAGTCGATCTCGATGAGCCCTAGTCGAGATCGACGACGCCCAGGAGCCCAGATCCGAGCTTGTCGAGCGGAGTCACCAGAGAAGATCAGTCGACGACGAATCCTAGTCGATGTCGACGAGTCCTTGTCGAGGTCGAGTAGACCATTTTCTGGAAACGCATCGACGTGAGCAGTCCGAGTAGAGTTGGGATTCCTTGGGCAGGAAGGAAGTCAAGAAGGCCGAGATTCTATCCAAATCTATCATCATCTATCCATGGAAGGAAGGTCTATCATCATGAAGACATATTACCTAGTTTAGATTTATCTTTTCCTTTTAGATTTATTTCCTTTATTGCTTTTATTTATCATTAAGCCTTTTAGATATAATTTTAGATATAGATAGGAGATTCTATCCTTAATTAGCAAGGATTAGAAGGCTATAAATAAAGCCCATGAGGCTCAGTTTTATTAAAAATTTCATAGGTAGAGAAGTAGTTCCACAGAGACGGTTTAGGGAGTTCAGAGGTTTTAAGGTTTTGGCAGTTTACGAAAGTTGACTGCCGGGATTGTAAAGGCTTTGAATTTAGTTAATGCAAGTTATTTCCTTTCAATCAATGTCTGAGTTTGCGATGAAGCGCCAGTAGTCCACCCACTTCTAGGGTTGGGGCGAGCCCGACGATAGCCATGCATGTTTGAGGTAAAAGATCCAACCTTTATCATGTTTTCAGCATTTTCCTACTTGTTTATGTGTTTATTAACCATCTAATGGAGATCCATGTTAACAACTTGGATTGTAAACATAAAATTAGTAGAGACAATTAGGGTTTCTTGAAAGAGTTGTCTAATTGTTGGAAAAGGCGAAAGCTTAGTCCTTTGATGCGATTTACATGATTATTTGTTTGGTTCTGCCTTAAGCATGCTTGGTTATCGTTGTTGCAAACCTCAATCTTGGAAGCCTTTTAAATTAAGTTTAGTTCGAAATCCCAAAGCCTTTGCATTTATTTTATTTCGTTTTATTTTCTGTCCTTTTACTCGATCTCGAATTGCACTACTCGATATCGAGTAAACTGATCCTCGACCAAGTCGTTGTAGCTTCTCCTGTGCAGGTGCTCGACGAACCCAAGCCGAAGTCGACAAGGAATGTACTCGATATCGAGTAGCCCCTCGTCGATATCGAGTAATCTCTGCCTGCGACTGCTATGCTGTTCGACTAGCCTGATCTCCTGTCGACTAACCCTAGTCGAGATCTAGCACCTGTTGTCGACTTTTGACCGTGAGATTCCATTGCTGCCTAGGATCCGCTGACACGCTTCCTCGTAGATCAATCCTGACTTCCCGCTACTGCATCAGGAGGAGGTCTTGTAATTATTTGGAAGGGACGGAATCTGGTTTGCTGTGATTTATTTCTATTTTATTATTGCATACTCGATTTCCTCCTATCAACAAATTGGCGCCGTTGCCGGGGAAGCTATCATTCGCGCCTTAGGTAGTTGAATCTCACATCTACTTTGAGTTACTTTTCAGGTGTATGTGTCGTTCTGGTCTTCCACCTGAGTTTGACAGCTTAGACGAACCGGAGCGTTACCTACACATCCACTCTAAACTCAAAAGGATCATGGAGGCCGCTGAAACACAAGAACAACTAATCGCAAGGCTTACAAGGGAACTAGCCGCTAAAGATGCTGCTATCGCCACTGAGAAAGCAGCAAGGGAGCAAGCAGAAGCTGAGCTTGCCCAGTTCCCAACCACTGCAGAGGATTATATGCATCCCACTCTCATCGTGCCTGAATCGCCAATTCTAATCCCTGAAAACTCTTTTGAAATTCGCACTAAGTTTCTTATAGAACTTAAAAACAATGCTTTTCATGGAAAATTTAATGAGTGTCCTCTTAAACATATTACTAATTTTCATGACATGTGTCGTACTCTTGCTGAAGGTACAACTCTAGAATATGTCAAGATGAAAGCTTTTCGCTGGACCTGCACTGAAGTGGCTTGAAGGGCTAAAGCCGAGATCTCTCACCACGTGGGCCCAAGTAGAGCAAGAGTTTCTAAACAAATACTTCCCACCCGCCAAAACAGCACTTCTCCGCCAGAAAATCACCGCCTTCAAACAGAAGCAAGGGGAACCGCTGGCAAAGGCATAGGAACGCTACAAAGAACTGCTGCGATCTTGCCCTACTCATGGACAGCCACCCTACGTCATTCAGGAGATCTTCTTCAACTCTCTTGATCAAATCACTAAGGACAGAATCAACCATTATACTCGCTATGAGTATCTGACGATGCCACCAAGTGACGCATGGGGTGTGCTAGAAAAGCTCACTAACTACGACAACAAATATGGGGCTCCTACAAACTATGATGAGAATGCTTATGCCAGACCAGCCCCATCTATGCCACTCTATGAGCCAGCAAAGGAGATTGATCCAGATGTCAGGGAGCAGTTCTACAGAGACCAAAATCGCAAGCTCCTCAAGCAAGTCAAATATCTATCTGTCAATCAGCCTTACATCGAATGCGGATCACAGCGGCACACCACTACTGAGTGCCCACACACCGAGCAAGTGAGGATGGCAGAAACACATGAGGAGGCAGCCTACGCTGGGGGTCCAAATCGCTACATGGGAGACCAACGGTCCTATCAACCAAATTGGAACCAAGGCCCTCCTAGGAATCCCCCACCCTACAGAGCTCCAGGACATCCAGAAAGGGATCAAAAGAAGGATGATCTGCAACTGATCCTTGAGGAGATGCGTCGGAATCAGGGCACCATCAACAACCAGTTCCAGAACATCACTACTAAATTTGGAGAACTGGACATCTGGAAAAGAGGAATAGAGACGCAGATGGGTCAAATCGCTGCATAGATCCCACGACCGTCCGGACAGCTCCCTGGGCAAACAGAACCAAATCCTAAAGGGAAGACCGGACACGTCGCAACTATCAAACTCAGGATTGGACATCAATTACACGAGCCAGAGGTCGGGAAATAGCAAAGCAAGGCAAAGCAGCAACTCGAAACAGAGCACAGCCAACTCGATCTCGAGGACGGTGTACTCGACCTCGATAAGCAGCTACTCGACACAGACCAGAAGCTGAACTCGGACTCCTCTGCGCAGACCAGCAACTCGAGGTCGACAACCCAAGTCGAGATCGACGAGCCCCAAGTCGAGATCGAGGAGAAACATCTGGCCGACGTCGACGGCTCCGCAGCACCTCCGACAGCTGATCAGGCTCCGAAACTGAAAAAGCCACTGCCGTTCCCTTCAAAAGCACAGAAAGATCCCACTGCAGGTAGGTTTACCAGATTTGTTAATATGCTGCAAGAATTGAATGTTTCTATTCCTTTTACAGAAGCCCTGCAAGAGATGCCTGGATATGTCAAATTTCTAAAGGAAATCTTGAGCAAGAAGTGATCCATCTCAGAGATCGCGGGCGAATGCAAAGTACTCCACTTCCCTGAAAAGAGACCTAACCCTGGTAAGTTTTCTGTTACTGTGGGTTTTGGACAATATAAATATGATTCTCTATGCGATTTAGGAGCAAGTGTGAACATCATGCCTTTATCAATCTGGCGGAAAGTAAAGATAGGATGCATAGAACCTGTGGATGCCAGGCTATACATGGAAAACAATACAGTAGTCATCCCTACATGTATAGTTGAGAACGTCCCTGTCCAGGTAGGTAAATTCTTTGTTCCAGCAGATTTTCTTATCATTGACTGTGCTGAAGATCCTACTAGCCCTATTATTCTTGGTAGACCATTCTTAGCTACTGCAGATGCCAAAATAAGTGTCAAGAATAGATCGCTCACCTTCACCATAGGCGATGAGGTTTTGGATTTCTCTTTTGGCCCTGCAAAAGAGGAAATTTCATGGTTGGAGGTGAAAAGCATCAGCAACCACGGGACTGAGAAAATAGCGGAGGAAGGAGCCAACACTGTACTCGAGATCGACAAAGTCAACTCGATCTCGACAAGGCCTCTACTCGATCTCGACAAGCCTTGGTCGACTTCGACTACCTCTGCTGAGCCACTGACTTGCCAAGAGCCTAAGTATGGGGTCCCTGTACTCGAGGTCGACCAGCTGTACTCGATCTCGACTAGCCCCAAGCCCAAAGATTCCTGTTTTGGGTCCGAAAAGGCAAGTTCAGGTATGAATCCTACTCCCCCTCAGGCCATAAAGAAAATTATCAATGATTTAAGGGGAGATAAGACACCGTGGCAAGAGAATCTGCGAAAATTGAGAGCTGGAAGGAAAAAGAAGAAAGAGAAGGGAGATGATGCAAGCAACAACCTGTCAGTTGAGCTTGCATACTACCATCAGGACCTAGATGATCCAAGAGAAGGGCCAAGCATGAGCGGGCCCCACAATAATGGTCCTTGAGCGCAAACGGAGAAGGCGGCCTAGCGACTCTAAAATCTAGAGCATGTATATAAAACTTTATGAATTTTGGGACTCTTGAACTTTTTTTTTGGTTTTTGGTTTTTGGTTTTGGTTTTATGTCTTTTAAAATACTTTATATGGATAGTCTTATTTTTGTGTGCAATCTAACACTTTTAGGTAGGCAAGCATAAAAGGATCGCGAAAAGTGGAATAAGAAGTCCCTAAAAAACAGTCAGAATCGACGAAGGCCAAGTCGATGGCGACAAGGAGGAGCAGCCCAGAAACTACTCGATCTCGAGTAGGCCAACTCGACATCGACAAGCCCAGACGCTCCTCGACTTCAGAAAACCACTGGACGCAAAGCGAAGCTCCTCGAGATCGAGTACACTCTACTCGAGATCGACAAGGAATCTACTCGACCTAGACTGAGTTGCCCCCTCGATGTGTTGTCTTGTGAGTTCCTTCCTTTACTCTTGTTTTTATTTGATTTTATACAGTGGGGACACTGTAAATTTTAAGTATGGGGTGGGGGAAGGGCTTACATTATGCATATTTACCATATTTGACATTATTTGTGCATATTTAGAATTTATTTCTTTGAATTGCTACATGGCTATTTTGGAATGCATTATTGATTTATGAGCTTGTATGCATGTTTTCCAAAAAGTTTGAGAAAAATGACCCCCATTGAAAATTTTGGTTAATGTCATGGAAGCTTTAATTGAACTCGACGATGCAAAATTGGATTCATTAGAGATATAGCATGAAATTGCCTAGTAAAGGGAAGTCATAATGAAGTGCATTATTTATTAAAGGCGAAACTAATTAAAATAACCCAACCTTTAAGGGGGTGTTAAAAATATATCCCAACCTTTCAAATGTAAAATAAATATTCCAACCTTTATAAGTGATGGTAATATAATATCCTAATGATTTCTCCCCCACAAAAATGATTAGTTTCGCCCCTAAACATTCAATTTAATACGTATTTAATTCAAATTATTCAATTTAATATGTATTTATATTATAATTAAATTTAATCAAAACAAATATAATAAAACAAGTAAATATTTAAAATATAATTTTTAATATCTTGATTGTGTAAAATATCATTCAAGTTTATTAGATTAAATTAGATTGGTTTTTAAGTTTGTCTTTTTATTTATTTATTTTGGATTTAAGAAAAAATAAAAATAAAAAATTTACATTCTTTTATATATTTTTTAATAATAATAATTTACATCTTATAAATAAATGAACACCATTGAATAATCTAAATAATTAAATTTTTATTTCAATTTCGTAGTACATAAAGTTTATAATTGACAAAATATTCTTTATTTTTGATAAGTTAAATCACTAGCTAATCATTTACTAATTGAAAATATGTTATTTTGCTTTAATTTTTTTTTATTTGACTTGTTATAGATATTATTGATTTAAAAAAAGATATAAAAATTTAGGTACAAATTAAATCTAAAACTACAAAAGTTTATTAAATAAACTTTTAAACTCATCTAATTTAATTTTATATGTTTTATTTGAATTGAAAATACATGAGTAATACAATAAAAAAATAAGAATTTTATTGGAGAGAAATCATTAGGATATTATATTACCATCACTTATAAAGGTTGGGATATTTATTTTACATTTGAAAGGTTGGGATATATTTTTAACACCCCCTTAAAGGTTGGGTTATTTTAATTAGTTTCGCCTTTATTAAAAACCATGAAAGGAGGTAAAATTTGATGTTGCTTTTGACATGTTGCATGATAAAATGATGGAGGACTTTATATTTCCATATAATGCTCATTGTTTATATCCTAGCCATACCTATGCTTATGCATCACAAAAGCCATATTATTCCTTATTTAAAATATTGCTCCACATGATCTAAATATTTGCCATTCTTTACCTTATCCGGGGATTATGCTGAGAATGATATTATATTATGGAGATTATCATATGGTGTTTGTGTTGTGATTATTATCATTATTGGAGTTTGGAAGGAAATTGTTTGAAATATATGGAAAATTTAATGAGTGAAAGAAAATCCAATCACCTCAGGAGATAAAGGTAGATTGACCCTGCTCTCTGAGATAATAGTTTGGAGAGATGGGACACATTGTGAGGAGTCCAAAGCACTAAGTATCCGGGGCCATTCATGACACCCATGTTTGCGACTCGCGAGAAGGCAGTGCTGAGGTCAGAGAGGTAAAAGCATTATTGTTGATAAAAGCATTATGAAAGGTGATGAAACTTATGAAAAGGAATGTGGAAATTCAGGTTTGGAAATACTCCATTTCCCCGGATCATTAGTACCACATTGCCAGAAACTGCCCACCTTTTAGCCTTTTACCAAATCTACTCCTTATTTGAGCTTAAATTGAAGTCCTCTTGATTATCAATGCTTTGTCACTTATGAATGTTTTTGCATAACCCTCCTTTTGTGAGTAGATGTTGCTCTTTAAATTGCCCATGCATGGATTTGTGACACAAGTACCTTTTCAAGGATGGTAATTGACTGCTAGGTTATATAAGAATGAATCTGATATGTTGAGAGTTTTGATTTCTTCCCCTGAATGACAAATAAAAGTATTGCTTGAGGACAAGCAAGCTTAAGTATGGGGTGTTTGTTTTGAGCTGAATCTGTCATATTTTACAGTAACTTTAATATCGTTTTCTGCATACATTGCATACATTTGGGTTAGATAGTACAGAATCTATGTAGTTTATGTTTATTTGCCAAATTATGGAATCTACACCAATTTCTGTTTAAATTCGCAGAATTCGAGACGCTTTACGGCAATTTTAAGGAAGGTCAGAAAAGCTCGGAAAATAACTACAGAAGTCAAGAATCCGTGATTACAGAACCAGGACAAACCGAGCTAAAGCCAGGGCTACTCTATGTCGAGTACACCTTACTCGATCTCGAGTAGAGAGCCCAAGCAAACTTGGTCGACAAAGCCTGGTCGAGAAAGCTGAGCCAGACCAACCCGACTCCCGGAACACAACTCGATCTCGACAAGACGTAGTCGAGATCGACGACACCTCAGCGCCACACCCGGAGTCGATGAGAAGAGGAGCTGATCGAGAAGCCGGGGACGAAGACGTCCAGCACAACTCTACTCGATCTCGATGAGACCTTGTCGAGATCGACGAGCCACCTAGCGCCTGTCCGAGTCCATGCTGAGGAGGACTCCTCGACATCACCAGAGAGCCATCCTCAACCACAACCCTAGTCGATCTCGATGAGCCCTAGCCGAGATCGACGACGCCCAGGAGCCCAGGTCCGAGCTTGTCGAGCGGAGTCACCAGAGAAGATCAGTCGACGACGAATCCTAGTCGATGTCGACGAGTCCTTGTCGAGGTCGAGTAGACCAGTTTCTGGAAACGCATCAACGTGAGCAGTCTGAGTAGAGTTGGGATTCCTTGGGCACGACGGAAGTCGAGAAGGCCGAGATTCTATCCAAATCTATCATCATCTATCCATGGAAGGAAGGTCTATCATCATGAAGACATATTACCTCGTTTAGATTTATCTTTTCCTGTTAGATTTATTTCCTTTATTGCTTTTATTTATCATTAAGCCTTTTATATATAATTTTAGATATAGATAGGAGATTCTATCCTTGATTAGCAAGGATTAGAAGGCTATAAATAAAGCCCATGAGGCTCAGTTTTATTAAAAATTTCAGAGGTAGAGAAGTAGTTCCACATACACGGTTTAGGGAATTCAGAGGTTTTAAGGTTTTGGCAGTTTACGAAAGTTGACTGCCGGGATTGTAAAGGCTTTGAATTTAGTTAATGCAAGTTATTTCCTTTCAATCAATGTCTGAGTTTGCGATGAAGCGTGAGTAGTCCACCCACTTCTAGGGTTGGGGCGAGCCCGACTTCCCGCTGCTGCATCAGGAGGAGGTCTTGTAATTATTTGCAAGGGACGGAATCTGGTTTGCTGTGATTTATTTCTATTTTATTATTGCATACTCGATTTCCTCCTATCAACACAAGGTACCGTTATCACTTTCATTAAATAACACATGTATGCTTTCCTCGACTACTTTGGTATGTTTATTGAATATTCGATAAGCCTTGCTTTGATTCGAATATCCAAGAAATATACCTTCGTCGCTGCGTGCGTCAAATTTCCCAAGATTATCCTTACCGTTGTTATGTACATAACACGTACATCCAAATGGTTTAAAACATCTATTGAGAATATAGTTCTTCCTTTGAAAAGCTCATAAGGAGTTTTCTTTAAAATTGATCGAATCAAACATCTATTGAGAATATAGTTTGCTGTATTTACACCCTCTGCCCAGAATGACTTAGGCAGATTATTCTCTAATAGCATAGTCCTTGACATGTCCTCTAGGGTGCGGTTTTTTCGTTCCACCACCCCGTTCTGTTGAGGTGTCCTTGGAGCTGAAAATTTGTGAGAAATACCATATTTCGCACAAAATAAATGAAAGTTTAATTGATCAAATTCTCTACCATGATTACTTCTGATAGAAACGATAGGTAGGTTTTTCAATGTTTGTAACTCCTTACAAAGTGTTGAAAAGTAAAACGGAGTTTTTGATTTATCCTTAAGAAAGAAAACTCAAGTAAATGGTGAATAATCATCAACAACTACAAGAATGTATTGTTTACCTTTGGGAGATTTGACATGCATAGCTCCGCATAGATCCATGTGTAACAATTCTAAAGGTCTAGTAGTACTAATGACCTTCTTTTTCTTGAAAGAGCTACGAGTGTGTTTTCCTCTTGAGCAACCTTTGCACAGATCATCAACTTTGAAGTTCAGATCCGGAAGTCCTCGGATAAGATCCTTATAAAGTAGTTTTCCAAGAGAGTGCATACTGATATGTCCAAGTCGCCTATGCCACACCCTTGGATCTTCTGATAAGGCCTTGAGACATTTCAGGTTAGAGGCTGGAATTCGATCTGTATTAAGAGCATAGATGTTAGAGTCTCTATATGCCGTAAGAACCACATCTCATGTCTTCTCATCTTGAACAATGCATTTCTCCTTATTGAAGCTTACGCGATTGCCTTTATCACAAAGCTGTGAAACACTAAGAAGATTATATTTAAGACCATTAACAAGATATACATCTTTAATGAAATTATTTGGATCAACACCAATGTTACCAATACCGACGATGTTACACTTTTCTTTATCACCAAGAGTTATAGTGCCGCGGGATTGCTTCTTTAGATGATGAAAAAAAGATTGTTTTCCATTTATGATCCTTAGTCTTGGTGATATCATGCAAAACAAAAAACAACATTTCCGACTTGACCAATAGACCGATTTGGATCCGTTGTGGGGGTATACCATATTTGGCAACCTTGTTCCTTTAGGGACCCAAACTTGCCTTATCCGTTCATTTAGACGTATCGGATATGTGTTTCGGATAATATAAGGATCCGTTCTCCTATAAGGACACGTCTTCTTTACATGACCCTTTCTGCAACAGAAGAAACGCGTAGGAGACCTCCAACTCCCTTTTGCTTTAACGAACTTGGTAGTAGGTTTAACAGAAAAGGTCTTGTTATAACCTATACCACTTCGGTTTAAGGAGAGTTGTTGTTCTCCAAGCATCCTATCAAGAGTAGCTTTGGATCTTGTGAATTGCACTAAGGCTTTTTGTTGATCTTGACATTTTTTCAGACAGTTTCACTTTTTCATTCTCAAGATCAGTGTTCTGATCGGTGAGAGTTGAAAGTTTTTCCTTAAGTTCGGAAATTTTCGATCGTAAGGTCTTACCTTCAGTGATAAGGTCTGAATTCTGGTTGTCAAGATCTTGCAATTTCTGCAACAACCTTCTTATGCAAGTTTCTTGATCCAATACCTTTTCTTTTAGGTTGCTGATTTCTCTGTTCCAGCTTTCCTCATTTGAAATCATGTTTTTGAGAAATTCAGACAAAAAGGCTTTGGAACTAGATATAAGGTTTCTTACCATTCCGTTCAGGCGTTGATCTTTATCGTTTGCTTGTTGTTCTTCATAATCCGAGTCGCTTGACGCATCCGAGTCACTCCATGCTGTCATGACTTTCTTGTTTGATTCTTTTCTCTTGGCCTTGTTTCGTTTCTTGATGGGACATTCTTTAACAAGGTGATCTGTTTCACCACATTCATAGCAAGTTAGGACGCGATTCCTTTTCGGAGGGGTAGATGTCTTACCTTGATTCCTAGATGATCCTCCGAATTCCCTGTTCGAGAATTGTTTCTTCATTTTGAGAATTCGAGCCAATCCCCTTGTAATAACAGCAAAAGGATATTCTTCATCTTTATTCTCAGAATCCTCAGTAGATTCCTCTTTCTTAACCTTGAGAGCTAGGTTTTTGACATTTGAAGAAAGTTCTTCATCATCCTCATTGAGGATCATTTTGTGGGTGATTAGCTTTCCCAATAAATTGTCAATAGTTAGCGTGCTAAGGTCTTGAGCTTCCTCGATTGCGGTTACCTTGGGACCCCATTTTGATTTAGGTAGGCATCTGAGAATCTTTCGGACTTTTTCTTCATTGTCGAAAGTCTTTCCCAATGAGTCAAGATTGTTAATGATCTCCATAAAACGGGTGAACCTTCCTTTTACTGACTCGTCCGGATTCATCTTAAACAATTTATATTGTCTAAGATAGATACTTATCTTAGTCTCTTTGACCTGGCTAGTCCCTTCATAGGTCACGACTAATTTATCCAATATTTCCTTAGCATTTATGCATGAGGAAATGCAGTTAAACTCGTCGGTGCTTGGTCCACAATACAGAGCATGCACGGCTTTGAAATTCTTAGTTGTGCTTTCCAAATCTTGCTGATTACATTCGTCTTCAGATTTGTCCAGCTTCGTTCCATTTGGTCCATCCTTGTTCGGTACATTTGGCCCTCGCGTAATGATATGCCAGAGCTCTAGATCTTGATCAATGATGAACATTTTCATCAAAGATTTCCAATGCATGAAATTGTCCCCAACAAAGAGAGGTGGACGAGAGACAAATCTTCCTTGACCGAAGCCACCTTGACCTTCGCCTGCCATAGTTAGTCTAAAAGATAGTAATATCTAAATAACGTGAGTTAGGCTCTGATACCAATTGAAGTGCGGAATAGGCAGATAAGAAGCACGCAAATACTCTATAAGGGGCGAGGGAGGGGGGGGGGGGAGGGTTGGATAGAGTATGTAAACTTTTCGCAAATCGAAACAGTAAGACCTTACCACCTGCTGTAAGACCTTATCTGAGAAGCAAAAACCGATTAGCAAAGATAGTAAACAATTGATAAGCAAAAGTAAACAAATAGAAACTTAAAGCACACGATACTTGTTAACGAGGTTCGGCACAACCGCCTACATCCCCGCCTAGGGTTATCCAACCCGTAGGATTCAACACACTTTATTTCACTTTATCTTATGAGCTCTAGATACAACCTCTAGAAGACTTAACCACTCCTAGACTACCTTTCTATCTAGCAACCCAAACTTACTAGTGAAACAAAGCACCTATGGATACTGAAGTAACCTATACGTTTGGGTAAGGAAACCCTTAGTATAACCTAGATGAATTGTACTATAAAGCATAATGAAACCTCACACACACTCAAAATAAATACAACACTTAGCGACAAGAGCTGCGTGAGATCGAATGCTTGAAGAAGGCCTGAATGCAGTGAACGTTTTAGCGTTGTAGAGGATATCTCTTCTGCAAACGTCTTCTTCTCTTTATATAGGCTGGACCTGTGAAATTTAAACGTCAGAAGCTTTTCTTCAAATTTGTTGAAGGTTGTTGTGCCAAATCCTCTTGAGAGATCTTCTAGTCGTTTGAACGAGAGTCTAGAACCTTCTCTGCAGATTTGTTGAGAAAGCGTCAAAGATCTGGAGACCTTGGAGATTTGTTGGTTGTTTGAAGATCTGCTCAAATCCCTGCAAAATCTCCAACAAAACTAAAGAGATATGCAAGAGGAATTAAGATAGAATTTTTGTTCAAGTCCGAACAAATCCATAAGCCCAACAACGGTTAGGCCCAATACATGCTCAAGCAATGGTCCAACCGAAAGTGGCCCTTTAATAAATGGATCTCAGTTCTGTTAGAGTAAATTAGGCCCAATTACCAAATAGGCCCAATTACCCTAAAACAGTATCCGAGTTCAATTGTAAATTCCCAATATCTTGAGCCTTTTGGTAAGACCTTACCAAATTCAGGATTCCCGAGTTTTGGCTTTCATCAACCAAGGCCTTACATTCATTTAGCTAGATCTTATCATCAAGGTGGTGTTAACAGAATTAATTTATCCAGTTAAATCCCGCTCATATTTCAAAATGTCAAGTCAAAGTAGCGAAATTAAAATCCGTCGGAATAATCCGTTAAAATCATGCCGGAACTCATTTTAAAAGGATTCAAATAAATCGAGGATCAATATTTCCATGCCAAATTAGTTTTCAATTTTTATTTTTTATTTTTTATTTTTTTATTTATTTTTGGCCGAAAATCCGTTTCATTAGTTCTAGAATCCGAGTTAGCGGGTTTTCCGTTAAATTCCGCTTTTAAATTCGTTTTGATTTTCCTTTTTCCGAAAAATTAGGATTTAAAAATCCGAGCCTTTACACTTACACGGTGGGAAATTCATGCGTTATCCTTCTGTGTCAGTGTAAAACGGACACTGACGTAGCTTATCCGATGGAGTTTGCTTGTGCGCATTCTTATGACGACAAAGGATTTCCAGAGTTGTATTACTTAGAAACGGAGGCGCAGATCGTGAATCACATTATGAAGTATTGTTGTTACGATCTCATTAGCGAAGGCGCTATGGAGCTTTGTGAGCATGTAATCCAGAAGCTAAGATCATTCAACGCAAGCGAAAGATGTTATGCTTTCAACGATATGAAGATTGTATTATCGCTTAACGAGACGACATCATCTGTAGGCAGTTGCTAGACGTGTATTACCAATTATGAAGTATGTGCATAATTTAGTATTTGCGTAAAGTATCCAGTTTCGGTACTTAAAAATGTTGTACATGTAACGTGGAATTTATAGATTTCAATCAGAACTTGGTCAATGAAGTGAAAACGTTTTTTTCAAATGAAACGTACCAATTGGTGACACATTGCATTGCTCACTACAACTACATGGTACCATATGGTATAGAACAACTACCAACCGACTCGTCTACATTGCTCGGGAATATGTGAATCTCCATTCGGTGGAATGAGTACTTCTTCAGTTTGACGTTGGCATGGCGCATTACTCTGTCCACTGGGTATCTCGCTACCTGTGACGAGCTGGCCATGACGACATCGGAGAAGAAGTCGCTAACAAGCTCTTTGATCGCCTCCGTCACCTGAACATAGTATGCCTCAGGGTTGTCTCTATACGAATGGGACCTGGTCATTCGGACATCTGAGTAGTGCTCTCCCTGCACGCACTCTAGGTCCACCGAATGCGAAAGCCTGGTTGTATCGCAGTTGACGCAAACAACTTGAAAAAGGCAGCATGGTCATCCTTTCCAGCTATTGCATGTGCTGACAGTTGAACAAATAATCTTCGAATGGCATACCACAACTTTCAACTCTAAGTTTGAACCTATTGCCCGATCCTGCCTCCCCTTCATACACTTTAGTATTAGGCATGTTGGTCAGAAATTTTGGATATGTAGGGGGCGGGGTGGGGGCCACTTTATAGCCCCGTGTATAGTGGCTCATTGACCCACCGCATGGGTATGCAGTGGTAACCACCGCATACCCATGCGGTGGTTACCAATTGCACTGCCCCGATTCAGGCCATGTCGTTGGAAAACGCATATGACTTAGACCTTATCGGAATTACAATTTCCATTCGATATTATAATTTACATTCGATATGATGGGTGTAGAACAACATTGTAAGACAGTCAACATAACAACATTTTACAATCAAAACACCAAAAAATGGTGTTAAACAGTGCCACGTTAAAACTGCAAAAATGACAATAAGAAGAGTTTGAACACAGAAAGACAACTACAAAGCGGTGAAACCACTCCACATAGTCATCCACCACACCATATGGGTACTTCGACCTGGTCTGTGGCAACTCCGACATAGGGAACAAATGATCGAACTTATGCGCCCAGTGGTTGTCGATCGCGTGGAATATGTTGTGAGGAGGAAATCAAGTATGAAATATAATGAAATAGATCAAACCAGATTTAGGCCCACGCAAATAATTACAAGACTCCTCCAATGCCGTAAGAGTAAGTCAGGATCGAATCCACGAGGAAGCGTGTCAGCGGATCCTAGGCAGCTGTAAATCTCATAGAAAAGCAACAGAAGACAGAAACAAAGGAACAAAGAAAGAAATAACAGAAATAACAAACGAAGACAAGGAATAAAAGCAAGACAACAACTTTATTCGATCTCGACAAGCAGTAAGTCGAGATCGACAAGGGACACTAAAGACAGAAACTGAAAAACGACGACAGAAACTCGACTCAGACAACACAGTATTCGATCTCGACAAGATGCTACTCGAGATCGACTAGAAATAGTAAAAACAGAAATTGCAGAATCGAAAACAGAAATAGAAACTCAACTCGATATAGACAAGAGACAACTCGATCTCGACAAGGGTCTACTCGAGATCGACAAGACTCTCCTCTATCTCGACTAAAAAACAGAAAACCTCAAATTTGCAGATTTGAACACAGAATTCAGAAATTCGACAGAAATAAACTCAATATAATAAAGAACTTCCAAAGCCAGGGTATCAATGCCACAACGATAACCATGCAAAGTAATACATAAAGGCATAAAAGATCATGCTTTCCATCAAAATAACTTTCGTTACTAACAAATAGGCATATAGAGGCTTTCGCATAAACCCTAATTGTTAGTAACCCTTTTTCACATAATTAATCCAAGTTGCATTAAGATCACTTTCGCTTCAATAATAGAGACAAAGATTACCTTCAACTCTCGCAAAAAAATCATGCTCATAGGGATAGAAAACGAATTGCATAACAAGATCTGACCTTTACCGCATCACCTCACATGGCCACCGTCGGGCTCACCCCAGCCCCAGAAGTGGGTGGACTACTCATGCCTCATCGCAATCGCAGACATTGATTGATGAAAAGAAACTTGCATTAAACTATATTCAAAGCCTTAACTATCCCGGCAATCCAACTTTCGCAGAATGCCAAAACCCTAAAACCTTTGAACTTTCTAAAACTTCTCTGTGGAACTACTTGTCTCTGACTGGAATTGAATGAATGAAAAACCAGCCCCTAGGGCTTTATTTATAGCCTTCTATTCCTTGCTATTCAAGGATAGAATATATCTATCTATATCTAAATCTATATCTAAAGGCTAAAAAGATAGATAAAAACAATTTAGGAATTAAATCTAAAAGAGAAAAAATAAATCTAAATAGGTAAGATATCATCAATGTGTTGTAAATCTTCTCCATAGATAGAACTTGATAGATCTCGGCCAAATCGATCTCCTTCGGCTTCTGGGACTCCCAAACCGAGTAGGATTCGTCAAACCGCGTAACGCGCTCCCGGACACGGCTCGTCGATCTCGACCAGGCCAACTCGAGATCGAGTAGGATCGGCTCGTCGACCATGGCTTGCTGGCTTGGTCGGGTAGCTCTGCTCGACATGGCTCGGATCTTGGCTCCGGGCTCCTCGATCTCGACTAACTCTCCTCGAGATCGAGTAGAGTTGGCTTGGCTTCTCCGTCTTCGGCTTCTCGACTTGGCACAGCTCGTCGACTCCGGACATGGCGTCGAAGTGTGGTCGATCTAGACAAGGCCTCCTCGAGATCGAGTAGGGTTCCGGAGTCGGGTTGTCTCTGACTCCGTGTCCTCGATCATCTCTGCTCGATCAAGTGTGCTCGGACAGCCTTTGTCGAGATCGAGTAAGTGTACTCGAGATCGAGTAGAGTTTTCTCAGCTTTCTGCTCTGTTCTTGAAACGCACTTTCCCGAGTCCTCGTTCGTCGGATTGATGCATATGACCATGCTTTGAAAAGCTCTTTCCGAGGGCTACAGCTCTCATGAAGACATCAAAGCTTGATTCAGAACGAAGAATGGTGAAAAATGGCCTTTTTTCCAGCTGCACCATTCTTAGCTTCTCCATGAGTTTCCTTTAAGCTCCAAAGTGCGTCCGATTTCTGCGAAATATAACCAAAACTTGTGTAGACCTCCATATATTGCAAATAAGTGTAAACTACACATATTCTGTATTATTCTAACCCAAATGCATGCAATGTATGCAAAAATCGATTTAAAAGTAAGTGTAAAACATGGCAAATTAGGCTCACAACAAACACCCCATACTTAAGCTTGCTTGTCCTCAAGCAATACTTTTAATTGTCATTCAGGGGAAGAATTCAAACTCTCAACATCTTAGATTCATTCTCATATGTCCCCTGCAATCAATTACCATCCTCGAAAAGGTACTAGTGTCACATATCCATGCATGTGCAATTATACAAAAGCAACATCTACTCACAAAAGGAGGGTTATGCAAAACAATTCATCAAATAATGCACTTCATTGTGACTTCTCTTTATTAGGCAATTTCATGCTATATCTCTAATGAATCCAATTTTGCATCGTCGAGTTCAATAAAGCTTCCATGATATTTATCAACAATTCAATGGGGGTCATTTTTCAAAACTTTGGAAATCATGCATATAAGCACATAAATTAATAATGCATTCCAAAATAGCCATGTAGCAATTCAAAGAAATAAATTCTAAATATGCACACATAATATCAAAATATGGCAAATATGCATAAAGTAAGCCCTTCCCCCACCCCATACTTAAACATTACAATGTGTTGTAAGGAGGGAATCAAGTATGAAATAAATATGAAATAAAGTTCAGACTGACTTCCCTGTCTCAGCAAATAAATACAAGACTTCCTCCCGTTGTAGTAAGAGAATAGTCAGGATCGAATCCACGAGGAAGCACGTCAGCAGTTCTCAGGTAGCTGTAAATTCTCACAGAAGCAGCAGAAAGGACAGAAACACAAAAAGGAAAGAAACAAATAAACCCGGCAAGGGCAACTAAAACAAAAGCAAAGAAATAAAGCAAAGACAAAGCAAAAACTAAAAGCAAAGCAAAGGCGTACTCGATCTCGACAACAGCTTCCTCGAGATCGACAAGACAGTAAACAACAAAAAGTGAAAATCAACGAAAACAGAAGAAAACCAACTCGACCTAGACCAAGTCCTACTCGAGATCGACAAAGGTTGTACTCGATCTCGACAAGGCTTACTCTATGTCGACAAGAAACAGAAACTTTAATTTGCAGAATCTCGAACAAAACTCAGAATTTCGACAGAAATAAACTCAATATGCTAAAAGACTTCCAAAGCCAGGGTTTCAACACCACAACGATAACCATGCAAAGTAACACATAAAGGCATAAAAGATCATGCTTTCCATCAAATAACTTTCGTTATTAACAAATAGGCATATAGAGGCTTTCGCATAAACCCTAATTGTTACTAACCCTTTTTCACATAATTAATCCAAGTTGCATTAAGATTACTTTCGCTTCAATAACACAAACAAGGATCACCTTCAACTTTCGCAAAAGAATCATGCTCATAGGGATAGAAGATGAATCGCACAAAAAGATCTGACCTTTATCGCATCGCCTCACATGGCCACCGTTGGGCTCACCCCAGCCCCAGAAGTGGGTGGACTACTCACGCCTCATCGCAATAACAGACATTGATTTGAAAGAAACTTGCATTAAAACTAAATTCAAAAGCCTTTACAATCCTGGCAATCAACTTTCGCAGAAAGCCAAAACCCTAAAAACTTTAGAACTCCTAAACTTCTCTGTGGAATTACTTGTCTTTCTCTGAAAATTGATGATTAAAACTGAGCCCCTAGGGCCTTATTTATAGGCTTCTTTCCCTAGCTATTCAAGGATAGAATCTTCTATCTATATCTAAAATTATATCTAAATTGCTAAAAGATAAATAAATGCCATAAAGAAATAAATCAACAAGGAAAAGATAAATCTAACTAAGGTAAGTCTTCATGTCTTGATAGATCTCCTTCCATAGATAGACTTTGATGGATTTGGATAGAATCTTCCTCCTTTTGCCCCAAGGAATCTCAAGTCTACTCGGACAGGTCTTCGTCGACGCGTTTCCGGACACTGGTCTACTCGACCTCGACAAGGGCTCGTCGACCTCGAGTAGGGTGGATCGTCGACTAGACTTCCTGGCTAGCTCTGCTCGATGCGGCTCAGTCTTGGCTCCTGGTGCTCGTCGACCTCGACAAGGCGTAGTCGACCTCGAGTAGAAAAGTGTTGCCGACTAGGTCTCCTCGGGTAGGTTTACTCGACTGGCTCGGATCTGGACTCAGGCGCTCGTCGATCTCGACCAACTCTTGTCGAGATTGAGTTGGTTGTACTCCCTTCCGCTTCCGCGAGTTGCCTCTTCCGCTGCCGCGAGTAGGCTTCTTTGTCGACTTGGTGCATCCCGCTGGAAGCGAGTTTTTCCGCGGCAGCGAGCCGTCCGCTGCAGCGAGTGGAATCGCTGGCAGCGAGTGTCGTCTGGTCATCCTCGTCCTTGTCGACTCCGGGTGTGGCTTGTCGATCTCAACAAGGGTTCGTCGAGATCGAGTAAAGGTGTGCTCGGCTTCTCGGGCAGCTTCTCTCTTCGTCGACTCCGGGTGTGGCGCTGGGCTTCGTCGATCTCGACTAGGGCTTGTCGAGATCGAGTAGACTTCCGGCGCTGGGTTGTCTGGCTTTCTCGATCAGGCTTGCTCGACCAAGGTTCTGTTGCTTCCTTCACCTTGGACTTCTGTAGTGGTTTTCCGAGCTTTTCCGACCTTCTGTAGAATTGCTGTAAAATGCTTCGATTTCTGCGAATTAAACAGAAACTGGTGTAGATTCCATAATTTGGCAAATAAACATAAACTACATAGATTCTGTACTATCTTAGCCCAAATGAATGAAATGCATGCAGAAATTGATCTAAAAGTTACTGTAAAACATAGCAGATTCAGCTCACAACACAATGTCCTCACTGTATAAAAACAAGGGTAAAGAAAGAAACTCACTAGACAGGTGTGCAGGGCCTCTCAATTTTCGAGTGTAAGAATCGCCTGGGCCGAGTATGAATATGGCTTGCTTCTATCCATGGACCTGAAAAGTGCAGAAGACATATACCCATAATAGAAAAACTAAAAGTTCCAAAAAACAAAAACAAACAAAAGCAACAAAGTCTCAAAAGTCCAAAAATAAATGTCTATGTACAAGCTCTAGATTTTATAGTCGCTAGGCCGACTTCTTCATTTATGCTTAAGGTGGCATCTGCAGGGCCCATGTAGCCTGGGTTTCAAATAGAACTCCATTCTTTTCCATTAGCTGTAATCCTCCAGAATGGATCTTGTTCACCACGAAAGGTCCCATCCGTTTCTTGTTGAATTTATTAGGGAACCAATGATCCTTTGATTTAGAGACATAGAGCTTGTCTCCAACTTCATACTCCTTGGGCTCATCATTGGATATCCTACATAAGCGCACATACCAAGGCAAACCTCTCCCATGTATAGATAGATATTTAATGGAAATATGAGAAGAAAGATTCATACCTTGGCTTACCTTCGCAGAGACGGAATCGGGGACCACAATGTTTGGTCGATCTTGAGTAGGAGTACTCGATCTCGAGTAGGGTTCAGTTTCTGGACGTGAGCTACTCGAGGATGCAAGAGCTGGTGGAGGTTGGTCATCATCGATAAGACTGGTCGATCTCGAGTAGGGTAGCCCGTCTGGTTAGGTGCTGGTCGAGGATGCAGGTGTCAGGGGAGCTTGGTCGATCTCGACTAGCTTAGTCGATCTCGAGTAGACTTTCTCTTCTGGTGGCTTCAGCGTTGAGGAAGGTGAAGTCGAGGCAGCGGGTTCTTGGTTGATCTCGAGTAGGATACTCGATCTCGAGTAGGGCTCGGCTTCTGTCCGGCTGCTCGACGACGCTGGTGCTGGTGGAGGTTTCTGTTTTTGGTCGAGATCGACTAGAGTCCTCGATGTCGAGGAGTCTTGGCCGATCTTGACCCCATACTTGGTTCCTGTTAAGGCATCCGAAAAATAGTTAGTCCATAATGACGTACCTTGGTTTGTGTCGATTGGATTCTCTGTGTCCTCCTTTAGGATTGCCATGATCTCCTCCACCTGGGCCTCCATCTCCCTTTTTTCCAGCTCCTCATGGGTCATATTTCTTACCTTGGGTTCCCCGCAGGTGATGTAGCCAGCTAAGATAGATTTTACCTCTTCCATTGGACCTATATGCCTTTCAGATTTATTAAAGGAATACTCAATTACCTCATCGCTGATGTTGAAAGTGAGCACTCCTTCCCTCACGCTTATGTTGGCATCCACCGTCGCCAAGAAGGGTCTTCCTAGAATAATTGGACAAGCAGGATCTTCTTGCATATCAACAACTAAGAAATCAGGAGGGACAAAGAATTTACCAACTTGTACTGGCACATTATCCACCATGCCTGTTGGAATGAACACAGTGTTGTTGGCCATATAAAGTCTTGCATCCACAGGCTCTAGGGCACCTATCTTAATCTTGGACCAAATTGTTAAAGGCATTATACTCACACTAGCTCCAAGATCACATAAGGCATTAATTTTATATGGACCAAATCCAATGGTTATAGCAAACTTACCTGGATCTGGCCTCTTCTCCAGTATGTCCAAATGGCTGCACTCCTCTGTAATCTCATCCATTGATCGCTTTTTGCTCAGAATCCCTTCAGGAACTTGACATAGGATGGCATTTCATTAAGAGCTTCTGTGAAAGGGATGGTGATGTTGAGCTTCTGAAGCATCTTGACGAAGCGCTGAAATTTCTTTTCTGCCGGGTCCTTTGGAGATTTTGTGGGGAAAGGCGGCTTCTTTTTCTGATTCGGAGCCAGGACAAACGTCGGAAGTGCTGCAGTTTTCTCGATCTCGGGCTGACCGTCCTCGATGTCGAGTACACCCTTGTCGATCTCGACCAGATTGGGTGATGTCGAGTTGTTGTGTAGTACAGACGATGGTTTCTGTATTTTCTCCTCGAGATCGAGCAGGCCCTCCTCAAGATCGACCAAGCTCTGGTCGACGTCGACTAGCTGCTGGTCGACTTGCTGGTCTCCTTTGTTCTGCTGCTTTCCAACTTCTGGCTCTAGCAGTTGATGGCCGCTTCTGAGTTTTATAGCAGCGATGTGTCCGGTCTTTCCTTTGGGATTTGGTTCTGAAGATCCTGGGAGTGAACCTGTCTGTCTCGGGATTCCTGCTGCTAGCTGACCAATCTGTGTATCAACTGTTTTCCTCCATATATCAATCTCCCCAAGCCTTGAGTTGACGCCCTGAATCTGAGTGTAGACTGAGTTGAAGGATTGCCTGCTTTCTGTATGATTCCTCCTTATTTCCTCTAAAACAATCTGTAGATCATCCTTTTTCTAGTCTCTTTCCGGATATCCTAGAGCTCTGTAGGGTGGGGGGTTCCTAGGGGCACCTTGGTTCCATTATGGGTACTGAAACCTTTGGTCCCCCATGTAGCGATTGGGACCCCCTGCATAAGCTGTCTCTTCATGGTATTCTGCCAGCCTGACTTGCTCAGTACGTGGGCACTCAGTAGTGGTGTGCCTCTGTGATCCGCATTCAATACAAGGCTGGTTAACAGAAAGGTACTTTACTTGTTTGAGGAGCTTCTTATTCTGATCTCTGTAGTACTGCTCCCTTACACCTGGATCAATCTTCTTAGGGGGCTCATATAGGGGCATGGATAGTGTTGGCCCGGCGTAGGGGTTCTCTTCATAGTTGACTGGAGTCTCATACTTGTTATCATAGTTGGTCAGCTTGTCTAGAGCAGCCCATGCGTCAAGAGGCGGCATTGTCAGATACTCATAGTGAGTATATGTGTTGATTCTGTCCTTTGCAGCCAAGTCCAGAGAGTTGAAGAAGATCTCTTGAACTACGCAGGGTTGCTATCCATGTGTTGGGCAGGATCGTAGTAGATCCTTATAGCGTTCCCATGCCTTTGCTAGCGTCTCTCCAGGCTGCTGTTTGAAAGATGTGATCTTTTGGGGCAGGAGTGCTGTCTTGGCAGGAGGAAAGAACTTGTTCAGAAATTCATGCTTCACCTGAGCACATGTCGTGAGAGATCGTGGTTTTAGCCCTTCCAACCATTTCAATGCAGGACCAGCCAGAGACCAACAGAAAGCTTTCATCATGATGTACTCCAAGGTGGTACCTTCAGAAAGAGTACGACACATGTCAGTAAAGTTGGTAATATGGCGCAACGGGCATTCATTAAATCTACCATGAAAAGCATGATTTTTAATTTCAATAAGAAATTGAGTGCGAATCTCATAGTTGTTTTCAGGGATTAGAATCGCCGATTCAGGCACGACGAGAGTCGGGTGCATATAATCCTCTGCAGTGGTTGGGTAGAGGGCAAGCTCATCTGCCAGCTGCCTCGCACGTTCAACTTCTTGTTGCCTTCCTGCTCTCTCAGCGGCGAGAGCAGCATCTCTGGCGGCTAGATCCCTCGTGAGCCTCTCGATCAGCTGTTCATGTGTCTCTACATCTGCCATGGCTCTTTGTAGTTTAGCTCTGATGTGTAGAACGCACTCTGGTTCATCGAAGCCGTCAAACTCAGGTGGTTGACCAGAACGGCGAATACACCTATAAATGAACTCAAAGAAAAAGTGAGATCTGACTACCTAAGGCGCGAATGATAGCTTCCCCGGCAACGGCGCCAATTTGTTAAGAGGAGGAAATCAAGTATGAAATATAATGAAATAGATCAAACCAGATTTAGGCCCACGCAAATAATTACAAGACTCCTCCAATGCAGTAAGAGTAAGTCAGGATCGAATCCACGAGGAAGCGTGTCAGCGGATCCTAGGCAGCTGTAAATCTCACAGAAAAGCAACAGAAGACAGAAAACAAGGAACAAAGAAAGAAATAAAAGAAATAACAAACGAAGACAAGGAATAAAAGCAAGACAGCAACTTTACTCGATCTCAACAAGCAGTAACTCGAGATCGACAAGGGACAGTAAAGACAGAAACTGAAAAACGTAGACAGAAACTCGACTCAGACAACACAGTACTCGATCTCGACAAGATGCTACTCGAGATCGACTAGAAATAGTAAAAACAGAAATTGCAAAATCGAAAATAGAAATAGAAACTCAACTCGATATAGACAAGAGACAACTAGATCTCGACAAGGGTCTACTCGAGATCGACAAGACTCTCCTCTGTCTCGACTAAAACACAGAAAACCTCAAATTTGCAGATTCGAACACAGAATTCAAAGATTCGACAGAAATAAACTCAATATAATAAAGAACTTTCAAAGCCAGGGTATCAATGCCACAACGATAACCATGCAAAGTAATACATAAAGGCATAAAAGATCATGCTTTCCATCAAAATAACTTTCGTTACTAACAAATAGGCATATAGAGGCTTTCACATAAACCCTAATTGTTACCAACCCTTTTTCACATAATTAATCCAAGTTGCATTAAGATCACTTTCGCTTCAATAATACCGACAAAGATTACCTTCAACTCTCGCAAAAGAATCATGCTCATAGGGATAGAAGACGAATTGCATAACAAGATCTGACCTTTACCGCATCACCTCACGTGGCCACCGTCGGGCTCACCCTAGCCCCAGAAGTGGGTGGACTACTCACGCCTCATCGCAATCACAGACATTGATTGATGAAAAGAAACTTGCATTAAACTATATTCAAAGCCTTTACAATCCCGGCAATCCAACTTTCGCAGAATGCCAAAACCCTAAAACCTTTGAACTTCCTAAAACTTCTCTGTGGAACTACTTGTCTCTGACTGGAATTGAATGAATGAAAAACCAGCCCCTAGGTCGGGTAGCTCTGCTGGACATGGCTCAGATCTTGGCTCCGGGCTCCTCGATCTCGACTAACTCTCCTCGAGATCGAGTAGAGTTGGCTCGGCTTCTCCGTCTTCGGCTTCTCGACTTGGCACAGCTCGTCGACTCCGGACATGGTGTCGAGTAGGGTTCCGGAGTCGGGTTGTCTCTGACTCCGTGTCCTCGATCAGCTCTGCTCGACCAGGTGTGCTCGGACAGCCTTTGTCGAGATCGAGTAAGTGTACTCGAGATCGAGTAGAGTTTTCTCAGCTTTCTGCTCTATTCTTGAAACGCATTTTCCCGAGTCCTCGTTCGTTTGATTCACGCATATGACCATGCGTTGGAAAGCTCTTTCCGAGGGCTACAACTCTCATGAAGACATCAAAGCTTGATTCAGAACGAAGAATGGTGAAAAATGGCATTTTCTCCAGCTGCACCATTCTTAGCTTCTCCATGAGTTTCCTTTAAGCTCCAAAGTGCGTCCGATTTCTGCGAAATATAACCAAAACTTGTGTAGACCTCCATATATTGCAAATAAGTGTAAACTACACAGATTCTGTATTATTCTAATCCAAATGCATGCAATGTATGCAGAAATCGATATAAAAGTAAGTGTAAAACATGGCAAATTAGGCTCACAACAGAATACAACCTCTTTCTTGCCCTTCACGGACTTTGGCCCGTGGACTCTGTCGTGTCTGATAGGATCAGTGGGAATGTGTTGAACCCGGCCGAACTGTGGTAGCACACGGTCGGGCATGAACGGCTTCTCCTTGAACAACCAACGGATGGTGCCTATGTAACATGACAGCCGCAGATGTCCATCAAAGTCCAAGTTCCTACCGAAGGGCATGAACTCGATCTGCAACGTAATACAAAGTGTTATGACGATTCATATTTGTGTCGATTTTATTGTAAAACATATTTACGCAGCTTAATCCGATTCATGCGTACCTCGTCGACAGTCATCTCGTCTAGCCTCCGCCGCAAAACATCCGGTCTCTCAAAGCGAGGTCTATCATACTGGGAAACCGTAGAGATCCAAGGCATTGCCACTTGGACGTACCGCACCCGAGAAAGCCTTCGAACGAGCATCATATTCCCCTTAAACACAAGGAAGTACAACCATATCCGCACCTACAATTGAAGAAGTCGATCAACCACATATTCATTGTAACTTAATATTAAAACGGGGAAAATGAAATTATCAAAGAATAAATCAATTACCAGCAACAGCCGCATACACCCGTCCATATCTTTGGCCAACTCTCTGGTCGCCTCGCCCAATCCGCGGTACAAGCAGGCCAAGACCCCTGCCACTAGAGATAACTGCGTAACCTGCGCGGCATCCATAAAGCGGAGAAGCACGTTTGGACGCACTCTACCGCCCAACTTGTCAATGAATAGAGTCGCAGACGCAATCATCCCCATCACAACAGCCACGATGCACTCCATATCACGCAGTAAGTTCAAGGGTGAGAGGCCTACGAATTTTGCCATACATATCTGGTTCTAGTGGCAACGTTTATTCATCAAGTGGTATTAGAGCTAATCGACTCGTGTCCATCGAGCTTTCGATAATTGAGTGGTTTCTTCTCTGTCAAAATGTTCAAGAAAGCAAGTTCCAATCCCTTGTCCGAAGTGTACATCCGATGGGCTATTCGAGCATATGATGATGGGTATCTTCGTTGGATTGACATGGATGGTGCTACATATGATGTAGTTGATCAAGAGCTCCAGAGGAGATATCAAAAGAGAAGGGCCCGAGAGGATGAGGCTCGGCATAAGAAGAAATTTGAACCACCTTGTCAAGATATCTGCAAGCTCGTGGAAGACTCAATGCAACAAGTATAGGAAATGTGAAAAGTCATCAACACATTGGGGTCGTCTCTATCGAAGCCCCCAACAACCCCACCTCCCTCTTCAAAGACGACATCCTCTAAGGCCATGAGCGAGACACTTGATATTAAAGAAGGCAAGTCCAATGATGTTCCTATTGAGATTGCAAAGGTCAACTCTGAGCTTAAGAAAGATGAGGAAATCATCCAAGTTCCCAAGGTTGCGCTTTCCATGGAGGAGAAACGAATGTCAACCGACATGCCTAGCATTCTGAATTCCATGTCAAGTAAGTGGTTAGATTCGACTTCTTTCATTCCGTCTTGCTTGCCTTTCAAGATTCAAAAAGAAGAGGGGATTCAAGATCCGTTCAAGGAAAAATAAGCATGTTTGAAGAAGTCTCTCGTTTCCATCACGGATTCGAGGACGTATCCTTTTCAAGGGGAGGAGGATTATGTGATCCTATTGGTCAATGAGCTCGACTCATTTATCTTACAAAGCTATGTCGCTAGAGGGGAATATCAACTTTCGTTTGAGAAAACAGCATGGCGACACCGTGGTATTTTAGCGCTTTCGGGCTATATAAAATTCCGATTGAAGTCAGTGAGAACTTTTTGGAAAGATATTTTAAGTGGCTACAACTTTCATGAAGAACACTTCTCCTAAATCAGCCTCAAAGATGCTCGAATTTGACGTTCATTTCAGCAGCTCAAGTCTAGACGAATTTTCCTTGAGTTTTTTTATTGTAATAATCCCACATCGCTTAGAGATGTTTGGGGAATCTATTTTAATCCTATATATTGCTTGTAAAACATTCATTTTAAAACAAGTCAAGTTTAGTTGAGTTAAAGGTTAAGCAACTAAATAGCTTCTTATGATTCCGGGTTAAGGATCGAGTTCTTGGTGAAAGGCTAAGAGCGAACCCTTTGGTGAAAGGCCGATGGTGACACCCTAGTGAGAGGCGAAGGTGTCAAAGGGTCGAGATCTTTGGAGTGCGATTCCGAGAGGATTAATATCGAGTGTAGGGGATTCAAAGGTGAGAGGCATGCAAATCTTACTCCACATATACCTTCTTTTCAGTTTTCATAAACCACAAAAATTAGTCCCATAAAAAGAGTGTTTGAAAGGTTGAGCCTTGGTCAATCCCGGTCCTCGGCTCTCATCAAGTGGTATCAGAGCTTCCGGCTAGGGTTTCTCAATCTTTTTGTGTTGTTGTCACAAGCATCCACAACCATCCTTTGGAGTTTTGTGGAGGACCAACCATTGAAGTACATTATGCAGATCCAACGTACAGGGGCGTAATGTACCATTTGGAAGGGCCTTATGGATTCGAGAGGTTTTTCGGGACCGACCATCGATACCTTAGGCAGATCCAACGTATAGGGGCATATCGTATTTTTCGGAGGGCAATGCAAGATTTGAGGATGAATCTTTTTTAAAGGAGGGGAGGATGATGTGATTTAGACTTATAGATTTTTCTTATATTTTTCTATTTAAAAAGTATCCCACGTCGCTTTTAAACACATAGGAGGCTAGAGTTTCTCCTATATATTGTGTAAGGTTTCCCATTTTTAATACAAGTTGAAATTTGAGAAAAGTTAAGCCTTTTAGCTTCCAGTGATTCGGGTCAAGAATCTCGTTCTTAGGTGAGAGGCCGAGAACAAAACCTTCGGTGAGAAGTTGAAGGAGATTCCTTAGTGAGAGACGATGGAATCAAAGGGTCGGAAACACTCAACCCCCATCCTCTACCTTAGTGAGTGCGAGGCCGAAAGTGTGGAAGATCGAGTGTTGGAGAGAGCTCGGAGTGCGAGGCCGAGAGCGATCTTGCATCACATATCCCTCAACCCCCATCCTCTACTTTACCAGTATTCTAAGGCCTTCCACAGCCCCATCATCACCCTCAAACCACCCCCAAAATGTCACTCCAAAGCAGCCGCTCAATCCCTCTCAAACAAGCCCCGTTTGGAATCTTCTCTACACAGACGACGTCTCGGTAAAACGCGATTTTCCGCTTCGTCTGACCTCCGATCGACGAGATCTGCCCCAATCCGCGACCGCAACTTCAAGATCTACAAAAGTAGAACTTTAATGTCCATAGAAGCTGAGCCAATCGATGTAAAATCGGCAATCTTTGAAGACTGATTTGTTGCCTCAAAAGTTGTCCACAATTTCCGGACTTCACGGAACTCTCGTCGCCGATCCTTTTGCTCGAGCCCGGGTCCGAGCACGTCACCATCCCTCACCCTCTTGTCACATCAGTGCTATCTTCTCAAGAAGGGTCGCAACAGTCGGGCCTCCATGGTCGTTGGCGCTACGTCGCTCCGCTTGGGTGAAGCTGTACAAATCTCCAACTAGATCCCTCCCGGCGAGCACTTCATGCAGAAACACACACTCCTCCCCATCCAACCCATACCCAAGTATGAAAAAAGACATCGTGTAGTGTGATGGTGATCTCTCTCCATCCTAAGTGGAAGTTGTTCGTCTCCAAATGCTAGTGCTCAACGAATGCACTGATGAGACTGTGATCCACATGATCCCACTCGAAATCTCGCAACTCCCACATGCCACTGTCATGCACTACTGGAAACCATGATTCTTGTCTCTCTACCTCAAACATCGCCTCAACACGGCTCAGCCGCAATCCCTGTCTCTGCACACGCACAACCCTCCGTAAGGCTTCCTCCTCCCGTCTTTAGACGGCATGTGCAATGTGTGCATGGTAATCTCTCAGGAGTGACATGGTATGTGGCCCCCAGGCCATTCGGGCTCATCTACCCAACAGTCGCTCGTTTCACCATCCCGCCTAGTAGAGGTGGCAATCGGGCGGGTCGGATCGGGTTCGGGTTCGGTTAGTCGGGTTTCGGGTTATTCGGGTTTCGGGTAATTCGGGTTTCGGGTCATTCGGTTTCGGGTAATGTCTAATAATTTGGTCATTTGGTTGGGTCGGGTTCGGGTTTCGGTTGTCTCGGGTTTCAGTTATTTCAATATTCATTTTGAAAAATTTACTAGAATGTATCTTAAAGTTCGGGTTATATCGGGTTTCGGTTGTAACGGGTTCGGGTCTTAATGGGTTTCGGTTGAATCGGGTTCGGTTCATTCGGATTTGGGTGAGTTTCGGTTATCGGTTATTCGGATTTCGGGTCCAAAATGGGTCGGGTTGATCGGTGTTCAAAATAATCGGTTCCGGGTCGACCGAGTCGGGTTTTCGGGTTCGGGTCGGGTTTTGCCAGCTCTACCGCCTAGCATCCCGTGAACTACTACCCTCGCCCTGCTCTTGCTGCCTCCACTACACACCATGAACCGAGGCATGTGTCGTCTGCTCTCCTCCCATGTCCTGACCACGAACGTCAAGTGGACCATTATGCGAATCGTGGAAGTCACCACGGATCGGCACACCACCTCCAGGCGCAACTCGTTGTACCTCTGCCACATGCGTTGAATCGTTAACAGGTCCCCGAACCTCAATCTGCGGCGGCGACTCACTCGTCTGTCCTCGTACATCCCCCTGCTGACTCCCAGGCGTCAGCGTTGGCGCCGCAGGCTGACTCCCATGCGTTGTCGCCCCACCATGATCAACTAACGGTGTGAACGCCATAAAATCTATCTGGCCCACCACCAATGGATCGTGATCTCCCTCTCTAGCATGACTCATCCCAACACCATGGATGCTCCTAACACCCACATCTCCGACCAGCAGTGTCGTATCATCATACGAGTGCAGTTGTTCGCTCTCAAATGCAGTCCCAATGTAAGCCTGAAACCCATCGTGCAGAGTCTACGACTGATCATGCACTCGCTCAGCTCCTACATACAGTGCTGGGTCAACCCGTAGGAACTCCTGCACCATCTGCTCAGCCTCCGCTCGGGCAGACTCATCCGCCCGATTCACTACTGCGTCATCGGTGCGGTCCGTCATAATATCCATCTCTATATGTGCCAAACTCTGAAATGTATCTATAGACGACTGTGATATCTGGCCACATCTGTCATTGTGGTCGACAATTGACTGACTCGATGACTCAACCCCAATATCTACACCTATCGGCTCACTATCCCTATCCATAGGATCCTCTTCACCTTGCAAATGGAAATGAATAGACACAATCTCTGCACGTGAATCACGCAATGCTTGTTTCTCCCTATCAGCAGCCCTCCTGGCGGATTGCAGAACCACCCTATCTGCTAACCTCCTCGATAACGTGGTCTATGTACCATAAAAAATATTTTTCTAAATCCTATCGATCATAGATGTTACTCTCTAATTGACACACGTACTCCTATATCGTATTACTTCTCAAATGCTGAATGATTTTCCCACATCTAATTAGAGATTTCATCCTAATACTTTCGTTTACTAAAAAACATAAAACTATATTTAAGCGGTTTCAACATACCTATGGTTGTGGCGAGCCAGATGACCTCCTCCTCCTAAGTGTCGTCATACGACCACTACCACGTCTTTGAATAGTCGGATCCGACTACATTATATATAACAATAATACGTTAACGTTATCTCTTTCCGATTACAAATAATTTGATTCGAATTTAATATAGTTTAATTTTTACCTCTAAAGGATGTCTCTGACCACGACCGGCACCAGCAGCCTCATCTCCCTCACGACCGCTATCTCTCACCATCTCAACACTCCGGTAGAAAGTGGGAATAGAAAAAAATACACTCGGAAAGACACGGGGAAAGAGGGACAGACACACGGGAAAATGTGTGAGGAGGTTCGAAATGCGGGGGATTGAAAGAGGCCGGGGGGAGTCGAGGAGAGAAATGACGGAAAAAAGGTCAGGCTCGAAAGGCAAGGGAAGGATTGGCATCAGAGAAGAGTCGGAAATCATGCGGGAGAATGGGGCCCGCACGCCTATTTATGGGCCCCAAAAACCCACTGCATATGTATACGATGGGTTTGAACAGTTGCTATAACGGTAAAAAAAAACTACTGCATACATATGCGTTGGGTGTTTTTAAATTTTAAAACACCACCGCATGGGTATGCGGTGGGTTTCGGATATCTTTCAAAAACCGGAACAAGATATCCAAAACCCACCGCATAGGTATGCGGTGGGTTTTGGCGTAACGGACCCCGTTTTCCCAGGCCCACCGCATATACATGCGGTGGGTTCGTATACGGTCAACGATCCCACCGCATGTACATGCAGTGGCTCAAGGAAAAATGGGATTAATGTCACCGCATACCTATGCGCTGATTAGCGGTGGAAACAGTAAAAATTAGCGGTGAAAATACCCGCCCAATATTATATAGATAGATTGTTAACAAATATGTTGGAAATAAAAGCAAGAATATGACTGATTTAAAAAGATAAAGGGAAGAATAAAAATAATAATTAAAGAAAATAATAATTAAATATAGGAGAGAGGAAAAAATAAAAAAAAAGTAGAAAATAGGGGATTGGTTGAATTAACTAAAATCAAGAAGAAAGTGACACGTAATCAAAGTCTTCTAATTTAAAGTATTATATAGATATAGATTTGGAAAAAGGGGTTTAAAAGATGAGAATTTGATAGGGGTGGGCGCGGGACGGGACGGGACGGGGTTCGTCCCGCGTAATTTTTGCGAGACGGGCTCAGGACGTGAGGGACCTTGTCCCTCACGTGACGGGACGGGCCTTGTACCTAAAATAAAATATATTATTAAAAAGTTGAATAAAATCAACCTTTATCCACATGCTGTAAAATTCATTTACACAACCCTAAAGTTTCATACTTAAAATTCCTAATTTCATACTAAATAGTTCATAAAATCCAAAGACATACATGACAAAAAAATACAGTGCCTACTCAAAGCTCAAATTCATTCATACAAGATGAAGTGCCATAAGTTCCCTTACCACTCTCATCCACAGATGTACCAGCAGCTTCTCCAACAGATGCAACCGGAGTCTGAACGCTCGTATGTGCAACAAAGAGTGATGCGGTCGGAGGAGACGGTGATACAAACGAGGTTTTTGTTGACCCAAGACGAGGGCCCGAAAGAGAGTTGCCTATTGGAGCCACCGATTCTTTCTCTTTCGTGTTCGATACCGAAGCTGCATAAAATCACAGAATCAATAAATTGAACAGAAGAGGGTGCGCGGGAGAGGGCTAACATAAATCTGAATAGGAAATCGAGCACAGTGAAAAAAAATAACTTTGATCGAGCTTGGATTAATTGGAGAAGAAGAGGGCAAACCTGGGAGACCCTGCTCCTGAGCGCCGTCGTTGAAACTTGAAAGAGGGGAAACCCTAGTTTTTTTTTTATTTTGAAGATGGGCGATAGCAATAGGAGTAAGGCACGAGGGTTGGGCAAAGCAAAATTATTATTTTAAATTTTCTTTCTGACCACTTTAATTCCATTTATTTTCTCTTTTTTTTTTTCTTCTATTTCTTTTAATTCTCTTTTTTCTTTAATTTTACTAATTATCTATATCTATATCTATATCTATATCTATATAAACTCTTAATTTATAAGAGTTTAGGATGATGTATCAATCTTAGAGGAATTTTAGGAGTCTTAACTAATCATCTTTTTTTGTCATTTTTCTTTTATTTTATTTAATTCTCATTTTTTTCTTATTTTTCCTTTAATTCTCTTTTTTCTTTAATTTTACTAACTATCTATATCTATATCTATATAAACTCTTAATTTAGAAGAATTTAGGATGATGTGTCAATCTTAGAGGAATTTTAGGAGTCTTCACTAATCATGTTTTTTTTGTTATTTTTCTTTTATTTTATTTAGTTCTCATTTTTTTTTCCTCTTTTTCCTTGAATTCTCTTTTTTCTTTAATTTTACAAACTATTGGGCTTAATTCAAAACATTGAATTTAATCTAATATAACTATTAGACTTAATCAAATTTATTTACTAACTATCTATATCTATATAAACTCTTAATTTAGAAGAGTTTAGGATGATGTGTCAATCTTAGAGAAATTTTAGGACTCTTAACTAATCATCTTTTTTTGTCATTTTTCTTTTATTTTATTTTATTCTCATTTTTTCTTCTTTTTCCTTTAATTCTCTCTTTTCTTT
The DNA here is from genome assembly GCA_037127255.1 of Persicaria tinctoria. Lineage (NCBI taxonomy): Eukaryota > Viridiplantae > Streptophyta > Magnoliopsida > Caryophyllales > Polygonaceae > Persicaria > Persicaria tinctoria. Next base: position 21,769,648 of record JBANSL010000019.1, on the reverse strand, counting down.
AATTTTACTAACTATCTATATAAACTCTTAATCTATATAAACTCTTAATTTAGAAGAGTTTAGGATGATGTGTCAATCTTAGAGAAATTTTAGGACTCTTAACTAATCATCTTTTTTTGTCATTTTTCGTTTATTTTATTTGATTCTCATTTTTTCGTCTTTTTCCTTTAATTCTATTTTTTCTTTAATTTTACTAACTATCTATATAAATTCTTAATTTAGAAGAGTTTAGGATGATGTGTCAATCTTAGAGAAATTTTAGGACTCTTAACTAATCATCTTTTTTTGTCATTTTTCGTTTATTTTATTTAATTCTCATTTTTTCGTCTTTTTCATTTAATTCTCTTTTTTCTTTAATTTTACTAACTATTGGGCTTAATTCAGAACATTGAATTTAATCTAATATAACTATTCAGTTTAATCAAATTTATTTACTAACTATTGGGCTTAATTCAAAACATTGAATATAACTCTGAGATAATTATACGATATTTATGTATTATACGATATTCAGGTTAATTCCATTGAAAGATGCATGCTTTGAGTGCTTGAATGATTACACGTAGACTTATATATGTGTTCTGCTATGTATCTAGGTAATACTTTGTGATTTTGATGGATGTATGCCGGATCTTCTAGTATGTTGTTCTGCATAGCCAGGTAAGTCTCTTTGGAGCTTACTCAGATTGAAATAGAGATATTCCCTGCTTTATGTGCATGATATAATAGGTGCTTGCATTCATGATCAGCAAGCCATGTAGTACCATGCTAAGTTGCATTGACCGTTGATTATTCGATTTTTTATGCGTATGTAAACAGAACGATCGTTATCTGTGAAGTGACAAGAGTCTTTGCTAGGGTCATAGGACGACCCAGTCCTATTGGGTCCCGTTGTGAGTCAATCGAGTCATATGGAACTTCCTTTACATATATTATGAGCATGATTGCGAAAGCTACGTGCGGGCATTATTTTTCTTGTGGTTACGGGTTGGGCTTGCGGGCCCCCCAATATATTATAATGGAATGCATTCACGAATTGGCCAGTCTCCGCCCTATCGGGAAGGGGGGTGGAGGTAGGAGAGGGATATACCACTTGGTATTCTGTGCTAAGGCCTTATTATTATCATGCACTTGATCTTAGAAGCATGTTAGTGTGTTAATGTTCAGATTTGCATCTAGAAGAATCTTGATTAGGTATAGCGTATATGTGTGCTTAGGGCCGGGATGCAGAGCCAAAGTGGGCATCGATCTGATCCCGCCCACTATCAATTTTTTTTAGGTATCTGTTATGCCAAATTTGACGGAGGGGAAACCTATCGTTGATCCCGCCAAAGAAAACTCAAACCTAAAGCAAGTATAGCGTTAAGCAAGAGGTTGATCCCACAGGGAAAATTATAACTCAAGTGTGATTTATGTGTCAATTAAAGTAACCAGTTTGGGGGGTTTTTGTGGGTGAAAGTTCCGCCTTTTATCAAAGCGGAGTAAGCAAGCAAAGTAAATGGATTTGGTTTTAGACAATTAGGAGAAGTAATTCCACCTACAATTTTCCACTTTATTTGGTTGAAGCGATCCTTGTAACTTCTTCTCGTCCTATTAAGTTTCCTATGAATGCCCTTGTCCAGACCTAATATAGTTACTAGTCCAACCAGTCCTAGCAACCCTTATCAATCGAACAGTCCCTAAAGAAGGATTTAACCCAATTGATAGCTTTAAGTTCAGAGATTAGCCAAGGTATTTGCAGTTCCTAAAAATGGATTTAACAACACATTCAACTTCCTACTCATTCAATTAGTTCAACCAGCCCTAAAGAAACAAGTTTGCCACTTAGGTTAAGGTTCACAACCAGGAATCTACAAAACCTTAGCAATTGAATTGATCTAACAAGTTGGCCAGACAAGATAGAACAAAACAATAAACAATCAAGCACAAAGAAGTTGAAGCATTCAAATATAGGAAAGAAGGAACGAGAATTAGAACTCACAATCAATCCGAATAAAGCTTTAAATTGCAGGCAGAATAGATGAGCTTAGTTCATCATGGAAGACATCGCTCAAAATCTCTAAAGCGTTTAATGAATAGAATAGAATAGAAGTTTTGAAAATAACATAAAACTTGGCCTTTTAAAACATCAAAGTCGGCCATGAAAGAAATAAATAAGTTCTAGGGTTTTCATTAATCAAAACGCTGCGAATTAACGCTGACGACCAATGCTGCGGGCGCAGCACCTATGCTGCGCCCGCCGCACACTGTTTCCTCCGACCCTTTGCAAATTGATTGGACGCGGGCGCCGCAAGGTTGCTGCGGCCGCAGCCAGGGGCTTTTCACGGAAAATCAATCATGAATTCGCTCTTCTTGTCAACAGGAAAGTTGTAGTTCTCTGAAAAAGCTTTCCAACGCATGGTCATAATAGTCAATCGGACAACCTAGGCCTCCAGAAAGTGCAAAACAAGTTCAGCATGTCTGGCGACAACTTCTGCAGACTTGTTCTTCGTTTAGGTTTGCTTTTTCTTCTCAGGACCTCTTGAGATCTTCATGTAAGCTTCTTCGATCAACTAGACATTCTCATCCAATGCGTTATCAACTCATGTCTCCCCCTCGGATCTACCATTACCTGAAATAATCAATAAAAGCGTGTAGATTCCGACTCCGATAACATAGAGAACTAATATGCAAATCGTGCTTAATCCATCAATGAAATGCATCTTAACTAAACTAAATGCAACCTATTATGCCTACCTAAATGCATGCTATCAAACTCCCCCACACTTAACTTTTGCTTGTCCTCAATCAATGATAGAATGAACATAAATCAATGTATCCCACAAGAAATCCCTTCAAGTTTCAACCTCATCAAAAAGCAGAATCATATCAGGTGAAAACATAAACCAAGCAAACAAACGTCATAGCATGCATTTTAGTGATCAAAGGTTAGAAGTAGACATTATCCAACCTCACTAGAAATATGTGTTTCACTCATGTGTTTAGGCTTTAAGATACAACTCTCAACTCAAACCAATCATGTACTAAGCTCATAGACATTGACCACCATATCACCAATTCTCTACCGAAATGTCATTACTTGCGGGACACAATAAAGAAGATAAAATGCGACGCTTTTTTTTTCTTTTTTTTTTCTTTTTTTTTTCTTGTCTTGGTGCTTTCCTTACGCGAGGCGCAAACATGGGTGTCATGAATGGCTCCGGTCTATCAACACCTCAACCTACTAATATGAAGTCCACTTGAACATCTTTTGAAGCAAGTTGCAAACATGGGTGCCATGAATGAACCTGGTTACTCAATGATCAAGCTTTCTTTCCTAGTGGATAGTTTTCAACACCTTTTTGCGCGAATCATACCCATGGGTGTCATGCATAGATCCGGTTACTAAGTGCATCAACCATTGCCACCTTATTCACTAAATTATAAAAAATTCAACAAAAGACTCAAAATATAAACATAAACTCCGCAAGCAATCAAACATGTGCATCGGTCTTTAAAAATAGATATTGCAGTCAATGTCAAGAGGTAGCAACACTAGGCGAGTAATTCACACAACTGAGCAAAAGAATTCAAATAAGGCCAAACATTCTCACACGGTCATGTTTTTAGGACTTCAGTCATACTTTAGCTCAATCATACATGCTCAATTATATTTGCTAGCTCATGTTCCACAAAAATCAAATACAGACAATAATCAAAACATCCAGAACTCCATGGGATTTATATGATCATGCTTGAAATTTAAATTAGAGGACAAACTAAGCTAGATGGGTATTTAAATAACACATATGTATGCAATGCATGCTTATTTTTGGAATTTTTGAATTTTTTTTTAATTATGAAAATAAACAAGAAAAAAAAGAAATAAATTAAACATGGTGCAGAAATTTAAATATGATCTCCTACATGCATCTATATATACAGAATTCCTCTCCCCCACACTTAAAGTTTTCATTGTCCTCAATGAGACAATAAAGACAACAAAAGTAAATCAAATATAATCAGGGTGAAGGAAGAGGAAAAGGAAAAAGAAAGAAAAACTTACCTCGGGTTGCCTCCCGAGAAGCGCCTTTGTTTCAAGTCATTGGCTCGACGTTTTGCTTAAGCTTACGAAACTAATCAGACATAGTCAAAGCCCTCAGCAACCTGTCAAACTCTTGTGCACAACTAACAAAAAAGTATGCGCTACATACAAATAAATTGAAACTAAATAATAATACATTTAAGAACCGTTTAGACTTATTGTATTCAGGAGCTTGACTACCCATAAAGGGTATATAATACCACCAATTCAGTTCTACTGGTGGCTTGCCAAAGTAGCAGTCAAATGGATCAATGTATTCACCAATATTCTGTCGAGTGTAGGAGACGACCTTTACCTGCTTTGTAGCCTCAGCAATAGGCTCTGGACCTAATTCATCAATGGGCGAGCTAGGGATGATCTCATTAGATAGAGTGTCTTCTTCCTCAATCTTCTCAATGTGATTTTCCACAATGACTTCAAGAGGTGCAACAGAGGTCTCAACAATTTGAGATATTGGAGAAAGTGACTCGTTTTGCGCACAATGATTATCCATGTAGCAGAAAATTTCCCACATCTCCGAGAGTCCCCTATCTAATAAACCTCCATCACTCAGGCGCTCGGCAACACTCCGTGTCTCAGCAGTCATGCCATCAAAGATGCATAGAAGCACTTCCCTTATACTAGCTTGATATCCCCATGAATAAACATCGTTAATATACTCCTACAGTCTGATGAAGTATTGATGAAAATTCTCTACAGCTAACTGCAATAACCTCACCATCAACATATGTTAGTAGCAAGAGTGCAGACCATGTAAGTGGTCTACACCAAAAATCAGCACTAAAAACACACAAGAATTAATAAATGTCCCCGGTAACGGCGCCAAATTTGACGGAGGGGAAACCTATCGTTGATCCCGCCAAAGAAAACTCAAACCTAAAGCAAGTATAGCGCTAAGCAAGAGGTCGATCCCACAGGGAAAATTATAACTCAAGTGTGATTTATGTGTCAATTAAAGTAACCAGTTTGGGGGATTTTTGTGGGTGAAAGGTCCGCCTTTTATCAAAGCGGAGTAAGCAAGCAAAGTAAATGGATTTGGTTTTAGACAATTAGGAGAAGTAATTCTACCTACAATTTTCCACTTTATTTGGTTGAAGCGATCCTTGTAACTTCTTCTCGTCCTATTAAGCTTCCTATGAATGCCCTTGTCCCGACCTAATATAGTTACTAGTCCAACCAGTCCTAGCAACCCTTATCAATCGAACAGTCCCTAAAGAAGGATTTAACCCAATTGATAGCTTTAAGTTCAGAGATTAGCCAAGGTATTTGCAGTCCCTAAAAATGGATTTAACAACACATTCAACTTCCTACTCATTCAATTAGTTCAACCGGCCCTAAAGGAACAAGTTTGCCACTTAGGTTAAGGTTCACAACCAGGAATCTACAAAACCTTAGCAATTGAATTGATCTAACAAGTTGGCCAGACAAGATAGAACAAAACAATAAACAATCAAGCACAAAGAAGTTGAAGCATTCAAATATAGGAAAGAAGGAACGAGAATTAGAAACTCACAATCAATCCGAATAAAGCTTCAAATTGCAGGCAGAATAGATGAGTTTAGTTCCTCATGGAAGACATCGCTCAAAATCTCTAAAGCGTTTAATGAATAGAATAGAATAGAAGTTTTGAAAATAACATAAAACTTGGCCTTTTAAAACATCAAAGTCGACCATGAAAGAAATAAATAAGTTCTAGGGTTTTCATTAATCAAAACGCTGCGAATTAACGCTGACGACCAATGCTGCGGGCGCAGCACCTATGCTGCGCCCGCCGCACACTGTTTCCTCCGACCCTTTGCAAATTGATTGGACGCGGGCGCCGCAAGGTTGTTGCGGCCACAGCCAGGGGCTTTTCACGGAAAATCTATCATGAATTCGCTCTTCTTGTCAACAAAAAAGTTGTAGTTCTCTGAAAGAGCTTTCCAACGCATGGTCATAATAGTCAATCGGACAACCGAGGCCTCCAGAAAGTGCAAAACAAGTTCAGCATGTCTGGCGACAACTTCTGCAGACTTGTTTTTCGTTTAGGTTTGCTTCTTCTTCTCAGGACCTCTTGAGATCTTCATGTAAGCTTCTTCGATCAACTAGACATTCTCATCCAATGCGTTATCAACTCATGTCTCCCCCTCGGATCTACCATTACCTGAAATAATCAATAAAAGCGTGTAGATTCCGACTCCGACAACATAGAGAACTAATATGCAAATCGTGCTTAATCCATCAATGAAATGCATCTTAACTAAACTAAATGCAACCTATTATGCCTACCTAAATGCATGCTATCACTTACTATATATTATTGATGCTGATTTGGCTCACTACTAGAAATGTCTTCATACACGTCGGTTAAAAACCGATGTCAAACAGAAAAATTTTCAACGTGTTAGTGGGAGGCGTTAAAGATCCAAACTTTACCACATCAATTTTTAACCGATGTCTATATTGATTTATAACATCGTTTCTCTTTGTAATATCGACTTAAATGGATGAATATAGTTAAATTTTGATTGGTTGATCTAGTGTTAAACCATTATTATTTTTCATTTCTAGCTACCTGAATGTATGAAGAGCAATACAAAAGTTTAGATTAACATCAATATTTTATCCAAAAACAATGTTGTAATAACATAATTACATAAGTTATATGCGATTCATTTCGTGTTTATTAACTTTCCCTTTGTATTGTGTCTTGTTATTTCGTTTAAAATAATACTATACAACATTCAATATTTATAAAAACAATGTTATATGTATATATTTAAATCAATATATTTGAAAGAAATGACGTCCAAAAAGATTACAACATCAATTTCTTTATGTGTAACAATGTATAATTTCCCTAAAGACATCAATTTTTATTAGTTGTTCTGTTGTGTTTCAATACATTTTTAAATCGTTTTTTATGTTATTAAATGACATCTCATTTCCCCTTTATCCATTAATATGCTATTTCTCAAATTATCAAAATTGGATGAAATCCATGATGCATTATCCAAATACATGATGAAATACCGAAGTATATTCAAATCTAATGCTTATTATAATAAGGTGAAATACATCAATAATCGAATTCTAAGTTTTTAGCCTTTTACATAATACTACAAATTATATAGAGACGTTCTCATGATGAGGAAAGACAAGCATCACACAAACACCAGCAGTACACAATTCCACCAACTGACCAACACAATCTCCACTTCACTCAGCACAACTGCTGTAGCACAAACAAATCCTAAACAGCGGCCAGGTACACCAGCAGCAGCCTGAAACAAAGGCAGCTCCCACCTTCCACCAACACACACGAAACTCTACACTGAGTTTAGCACAAAGGAAGTGGGAGTGAGAGGGAGACACTACCCAAGAAACAACCAAACAGCCACCCGCAACACCTTTACACAATCGCTGGCAGTACAAACGTATCACCAATACCTAATTCGACCCAACCCGAACCAAACAACCACAACCAACACCTCAAGAAACCCAAAATCTCATAAGAATCCAGTGAAGGAGCACATATTCAGCTCTCATTAAAATAAAAAACTAAGCTCCTTACAACAGACAAATGATGCTCCGAGGCACCAGGAAGAGGAGGGAGAGACCAAATAGAACAGGAAGAGCAATTACCTTGAGACCCATGAATAGTAGGACATGGGCCCACCACCACACTAGAAGACGTCGCACAAGCTGCACAAGCCCTGAACAAGCACACAAAAAAACGGGAAAATGACAACAGCCCTGAACAAGTCGAATTATGTTCAATTTGGTCTAAAAAATAAATAATAGACAAATTGAAAGACAAACAATGGAGTGAGAAGGAAACCTTGCCGGAGAACAACCAAGTAGACATGCCAGATGAAGAGGATATTTTAAAAAAAAAAAAAGTGCTCAAGTAGAAGAACAAAGCCTTAGCAGACGCTTGAAGACCTGGGCAAAACCTATAATAAATAGAAAAATAAATAAAGTCGGATAAAACAATCACTTTAGGGAAACCTTAATATTGTAGTACATGCTATTAAACTAAAGGCAAATTACTCAAGCACACAGAAATTCCCTTCACTGCAAGCAAGAAAGATAAAAACCACTAGCTTATATAGAAAATAATTATTCGTTAGCTGACCGGATAACATATATTAGGACAAACTAAGGACAAGTAACTACTTGCATAATGTACTTTTAAGCTAGCAAACAACTTCACCTCCCAATATCACATAACACAGATGCAATTGACAAGTAACGCAAACATAACAATCCTATTTATAATATAAACATCTCAAACCCTTATCATAGGATTGTGCTAATCGCTAATAATGTCTTTGATGCAGACGAGAAAAGATAAGATCATTACCAAATAAGCCTTTATTGAGAAGAGAGCTTCGGATTCCAGCCCATCAGACCGCCTAAAAATAAATAGGAAAATCTCATGCTTCTTCCAACTAGGACCCTACAAGCCTCATACAGTTCCTAACTTCATTACTCTTTTTGATGCACTTGTACATGGCATTTCAGCCTCACGCTTCTTCAAAATAGGACCCTGCAGTAATATTTGAGAAATGCCTCAATGAGCTTAGAACCATAACAAACCACATATTCATGTTCAATGTTCTCTAGCTAGCTATAAATATTTTTCTCAAGGCAAAGAATATGGGAGTTAAATGATGAGGAAAGGGTATGTTTCGATAGTTTCAGATGCGATTGCATGCCTCATACAGTCCCTAAACTCATCATCCATTGCTTCCATGCAAGGTGTTAATGTGTCATTGGCTACATAACTTTCTTATATTACACAAGCGCTTTTTTTAGAGCATTTAGAAATAAATTTCAGCAAAAATATAGAGAAATATATCCTAAAGATGACGATTATAATCCTAGAATATTTCTCTAAGAGCAAATGATTCTATTCAGGCCGTTTTCAATGTCTTAAAGCATCGATAGTATTACAAAAAATACTTTATTAGCAACAAGATAATACTACAACAGGATGCTCTATGCATAGGTCAGAAAAGGAAAAGCAATGGAGAGGAGAATATGTTTGAAATAACAGCTCCATTTAGCTCATACGTAGAGTCATAACATACCAGAAGACAATACAACAGCACAACAGCATAGTTTCGCGCTTTAAAAAAAATTTAAACAGTGTTTTTAACATCGGTCAACAAAAAGGACAGATGTCTTTGTATTTATTGACATCACAAATTTTCATATCGATGTTATATAGTTATTTAACATCATGCTTTTTTCTGAGTAATGTAAAAGGTGTGAAGTCTGATGATAAAATTCTAGTATTGGCTCCATGACTGCGGGGTCTAACATGGCGGAAAGAGAGAGTTGAGACTCCGACTTCACTATTTTAATTACCGTTTGGACTTACCTAATTGGATCCTGTTTTGACCCGGCTCCGTCGTGGTAACCTTATGATTTTGGAAACTTACTGGTTGCATGGTAAATGGATTTTACGACTTAGGCCATATGGCATGTACAAGGGACTTACCCCGGGGATTCCAACGGTCCCTCTCAGTTTTTGGGTATGAAATCCCACCTTTAAAGCAAAATTGTTGATTTCAACCCTTCAACCTGTACTCAGGGTGCAAGATTCTAACGAGAGGTTTCATCCCTCGAAACGTAACCCGGGAAGCATAATCCCAGGTCGTTACAATCTCCATGTCAGTGTTGGGAACATTCACTTCTCCCTTTCGGACCTTTGCTTCTATCTAGTACAATGTGCCTTCTTTCCTTCCTCGAGCCACGGTTAGGTTACGTACCTTTAGTCAGCTTCCATTTGCCTCCGCCATTTTGAAAAAAGTAACCATCATCGTCTAGCTTTCCAGTTGATATGAGGTTACGTCTCATATCAGGAACATGCCTCACATCTTTTAGGATGAGATTGGATCCTGTGTTGGATGTGAGGATAATATCTCGTCTCCCTATGATCTTGCTCCATACATGATTTCCCATCAAGACGATAATGAAGTCTCCACTTCGGTAGGATGAGAAGAAGCTTTTGTGTGGAGTAACACGAAAGGAGGCACCAGAATAAACAATCTAGGAGATATCATTACATCCAATTTTAATATTTTTACCTCCTTCAACGAGATATGAATCCTCACTTTCATCAGCCATGGCAGTAGTACTCCTTTCTTCTCGCTTCCTCATGAGATTGATCTGGTCTGGCTTCACGTTTCTGGCCTTTTGATCTCTCTTGAGGATGCGACATTCTTGCCTCTTGTGGCCTGATTTGCCACAGTAGTAGCACGTGGCCCTAGTGCGTGACTTGGACCGCCCTCGAGTATGTTCTCAATTTCGGCTTTGCTTCCGTCCACGGACATCATTACTACTCTGATTGTCAAGGACATTTGCCTCAGAGTGATTAGTTATTCCTCTCTCCTTCCTCCTAGCTTCTTAATTGAGAAGACTATCGTAGACGTACGGTATCCCTGGTGAGCTTCCCGTCCGGTGATGAGTTTCTTAGAGTAACTACAAGAGTATCCCAATTCTCTGGCAGAGAGGTGAGGAGTAGGATGGCTTGTAACTTATCACCGAACTCCATATCTATCTTACTTAGCTGATTGACAAGCCCCTTGAAATTATTCAAATGCTCAATCATGCTTTGGCCAATCTTATACTCCATCTTCACAAACCATCTACCTAGGAGGGTCATATTATGACGCGATTTGTTTTGAATCATGGACTCTAGCTTTGTCCACAATTCAAAAGCATTTGTTTAATTAGAAATATGCTAAAAGAGAGTTTTATCGATTTACTTACGAATCATGGCGACTGTCTTCCGATTAAGGAGATCTCACTCCTTATCGATCTTTCCTTGAGGTATAACGGCCCAGGATTATGATTCCCGAGTTACGTTTCGAGGGATAAAAACCCTCGTTAGGATCTTGCGCTCCGAGTACAGGTTGAAGGTTTGAAACCGAAGATTTGTAGTTTAAAGCGGGATTTCTCACCCAAATCCGTAAGGTCCGTTGGAGACCCCGGGGTAAACCCCTGTGCCTGTCCTAAGTCTACAACGCGGAAAATCCATTTAGGCATGCAACCAGCATAAGTGAAGTTAAAGCAAAACACAATCCCAAAGGTGCCACGGTAGAGCCGGGACAAAACAACGTAAAAGAGAGGAAGTCTAGTGGTCTCTCGAGCTCTCAATCTAACGCCAAAAGTCTGAACCCGCCAAGCGTCCATATAAGCAAAGATAGCGGCTAGCGGTTACCTGAATCTAAAAAATATGAGGGGGATCTGGGTCAATCATCAGGCCACTCATGCGCGTGTGTAAACACACTCTGAGAGGCATATAATAAGCATCATATTCCTAAAATGAAATGCGTAATGCAAAGCGGAACTTAAACAGATAAGCATACGAATAATTAAGTGCGGACATAAATAAAGAGGCGCGCAGTTACAAGAAATGCCAAAATAGCATGTCCCTCTAGGCTCATAAGGAATCCTCTAGCAACTCCCTTCAAAGGGAACTACCTCACCCATGGTGCAGGCCGTCCCTACGTAAGGAGCCTACTAACTACGAAGGGAAGACAAACAACGACACCCATATAAGGCCTAATGCTCTAAGAGTTCTATGGCGACTTATTACCAAAAAGCCTACCTCACTCATCAAGTGCAAGCAAATTTCTATAATAAGCTCCACTAAGATGACAAGAATAGAGAAAAAGGTCACATCCAATAAACACCTATAATGGCCGTTTTCTAGAAAAGACATAAAGCAAATCATATGGTTTCCTTTTTAGATCCTAAGCGTGATTCTAAGTCGTATGGTGCATGAACACTACCCTACTATATAACACCCAGTGCATAGAGCACCCATCATGAGTAAGTTCAAAGAACTTACTTGGAGAAGCGCAGAATCCAAGCAATACAGCAATCAAGCAAATCCAGGCAGATCAGAGATCACCTAGAAGATAGGCAACATAATAAGTCTAAGTATAACTTACACAGAGCATATCAAACAACACACATAAGATTCACATAAAACTATATAAGGTAATCATTCCATCATCAACAACATTAATGTCTCAATTCAATTTCTCATCTCGTTTCACCACCTCATATCGTTTTCATCATAACTTGCGAACTCATCAGCTTAAAATAACCTCCATATCATACTTTTCATACGGATATATATATATATATATATATATATATATATATATATATATATATATATATATATATATATATATATATATATATATATATATATATATCATCATTATCATAATTAAGTAATTAACTAACCTTTAATCTCTAATATAATTCACCACAAGTCATGCTATTAGTCACACATATCATCCCGTCAGTCAAACGATCATTTTATTATGCTAGTTAGTCATCGAATAAGCCGGGTTCCCAAGTTAGTCCCAAATCCATTTCAAAATCCAAATTAAACAGTTAAGAATTCCGACCCTTGAAAATACTCGCTAAGATCCTTTTTCAATTATTCATTAAATTACTTTCCGATCTTTGAAATTCTTTTCCAAATTCCTTTTTAAATCTTCAAGTACAAATAATATTATATGATATTTTAAATACCATTTATTAAACCCCTTTATAAAATATTTTCAGATCCTCTAAATTCAAACCATTTTTATTTAATAAATCAACCCTTATAATTCTCCCAAAATATAATAATTTATCTTTTAAATCCTCAATTACAATATGATAATTTAAATACCGCTAACTAATTAAACAATAAACGGATCAACCCGAACCGAACCGAAACAAGTTAGTTAATCCCCAAACCGGTTTAAATAAATAACAATTATATATATATATATATATATATATATATATATATATATATATATATATATATATATATGTTAGTAAAAAGGGGGCCCACACTCCATGTCAGCTTCATCATCCTCCCCATTGACAAATATCATCCCGCCATCTTCTTCCCCACTCGACGGAGCTCCTTCGCCGGCGTCGTTCTGGCCTTCGGCCTAGCCGTGGCTCACCGTCTCCGACTCCATGGACCGCCCAGCTTGCTCGCTCCCGCTCTCATGTGCCCGCTGCCCTCGCTCTCTCGCCTCGCTCTCTCCAGCGCTCTCGCGTACGCTCTTGCTGCGCTCGTCCTCGCCGGACCTCGAGCTCGCCGGAGCTCTCGCGATTGACCAAGCTCCCCACGCTCAGCTCTCACTCGCTCTCCCCGACTACTCTAAGCAGAAAAGGAGGGACGAATTTGAAACAAGGAAGGAAACGAAGCTACAAGAGCTCACCGAGGTGATTTCGCGGAAGTCGGAGCTCTCGATCGGAGTTCTAGGCATCGTCGGTTGCTCGCGATGGCTCGTCGGACCTGCACCGGACATGGGTGAGTGTGATGGAGGAACTCGGGGGCTATTTGGATCGGAAACGAAGGAGAACGGCTTACCGAAAGATTGGTTCACGCTCGAACGGAGACGACGAAGACTCGGTGGCTCGATGGTGGCGTTGAGAGCTCCTTGAGCTGCCTCAGAGCAATGGAGTATAGCTGATGTGGCTCAAAGGGATGAGGATGAAGAGAGATTGGTGATGGTGGTGATCGGAGGGAGCGGAGACGTTGGTGATGAAGAAGAACAATTGTGACGATGGTGGTGGTGAACCGATGGGGAAGGAGGACAGTGATGGCGTGGGATGGCTCAGCAGTAGGTGATGGTGAATCAAATGGGGAAGGTGAAGAGGAGATGGGGATGTCGATGGTGATGGGGAGTAGGTGAAAGTGATGGGTTAATTTGAAGGGTAAGGTGAGTGATGGGAGTGGGTGAAGAATTGTGTGTTGAATTGGGTAACCAATACCCGGAAATAAATTCTGAATACGTGAATTTTGAATCCCGAAATTAGTTTTCAAGTGTTAGTTTCCCCGACTCTCGCTCTCTCGATCAATTAGATTTTTTTTAAAAAAAATCGGCAAGGATATCGTCATCCGATAATTATTTTGAATTTTCGAGGTAAAAGGATAGAAAGTATTCGTCAAATTTTATATTCCGGTCGGAATCCGCTAAACGAGTTTTACAACCGATTTAATTTCATTTTTAATTCTTTTTTTTTCTTTCGTAAAAATTAGGATTTAAAAAAATCCGAGCCTTTACATGAGGCTTGTCTTTGTTGAAGAGTGGTTCGTACATGTCGTTGCAATAGAGATGATCCTCCATCATCGGCTTCCAATAAGAGTAGTTGTCTGCCGTGAACTTGAACATATCACCATCGTAAGTGACGCTAGCCTCCATCTTGATCCGCACGAGCTAATGTTTTTTGAAAATGAACATGGGTCTGATACCACTATTGGAAAAAATCGGGTTTTCCCTTTTCGTAGGATTAAGATGGGCAAGACTCACTTTTTATAAAAGTGGAACTTGTATTATATAATGGAACGATTACAAATTACAACTCTCACTATATAATTTTTGTGGCTCACACACTCACTCTTACTATATACTTGATCACTCTACACACACTTGAGCTTGTCTTTGCTTGAATGCCTACATTTGATGCATTCATGGCTATTTATAGCCTTCTTATGTCCGTGGATTTGCAACTCCATCGCTGACATTTGCATTCTTCAATGTTCAAGTTTTGCCTAGAATTTTCTAGATAGTGTATGGATATTTCTATGCTAGTTTCTAGGATTTTCTTTTTCTAAATTATTCTAGAAATCTCTTTGTATGTTAGCTTAATTAGTATAACTCCAAATCTCTCTTTTTTATGGGTTTAGTTAAAACTATCTTGACCCATTAAGGAGGGACCCAACATATCCAATATATAAAATGACTAAAATTATAAATATGGTAAAATTTATAAATTGTTGGTAAAAGTAGTTAAAAATTTAAACAACAAAATAATCTCCGTGTGGAACGAAAAACAGTTTATTTGTAAAAAGTAAAATTTATTTGGTTGTTATTAAGGGTATTGTGGTACTTTCAAACAACATAAGATAAAAGGGGATAAGTGAAAACGTCTTTTTGCAAAATAAACCCTTAAGAAGCACCGATTTTGTAGCTTATTTTTTAACTCTTTTTTTAAACAGTTTTTATATGTTTTTGGTCTCCTGTACACCCATCTTAACTACTTAAAAAATAAACAGATGTTTTTACTTGTTTATTTATACACCCATACGCATCTTTTGTTTTACAAGAAATACACAAATGGCATGTTTTTTTTTTCATTAACGGGAGATTATGTATGAACCAAAATTGTAAACATTGAAGGGGTCATGCAGAGTCGCAAGAAGAAATCCATATAATTACCTGATGAATATAATGAAAATGAATGCTTGGTGAAGTGATGGTTGATGATTAAGGGTATGTTTGGCATACACATTTTTTAATCTAGTTTAAGATTATAATCTAGCTTAAGATTATAATCTAGATGAAAATTGTAATCTAGCTCAAAATTATAATCTAGCTTAAAATTGAACATCTTGTTTGGCATGCCTTTGATTATCCAAGGTTTTTGGAGATTAAATTGTCAAATTACCAAAATTGATCTATTTTATTTGATGTATGACTTTAGAGTCCGATCATATTTGGCCCGGGCTATAAAGTTCCTTTATAAAAGTGAAAAATTACATGACTTTATAGCAACAACAAGCCCGGCCTATAAAGCCAAAATCATACATATTCAATAGGGGTGATTTTTTCTAACAAGCTTTGCTTTGTGATCATATTCGGCTTGTGAGTAATTAGACAAGCTCGAGCTTGAGCTCGAATTTGAGCTCGTTTGCTCTTTTTTGCTTGTTATGCTCGTTTTTTCTTGTTATGTTCGTTTTGTCAATTTTGAGCCAAAATCATACATTGTAAATAGATATATATCTAACAAGTGAATCTTAAGCTAGCTATATATCTCCAAGTGAATCTCATGCTCGATCTTACAATAGTAATTCAACTATCAATCAACCAAAAGAATCAACCAAAAATTTGTACTCCATATCATATTATAGCAACTATCTCCAAGTGTATGCTTTCTTAGTAAGAACATTGCGCTATGGCCCAAGCCCTCAATCAATATGTACTCCATATCATATTAGCAATCTCATCTCCAACCGCCCGCATGGAATGATGCTCTTCTTCTTCCAAGTTTGAAGACGAACTTGGGAGTGGTTCATGTTCAGCGCCTACATTGTCAATAGTGAAGTGAGTGGGCATAAAAAAACAAGTATAAAAGTTGATTTGTGCAAAATCACATAGTGGTGGAATATTCCACCTTTTCCAACATATAAATATTCTAAAACTTTTACTTTATATGCTGCAAGATTTACTCAATCAGTGATTCAATTAAGATCTAAGCAGTACTCAGTACTCATTGCCTCCATAGTGCATAAAGCTGTCAAAAGTTACATGCTAGCATTAGCAAGTGTACGGGCAATTTACAATTAGCCGCCAATGTTAAATTAAAATCTACTTGCAAGTTCCCGCCTTATTAGATTACGAGAGAATCTTAACCCAATTTAGAGAAAATCAAGGAAAAGATAACGAAACCTTAACAACCCGATCAGGATAGAAGGATTGATCGATCGGTAGAATCCCAGGATAAAAGAGGGAGCTTGACATGCCAAAGGGAAGCAATTGAACCCTCTCAATACGATATACACGTTCAATCGACTAACTTGAGCGTCGGAGTTATCTCCGGGGACACAAGCCCCACTCTGTTTTCTCTCGATTGTTCACATGACTTCAACCTCCATCTCTTCATCCATCGTTGGAACTCTCTGAGCGCAGAATTACGCTCACAATTTGGCGCTGTCTGTGGGAAAAAAAAACAAAAAAACAAACACATATGGTGGAGCCTGAGGTCCCGAACGATCCCCCGCGAAACGAGTTCACTCGTGAAGCGGAGCTCGAGGAAGAACTGGAGGAGAGGAACCGCCAACTGCGGGCCGCACACGATGAGGTTGCTGCGCTCCGACAACAGTGCGAGCGACAGGAGAGATCGCTAGGGAAACGCCCTAACAGGGCTAACATCGCAAGCGTCGTTGAGTTCACGTCTCAGGACTGGACGACAGCGAGGGAGGAGTCGCGAGGGCAGGGACGCCAGACCCGTAGCAAATTCCGCCGGGATCGTTATCAAGTTCACCGGACGATTGAGGACGAGCGATACGAAGAGAGCATTCCACCGTCGTCTCAGCACAATAAGGGCAGCTCAGCGTCTTACTTTCCAAGAGCTGCGAGACGGGATCGCCAGGAGCGGGTGAGGTCGCCCAGGCGCCAGCGTTCTCGGGGTAGATCTCGAGAACATCGATCACGCAGAGAAAAGCGAGCATCCCACTTGAGATCCCCTGTGTGCCAGGACCGACATCGCCGCGAGATCTCGAGCGACGACTTGCAGCCTGCCATGGGCCATCAGGATAAACGAGATAGATTGTCACGAGCGGAAGAGCGGTTGTTCAAACTCTTCTCAAACCAGGGCGAATCCTTGATTACGGTGCAAGAGCAAGCGGAATATAAGCTGAGTCAGATGACCTCCACGCCATTCACCCGCGAAATCCGGCGTCAACGTCCCCAGATAAGTTCACTTCTCCCATCTTTGAGTTGTACGACGGAAAGTCCGATCCAATTAACCATATTGCACTGTATACTCATAAGATGGCTTTATGGACTGAAAATAATGGGATGATGTGTAAAATGTTCCCCTCCAGATTGGGCAAGTCAGCTTCAAAGTGGTTCCACGCTCTCCGTCCCGATTCGATCTCTTCTTGGCGACAGTTAGCCCGGAGCTTCGTGGCGAGGTATATAGCTAACAGCAGGGATCCCACGTCCATGGATTCTTTGTTTTCCCTTCGACCTAGGCGGGGTGAGGCTTTGAGGCACTTCGCCTCTCGATTTATGGAGTGTTACGCAGACATTGAGGAGTGTGATGAGAAGGTAGCGGTCTCAGCCTTCCGGTTGGCGTTGCCGAAGGAAAGTCGGTTGAGGGAAAGTCTAACTCTTAGAACGCCGGCCAGTATGTCAGAGCTTCATGAGAGGATAAGGCAGTACACGAAATTGGAAGATGATAAAGGCGCCCAGCGCGACGGTCAATCGCCTTCTCCTGACCGGAGGCCTGCAGCGCCTGAAGCGCGCCCAGATCGAAGACATCCTGACAAGCCCTCATCGAGAGAGAAAGGGCTGTTGATAGTGGGGGCAAGTGCAGCGGCTCACATGGCTGTCAGTACAGTATTTAGGATCCCCATCTACCCAATTCTTGCTCAAATCAGGGACAAGCCTTTCTTCAAATGGCCAAACCGGATGCGGGGAGATGCGATTGATCGAGATAACAGCAAATTTTGCTCCTATCACCGCGACAAAGGTCATCTGACGGAGGAATGTCGAGCATTCAAGCAGTACTTAGAGTACTTGGTGTCACGAGGATTCCTAAAGGAATTCATTAAGTATGAGCCTGGACCTTCGGATGCGCCGCCGGACAAGCCTGGAGGTGAAGAAGTTCCACCCAAGCCCGTTGAGACTCAAAGGAAGGTGATCAACCTCGTCGAGACGAAGATTAAGGCCGACGCTAATGCACGCTGTGACTACCGGAAAAGTTGTCATTCTCTCGAAGTGTTCTCGGCGACGGGAAGCAATCAAAAGCGAGCTAAGCTACGTCCAGGAAGGCAGATGGTCTTCACCGAGACGGATCTTGACAGAGTTCAGCACCCGCACAACGACCCGTTAGTACTGACGGTCGGCATTGGGAATTTTGACATTCATCGAGTGTTGGTCGACTCTGGCAGCGCCGTCGACATCATGTTCTACGGAACCTTCGAGCGCCTAGGGAAGGAGAAGAAGGATCTGATCCCGGTATCTACACAGCTGGTTGGCTTAGGCGCGCTACCGGTGTGGCCTTTGGGTATGCTGAAAGAGAAGGTGCGGTTGGGAGAAAAGGTCGTCGACGTCGATTTCTTCGTAATCACCGCGCCTTCATCGTACAATGCAATAATGGGGAGGCCATGGGTGCACGCTATGCGCTGTGCATTCGACACTGCATCAAATGATCATATTCCCTCACCGAGATAGAATCGTGCGGATACGCGCTGATCAGAAAGCCGCTCGGCATTGCGTTGGAGTAGTCGCGCCCGAAGTGGAGACGTACACAATGCAGCTGATACCTGTAGCTCTAGACGAAGTCGGAGTACCACCCGACGACAAATCAGTAGAGGCCCTAAGCAAGATCATGGTAATTCCTTATGAACCGGATAAGTTTTTTTCTTATTGGTGCAAATTTGGCAGGCGAAGAAAAGGAGTGTCTGGTAAGCCTCCTTCGACAGAATAGGGACATCTTCAGTTGGAGTCCTTACGAGATGCTCAGCCTCGACACGAGCATAGCTTGTCACAAGCTTAATGTGCGCGAAGACGCGAAACCGGTCACACAAAGGGCAAGACGCTCATCTGTTCAGCACACGGAAGTTGTGTTAAAGGAACTCGACAAGCTGGTAGACGCAGGGGCTGTAAAGGAGGTGCATTACCCGATATGGCTAGCCAATACAGTGGTGGTGAAGAAAAAGAATGGAGAGTGGAGGGTCTGTGTCGACTTTACGGATTTAAATAAGGCTTGCCCCAAGGACATGTTGCCGCTCCGTAAAATTGATCAGCTCGTGGATGCCATAGCAGGACATGAGCGTATGAGCTTCCTAGATGCTTACCAAGGCTATCACCAGATACCATTAGCAAGGGATGATCAGGAGAAGACAACATTCATCACCCCGCGAGGAATATTTTGCTATAAGGTCATGCCTTTCGGCCTAAAGAACGCGGGGGCAACGTTTCAACGCACGGTGGTGAACCTTTTCGGAGATCTTGTGGGACGAAAAGTCGAGGTTTATATCGATGATATGGTCGTCAAAAGCAAGAGGAAGACCGAGCATCTAGACGATCTCCAAGAAATCTTTAATCGCGCCCGGGAGGCAGGACTACGCTTCAACGCGGCCAAGTGCGCCTTTGGTGTTAGCTCGGGAAGATTTTTGGGGCATTTGGTTACAAGAAGAGGAACTGAAGCAGACCCGATTCAGATCAAGGCGCTACAAGAAATTCGTAGCCCGACCAACGTCAAGGAGGTCCAGAAGCTGGCGGGCATGGCCACCGCTCTAAGTCGATTCATCAGTCGATCGTCGGACCGATGCAGCCGCTTCTTTAAACTATTGAAAGGTGACAGGATCTTCCGGTGGGACGATGAATGCGAGCAGGCTCTTTTGGAGCCGAAGAAACATTTACAAGAACCGCCTATTCTAGCAACCCCCATTGATGGCGCTGAGCTCAGTGTATACCTCTCCGTCTCGGAGCATGCCGTCAGCGCAGTTATGGTGATCGAAGACAAGGAAGGAGTACAACGGCCTGTATATTACGTGAGTAAGACGCTTCTAGATGCGGAGACCCGATACAAACCTTTAGAGAAACTACTATTGTCTCTAATGGTGGCGGCAAGAAAGTTAAATCACTACTTCCAAACACATCCAATTATCGTCGTAATCGCACATCCGCTCCGAGCACTACTATCCAGCTCCGATTTGTCCGGGCGCGTCGCTCGATGGGCCGTCGAGCTAGCACAGTACGACCTCAGGTTCATTCCAAGGACCTCGATTAAAGCCCAGGTCCTTGCGGACTTCGTGGCAGAATTCGGCCAAAAACCGGTAGAGGAGGATGTAGTGCAGCCATGGCAAGTATACACACTTGAACAGGGGCTATGGCAGCTGCAAGTTGATGGATCTAGCTCACGGCGAGGCGCCGGCGCAGGATTAGTACTCAAAACGCCTACCGGGGAAGTGATTCGCGCAGCTGTTCGATTGGGATTCTCGGCAACCAATAACGAGGCTGAGTACGAGGCCCTTCTATTGGGATTAAGAGATGCAACGGACAAGGGAGCGCTAAGCGTCTCGATAGCCTCTGACTCCCAACTGATTGTAAGCCAAGTCATGGGAGATTTTGAGGCCAAGTCGGACCGAATGAGCGCTTATCGGGAGAAAGCAAGGTCACTGCTGTCCAATTTCCAAAGTTGGGAAATAAATCAGATTCCACGGGATCAAAATGAAGAAGCCGATGCATTAGCTGGCCTCGCATCAGCATGTGGAGTTGGCGATAGATCCCTTGTATACATCGATCTCTTGCGAGTACCTAGCATTGACGGTGCCGAGGTAGATTGCGCCGAATCTGGTCCTAGTTGGATGGATCCTATCGTTGCCTATCTCAACGAAAATCGCCTTCCCGAAGATAGGAAACAAGCAAGGAAAGTAAAGCTGCAGGCTCCTCGGTATTGGCTCTCACCGACAAAGGAGCTGTACCGAAAATCGTTCACCGGCCCTTATCTGCGCTGCGTACACCCAAGTGTCGTGCAGAATCTTCTCTTCGAAATACACGAGGGCGTGTGCGGGGTACATGCGGCAGGGAGGTCCCTCGCCCTTCGGGCAATCACCCAAGGCTATTGGTGGCCATACATGCAGAAAGATGCCGAATGCTATGTCAGAAAATGTGAAAAATGCCAGCGATTCGCCAAGCTTATTCATCAGCCTGCCGGCGACTTGCATCCCATCACCAGCCCTTGGCCATTCGCGCAGTGGGGCTTAGACCTAATCGGTCCTTTTCCTAAGGCTCCAAGAAACAAGCGGTTGGTCATTACAGCTACAGATTACTTCACCAAGTGGGTAGAAGCTAAAGCACTTACTAGCATCCGAGACATCGACACCAAGAAATTCATTTGGGAAAACATAATTACGCGCTTCGGAATCCCCTACGCTCTAATCTCTGACAATGGGACACAATTTAATAGTGCCGCTTTCAAAGCTTTTTGCGCTAACTATCGAATTAAGAATTTTTATTCTTCCGTGGCTTATCCACAGGAAAACGGACAAGCGGAGGCCACCAACAAAGCAATCATAGACGGGCTCAAGAAATGGCTTGACGCGGCAAAAGGAAATTGGTCCGAGGAGCTGTCAGCAGTGCTTTGGGAATATCGCACGACCCCTCGACGATCGACAGGGGAATCTCCCTTCGCCCAAGCCTATGGGACGGAGGCAATCATTCCGTTAGAGGTCGGCCTGCCCACCATCCGTACCACAGCCTTCGAGCAGGGAGGGAACGGCGGGGCTCTTCAAGCAAGCCTCGACTTCCTACCCGAGAAGAGGGAGGCGTCGGCAATTCGCCTAGCCGAGTACCAGCGCGGATTGTCTCGAGCGTACGACAAACAGATGCGCAAAAGGAGCTTTCAAGCGGGCGATTACGTCCTTAGGAAGGTGCTTGGCGGAGCAAAAGACCCCACTGCAGGGAAGCTAGGACCCAACTGGGAGGGACCTTACCGAGTCCATACCGAGCTAGCCAACGGCTCATACAAGTTGGAGGATTCCGACGGAAACATCTTGCCACGAATGTGGAATGTGGCAAATTTGAAGCTTTTCTATATCTAAGTTACCAGTAGGTGTTTTATGTTTTGATTAGCGAACCATTTATTTCATGTCAAGACTCGAATAAGGGGTACTCTTTTTCCTTGCCGTGCGGTTTTGTCAATTGAGGTTTTCTCGCGGTAAGGTTTTAACGAGGCCCCGCTATTTTTATGTTAATGTTATTGAAACTTAAAGCTCCTTTCGGAATGGTTTGGGAGCCCTAATCGATCGCCCTTTCTCGGCCTAATTGAGTACGTCAATGATGACCAATCGATCGCCCTTCCTCGGCCTAAATGAGTACGTCAATGATGACCAATCGATCGCCCTTCCTCGGCCTAAATGAGTACGTTAATGATGACCAATCGATCGCCCTTCCTTGGCCTAAACCAGTACGTCAATGATGACCAATCGATCGCCCTTCCTCGGCCTAAATGAGTACGTCAATGATGACCAATCGATCGCCCTTCCTCGGCCTAAATGAGTACGTCAATGATGACCAATCGATCGCCCTTCCTCGGCCTAAATGAGAACGTCAATGATGACCAATCGATCGCCCTTCCTCGGCCTAAATGAGAACGTCAATGGTGGCCAGTCGATCGCCCATCCTCGGCCTAAGTAAGTACGTCAGTACCGACCATCCAACCACCCTTCCTCGGCCTAAAGAAATTCGTCGCTAAAAAGTAAGCGATCATCCCTTACATGACTTAACAATTCAAGACATGCGACAGCCCTTGAAGATGTTGTTACCTGAGAACATCCGAGCCCTTAAACATTCAAACCCAAGAAGCATAGGTGACTATCCACCTTATACTATCGTTGGACCCCGATACTCGTCGGACACAAACATACGCTATGAGCTTGAATAGCCAGGGAGCCCAAAGGTGTCGGATTCCCTCGATGTCGGCCAACAACGAGCAAATCCGAGGGGCTATTGTACGGGCAATTTGCAATTAGCCGCCAATGCTAAATTAAAATCTACTTGCAAGTTCCCGCCTTATTAGATTACGAGAGAATCTTAACCCAATTTAGAGAAAATCAAGGAAAAGATAACAAAACCTTAACAACCCGATCAGGATAGAAGGATCGATCGATCGGTAGAATCCCAGGATAAAAGAGGGAGCTTGACACGCCAAAGGGAAGCAATTGAACCCTCTCAATACGATATACACGTTCAATCGACTAACTTGAGCGTCGGAGTTATCTCCGGGGACACAAGCCCCGCTCTGTTTTCTCTCGATTATTCACAGGACTTCACCTCCATCTCTTCATCCATCGTTGGAACTCTCTGAGCGCAAAATTACGCTCATAGTAAGCAATCCAAAGATAGCAGTTAGTTCTTAGTACTGAACTCTATATCCGTCCAAAAAAAGTTAGTATTGAACTAAGATTCCTATATTAGAAGCCCTGGGCAAATTTTTGGATCCATCAAAAAATTCTTCTATGTACTACAGATCAAGTTCTAGATAAGGATGCTTATTAGTTAGTTACTAGTTATTACACATATTCAATACTCATGCCAAATACCATACAACAAAGTAGCACATAAAACAGAACAGACAAATTGGCATAGCAAGATAATGTTGCTTTTAAAGGTCGAATTCACACGGTTAAACGGCTAGTAATGTTTCTTTAATACATCCTAAATTGCAATTAACCAGTATAAAGACAGGGAGGAAAAGGAAAAAAAAAATGCAACCTGCAATTAGCAAACAGAACTAAACGGAATAAGTTAAACCAAATCAAGGAAACATCAATATAGGAGTTTTAAGTCAGCTCCTGACTTAACAAAATATGACCGAGCCTAAGCCGTTCAATATGTGGGTAGACCATCCATAGTTTGCAAGTTTTTTAATATAATCGTGCCTTCATTGCCTTCAGACAGCTTCGGTTTATGGCAGCCTACAAAGCATTCAGAGCACACAAAGCATACAAAGCAACATACTCTAGAC
Organism: Persicaria tinctoria; assembly: GCA_037127255.1. Classification (NCBI taxonomy): domain Eukaryota; kingdom Viridiplantae; phylum Streptophyta; class Magnoliopsida; order Caryophyllales; family Polygonaceae; genus Persicaria; species Persicaria tinctoria. Next base: position 21,745,281 of record JBANSL010000019.1, on the reverse strand, counting down.
AAAGCAGCTGCATACAAAGCATTCAGAGCACCAATATACACATCTTTAAGGCAGCTTCTGTTTTAAGACAACGTCTGTTTTATCCAATGATTAGCCAGCAAAGATGCAAGATTTCTATGCAAGATGCTCTTCAACACTGCAAGATAAAAGAAAATGAATAGCCAGCAAAGAAACTTACCTGGAATGGCATGTACCTAGCATTTTGTTGTATTTTAGATGGAATACCAGAGAAAGTTGGGTCCACAGGCTTGATAATATCACGTGCAAGTCCGGCATGACCTCTAGGTTGTCCACATATAGCATATAACTCATCATGGAAGGCTCTACTTATTGTCTCACCCGAATGTTGGAAGCGCTCAACCACAGCTCGGTTTGACATTCCCAAGGCAAGGGTATATAAAAAAAATACCAAGCTTTTCAGTAGATGATATATTACCCGACGTCAAGCCATAATTTTCTACTAAATCTCTTATGAGAAATATAGAACCAACCGTTTATTTCTATAAGCACACAAAGATAATAAAACTGAAATTAAGCAAACACATCACTCAAGAATAGCTTACATTTTGAGAACATACATATATATAGAATGTTACTAATCAGTTTAGATTATCAGTTATAGCTGTTTGCATTGGTGCATGACATTATATATACACAACTTATATTAAGACTACTAGTCGCTTTAATTATCATCTCCTTCAGCAAAATAAGCAAAGTACTATCCCTGAACACACACACACACACACACACACACACACACACACACACACACACACACACACACACACACACACACACACACACACACACACACACACACACACACACACACACACACACACACACACACACACACACACACACACACACACACACACACACACACACACACACACACACACACACACACACACACACACACACACACACACACACACACACACACACACACACACACACACACACACACACACACACACACACACACACACACACACACACACACACACACACACACACACACACACACACACACACACACACACACACACACACACACACACACACACACACACACACACACACACACACACACACACACACACACACACACACACACCCACCCACCCACCCACCCCAATCAAGAAAACCAATTCAATACTTCAAAAACTATATATACTGAAATTAATTAAAGAAATTTAAGAACGGTATTAAAAGACAGCTTTGTTACATATTCTACCGTGGAAGGCGCAACTGTAGGCATTGAGGGCATGGATGGAAAGGTACGGTGAATTTACCTTTTAACCCTATCTCTAGGATTGTTAAAGGACTTGTTCTTAAATTTATTGTTTTGAATCCACACAGACCACACTTGTAACACTTGGCTATAATCAGTAGAGATTAAAGATCTTCTTCCTTCCTACTCTAACCAAAAGATGTCCATTTGCTTATAAACAGTAGTGACCGTTGAATACCGTATGAGTAAACCAATATATGATGAATACATTATGATAACTCCTTCCCTTGATGAAAATCGGAATAAAGTTTCAAAGGCCTTGACAGTTTTCCGAATATTATTTAATATTATATATACTTCCATTATATTATATGCCTAACTAACCTTTCAGGAAGTATTATTCGAATTACTTCTTTCCTTATGGTGCATATTGAGGAGATCCAAATTGGAGAGATCATATCTTCGAAGTGTCCAAAAATAGAAGATCCTTGGGCGCGCCATGATTCGAACTAGCCGTTGTTGAAGATCCTTAGGCGCCATGTTGCTTCTATATAAAGGAAAGGAAGAAGAAGACAGAACACACCGGTTGAACACAAGCTTTCATTCATTCAAGCGAGATTTGTCTTCCAAGTGTACTCTCTGCTAGCGCTAAAGAGTTTGTTATTTCATTTCAAAGCCTTTGAGAGTTACACTGTGAGCTTATAGGATATATTCATTTATAGTGTTATACTCGAGAGTTTGTAACTCGGGAAGTAAGCACTAGGCTATTGATTTGTGAGAGTAAGAGGATTGTACTAGATAGCTGAGAGAGGTGGGGCTCTTCTAGATTGGTCTAGGACTCCAAGGGAACGTGAGTTGACTAGATTGCAATTGTATAGGAGAGAGGCTTCTCGGTGAGCTATTAGGATCCTAAGCTTTGCGAATCAATAAAGCCTTTTGAATCCTAGGGTTGTGGAAGAACCCTAGGCGGGGACGTAGGCCAAGTTCATACCGAACCTCGTAAACAATTACTCGTGTCCTTTATCTATTGCTTCACCTTATTTCCGCACTTGGTTCGATTGTCTAACTTTGTGATTCAGGTTTAATCTCAAAGGGTTTTATACGAGCTCCAAAAGTCTTGAGACTTTCTGCGAAAAATGGGCATACTCTATTCAACCCCCCTTCTAGAGTATTTCTATATTACCTTGTTTTATATTATCGAAACTTCAATTGGTATAAGAGCTTTACTCAGTGTTTTTGATCTAACAATCTTGTGAGTTGTCGATCATGTCTGGTGAAGCAAGCGGAGGATTTGCACAGGGAAGGTCCACGAGCAGACCACCACTCTTTGTAGAAAACAACTTTGTCCACTAGAGATCCTTGATGAAAATGTTCATTATAGATCAAGATCTGGAACTTTGGAACATTATAGAGAATGGTCCGAAGATTCCAGAGAAAGACGGACCAAATGGAACCAAAGTCGCAAAGAAGGAGTCTGAATACATCCAAGCGGATCTTGAACTCGTCTCCAAAAACTACAGGGCTATTAACTTACTTTATTGTGGTCTTAGCACTGATGAGTTTAACCGTATTTCATCTTGTATGTCAGCTAAAGAGATTTGGGACAAAGTGGTCGTCACCTATGAAGGAACGAGCCAAGTGAAAGACACCAAGATCAGCATCTTCCTTCGAAAATATGAGCTCTTCAAAATGAAGTCTGATGAGTCAATCAAGGTCATGTTCACACGATTCACAGAAATCACCAACAACCTTGACTCTCTCGGCAAGAGCTTTGCCAACGTTGAGAAAGTGAGGAAGATACTGAGGTGCCTCCCAAAAGAAAAATGGGGTCCAAAAGTAACAGCTATAAAGGAAGCACAGGACCTCACCACTCTACCCCTTGATGACCTTCTTGGGAAGCTGATCACGCATGAGATGATCCTTAATGAAGACGATGGAGAACTTTCAGCTAGCACTAAGAACTTGACACTCAAGTCTAAGAAGGATGAGCCTAAAGATGGATCTGATTCCAAAGATGAGGATGACGATGATGATGTTCCTTTTGCTCTTATCACAAGAGGCCTTGCTCGAATTCTCAAAATGAAGAAGCAATTCAACAACAAGGATGGACCAGAGTCTTCAAAATTTCGAGGTAAGCCTCAATACAACAAGTATGAAAAGAAGACTAAACCGTTGTCTTGTTTTGAATGTGGTGAAACAGATCATCTTGTGAAGAACTGCCCTCAAAAGACAAAGAGTCAGTCCAAGAAGGGTGACAAATGGAAGAAGAAAGCCATGGTGCCAACTTGGAGCGATTCTGACTCTGACTCCGATGATGAGAAGGCCAATATTTGTCTTATGGCCTCAGAAGATGAATCCCACGATGAAACGCTTGAAGCTACTGTAAGAGAACTTATGGCAAGTCCAAAAGAGGTATTATCGGAATTCCTTTCCAATATGATTGCCAATGAAGAGAAACTTATTGCCCAAACTAACATTCTTATTAAGAGAACTATGGATCAGGAAAGAACTATTGAGGATCTGTCTATGAGGGTTAAAAGTCTTGAAGCTTCTTATTCAGGTCTTGACATTAAAGTCAAGACGCTTGACTCAGAGAAATCTGAACTCAAGCAAGATCTCTCCTATCTAAGAAATGAGCATCATGACTTAGAGAACGAGAAGATCTCCCTGAATAATAAGATTCAAGACCAACAGACAACCCTCATAAGTTTTACCAAATCCAAAGGCACTCTTGATAGGATGTTGGATGAGCAACAAAGTGCTCTAAACAAAATTGGTAATGATTACAATCCAAGGTTTTTAAAGAAGCAGCACATTACCACCTTTGTAAAGGCAAAAGGAAGCAGAACCTCTCCTATATGTCGCCACTGTGCTAGAAAGGGACATGTAAAAGAGACCTTCCCTTATAGAATAAAGGATCCATATATTATTCGCAATACATTTCCTGTTCATTTGAGAAAAGAACGGATAACACAAGTTTGGGTTCCACAAGGCACTATTTTACCAAACATGGTTTACCCCAACAATGGATCCAAATTTGCTTATTGGTCTAGCCACAAAGGTTGATGTTTGTCTTGCAGGAGAACACCAAGGTGAAGGAACATAAATGGATCATTGATAGTGGGTGCTCGAGGCATATGAGTGGAAAGAGTTCTCTCTTTCATGATCTAAAGGAGCAATCCACGGGAACAATCACTCTTGGTGACAAAGGAAAATGTGACATCGTCGGTATTGGTAGTGTTGGAAGTGATTCCAGCCATAGTATTAAAAATGTCTATCTTGTTAATGGTTTAAAGTATAATTTGCTTAGTGTCTCTGAACTATGTGATAGTGGCAACTATGTCAGATTTAACAAGAAAAGATGTCTAGTATGCAGAGAAGATACAGGTGAAGTTATATTGACTGCATATCGTTACAATAATATATACGCTGTAAATGCTGATCAAGTGGCACAAGGAAGCTTAACCTGTCTAAAGGCTTTGACGGACAATCCAAAGCTCTGGCACAAGAGACTCGGTCATGTGAGTCCACATACACTACATAAGCTTGTGTCCAAAGGGCTTGTAAGAGGGCTACCTGAGATGGACTTCAAAGTTATTGATATGTGAAATGCATGCACATGAGGTAAACAAACACGTAGCTCTTTCAAACCGAAAAAGGTTGTAAGTTCTTCTAGACCCCTTGAACTTTTACATATGGATTTATGTGGTCCTATGGGAGTCAAATCTCCCAATGGTAAAAACTACATGCTAGTTGTTGTTGATGATTTCTCTAGATATACTTGGGTTGCATTTTTAAAAGAAAAATCAGAGGCCTTATTTGAGTTTTCAAAACTTTGTAAAGAGTTACAAACTTTAAGAAACGAGCCCATAGTGACAATTCGGAGTGATCATGGTAGGGAGTTTGATCAACTTCAGTTTGATTTGTTTTGTGCTAAATATGGCATCTCCCATAACTTTTCTGCTCCTAGGACACCTCAACAAAATGTGGTTGTGGAACGCAAGAACCGCACCTTAGAGGATATGGCCAGGACTATGCTTTTAGAAAATGCATTACCTAAAACCTATTGGGCTGAAGCTGTTAACACAGCTAACTACATTTTGAATCGTTGTCTTATTCGTTCCATCTTAAAGAAAACTCCTTATGAACTTTTCAAAGGCCACAAACCACTTATATCTTATTTTAAACCCTTTGGCTGTACTTGTTTTGTTCATAACAATGGAAAAGATAACCTTGGGAAATTTGATGCGCGTAGTGATGAAGGTATATTTCTTGGCTACTCCATAAGTAGCAAAGCTTATAGAATCTTCAATAAAAGGACCCAGTTAGTTGAAGAAAGTATACATGTTCTATTTGATGAATGCAATGACGGTTCTTTGAGTGAAAGTGTTGCAGATATAGATCTTAACATCCATGCAGAGAACAAGGAAGGTGATGATGTTGCTACCAAGAACACAGAGAAGAGGAACATGCAGGAACAGATTCTTAACACTGAAGAATTGGCCCAAGGTGTTAAAGATTCGTCCAAAGCCCTTAGTATCCAATCCAACAGTGTTGTGACGTCAAAAACTGCTGTAACTGAACCTAACAGGACCACGGAGTCAGATGTACCATAAATCAATCCTACTGATGTGACGAATCAAGGAGTTGAGACTAGCAAAAGGAAATTCAAATACTCCTCATCACACTCATTAAAGGATATCATTTCTGACCCTACTTCTAGTATTCAAACTCGTTCTAAACTTAAAGATCTTTGTGCTTTTCACGTGTTTGTTTATCTTATTGAACCAAAGAAGGTAGATGAGGCACTTCAAGAGCCAGACTGGATCATTGCTATGCAAAGCGAGCTTAACGAATTTGAAAGAAACAAGTCTGGACCTTGAAGCCAAGGATAAAGCATCAATCAGTCATTGGCACACGATGGGTATTTCGAAACAAGCTAGATGAGAATGGTAAGATCGTGAGGAACAAGGCAAGGCTTGTTGCTCAAGGCTACAATCAAGAGGAAGGTATTGACTACGAGGAGACCTTTGCTCCCGTAGCCAGGCTTGAAGCCATTCGCATTTTATTAGCATTTGCATCTTTTATGAGCATAAAGTTATATCAAATGGATGTCAAGTGTGCTTTTCTTTAATGGTTTCTTAGAGGAAGAAGTATATGTGGCTCAACCCCCAGGATTTGAAAGTTTAGAATTTCCCAATCATGTTTATAAACTTGACAAAGCGCTTTATGGTTTGAATCAAGCCCCAAGAGCTTGGTATGAGCGCTTGTCAAAATATCTTTTAGAAAATGATTTTAAAAGGGGGTTGATCGACAAGACTCTTTTTATCAAGACCAAAGGAAAGGAAATTTTGGTTATTCAAATTTATGTTGATGATATATTATTTGGTGCTACTAACACATCTTTGTGCAAGGAATTTTCTGACATCATGTGTAGTGAATTCGAGATGAGCTTGATGGGTGAACTCAACTTCTTTTTGAGATTACAAGTTCATCAATCCAAGAAAGGGATCTTTGTCAATCAAAGCAAGTACACGAAGGATCTCTTGAAGAAGTTCAAGATGGATCAATCCAAAGCAGCCAAGACTCCCATGAGCTCAACATTATCTCTAGATCAAGACAAGACTGGGAAGATTGTCAATCAAAAGGAGTATTGAGGAATAATTGGATCTTTATTATATCTCACGGATAGTAGACCTGACATTATGTTCAGTGTTTGCATGTGTGCTAGGTTTCAAGCTGATCCTAAAGAATCTCACCTTGTGGATGTGAAGAGGATCTTTCGATATCTCAATGGCACTAAGGAACTTGGACTATAGTACCCAAAGCAAAAGGATTTCACATTAATTGGATATTCTGATGCAGATTTTGCAGGCTATAAGATGGATAGGAAGAGCACATCAGGATGTTGCCAATTCTTAGGAGCATCCTTGATCAGTCGGCACTCAAAGAAACAAAACCCAGTCGCTCTATCCACTGCAGAAGCCGAATGCATTGCAGCTAGAGCCTGTTGCTCCCAAATCCTTTGGATAGCTCAAAAAATGCGAGATCTTGGCATCAACCTCAAAGGCATTCCCATTAAGTGTGACAATACAAGTGTCATCTCCATCACTAAGAATCATGTTCAGCATTCAAGGACCAAACATATTGATGTAAGACATCATTTCATTAGAGACCATGTTGAAAAAGGTGATGTGTCCATTTCGTTTATTTCAACTGATTATCAATGGGCTGACATTTTTACTAAGCCTTTGGCAGAGGATAGGTTCACCTTCATTAGACGAGGAATTGGGATGCTTAACAAGGATGCACTTTCGTAGGGGGAGCATTCCCTTTACGAAAGATAAATTCTACTTAGTGTCAAGACCCTTGAGAATTATGTCAAGGTTTGTGAACTAAATGGTAGATCATATATATCGGATCACATATTTTTGGTTAATATCTTTCTAGATATTTAATCAATTATTTTTTATCGGATTTCAAAATTGCCTATTTATGTTATATTTTCTTTCCGTTGAGATATCTTAAGTTTGGAACTAAATATTTCGGTTATTCCCTCCTATTTTAATGGAATAGTTTGAATTTTGAATTGGAAACTTTTCAAATTTGGCAATGATATCATTACCCTCCCTTGGAACTCTAAACCCGTCCTATCACTCCATCATCATCTCTCTCTACTTAAACCCCCTATTGTACCCGATTCCATCACAAACTTAGAACTTATCCAAACCCTTTCACCTTCTCCTTCTTCAACCTCTTAACTTGTTCTAAGAAAACCCTAGCCGATTTCCTCCATGGCACCCAAATCAAAGAAAGCTTCCACACCCAAATGACTTGGCGCCACCCCCAAGGGACGTTAGGTCACTGCCACGTCTCCCACACCTGAACCCACTCCTCAAGCCATTGTCCCAACTGTTGTCTAGAGCACCATCGCTGAGAGCACGGCCAGTGTTACCAAGGGCTCTCAAAAACGCTTTGCTAAGAAGCCCCTCAATGCGAAACAGAAAGGGAAAAAGAAGATCTTGGCTGAGGAGGTGGACAAGGAAGAGGAGGAAGATGATCTCGACGCCAGTCTGGAAAGAGATGCTGCCAAGGAAGCCGAAGAGGAAGCCTTGAAGAAGAAGAAGGCCGAGGAGGAGGCCGAGCTTGCAAGGAAACTTGCCGAGGAAGAAGCTGAGAGGATTCGGAAAGAAGCCGAAGCCGAGGAGGTTCCATCCGAAGAGGAGCCTGAGGAAGAAGACGAAGAGCAAGACGATTCTGGAGAAGACGAGGAAGCTAAAGGAGATGAAGCGGGGTCCGGTGAGGACTCGGGGTCTGAGGAAGAGGAGGAAGAATCTCCCTCTCCTTCTCCTTCTCCCCCGTCTCCTAAGAAGCGGAAAGCCCCAATTGCAATCAAGCCTCCATCCCCAAAGCGCACCAGGAAGGGCACTCTCAAAAGCCTTGAAGCGTCTGTCAAGAAAGCCGCTCCAACGATTGCTCACAGGAAGAACGCCAATCCACCTGCCTACATCCAGGTAAACCAATCCTTGCCCTCCTCTTGGTTTGAAAATGCTGAGACTGCTGGTAAGTGGGTAGATGAGTTTCGAACTCGTAGGATTTGCTGTTCTGATTTTTTGGATATTGAGTTCTTTGAAGCTTTGAAGCTACCCTGCATTGATCTTCTCAAAAAATCCCCAGCTTGGACCCTTCTCAATCTTGAAACCGTTTACTATCCTCAGCTTACCCGAAGCATCTTAAAGCACCTCAAAGCAACTCACCCACTCATCCCTTACCCTTGAGGCAAAAATCATATTTAACATCATTGTTTGATGCCTCTTACCCCGTCTTAACTCTGGCTCGCTCCTTACTAACAATACCATGGTCCTCCTTTACCGTATCCTTAATGACCTTGATCTTGATCTGGCCAACACCATTTTAGGATCCATGGCTCACACAAGAAAAGCCAGGAAAGGAACCCCCTCCCGTTTGCTACCCTTTTGACCCCACTCTTCAAAGCTTCTGGAATTGATTTAAAAAATGAAGAACAGCAGCGTCATATGAGTAAGTTCGACTCCAAGAGCCTTGAAAAGATTGGCATCACTCGGTCTCCCCAAGGGATCTTGATTCTTGCCACTCCTTCAAAAGCTCTTCCCACTGCTTCAGCCGTTGATGAACGCATGGACAACCTAGAGTTGGGGGGAAGTTCGCCTTGATATCAAGGAGCTGCACAAGGAGGTTATGACGGAGATGAGGGGGATAACCAAGATGCTGCAAGGTCTGTGGACGAGGCTCACTGATGATGCTCTGGACGACGAAGCTTAAACCCTACCCTACCCTACCCTATCCCATCCCTGAAATCTGATACATTGCTAGTTTTTGGAAACATTTTCAAAACTTTTGGTGACTGGTACCTCCTCCCTTTGTTGAAAGACAAAAAGGGGGAGATGATTTGTGGTTGTGTGGACTTGAAAACCTTTCTGCTTGAAGGTCTTGGAAGACCTTAGTTTTTTATTTTTGGTTTTCGGTTGGATGGCATTTTCATGCTTTAAAAATTTGATCCAACATTTGTCTAACCCATGCAGGTACTTAGTCCGATTTCACTTATATTATTTATGCTTGACTAAGTTGCAGGGATGCACAGATTTTGTGTTTCATCAAGGGGGAGATTGATAACTCCCTCCCTTGATGAAAATCGGAATAAAGTTTCAAAAGCCTTGACAGTTTGTCTGTGTCAAAGGTCTTAGAGCTTTAACAGTATTGATGAAATACAAAACCTGTTCTATATATTATTATGTCCGAATATTATTTAATATTATATATACTTCCATTATATTATATGCCTAACTAACCTTTCAGGAAGTATTATTCGAATTACTTCTATCTTTATGGTGCATATTGAGGAGATCCAAATTGGAGAGGTCATGTCTTCGAAGTGTCTAAAAATAGAAGATCCTTGGGCGCGCCATGATCTGAACTAGCCGTTGTTGAAGATCCTTAGGCGCCATGTTGCTTCTATATAAAGGAAAGGAAGAAGAAGACATAACACACCGGTTGAACACAAGCTTTCATTCATTCAAGCGAGATTTGTCTTTCAAGTGTACTCTCTGCTAGCGCTCAAGAGTTTGTTATTTCATTTCAAAGCCTTTGAGAGTTACACTGTGAGCTTATAGGATATATTCATTTACAGTGTTATACTCGAGAGTTTGTAACTCGGGAAGTAAGCACTAGGCTATTGATTTGTGAGAGTAAGATGATTGTACTAGATAGCTGAGAGAGGTGGGGCTCTTTTAGATTGGTCTAGGACTCCAAGGGAACGTGAGTTGACTAGATTGCAATTGTATAGGAGAGAGGCTTCTCGGTGAGCTATTAGGATCATAAGCTTTGCGAATCAATAAAGCCTTTTGAATCCTAGGGTTGTGGAAGAACCCTAGGCGGGGACGTAAGCCAAGTTCGTGCCGAACCTCGTAAACAATTACTCGTGTCCTTTATCTATTGCTTTACCTTATTTCCGCACATGGTTCGATTGTCTAACTTTGTGATTCAGGTTTAATCTCAAAGGGTTTTATACGAGCTCCAAAAGTCTTGAAACTTTCTGCGAAAAATGGGCATACTCTATTCAACCCCCCTTCTAGAGTATTTCTATATTACCTTGTTTTATATTATCGAACCTTCACATTATACGCCCAGTTTTTGCTTTAGAGAAGCTATATCTTCGAGGTCATTGGTAAATAAAATGTGTATTGAGTGTGGATATTGATTTATGCTGTGTGGTGTATGTGAGTTTATTCCTACAGTTATTACATTGTTGCAGATGTCCCTTTCAAATAAACGAGGAAGCAAAATCGCATCAGTGATGCAGAAGCAAATGCATTGCAACACTAGGAAGAGAAGCACCCCAAGAATACCCATAAACCTCTAATATGTAAGATTGGAAATCACAGATGAATCAAACAAGCAATTAGAAGGAGCCATTCACAAATGACTGAAAAAATCGAAATTAAATGAGAAATTTTAGGTTACAGAACCCTAAAATCGGCCCTATAAAGAAAACCCAAACAATTAAATCCGAAATTGATGACGAAATTGATGATAACAGGTTGTTGCAAATCGAAATTCAAATCGAAATCGAAATTGGGGTTCTTACCTGAAGAGCGTGAAAGAGAAAGAGTTTGGTGGAGATGGCGATTTGGAATCTAGGAAGCCCCTATAAACCGGCAAAACGATGACTGAAATCGAAATTGGGGTTCCTGCCTTAATGAGAAATAGACTCGATTAGAGATCATACCGAGCTTGTCGTGCGCCACTCATGGAAGGCGATGGCGATGATGAAGAGAGAGGGATTCCGATTTTTCTTCCCCGTCGAACGCTTTAAAATTTCATCCAACGTTTTCAAATTGGAGTGGCCAATGAAACGCTTCCAAAGCTGTCGATGGAGATGGACTCAGAGCGTTTCTGAAAACGCCATGGCCTGCCAAACAAGGTTGGGAGAGCGTTCTATATAACGCTCTATCTCACTCTCTATCTAACGCCCTAAAATGCTACATCCAAACATACCCTAAGCCATTGAGGGATTGATTCAGTTTATGTTAAAAGGAAACTTAACCAACCCTGACCTCTTCGGGTAATAATCCTTCTGTTAATTAAAACACGTCGTTTTAATATTTATACACGTTTTTTTTAATGATAAAAACTCTTCTTGATTGATCCCCCCTTGATTTGTTGAAGCTGGAACTCTGTAGAGCCTTCCAGTGTCGTACTCGTCTATGAAGTCATCTTCTTCTGGAGGAATGGAGTTGCTGATTTCTTCTATCTGCTTTGGGGTACCTGTTAACTCAGAAAAAAAGGTTAGAGAACTTTTTAAAGGAAATTCCTTCTCATTAAATCTGCAACTCCTAGTGGTTATGACTTTGTAGGCTCCAGGCTGTAAAAGTAACACCCTGAAGCCTTTTACTCCTTCAGGATAACCTAGAAAAATACCCTTGAGAGCTCTTGGCTTGAGCTTTCCTCATTTACATAAGGATAAGTTGCACAGCCAAAAGGCTTAAGATAAGATATATTTGGAGGTTTTCCTGTCCATTTTTGTTGAGGAGTAACAAATTCAACAACACTAGAAGGAGATCTGTTAATAAGGTGGGTTGCTGTATGAACAGCTTCACCCCAAAGAGAAGGTTTTAATCCAGAACTAAAAAGTAAACATCTAACTTTTTCTAACAGGGTTCTATTCATTCGTTCAGCTGTGCCGTTTTGCTGTGGAGTACCAGGTACAGTTAAGTGTCTTTTTATCCCATTAGATTTGCAGTAATTGTCAAAATTAAGATTGCAGAACTCCAAACCATAGTCGGTTTTAAGGCATTTAAGTTTGTGAGAGGACTGGCTTTCTACCATCACCTTCCAAACTTTAAATGCCTCAAAAGCTTGATCTTTGGTTTTGAGTAAACTAATCCAAACCTTTCTAGATTAATGATCAATGAAACTGATGAAATATCTCATGCCATCAACAGTAGGGACTGGTGAAGGTCCCCATAAATCAGAATGCACATATTCTAATGGAAGTTTAGCAGTATAAGAAGAAGTAGGAAAACTCAGTTTAGAGGCTTTTCCTAGCACACAGTTTTCACAGAAATCAATACTCACAGGTTTCTTAGGTATTAGTCCAGTTTCATGCAATTTAATAAGGCATTTGTTTCCTATGTGACCAAGTTTGTTATGCAAATCAAGAGTTTCAGAGAGGGTCATGGCATCTTTGGAGGAAACTGTATTCAGTTCCACTTTGGAAGATTGGATGTAGTAAAGCTTCTTTATCCTATGGGCTTTTAGGATAACCTTTTTGTTAAAGGTTACTGTCCTAATCCCATTGGATGAAGCTATGGTACAACCAAGTTCTTCCAAAGAGGACTCTGAAATCAGGTTTCTTCTAAGACTGGGAACATATTTGACATTGGTGAAAGTTCTAATAACATTATCATGCATGCACATAGAAATATCACCAGTACCAGCAACATGTAGAGTAGTATGATCACCAAGCATAACATCACCACCAACAGACTTATCTAAGTGTTTAAACAAGTTTTGATTGGAAGTAGCATGCATGGTAGCACCAGAATCAAGTACCCACACATCAGGGTCAAATTGTAAAGACACATCAGCACACATGAACAATTCAGATGGGCAATCATTCATGTTTTCAAGCACAGCAGCAGATAAATCAGTATGATTCTTTTTAGCAAGTTCTTCAGCTCATTTTTTCTTTCTACATTCCTTAACCCAGTGTCCAAGATTGCCACAGTAGTTGCACTTAGCATTAGGATCAGATTTCTCGGACTTCTCATGCTTGGACTTATTATTCTTGTTCTTTTTATTCTTTGCCTTAGGTCCTTTTTGGTTATTTTCATTTGTTTTAGAAAACAGTACCTCAGTTTTTTCAACTTTGTCAGATTTAAGACCTTTAACTTTGAAAACTTTCATGATCTCATTTTTCTCAATAATAGATTCAATTAGTTTATCTTTAGTTAGGTCATCTCGACTGAACTGGATCACATCTTTAAAGTTGTCGAATTGAGTTGGCAGAGAATTAAGAAGCAAGATTGCCTGATGAGAGTCTTTGATCTCGTCCTTACATCTTTCAAGTTCTTGAGTCATTTTTAAAAATTTGTCAAGATTGTCATCCAAAGTAAGTGCAGTGTTCATTTTAAAAGTAAACAAACGACAAAGCAAAGAGATTCTGGAGGGCAAGGACTTAGATAGAAAAAGCTCCTCCAGAGCATGCCATAGAGAGGAAGCGGATGAGTATTTTACCACCTGACGGGCTATGCCGTCAGTTAACCGTAGCATGATCTCGGCGTGGGCCTTCTCATCGAGCTCCGGGTCGATCGTTGGTGGATCCTTCAACACGCCTTCAATTCCTTTGAGCTTTGAGTCCCCTTTTTCGGGAGTCTCAGTCGTCGAGGATTCGGTGCCGTCACCAAGCTTGATCCCCGGAGCCGGAGTCGCCGCAGCCCGCAGGTGTGGTTGCCTTTACAGCCTTCCAGCACCCCTCCTTGATCAGTACGACCATCATCTTGATTTGCCACATGGTGAAATCAATGATGCCATCGAAGGGTTTTATACGTAGAGCACTGCCCATTTTCGAGTACCTGAAAGCAAGAAAACACATAGTAAGTACCAGATCTACAAAGCGAAAGCAAGAACTAAAGGTTTTCAAGTAGATCTTGAAAACCAGTAAACCCTAGGACCGAATCTGAGTGCTATCAGGCTCTGATACCACTGTAGAGTCAAGATCGACTTCCTACCTCTCAGATCGGAGGTAAGAAGTTAGGGTTTGAGAGCAAACAACCAAGATATACCGTAAAGTAAAGCGACACAGCAGATTTACGTGGTTCGATCCGAAGATCTACTCCACGGGGCCTCAGCAGGGAGGCACCGAGTCAAATCCACTAAGTACTAATCGGTATTACAGAGTATGGTTGCATGTGAACCAATATCAGTCAAGGCAAGCAAGAATAGAGCAAGATACAAGAGGAAAGTGAAGAAGTAAAGCAAGAAAAGGTAGAACACTCCCCAGATCTGAAGAACAGGTCAGATCTGTGCGAAGGAGCTCGTCGGAGAAGAAGGTCTTCGCCGATGGAGGTGCAGACGCCTTGTTCTTCCTTGCTGTGGATGAGATCTAAGGTCTCGCTAGGAGATTCGCCTTAGAAGTCGCCGGATCTTCACGAACGCCGCCGAGGAGCACTAGGAAACCCTAGCTCCCAGAGCCTCTCTCTCTTCTTTCTCTCTCTGCTTTGGCGGAACTGAATTAGGTTAAGAGAAAACCCTAGAGCCGTTTCAGCTATATAGGCGGAGCTAATAACCAAAACGCAACGTCGAGGAACTGGAGTGAGCTCAAGGAACCTGGGCTTCAAGTGGAGCTGGCTTGGGCTTCTCCAAAAATGGGCTCGAGAGAACATGCCCAATCCGGATGAGCTAAATGATCCATCATACATATTATACTACACATAACATATACTTTAACATATATGTGAGCATAGTATATTAACTACACTTCTAACATATAGTCATAGCATATAATATATGTGTATAATATATATTAGTATCTTGTTAGTTAATCTTGCCTACGTCTTAAACCGATATTAGTTAATCTACCATCCTATACTCCTAGATCAAATATGCTTAAGATTAAGAAGGCATAACAAAAACTATATAAACTATTAACTTTTTTAAAAATTTGTTTTTATAAATTCATTCTAATAGTATGTAATTATTAAAAAAGTATATTTAAAAGGTCAATATTTTATATAGTTTTTAACACCTAAAAAAAACGTACGTGAATAATAAAACGTCAAAGTTTTAATTAACAAAGTAAATATATCTCATCTTTGGATGTTTGACTACTTTGATGAGGAATCACTTCCCCTCTCTGCACTTATCATTTATCAATGAAGGAAACAGATGACTGATTTGTGATGCATTGCCATTGTTTGATTGGCATAATATGATTTCCATTATAGTTTAGGTCTTGAACGAGTAGAATATGGTTGTGAAACTGTTGCGACCGTGGACACTAATCGAACCCCAGTCATCGGTCCGAGTCAAACTTTGATATGCAGGGAAATTGTACCTCATTTACGACTCGCAGTCGCAGGTTCCTACATTATTATTGTGTTACTTAAGGATTGCCAATGCAATATTGCGTTAATTCATGTATTCTGCTATGGTGGTGGCATGGCAATCTGTTAATATCATTGCTGATGGACAGGTGCCTATTTTGGTATGATCGATCTCAACTCATGTCTCTTACACATATTTTATTTTTTCTCAAGACAACATACCACTTGCCAGCAGACATGCGGTTTCAGGAATTGTTTTGACAGTTATTTTAAATTTTTTATGTCACCGAAAGGAGATTTTTAGTTACAGCTGGTTTAGCAAGATCCTGAGGACAAACTTCAAACAGATCTTCTGTACATTCATGTTCTTCAAAATTGAAATCTCCAGTAATTAAGACGGTGGTTTGATGTTTTCTTGATACTGTTGTTTTTTTTTTCCCTTGACATTGCGTGATTATATCTTGTGGCGACCATGTCCTGGAAGATGAGGTGATCGGCGTTCGAGGCTTGTCTTTCTCAAATTTAGATGGTCGTGATTTGGCTTGAGTTTCTCATTTCGGTTCTAAACTCCAAATATGATAAATCCCGGTGGGCCATATAACCGTGGGGGGTCAACACGGCAGAGCGCATCATGCGCACCCAAGCCGAGCGGGGTTCCATCCTAAAACCAATTGGCAATAGGAGGAGTGACCCACTAACTTATATGCAAGGCTCGGGTTCTCGTGTTTTTCGATGTGGGACAAAGGCTCCAACACATCACAACACGCCCCCTCAAGTGCAACTGCCTGGCCCCGCTATATATGCCAGTTGCACTTGACATCTTGCCTTAAGGCCGGCTAGCCCAGTAATAGACCAGGGTCCCGGACCGCACCGCTCTGATACCATGATAAATCCCGGTGGGCCATATAACCGTGGGGGGTCAACACGGCAGAGCGCATCATGCGCACCCAAGCCGAGCACACAAGACCAGCGGGGTTCCATCCTAAAACCAATTGGCAATAGGAGGAGTGGCCCACTAACTTATATGCAAGGCTCGGGTTCTCGTGTTTTTCGACGTGGGACAAAGGCTCCAACACATCACAACAAAATATGAGATGATCATATGTTTCTCGATTTTAACTTCTTTTTACCTGAATGATCGAAACCGGCCAACAGTCCCTGATAGAGTATCGAAGGCAATGTGAGGAATTTTTGGAGACAAGATGAATTAGAGGAACGAGAAAGCTGAAGTATTAATCGAAGCTTCGCAGAACCAATTCAAGAAAGCACTGATCGAGGGTTCGAGGTGCTTGCGGATAGTGTTTTTGGGAAGTTGGCCGACGAAGACGGGGATGAACCAGAGCTTGTACAGAAGGAGCAGATCGATCACAAGTTTGAGTCAAAGAAATCAACCCGAATATGCACCCGCAAGATCCGAAAGATCTTCAAAGGTAATTCCTCCTCCTTTGCAAGACGTAGTTGCTGAAGTCGCATCCAAAAAGAGTTGGGAAAATTAGTCGAATTGTTGAGTGAATTGATTGAAATCAGAGATTGGCTAATGGTTGGACAAGTAGCATGACTGATATTGGGGTGTGTCCAATGGAATTTTTATTTTTTAGAACCCTATGATGCACAGAAGGTATTTGTAGAAACACCCAGAGAAGGGTCTTGCAGATTGCATTCCGTTAAAGAGTACAAGATTTGTATGGCCGGCTAAGGAAATGAGATTGATTGTTGGAGCTGATCGGGGATCGATCGCCATACGTGATAAGTTTTGACCCGGATGGGTGGCAATAATCATGGTACGTTGTCTTAAGTGTAGTTGAGGAAATTGGGTATAGAAATTAGATATTTGGGATAATTCTAATTCTTGAAGAGCATCATATATGCCAGGGATAGTCCCATCATGGGGCAGTCATTAGCAGATCAAGAATTTGATCTCTCAAGTCCTTAATAGAATGGCATTGCCTTTTGATAAGAGGAATAGCTAGCATTAATAATGTTATTGATATCCAGTTGAGACCATCTTTGGCATTTGTTTTCTATCCAGGAAGATGTTTTGTGGTCCAAACTGAAACTATATATAGAACAAGTTAAGGGTTGAAAATGATGAGAATGAGCTATATATAAGTCTACACTGAATCAATCATATATATATATTGTTGGTAATGAAAATATGCTGTGTAATTGGTAGCATATGGGTTTTTGATCCGGGTGGACAGGTTGATGGTGTTGGTAGGAGTAGTGGCTCGGCAGTTGCTTTTGGATTCGCGGGAATCTTCTTCAAGTTTAGGCACTATATCATAGCTCAAGTACTGTTGAGTGCAAGCAAAAGGCTGGAGAAAATATATGTGCTGTCAAACCGGGTAGCTGCTAGCCTGCTATATAGCTCATCAATGGTGCTAAATTTGCTCCAAATAAATAGCCCTTGTACTGTGGGTATTTCTTTTATTTTTGGTTATGGCTGGACATTTTGGGAAAGCTAGCTGGGGCCTGGGGGAGTATTACTTCTATCATTTCTAAGTAACTAGTAGTCTTACTTTTATATTGTCATGTATATATGTTATGGTGTGGGATGTGCATACTTTGTGTTAAGATCTTAGGACAAAGCTTTTATAAAGGGTTCGTAATGTCATGTATAGAGATTATATGGGCATTAGAGATTAGTATAAATACCTCATTAGTTGTAATTAGAGGTATCATGGAATTATTAAGGGTCAATTACCTATTTTCTCTCTTAACCCTATCTCTCTATTTCCCTTACCTTACACAAACGTCTCTTCATCCCTAGACCTTCATCTTCTTCCTGTTATTTCCCCTTTCTCTATCAAATTCACTTGTTAATGCCCAAATTATGGATGGGACATAACAAATAAACACAAATAGTTACCTAAATTGACAACAAAAGACACTAAAATGATGTAGTACAAAATAAACATGTAAAATAATGGAGAACTTAGGGTGTGTATGGATGTCAAATAATCGGGATTAAAAAAAAAAGTAGAAGTAACCTATTTTTATTTTTAACCATGTATGGATGTCAAAAATTATGTAATTTTGGTTAAAATTTTGAGTTAAAAAATAAGCTAATAGAAGCTGCTTTTTTTTGTTTATTTGGTTTGAAATTACCATAATATCCTTAATAACAATTAAATAAACTCCACTTTTTACAAATAAACTCTTTTTCGTCTCATACGGTGTTTATATTATTTCATAATCTTTCAACCTTTATTTTACACCATTTTTCAATTTCAAAGGTTTTTAAATTTTAGTGATTTTTTTAATTCCGTCTCATCCGGACCCTAAGTGTTATCAAAATACCCATACAAGCTTTACTTATCCCCAGATAAACTATGCTTTGACCTTGATGATGTCGCAATTAAGGGTGTGCAGAAAAACCCGACACGGCAGACGCGACATGAAAACACAACAACACGACACGAAAAAACCTGAAACCGGAAAAACACGACACGAAAATGACACGAACTGAAAAAACACGGTTGTAAACGGTTCGTGTTCGCATCGGGGAAATCACCACA
Organism: Persicaria tinctoria; assembly: GCA_037127255.1. Lineage (NCBI taxonomy): Eukaryota > Viridiplantae > Streptophyta > Magnoliopsida > Caryophyllales > Polygonaceae > Persicaria > Persicaria tinctoria. Next base: position 21,725,944 of record JBANSL010000019.1, on the reverse strand, counting down.
CGAACCGATTAAATAATTTTTTTTTTAATTTTTAGGTAGGGTAGTATGATACTAGTAAAGATAGAGTCCCTGAAATACCAATAAACTCTGTTAGCTCAATTGGTTCCAAGGAAACGGAAGAATTGGGCTTTTGCAATTTGAATCCTCTAGTTTCTATTTTATTCCTGTCATTTTTTTTCCCTCTATCATGCCCTTACGCCTAACCCTATCCGTCATTTTGGGTTAAACGGTTTCGGGTACCCGACACGATTATCCGGTTCGTGTCGGGTACCCGAATATGCACACCCCTAGTCTCAATTCATATAAAAAAACAAAATATTTTTCAAGAGATAGTGAAAGAAACTTTTGTCCCCGGTTCGAACCCGGGAATGGCCGTTTTTTATTTACCAATTCGAAAGAAACCTTTTTTTTTAGAACCAACCAAGCATATCATTTCATTTCCTTAAGTAAAATAGAACACGCAGTGTCTGAAAGTGCATAAAAATAAAAAACAAGCATATGGCTCACAAGCCTAATTGCCGCCAGTTCATGTGCGACATTGTTACCTCCCCTTTTAACATGGCTCCAAGTTACCGATTCGAAACCCATCACCAACCCTCTGATTGCTGCAATGAGGTTGAACAACGCCCCCTTCCCTTGCATTCCATTCCTCAACTTCGACACAAGAGCCAAGCAATAAGATTCTAGTTGAACTCTTGGTACTCCTCTCTCCCTAGCCAGCTGCAATGCCCATCTCACCACCTCTGCCTCAGCTTCTTCAGCGATGTCCGTGCACTCGATTTCTCTTTAACCCCCAAATAACATCTCCCCCAAGTGGTTTCGGTACACTATCCCAATAGTCGCTTGACCACCTACCGACAGGCTTGCGTCGCAATTCAGCTTCAAGGTGCCTTCCGGAGGCTTGGACCATGTTTGGGGTTGTTGAATATGCTGATGCACATGCTGAGGTGGTGAGCATACTTCTCTGGAAGAAGCAAACTCCGACAACAGTTCCTCAATCCCTTGAACTATCTCAGCCGGCTGTTGCAGCGTTCCTTTGAAGATGCGCTTGTTACGGGCTCTCTAGATTGCCCATTTCGTTGTCGCCAACACCTGCCTCTCTTCAACAGAACCAGTAGTGAATACGAGCTCAAAAGCTCCCTGCATTGACGTCGATCGCAATCAGAAACGCTCATCCCTGGGGACACACTTCCACACTCCCTTTGCCGGCCTGCACTCAAACAGTGCATGGTGAGGAGTTTCATCCTTCCCACACAGCTCGCAGCACCCATCTTCCGTGATTCTACGTCGAGCAAGGTTTGCTTTGCAAAGTAAAATCCCCTTCCACACTAGCGATATCACCTTCGGGATGACCTTTAATTTCCATAAGGCTTTCCACGCTTTCTCCCGTTGGGTATTGTCAGATGTCTCTACTACCTCCCCCTTACCGATAGCCCTCTCTAAGAATGCATGGTACGCCGACCTCACCGTGAAGATCCCATTCTCGATATGGCTCCAGACCAATTGATCCTTGTCCATAGCGTCGACAAGTCTAATCTTTCGTATCTCCTTTATATCTCCCCCCAACAAGTATCGTTGGAGTTGCGCCTCATCCCATCGCCTAGCCGACCAGTCAATCAGATCAAGCACTGTCATTTCCGGGCCACCTCCGGAAAAATTCCCAATGACTTTGTAGCTCGTCGGTCTCGGGATCCATTTGTCATCCCAAACCTTAATGTCAGCACCATTGCCAACACTCCAAATCAGCCCATCTACCAAGCCGTCTCTGCCACTGACAATGTTGCGCCATGTGTAGCTGGGGTTGTGCCCAACTCCGGCCTGAAGAAGTGAGCCCCAAAGGAAATACCTTGCCTTCATCAGCCTAGCAAGCAGCGAATCTAGTTCCTGAAGTATCCTCCATGCTTGCTTACCTAGAAGGGCTCTGTTGAAGACCTCTAAATCTCTGAGTCCCATGCCACCCCTTGCCTTGGAACGACACATCCTCTTCCATTTCATCCAATGGATCTTGTTTCTGCCAGCGGTTTCTCCCCACCAAAAATTGCACAACATCATTTCGATCTCGCGGCATAGCCCCGTCGATAATAAGAAACATGACATCGTATATGTGGGTATAGCCTGGGCGATCGCCTTGATTAGGACCTCTTTCTCCGCTCGAGACATCGTCTTCTCCTTCCAGCCCTTCATCTTCTTCCAAATCCTCTCCTTGAGCTGCTCAAAAATAACTTTCTTAGACCTCCTCACCATAGTAGGTAATCCTAGATACCGCTCATGCTTCGACACTTCCCGGATACCTAGAATCTCCTGAAGCTTCTTCCTCCTATCCTCGTCGATGTTTCTGCTGAACGAGAGCTCATATTTCGTGAAGTTTACCTGTTGACCGAATGCCGCTCCATAAGTATGAAGAATGTGTATAATTTTCGTACTCTGTTGACAGGTTGCTCCAAGAAACAAAACAAAATCGTCAGCAAAAAAAGAGATGAGAAATAGTCCTTCGGCACATATAAGAAAAAGATAGTCCTTCGGCACATATAAGAAAAAGATGTCCTTCAATCTATTTTGAGCATCGCTCACTCGGATCATTCCAGATAGTCTTTTGTCACATATAAGAAAAAGATACGGAGACAACGGGTCCCCCTGGCAGAGTCCCTTTTGAGGAAGGAAGACCAGCGATGGTGAAACATCCATAAGCATCGAAAAGCTCACCGTTCTTACGCACTTCATGACCAGCGAGACCCACATCTCAGTGAAATCGAACTTCCTCAAACAATGCTCGAGAAAGCCCCATTCCACCCTATCATAGGTGCAATCAACTTCCCAAGCACCCTCTTCAATATGATTGTGAGGACTTTTGACACTATTTTTTATAAAACATTACAGAGGCTAATAGGACGAAGATCTTTCATTCTAGATGATGTTGTTACATTAGGGATTAGAGTAATGAATGTGTGATTCAGCCCATCCGGTAACGGGCCACCATTCAGAATGTCAAGTACAATAGTAGTGATGTCCTTCCCGACTATATGCCAGCACTTTCTGGTAGAAGATGGCTGGCATACCGTCGGGACCCGGAGCTTTTGTGGGATGCATGGACAAAAGGGAAGATTTTACCTCTTCTAGAGTAAAGGGACGCGACAGCTCCTGGTTATCCTCTTCCGATAAAAGGGGTTCGATTCCTTGAGTAGACGTATTTGGATCCGTCAAAGCTTCAGACTGAAACAGTTTGCCGAAATAGGCCATTTTCACCGCAGTCATCCCCTCTAAAGATTTTCGTTCAGTACCATCATCCTCAACAAGCTTTTGGATCCTATTCCTTTTCTTGCGCCCCGAGGCTTTCTTATGAAAGAAACTCGTATTGCGGTCCCCACAACGGAACTCATTAGCTCTGGCACGCTGATACCACATTATTTCCTCCTTGTCCATCAACTCCCTCTCCCTTTGTTCCAGTTCCTTACTCTCCTTGACCCGGCTCCCATTCATCTCTCTTCCGATCTCCGCTAGGTTATTTCTGATCTTCCCCAATTCTGCTCTCACATTCCCAAACACACTCATGTCCCAGTCTCTTAGATCCTCAACACATCTCTACTGCTTTCCTTTAATCCCCTCCATGGCTTGTGCCGATCCCGGATTCTGCCACCCGTTTCAAATGATTTTGGTGCAATCCTTCTCCTTGAGCCACATTGCCTCAAACCTGAAGGGTTTCTTGCCTCCCTCTCGTCTCACCTTCCAAACCGATCCAGATAGGGAGGTGATCAGACCCACATTTGCCCAAGTGAACAACAAGGGTGTTCGGGTATCGATCTAGGAAGGCATTATTGCCAAAAGCCATGTCAAGCCTCTCCTGAATAAAACCGCCATCATCTCTGTTATTATCCCAGGTGAATCTACTCCCTATGAAAGGGATGTCTCTCAACCCACAAAACTCGATGGTCTCTCGGAACTCAACTAATCTATCAAAGCTTGTCCGCGTACCACCCCTCTTGTCCTCCAGCGAGGTGAATAGATTAAAATCGCCCATGCAAAGCCAGCAATCATGAGGATCCTCATAAAACCGCTTCATCAAGCTCAAAGTTAAGTGCTTATCTTTGCCCTCCGGCCACCCATAAATTCCTATCAATCTACAGACACCCCCGGCTCAAGCCTCACTTGACTATCAATGTGATGTTGAGTGTACGACACCACACTGACATCGCATCCATCCTCTCACATTAACGCTAGACCACTCGACCTCCCAACGCCCTAAACCATGAAAACTCCCTTAAAGCCCAACGTCACCCTAACCTCCTCCGTATTCTCTTCCTTTTGCATTTTGTTTCCATAAGAAACAAAACTTTCGGGGACTCTCTGCTCACTAATTCAACGAGCTTCCTAACTGCACGGGCCTTCCCCAGTCCCCAGAAGTTATAACTTATGCAATTCATGGCTCCCGGCGGGGGACACTATCCCCGACCGATATAGGTATGGTATGGTCTGACTTGTTTCAACCCTCCTCCTCTTTTCACTATCACCTGCCACTGACTCCCCAATAACTTGACCCACACTCATATAGTCCTCACTATTCCTTACCCCCTCTTTTCTTTTCGTCCCAACATTTCCCTGATGTCCTATCTCCCCCCCACTGTTGGCATTAAGCCCTTCCCCACCTCTTGCCGCCCTCTTCCACTTCTTCTTTGGCTCTATGCTTTTTTTTTTTCTGCTGTCTTTCTTTTGTCTTTATCTTTATTCACTCCCACCATCTGACCTACTAGATTTTCCTTGTTTGCAGTATCATCCCCCTCTTCCACGGCAATACGGACCCTATCAGCCCCTTGTAAAACTTCACCCGCCTCCTTAGACAGTTCTTTCCCCCCCAAGTTTCCTTTTTCTTGATCCTCAATCTCCCTCTCCTCGAGTATTTCAATCAAGGTTTTCCTCTTCCCTTTAGTGGATTCTCCACCTATCTTGTTATCATCCCTCCCTCTCATCTTATCTATCACCTCCGTATCCGCCTCCCTCTCCGAGCTACTCCTATCGCGGAGAATTTTATCAGGAGATGCCTTCAACCAATCCCCGTACTCCCCCCTATAGTGATCGTCATTAAACTCAGTATCACATTCAGCTTCTGTATGTCCCAACTGCTCACGTGAGTAACAGAAATTCGGCATTCTTTCATATTTAACTTCAACCCAGATCTTCTTCCCCTCAATAGTAACCATGATGCCCCTCCTCAAAGGCTTAGTTATATCGATCATCACTCGCATCCGGAGGAACCTACTACGTCACGTCAGAAGTTCCTCCTCATCCATCTCGAGCACCTCACCGAACACTTGCCCTAACTTCATTGCCATCGGTTTGGTATAAGCAACAAGAGGAAGATCATAGATCCTTACCTAGAAAGCCGATTTCGTGAAGGATATGGAAAAATTTTGCTCCATGCCCAGCTCTTTCAACATCACCAAGGCTCGATCAAAGGACCACGGGCCATCGTTGAGGACTTTCTCTTTGTCCTCTTCACTGCTGAATTGAAAACTATATAGGTTTTCTTTGATTTCCCGGAACAAGAATCCCTTTTTAGTTCTCCACGCACCCTTCATAGTAGCCTTTAGGGCATGTGCGTTCGGAACCTTCTTCGTCAAGACACTCCCGATCAACGACAATTTGCTGTGAATTGATTTCTCCTCCTTAACTGCTTCATCCCCAATCACCGGATTACATTCTTCATCAGTCAAGTGAATCGCTTTCCCTCTGCTCCCCATCCCTGTAGTGACCTATCCCGGCGCGCTGAACACGTCGATCTCGAACAAAGCCAAACACGGTGAATCTCGCACTTATCGGCGAGAAGATACCTAGCTCCCACGGCCCTAAATCGAAGAGAAGCACAGACGAAACGATGACCACCAGGGGATGCCCGCCGTGATCACCTGTATCGCCCTAGGGTTTTTACTCCTTCGTGTATAGTAATTATTGACGATACCCGAAAGAAACTTAATTGTACTATCATGACATAATTATTATTATTGAATCAAACCAGTTATGTTTTATTTTTATGTGTAATTTTTTTTACTAATTTTAGAGATAAATTTTAAAAAGGGTAAAAAATCACAAAGATAGTTTTAACTTTTTTTTTTAATGAGGATACCCTATCTTTGACAATAAACCCGAGGACATGACCCAACCGACAAGAGTCGTGTACAGTGCCGGCCCATAAGCCAGGGCAACATGGGCGATCTGGGCCCATTCTACATAAGGGCCCAACCAATAATGAAAAGCAGTACGGAAATTTTACGAGGTACCCTTGAGGTATGACCAAATTCATCGTTAATTTTTTTCGTGTTGTGTGGTGCCCTTGCCTTGAACTGGTAAATGAAGAACGGTCATATCCGGGGTTCGAACCGAAAACCTATGGGTACTACCCACAAGTCCTTTTCGGTGAGCCATTTCGGAATGGTTGTGCGGTGCCCTTACCGGTTATATTTAACAGACTTTTGTTAGTTGGGCTAAAAAAAGAAAAATGATTTTCAATTAAATTGAAAACTAATGAAATGAAATTAGAAGCTGATGCTTCTATGAAGAAAAGAGGGTGAACAGGCGAACAGGCGAGACACCCCGAGGAGGCGGATTGTCGTTCGCCGGTGCCGGTGTTGGGGGAAGAGTCGTGGAGTTGAGTTCGGCTACAATGGGCTCGACGGTAGCGAAATACCTAAAAGAAAACGCACCTCTCTAGAGGAAGGCGACATAGAAGAAATGAGAAGCAGAGGAGGTTGCGACTAGAGGCCGAGACCGACGACAGGTACGGTGGGTGGAGGAAAAGGCAGAATCTGTCAACCGGTGGGTGGATTCCAGCGATAGGTATGTATGTATGCCTTTCAATTTGGATTTTTTTTCTCTTAGGAAATTTAGGGTTTCAGAAATATGTTTTGTTCATTGATTGTGTTTTATTCTCTGCTCCTGAAAGTTGTTTTGTTCTCTACTCAATTGTGGGATGATTGTGCAAAACCGATGTCGAAATAGCGGTTGATTAAATAAATGTTAATTTATTGTTGCTCTCATTTGAATTAGGGATTGTACTTGGGGAATTGCCTTCTACTGCAGGAATTTGCAGCCTATGAGCATTGTTTTTGCTATACAAAAAATATGCCATGGTAAATGCGATTTGGATACCATTTAAGGTTTTAAACTGAAGTCATTGAAGCCATACGCCATGGCAATATGGTACCCCTGTCAATTTTTATTTGAAAAAGGGTCTTGATATTCTATTAAACTGTCAACTAGTATATTGCTCTTTATATACACAATGTTAATGTTGTAACTTTATTGGAAACTAAGTTGACAACTCTATGTCTAATTGAAGTAGAAAGAAAGCATTAAAAAAATACTTGCAACCATCTCTTATTCTCAACAGAAGCATCCTAAGTCAAATATATAAAAAAACATCAATGTAAGATTGAAACAGAACTGTAATTTTAGAAAATAAGTTACATGAACTAAAATTTCAAAAAGTGAATGAGAAGATGGTTATCTATGGTTAATAGAACATGATATTCATATGGTTCAAATCGTCCATTCTATTATGGATTTGAAGCTTGTTAAAAAGTCATTAATTAGCTCAAACAGTAGAGTATGTGCTTATGCACAAGATGTGGGTTCGACTCCCACATAGACTAATACAATGATTTAGACTTGTTAAAGATCTACACTACAAAAGCTCTATCAAAATTTTCAAAGCAAGAGGCTAATACAATGTATGTGTGGCTTATGTGAGATTCAAACTCTCATCTTGTGTTGAGCGCAATGCTTTACCGTTTGAACTAATAAGCCAAAATTTTCACAGCAAGAGGCTAACTAAAAGTTCTATAGCAATGCCCAATAGGGGAGGCCATGTGATATGAACAATTTCCAAAGGGCTTATTCAACATGGCATTTTGCAACTAGTTATCAAGTTAGGTTTATCAAAAAAAAAAAAAGTTATCAAGTCAGGTGGAATTTAGATGCAAGTTTTGGTCATATCTCCTCCATTTCCAACTTACACATCAAAGTAAATAACATGCTAGTAGAATCTGATATTGACCTCTCTTGACACGGAATGAGTCAAGAATAAGCAGGAATTAGAGTAGCCCAACACAGGAATCGTGATAAAATTATTGATGGAAAATAAGCAATGTTTCAGTTCAGAAGCGAAATTAATGTCACTCGCCTTCACTTGGCCCATCGTTGATGACAACGCTGAAGTCGTCATCAAGGACTTCCTGTTTCGCCACGAGCTTTGCAGTGTATATCTGAAGGCAAGCACTTGAGTGCAAATTATATGGACTTGAGATTAATCAGATTAAGCAGCAAGCTAGAAGCATTCATAGTCAATCTCGACAGTTACGCCTTAACACTAAAGCCCTTTTTCTTAACTGTGTACACGTAGAAACATATCCAATCCATGAGCAAACAACTTGCAGGAATAAGCTGTGATCAAGAAAGAAAATTTACATGAATTGGTGGTATATGCTCTTGCCACTAAGCAGGTTAAGCAGTAAAGGGGAAACATGATGCATTTGAAGTACTAGGTAGAAGGTCGTGCTTTGCACGGCATAGTTCCGGATACAAATTTGTCCCTCCACATCCACGAGCTGACTGCCGCCGTGATCCCACTTCGCCTATTGAAGCTTCTTGATCTCTCCGGAGATGGTCTATTATGGTTCCGGTGCCAGTCGCCATTTTCCTTTTCCCGATATCACACCACTCCCACCACCTCTACTCTTTCTTCCTCGCGGTCGTCCTCGGACTCTTCCTTGACATCGTCGTCATCAGCCCCATCAAGCACCTTGGTGGCGCACTCGCCTCGTCTCAAACAAAGGAATGTGCATAGCGTTCACCGTCTTCTTGATCTTACCTATCAATTGATGAGATTATCGCCGGTTTGGAGCTAGTGAAGCTAAGAAAGGGGAAGATTGTAGATCGGTTGATTGGAGATCTTGATGACAATGGTAAGATTGTCAATGTTTTTGCATATTGTATGTGTATTTGGGCAATGTTGACCTCGACTTCTAGGGTTGTGCTTGGCCGGGATTTTGTGTTTCATGTCTTCGTCGATGCTTGTCTTGGTGTTATTGAAGGATTGGTTGCTTACCACTACGTAAGGTTTTAGAGATACTCTAAGATCCCTAGAGTATGCCTTTATTTCAATTGTATACGTGAAACATTCTGTATTTTTTTGTCCAAAGCTAATGCATTCATTATTCATTACATGGTAATATATTGCCATTTTTCAGATTGTTCCCTCCAGTGTTCATAATTTGTGTGACCTTCTGTTGCATCATTCAAAATTAGTGTGAAGTTAATCTGATGGACAATTGAAGATCCATACCTGTTCATTATTGTGGTGTGACTTATGATTTTTGAGTGCAAATCTGTTAACTACTTGTAATGCTAGTATTACTGATTATCTTAGAATTGCATAAATCAATGCTTGTTTTAATAGCTTGTTGGAAAGAAAGAGATAAGAAAAATAACAGCTAGAGAGTGCCTATCTTGTTTGGATAAACCAAGGGATGGAAGCAACGGACTATACCCTCAAATTCTCTTAGATTTTAGACCGGTTTAACTTTGAAGAGTTTGAAAATTTGGAGGGATTTGTCCTCATTCCAGTTATCTTCAATTCTTAACTCAGAAGAATGGAGCCCTGTTTGCAAAATCAAGTGTCACTATTATGGATTGGACATTTTAAGCTCTTCTTTGGTGGCAAATTGTCAATTTCAAGTGCTTCTTGGCTGCTCTGTTGTAAACAAATACTCCGTAAATATAATTTTTAGTCTTTGGTTGTCCTTTCCATTCTTAATTTTTACATTTACAGAGTAGGATAATTGGAGTGCAAGATGCATGTTTGTTAGGTTTCAGATTTTTTTGGTACAGGTTCCATCAAGCCTCCCTTTTGCCTTTGTGCACACTCTTTTGTCATTTTTGCATCTCTTTCCAGCCTGGGATGTGCCTAATTTGTGTTCATTTTTCAGGTAAGAGTTTGAATCTTTTTTGAGGGCCACATGATAGACTTTGGACACTAAGATTGTGAATATTGATATATGATTGTCCATTTAAAATTTGCCACCTCTTTGTTTTGACCTTTGCTTTTTTCAGCCTATATAAAGGTAACTATTTTGTTTTGGGTGCCAAATTTCCTTTTCTATTGAAAGAGTTGAACTTTTAGCATTCTTTGAATAGATAAATTGTGAATGGTGAATGTATTTTCCACATGAAATGAAGTTATTCTGATGGTGAATTGGCAGAAATTAATTTTCTTTTAGTTTGGTGTTTAGGTTAATTAGTTACCTATATAATATGCTAAAATTCCAAATTTTAGCTTTCTTTGAGCAAGTATATATTATTTATGGTTATTTGGCTGCAACAGATAATGTTTGTGTGTTTAAAAAGGAGCTTACATGGAATTTTTAATTTTAGTATGATAGTAAGATCTAGGAATGATTTTTTTACTTATTGATGGAGCTTTCATTGATTATATTTTTATGTCATGTTCAAGTTTGGAGATGTAGATAAATCTTGCCACATAATTGGTGGTGAACAAGTTATAGGCTCAATGAATTGAATGTGATGAAAGTTATTAATGCTTGTTGGTAACAGAATCCATAGTGTACTCTGAGTGCATTTTAGTGAATCAGAACCTGCATTCTTGAAAACAAATAATGTACTGATGGATCTGTTTGCTGCTGGTAAAGCATGGATATTGAATGGGGTATGAACACATAACATAAATGGATGTATAAACAGGCGAATCGTACATACTGAGGATACAAAAGATATGACTTTTGACTTGGAAAAGAACAGACGGTTGCTTGACAAGGGTGGTCGATCGGTTCAACATCAGACATCAGACGGTATGCTCGTAAAGCATGGATATCTTTATCTCTAGAGCTTTCAACTCCCGATTTCTGTACAACATTTTACTTTCTACAACCATTAATCTCTTTGCAGCGCGCACTTTGGATAATGCTGGACTCACTAACAAGCAATTGCTCAATCACCTCCCATATCGACTGAAAAGATATTCCAAATCACGGGTTCGAGTTCGTGAAGACAAGTGCCCAACATAGAGCCGAGTACCGCTATAACGATCATCATATCGAGGCATGTTGCCTGCAAAAGCAACAAGAATACTAAGGGGTATTCAAACCATAGGTTCCATTCCAAAAACCCATGCCTATCTTAATATTGCACATTGTGTAAGGCCAAATATTTAGGCACACACAGGTTCTTCTCCATGTTCCATTTCACTTAACCAAAATGGGGTGCAAAAAGAATTTTGAAGTGAAAAGTTTCACGCGATTTTTAATACACAAGCAGATAATCTACTAACAGCAATCAGACACGTACTGAAACAAAAAAAACTCTCTAATCCAATCAAATCACAAGAAACGACTCACTCGTAACAGCTCAATTACGATCGCAAAAGCGATTTGGAATTGATGTATCAACTCAAAATAAATTCAACATCAAATCTTTATATATAATAGAATATAGAATCCGCTTCTCTCACATCCAGAAAGAACAGAGGAAATACTGAACTGGATCTGGAAAATTGACTGTCAGCCTAAGATTAAAAATTTCCTCCAGAAAAACCTACTAAACGGAACCCCGACAAAAGTCAGATTACAAAGGAAAGGAATTCATATGCCTTTGGAATGCCCCCTTTGCTCCCATCATGAAGAAGATAACACCCATCTCTTTACAGAATGTCCTATCTCTTTGTCTTTCATTGGGAGATTAGATATGCAGATTGAAAGTACGATCCGGAACACTGACAAAGAAAATAAGTTATATAAGGATATTATCTCGGAAATATTCCACCAACTATCAACAAAACATAAATCGATCCTTGCCTTCGCTCTTGGGGGCTTATGGTCGATGAGAAACAAAATAATCTTTGACAACAATGATATCAGAACGATGGAAGAATGGATAAAAAAATATAAAACAATATAGGATTTCTTGGAGAAGAGCACAAATTGTGGAGCAAGATGATGAAATTGACCCATTAAGACCAAACTCCTAAAAACAGAGAATGCCAAAACAAAAAATAATTAAATGGGAAAAACCTGCTGAAGAGTTTGTCAAACTTAATTTTGATGGTGCTCGGACTAGTTCGGATCGTGCTGCTTCTGGCTTTGTTATCCGTGATAGTCAGGGAAGGGTTCTCTCATGTGGTGCTCGTAGCCATGGTATGGTGTCTGCTGTGCAAGCAGAATGCTATGGTCTCATTTCTGGTTTGCTGGAAGCTTCGAAGCGGGGATTCACTCGGATGGTGGTTGAAGGCGACTGCCTGACCATCATCAACGTCTTGCGAGGTATTTGGCAGTGTCCGTAGGAGATCGAGATGTCTATTTTGGATGCCTTTGGACTTTGCAGATCTTTTGAGAGTGTTACCTTCACGCACGTATTCAGGGAGGGTAACCGGGTGGCAGATCGACTGGCGCATATGGGCCTTTCCTCGCATTTCGTCGCCGATTGTGTTCCTGCTGAGATCGAAGAGTTCGTCCGTTGGGACTCTATTGGGTGGTGGATCAATCGCTATTGACCATCCCCCAAATCTTTGCCTTGTATCAAAAAAATAAAGGAAATGTATGATGACAAGAAACAAACGGTTTTCAATTCGTATATTGGAATCCAATAAATAATTTCAGGAATCCTGCAGTTCTAAACTATGACATAAAATACTGAGAATTTACCGGGAGAATCCGCCTACCAAAGTAAAAGAAGATGATCAGCGTTATACCTTGAAGGAACAAAGTACACCAGAAATTCCCCTTGGATAAATCAAAGACGTTGATCGGCATTATAAATTTAAGGAACAAAGTCCATTTGAGAAACCACCTAGCAAAGTCAAAGAAGACGATTCAGGAAACAAGTTAAAGGAACAAACTTCATTGGAGAAAATACCTAGCAAAGTAAGGGAAACTGTAGCTGCCTTTGAAAGTTGTCTTCAGTTTCAGGTATCTTTCTTCGGCTATGTTATAGATACTTGCTTGATAAACTGATAATGCCTTTTTACCTACGGAACAAAATGTTAAAAGAGGTGTTTATTTACCAGGGATGGATGGGTGCAACAAAAACACGGTATGGCAGAGAAATAACAAATGGCCATTGTAAAGAGGAAACTCCAGAGAGTATTAGCGTTCAAAATGACGAATCACTTGAAAACCGCGCAGAAAGGGTTTCCAAGAAATGGAAAGAACTTCCAACTTCTACCCGAGGTGTGAGAGAACCTATGGAGAATAGAAACACTTCATATGAGCCAAAAGATGTAGATAACATGGAGTAAAAAAAAACAAAGGAGGTAACAACTGTGAAAGAATAATCATTTCAATACATGCATTAAGCTTAGTTGCGGAAGAATTCAAGTTTTATTATTGATGAGTTATATTTGGTTTAATTTAATTTCTATTCAACGATAATTAGGCAAGAGACCTTGTTGGAGAGAACAATGTCTCATCTTGTTGTCCACCAACCGGCTTTAGCCTTTGATTTACAGAAGTTGGCTTCAAATTTTCATCATCCTCCTCCTCCCCCATATTTGTAGAGTTATGTAGATCCTCAGCAAGATGCTTTCAACAATACAGAGTATCAGAAACTTCCATCTCAAGTGATTTATTCAAATCATCCTCATATGGTTGCAACTACCAGACCGGTTCTTCTACAACCACAGTTCCATGATAATGTTCCTCCTATTGCACCTCAGCGGTTCATTCCTGTTTCACAAATTACAGTGGCTCTACCTTATTCCCATCCAAGTATTAATCCTGGGATGCTGCCTATATTGATGTCGTCACATCAAGTGGTTGCAATTCCTGCTGACCAGGGCTACAATGCACACCCTGCACAGGTCCCTTCTGGAAGGGTTGCTGGCTATGGTTGGCACAAGGTTTCCACAACACAAGAGCATCTCTCCTACTCCGAAGTTTGGATACCTCGTCAACAAGTTATATTACCCGAGCTTATACAGAAGATGGATGGTTGCACAATGTGTCAGAAACAGTTGCATCATGCGTATTCGGATGGCATCGTGGAAGAACAAAGAGACAACAGTGCAGCCACCATTGCTGATGTAAATTCAATGTACCAAAGTTTTCGTCTAAAGGATTGTGCAAGATTTCAGCATGTTACCAATGTTCTTGTGCCTTCACAAGCAGATGCGATTGTTGTGTCGAGAAATTTGGAAAGACCTACTAAAGGGGGCAGGATTGCTTTTGACCATCCTAGGATGTTAGGCCCTCAAAACATCTTGGGTAATGTTGGTCAGTCTTGTCCAGAAGATGGTGTTCAACATTTCATTCCACCTATACCAAATGTACGGCAGGAGTTCTCCACGGCCAAATCTGCTAAAGTTGAGGCTGCTGTTGGTGGTGTACCTTTTGTAGCTACAAAGCCCTCGGTACATGAACCGGGGAAAGACTACATGCTGCCTGATCTCTTACAGAATGAATTAGCTGGCCTTACAGTTTCACACGAGCAGGTCAATCTAATCAATGGGGTGCAAGGGCATCACAAGATAAGTCCGCTTGAAATTCTCCGTGTTGACCAACCCATTAAGGATGTAGTCTTCACCCAACAATCTCAACAAATGGTGGAAAGAGAACCATTTTCAAACGATGCCTTCAGCAAGCCTGTACTGTTTTCCGAGGCTAATGCAGTTCATCCAGTGACATCTCCTTCAGATCTTGAAACTGTTGTTGCAAACAGTAATGTCGTGTCTCCAATGGCTGCCTCTAACTAGAGTGGAAATGTTCAAGAGCCCACAAATACTCTATTCATAAATCAAGACCCCTGGAATTTCAGCCAAGAGCCTCACTACCCTCCTTCTAGGCCTAGTAAACTTGCAGCAAGAATGGAACCTTCTGCACCACAAGATTTTTACCATGAGAGCCAATTAGGCCATGAGCTGGAACCAAATGCACAACCACATATTCTAGATCCAGCTAACCAGCCATTGGAATACACGTTCAAGGGTGAAAGTATAAATTCATACTTCTGCTTTGTCTGTATCAGTGCTTTATTTAGGTTAATCCCTTTTCTGTTTACTTCAAATAGGCTCATCAGATGATCTCATCAAGAAAGAACTTGAGGAAACAACAAAGGGAGTTGCTACTTCAGTCCTCAAAATCTTCTTTGGCATCTAGTGCTGATACCTGTTCTGATGGCAATCAAGAAAGGAAACTTAGTAACAGCGATGTTGTGATACAGGCCAAACTGGAGGTGTGTACAATATGTGTCCACTCGTACTTCCATCTCGTTCCTCTTTCTTCTTTATTAGTCCTCTCTGGTATTTCTTTGGTCAGTGTTGCACTTGTGTTTTACTGATTTTCTCCTTAAATTAGGGCATGAAGGTTAAACCTGAAAAGGCAAATCTTGGCTTTCCAGCATCTGATGGGCTAGGAGGCAACTTGCAGGTCACAGTTGTGCATCTTTTAATGAATCACCATTTTCCGAATTATAAAAGTATAAGCTAGTTATCTAAACCCAGTAGTTTTATGTATTTGGTATTATGTCTTCTATGAGATACAAACTTCAATAGCTGCCTCTTGAGTAGAAGGTAGATCACTCAACCCAATTATCTGTAACTCTTGGTGTATGTTGTTGTATTGCCTCTGAGGTTTGAAGCATTCGCTTTAAAGTCAATTTTTAGTTTGATAAATATTTATTTTAAAATTTGGAACTACTGATATTACCCCTAATTTTTTTTAAAGGACTTGTAAATAGTTTATATCAAACTAAAGTATTTCATTATTTCCTTTTAAAGACTTGTAGGAACCTGGTTATGGTAAGGCGATTGAACTTTATGCAGATTTTGATGGGTGGAGTTCATCGATCATCTTATTTGCCATTTCAATTAACTCCTAAAGACTTTGATTTGATGTTTTGGTATACAAGGCAGTTTATTCAAGATCATCTTATTTTCCATTTCAATTAACTCCTAAAGTCTCAGAATAGATTATATATATCTATACTGCTTAGGATATAGAAGACTATGGGACGAGATGGAAATTTAGGATTCGCTAACTTGGAAATTCAAGAGAAAACATAAACTTTGTAAATAAAAATTCAAAACTAAAAATGTAAATCTATATTGACTCAATCAACCCAAAATCTCTCTGAAGCATTTCTACAAACACCTTGAAGGCATAAAAGTAAACAACCATGCATAAGTTCATAACTACTCTCGGTCAATGGGATTCCTAACCTCAATTAAAATCAATTCATTAAACTAAAAAATCAAAATTGTAGGTAAATCAAAGACGTTCCAATCAATTAGGCATTGATTACAAAATAAAGATAGAAATGAAGTAGGTAAAATAGTGTTTATTCAAGCCTGTTTAAGGTAGTAGTAAAACAAATCTGAGGATCAAAAAGAGATATAATAGGATATCATTTTGAGAGAACATGATGAATAAAGAGAAGTGCAACAAGAATGTGGTACATGTATAGGTAATCTACGTACCATCAAACGGATTCCACGATACGTGAGAAGATCCAAGATTCAACTTTCTCCAACGCTGATGTAAATATGAATGTGTATTGCAAACCATCAAAGCTATTAGAAAATTAACCTCTTGTGAAAAATTGTTTAAGGCTTAAAAGATTGATTTTCTCGTTGATTGAAATTGATTAAATAGATACATGTAAGGGAGAAATTATATCCTAATTAGATAATGTATGATAAAGATATAAGGAAAGATATATCTAACAAATATCCTAATATATCTCAATACTCCCCCTCAAGTTGGAGCATGGCGAAGATGAAATTGCTGCTCTCCCAGTGCCTTGGTGAAGATGTCGGCCAGCTGATTGGAAGAACGAATGTGAGATAGGGCGATGGAGCCTAATTGAACCTGATCTCGGAAAAAATGACAGTCCACTTCAATATGTTTCGTGCGCTCATGAAAGACGGGGTTGGAGGCGATGTGGTGTGCTGACTGATTGTCACACCATAGTCGCATAGGAGTCCGATGAGCACTGCCGAGAGAGCGGAAAAGAGCTTTGAGCCAAATGAGCTCACAAGTGGTGGTCGCCATGGCTCTGTACCTGGCTTCAACAAAAGAGCGAGAGACCGTAGTCTGTTTCTTGGTCTTCCAGGATACCGGGGATTCACCTATCTTAACAATATAGCCAGTGAGTGATCGACGGGTCAACGGACACGTGGCATAGTTAGAGTCGCAATAGGCAATCAAGCGAAGATCGTTGTGTCTAGAGAGAAAGAGTCCCTGATCTGGCCGGCCCTTGAGATACCGTAGGACACGCAAGGCAACCGTCTAATGAGCCTAGCGGGGTTGCTGCATGAATTGAGCCAGAATATGAACGGAGTAAGACAGATCGGGTCTAGTGATCGTGAGGTAGATGAGACGACCAATAACCCGGCGATACTGATCCGGCTTCAGAAGAAGAGGACTGGTGTCTAGAGCGAGCGTGGCCGTCGGTTTGGATCCAAGAAGGCCAACCTCACCCGAGATGTCTAGAGTATATTTGCGCTGAGACAGAACAATGCCAGCAGAAGTGCGAGAGACCTCTATGCCGAGGAAGTACTTGAGAGGACCAAGATCTTTCATGTGAAAGCAAGAGTGAAGATAGGTCTTGAACCGAGTGATAGTGGCAGAGTTGTTTCCCGTAATGATCAAGTCATCAACATTGTTGACAGAGGAAATCGAGAATGCAAACAGTAAGTAAATAAAGTAAAGCAAACCGATCGAATCCCAGCAAATAATGTTCAAGACTCCCTCCCGATGTAGCAAGAAAAGTCAGGTTCGAATCCATGAGGAAGCTGGTCAGCGGATCCTAGGCAGCGGTGGAATCTCATGGACAGAAGTCGACTTACAGTGCTC
The DNA here is from genome assembly GCA_037127255.1 of Persicaria tinctoria. Lineage (NCBI taxonomy): Eukaryota > Viridiplantae > Streptophyta > Magnoliopsida > Caryophyllales > Polygonaceae > Persicaria > Persicaria tinctoria. The sequence continues at coordinate 21,708,098 of JBANSL010000019.1, read as the reverse complement.
GGTCTCGACTAGGGTTAGTAGACAGAAGATCAGGCAAGTCGAACGAAGCAGCTCCTGGCGGCGGTTTTGGTCGATATCGAGCAGAGGTTACTCGATATCGAGTAAACCTTGTCGACGTCGAGTTCCTGGATTCAGACACAGAAGCAACATCAGTCTCTTTGACCAAAGATCAGTAGTCGATATCGACTAAACTTAGTCGATATCGAGGAGAGCAGAAAACTTAAAACGAAATAAATAAAAGACAAGATTTGGTGAAACTCGAAATAAACTGTATGAAAGACAACTTCCAAGATTGGGGTTTGCAACAACAATAACCAAACATGTATAAGGCAAGAATAAAATAGATAATCATGTAAATCGCATCAAAGGACCACGCTTACGCCTTTTCCAACAATTAGACAACTCTTTCAAGAAACCCTAATTGTGTCTACCGATTTTATGTTTACAATCCAAGTTGTTAGCATGGACCTTCTATTAGGTGGGTAATAAACATATAACAAGTAGTAGATGCTCAAAACATGATAAAAGTTGGATCTTTACCTCAAACATGCAGGGCTATCGTTGGGCTCACCCCAACCCTAGAAGTGGGTGGACTACTCACGCTTCATCGCAATCAAAGACATCAATAATAAAAGGGAATAAACTTGCATTAATAAAACTAAATAGAGCTTACAACCAAAGGGAGCCAATTCCGCTCTCGCTTCACAACTCCTCTTGGCCACTCACTCTCCCTCTCTCTACCTCTATGTAACTAATTATGTGTGTGATGGAATGAATAAAACTCAGCCCCTAACGCCTTATTTATAGGCTTCTAATCCTTGCTAATTAAAAATATAAATCTCTATCTATATCTAATGATAAAACATTATTAAAAGGAACATTTATCTTAAAAGGGAAATATATCTAAAAGGCTAAATATCTTCATTAGTTGATAAAACTTCTTCTTCATGGATGGATCTTTGATATACTTGATAGAACTCGGATAGAACTTGATAGACTCAGACAACCTTCGGATCGAAGCAAGCTCAAATTGCGTCGGACAGCTCACCGCGTAACGTGGGCCAAGACACATCTGTTCCAACCACAGGCACCCCTTACCAGACTGTCACCTCTCTCCCAAGTTACAACCCCCTCTGCTCCCTACCCCCCTTGAAGGCATTCCCCCTGTTTTCACTCTTCCCCTCCCCTCACTCCCTCAACCTCCTTCTCAAAGTTCTCAGAGAACTTCACCACCTGTCTCCCTTTCAACTAGAGCAAATGTGAAGCCATCTCTTTTTTCTTCCATTGATAGGATCAATAAAGCCTATCAAAGAAAGAAAGCGTCTTCCCCTCCTCCTGCTAGAGCTGTAAACTTGAAATATGCACAAGATGTTGCTAGGTATGCTTCTTCGAGACTGGAGAAAGAATTAGAAGAGATTGAAAGACAGAAAAAGTTGAAGAATGGTACAAGAACTGCAACTCAGAAGAAAGTCTCCTTTGCAGATCAGAACACATTCCATGTGCTTGAAAGGTTGGATCCACCCCAATCCCTCCCAGATAAACTTCTTACCTTTGAGGAGCAGACCCCCAATACTGGTGCAACCACTTCCTCCAACTCCATAAAAGAAGGAAAAGAAAAGCAAAAAGGACAGCTTAAGTTAGGATGGCACCCTGCAGACAAAGTTAGAAGAAGTAGTAGACTCAACAAAGTGAATAAAACTGAGTTCCAGGCAGAGAGAAACCATCAGGAGAATGAGACCAGCTACTTGAGCATGGAGGATTAAATTGAGGTTAATGGCTCCAATCATTTGGCTTTAGAGGAGAGTGCTGCAGAAATAGAAGAGTCTACAGATTTAATGGATAGAAGAGAGTTGGTTCTAGGCCTAAATTATTGGCCTGTGCATGACTGTCATAAGGAAACCCACAAAGAACAAGGGCCTAGCACCCTGCCTAAGACCCCTAAATGATAATTGCAACATGGAATGTTAGGGGTCTAGGCAGTACCCCAAAACAGAAAGTTGTCAAGCAATTCTTAAGAGAGAAGAATATTGTGTTTTTAGGTATTGTAGAGACAAAAATGAATGTAATTAAACTGCAAAATATGATGAAGAAAGATTTTGGGCAATGGAGTTTTGCACATAATTTTTATCAGAGCACTGCAGGAAGAATTGTGATTCTTTGGGATGCTTAGAAGGTTAACTTTAGCATGGATAAAATTACAGATCAGTTGATAAGTGGAGAACTTACCTGCAAGACTTCAGGAAAATCCTTTTTTATTGCTCAGGTATATGGACTGTGTACCATTGTTAAGAGAAAACACCTATGGAATGATCTGAGACTAGAGATAAACTCAAAGCCAAGTGCCTGGATTGTGCAAGGTGATTTTAATGCTATTATGAGGTCATGTGAAAGAAGAAATGAAAACACATTAACAGCTTATGAAATTGCAGATTTATGGGATATGTGTACTGAACTGGATTTGCATGATGCTCAGAGTCAAGGTGTAGATCATACTTGGTTTAAAGGCCAGAAATCAACTAAGATTGATAGAGTTATGATAAATGGCACTTGGGATTCACAAAGCCTACACTGCACTGCTACACTTCTACTCCCCAAGCCCACATTTGACCATGTACAAGTTGTGGTAGAAGTTCTGGAGCAACAATTACACAAACAAAGGCCTTTCAAATATTTCAATATGTGGGGTTTGGCTGAAAATTTCAAACAGATAGTTAGTGATGGCTGGAAATTTAATGGCAGAGGCTCACATCAGTATATTTTGTGTAAGCTCCTACAAGGTTTGAAAATACCTTTGAGATGGCTAAATAAATCCCAGTTCTCCCACATCAAGGAAAGAGCAAAAGCTGATGTGATGGAATATGAGGATGCTTTCAATGCAGTTAGAAATAATGCAAACTCAGATATACTGTTAGCTGCATTGGAAATTAGTAAAAAGAAGCTATAAGGCTCCAAGAGGCTGAGTTTAAATTTAAATCCCAACTAGCTAAAGCCAAGCATTCATTTGAAGGAGATAAATGTTCTGCATACTTTCATGGGTTGATGAAAAAGAATATGAAAAGGAATCATGTTTGTTCTTTGACTAAGGAGGATGGAAGTACAACAAACTCTCTTGAGGAGGTTGCATTACAGTTTAAAAATTTCTACAAGGACCTCCTGGGATCAGAAAGAGAGACTGATGATGTTGTGGGAAGATATATTTGTGATGGGGGTAGTTTGCTCAGTGATGACAGACATGAAGATCTCATTAGACAGGTTACTCCTGAGGAAATCAAGACTACACTATGGTCTATTGGAGAGGATAAGTCGCCTGGTCCTGATGGATTTACTTTAAAAAAATTTTAAAGACACTTGGGACACTACTAGGAATCAATTTACTAAGGCCGTGCTTGAGTTTTTCAGATCAGGAAATTTACTCAAACAAACAAACCACACATCTATTGCCCTTATAGCAAAAACTGACAACCCAAAATGTGTGAATGATTTTCGTCCAATTTCATGTTGCAATGTGTTTTATAAGGTCATCACCAAACTTTTAGCCAGTAGATTAGCTCCTATCCTCAAAGATATCATATCTCCCTCTCAAATTGGTTTTATTGAAGGAAGAGCTATGTGGAAAATGTCATGCTTCTGCAAGAACTTATTAGAAAATATACTAGAAAAAGGATTAGTCCAAGATGCATTCTTAATTTAGACCTCAAAAAAGCTTATGACTCCATTTCATGGAAATTTATTAAACAAATGCTTGCCCATCTAAACTTTCTTGAAATTTTTATCTCCTGGGTGCTTGAATGTATCTGTTCTCCCACTTTCTCTATTAATGTGAATGGTAATCTACAAGGTTTCTTTCCAGGAAAGAGGGGTTTAAGACAAGGTGATCCTATCTCACCCCTTATTTTTATTCTCTCTGTAGATTACCTGTCTAGAGTACTTAGATGCAAAACAAGGCTTCCTGATTTCAGATTCCATCCTATGTGTGATGCTCTTCAGATTTCTCATATGGCTTATGCTGATGATATTATTTTTCTTTCTAGAGGAGACAGAGATTCTATGAGCATATTGCTTGATGTCTTAGATCACTTTTCTGTTGTGTCTGGTTTACATTTTAACCCTGCAAAATCTTCTTATTACTTGGCTGGAGTTCAAGATGTTGACAGACTTTACTTGGCAAACAGAACTGGATGCTCATGTGGGGCCTTTCCCTTTAGATATTTAGGGATACCTATATCCTCTGGGAAACTCACAGTGTCTCAGTTCTCCCCTTTACAGGATAAAATACTAACAAACTTCAGCTACTGGAATTCAAAGACTCTATCATATGCTGGAAAGGTGGAACTTATTAGATCTCTGATACAAGGAATACAAGCTTTCTGGTTTTCCATTGTACCTTCTCCCTCTACTCTTATAGACAATATTAATAGACTGTGCACAAAGTTTTTGTGGAAATCTCACAGGATAAAATGGAAGGATGTCTGTTTACCTAAGGAAGAGGGAGGACTGAGCTTAAAGGACTTGAAAACTTGGAATGATTCTTTCCTCTCAAGGCCGTTATGGGATATCATCAGGAAAAAAGACAGCCTCTGGATTAGATGGATACACCATCAATACTTACATCAAGGGAGTTTCTGGAATTGGCAAGTTCATCATAAAAATGATTCTCCTCTTATAAAGAAAATTCTTTCTATCAGAGCTGTGCTACTAACCTCCACAGGTACCATTGAAGAAGCTTCAAGAATACTCCAAAGTTGGAGTCATGGAGACCATTTCAAGATCGAGGAAGCCTACAATTTCCTAAGAAGGAAGGTGCCTAAGCCACCATGGTCTACTGTTGTATCGGATAGACACATATTTCCTAAACACTCATTCATCCTCTGGTTGGCTGCTAAGAGAAGACTGGCAACAAAAGATCTTATAAAATCAAGGGAAGTACCACCAAGCTGCCCCCTATGCAACCTAACTTCTGAATCCCATGAGCATCTGTTTTTTGCTTGTAACTTTTCCTTGGAAATTTGGACACGGATTAAAGATTGGCTGGGCATCTGGCGTGGAATGAATACACTCAAAAGTGGGCTCAAATGGATGAAGAAAGAAGCAAGAGGGAAGAGTTGGATATCCAAAGCCAAGAGAGTAGCCTTTGCAGCTACAATATATCAAACCTGGAGGGCAAGAAACGAGAAGATTTTTGAAAACAAGTGCAAGAGTGCTGCTGAAATCACTCATATTATCAAGTCTCATTTCTACAAGATGCTGCACCATGATTTTTCCATACACTTCTCCTCGTCAAGAAGCTTACAAATGGGTGCCATACTGGAAAATGGGGCTCCTAATGACATATAAATCCTTCAAGGAAGGCTGCCTGGATGAAGATTAGAAGCAAAGATCTCATAAATCAGTGGCCACCTCTTTTTGTCTTGTCACTGGTTTTTCATCTGACGAGCTACAAATTGGCATAGGCAACCACTCTTTTTTGTAATGCCTTTGATATAATTGGCTTAGTGTAGTGTATAGCCTCGGCTATTCTTGTAATAGCTACATTACAACTTGATTTTGGGTCCTTGGTGTGCTAAAGTTGTGTGAGTGTAATTCTCTTGATGGTCGAGCCGAAGGGAGAATTATATTTACACAACTTTAGGGTGTGGGTCCGACCTCTGATAGCTTTGGCTTGAAGAAACAGGAGTTGCACCGAACCTAGTGTTCAACACACCACATAGATTGGAACAACGTATGTTGATTCCATGATTTTGGTTAGAGGCCTTTATAGCCTACGGGCAAGGCCAACCCCTCTATTTACATATGCTCATCGTTTATTTAATACAATTAACCTTTAAAATAAAAAAATAAAAAAGTAAACTCCTCGATATTGAGTAACTGTGTGTCGTCGACTTGCTGGCTTGGCTTGCTCGAGCAACTTTTACTCGACTTGGCTCGGACATGTGATTCTGATCTTGTCGATATCGAGTAAAGTACTCGATATCGAGTAACTGTGTTGACTTTGGCTCCACAGGTGTTGTCGAGCAACATCTCCCTGACACGGGCTCGGTCAGGCGACTTTGGTCTTGTCGATATCGAGTAGAGTACTCGATATCGAGTAAGTGTTGCTCGGCATGTCTTCGTCTTTGGCTTCTCGATCATATGGTCTTTCCTCGACTCCGGGCTGGTCTTCAAGTCTTGTCGATATCGAGTAACTTTCTAGAGTCGAGTTGGCTCTGTCTCTCAGTTCCTCGATCTGCTGCTCGTCAATCATGTTGTGCCCAGACATTGTTGTCGATATGGAGGAAGTGTACTCGATATGAGTAACTTTCAGCCTCCGTCTTTGCTACTTGGTTTTGTCCCGGAATGGCTCCAAATTCTGTAATATTAAACAAAAACTTATGTAGCTCTCCATTTCTTGCAAATAAGCACATACTACATAAATTCAACATATTCCCATCCTGAAATACGCAAAGTGTATAGAATATGGAGCTAAAATGTGCATTTCAACATGACTATTTTGGTAGACATCAAATAACCCCATACTTAAGCTTGCTTGTCCCCAAGCAATAACTTGGATGGTCATTCAGGGGAAGAATTTAAACTCTCAACATCATAAATTCATTCTTATATAACCCTACAATCAATTACCATCATCGAAAAGGTACTTGTGCCACAAATCCATACATGTGCAAATAAAAGCAACATCTACTCACAAAAGGAGGGTTATAAAAACGATTCATGTGACAAAGCTTTAATAATCAAGAGAACTTTAATTAAGCTCAATAAGGAGTGGATTGGTAAAAAGCTAACGGTGAGCAATTTTTGGCAATGTGGTGCTAATGATCCGGGAAAATGGAGTATTTCCAAACTTTCATACCACATCCCTTTTTCATAAGATTCATAACCTTTCATAATGCTTTTTCTCAATAATAAAGCTTTTACCTCTCTAACCTCGGCACTGCCTTCTCGCGAGTCGCAAACATGGGTGTCATGAATGGCCCCGGATACTTAGTGCTTTGGAATCCTCACAATGTGTCCCATCTCGCCAAACTATTATCTCAGCGAGCAGGGTCGATCTATCTTTATCTCCTGAGGTTATCAGATTTTCTTTCACTCATTAAATTTTCCATATCTTTCAAACAATTTCCTTTCATACTCCAAATAAGGATAACCACACAACAACCATATAACAATCTCCATAATGTAACATCATTCTCAACATAATCCCCGGATAGGAAATAAGGTAAAGAATGGCAAGATTTAGATCATGTGGAGCATAATTGAAAATAAGGCATATATATGGCTTTTGTGTAATGCATATAAGCATAGGGAAGGCTAGGATTATAAACAATGAGCATTATATAGAAAATTCTAATTTTACCTCCTTTCATGGTTTTCAATAATATATGCACTTCATCGTGACTTCCCTTTACTAGGCAATTTCATGCTATATCTCTAATGAATCCAATTTTGCATCGTCGAGTTTAATAAAAGCTTCCATGACACTATTTCTTTGAACAATTTACAAGCAATGGGATATGTCTTATAGAATTTTGAGTTTTAGCAATTATGCACAAAAAATTAAAATTTTCTCAAAATTTCACCATGTAAAACCAAGAACAAGAATAAAACATGAAATAATGATAATGAGCTCTTCCCCCACCCCATATTTAAAATTTACAGTGTCCCCACTGTATGAAATCAAATAAAAACAAGAGTAAAGGAAGGAACTCACCGAATAATGCGTCAAGGAAGGCAAAACAGGGCATGTCGAGGAACTGGTCTTGGTCGATATCGAGTACTGTACTCGATATCGAGTAACTAACAGCGTCTAGTGGAATACTGAAGTCAAGGAGATTCTTTGGCTTGGTCGATATCGAGTTGGCCTACTCGATATCGAGTAACTCTGGGCTGCTCCTCTTGGTCGTTCTCGACTGGCCTAGTCGATTTTGACTGTTTTTCAGGGACTTCATATTCCACCTTTCGCGATCCTTTTATGATTGCCGACCTAAAAGTGTTAGATTTCACACAAAGACAAGACTTTCCACATGAAGTATTCTAAACTTAAAAAAAAAACCAAAAACAAAAACCAAAACCAAAAGTTCCAAAGTCCCAAAATTTAAAAAAGTTTTATATACATGCTCTAGATTTTAGAGTCTCTAGGCCGACTTCTTCTTTTATGCTCAAGGACCGTTAATGTGGGGCCCGCTTGTGCTTGGCCCTTCTCCTGGATCATCTAGGTCCTGATTGTAGTATGCAAACTCAGCTGACAGGTGGTTGCTTGCATAATCTTCCTTTTCTTTCTTCTTTCTCTTCCAAGCTCTCAGTTTCCGTAGATTTTCTCGCCACGGGGACTTACCTCCCCTTATATTATTTATAAATTTCTTAATGGACTGAGGAGGAGTGGAACTCATACCTGAACTTACCTTTTCGGGCCCAAAACAGAAATCTTCGGGCTTGGGGTTAGTCGATGTCGAGCAAGATTGGTCGATATCGAGTACTGGGACCCCATACTTAGGCTCTTGGCAAGTCTGGTGCTCAGCAGAGGAAGTCGATGTCGATGAAGTTTAGTCGACATCGAGTAATGCCTTGGTCGATGTTGTAAGAGTAAATCAAGTTTAAAATATAATAAAATAAATCAAACCAGATTATGCCCACGCAAATGATTACAAGACTCTCTCTCTATGCAATAGTGGGAAGTCAGGATCTATCCACGAGGAACCGTGTCAACGGATCTCAGGTAGCTGTAAATCTCACAGACAGAAAAGCAGAAAGATAGAAAGAAAGACAGAAAAGCAAAGCAGAAAATAAAGTAAAGCAACAGAATTGGTCGATATCGACAACAGCTATGTCGACAACAGAAGCAGAAATCGACCAACAGCAACAGAAAAACAGAAAAGATAGTATCGAGCAAAACCTTCCTCAATATCAAGTACAACCAACTCGATATCGACTAAACTTTCCCGAGATCGAGTAAAAGACAGAAACTTTAAAAAGTGCAAACTTCGAACACTGAATCTCAGATTTCGGTGAAATAAATCAATAAACTAAAATACTTCCAAAGCCAGGGTATCAACACCACAACGATAACCATGCAAAGTAACACATAAAGACATAAAAGATCATGCTTTCCATCAAATAACTTTCGTTATTAACAAATAGGAATATAGAGGCTTTCGCATAAACCCTAATTGTTACTAACCCTTTTTCACATAATTAATCCAAGTTGCATTAAGATCACTTTCGCTTCAAAAACACAAACATGGATCACCTTCAACTCTCGCAAAAGAAGCATGCTCATAGGGAGAGAAGAAGAATCGGATAGAAATATCGTACCTTTACCGTATCACCTTACATGGCCACCTTATATCGCAAAAGAATCATGCTCATAGGGCTCACCCCAGCCCTAGAAGTGGGTGGACTACTCGCTCTTCATCGCAATAGCAGACATCTTTGATGAAAAAGAACTAACTTGCATTAATAAACTCAAACAAAACTTACAAACTTTTCTCTCTCTATGACTAATTGTCTCTGACTGAAATTGAATGAATAAAAAACAGTCCCTAAGGCTTTATTTATAGCCTTCATTCCCTAGCTATTCTAGGTAAGAAAGTCTATCTATATCTAAATCTAATTATCTACTTGCTTTAAGATAAATAAATGGATAAAAGGAATTAAAACAAAAAGGGAAATTATATCTAAAATAGCAAAATATCTTCTTGTGTAGGTAAGATCTTCTCCATAGATAGAACTTGATAGGACTTGGATACATTCGAACTATCTTCGGCTCCAAAGAATCCCAATCCGCGTAGGACAGCTCAAAGCGTTACGCGGCTTTTGGAAGGTTTCCTCGATATCGAGTAATTTACTCGATATCGAGTAAAATGGTGTCGTCGACTTCAGTGGCTCGGCATCTCGACTAGCTGGTCCTCGATTTGGCTCGGACAAGCGGTGCACATCTTGTCGATATCGAGTAAACTACTTGATATCGAGTACAGTTGGCGTCGACCATGGCTAGCTCGGTGATGTCGGGCAACCTCTCCTCAACCGGCTCAGACATGTGGTTTCTGGGTTTGTCGATATCGAGTAAACTACTCGATAGCGAGGAAAATCTGCTCGGCGTCTCCAGGTCTTCGGCTTCTCGACTTTGCACATCTCCTCGACTCCAGGCATAGGTTCAGGAAGTTGTCGATATCGAGTTGCTTACTCGATATCGAGTAAACTTGTGGAGTCGGGTTGGCTCTGGCGCTCAACTTCTCGATATGGCCTTAGTCGATCACCACTGCTCGGGTATCTTTGTCGATATCGAGTAAAATAACTCGATATCGAGTAACTTCTAGGCTCCAGCTTGATTCATCCTTGGTTCTGTAGTCCTTTGATCTTGGACTTCCGTAGCTGATTTCCGAGCTTTTCCAACCTTTCTCGGAATTGTTGTAATTTGCCTCGAATTCTGCGAAATTAAACAGAAACTGGTGTAGATTCCATAATTTCACAAATAAACATAAACTACATAGATTCTATACTATTCTAGCCCAAATGCATGAAATGTATGCAGAAAACGATATAAAAGTTACTATAAAACATGGCAGATTTAGCTCACAACAAAAACCCCATACTTAAGCTTGCTTGTCCTCAAGCAAAACTTTTATTTGTCATACAGGGGAAGGAATCATAACTCTCAACATCTTAGATTCATTGCCATATGTCCCCGAAATCAATTACCATCCTCGAAAAGGTACTAGTGTCACAAATTTATGCATGTGCAATAAAAAGCAACATCTACTCACAAAAGGAGGGTTATGTAAAAACAATTCATGTGACAAAGCATTAATAATCAAGAGAACTTTAATTCAACTCATTAAGAAGTAGATTGGTAAAAGGCTAAAGGTGGGCAATTTTTGGCAATGTGGTGCTAATGATCCGGGGAAATGAAGTATTTCCAAACTTAATTTCCACATTCCTTCTTCATGAGATTCATCACCTTTCATAATGCTTTTATCAATAATAATGCTTTTACCTCTCTAACCTCGGCACCGCCTTCTCACGAGTCGCAAACATGGGTGTCATGAATGGCCCCGGATACTAAGTGCTTTGGACTCCTCACATATGTCCCATCTCACTAAACTATTATCTCAGCGAGCAGGGTCGATCTACCTTTATCTCCTGAGGTGATCGGATTTTCTTTCACTCATTAAATTTTTCATATATTTCAAATAATTTCCTACCAAACTCCAATAATGATAACAACACACAAACACCATATAACATCTCCATAATGTAACATCATTCTCAACATAATCCTGGGATGGAAATAAGGTAAAGAATGGGCAATATTTAGATCATGTGGAGCAATATATGAAATAAGGCATAAGATGGCTTTTGTGATGCATAAGCATAGGAATGGCTAGGGAATATAAACAATGAGCATTATATGGAAATATAAAGTCCTCTATCCTCTTATCATGCAACATGTTAAAAGCAACTCCAAATTTTACCTCCTTCTATGGTTTTCATAAAAATAATGCGCTTTATTGTGACTTCCCTTTACTAGGCAATTTCATAATATATCTCTAATGAATCCAATTTTTCATCGTCGAGTTCAATATAGCTTCCATGACATTAATAAAAAAATTTCAATGGGGGTCATTTTTCAAACTTTTGGAAAACATGCATATCAGCTCATAAATTAATAATGAATTCCAAAATAGCCATGTATAAACAATTCAAGAAATAAACTTAAAATATGCACACAAAATGTCAAATATGGTCAAATATGCACAAAGTAAGCCCTTCCTCCACCCCATACATAAACATTAAAGTGTCCTCACCGTATAAAAACAAGGGTAAAGAAAGAAACTTACTAGACAGCTGTGCAGGGCTTCATAATGTCGAGTGCTATGCTCTGGGCCGAGTCTGACTTAGCTTGCTTCTATCCCCATGGACCTAAAAAAATGTAGAAGAGAAATACCCCCAATAGAAAAACTAAAAGTTCAAAACCAAAAACAAACAAAAACAACAATGTCCAAAAGTCCCAAAAAAATAAATGTCTATGTACACGCTCTAGATTTTATAGTCGCTAGGCCGACTTTCTCCATTAAGCTCAAGGTGGCATTTGCAGGGCCCATGTAGCTTGGGCTTCAAATAGGACTCCATTCTTGTCCATTAGCTGCAATCCTCCAGGATGGATCTTGTTCACCACGAAAGGTCCCATCCTCTTTTTGTTGAATTTGTTAGGAAACCAATGATCTTTGGATTTGGAAACATAGAGCTTGTCTCCAACTTCATACTCCTTGGGCTCATCATTGGAAATCCTACATAAGCGTACATACCAAGGCAAACCTCTCCCATGTATAGATAAATCTTTGATGGAAATAGGAGAAGAAAGATCCATACCTTGGCTTACCTTCGCAGAAACGGAATCAGGGACCACAGTGTTTGGTCAATCTCGAGGAACAGTACTCGATATCGACGAGTTTTCAGCTTCTGGTGGTGGACTGCTCGAGGATGCTGGAGCTGGTGAAGATGGGTGTTGGTCGATATCGTCTAAGGAAGTCGATATCGAGGAGTGTGTCTCGGCCTCCAGTGGCTTGCTGGTCGAGGAAGGCGAAGTCGATGCAGCTGGTTTTTGGTCGATATCGACTAATTTAGTCGATATCGAGGAGTCTGTGGCTTCTGTTTGGCTGCTCGACGACGCTGCTACTGGTGGTGGTTTCTGAGCTTGGTCGATATCGACCAAAGTCCTCGATAGTGGGGAATTCTGATCGACTACGACCCCATACTTGCATCATGTCAAGGCATCCGAAAAAGAGTTAGTCCATAACGACGTACCTTGGTCCGTGTCGAGTGGATTCTCTGTTTCTTCCTTTAGGATGGCCATGATCTCCTCCACCTGGGCCTCTATATCCCTCTTTTCCAGCTCATCAAGAGTCATATTTCTTACCTTGGGCTCCCCGCAAGTGATGTAACCAGCTGAGATAGATTTTACCTCTTCCATTGGACCTGTATGCCTTTCAGTTTTATTAAAAGAATACTCAATTACATCATCGCTGATGTTGAAAGTGAGCACTCCTTTTTCCACACTTATGTTGGCATCCACCGTCGCCAAGAAGGGTCTTCCTAGAATAATTGGACAAGCAGGGTCCTCCGCCATATCAATAACTAAGAAATCAGCAGGGACAAAGAATTTACCTATTTGTACTGGGACATTGTCCACCATGCCTATTGGAATGACCACCGTGTTGTTGGCCATATATAGCTTAGCATCCATAGGCTCTAGGGAACCTATCTTAATCTTGGACCAAATTGTTAAAGGCGTTATACTCACACTGGCTTCAAGATCACATAAAGCATTAAATTTATATTGACCAAATCCAATGGTTATAGCAAACTTACCTAGATCTGGCCTCTTCTCAAGGATGTCCATATGGCTGCATTCCTCTGTAATCTCAACCATTGATCTTTTCTTGCTTAGAATCTCTTTCAGGAACTTGACATAGGATGGCATTTCATTGATAGCTTCTATGAAGGGAATGGTGACATTAAGCTTTTGAAGCATCTTGATGAAGCGCTGAAATTTCTTCTCTGCTGGGTCCTTAGGAGATTTTGTGGCGAAAGGCAGTTTCTTTTTCTGATTCGGAGCCAAAACAGATGTCGGAGGTGTAGCAGCTTTCTCGACGTTGACTTGAGTATCCTTGATATCGACAAATTCTTCCACGATATCGACTAGTTTCTTCGGTGTCGAGTTGCTGTGCTGTGCAGACGAAGGCTGGCCTACTTTGTCGTCGATATCGAAAAGACCTTCCTCGATATCGAATTGCCTTTTGTCGACATCGACCAAGGTCTGGTCGATATCGAGTTGATGTCCTCCTCCATTTTGCTTCTTTCCGACCTCTGGCTCTTGTAGTTGATGGCCGCTTCTGAGTTTTACAGCAGCGATGTGTCCAGTCTTTCCCTTAGGATTTGGTTCAGAAGATCCAGGGAGAGAACCTGACTGTCTGGGGATTCCTGCTGCTAGCTGGCCAATCTGTGTCTCCATTGACCTCTGCCATATATCAATCTCCCCAAGTCTAGAGTTGACACCTTGTATTTGAGTGTAGACTGAATTGAAGGACTGCTTAGTGTCTGAATGGTTCCTCCGCATTTCCTCTAGAATTGTCTGTAGATCATCCCTTTTTCGGTCCCTTTCCGGATGTCCTGGAGCTCTGGTGGGTGGAGGGTTCCTAGGGGCACCTTGGTTCCATTGTGGTTGCTGGAACCTTTGGTCCCCCATGTAGCGATTGGGACCCCCTGCGTAAGCTGCCTCTTCATGGTATTCTGCAAGCCTGACTTGCTCTGTGTGTGGGCACTCAGTAGTGGTGTGCCTCTGTGATCCGCATTCAATAAAAGGCTGGTTAACAGAAAGATACTTTACTTGTTTGAGGAGCTTCTTATTCTTATCTCTGTAGTACTGCTCCCTTACATCTGGATCAATCTCCTTAGGGGGCTCATAGAGGGGCATGGATGATGCTGGCTTGGCGTAGGGGTTCTCCTCATAGTTGACTGGAGTCCCATACTTGTTGCCATAATTGGTCAGCTTGTCGAGAGCAGCCCATGCGTCAGCAGGCGACAATGTCAGATACTCATAGTGAGTATATGTGTTGATTCTATCCTTTGCAGCCAAGTCCAGAGAACTAAAGAAGATCTCTTGAACTATGCAGGGTTGCTGTCCATGTGCAGGGCATGATCGCAGTAGATCCTTATAGCGTTCCCAAGCCTTTGCCAGCGGCTCCCCAGGCTGCTGTTTGAAAGATGTGATCTTCTGGAGAAGGAGCGCTGTCTTAGCAGGAAGAAAGAATTTATTGAGAAATTCTTGCTTAACTTGAGCCCATGTCGTGAGGGATCGCAGTTTTAGCCCTTCAAGCCACTTCAATTCTGGACGAGATAGGGACCAGCGAAAGGCCTTCATCAAGATGTACTCCAAGGTGGTACCTTCAGCAAGAGTACGACACATGTCAGTAAAGTTGATAATATGCCGCAGAGGGCATTCATTAAATCTACCATGAAAAGCATGATTTTTAATTTCAATAAGGAATTGAGTGCGAATTTCATAGTTATTTTCAGGGATTAGAATGGCCGATTTAGGCACGACGAGAGTCGGGTGCATATAGTCCTCTGCAGTGGTTGGGTATAGGGCAAGTTCAGCTTCTGCTTGCCTCGCACGCTCAGCTTCATGTTCCCTGGCTGCTCTCTCAATGGCGATAGTAGTATCTTTAGCGGCTAGTTCCCTCGTAATCCTCTCAATCAGCTGTTCCTGTTTCTCTGCAGCCGCCATGGTCTTTTCAGTTTAGCTTGGATGTGTATAAGGCGCTCCGGTTCGTCTAAGGCGTCAAACTCAGGTGTTCGACCAGAACGGCGCATATACTTGTAAAGTAACTCAAGAGAAAAGTGAGATCTGAGTACCTAAGGCACGAATGATTGCTTCCCCGACAACGACGCCAATTTGTTGTAGGAGGAAATCGAGTTTAAAATATAATAAAATAAATCAAACCAGATTATGCCCACGCAAATGATTACAAGACTCCCTCCCTATGCAGTAGTGGGAAGTCAGGATCTATCCACGAGGAAGTGTGTCAGCGGATCTCATGTAGCTCTAAATCTCACAGACAGAAAAGCAGAAAGACAGAAAGAAAGACAGAAATAACAAAGCAAAGCAGAAAATAAAGTAAAGCAACAGAATTGGTCGATATCGACAACAACTATGTCGACAACAGAAACATAAATCGCCCAACAGCAACAGAAAACCAGAAAAGACAGTATCGAGCAAAACCTTCCTCGATATCGAGTACAACCAACTCGATATCGACTAAACTTTCCCGAGATCGAGTAAAAGACAGAAACTTTAAAAAGTGCAAACTTCGAACATAAAATCTTAGATTTCGGTGAAATAAATCAATAAACTAAAATACTTCCAAAGCCAGGGTATCAACACCACAACGATAACCATGCAAAGTAACACATAAAGACATAAAAGATCATGCTTTCCATCAAATAACTTTCGTTATGAACAAATAGGAATATAGAGGCTTTTGCATAAATCCTAATTGTTACTAACCCTTTTTCACATAATTAATCCAAGTTGCATTAAGATCACTTTCCCTTCAATAACACAAACAAGGATCACCTTCAACTCTCGCAAAAGAATCATGCTCATAGGGATAGAAGAAAAATCGCATAGAAAGATCGTACCTTTACCGTATCAACTTACATGGCCACCGTCGGGCTCACCCCAGCCCTAGAAGTGGGTGGACTACTCGTTTTCATCGCAATAGCAGACATCTTTGATGAAAAAGAACTAACTTGCATTAATAAGCTCAAACAAAACTTACAACCTCTTCTCTCTCTATGACTAATTGTCTCTTACTGAAATTGAATGACTAAAAACCAGCCCCTAAGGCTTTATTTATAGCCTTCATTCTTCATTCCCTAGCTATTCTAGGTAAGAAAGTCTATCTATATCTAAATCTAATTATCTACTTTTTTTAAGATAAATAAATGGATAAAAGGAATTAAATCAAAAAGGGAAATTATATCTAAAATAGCAAAATATCTTCTTGTGTGGGTAAGATCTTCTCCATAGATAGAACTTGATAGGACTTGGATAGATTCGGACTATCTTCGGCTCCAAGGAATCCCAATCCGCGTAGGACAGCTCAACGCGTTAAGCGACTTCTGGAAGGTTTCCTCGATATCGAGTAATTTACTCGATATCGAGTAAAATGGTGTCGTCGACTTCAGTGGCTCGGTATATGGACTAGCTGGTCCTCGATCCGGCTCGGACAAGCGGTGCAGATCTTGTTGATATCGAGTAAACTACTCGATATCGAGTACAGTTGGCGTCGATCATGGATATCTCGGTGATGTCGGGCAACCTCTCCTCGACATGCTCGAACATGTGGTTTCTGGGTTTGTCGATATCGAGTAAACTACTCGATATCGAGGAAAATCTGCTCGGCGTCTCCAGGTCTTCGGCTTCTCAACTTGGCACATCCCCTCGATTCCGGGCATAAGTTCAGGAAGTTGTCAATATCGAGTTGCTTACTCGATATCGAGTAAACTTATGGAGTCGGGTTGGCTCTGGCGCTCAGCTTCTCGATATGGCCTTAGTCGATCACCACTGCTCGGGTATCTTTGTCTATATCGAGTAAAATAACTCGATATCGAGTAACTTCTGGGTTCCAGCTTGATTCATCATTGGTTCTGTAGTCCTTTGATCTTGGACTTCTGTAGCTGATTTCCGAGCTTTTCCAACCTTTCTCAGAATTGCTGTAAATTGCCTCGAATTCTGCGAAATTAAACAAAAACTGGTGTAAATTCCATAATTTGACAAATAAACATAAACTACATAGATTATGTACTATTCTAGCCCAAATGCATGAAATGTATGCAGAAAACGATATAATAGTTACTGTAAAACATGGTAGATTCAGCTCACGACAATCGATATCAAGGAGCCCTTGTCGATATCGAGTTGACTTCTAGTGCCTTCCTCCGTTATTTGCTTGGTCCCGTGGTTGCTGATACTTTTCACCTCCAGCCATGAAATTTCCTCATTTGGAGGGCCAAAGGAGAAATCTAAGACCTCGTCGCCTATGGTGACGGTGAGCAATCGTTGTTTGACACTAGTCTTGGCATCTATAGTAGCTAGAAATGGTCTACCAAGAATAATAGGACTAGTAGGATCTTCAGCACAGTCTATAATAAGGAAATCTACTGGGTTAAAGAACTTACCAACCTGGACAGGGACATTCTCAACCATACCTGTAGGGATGACCACTGTATTGTTTGCCATGTATAGCTTGGCATCCACAGGCTCTATACATCTTATCTTCACCTTCCGCCAGATTGATAAGGGCATGATGCTCGCACTTGCTCCTAAATCACACAAGGACTAATATTTATATTGTCCAAATCCCATAGTAACAGAAAACTTACCGGGGTCAGGTCTCTTTTCAGGGAAGTGGAGCACTTTGCATTCGCCGGCGATCTCTGAGATGGATCGCTTGTTGCTCAGGATTTCCTTTAGGAATTTGACATATGCAGGCATCTCTTGCAGAGCTTCTGTAAAAGGAATAGAGAAATTCAGTTCTTGCAGCATATTAACAAAACGTTTGAACTTACCTGCAATAGGATCCTTTAGCGCCCTGGAAGGGAAAGGTAGTGTCTTTTTCTGCTTTGGAGCCAGAACAGACGTCGGAGGTGTTGCAGATTCGTCGACACCGTCCAACTTCTCCTCGACATCGACCAAAGGTTACTCGATATCGACCAGGGTTGTCGATCTCGAGTTGTTGGGCTGTGCATTGGAGTCCGAGCTTGGCTTCTGGTCCGTGTCGAGTAGATTGTTTTCGATATCGACCAAGGGTTGGACGACATCGAGTTGCTGCTTCTCGTTGTCGAGTTGTTGCTCTGCTTTGTCTTGGTGCTTTCTGACTTCTGGCTCGTGTAATTGGTGCCCGCTCCTGTGTTTGATAGTCGCGACATGTTCGGCCCTCCCCTTAGGATTTGGTTCTGTTTGCCTAGGGAGTTGTCCCATCTATGTCTCTATGTTCCTCTTCCAGACATCTAGCTCCCCAAATTTTGTATTGATGTTCTGGAATTGATTGTTGATGGTGCCTTGATTCCGGCGCATCTCATCAAGGATGAGTTGTAGATCATCCTTCCGTTAATCTCTCTATGGATGTCCTGGAGCTCTGTATAGTGGGCGGTTCCTAGGAGGACCTTGGTTCCATTGTGGTTGCTGAAACCTTTGGTCCCCCACATAGCGATTGGGACCCCCTGCGTAAGCTACTTGTTCCTGGGTCTCTGTCATCCTCACTTTCTCTGTGTGTGGGCACTCAGTAGTGGTGTTCCGCCGTGATCCGTATTCGATGCAAGGCTGGTTGACAGAGAGATACTTGACTTTCTTGAGGAGCTAGCGATTCTGGTCTCTGTAGTACTGCTCCCTGACATCTGGGTCAATCTCCTTAGACGGCTCATAGAGAGGCATAGATAGGGCTGGCTTGGCATAGGAGCTCTCATCATAGTTTGTGGTAGCCCCATATTTGTTGTCATAGTTTGTGAGCTTGTCTAGTACACCCCATGCGTCTGCTGGTGGCGTCGTCAGATACTCATATCGAGTATATTGATTGATCCTGTCCTTAGTGACTTGGTGAAGAGAATTGAAGAAGATCTCTTCAATGACGTAGGGTGGCTGTCCATGAGTAGAGCAAGATCGCAGAAGTTCCTTGTATCGTTCCCATGCTTTTCCCAGCGGCTCACCAGGCTTCTGTTTGAAAGCTGTAATCTTTTGGCGGAGGAGTGTTGTCTTGGCGGGAGGGAAGAATTTGTTGAGAAACTCTTGCTCTACCAGAGCCCATGTTGTGAGGGATCATGGTTTCAGCCCTTTAAGCCACTTCAATGCAGGACCAGTGAGAGACCAGCGAAAGGCCTTCATCTTGACATATTCCAGAGTTGTACCTTCAGCAAGAGTACGAAAAATGTCAGAAAAATTTGTAATATGTTCAAGAGGGCATTCATTAAACTTTCCATAAAAAGCATTATTTTTAAGTTCTATAAGGAATTAAGTGGGAATTTCAAAAGTATTTTCAGGGATTAGAATAGCCGATTCAGGCACGACGAGAGTCGGGTGCATATAATCCTCTGCAGTGGTTGGGTATTGGGCAAGCTCAGCTTCTGCTTGCCTCGCACGCTCAGCTTCCTGTTCTCTTCCTGCTCTCTCAGCGACGAGAGCAGTATCTTTGGTGGCTAGTTCCCTCATAAGCCTCTCAATTAGCTGTTCTTGTGTTTCTGCCGCCATGGCTCTTTTTCATTTTAGCTTGAATGTGTAGAAGGCGTTCCGGTTCGTCTAAGCCGTCAAACTCAGGTGGTTGACCAGAACGGCACATACACCTGTAAAGTAACTCAAAGCAGACGTGAGATTTAACTACCTAAATCGCATCAAAGGACCAAGCTTACGCCTTTTCCAACAATTAGACAACTCTTTCAAGAAACCCTAATTGTGTCTACCGATTTTATGTTTACAATCCAAGTTGTTAGCATGGACCTCCTATTAGGTGGGTAATAAACATATAACAAGTAGTAGATGCTCAAAACATGATAAAAGTTGGATCTTTACCTCAAACATGCAGGGCTATCGTTGGGCTCACCCCAAACCTAGAAGTGGGTGGACTACTCACGCTTCATCGCAATCAAAGACATCAATAATAAAAGGGAATAAACTTGCATTAATAAAACTAAATAGAGCTTACAACCAACGGGAGCCAATTCCGCTCTCGCTTCACAACTCCTCTTGGCCACTCACTCTCCCTCTCTCTACCTCTATGCAACTAATGGTGTCTGTGATGGAATGAATAAAACTCAGCCCCTAACGCCTTATTTATAGGCTTCTAATCCTTGCTAATCAAGGATAGAAATCTCTATCTATATCTAAAGATAAAACATTATTAAAAGGAACATTTATCTTAAAAGGGAAATATATCTAAAAGGCTAAATATCTTCATTAGTGGATAAATCTTCTTCTCCATGGATGGATCTTTGATATACTTGATAGAACTCGGATAGAACATGATAGACTCAGACAACCTTCGGATCCAAGCAAGCCCAAACCGCGTCGGACAGCTCACCGCGTAACGCGGCCCAGGACAGCTCTACTCGATATCGAGTAAACTCTTCGATATCGAGTAATTGTGTGTCGTCGACTTGCTGGCTTGGGTTGCTCGAGCAACTTCTGCTCGACTTGGCTCGGACAGGTGATTCTGATCTTGTCGATATCGAGTAAAGTACTCGATATCGAGTAACTATGTCGACTTTGGCTCCACTGGTGTTGTCGAGCAACTTCTCCCCGACACTGGCTCGATCAGGCGACTTTGGTCTTGTCGATATCGAGTAGAGTACTCGATATCGAGTAAGTGTTGCTCGGCATGTCTTCGTCTTTGGCTTCTCGATCAGATGGTTTTTTCTCGACTTCAGGCTGGTCTTCAGGTCTTGTCGATATCGAGTAAAGTACTCGATATCGAGTAACTTTCTGGAGTCGAGTTGGCTCTGTCTCTCAGCTCCTCGATCTGCTGCTCCTCGGTCATGCTGTGCCCGGACATTGTTGTCGATATCGAGGAAGTGTACTCGATATCGAGTAACTTTCAGCCTCTGTCTTTGCTACTTGGTTTTGTCCCGGAATGGCTCCAAATTCTGTAATATTAAACAAAAACTTATGTAGATCTCTATTTCTTGCAAATAAGCACATACTACATAAATTCAACATATTCCCATCCTGAAATGTGCAAAGTGTATAGAATATGGAGCTAAAATGTGTATTTCAACATGGCTATTTTAGTAGACATCAAACATAGATGAGCACATGCAGAATAACACCCAACCGAGCATAGGAGAATAGAGAGTAGTAAGCGTAGGACTGATAAAAATAGACCTGATTAATAGAAGAGGCCAACTTGGCGAACCAGTTCCGAGGTGCCAGCCGAAGGCCATAAAGTGATTTTCGGAGTCTACATTCCTTGGATGAGCCAACTGCAGAAAATCCAGGGGGCAAGAACATGTATACCTCTTCAAGAAGATCACCATGAAGAAAGGCATTGTGAACGTCCATCTAATGGAGCTCCCAGTTCTGAATAGAAGCGACTGCAAGAACAACTTTAACATACACCAATTTAGCAACCGGAGCGAATGTCTAAGAGAAATCAGTTCCCTCAATCTGTCTGTTTCCAAGAACCACAAGGCGAGCTTTATGGCGCTCAATACTTCCGTTTGAATTGTACTACACCCAAAAGACCCACTTCCAACCGATAGCCTTCTTGTGATGAGATAAGTCAGTGACCTCCCAGGTTCCATTGTGATGAAGAGCGTCAATTTCAGAGCGCATAGCATCCCGCCAATGCTGATGATGGAATGCCTCCTGAAAAGAAGAAGGTTCTGGAGTGGCGACAATGGCGGCTAAGAAGTGGTTGTGCTGAGGAGTAACAGAATGTGTATTGACATAATGAGCTAAAGGATAAGGAGTGCCGGATGACGTGACAGAAGTAGATGAAGCCGAAATAGGATCAACCTTGTGAAGAGTATGGCAGACATAATCTCATAGCATCACCGAAGGGTTATGAGCGCGAGTAGAGCGACGTGGTGGGGGCGGCTGAGGGGCTGTAGGTTGAGTGTCTGGAGGCAGCAGAGCCTCGTCATGGGTAGCATGAGATGGGTGGATGGGTGGCGCAGGGTCAGATGACTCAAGATGTGCATATAGGAATATATCCTGATGAAAGGAAACATCCCGAGAGACAAAAGCCTGATGGGTGGTGAGATCATAGAGGCACCATCCCTTCTGACCAAAGGGATAACCGATGAACAGACACTTACGACTGAGGGGAGAGAATTTGTTTGTGGAGCGAGGGATGACATATGCATAGCAGAGACATCTGAAAACCCGAAGATGAGTGTAAGTAGGTGGTTTATTGAAGAGACATTCATAGGGTGTTTTACCTTTCATAATAGAGGAGGGGGTGCAGTTGATGAGATAGCAAGCAGTGAGTGTGCAGTCTCCCCAGAACTGAACCGGAAGGTGGGCTTGAAACATGAGAGCGCAAGCCACATTGATTGAGGATATGGCGATGTTTGCGCTCGACACGACCATTCTGCTAAGGTGTGGCGATACAGGAGGACTAAAAAAGAATGCCATGATCGGCAAGGTAGGGACGAAGGGCAAGAAACTTAGACCCGTTATCACTGCGAATACACTTTATGGTTTTGTGAAATTGGGTGATTGTGAAGTTGGAAAATTGCTTTAATAAATGGGAAACCTCTTATTTGCGAGTCATAAGATAGACCCAAGTGGCGCGGGAAAAATCATCAACAATTGTGAGGAAATAAGAAGCACCAGATGAAGAGGGAACACGATAAGGACCCCAAATATCGCAATGAATTAAATCAAAAGATGCCAAAGCATTTGACGTACTAATAGGAAAAGAAAGGCGAGTGTGGCAAGCAGGGCTAGTGACGCCAAGAGGGTTGATCGACGAAGCCCAGCAGAGCCAATAGATCCTATTTCGACACTCATCCGCTCCAATCAGTGTCTTCAAAGTGCGCTCCTGAATAACACAAAGGTTGTCAGTTAATGTGACAACACAACGTAAATCAGCAGTCAAACAACCAAGAGAGATAAGATGACATTGAAGGCCGGGAACATAAAGAGCAGTGACATCAAAAGAATCACAGAGAGTGATTGAGCCAGCCTGATTGGCGGAGATAGTGTCGTCGTCTGGATATTTGACTTGCCATTCATCGACGGTGTGGAGATCCCGGAGCAACCGGCGATCACCAGTCATATGAATCGAGGCGCCACTGTCAAGAATCCAAGGGGAAGAGGCAATACCTGCTAGAGTTTCATTCCCGGACTTAGTATTGAACTGCTGAAACAAGGAGAGCATCTGGTCCCATTATTCGTTGGTAAGGGTGATGCCGGCTCGATCAGAAGCGGTGAGATTGTGAGAGGCAGAAGACGACAGAGAAGGCGTGCGAATGGAGTTGACGTTGGAAGTAGTGACCTTCCCATGACCCCGTCCACCACCCGAATCAGAAGCTGATGTAGAGGGCTTCAGTTTAGGTGGAGGCGCGCCTATAGCCAGATTAGCGACATTGCGGCCGTTGTTCCACCAGTTCGGGTATCCTACAATCTTGAAGCAGGAGGCGGAGTCATGACCGGTTTTATTGCAGTGAACACAAAACAGGGAGCTTTTGTCGACTGGGGTGGAAGACGGGCGAGACAGACGACGCTGGGCAGCGAAGGCAAGGGCGTCCGGAGTTGGTTGTTGAGTAGTTCGCATAGACAGCATCCGCTCTTCTTGAACGGCGAGTGAATGCACTTTGTAGACATGGTTGCCGCAGGTACAAGCACGAGGAGCCAGGTGAGAATTAAGTTCCTTCCATAGTTTGGTAAGACGGCCAAAGTAGGCCGAGACAGGCTGACCATCTTGTCGACAGCGAGCGATTTCAGATCTCAACTGCAGAATTCGAGGGTTGTTGCCGATAGATAAACGTTGAGAGAGATCGTCCTAGAGATCCTTGACGGTGGAGAAATAGGTGACTGTAGATCAAAGAGAGGGCTCAATGGACTGAGCAATCCATCCAATCAACATCGCATTGACATGCCTCCAATATTGATGATCGGAGAAGGCGGCGGCCGGCTCGGTAATGGATCTGTCGATGAAACCATCTTTGTGTTTTGCAGAGAAGACGTTTTTCATAGCGACAGTCCATTCTTGATAGTTCTCCCCTTTGAGAATCACCGGGCAACTAGAGAGACCCGGATGATCGGAGGGATGAAGGTAATAGGGAGAGGCAGGAGTGAGGGCCACTGTCGGTTGAGCCATGAGTTCGGCGGTGGTGTGGCCGGAAGAAGGTGGCGGCGACGGTGGATTGAGCTGTCGGTAGGGTTAGGGGTTAGAGGATCGTTGTTAAGCCTGATACCATGAAGAATTTTTCAAGGCTGAAAAGATTGATTTTCTCATTGATTGAACTTGATTAAATAGATACATGTAGGGGAGAAATTCTATCCTATTTAGATAATGTATGATAAATATATAAGGAAAGATATATCTAACAAATATCCTAATATATCTCAATATCTTGTATCTTTCTTATTGCAGGATGAAGATTTCCATGTCAACTTTGGTGAATTGTTGTCACTTCTCTTTTCAACTGTGTTCTTGTGTGTTGAAGGCCCATCAGAAGCTGGTAATTGGTGTTCCTCATAGGCTTCAGTTATAGTTGCGCCTAAAACCACGCAATTTGATAACCAGAATATTAACCTGTAATAAGGAAAATGGAACATAAAAAACAATCCTGCTGTAATAAAACTTTCCAAAATCAGATAATGCAACATGTTATCATGTTATCGGAGGAGAAGATCTGTGAATTGGGATTTATACAGGTCGTTACCACATGTTCCTGTGTCACACATGATGACTATCCCAGTCTAAAGCCTGAAGTTCATGAGAAAGCAATGAGCTGAGGCCTACGCACTCTGCTGAATTGTAAATGTTCCGAAACCACACAAACTTGCTCTTTCCATCAACCCTCTCATCATGCAACATGTCTTTCCTTGCAAGCTTTGCCACTTCTATAGGAACAACAACATCCATTGTCACCAGACTGCTTCCTTGCTTGTTGGTGTTTTCGCACACAAAGATCCTCTCCCATCTTTGCTCCAGCATCATTTCATAGAAAGTCGAGTTCTTCACTTGATATTTCGCGGTTTTTTCCATGACAAACATGAATGGGACATACCAATTGCCCACCACTACAGGCTCACATGCTCCATTGGACTTCGAAAAGTCAAAAGTGTGGGAAGTGTGCACGCAAGGAAGAGTCTATTATTCCATTGGCTTCACCAAGTGGGAAGCTCATCGGAGCCCTTGACTTGACCTGCCATCCATGTCGCCTCAGGAAGCAAGGAGGGCACCCATCAGAAGCCACATACTTGGCCAAGAAGCTAGTATGCTGAAAACTTGAATTGTTGATAGGCATTTTTAGATTCTAGAGCTCCTGGTTTAACATCTTCAACAGATGTGCAGATGAAACAGTTGGTAGATACGTCTTCCTCCGAGCTCGCATATGCATTCCTGTGAAAAACCCGACCAAACTCTCCCATCAGCATCATCAATTTGAATCAAGAAAGCAATAAAACAATCCATTCTTACCCTTTGTGAAAGAGAGCCTTAAAATGGGATTCAAAATGAAAGTAGTAAAAATAGACTCATCTCATTGTAACCACAAATAAAGTGCCTCATTGAGATCCGAAAAAAGAATTAAAAAAAGGGTGAATTTCATAGTAAATTGATCATATAAAAAGGACAATAGTGCTTACTCTAATATGCCAAGGGTGTTGTGAGAAGCTGTGCTGCCAATGAAAGCACCTTGAAGGAGCCCCAAGCCACTTCCTGGTGCGAAGATGATATTTTCTGCCAGTCCCTTCAGAATCATCTTTCTGCCAATGCCTAGGTTAGCTTGTCAATGACAACCTTCTTTGAGTTGTGCATCATAAGTATGTGTTTGTGGTGCTCTCTCACTGCTTGCCAGATCAACAAAGTTCTGTTCCATATTATGTAAAAATTAGCACATTCACAATCCAATAAAAAGGGTCAAATTCATCTCAATATTTGGGGAGGAAAAAAAACCTAACCAAGCTGGCAACAAAAGAAGGAGGAATGGCCAGGTTGATGTAGACTTCAGCAGTGGTGCAAGCCTCTCAGGCCTTTATGAGAACCATGGGAGTTTCCAATGGTAGTGGCGACACCACATATTTTTCAACCTGCATAGAAGGAAGAACGGGCTTAATAATGAACATTGGAAATTCTAAACAAGATTAGATGTCAAAAACATGGACCAAATACAAACACATTCTCTGGTAGCAGTAAATTTCTTAAGTGAGAAACCAAAGCCTTAGGGTTTTACATTTGAAACCTATCTATTCAGGGATAACGAAAGTATAGGAGATCAGACGACTTGAGAAAGATGGGATAGTTAGGCAGTTGCAACTAAATATGAAGAAAGAGATTATATTAAATGAAGTTGCAGAATAAATACAATATATAAAACATTATACCAAAAAAAAACAAATTTGTTCACTTCCCAATCCAGCAAATAAGCTCAACCAAACCGTCACCTTATTAGATTTAAGGTACTGCACAAAACACCCATATTAGTAACTTTTCTATTAACATTAAGCCTGTAATAAAGCAAATATGGCGATAAAAATACAACACAGTACCTATAATCCTGGCCTTGGACAGCACATCATACAAAACTACATTGGCTACTTGTTTCATATTCTTATTTGGTTCTATTGAGAGAGGAATAAAAACTTGCAAAGCATTTCGGTTACGTACTCGTAAGAATGCAACATATAACTAGCCGTGAGAGAAACAAGGTTGGCATAAATATACACAGACTTTGCCTAAAGTTTGTCCTTGAGACTTATTGATTGTCATTGCAAAGCTTAATTTTATAGGAAATTGCTTTCATTCAAACTCAAAAGGATATGTTCCTGAAGTAGGTCGTAGATTTGTTCTTGGAAGTAATACATGTGTTCCTTTGTAATAGCCATTAGAAATTTCACAAAGTATAACATCTTTTTTGAATTGTCTACAAATTAATCTTGTTCCATTACATAGGCCATTGGCTGGATCCAAATTACGAAAAAGTATAAGAGGGCAATTTAACTTTAAAAGCCATTCATGAGGACTCATTCCGGCAGAGCAAAGAGTATGTAAAAATTCTATTGGATATAAATTGCGATTATCATCAACAATTGAATCAAAACTCTTATATACAAAAGGATCACCCGGAAATATAGAAATCAAAGATGTGTTTATTTCATCAACACCGGCATTTGTAGGAGTTAGAATTGCTCGATCACTAAAAATATGTGCATCAAAATTAGGCTGTAACATTTCAAGAAACATTGACTTTATGAGAATAGGAATATGTTGATCTTCAATATTATAACTACTGATTTTTTCTTTGTATTGTTACATTCTAAAATTTTAGTAATAAGGAGAAAGATAGGAAGATAGAGTAAAAGAGAATGAAAAAGGCAGAGACTTCCCAACCAATTCTAAAACACAAGGAAAACTACCGATTAATCAATAAGTGTACCAAAAAGGTTATACTTCTTCTGATAATTCAGCTAATCAACCAACCCTAATATTGGATTAGATCCTTGATGTAACAATTGAAACCGTCTTGTTATGATCCAACCAAACACAGTGGCTTTTATTCCAGGTATGCCATTCATAAGAGAGTAATTTCTTCTACTACTTTCACTAATATTATTCCATACCATTGCTTGCACACACAAGAAGCAAGTTGTATACATGTATGAACTATGAAGAATGAATTAACCCCCAGTTTGTTTTCCAAACCCATTTATTACAATTTGAGTGCAATTCCTACTGTGATATTTGTATCATTCTTGGTTTAATTGATGTTAATGACTAATTAAGCATATTAGATAGTATGTAAGGCCTCTAGAATACCCACTTCCCCAATGGAACCACTTATTTCTTTCTTATTATATTAATAAATTGCTATAGTTTCTTTCTTATCATATTATTAAATTGCTATAGTAAATGTGCCAGGGAATGAATTAAGTCGCAAATATTAAGTAATGTTTAAGTTAAGGTTCATTGATCATAATTGTAAGCATGACCCTCCTCTAATTTTTGCTCATAAAAAATTTGCGTGGCTCGCCCCAATTACATTGCCTATTTATTTCATACATAATCATATCCTTAATTGCACAACACCAATCCTCAATTGCAAGCCACAACCATAAATCCGAAGATCTCAATCCTCAAGTTAAAGGTCATAAACCACCTCTTATTGCAGGACATAATCCATCGACCAATGAGTAACAATTCCAACTACAACTCTAACCCTAAAATTTGATCTTGTCTCAAAAAAAATAGAGATCGAGATAAAACTCCACGTCACCAAGGATGAGAACTTTTAAAAGAAAAACATAGTAACTAATCTAGAACTCTCAAATAAGGTAAAATCTCCCTAATTTCAAAACATAATCAGAGAATAAAAACATCAAAGAAAGGAGAAGCCTAACCTTGAGTTCCACGACTTCAAACCCTAAAATTTTAGTACGGCCAATGAGGAACACTTAACTCGATGCAGCAGGCAAAGAAGATAACACACGAACAAGGAACTGGAACCCCATGAAGATGAAAGATAATTAGTGTTGCAAACCCAATAAGTAGCTAGAGCAGCATCTTGTGTTTAAAAATTTAGTAGCATACAATGAATTTCATTGCTTAATGCTATGAATGACAACCATAGTCACAACCCATAATACCCCATCAAACAACCCATACTACCCTTGAAAAGAAGCAACAGAAAACAGTAATAACATCCTTCTAGTTGCACCATATTCTGATCATAGAACAACCCCAGAATCTAAGATTACAAGGCAACTAAAGTACCCACAACATCGCCAATTGTTAAGCACATCTAAACCAACCAAAACAGCCTCATTTCAATCGAAACCAGAACAAAAATAAAGCACAACATCAACTTCCTTAGCAGATCAAAACAACCCCTTTTCAGCAAGCAAACATGCCATAAATGTCACCAATATATGCGATGTGAGGTGGGCAATCCCGACCGGTAGTTATTTTTCCCGAGAGCAGGTATGTCTTCAATTTTTCTTTTGAATATCCCCAAATTAAGTGTTTGAGTTTTGGGATTGGGGGATTTGAATGGATGAAATTTTTGAATTTAGGGTTAAATCTGTTTTGAGTGATGAACAATAAAATTCTGAAACTTAGGTTTGGAATTTGAATTTTGGTAATGGTGTCTCAGGGTTTAGGCCATAGAAATCAGACTGAGACATTTCCGTGTGGCCAGGAATCGGCCTATTGAATGTCCATGTACAAGTTGGAGGTCTAAATATCCTAAATTTTATCCCTCCCTTATTTTGGGAATATCTTACCTGAGAGAAAAGACGCAAATCCCTTAGAAAAAGAATTCCAGCAATTGCTGCATAGTCAAATTCCAGAACACATAAGCTTGAGACATGATAGATGAGTAATCTCAATCTTGAACTACGAATTTAAGAGGATATGGGTGGTTGTTTTAAGATGTATATGAAACTCGAATCTCTGAGTACTAACATGTTTCACATTTAAAGATCATACTATCTGTTGGCTTTCCTTTTCTCCATGATCTTAAGCTGGATACACTCAAGGCCAAAAGAATGCCTCCAAGAATGAAACCAAACCTAATAGCAGATGTGCTTCCCGATATCATGATATTTAAGAAACCACCAAGATGTTCTGTCCGTTCTTATTCCATGCTTTTGTTAATGTGTTCTCGTTTGTTAATTTTGATTTCTTTCGAAGATTTTTTCCAATCACTGAATTCAATATGTTTGTGTTTTATTGTGTGTTGATTCTCCTTCCCTAGAATGGAATGACAACCCCCAATTTTGATTTTATATCAAAAAAAAATTATTTTCTGTACAGATGCTTGTTTAATACAGTATAATGCATCTTATGTGAGGAGCAAATCTAGGCTCTGTGCACTTACAGATTCATAAAGCATCAGTAAACATTTAGGGCTCGTTTGGTTCGAGCTAGGGAAAGGAAAGAGATTCATTACCTTTATGGGAAGGGAAATGAAATGATTAGTGTTTGATTGTGTTTTTGTTTGGTTGACTTGGAAGATCAATAATTGAATTCCATATTGCCTTTGTGAATGTTTGGTTGAATTGATTTAGGAAAGGGATATGTTTAATCATTTCATAAATCCTATTATTTGTCGTTTTTAATTTCTAACAAGTAATGACCATCAACACTAACTTGGAGATCTATAAAAGCTCAGTTTTGAATTATTATTTTTTCTATAAATTATAATTGGTATCATTTCGGATTTCTTCAGAATTGCTGCAAAACAAAGATATAACACCCTACAAATTTAATGGCGCACCACAAAACAAGTTTGACATTTTCCAGTATAAGTGAAGACAATTTCCAAAAAAAAAACGTTAACAGAAGTTAAGACAATAGACACCAGAAGTTAACAGAAGTAAACAATAGTTAAGAAAATACGCACCAGAAGTTAACAGAAGTTACAATACACACCAGAAACAGCTTCAATGGACCATAAAGTAATGGAAGCGTTCGCTGATGGTGGTTCAGCACTAGTGTAGTGGAGATTGGAAACTGGATGTACTCATCAAGTGCTATATTTCTATAGCCTTCAGAGGATTAAAGATGTAGTCAGTTGCTGCTTGTGTGGCAAATCTGGTATTTAGTTTCTTTTTGAGACTTTTTTCCCTCAATTTTTCTCTGCTAGATACGTGAATATGCAAAGTACCTGGGCATTCCGCTGCTTGGAGACGAGTTGTATGGAGGGACCAAAGATTATGGCCTTGTCACTTCTTCAACCAAGGACTCCACGAAGCTGCCATTCTCAACTCATTGATCTGGTTTTCAGCATACAAAGGCCCTGTCTCCATGCCATGGTTCTTGGGTTAGAACACAAAACTCCATTGGCAGCTTGTTGTCTTGCAGGTTTAAGCATCCATACTCTAGTGAGAACATGCACTTTTACTGCCCTCCATCTACAGATTTTTCTCTATTTCAAGACATCAATAACACTTAAATATCAATACATCCATGTGACGAAGGATTACAAATCCTAGACGATCAGAGATTCCATCCTTGACACGTGTAGTGATATAATAACATATTGACATTACACAATTGAGTCAAACAGATGAGATCTAGGGTAGAAAAATCAGTGACTTACGATCCATCAGTGATATCATAGCTCTGGTTGTTCTGCATTCTAAAGCAAACCACCTATCTCTTGTCCCTATATTCCATGTCAGTTCAAGAAAACTAACAACAATGGACCAACAAGTAATAACTTTATGACAGTAATTTTAGCAATCAAGAGAAGGTTTTGCTTGTAACTACAACTGATATAGAAGATAACCATAATGGGTTTGACATTAATTTGTTTGATACATAATATATGCTACTATACACGCCTACGGTAAGAAACTAGTTAATGAGCTTATTTAGTATCCGGCTTCTCATATCAACATTCATTCCTAATGGTGGTTCAAGGGTCCCTCTATCAAATGCCGACCATATAGGTTGTAGAGCAATAGAACCACTGCACTAGACATTTATCAAATGCAGACCACATATCCCTCAACCAGCATACAAGGGAATTTATTACGAGAAAAAAAAAGCCCTTCTAAGTTGGAAATTTAGCATAGAAAAATCAGCCAAATGCCTGAAATTGCTCAGAAAAGAGAAGTAATGTTATTGTTGAAGGTCGAGAAAACCTTCAGATCCCCTCAAAGTGAGAAAACCTTTGAAATCTTAAATCACGGTAAAGAGGAAGAATCAAACCAAAGATTCCCTCAATTCGACTACCACACTAGCTTCAATCGAAGATGGATAATCTATAAGATAGATACACGGAATCCACGCAACACAAAGGAAAATCACAAGGAAATTGAACCGAAGATAGAAATCCACCGATCGCGAAAATGCGAAGTTAGGGTTCAGTAATTTGACTCACCGAGAGAGATTCGCTCTTCATAGAACGCCAGGTAGGGAAGACGGTAGGAATCAAAACAGAAAACTCGGCATAGAGACAGAGATCTGAGGGAACGAAGGTGCGATCAACGGGAGTAACTTTCGGTGATCCCTGTTGACGAGGAACGACGATGTAGGGGGCGTATTCTGAGAAATGAACACCCACAAAAAGAAGGGGTAACAAAATGGGCCGATCTGTTTGAGGTCCGAAACACTTTCTTTCCTTTGAGGAGGTGAAACAAACATTTTTTTTTTAAGCTCAACTCTAATAAACTGTTTGATAGGGTGTTTTTCAGCTAACCAAACGGGCCCATAGTATATCATTTTGAATCGTTTTGCATGTTGCTCCTATAAAAAAAATGGCATGGGTGTTACTTTTTGCACCACTAAAAATCCGTTGGTGTCTTTGACTTTTGCTTTATAGCCATTTATTTTCATCCCTTCTGCTAAAGATTGATGATAGTTGGTAAGGATTGATGGGTAGCCATTTATGTTCATCCCCTCAAGTAAGGATTGATGATAGTTAGTAAAGATTGATGGGCTACATCAAAGCTAAATGTAAACTAAATGAGTTAGCACTTATATTTAGCTTTGCATACGTCTCTTTCTTCTCCAAAATATGTTCAATGTATCTACACTCTGAATTTGGATTAAGTTAGACTTTGGTCAAACCATTTTGATTTTTGGGTCATTTATGGTGTCAAACCATTTGGGATATAAGTCCAATGATGCTTCATCCTTAACCCTTTTATACTTGTGCTTTTAAATGATTATCATTCCACCTTACTACATATAAAATATAAAAAAGATATATGAAATATAAAAGGAAAAGATATATGATGTATGCTAAATCAAAGATGAATAGAACATGACCAAACGTTATTAAAGAAGTCAAGGGCTTTTTCCTCTCTGGAAGAATCCTCAAACAGATAAATCATACATTCGTTACTCTTTTACCAAAAAAGGATAACCCGACGACAAATGCTTATTACAGACCAATCAGTTTGTGTTCAACAATTTACAAAATAATATCCAAGATTCTAGTAGAGCGACTTAAACGCGTCCTGGGGAAACTTATCAACCCCCTCCAGGGTGCGTTTGTTTCTGACAGAGCCATCCAAGATAATGTTCTTATATAGCCTATGAATTTTTTCGCTCTTTCAGAAGCAGAAAAGGAAAGGAAGGCTGGATTGCACTAAAACTGGATATGGAAAAGACATATGATCGGGTGGACTGGGATTTCACTAAGATGGTCTTATTGAAATTCGGTTTTCACCAAACGTTTGTTAACTGGATCATGGAGTATATCACGTCTGTGTCTTTCTCTGTCCTTGTCAACAACGGACCTACGAATCTGTTTCTTCCATCTAGAGGTCTTCGACAGGGGGATCCCTTATCGCCTTTCCTCTTCATTCTTGGCGCGGATGTTCTCGCCCGACGCCTTGTTATGGAGGCAGACTCGCTGATAAGTTGCCTGGGTTCAGATTTGGGTCTAACGGATCTTGTATCCCATTTTTAGCCTTTGCGGACGATATTCTGATTTTTCTAAAAGGAAGCACCAATGGATGCCATAAAATTAGGGAGATATTAGACGATTACTGCCGAATATCGGGCCACCAGGTAAACTATTATAAATCAGCTTTTCAGGTCACCTCTGGTGTGGCTCGTGGGCGCATTCTGGAGATTGGTGGTGCTCTCGGGATCGCCCATTCCAACTCAGTTGAAAAATATCTTGGCTATCCAATTATCAATGGACGAGTCAATACCGACACTTTTAAGGAAGTTATTATTAAAACACAAGAACAACTAAGCAAATGGCGAGCTGATGCCCTCTCACAACAGGGTAGAGCAACATTAATTGGATCAAACCTAACAGCGAAGCCGCTGTTTATAATGCAGAACTTTATGATGCCCGCAACAATGCATAAAGAATTAGACACTACAAACAGAACATTCTTCTGGAATAAGGATGCACAACCCAAGCCTTTAATTGGATGGAATAAGATCTGCAGAGCGAAACAGGATGGAGGATTGAGCATTAGGAAAGCCAAAGAAATGAACGAAGCATTACAATTAAAACTTCTATGGAAAGTTCTGGCTAAACCAAGGAATATGTGGGTGAGAGTGATTAGTTATAAATATTTAAAAGATACCCTTATTTTACAATATAAGAAAGCTGGAAATATGTCTTGGCAATAGTCAAAATTATCAAGTCTACTTCAAAAATATAAATCGGGCCTAATCTGGTCAATTGGAAATGGAACATCAGTCAACTTCTAGACTGACAACTGGGTATCAGAAGTACCAATATGTAAGAGGGATGAGTGCCCAACGCAATATAATGCGAAGGAAAAGGTCAGTGAATATATCCTCAATCGTAGCTGGCGCAAGGAAAAGCTCCGTCACATACTACCGAAATCGATTGTGGAACAAATACTAGCCCTTCCATTACCAATATCGGTAATGGAAGATTGGATTTATTGGTGGCC
Organism: Persicaria tinctoria; assembly: GCA_037127255.1. Taxonomy (NCBI): domain Eukaryota; kingdom Viridiplantae; phylum Streptophyta; class Magnoliopsida; order Caryophyllales; family Polygonaceae; genus Persicaria; species Persicaria tinctoria. The sequence continues at coordinate 21,673,486 of JBANSL010000019.1, read as the reverse complement.
TGATAAAAAAAGGATGGTTTAGGACATCCTTTGCATACAAATTCATTACAAACAGTGACTCCACCAAAAACTCAGACTTCTCATGGATATGGAAACTTAACATCTCACCCAAAATTAAAAATTTTATGTGGAAGATCAGTCAAGCTGGACTACCCACTAAAGCAAGACTAGCGTCGTGGGGGGGGGGGGTCTCTATACCTTCCAAATGCGACAAATGTCAGGATTGTAGTGAGGATGACATACATGTATTAATTGAGTGCTTCCCCAACCTTATTCAAAAGCTCTTAACCCGTACTGAGATGGATAATCTCCAACAACCTATTAATGACAGCAGAGAGGTAGGAAGGGTTCTTCAATGGATACAAACACTGGCTAAAAAGAAAATTCAACAGATTGCTACTACTTGGTGGGGTATATGGTACTTTAGAAACGGGCATGTCTTCCGTGACCTTGCTCCCCCATCAGAGACCAATATTGCAGAGCTGCGTCAAACAATTGGAGTTATGGCATCGGGCCTGTCAATTTGAGGAATGGGTGGATCACTCCTCTGCTGCTCCAAAGGATAACTGGGCACCCCAAAAACACAAACACAAACACTACAAGCAACAGAAGTGGACGAAACCAATGGGGACATTTAAATTAAATTTCGATGGGTCCTCTCTCTCTGATGGTAGAAGTTCGGCTGGTGCTATCATCCGGGACTGGCACAGGCATGCGATTCAAATATCATACCAAAAACTTGGGAGTCTCTCCCCGCTGCGAGCCGAAGCCGCTACACTAAAATTAGGCATAATAGAAGCCAAAAAACTAAACATACCAAGATGTCCGTGGGAGATTGAAATGACTCTGTCTGATGTGCAATTCCTCTTACACGATATGAGAGAAGTGTAATTCTCTCATATACCCCGTGCTGGCAATATAGTGGCTGACAAGGTTGCACACCTTGGCCACTCTGCCTTTGGGGTACAGCTAACATCAAATCTAGATCTTCAATATCTCATCCGTAAGGATGCCCTTGGATAGTCCCCTATCCAAATTATTATCCAATAAAAAAAAAACATGACCAAACAAAAAAGGTGAATCAATCACAACAGCCAAAAAAATGAGATTCATTCCTAATTTCAACAATAATAAAATCTTAGATCAAACGAGAAAGATACACAACCGTCTAACACATTTAGAAGCATCAATTGATGATGAGGTAAAAAAAGGAACAAGATTGGATATTTTAGGGGATAACCTCACCAGAGTGGTCACCAATGTCTTGACAACGCGAGAACTCTTCTCCCGATTGCTTTTCACCTTAGACTGCAAACGGTGGCGAAAATTAGGTAAGTTGGAGATTTTAGCATCAATTGAGCACCTACAAACGAAATCACCGAATCTCAAAGTAATGAAATAATAGAAATTAGGTCACCTGAGAAGTACAAACGCCAAAGAAGCCGAAGAGGAATATAAGCGGCTGCTAATAGGACGACGGTGACGTTGACGGTGCCGATAGACTAAACGACGCCGGCGAAGGGTACAAGGATAACAACAGATGATGAAGAAGAAAGATAGGAAGATAGACAGAGGCAGACGGGCAGAAGAACTCACAATTGAGGAAGAAAAGTCGCACATATCTGTACTCAACCTAATTTCCGAAAACGCATACACACTTTGAAACTGGGAAAATAGGTATGGACTGCATGAAAGAAGAGGTGGAATTAGAAGAGAACATTCACCCAAAGCAAGAGGAAACCCAACCCGGCCAAAAGAACGCGCCTCTTCACGCGTTACTCCTACTCCCACCAAACCCCAAAAACTTCACAAACCCTAACCATGGAAGTCGACTTCCCCTTTCAGTGTGTTTGGCATATGGTTTTTTTAGGGGAGGGAAGGGGTGGGAAATTGGGAAATAGAAAGAAAAGGGAGGGAAGGGGAGGAATTTCACTTTCCCACCAGATTTCACCGTTTTGATGGAGTGTGAAATCCCATCAAATTGAGCAGTTACCCACCTTTGTGATCCCTTCCCTTCCCCTTGATTGTCCACCCAAACACCAATTTTATTTTCCCCTCATTTCCCTTCCTAAAATTCCCATCAAATTCCAGCTTCCAAATAGGGTGTTTGTCTCCTTCAAATCTGGTTCATAATCATCCTTGCCATAAACAAAAATCAAATCCTCCTCCTATACATGATCTTCACCCCCCACAAAAGATCAATTTCAGTCAAAATAGAAAAAGGCATAAACCCTAGATCTACAAATCTCCCCTTGCAATGCCCAATCGATCCTTTGAATCCACGCCTTCTCCACTGTAATCCCCAAATAAAATGGCAATCGAAAGCATTCCGCTACTGGACCTGGATTCAATCTCTAACACGCCTCCCTAGCCCTAGCCCCAAATCAATTGCTACTAATCCTATATGTTTAAATGGAATCCTCTTCCTTCAAACCTTTTGCAGTTTCTCCATCTTCCATGGAGGGTTGATCTTCCTTTTTGAGGATGGAGGGTCTCTGCTCGCCTCTCCTTTTCGTTAAACTGTCAATCAGACGAAGACCATGTGGCTTCCTCTCTCTCTCTCTCTCTCTCTCTCTCTCTCTCTCTCTCTCTCTCTCTCTCCGCCTCTGGCCGTACCACCATGGTTGGACTTCAGTGGAGCTCTGCGATTTCGTATGCTCTTGTCGTTCTCTCATCTGGTTCTTCAAGCTTCGTGGCCTCCTCGGCGCCTGGCCTTTCTCTCCTCTCGGTGTGAGGCTCCTCCTGGTGGCGCTATGGTGTCCTCTCCCACCGATCATCCATGCTCGCTCCTTTCTAGTGAGATGGGTTACTGTCTTCGCCCGTCGACCTCTTGACTGGTATGATTTCCATCTTACTTATCTCTCTCTCTCTGTACTTACTCACCTTCCATTCTCTCCTTAATTTATCACAAATATTTCAAATATATATACATTAATTTGTTACAAAGATTTCGAATGAGCAACCAAAAAAGGGAAATTCCTTAGGGAATGACACCCCAAATCTTAACCTTCAAACATTACCAACTAAGAAGCCTTCGTGCGACTCCCAATCAACCCAATCTCCAAATGGGAAGCAGTCCTGCTCCACCGAGCCCGACATCTCATCCCCCGGTTTGCTTAAAAGCGCTTTCAGTTTACAACTCACCAAGTCCATAACGAATGACATCGGCTATATCCATTTTCAGTTTACATCCTTGCATCTAAAATGTTATAACAATCGAACTATTAACCAGTGTTCTCAAACTGTTCAAAACGCTTCCTATCACCCTGGCTTTAATCAGGCTAACCTCTGTATGTGGTCTCTCTTCTTCATCCCTCACTTTATCAAATATTTAAGCAGAATTTTCTTTACCTTGATTATCTATCTGGATACAAATCTAACCAAGCTTGGGGTTCTCCCCAGGATACCACACTTAACTGTATCTTGCTACATGTAAATCGACATTATAATATTGGAACTCTAGATCAGAGATCAACTTGCCCGTCTTCCCTATGAGATGATGGAGAAACCACTACCCGACTGATCTCCTGCCCAGCTTTGAAGCTCTACCTACACACTGTTGGGTGTCTCCAATTCCTTTCTACTGTCTTCTTTGTTTTACTTCATAAGCACTTACTTATGGGTTGCACCACCAATTGTCATAAGTTTATTTGTGATAAACACCTATCTAATGGTCATTCACTCAATTCTACTAAATGCTTGTCAACTATTCCGCGTTCCTTCTCTCTATCTTTACTCTTCTTTTCTTCATTATAATCGACTTTATTCAATGAACAATCAAGATCCCACTAAATGTGGAACTGGGGTGCGCCTAAGGGCCAGATTCCCAATCACATACCCAACATCAAACCCACTGGGAAGGTCTCGAGCGACACCCATACAATCATAACCAAACCCGTGAAGCTTTCGAGCAACTCCCATTTTAACCAAACTCCCTCCAAGTCCTTTAAAGATAAGGGTAAAGGGAACACTGCATTCAATGTTATGCGCTTACTACACCTGTTGTGTTGTTCAAACTCAACCTACTGCTGCTCTACTCATGTTGTGTGTATTGTCTAACATATCTTATATACAATGATACCTGCTATGTTACTCGAAAACAATCAATCTCGGACAGTCTTTTCTCAAAATCGTGCAGGCTAAATCCTTTATCTAAACTCCATTTGAGTATCGTATGGATCTTGGCTATCCTTTTCTCTTGGTTACTTCTTTCTTATCTAAGGCATAAGATCTTTTACTGTACTCATCATATGACAATCTTAACTATTCACTCCTTTAACAGCTAGGACTCTCAACCCCAAGCACACTCTCCTTTGCTGAATATCTCAGGTTTAACTATAACAAACATCACATGGACTCAAAAGGGCAACCAACATACTCGAAGTCACCACTGGCTCTCGATCATACTGCTCTTGAAGTGCTTTGCTGAAACTAAACTTTACAAAAGGTTTACGTTGATATTCTCAAGCATCTTACACTCTTTTAGAACTGTACCTGGTGTTTTGGAACCACTTAATCAATCTGTCATATTGGACTTAGTAACTCAAGGTTTAATTATTTTAAACCACAAAGGAATTCATGCTTTAACTACTTTGACTTACTCAAGAATTGGCCCAAGCTCTATAATTTTTGTATTGCATACTGCACCTCATCCCTCTTGATTTACTATGGGTTTTCTTGGTTGAGATTGAAGTATCTTCCCACTGATTGGCCTAACTCCCATTATTGGTTAATAACATCCATTATGCACCCTACAAAACCTCTCTATCTTTGTGTTGGTCAGGACTGGCGAACCTTAACAGCTATCCACTCGACGATTTGCTATCGACCCTGGTCAGCTTGGGCTCTTGTGCACTATATGCGAGCTCACTCATTGCTTACAGTAAGTAATCTGCAGCACATACATGAAACGACATCCTATGCTACATCATTTCTTATTAAATCTAAATCAACTCTTGTTTGGTTTTGCTTAAATGACTCTGTTGACCACAATGATATAATGTGTAACCGCACAGCAAACAGCCTCCTTGATTGTCCTTTACTTTCGGTACATTTTTTGTTATAGAATTTTGCTAGGACAATAAACTCATGGCAATCTTGGTTTGTTAAATTGCAATTACACTTGTTTTTAATGGGTTTGCTTTGGTAGTAACATCGGTCTTAAAACAACCCTTCTTGCGAAAGCATTACCCAATGACAACCTGATGTATAGGAATCGGCTAGGCCGACCAATTGCTAGCTCCTTGTATTTCTTGACGATTCGACAAAATTAACTAAACTAATTAATAAACTAAACAAAACCAAAACTAACTAAAAGCTACAGGTTTTATAACTTAAGAAAATTAATAACGAACAGTGGAGGAAATTAACTAACTAACTCTAAACTACTATATTACTAATTAAACTTCAAGCTTTAAGCGACTAAAGAAAGAAAGCAAAGAAAGCGAAGAAGAGAAAGCGAGGAAACAGATTGCGCGCGAGGCAGGACTGGGTGCGCAGAAGCCGGCATCTCAGGGACCTTGCTCGCTAGGAGCGGAGGCCAGACGCGAGGAGCCGGGAGTACTCGCTAGGAGCAAAGCCGATGATCCGCGAGCGAAGACTGGCGAACGAGGGTGAGCGCTGCGAGTGAGACCGACGGTTACGCGTGCTTGCGACGAAGGCGCCGAGGTATCCTGCGAGCGTTGCTGCTGGGACGAGGGCGAGAGCGAGAGCCGAAGCGGCCCTGGCGCTAGGCGCCCAAGCATATGGAGCCAGGTGCCGAGGCCCAAGGCACCGGTGTTCCTCTCCTTCCTTGAAGCGGCGACTGGTTAGAGGTTTAGGTGGTGTTTGGTTTCGGTGGTGAAGAGTGACGAAGGTGATGGTGATGATTGTGTTGGATGAATGCCGTATGTAACAATAACATAAGAACCGGATAGCTCTTGGGATTGATAATCGAGAACCCTTTAATCCATAAAGGGGTTCTCAATTCTATTCAATCTCCTTTAATTCAATAGAACTACAACGTTTAAATAGAAAACCTAAGAACCAATTCTACATGCAAGATAGAGTTTTGGTTTCTTAAAGATAGAATTTTAATCTTAAAGATAAAGTAAACCTATAAGATAAAACTTAATCTAAAATCCTAATATAGAAAATAATAAAATATGATTATTAAGAAAGCCTAAAGGATAGACTTTCCTAACCATCTTATTTGACCTAACTAAGAAATACTAAAAATAAGCAATTCTATAATTAGACTCCAACTAACATAGGAGTTACTAAAAATAGAATATATATAAAAAATAAGAAATATAAATAATAAAATAATTAACGCCGTTTCTTTAACGACTTCCAAGGTGGAGCCTTCTTCTTTCGCTTGAGGATGACATCACAACCCCTATTCAAGCAACAAGTATATTATGAAGGTAAGTTACTGGAATATTTGGGGTCTTGCTAGGGAGAACTTATGAACTCAAATTTACTCGACTTGTAAAACTGAGCATATACAAATACTCGCGCTAGCGGAAACCAAGCTTCAAACTCCCCAAAAGAATCCATATGGCGACAAGTAGGTTTTGATAATCTTTGGTTTTGCCCCTCTGTGGGACTCTCTGGTGGTCTTTGTCTTATGTGGAAATCTTCCCACTTAAACAAAGATTCATTTACAATCATCTCTTCAAGAGAATGCTACATTCTGTCAGAATACCATAACGATGCCCGCAACCTAACATTTATAATTTTGTTCGTTTATGCACCTCCTCATCAAAATCAAAAACTAGTATTTTGGAATGAGATCTCCGCAATACTTCTAACTAACCCCCATCCATGCATCATAGTCGGAGATTTAAATGATATTCTATGCATCTCTGACAAACTCGGAGGGGCCACCCCCACCCCCTCGAGAATCCATTGGCTCACAGACTTCATATTGAGACATGATTTGATATACCTTCCCACGATTGGGAACCAATTGACATGGCGCAAAAGTTCTCGGGCAGAAAACAATATCTATGAAAAACTAGACTGGTTTCTAGTCCATAAAAACATATATGCAGCGCTTGTTGTGAGCTGAATCTGCCATGTTTTACAGTAACTTTTATACCGATTTCTGCATACATTGCATTCATTTGGGTTAGATAGTACAGAATCTATGTAGTTTATGTTTATTTACCAAATTATGGAATCTACACCAGTTTCTGTTTAAATTTGCAGAATTCGAGATGCTTTACAGCAATTTTAAGGAAGGTTAGAAAAGCTCGGAAAACAACTACAGAAGTCCAAAATCCGAGTGTACAGAACCAGGACAAACCGAGCTGAAGCCAGAGCTACTCTATGTCGAGTACACCTTACTCGATCTCGAGTAGAGAGCCATACCAACCCAGCTCCGGAACCCTACTCGATCTCGAGTACCACTAGTCGAGATCGATGAAGCCTAGATGCCACACCCGGAGTCGACAAGAAGAGAAGCTGATCGAGAAGCCGAGGACGAAGGCGCTGAGCAACCCTACTCGATCTCGAGTAGGCCTGTTGTCGAGATCGAGAAGCCACCATGCCCTAGTCCGAGGCCATGCCGAGGAGGAGTCCTCGACATCACCGGAGAGCCGTTTTCGACCACACCCCTAGTCGATCTCGAGGAGAAGCTAGTCGAGATCGACGACGCCCAGGAGCCCAATTCCGAGCTTGTCGAGCAGAGTCACCCGAGAAGATCAGTCGACGACGAATCCTAGTCGATGTCGACGAGCCCTTGTCGATATCGAGTACACCAAGTTCTGGAAACGCGTCGCCGTGAGCAGTCCGAGTCGAGTTAGAGTTACTTGGAGCCGAAGGAAGTCGAGTAGGCCGAGATCTATCAAGTTCTATCCAAGGAAGGGAGATCTATCAATATGAAGAGACTTACCTAGTTTAGATTTATCTTTCCCTATTTTAGATTTAATTCCATTATAGCTTTTATTTATCCTCAAGCATTTTAGATATAGTTTTAGATATAGAGATAGAAGATTCTATCCTTGATTAGCAAGGAATAAAAGGCTATAAATAAAGCCCTAGGGGCTGAGCATTAGGCATCTAAATTCCAATTCAGAAACACAATCAATTCCATTCAGTAAGTAGGAGTAGAGAGAGAGAGTTTGTAGCAAGCAAGGTGGAAAGGCGAAAGCGGATTTGTCTTGTGGGTTGTAAGCTTTCTTTATTTAATTCAATGCAAGTTAGTTTCTTTTGTTATTTGATGTCTTTGTGGGTTGTAAGCTTTCTTTATTTAATTCAATGCAAGTTAGTTTCTTTTGTTATTTGATGTCTTTCTTGATGATGAAGAGCGAGTAGTCCACCCACTTCTGGGGCTTGGGTGAGCCCGATGGGGGCCATGTGAGATGATGCAGTAAAGGTCAGATCTTTTTATGCGATTCGCCTTCGATCCCTGTGAGCATGATTCTTTTGCGAGAGTTGAAGGTGATCCTTTTTTGTGTTATTGAAGCGAAAGTGATCTTAATACAACTTGGGTTAATTATGTGAAAAGGTTTAGTAACAATTAGCGTTTATGCAAAAGCCTCTATATGCCTATTTGTTAGTAACGAAAGTTACTTTGATGGAAAGCATTATCTTTTATGCCTTTATGTGTTACTTTGCATGGTTATCGTTGTGGTGTTGATACCCTGGCTTTGGAAGTTTTTCATATATTGATTTATTTCTGTCGAAAAGTTGAGTTTTGGTTCGAAATTTGCAATTTAAGTTTCTGTCTTTCTAGTCGATACAGAGGAGAGTCTCGTCGAGATCGAGTAGGCTGTAGTCGATCTCGAGTACGGTTTTGGTCTATGTCGAGTTGAGTTTCTGTTTCTGTTTTCGATTCTGCAATTTCTGTTTTTACTGTCTCTTGTCGATCTCGAGTAGCATTTTGTCGAGATCGAGTACTGTGTTGTCTGAGTCGAGTTTCTGCTGTCTCTTGCAGTTTTCGTCTTTTACTGTTGTTTGTCGAGATCGAGTTAGTTGCTATCTTTGTTTTATTTCTTGCTTTCATTTGTTATTTCTGTTTTTCTTTCTTTGTTCCTTTGTTTCTGTCTTCTGTTGCTTTTGTGAGATCTGTTGCTACCTAATAACTGCTGACGTGCTTCCTCGTGGATTCGATCCTGACAACCTTCTACTACAACGGGAGGAAGTCTTGTATTTATTTGCTGAGACAGGGAAGTCAGTCTGATCTTTATTTTATATTTATTTCATACTTGACCATCCTCCTGCAACAACAAATTGGCGCCGTTGCCGGGGAAGCTATCATTCGCGCCTTAGGTAGTTGAATCTCACGTCTACTTTGAGTTACTTTTCAGGTGTATGCGCCGTTCTAGTCTACCACCCGAGTTTGACAGCTTAGACGAACCAGAGCGTTACCTACACATTCACTCTAAACTCAAAAGGATCATGGCGGCCGCTGAAACACAAGAACAGCTGATTGCCAGGCTTACAAGGGAGCTAGCCGTAAAGGATACCACTATAGCCAATGAAGGGGCAGCGAGGGAAAAAGAAGCTGAGCGCGCAAGGCAAGCAGAAGCAGAGCTTGCCCAATATCCAACTACTACTGAGGATTATATGCATCCAACCCTCGTCGTGCCTGAATCGGCGATTCTTATCCCTGAAAACTCTTTTGAAATTCGGACTCAATTTGTTATAGAGCTTAAAAATAATGCCTTTTTTGGTAGATTTAATGAGTGTCCTCTTGAACATATTACGAACTTTTCTAACATGTGCCGTACTCTTGCTGAAGATACAACTTTGGAATATGTCAAGATGAAGTCTTTCCGCTGGTCGCTGGCTGGACCTGCACTGAAGTGGCTTGAAATGCTGAAACCAAGATCCCTGACAACATGGGCCCAAGTAGAGCAAGAGTTTCTGAACAAATTCTTCCCACCCGCCAAAACAGCACATCTCCGCCAGAAAATCACCGCCTTCAAACAGAAGCAAGGGGAACCGCTGGCAAAGGCATGGGAGCGCTACAAGGAACTTCTGCGATCTTGCCCTACTCATGGACAGCCACCCTACGTCATTCAGGAGATCTTCTTCAACTCTCTTGATCAAGTCACTAAGGACAGAATCAACCATTATACTCGCTATGAGTATCTGACAATGCCACCAGTTGACGCTTGGGGTGATGGAGAAGCTCACTAACTACGACAACAAGTATGGGTCTACTGCAACTTATGAAGAGAACACCTACGCCAGGCCAGCACCATCCATGCCCCTCTATGAGCCTCCTAAGGAGATTAATCCGGATGTAAGGGAACAGTATTACAGAGATCAGAACAAGAAGCTCCTTAAGCAGGTGAAGTATCTTTCTGTCAACCAGCCTTGCATTGAATGCGGATCGCAACGGCACACCACTCCTGAGTGCCCACACACAGAGCAAGTCAGGATGGCAGAACACCACGAGGAGGTAGCTTACACAGGGGGTCCCAATCGCTACATGGGGGACCAAAGGTTTCAGCCACCACAATGGAACCAAGGTGTCCCTAGGAACCCCCCGCCCTACAGAGCTCCAGGACATCCGGAAAGGGACCAGAAAAAGGATGATATACAGACAGTCCTGAAGGAAATACGGAGGAATCACTCAGAAACTAGGCATTCCTTCAACTGCGTCTACACTCAGATGCAAGGTGTCAACTCTAGGCTTGGGGAAATTGTTATTTGGAGAAAATCAGTTGATACACAGATTGGTCAGCTAGCAGCAGGAATCCCCAGACAGTCAGGTGCGCTCCCTGGATCTTCAGAACCAAATCCTAAGGGAAAGACTGGACACATCGCTGTTGTAAAACTCAGAAGCGGCCATCAACTGCAAGAACCAGAGGTCAGAAAGCAGCAGAACAATGAAGAACAGCAAGTCGACATCGACAACACTGTAGTCGAACTCGAGGAGGGCCTCGTCGATCTCGAGGAGAAACTTCAGAAACCTTCGTCTGCACTGCACAGCAACTCGACTGCACCTAATTTGGTCGAGATCGACAAGGGGCTACTCGACATCGATGACGGTCAACCCGAGATCGAGAAAACTGCAGCACCTCCGACGTCTGTTCTGGCTCCGAATCAGAAAAAGAAGCTGCCTTTTCCCACAAAATCTCCAAAGGACCCGGCAGAAAAGAAATATCAGCGCTTCATCAAGATGCTTCAGAAACTCAACGTCACCATCCCCTTCACAGAAGCTCTCAATGAAATGCCATCCTATGTCAAGTTCTTGAAGGAGATTTTGAGCAAAAAGCGATCGATGGCTGAAATTACAGAAGATGTCACAATATGGAGATTATCATATGGCTGAAATTACAGAAGATTTCAATTATTGCTCCACATGATCTAAATATTTGCCATTCTTTACCTTATCCGGGGATTATGTTGAGAATGATGTCACATTATGGAGATTATCATATGGTGTTTGTGTTGTGATTATTATCATTATTGGAGTTTGGAAGGAAATTTTTTGAAATATATGGAAAATTTAATGAGTGAAAGAAAATCCAATCACCTCAGAAGATAAAGGTAGATTGACCCTGCTCTCTGAGATAATAGTTTGGAGAGATGGGACACATTGTGAGGAGTCCAAAGCACTAAGTATCTGGAGCCATTCATGACACCCATGTTTGCGACTCGCGAGAAGGCAGTGCTGAGGTCAGAGAGGTAAAAGCATTATTATTGACAAAAAAGAAATATGAAAGGTGATGAATCTTATGGAGAAGGAATGTGGAAATTCAATTTGGAAATAGTCCATTTCCCCGGATCATTAGCACCACATTGCCAAAAATTGCCCACCTTTAGCCTTTTACCAATCTACTCCTTATTTGAGCTTAAATTGAAGTCCTCTTGATTATCAATGCTTTGTCACTTATAAATGTTTTTGCATAACCCTCCTTTTGTGAGTAGATGTTGCTCTTTAAATTGCACATGCATGGATTTGTGACGCTAGTACCTTTTCGAGGATGGTAATTGACTGCTGGGTTATATAAGAATGAATCTAATATGTTGAGAGTTTTGATTTCTTCCCCTGAATGACAAATTAAAGGTATTGTTTGAGGACAAGCAAGCTTAAGTATGGGGTGTAAGGGTGTTTGTTGTGAGCTGAATCTGCCATGTTTTAGAGTAACTTTTATACCAATTTCTGCATAAATTGCATTCATTTGGGTTAGATAGTACAGAATCTATGTAGTTTATGTTTATTTGCCAAATTATGGAATCTACACCAGTTTCTGTTTAAATTCGTAGAATTCGAGACGCTTTACAGCAATTTTAAGGAAGGTCAAAAAAGCTCGGAAAACAACTACAGAAGTCCAGAATCCGAGAGTACAGAACTAGGACAAACTGAGCTGAAGCCAGAGCTACTCTATGTCGAGTACACCTTACTCGATCTCGAGTAGAGAGCCAGACCAACCCAGCTCCAGAACCCTACTCGATCTCGAGTACCACTAGTCGAGATCGACGAAGCCTAGACGCCACACCCGGAGTCGACAAGAAGAGAAACTGACCGAGAATCCGAGGACGAAGGCGCTGAGCAACCCTAGTCCGAGGCCATGCCGAGGAGGAGTCCTCGACATCACCGGAGAGCCGTTTTCGACCACACCCCCAGTCGATCTCGAGGAGAAGCTAGTCGAGATCGACGACGCCCAGGAGCCCAATTCCGAGCTTGTTGAGCGGAGTCACCCGAGAAGATCAGTCGACGACGAATCCTAGTCGATGTCGACGAGCCCTTGTCGATATCGAGTAGACCAAGTTCTGGAAACGCGTCGTCGTGAGCAGTCCGAATCGAGTTAGAGTTACTTGGAGCCGAAGGAAGTCGAGTAGGCCGAGATCTATCAAGTTCTATCCATGGAAGGGAGATCTATCAACATGAAGAGACTTACCTAGTTTAGATTTATCTTTCCCTATTTTAGATTTAATTCCATTATAGCTTTTATTTATCTTTAAGCATTTTAGATATAGTTTTAGATACAGAGATAGAAGATTCTATTCTTGATTAGCAAGGAATAGAAGGCTATAAATAAAGCCCTAGGGGCTGAGCATTAGGCATCTAAATTCCAATTCAGAAACACAATCAATTCCATTCAGTAAGTAGAAGTAGAGAGAGAGAGTTTGTAGCAAGCAAGGTGGAAAGACGAAAGCGGATTTGTCTTGAGGGTTGTAAGCTTTCTTTATTTAATTCAATGCAAGTTAGTTTCTTTTGTTATTTGATGTCTTTCTTGATGATGAAGAGCGAGTAGTCCACCCACTTCTGGGGCTGGGATGAGCCCGATGGTGGCCATGTGAGATGATGTAGTAAAGGTCAGATCTTTTTATGCGATTCGTCTTCTATCCCTATGAGCATGATTCTTTTGCGAGAGTTGAAGGTGATCCTTGTTTGTGTTATTGAAGCAAAAGTGATCTTAATACAACTTGGGTTAATTATGTGAAAAGGGTTAGTAACAATTAGGGTTTATGCGAAAGCCTCTATATGCCTATTTGTTAGTAACGAAAGTTACTTTGATGGAAAGCATGATCTTTTATGCCTTTATGTGTTACTTTGCATGGTTATCGTTGTGGTGTTGATACCCTGGCTTTGGAAGTTTTTCATATATTGATTTATTTCTGTCGAAAAGTTGAGTTTTGGTTCGAAATTTGCAATTTAAGTTTCTGTCTTTCTAGTCGATACAGAGGAGAGTCTCGTCGAGATCGAGTAGGCTGTAGTCGATCTCGAGTACGGTTTTGGTCTATGTCGAGTTGAGTTTCTGTTTCTATTTTCGATTCTGCAATTTTAGTTTTTACTGTCTCTTGTCGATCTCGAGTAGCATCTTGTCGAGATCGAGTATTGTGTTGTCTGAGTCGAGTTTCTACTGTCTCTTGCAGTTTCCGTCTTTTTCTGTTTTTACTGTCTCTTGCAGTTTCCGTCTTTTACTGTTGTTTGTCGAGATCGAGTTAGTTGCTATCTTTGTTTTATTTCTTGCTTTCATTTGTTATTTCTGTCTTTCTTTCTTTGTTCCTTTGTTTCTGTCTTCTGTTGCTTTTGTGAGATCTGTTGCTACCTAATAACTGCTGACGTGCTTCCTCGTGGATTCGATCCTGACAACCTTCTACTACAACGGGAGGAAGTCTTGTATTTATTTGCTGAGACAGGGAAGTCAGTCTGATCTTTATTTTATATTTATTTCATACTTGACCATCCTCCTGCAACAACAGCGCTCCTACACCTAACTACCAAAAATCATGCTTTCACAACATCCGATCACACTCAGATAACTTTAAAACTATTTCGAAATGAACTACCAATAATTCAACCGTTTAAATTCGAATTAGCTTGGACAAAACACAATGACTATGAAAATCTAGTAAGGCAGGCTTGGCGGCTTAACCCTACTGGTTCCCACCTTTTTAAGCTTGTCAAGCGTCTCCAGGAACTCAAAAAGAAAAGTAAGCTCTGGAGTAAAAGAACATTCGGGAATATTTTCACACAGATTGCAAACAATGAAACTGAAATGCAACAACTCCAATCTCAACTATTCATAAACTACAATAAGAACATAGATATGAAACACAAACGTCTGCTAAACAAATTCAACTAGCTTGTGAATTTTCAAAAAACCTATTGAGGTCAAAGAGCAAAGAGAATTCGCATTAAAAACATGGACACGAACTCCAAATACTTCCATCGTGTGGCGACTGGCAGAAGGAATCAAAATATAATAAAAAATCTTATCACCAAAGACGGGATCAATCTCGATACAGCATCGCTAATCTGAGATGAGATCAAGTCAGATTTTTCCGGCCGTTATTCTACTACCCCTCCAATACACGGAACTTGTCGGCTTTTAGACCACATAACACCATCTCTTTCAATAGAAGACAATGACTGGCTAATTCAACCAATATCGAACTCCGAAGTTAAGAATGTTGTCTTCTCTCTGGCTAGAGACAAATCTCCGGGCCCGAACGGCTTTCCTGCCAGATTTTTCCGTTCTTACTGGCACATTGTCGGCCCCTCCATCATCAAAGCTACCAAGGGTTTCTTCTCCAGTGGGAAAATCCTTAAACAAATAAACCACACCTACATTGCACTAATACCCAAATGCGACAAACCACAAACGAAAAACCACAAACGACAAACAATTTTAGGCCCATTAGCCTATGTTCAACCGTCTACAAAATAGTCTCTAAGATCTTAGCTACCAGACTACAACAAATCCTTCCCAAACTAATCCACCCACTACAAAGTGCATTCATAACTAAACATTCAATTCAAGATAATATCTTAATTGCAAATGAAATATTCCACTCTTTCCAACATAAAAAGGGGTCCTCCGGTTGGATGGCTGTCAAGCTGGACATGGAAAAAGCTTTTGATATAGTCTGATGGGACTTTCTGCTTAAAATCCTGGAAAAATTTGGCTTTAGTAGCATATTCCGCGGTTGGATTAAGGAATGCATAACAACAGTAACCTACTCCGTCCTAGTTAACAACGAACCGACGGACTTGTTCACCCCAACAAAGGGTATGAGACAAGGAGACACTCTATCCCCATACCTCTTCCTACTCGTCTCTGAGGTCCTTACTAGAGGACTCCAAGCTGAGTAAACACTATCGGGCAGCCATCTTGGCATCTCAATAAAACGTGCTTGCTACAAAGTCCCTGTTGATAGGAGGAAATCGAGACTTGCAATAATAAAATAGAAATAAATCACAGCAAACCAGATTTCGTCCCTAGTAAATAATTACAAGACCTCCTCCTGATGCAGCAGCGGGAACTCAGGATCGATCCACGAGGAAGCGTGTCAGCGGATCCTAGGTAGCGGTGAAATCTCACGGTCAGAAGTCGACAACAGGGTCCTCGATCTCGACTAGGGTAGTCGATAGAAGATCGGACAGTCGAACACAGCGCAGCAGCAAGCACAGGGGCTCATCGATATCGACTAGAGGCTACTCGATATCGAGTAGAGTCCTGTCGACTTCAGCTTGTCTTGTCGAGTACCTGCACACAGAAGCTACGGCGATGCTAGATCGAGAATCAGTAACTCGAGATCGACCAGGCTTGGTCGAGATCGAGTAGACAGAGAATAAAACGAAACAAAGAAATAAAGTAAAGGCAAATGCTTTGGGACTTCGAAATAAACTTAATATAAAAGGCTTCCAAGATTGGGGTTGGCAACAACGATAACCAAACATGCATAAGGCAGAGATAAAACAAATAATCATGTGAATTGCATCAAGGACAAGCTTTCGCCTTTTCCAACAATTAGACAACTCTTTCAAGAAACCCTAATTGTCTCTACCAATTTTATGTTTATAATCCAAGTTGTTAGCATGGATCTCCATTAGACGGGTAATAAACACATAAACAAGTAGTAGATGCTCAAAACATGATAAAGGTTGGATCTTTACCTCAAGCGTGCATGGCTATCGTCGGGCTCACCCCAACCCTAGAAGTGGGTGGACTACTCGCGCCTCATCGCAATCTCATACATTGATTGAAAGGAAATAACTTGCATTAAACTAAATTCAAAGACTTTACAATCCCGGCGATCCAACTCTCGTTGAACACCAAAACCCTAAAACCTCTGAACTCCCTAAACCGTCTCTATGGAACTACTTCTCTAACTCTGAAATTGAATTGAATCCATGAAAAACCAGCCCCTAGGGCTTTATTTATAGCCTTCTAATCTTTGCTAATCAAGGATAGAATCTTCTATCTATATCTAAAATTATATCTAAAACTTTAATGATAAATAAATGCGATTAAGGAATTTAATCTAAAAGGAAAATAATAAATCTAAAATAGGTAAGATGTCTTCCATGTCTTCTCCATAGATAGAACTTGATAGATGTTGATAGATCTCGGCCAAATTGGATAGAATTGGATCCAAGGACTCCCAATCCTAGTAGGACAGCGAAACCGCATAACGCGCTCCCGGACACGGCTCGTCGATCTCGACTAGGGCTCCTCGAGATCGAGTAGGATTGTCGTCGACGGGTGTGGCTCGGCTTCTCGGATGACTGGTGCTCGACAAGGCTCGGACATTGCTCGGAGGTCTAGTCGATCTCGAGTAGCCCTACTCTGTATCGAGTAGGATTCGTCGTCTGGTTGGCTTGGTCGGGTGGCTCTGCTCGACAAGGCTCCTATCTGGGCTCACATGTCTAGTCGATCTCGAGTAGCCCTACTCTGTCTCGAGTAGATTTGCTCATCGACTAGGTCTTCCTTGGTGGATCTACTCAACATGCTCGGACACGGCTTCCGGGCTCCTCGATCTCGAGTAAAGAATTCTCAGCTTTCTGCTCTGTTCTTAAAACGCACTTTCCCGAGTCCTCGTTCGTCGGATTGACGCATATGACCATGCATTGGAAAGCTCTTTTCGAGGGCTACAACTATCATCAAGACATCAAAGCTTGATTCAGAATGAAGAATGGTTAAAAATGGCCTCTTCTCCAGCTGCACCATTCTTAGCTTCTCCATGAGTTTCCTTTAAGCTCCAAAGTGCGTCCGATTTCTGCCAAATATAACAAAAACTTGTGTAGACCTCCATATATTGCAAATAAACATAACTTACACAGATTCTGTATTATTTTAGCCCAAATGCATGAAATGCATGCAGAAATCGCTATAACAGTAGATATAAAACATGGCAAATTTAGCTCACAACAAACACCCCATACTTAAGCTTGCTTGTCCTCAAGCAATACTTTTATTTGTCATTCAGGGGAAGAATTCAAAACTCTCAACATATCAGATTCATTGTCATATAACCCAGCAGTCAATTACCATCCTCGAAAAGGTACTAGTCTCACAAATCCATGCATGTGCAACTTAAAGAGCAACATCTACTCACAAAAGGAGAGTTATGCAAAAACATTCATAAGTGACAAAGCATTGATAATCAAGAGGACTTCAATTTAAGCTCAAATAAGGAGTAGATTTGGTAAAAGGCTAAAAGGTGGGTAGTTTCTGGTAATGTGGTGCTAATGATCCGGGGAAAGGGAGTATTTCCAAATTGAATTTCATACCACATTCTTTCTCATAAGATTCATCACCTTTCATAATGCTTTTTTTCTCAATAATAATGCTTTTACCTCTCTGACCTCAACACTGCCTTCTCGCGAGTCGCAAACATGGGTGTCATGAATTGCCCCGAATACTTAGTGCCTTGGACTCCTCATAATGTGTCCCATCTCTCCAAACTTTTATCTCAGAGAGCAGGGTCAATCTACCTTTATCTCCTGAGGTGATTGGACTTTCTTTCACTCATTAAATTTTCCATATATTTCAAACAATTTCCTTCCAAACTCCAATAAATGACAATAATGACACAATCGCCATATAATAATCTCCATAATGTAACATCATTCTCAACATAATCCCCGGATAAGTTAAAGAATGGAAAATATTTAGGTGATGTGGAGCAATAATTGAAATAAGGCATAATATGGCTTTTGTGATGCGTAAGCATAGGTAAGGCTAGGATTTCAAACAATGAGCATTATATGGAAATATAAAGTCCTCCATCATCTTATCATGCAACATGTCAAAAGCAACTTCAAATTTTACCTCCTTCTATGGTTTTCAAGAAAATAATGCATTTCATTGTGACTTCCCTTTACTAGGCAATTTCATGCTATATCTCTAATGAATCTAATTTTGCATCGTCGAGTTCAATATAGCTTCCATGACATTAATCAAAAAATTTCAATGGGGGTCATTTTTATAAACTTTGGAAAACATGCATGTAAGCACATAAATCAATAATGCATTCCAAAATAGCCATGAAGCAATTCAAAGAAATAATGCACATATAATGTCAAATAAAGTAAATATGCATAATGTAAGCCCTTCCCCCACCCATACTTAAACATTACAGTGTCCTCACTGTATAAAAACAAGGGTAAAGAAAGAAACTCACTAGACAGGTGTGCAGGGCCTCTTAATATTGAATGAAGGGATCGCTTGGGCCGAGTATGATCTTGCTTCTATCCATGGACCTGAAAAGTGTAGAAGACATACACCCACAATAGAAAAACTAAAAGGTTCCAAACCAAAAACAAAAGCAAAAAAGTCTTAAAAAAAGTCTATGTACAAGCTCTAGATTTTATAGTCGCTAGGCCGACTTTCTCCATTAAGCATTAGCCTGGCTCATCTTTGTCCGGAGGTATAGGTGGATCTAGTGGTTCCTCCGGTGGTGGGAAGCGTGGGATGTCATCTGGGGGCATCATGTGAAGAAGCTTAAACCTCCCCGAGTGGACGCTCCATGGCTCCGCCCATCCATCTTCCTGGGCTCCAGCTGGCATGCATAAAGGAATATATAAAGGAAATTTGCATACCTCATAATCATACCTCTTTCGCTCCATTGGTTGATTTGTTTGCGCGTCTCCACCACAACAAAACGGTGGAGTGGGAAGAGATATTTCCACTTCATCTTGTGGAGCTTCATGCCACTTTGCGAGGACCCCATACTTGAATATAAACATCGGTTGCTCAAAATTGTCAGGAATGGCCTTCACCTTATAGGGTAAAAGCGACCTTGAAGCACCATGGGCAACGACGTCCGGATTTTGCGTTGGTGTCTCTTCTTCTTCTTGGGATCCTTCCAAAGATTCTTCAAAGATAGATAGCGAAATTGAAATAGAGGAAGGACATACCTGGGTTTCTGTAGTACAAACGATTTCGGCTAGTGTTTCTGGATCAGATCCTCCAGAATGTGTATATGTCGAGTCCAGGTAGTCGACGTTGACTTGCTCATAGAAGGGGACATTGTCGAACCAACTTGTCATTGTTGATTTGGGCGATTTAGCGTAATGTTCCCATCTATGCAACACAAGCTTAGCTTCTGCCCGTTCCCTTGCTGCTTTCTCAGCGGCGATAGCATTGTCTTTTACGGCCAGTTCCCTTGTAAGCCTCTGTATCAGCTGTTCCGGTGTTTCTACGGCCTCCATGGCTCTTTTCATTTCATAATGGATGTGTAGGACATGTTCCGGATCATCTAAGGTGTCAAACTCGGGTGGTTGACCGGAACGGCGCATACACCTGCGAAGTAACTCAAAAGAAAAGTGCGATCCGACTACCTAAGGCGCGAATGATCGCTTCCCCGGCAATGGCGCCAATTTGTTGATAGGAGAAAATCGAGACTTGCAATAATAAAATACAAATAAATCACAGCAAACCAGATTCCGTCCCTTGCAAATAATTACAAGACCTCCTCCTGATGCAGCAGCGGGAAGTCAGGATCGATCCACGAGAAAGCGTGTCAGCGGATCCTAGGTAGCGGTGAAATCTCACGGTCAGAAGTCGACAACAGGGTCCTCGATCTCGACTAGGGTAGTCGACAAAAGATCGGACAGTCGAACACAGCGCAGCAGCAAGCACAGGGGCTCGTCAATATCGACTAGAGGCTACTCGATATCGAGTAGAGTCCTGTCGACTTCGGCTTGTCTTGTCGAGTACCTGCACACAGAAGCTACGGCGATGCTAGATCGAGAATCAGTAACTCGAGATCGACCAGGCTTGGTCAAGATCGAGTAGACAGAGAATAAAACGAAACAAAGAAATAAAGTAAAGGCAAATGCTTTGGGACTTCGAAATAAACTTAATATAAAAGGCTTCCAAGATTGGGGTTGGCAACAACGATAACCAAACATGCATAAGGCAGAGATAAAACAGATAATCATGTGAATTGCATCAAGGACAAGCTTTCGCCTTTTCCAACAATTAGACAACTCTTTCAAGAAACCCTAATTATCTCTACCGATTTTATGTTTATAATCCAAGTTGTTAGCATGGATCTCCATTAGACGGGTAATAAACACATAAACAAGTACTAGATGCTCAAAACATGATAAAGGTTGGATCTTTACCTCAAGCGTGCATGGCTATCGTCGGGCTCACCCCAACCCTAGAAGTGGGTGGACTACTCGCGCCTCATCGCAATCTCAGACATTGATTGAAAGGAAATAACTTGCATTAAACTAAATTCAAAGACTTTACAATCCCGGCGATCCAACTCTCGTTGAACACCAAAACCCTAAAACCTCTGAACTCCCTAAACCGTCTCTGTGGAACTACTTCTCTAACTCTGAAATTGAATTGAATCAATGAAAAACCAGCCCCTAGGGCTTTATTTATAGCCTTCTAATCTTTGCTAATCAAGGATAGAATCTTCTACCTATATCTAAAATTATATCTAAAACTTTAATGATAAATAAATGCGATTAAGGAATTTAATCTAAAAGGAAAATAATAAATCTAAAATAGGTAAGATGTCTTCCATGTCTTCTCCATAGATAGAACTTGATAGATGTTGATAGATCTCGGCCAAATTGGATAGAATTGGATCCAAGGACTCCCAATCCTAGTAGGACAGCGAAACCGCATAACGCGCTCCCGGACACGGCTCGTCGATCTCGACTAGGGCTCCTCGAGATCGAGTAGGATTGTCGTCGACGGGTGTGGCTCGGCTTCTCGGGTGACTGGTGCTCGACAAGGCTCGGACATGGCTCGGAGGTCTAGTCGATCTCGAGTATCCCTACTCTGTATCGAGTAGGATTCGTCGTCTGGCTGGCTTGGTCGGGTGGCTCTGCTTGACAAGGCTCCTATCTGGGCTCACAGGTCTAGTCGATCTCGAGTAGCCCTACTCCGTCTCGAGTAGATTTGCTCATCGACTAGGTCTTCTCGAGTGGATCTACTCGACATGCTCGGACACGGCTTCCGGGCTCCTCGATCTCGAGAAAAGAATTCTCAGCTTTCTGCTCTGTTCTTAAAACGCACTTTCCCGAGTCCTCGTTCGTCGGATTGACGCATATGACCATGCATTGGAAAGCTCTTTTCGAGGGCTACAACTCTCATGAAGACATCAAAGCTTGATTCAGAACGAAGAATGGTGAAAAATGGCCTCTTCTCCAGCTGCACCATTCTTAGCTTCTCCATGAGTTTCCTTTAAGCTCCAAAGTGCGTCCGATTTCTGCCAAATATAACAAAAACTTGTGTAGACCTCCATATATTGCAAATAAACATAACTTACACAGATTCTGTATTATTTTAGCCCAAATGCATGAAATGCATGCAGAAATCGCTATAACACTAGATATAAAACATGGCAAATTTAGCTCACAACAGTCCCGTTTTTGGCTTTTGCAGACGATATTATCATTTTTGCCTATGCCACTAAAAAAGCATGTGACCAAATCAATGCAATCACCCATAAATTTTTCCAATACTCAGGTCAGCGTATCAATTTTCACAAATCAGCATTTTATACCACACAAAATACTACCAACACTATAATAAACAGCATTAAAAATGAACTTCAAATACCATACACAACCAATTTGGGGAAATATTTAGGATGTCCTGTCATTACTAGCAAAGTCACCAACAGCACCTTCGAAGACATAACAAACTCGAGTAAAACACAACTAACAAAATGGATAGCAAACAATTTATCACGGGCGGGAAGGTGCATGTTGTGAGCCTAATTCGCCATGTTTTACAGTTACTTTTATATCGATTTCTACATGCATTTCATACATTTGGGTTAGAATAATACATAGTTTGTGTAGTTTATGTTTATTTGAAATATATGGAGGTCTACACAAGTCTTTGTTATATTTCGCAGAAATCGGACGCACTTTGGAGCTTAAAGAAAACTCATGGAGAAGCTAAGAATGGTGCAGATGAAGAAAAGGCCATTTTTCGGCATTCATCATTCTGAGTCAAGCTTTGACGTCTTGATGAGAGTTGTAGCCCTCGGAAAGAGCTTTCCAACGCATGGTCATATACGTCAATCCGACAAACGAGGACTCGGGAAAGTGCGTTTCAATAGCAGAGCAAAAAGCTAAGAGATTTACTCGATATCGAGTATATTTACTCGATATCGACCATAAGTGTCCGAGCAGAGCCTGGTCGGGGACGGGTCAGATCATGGAACTGAAGGCAGAGCTACCCGACTCCAGAGAGTTACTCGATATCGAGTACTTTACTCGATATCGACAAGATCTGAAGACCAGCCCGGAGTCGAGGAAGACCACCTGATCGAGAAGCCGAAGACGAAGACATGACGGGTAACCCTTCCTCGATATCGAGTAAACTACTCGATATCGACAAGACCAGAAGAGCATGTCCGAGCCAGATCGAGAACCAGCTACCCGAGACGCCGAGCCAAGCTGAAGTCGACGTCCATTTTACTCGAGATCGAGTAAGTCTACTCGAGATCGAGGAAAGCTGTCCGGAGACGCGTTACGCGGTTTGGGCAGTTCTACTCGGATTGGGATTACTTGGAGCCGAAGATTGCCGATTCTATCCGATTTTATCAAGATCCATCATGGAGAAGAAGACTTATCCACTTGAAGATATTTTAGGCTTTTAGATATAATTTCCTTTTTAGATTTATTTATGTTATTCCATTTATTTATCATTAAGCTTTTAGATATAGATTTATATAAAGATAGAGATATTCTATCCTTGAATAGCAAGGAGTAGAAGGCTATAAATAAAGCCCATGTGGCTGATTTTAGGCAATTCAATTCAGAAGGTAGAGAAGTAGTTCACAGAGGCGTTTAGGAGTTCGAAAGGTTTTAGGGTTTAGGAGTTCGAAAGGCTTTGAATTTAGTTTAATGCAGGTTTCTTTTCATCAATCAATGTTTGAGGTTGCAATAAAGCGCGAGTAGTCCACCCACTTCTAGGGTTGGGGCGAGCCCGACGATAGCCCTGCGTGTTTGAGGTAAAGATCCGACTTTTATCATGTTTTGAGCATCTACTACTTGTTATGTGTTTATTACCCATCTAATGGAGGTCCATGCTAACAACTTGGATTGTAAACATAAAATCAGTAGATACAATTAGGGTTTCTTGAAAGAGTTGTCTAAATGTTAAAAAAGGCGAAAGCTTAGTCCTTTGATGCGAATCACATGATTATCTGTTTTATTTCTGCCTTATGCATGCTTGGTTATCGTTGTTGCAAACCCCAATCTTGGAGGTCTTTTACATACAGTTTATTTCGAGAATCCCAAAGCACTTGTTTATATTTTCTTTCGTTTAGTTTCTGCCCTTCCTCGAGATCGACTGGCACTCCTCGATCTTGAGTTACTAATTCTCGATCCAGCATCGTCGTAGCTTCTGTGTGCAGGTGATCGACAAGAGCCAACCCGGCGTCGACGACCCTACTCGATCTCGTGTAAGCCTTTGTCGAGATCGACCAAAATAGCCGAGTTGCTGCTGCGCTGTTCGACTGACCGATCTTCTGTCGAGTAACTGTACTCGAGATCTAGGACCCTTGTTGTCGACTTTCGTGAGATTTCTCCGCTGCCTAGGATCCGCTGACACGCTTCCTCGAGGATCGATCCTGACTTCCCGCTGCTACATCAGGAGGAGGTTTTGTAACTATTTGCGTGGGCAGAATCTGGTTTGATTTACATTTTATATTTTAAACTCGATTTCCTCCTACAACAAATTGGCGCCGTTGCCGGGGAAGCAATCATTTGCGCCTTAGGTAGTTAGATCTCACGTTTTCTTTGAGTTTTCTTCTACAGGTATATGCAGGACACCTTCGAGTATTTCGAAAGGGAAAGAGCGAGACAGTATGCAAAAGAATTGGAATATTTGAGATGGTTATACATCGTTGATGAGGAGGCATGGCTTGAGGGAGTACACGCATTTAGGAAGCTAAAAGAATCGTCAAAATCACCACCAGAAGCCTCAATCCTGCTAGAAGGAGAATCTGAACCTGAGGTCGACCTTGACCAACACCTAGTCGATGTCGACCCATCTCCAATCAATATCGATCTATCTCTAGTCGATACCCAGATATGTCCTTCCTCTATCTCGATTCCAACTTTGCCCTCTGTCTTTGAAAAACCATTTGAAGAACCTCAAGAAGAAGAAGAGCCAGAAAAGAAGAAGTTGGATGTCGTTGCCCATGTTGTTTCAAAGTCACTTTTTCCTTATAAGGTGAAGGCTATCCCCGATGATTTTGAGCAAACAAAGTTCATATTCAAGTATGGGGTCCCCGCAAGGTGGCATGAAGCTCCACACGATGAGGTGGAAATATCTCTTCCCACTCCACCGTTTTGCTGTGGTGGAGACGCGCAAACAAATCAACCAATGGAGCGGAAGAAGTATGATGATGAGGTATGCAAATTTCCTTTATATATTCCTTTATGCATGCCAGCTGGAGCCCAGGAAGATGGATGGGTGGATCCATGGAGCATCCACTCGGGGAGGTTTAAACTTCTTCACATGATGCCCCCGGATGACATCCCACGCTTCCCACCACCGGAGGAACCACCAGATCCACCTATACCTTCGGACAAAGACGAGCCAGGCTAAAGCTAAATGGATAAAGTCGGCCTAGCGACTATAAAATCTAGAGCTTGTAAATAGACATTTATTTTTGGACTTTTGGACATTGTTGCTTTTGTTTGTTTTTGGTTTTGAACTTTTAGTTTTTCTATTGTGGGTATTTCTCTTCTACATTTTTTCAGGTCCATGGGGATAGAAGTAAAGTAAATCAGACTCGGCCCATAGCATAGCACTCGATTCCCGACGATCTGCACACTTGTCTAGTGAGTTTCTTTCTTTACCCTTGTTTTCATACAGTGAGGACACTGTAATGTTTAAGTATGGGGTGGGGGAAGGGCTTACTTTGTACATATTTGATATATTTGACATTATGTGTGCATATTTAGAGTTTAATTCTTATACATGGCTATTTTGGAATTCATTATTGATTTATGTGCTTACATGCATGTTTTCAAAATTTTGAAAAAATGAGCCCCATTTAAAATTAAAATTTTTATTAGTGTCATGGAAGCTTATATTGAACTCGACGATGCAAAATTGGATTCATTAGAGATATAGCATGAAATTGCCTAGTAAAGGGAAGTCACAATGAAGTGCATATTTTCTTGAAAACCATGAAATGAGGTAAAATTTGAAGTTGCTTTTGACATGTTGCATGATAAGATGATGGAGACTTTATAATTCCATATAATGCTCATTGTTTATAATCCTAGCTAAACCTATGCGTATACATCACAAAGGCCATAATATGTCTTATTTCATATATTGCTCCACGCGATCTAAATATTTTTCATTCTTTACCTTATTTCCTATCCGGGGATTATGTTGAGAATGATGTCACATTATGGACATTATCATATGGTGTTTTGTTGTTGTTTTGGAGTTTGGTAGGAAATTGTTTGAAATATATGGAAAATTTAATGAGTGAGAAAATATCCAATCACCCCAGGAGATAAAGGTAGATTGACCCTGCTCGCTGAGATAATAGTTTGGCGAGATGGGACACACAGGTGAGGAGTCCAAAAGCACTAAGTATCCGGGGCCATTCATGACACCCATGTTTGCGACTCGCGAGAAGGCAGTGCTGAGGTTAGAGAGGTAAAAGCATTATTATTGAAAAAAGCATTATGGAAGGTGATGAATCAAAGGAAGAAGGGATGTGGTTAAAAAAGTTTGGAAATACTCCATTTTCCCGGATCGTTAGCACCACATGGCCAAAAACTGCCCACCTTTAGCCTTTTACCACTCTACTCCTTATTAAGCTTAAATTAAGGTCCTCTTGACTATTAATGCTTTGTCACTTATGAATGTTTTTGCATAACCCTCATTTTGTGAGTAGATGTTGCTTTTTATTGCACATGCATGAATTTGTGACACTAGTACCTTTTCAAGGATGGTAATTGATTGCAGGGTTATATGCCAATGAATCTAAGATGTTGAGAGTTTGAATTCTTCCCGTGAATGACAATTATTAGTATTGCTTGGGGACAAGCAAGCTTAAGTATAGGGTGTTTGTTGTGAGCCTAATTCGCCATGTGTTACAGTTACTTTTATATCGATTTCTGCATGCATTTCATACATTTGGGTTAGAATAATACATAACTTTTTTTGTTTATGTTTATTTGCAATATATGAAGGTCTACACAAGTATTTGTTATATTTCGCAAAAATCGGACGCACTTTGGAGCTTAATGAAAGCTCATGAAGAAGCTAAGAATGGTGCACCTGGAGAAAAGGCCATTTTTTGGCATTCATCATTCTTAATCAAGATTTGATGCATTCATGAGAGTTGTAGCCCTCGGAAAGAGCTTTCCAACGCATGGTCATATGCGTCAATCCGACAAACGAGAACTCGGGAAAGTGCGTTTCAAGAACAGAGCAGAAAGCTGAGAGATTTACTCGATATTGAGTACATTTACTCGTTATCGATTAAAATTGTCCGAGCAGTGCCTGGTCGAGGACGGGCCAGATCGAGGAACTGAAGGCAGAGCTACCCGACTCCAGAGAGTTACTCGATATCGAGTACTTTACTCGATATCGACAAGATCTGAAGACCAGCCCGGAGTCGAGGAAGACCAGCTGATCGAGAAGCCGAAGACGAAGACATGTCGGGTAACCCTTCCTCAATATCGAGTAAACTACTCGATATCGACAAGACCAGAAGAGCATGTCCGAGCCAGATCGAGAACCAGCTACCCGAGATGCCTAGCCAAGCTGAAGTCGACGTCCATTTTACTCGAGATCGAGTAAGTCTACTCGAGATCGAGGAAAGCTGTCCGGAGACGCGTTACGTGGTTTGGGCAGTTCTACTCGGATTGGAATTACTTGGAGCCGAAGATTGCCGATTCTATCCGATTTTATCAAGATCTATCATGGAGAAGAAGACTTATCCACTTGGAGATATTTTAGGCTTTTAGATATAATTTCCTTTTTAGATTTATTTATGTTATTCCATTTATTTATCATTAAGCTTTTAGATATAGATTTATATAAAGATAGAGATATTCTATCCTTGAATAGCAAGGAGTAGAAGGCTATAAATAAAGCCCATGGGGCTGATTTTAGGCAATTCAATTCAGAAGGTAGAGAAGTAGTTCACATAGACGTTTAGGAGTTCGAAAGGTTTTAGGGTTTTGGCATTCAACGAGAGTTGGATAGCCGGGATTGTATAGGCTTTGAATTTAGTTTAATGCAGGTTTCTTTTCATCAATCAATGTTTGAGGTTGCAATGAAGCGCGAGTAGTCCACCCACTTCTAGGGTTGGGGCGAGCCCGACGATAGCCCTGCGTGTTTGAGGTAAAGATCCGACTTTTATCATCTTTTGAGCATCTACTACTTGTTATGTGTTTATTACCCATCTAATGGAGGTCCATGCTAACAACTTGGATTGTAAACATAAAATCAGTAGATACAATTAGGGTTTCTTGAAAGAGTTGTCTAATTGTTGGAAAAGGCGAAAGCTTAGTACTTTGATGCGAATCACATGATTATCTGTTTTATTTCTGCCTTATGCATGCTTGGTTATCGTTGTTGCGAACCCCAATCTTGGAAGTCTTTTACATACAGTTTATTTCGAGAATCCCAAAGCACTTGTTTTTATTTTCTTTCGTTTAGTTTCTGCCCTTCATCGAGATCGACTAGCACTCCTCGATCTCGAGTTACTAATTCTCGATCCAGCATCGTCCTAGCTTCTGTGTGCAGGTGATAGACAAGAGCCAACCCGACGTCGACGACCCTACTCGATCTCGAGGAAGCCTTTGTCGAGATCGACCAAAACTGCCGAGTTGTTGCTGCGCTGTTCGACTGTCCGATCTTCTGTCGAGTAACTGTACTCGAGATCTAGGACCCCTGTTGTCGACTTTCGTGAGATTTCTCCGCTGCCTAGGATCCGCTGACACGCTTCCTCGAGGATCGATCCTGACTTCCCGCTGCTACATCAGGAGGAGGTCTTGTAATTATTTGTGTGGGCAGAATCTGGTTTGATTTATATTTTATATTTTAAACTCGATTTCCTCCTACAATGGTGCACATTAATCAAATCCAATTTAGCTGCAAAACCATTGCACATTATGCAATTCTTCTTACTACCGTCACACAGCCATAAGGAGCTAGATAAGATCAACAGAAACTTTCTCTGGAACAAGGGACCTAAACACAAGCCCCTAATTAATTGGTTCGAGGTGTGCAAATCACACTCTAATGGAGGCTTGGGCCTGCGCCTATTAGAAGACATGAACAAAGCCCTTCAACTTAAACTTCTCCGGAAAATTCTAGCAGAACCGAATAACCCATGGGTTAAATTAGTAACTCAAAAATATTTAAAAGATAAGCATATCCTCAATTATGAGAAAAAAAAAAAGGAAATGTATCATGGAAGTGGTCAAAACTGGTTTCCCTTATTCCTCTTTTTAAATGTGGTCTACGATGGGGCATCGCAAATGGCAATTCAATAAATTTCTGGCATGACCTTTGGATTGGGGATGACCCATTAGTAGCTCATGTACCAAATCCAAATTTAATAGACAACAACCTAATGGTTGGCAGGTTTATATCTAAAGGCCATCTTTGGGACACAAATAAATTATATAACGATTTAGGCAACCTCATCAGCAGGGAAACTCTGAAAAATATTATTCAAACACCAATCCCAAAGCACATCCATCAAGATAGACTATACTGGACCCCTAGTAAAAATGGTTGGTTCTCGACCGCTTCAGCTATTGATCTCATCAACAAATCAAAAAATCACTCCACGGCTCAGTTGCACTGGATATGGAAACTAGATGTGGCCCCAAAAACCAAAGATTTTATGTGGCGAGTCTCAAAAAATGGACTATCGACATCTGCCAAACTTGCATCCCGCGGTGTTGGCATTCCCACCGACTGCCCCTTATGCGGAATGAACTTCGAGGACACTGACCACCTTCTATTCCATTGCCCAATAATAACACAAACAATACAACACCTCTCTCCAAAAATATGTAACACAATTCGTGGTGCCTACGATTCCACTTCCAACACAAATGAAACACTATGCACCCTTTACACATCACTAAGTAAAACAGACTTTTCATTACTTGCCACAACTTGGTGGTGCTCTTGGTTTTTTAGGAACAAAGCCCTCTTTGACAATGTTACTCTTAACCCTAAAACAATAGCATCATTCATAACAAACCAAATAACTAATTGGGAAAGCAAAAACGGGTGACATATATATGTGCAGAACAAAGCATTCACAATAAAAAACCACATCTCGGGAACAACAGAAAACTTATAACTAAATAGACTAAACCGAGACAAAACTGGTATAAACTTAACTTTGATGGAGCTTTATCCTCCAACAACATTGGCTCCTATGGATTTCTCATTAGGGATAGTTTGGGTCGTACTCAGTATGTAGAATCTGGCTCCTCCCCACTACCCTCTGTTAGTGGACCATAATGTTTTGGTCTATGGAAAGGAGTGCTTAAAGTAGTAGAACTAAAAATTACACGTATCTGCATTAAAGGCGATAATCTCAGTATTAACAAAAGTCTCAAGTCAGGTACGTCTTGCTCTGTCGAGATCGAGATGCTAGTATCCGACTCTCTGTGTGCCTTGAGCATGTTTTCAGAATATGAGATCTCTCATGTCTTTAGGAACGGTAATCAAGCTGTTGACCGTCTATCTCACATTGGGATCGCTTTCTCTGGCTTGACTTACCCCTCAGATGCAGATTTAAGAAGTATCATCCGTAAGGATGCTCTTGGCTAGTTGGCTTTGCCAACAACCAAATTCTTTCTTGTTAAAAAAAAATTCACCCAAAGCAAGAGGTGGGAGAAAGAGGTGAGACGCACTAACGCTCCTACAACCTGAAAACGAATGTGAGCCATTGATAATTATAACTTAAACGATGAAGATTAAGTTATGCCCAGACATTTATAGTAGTATAGATTTATGCATAAGGATACATATCCTCATTTAGAAAGGGGATTGATAAATACACCGTTAATCTCCGCAACTCCTTGAGGAGTTAATTCCATACCCTGTTGCAGAATACTTTTGACATTGTGCCAAACAACCTTTACGTTGACTTAACTCCGTAACTCCTTGCGGAGTTAAGTTGGCACCCGATTGCGACTCTGTGTCCGATTCTCCTTCCAAGTAGCAAAAAAAAAAAAAAATTATTACGCACCCTAATGCGGAACATCTTTGAGATTTTTTTTAACATATAGGTTAGGGATCTCCGCATCCTAATGTGGACCTCTCTCCGCAACGTTTTGCGGACCTTTTGTCGATGGACTTTTAGGGCGTGTTTGGCACGATGTCCAGGGAGATCCGCAAGGGGTTGCGGAGCTCGGCCTGCAGAGGGTTGCGGAGATTAGCGGTGGTTCTAGTAAAAATTAGCGATGTATTTAGAAAACCGGTTTAGAAAACTATATGTATATATATGCTAAGATTATTTAAGCTAAGCTTCCTTGCCACTGAGCAGGTCAAGTAGTAAAGGGGGAACATGATGCATTTGAAGTACTAGGTATTGGGGTACGCGCTCCGTGCGCAATGTGTCGGATTGTTTGGCTTCTGTATTCAAGCTGCAAGATTAGACTATTCTTTTCAATAGAATTTGAATAAGAACTAACTGCGAAAGAAATTATCCATCTCATTTGTACAATCTTTTCAACAAGAACTCTTTTCAAAAGAATAAAATCAAGCATAGGAACAATAGAATTTGTGCAATCTCAATCATTCTAACTCAAATTATCAACCTAAATATTCTTTTCAATAGGAATGGGATGGTGGTGAACAGGTGAAGCGGTGGACTCTTCAGAAAATGATACTCCCACTGAATCTGAGCAGAGACGAGCAAAATGCAACTCTAGTTCAACAGATTAAAATTTTAACTACTACTATATAGCAGGCTATGTAACTTAAATGTCGTTTTGTCGACCAAGATAAAAAAGGAAAAAAAAATCAGTATGATAAATACTTGTGTATATAACTATTAATTATAATTATGCAAAAGGAAGTTCAGCCAGGCATCTGTTGGGAGTTGGGAGCAACACAGTTAGAGTTTGCCCAACATTTCATTCAAAGGATAGGTTGTGCTGCCGCTTGGTTTCTTCGGTTTAAACATGCAGCCCACTTTTCGATCACAAATGTTGTTTTCGTCTATTTCCTGCAGCAAAGTTTGTGAAGTTTTTGCCTTCGTTTGAGGGATGTTTCACCTCAGTTTTCTTTTTCACCTGTAAATTTCAGTTGTTGGTGCCTTTTTTTTATTGTTCTAGGTCTTTTAGGTACATACTACACCGTCTACACAACAAAATAGCACAAGAAATCCATATCCATTACCCATTACCAACAAAACCACTCAATAGCATAAGGACTCCATACCCATTACCCACAAAACCACTGCTACAATTTTCGCTTGCTGGTTAGACAGAAACCTGTTGACCCTACACAGGGAGGCTTAATGCATTGCATACCTTACTTCCATTTTTTTGGGATTTGAAAATCAGAGAGGAGTTGGACTACATCTCCGGCTGTATGATCTGCTTCTGTTAGGAATAGGCATGAGGTTAAGGCCGAACATTTCCTTTCGAACTTATCTCTTGGTAAATCTTATTAGTGTTGCAACTGCATCTGCACTTTCTTCAATGTGATCCATGTCTTCGTATTCTGTCCTCAGCCATTGGGCTAGCCGTGAGCTCCTCATTTTCAACTCCAACCGGATTCCCCATTTGACGTAGAGAGGTTGTTTGCCCTGTTTAGAGACCCTCTTTCACAACAGCTTACTCAGCATCTGCCTCTTCCGGGACAGGTGCCTCTTACTGCTTCAAACAATAGACATGATTTGAGTTGTTTTCTTGATGCAACTGGCCATTTCGCAACAGCTTATTTCTTGAAACAATAGACATGATATGAAACACTCATGGATCATGGAGTAATGCAACAACGATTCATGGAGGGAGGAAGAATGGCATAACTCAAACTAAGGGAAATAAAGTGAACATCTAATATTGTCTCGCTACCTGAAGCAAAAGCATCCTTGATGAAGGACAGTCTCATATCATATATAACGTGAGGGAGTCAATGCCTAAAAGCTACAAGAGTACAGGACCATAGCGCCTAGCTCAAACATCTAGATAGTGTGTTCCTTTTCCATGTTCCAAGAGAAAATAAGCAATTGAGAAATCAGCAATTAATCGCACCAAATGCATAAGAATTAAAAAAAAAAACCTAAGATCGAGAATTCAACTTACAAAGGTTGGAACAAAAGATGCTTTGATCGAGAGAAGCCATTTAAGAGTTATTGCCCACTTTATCATTCAATTTCAAGTATAAGTCAACAAGTACTCAACCCCATAAATTAAGATCCTTCCGATTCACACACAAACATATGGAGATTACCTTCAACGCATATTCTTTCAAGATAGAAAGCAACATACTCACCTCTCTATCAAACTGTAATATAAAGCATCTTTTGACACAATCCCTTGTAGGCTTGCAGTCACTTCATCCAACTTAATCTTACTACAGGATTCAAAACCAAGATGGAAGGGATAAGAATACACAAAGAAAAGTGGCGAATCAGCGGCCAAGACATTTGGCGCCTTCTTCTTTCTCGGGATGATCGGGTCCTCGAACCGCCTTGGCCCACAGAGGGTCAATCTTGATGGCATCACTAAAGAAGAGGATAAGAGAGGTGAAAATGTGAGGAATTTAATTGAATTGAAGGAAAGTAAGGGTTACCTAGATCCGGGGGCGAGAAGAGAAACCAAAGAAGAATCCACCTACAACAAACAATAACAAATTAAGAGGAATTTGAATGTTCAAAGCAATCAAACTGATTCTTCTAATTTTTCTAACATACACAAAACAGATTTAAAATCTTTCAACAACTGAGGGAGTTATAAAAATTCAGATTAAGGAAATTATTACTCGATAACGAGAAATTAAAAAACAATATAGTATACTCTTGACCCCATATAGAGATAAAATAGGAAACATCTAACAAATTATGTGAGAAAACTCACAGAGATGGGGTAATGTAATACAGTCATGTAAAAAGTGTACAAAAACATATAAATAAGCCCACTCGATAAGAGAACTAAAAGAGACAATCCATTACACTAAAGAAAACAACAACTAGAAAGAAATGAAATACTCTAATTCTCTGAACCAGTCTGTTCCATACATAATGTCAAGATTCAAACAAGTAAATGAATGTTTTGCTTGACGACATGGATAACTAAGCTTGCACAGCAGTTTATCATAGCTAAGCTTGCACCTACCTACTAAAATTAAAGAAGTTTAGGGAGTACAATGTACCTGTTGTATGCTTCAAGCATATTCTACCGTATAAGTTACAAACAAAAAGCCATGTATAATGAAAGACACTATATAGAAGAATACGTTGAAATAAGGAGAAAAAATGTAGAAGTGGGAAGGGAAATCCCATCCATATCTAATCAGTGGGATCATATGAACTTGTATAAATAACAATAAGGATTAATTTCATGACCTTTGCAATAATCATTGCAGATATACACAAATTTACCCTTGCAACCTCAATTCATTGAAGAAGGGCATTCATATAGACAATCTTTCCACACTTATGTTATATTTTGAATCAAATGAACTAGGCCTCGCACCATCCTGCAGACAGCATCACCTTAAACCTCAGCAAAAAAAAATCAACGAATTGTCCCCGATGACGAGAACCCGACAAGCTTTAGGTTGCAAACACAAGTAGAATAGTAACCAATAAGAAAGTAAAAGAAACTGGAATCTCAATAGTTCTAACAGTTTCACTTTAATCTACTGGCAAGCTCCAATAACTTTGTACCTCCAACTTGTACTGAGACATTCAATAGGGCGATTCCTGGCCACAAAAACAAAATGTCTCAATTTGATTTCTAAGCCCTAAACCCTGAGATACCATTACCCAAATCCAAAAAAAAAATATCTCAAATCCAAATTCCAAACCTATCCTAAAGAGATTAGAGAGGTCGAAGTCAATAGCGATCAACCAATAGAGGGAAGAAACCAAAAATCTCGTTGAAGACTAATTGCCAGTAGAAAAGACGAGTCAAATTAGGGTTTAAGAAAATTAACCTGTGAAAAGCTCTTCCAAGATGGATGATGGGCACCGATGGAGAAGGAGATGGAGAGTAGGAGGAAATCCGAAGGAGTCACCGGCGGCATCGGAAGAAGCGGAAGACGACCAGACCGGAAAAGGCGTCACAATCCAGATAAGAAATTGATAGGAAATTAAGGCAGATAAGGCGCTCTGTAGAAGAAGAAGAAAGAAGGCGGTCTGTAGCGGCGAACGAGCTAGAAAGGGATAGGATAAAAAAAAGGGAAAATTTTGAACCTGACCTTTCCGCCATGAACAGAGAAGAGACGCAGAGAGAGCGCGAGCACCTTACTTGGTAATCGACGTCGTTTATTATCGGAGAGCGCAAGCACCTCCCATGGTTTAACTACTTGGTCATCATCGTTGTTGATCAGTTTTTGGGCTTCTGACTCTGTCTCCATCTCTCTCCGTCGGAAAGTTTTGAAGTTCCCAGAGAAAGTGGAGCAGGGAAAGCGTTAGTAAAGAAAAGCAGGGCTTAATTATGAAAAGACGGAACAAGACATTGAAAAGAAAAAATAAATAATTTTAAATTTGAACTCTGAGGGGTAGATAAGTCATTACGCCTATGATAAATTCTGAACCATTGATTAAATTCATTCACCCACAATGAATGGTCATGATTTAGCAATTTTAGCAGCAACAATAATTTAGGTTGGGGAGCATCACTGGTCGTAGATAACTGCTAAGAAGAACGGCTAGGATTCTCTAAAATCTTCTTCTCCCCATGCTTTTATAATAATAGGGATTTATGCATAAGGATACATATCCCCATTTAGAAAACTATATATATATACACTAGATTATTTAAGCTAAGCTTCCGCAACAACTCCTTAAGGGAAAGAAACATGACATAATGCCAGAGATGATTTCACCTAACCAATTTTCTAAATCAATAACTATCAATTTTTCACAAATTCAAATATTGGAAAACCACTAAACCCTATGGACACAACCACAAAATTCTTCTAAAGATTCGAAAAAGGGCATAATTGGAGAATCATTTGTGTAGAAGCAACCTTGTAGCAGCAACATTAACCATCTACAAATTAGAACCTCATGTGCACCACATAAAATATGTAAAAATAGTTGTATACCGCGTGAATTAAGTCATACCTCAAGGGTACCTCGTGAAATTTCCGAAAACAGTATACGTAAATGAAGTTTAAGATTTGTATTGGGCCCAATATCTAGGGTTTAAAAAAGTCCATAAGAAGCCCAAAAGACAAAAGTCTTATTTAATTTGAAAGAAAATAAAGTTAAATTAGGCCCACTTATTTTGTTTCTAATTCATTATAATCGGTAGCCTTGATTTATTTATAAAATTTAAAGTAAACTTAAGACTATGAATTATGTAAATAAACCAGCCTTAAATATACAAAGTAAGTATTTAAAAAAAAGTCATGATTAATGGTTTTAGAACAATGCACATAAATTGATTTTCTTTCGTTTAATGTTTTTAGAACAATGTACATTAATTGATTTTCTTTCATTTAATAATTGATTACTCTTTTTAAGTATAAAAATAATTCAAAATATGAACGAAAACAGGTTTTAAGACTTACTTTGATATATAAGGTGGTATTAATATTTTGTCACAATTTCTACACATAAAAAAAGGTTTTTAGTAGTTCATGGAAAGGAAAAAAAAAACATTTTTAAGAGTAATTTTATGAAATATTTTGTTTTAAGGATGATTTATAATAATTAACCCTATTGTGGTTAAGTCTATACTTATCACATATATTCTACATTAAATTAGGTTTCAAGTAAAGGGGCTTCTTTTTTTCCTGCCCTGTGCCTCTAAAATGATAAAATCGAATAAATCGGCTCGTGTACGAGGTAAATCGACTTGCGCCAACCGACTAGATCAACTGTGAACCTTGATTTTTCACCCATGATAAAGGGCGAAGGAATGGGATCGAACCCGGGACCTTCCATTAACCCACTCTCACTCCTTGATCTACTGGTTTTGCTGATCAATTGATCAAACACTTGTTTTACTTCTTCTTTTTTTTTGCATATGCAAATTAGTTCAAAATATTTTTCAAGACGTAGTGAAAGAAACTTGTACTATATATCATGACATAATTATTATCATTAATATTGCATGTCTTATGTTCGATCTAGGGTTTCTACTTCGAATAGCTCGCGATAAACTCAAGTAAAGCGATAAACATGCATAAACGAGAGACACAAGACTTTGTTTACGCGGTTCAGTTTCCCTACCTCGGTGGAACCTCAGGAGGGGAGGTTCGCCCAATTTCACTAAGCATCCAAAGGTCCAAGGACAGATTCGGAGGTTTCAGATGCACTAGCACTAAGACGCGATTCTAACTAAACAAGGACAAAGAAGATAAACGAGGAATAGGGTTAGAAATCGTCCGTGAAGGACACCGAGAAATCTCATGGGAGATTTCTCCTTGTAGAATCCTCCATTCTTCTTCTACTTCGTCAGACGAGCAGGCACTCAAGTAGCATCAACCCTGAAGAGCACCCTTGAAGATAATCGCCGGCGTCGGGTGGCTAGAAAGTCGAACCCTCGTGTTTCTCTCCCAAACCCTAACCCAGTTGCCCCTTGGCTTACCAGAGAGAATGAGAGCGATGCTACCGTTCTCAGAGGTGTCCAAAGAGGGCTTATAAAGGCTAGGGTTGCAACGTTCGGAAACGAGCCAAGAGATATGAGCTCAGATTTGGGCAAGATGAAATAGGCCTGAATCTGTATGAGCTCAGACCTGCAAGCATCAAACACAAAGGACCCAACAACAAAAACTAAGGCGTCACACATGCACTAGCTTCACCTTATGGGTCAAGGCTAGCCACTGGTCCCTAACATGGTGCAACCATGGGTCCAATGTGCTTTTCCTTGTCCATGGCAATGGCTAGGTCATATAGAACCTTTAGTGAACCTGTCCTAGTAGCTAGTGCATCTTACAAACCAAATAAACCATTGTCTTGAATTACAACTTATTACAAGGATTACACAAACATAACAAATGCCCTCATAATCCTTGTGATACAGTTCTCATTTGGCCACCAGTAGTGAGTATGGATTCCCTCCAGTTCGTCGTCGGTTCAAGAACAGCTAAGGCACTCAGGTACACTCCCATATATGCAGGAAGTTCCTGCAAAAGGAGAATTTGTCAGCTGTGACAATTTTGGTACCAAAGTCGGCAGGATTAAGGTATCCCTTAATCTTCTTCATATCTATAAGATTCTTTTCAACCTGAAGCTTCTTTAGCTACCTCAGTTGCAGCAACATGCTCAGCCTCTGTAGATGACAGAGCTACAATGGATTGTAGCTGTGACTTCTATGATATGCAATTACCAGCCCAAGTGTAGACATAGGCAGAGGTTGATTTTCTATCATCTTTATTTCCTGCATAAATAGAATCAACAAACCCATGCAAATCATGCTTTGAAGCATGTACACCAAACACAAGGCAGTAATTTTTGGTTCCACGGAGGTATCTGAGTAGATACTTCATGCCTTTCCAATGGACATTTCCAGGGTTGGACATAAATCGGCTAAGAACACTTATAGCAAATGCAAGGTCAGGTCTAGTGCATAACATGGCATACATAACAGACCCAACAACAATATCATAGGGAATTTTAGACATCTTTTGTTTTTCAGCATCTTCAGTGGGACAATGTTTCTTAGTTAAGTCTAAATGCCCTCCTAAGGGAATACTTGTTGGTCTAGAGCAATTCATGTTGAATTTATCAAGCACCTTTTGAACATAATCACTTTGAGAAGCCACATCAGTTTCTTTTTTCCTATCTCTAGTGATATTGATGCCAAGTATTCTTTTAGCAGCTCCTAAGTCTTTCATGTCAAAATGCAGTTTCAAGTCCCTTTTTACAGTGGCAATAAGAACTTTAGAGTTGCATAAGATAAGAATGTCATCAACATAGAGGAGCACAAACAAAGTAGACTTAGACTTAACACCTTTAAAATATAAGCAAGTGTCATAACTACTTTTCAGGAAACCAAGTTTCTTCATGCAAGAATCAAATTTCAAGTTCCATTGCCTAGGACTTTTCTTTAAACCATATATAGATTTCTTAAGAAGACAAACATGATCAGGTTTATTAGCATCAACAAATCCCTTTGGCTGGCTCATATAAATGATTTCATGCAAGTCACCATGGAGAAAATCAGTTTTAACATCCATTTGCTCCAAGTCCCAGTCATAAACAGTGGCAACAGCAAGCATTAACCTCAATGTTTTATACTTAACCACGGGTGCAAAGATGTCATTGTAATCAATTCCCTCTTTTTGAGTAAAACCCTTAGCCGCAAGCCTAGCTTTGTATCTAGGTGGTTCACGAGGTTTTACACTTTCTTTTAACTTGTAGATCCATTTACAATCTATGATCCTAGCATTTTTAGGTTTAGGAACCAACACCCAGGTTTTGTTCACAAGCATAGAATGTAACTCATCTTGCATAGCTTTTAACCAATACTTAGAATTTGAATTTTTCATAGCTTGATCAAAAGACTCAGGAGTATAGGATCTCACAAGTTCAGCAGATATGAAGGCAAACTCCACCAAATCAATATCTTCCAATTCAACAAAATTAATATACCATTGTTTGTTGCAGGAGGATGGTCAAGTATGAAATAAATATAAAGTAAAGATCAGACTGACTTCCCTGTCTCACCAAATAAATACAAGACTTCCTACCGTTGTAGTAGAAGGTTGTCAGGATCGAATCCACGAGGAAGCACATCAGCAGTTCTTAGGTAGCAACAGATTCTCACAGACAAGCAAACAGAAGACAGAAATAAAAGCAGAAAATAACAAATAAAAGTAACGAACAAAACGAAGACAGAAAAGACAAAGCAAAGCAGAAAATAAAACAAAGCAGCAGGCGTACTCGATCTCGACGAAACCCTACTCGAGATCGACAAGGGACAGTAAAAACAGAAACTTTCAACTCGACGACAGAAGCAGAAACTCAACTCAACGTAGACTAAAGCCAACTCGATATCGACTAAGGTCCTACTCGATATCGACAAGACTGCTCCTCTGTATCGACAAGATTCTACTCTATATCGATTGTAAAGACAGAAAATTTAAATTGCAAATTTCGAACCAAAACTCAGATTTTCGACAGAAATAAATCAATATATGAAAGACTTCCAAGACCAGGGTATCAACACCACAACGATAACCATGCAAAGTAACACATAAAGGCATAAAAAGATCATGCTTTCCATCAAAATAACTTTCGTTACTAACAAATAGGCATATAGAGGCTTTCGCATAAACCCTAATTGTTACTAACCCTTTTCACATAATTAATCCAAGTTGCATTAAGATCACTTTCGCTTCAATAACACAAACAAGGATCACCTTCAACTCTCGCAAAAGAATCATGCTCATAGGGATAGAAGACGAATTGCATAAAAAGATCTAACCTTTACCGCATCACCTCACATGGCCACCGTCGGGCTCACCCCAGCCCCAGAAGTGGGTGGACTACTCACTCCTCATCGCAATCGCAGACATTGATGTATAAAAAGAAACTTGCATTAAACTAAATTCAAAGCCTTTACAATCCCGGCAATCAACTTTCGCAGAATGCCAAAACCCTAAAAACTTTAGAACTCCTAAAACTTCTCTGTGGAACTACTTCTCTCTCCCTAAAATTGTATCTCTGAATATATGATGGAATCAATGAAAAACCAGCCCCTAGGGCTTTATTTATAGCCTTCTATTCCTTGCTAATCAAGGATAGAATATCTATATCTATATCTAAAACTATATCTAAAATGCTTAAGGATAAATAAAAGCGATAAAGAAATTAAATCTAAATATATCTAAATGTCTTAAAGTGGATAGATCTCCTCTTCCATGATGTGTCTTGATGATTTTGGATAGAATCGGCAATCTTCGAGCCCAAGTAATCCCACACCGAGTAGGATTCGTCAAACCGCGTCACACAGCTTCTGGAATCGTCGTCGATGTCGACAAGGGTCTTGTCGATATCGAGTAGGAGTGTTGTCGACTGGGCCGGCTTCGTCGTCTCGGCTAGCTGGTGCTAGATGTGGCTCGGACTTGGCTCACGAGTGTACTCGATCTCGACGACAGTCTTGTCGACATCGAGTAGGAATGTTCATCGACTAGGTCTTCTCGGGTGGCTCTGCTCGACAAGCTCGGATCTGGGTTCGGAGGCGTCGTCGACCTCGACAAGGACTCGTCGACATCGACTAGGGTTGTGGTCGAGGATGGCTCTCTGGTGATGTCGAGGACTCCTCCTCGGCACGGACTCGGACAGGCGCTAGGTGGCTTGTCGATCTCGACAAGGTCTCCTCGAGATCGAGTAGGGTTACTCAGCGCCTTCGTCCTCGGCTTCTCGATCAGCTTCTCTTCTTGTCGACTCTGGGTGTGGCGTCTAGGCTTCGTCGATCTCGACTAGTGGTACTCGAGATCGAGTAGGGCTCCGGAGCTGGGTTGGTCTGGCTCTCCGACGCTGCTCCTAGTCGACAAGGCCTGCTCGGACGTGTTCGTCTAGATCGAGTAAGGTTCACTCGAGATCGAGTAACCTGGGCTCTCAACCTGATTCGACTGGTTCCGCTGCTTCTTTGACCTTGGACTTCTGTAGTGGTTTTCCAAGCTTTTCTGACCTTCCTTAGAATTGCTGTAAAACGCCTCGAATTCTGCGATTTAAACAGAAACTGGTGTAGATTCCATAATTTGGCAAATAAATATAAACTACATAGATTCTGTACTATTTAACCCAAATGCATGTAATGTATGCAGAAAACGATATAAAAGTTACTGTAAAATATGACAGATTCAGCTCACAACAAACACCCCATACTTAAGCTTGCTTGTCCTCAAGCAATACTTTTAATTGTCATTCAGGGGAAGAAATAAAAAACTCTCAACATATCAGATTGGTGGGGTGAATGCTCTTCATTTGGATCATCAGGGTGATCTCCTTCATCACTGTGGTCATTTGAATGACCATCATCTTGGTTTGAAGGAAGCTCTAAATCATGCTCCCCACCATGAGAGGAGTCATCTTCATGGAAGGGCACATCCTCATCATCTTGAGGTTGGATAGCCTCATGAGGCCAGAAGAAGGTGGGAATATCCTCAGCTGCTTTATAATGGTAAGCATCCTCATCAAAAGTCACATTTCTTGAGGTTATTACTTTAAATCCATGAGGTTGTATCAGCAATAACTTGTAACCCTTTGCGCCCTCAGGATATCCTAACATGACTGCCTTTTGGGCCCTTGGTTGCAGCTTGCCTTGAGACACATGTGTGTAGGCAGTGCATCCAAAGGGCCTAAGGTGTGTCAAGTCAGGCTTTTTCCCAGATCACAACTCTTGTGGAGTCTTAAACTCCATAGCAGAAGAAGGGCACCTATTTATGAGGTATGCAGCTGTGTTAACAGCTTCACCCCATAAATAAGGTTTCATCCCAACATTGAATAACATGCACCTTGCTTTCTCAAGCAAAGTTCTGTTCATTTTCTCAGCTATACCATTTTGCTGAGGTGTGCCAGGGACTGAGAAATGCCTTTTAACACCATGATGCTTACAAAAATCATTAAATGCATGATTACAGAATTCTAAACCATTGTCAGTCCTTAAACATTTCAGCTTATGGTCAGATCCATTTTCAACAAGCAACTTCCAAGTCGTAAACACATCAAAAGCTTCAGTTTTTTATTTAAGCAAGTAAACCCACACTTTTCTTGAGTAATGATCTATAAAAGATAAGAAATATTTTCTACCCCGTATAGTATCAATCTGAGCAGGACCCCACAAATCAGAATGCACATACTCAAGAGGTTTAATTGCAACATAAGAAGACTTAAGAAAAGCATGCTTAGATTTCTTACCATAAATGCAATCCTCACACAGTTTGATATCAATAGGTTTAGAATTAATCATGCCAGATTTAAACAAATGATTCAAACCATTAATGCCAATATGACCAAGTCTAGTGTGCCAAAGCTTGGTCTGATTAAGTGCTACACCATCCTTAACAGTGGTACAGTTCAGTTCAGAAGTTCCTATAACACAGTATAGTCCCCTTTTCTTGATACTGTGTATAAATGTAGTCCCATTTTTAGAGACTTCCTTAATCCCTCCGGATACTTGGAATAATCCAAAATAGATTCAGACATTAAATTTCTCTTAAGATCAGGCACCCACCTAACCTTTTGGAGAACCCTGACTTTCCCATGAAACATTCTAATAGGCACATTTCCAATACCCTTAATAGACAAAGTAGTGTCATCACCAAGAAAAACATCACCACCATCATACTCAGAAAAAGATCTAAACATAGATCTATCAAGAGTAGCATGAATGGTGCAACCAGAGTCTAAAAT
Organism: Persicaria tinctoria; assembly: GCA_037127255.1. Classification (NCBI taxonomy): domain Eukaryota; kingdom Viridiplantae; phylum Streptophyta; class Magnoliopsida; order Caryophyllales; family Polygonaceae; genus Persicaria; species Persicaria tinctoria. The sequence continues at coordinate 21,630,268 of JBANSL010000019.1, read as the reverse complement.
CCAAGTATTAGAAGGCACATCAGAAGAACACACAAGCAGTTGATGAGAATAATCAGTTTGTTGTTCAAGCACAACAGCAGTTTCCTTTTTCTTCTTGTTTTCATCAGCCTTTTTCTTTTTATAATAGTCTTTAATAAAATGCCCAGGTTTGTCACAATAATGGCAGTTTTTATTACTGTTACCTTCCCAAGAAGAGTTAGACTCATCTTTTTCCTTATCTTTCTTCTTAGACTTCTTGTTATTGTTCTTACTCTTAGCCTTTGTAAACAGAACCTCATATTTGTTATTGTTTTCAGTTTTCTTCTCATTTTTGGTTTTGAACACTTTCATGATCTCATTTTTCTCAATAATAGGCTCAAGAATTTTTTCTTTACTCAAGTCATCATTACTGAATTGAATCACATCCTTAAAAGTGTCAAATTGTGAAGGCAGAGAGTTCAATAACAAAACAACTTGATGAGTATCCTTAACCTTATCATCACATCTTTCAAGCTCTTGAGTAAGTCTAAGAAATTTATCCAAGTTTTCATTTAATGACAGGTTAACATCCATTTTAAAAGTGAACAAACGACACAACAGAGATATCTTTCTAGGCAAGGACTTAGTCAAGTAAAGAGACTCAAGAGCATCCCATAGAGTTTTAGCGGTAGTTTTGCTCACCACCTGACGAGCTACGTCGTCATCTAACCTTATCATTATTTCTGAATGAGCTTGCTCATCCATTTCAACCTTGGATGTGTCTGTAGTGCCGGGAGGATAGGCCTCTGTTGCAGCCTTCCAGCACTTCTCCTTGATCAACACAACCTTCATTTTGACTTGCCACATGGCAAAGTCAGTAGTCCCATCGAAGGGCTTCATCCTCACTGTGTTCTCTGCCATAGAAAAAACACAAATATAAGTTATGGAAAACTTAATACAGAGGATCTAAAGCAAGGAAGGCTAGATCTAGAAAACCCTAAAGTAAATAAAGATATTTTTTGTTTTTCTTGTTACTGTAGAACAGAAAACACCAACGAAAGCTAAACGAAGACAATAAACCCTAGATCCAGCGGAAGCTCAAAGAATCAAGGCTGGTTCAACCCTTTTTCGAAGACAAAAGAGAGTCAAGCCTAGGCTCTGATACCAATTTGTTTGATTTAGGGTTTCTACTTCGAATAGCTCGCGATAAACTCAAGTAAAGCGATAAACATGCATAAACTCAAGTAAAGCGATAAACATGCACTAGCACTAAGACGCGATTCTAACTAAACAAGGACAAAGAAGATAAACGAGGAATAGGGTTAGAAATTGTCCGTGAAGGACATCGCGAAATCTCAGGGGAGATTTCTCCTTGCAGAACCCTCCATTCTTCGTCTTCTTCGTTAGACGAGCAGGCACTCAGGTAGCATCAACCCAAAAGAGCCCCCTTGAAGAGAATCGCCGGCATCGGGTGGCCAGAAAGCCAAACCCTCATGTTTTTCTCCCAAACCCTAACCCAGTTGCCCCTTGGCTTACCAGAGAGAATGAGAGCGATGCTACCGTTCTCAGAGGTGTCCAAAGAGGGCTTATAAAGGCTAGGGTTACAACGTTCGGAAAAGAGCCAAGAGATATGGGCTCAGATTTGGGCCAGATGGAATAGGCCCAAATTTGTATGAGCTCAGACCTGCAAGCATCAAACACAAAGGACCCAACAACAAAAACTAAGGCGTCACACATACACTAGCTTCACCTTATGGGTCAAGGCTAGCCATTGGTCCCTAACATGGTGCAACCATGGGTCCAATGTGTTTTTCCTTGACCATGGCAATAGCTAGGTCATGTAGAACCTTTAGTGAACCTGTCCTAGTAACTAATGCATCTTACAAACCAAATAAATCATTGTCTTGAATTACAACTTATTACAAGGATTACACAAACATAACATCTTAATATGAAGAAGCATACAATGTTGCCATCCTAGCTGATTGATATATATATATATATATATATATATATATATATATATATATATATATATATATATATATATATATATATATAGCAGGAACTGGCATTATTCAGTACTTAAAACGTAGAAATATATAAATTAGGATCGATATATAGGACACACACGTGAACAATATCGATCTCTAATTAATGCTTAATTTTTAAAGAAGTCCTTGAACCAGAAGTAAGAATCCTTGGGGTATCTCTTCAATCCATCTTTGAAATCCACAAAGTTGAGACCGAATCGAGGAGTATATCCAGAACCCCACTCGAAATCATCCATCCATGTCCATGCGTAGTATCCTCCCACGTTCACACCCTCCCTGATCATTCATCGTCATCAATCAACTCATTTATAAATATATATATATATATATATATATATATATATATATATATATATATATATATATATATATGGGGATCGATCAATTGATCGATGAGGATATGAGATTTGAGAAGATTACTTTATAGCTTCAAGAATATAGGATAGATGTTCGCGGTGATATCGAATTCTGACGCTGTCTTTTAAAGCCGTCGGATCTTCTACTAATGATCCCTTGTTTTCTTCGGCCATCCCTGCACCGTCAAATATCACTCAATTTCATTAACATTTCATATCAAATTATCAATATATATAATCAAGGGAGTTTAATTATATATGTAATTTTCCCTTAATTTAGTATAATAGTCGGTAGCAATTAAGTACCAAAAGGTTACGTACCATTCTCAGTGATCATGACATATGGATTGTTGTACCTTTCCTTTATGTATCGCAACAGAGTTAGGATGCCCTCTGGATATATATGCAACCAGCTCATATATGTCTGTACGTACAAAACTATACAAATTCAATCATCTCATGCACGCCAACTTTCAACTCAAAATGTATAAAATGATCGCTCGGCTTTTATTTATATATAAAAGAATTTTCCAGTGAGGACACCGCTTATCATAAAACGGGAGGATAAATATAGGGAGAGAGAGAGTATGTTAGATATATAAAAACGCCCAACAAATATATCATTTTTAAAAACTTGTATTTTTAATTATATAAAAAAAAGCATTAAACCGTATATATGATATTTCATATTCTGAATTCACACACACACACACACATAGATAGATAGATAGATAGATAGATAGATAGATAGAGAGAGAGAGAGAGAGTATGTTAGATAGATAGATATGTACCATTGGCTAGCAGTTCGTCAATGAGATCATTGTAGAACTTGATCCCAAGCTTGTTGATTCCTCCACTGATTTTCCCATCTGTTCATAATCCATTTCCAACCTTTTTAAATTAATTAGGGATAATATATAGAGATATTTTGAGAAATTTTGGTATTTTATACCCTTTTACACATTTAATTAGTTAATTAACCACTTTCAATTGTATTTTAGCAGTGATTCCACTACTTGATTTACCATTTTAGCTTTAGTCAGCACTCTAGATTATTTGATTAGAAATTTTAAATTAAGTTGAACGTCCCCTCTTTTCTTGTTCCTTTTTTTTTCTCATTGCTGTGTTGGATTTTCTCCTAATTCTTAGTCACAAATCTTTAGGAGTTTTGGTGCTCAGCTGTTGGCAGGGGCACAAGCAGGAGTTGTGATTGATAACAACAAGGTATTTTGATATATAACTGACTCGAATGAACTCAAATAGGTGTTTTGCCTGCAGAGCCTTCTGATGACGATTTTAGTAGTGGGTTGACGAGTGGTATTATATACTGTGCACTGTCCTCAACAAGATTCAAGCCGGAGCAATATCGAAGGTATGGTTTCTGTTTTTAAGCATATATAATTTTTAGCTAAGAAAATGGCCATCTTATTGTCTTTTGGGAAATGTTTATGAATGCATTGTGCTTCTGTCTTCTAGGTTGTGGAAGTTTCAAATGATTCTGTTATAATTCATGATGGAGCATCTTAAATGGCGTAACAATATACTGTATTGGAGCAAAATATTGACTAAAGTTAGTAAGTTCCTCTTAGAGGTCAAAATTGTTGTCTAGATTCATGTTCAAGAAGTTGAGATATTGACATTCGCATAACTCATACGTATCAAGACTAAATTGGCATCAAAATCCAGAGTTGTAGATTTGTAATGAGATTAGGGATCTTATATAATGGACAATTTTTCAGATGAACTTCATTGGGTATAGGCGTCATCAAGTTCTTTGGTGCAAGATAACGACCCATGTTTACTTGTTGGTATGGTGTGTGATTTGCTTCGTAAGTTGTGTAATTTTTGTCAGCAGTGAAAATCAAGATTTGTCGTTTTATTGCTTTCCAGTTTACAATAAGTTCTGTTCTTTCGTATTCGTTTCAACTTGAGTTTGTTAAAAGTATTAGTTGTGTAACTAATACTTTTTTGTGGGAATTAATAATTACAACATCAACTATTTTTTTGTGGGAATTTTGCAACAAACTAAATTCCACATTTTAGGCATGTACAAATTATTAGAATTGAACCAAAAACCTAAATTTAGTGCAAATCCCACTAGTACAATCATTAAAGTATCATCAACCAATATTTGAAGTAGCTGACATTAATGAAGTGCAATCACAAACGTGTCATCAGTGAATAAAATAGAATCGATGAAAATATATCGATATACAGTTGATTAAATTAAAAAAAAAGTGGCATTAGTGTCATCAGTGAATAAAAGTAGAATCGATGAAAATATATCGATATACAATTGATTAAATTAAAAAAAAAAGTGGCATTAGTGAATAAAAGTAGAATCGATGAGACTATATCGATACACAATTGATTAAATTAAAAAAATGGCATCAAAAGATTTGATTAAAAAAGTGACATCAAAACGCTACTTTGAAAAAGTTGCATCACATTAAAGAAAAAAATGTTATCAAAACACTACTTTGAAAAATTATGGCATCACGGTTAAAAAATCTCATCAAAAAAATTGACATAAAAATGGCATCAATGGTCAATGTGACATCTCAGTAAACAAAAAATATCATCAAGGTTTAAAAAAAAGTGGCATTAAAAAAGTGTCATCAAGCCATTTCATTAGAAAAGTGGCATCAAAGTGAAAATAAAATGTAATAAAAAAAATGGCATCAAAACGGTAAAAAAATTGGCATCACAAAAAATGTCATCAAAAAAAATCTAAATGAGTTGGTCAACGTTGACAGATCGACGGTCAAACAGTTAACCATTGACCATTACTACCCTATTTGGATGTGGTCTATCTCACATAATTTAACTTTTAAGATGGTTAGTTACCTAATTAGATTTTCATAAGTTACTATTTATCTAAATCCCCCTAATATATAGTTTAACATTACTAAACAATTAAGGAAATCTTTTGATGTATCAATTTTAATATTAGTTTTTAACTCCTTAAATTATGTACGCCGAAGTCAAATTTATATTTACAATCGGATGGAGTAAATAATATGAGACGGATGAAATATATATTAAGGATAAACTTACTAGGTAATATTCTTGACCATGAAATGGAGAACCTGAATGACTCCAAACCCATTTCCTTCATCGACTTTACATCTTCCTAAAACATAATTAAACCAACACGAAAAATCATTTTTATATTATATATATATATATATATATATATATATATATATATATATATATATATATATATATATATATATATATATATCACAATAAGTCACATCAAATTAAAATTTTGGAGATACTGTATGAATAAAGTAACGTCACGTTTCGACTAATTATAATCGCAAATAATCGAATTAGGTCGATCTAGATTTTATATATTTGGCCCCAAATGTAGAAAAAAGGTTAAATATATTCAATTTGAAGCACATATGTTAAACATGGTAAGTAGTTAGAATTAGTAATTAAACAATTAAGCCAATTGGGTGATTTGGTTGGAAACGTTACGTACCTTGTATCGGTGATAAAAGTCTTGAGCCACATCTCCATTCGACTGATCTGCGATCTTTTCTGTTAACATCCAACTTTAATTCAATCAGACCTCATTTGATTTAACGTGAAAAATAGACTTTTCAGGAAGTAACTTCTCGAGATATATAATTCTCATGAATTCTATTTAATGAGAAATGAAAAAATATGTTTGGTTGAAAATAAGTTCCCATAAATTCAATTCCTATGTTTTGTTTGGTTAAACATTGCGCGGTTTATTTTTTAAATCATAATAATATGACATATTAATATTGTAAAATTTTAATAAAAGTTAGTGTAAAATTAAAAATGTATAGTTTTATTGGTTGAAAAAACTGCAATTAATGTAAACCATTTCTGGTGGTTTCAGCTCGAAAGGACCTGCGAGAAGTACTCAAAGGTCCCCGGTTTGAATCCCGCCCCGGGTGGCCACTGGAGGGTTTACCTAGTTGTTAACTTCAGGGCTCATGGGATAAGTCGGGTGCTAATTGCTAGTAGCTCCGGATACCCACGTAAATTAAAAAAACTACAATTAAATGTAATGATAACACCTCATTAAAAATGATTCTCGCTTAAAGAAGTGTATAGATATAGATATTTTAAAATAAATCTTATTAGAAAGAAAAAAAAAATACTGCCACTATAATATTATATAAAAGATTGAACTAAAGATAATTTTACGAAAATCTCTTAGATGAAAGAGAGAATTTATAAGATATATTCTCGTGCTTTTAATTTAATATAGTATTTTTAAAAATTACATATAGGTATCGTTATTTATTAATTCAAACCCTCGTTTAGAAAATATAAAATATATGTTAAGTGAAACTTTAATCTACAATCATTAAACCAAAATCATACTTTAGATAATTTAATAAGATCATTAAATTTTGATGTATATAAAGAAAATTTTTGAATTTTGAATTTTTTTTATGTGTATATAGATAGATTAAAAAAATTTAATGGGTATATGTATATATATCCAATTATGGATAGATTGAGATATATGGTAAATAATAAGGTTAATTAATTAAATTATTATGGAAATATACTTACCTAAAATAACGTACTTAGCATAAAATGACGACACATGACAAAATTGCTTCTCATTTAATAATATATATATATAGATTTTCATAGTAATTTATTTCAAATTACTCTTATAACCTTTTACTTTTTGTTTAAAATCAAAATCTATATGGGTAAATTGGAGATTTTATTTATAAAAAATAAATTTTATAGGAGATTTGGAAAAAAAGATGGAGGAAGTAGATTTTACCTACCCCTCCATGGTAAGTTAACTTCAACCATTTCATGGGAATTGAAATTCCTAGATTTTCTCATTTTAAAACAACATACCAAACACATGTATTGACTCCTACTTCCTGAGATTTTGAACTTCCCGAGAAGTAGAGAGCTAACCAAACGAACCCTGACAGATAAAAGTTAAATGAGGAATATATATATATATATATATATATATATATATATATATATATATATATATATATATATATATATATATATATATATATATATATATATATATATATAATTTTTCATTTTTAAAAAAAAATTATATAAAAAGTTAAAATAAAATACTTTAGTGAATGGGTTAAGTATTGTTTTAGCTAATTAATTAATTTGTTAAATTGAGCAAAACTATATATATATACCAGGGTGTTGCTTAGTGAAGACATCCCAGATGCTAAGTCCTCGCCCATCTATATGTGCTGCTCCTTCATACTGCAATCACATTTATGAAAACAGATTAACCAGGTTGAGAAATAACATAAAAAAATTAATTTTCAAAATTAAACTTAAATCTTAGATTAATTTACTTACTTGGTAAGAAGCAGAGCCAGCCCCAAACAGGAATTTCTTGGGGAAACTAGTCCGCTTAAGCGGAATGCTCATGTCCGCATTGACGACACGAAGATGAGCTATGGAGGTGATCGCCACTACGAGCCCTATGAGAAGGAAGATGGAGGAGGAGACTACATGGTAATTTTTTTTGTGAAGAGATTTGGAGGTGATCGCCATTAGGAGCCCTATGAGAAGGAAGATGGAGGAGGAGACTATCTGGTAATTTTGTTTGTGAAGAGATTTGAACACAACACCCCACTATATATATACACACACACACTGCCCTAATTTACGTGCTACATTGATCAACATATGAAATTGTATTTGTATATGCATGCAATACGATTTTATTTCTATTTAATTCTTTCTAATCCAGATATATACTTTTTAATTAATGTTAAATCCCATTCTAATTAAGCATTTAAATTTTATCTGTATTTTATTTTGTTCCCTTTCCTTTAAATTATTTCAAAGGTGTGGTCCAAAAACGTCCCTTCAAATGTTAGAATATTTCAAGAAATATTACGATGTTATTAACAATAATAACTCCCAAATTTTAAAATATTGGTGTAGTTTACCCTAAAAATAAGGAATTACCATTTCCTTTATTTTATTTTAAAAACAAAATCAGCTAAAACATATGACTTCATTTGACATTGTAAAGCAAGATACCAACTAGTACAATTCCCACACCATGTCACAATTTTTCAAAAATAAAATAAATTAGGATTATGCAATTTAATAAAATATTAGTTGAATATTTGAATTAAACTTATAACAATAAACTACTACAAAGCTCATTCAAGATGAACTCAAATATAATACAGTAGTATATAAAGATTTCTGTGTGCGTGTGTACATGTGCATTTGGGCGTGTATAATATATTAATATAAAATGTTGAAATAAACTCAATGGTTATGTAAAAGATGAAAATAATTGTAAAAAGAAAAAAAATATGACTGATATGAAAAGAAAAGAAAAGGGGAGAAGAAAAAAACAATAGAAGGAAAAAAAATTTAAAGGAAAGAATATATTTGATTGATTTGGTTTACTAATTAGTAAGATAAATAAAAAAAGATTTGAATCGAATAATTTGAAAAATGAAAAAGAAAAAGAAATTGAAAAAACAGGGTTTTAGGATTGAAATTGGAGGGAAAAAAATTAAAAGGGAAAAATTTGAGAAAAAACGTGATTGGTCATAAAGGAGTGAAGAGTGGAGAGAGCATCACGTAAGTAAAAGTATTCTAAATTAAGTATATAATAATAATAATAATAATATGCTAGTACAATTCCCCTGCCATTGCGTGATTTTCTAAAACTCAAATCTTAATAATATAAAAAAATAATAATATAAAATATTAATAAAAGTTAGGATAAAAATCATAAAAATCTTTACCATAAATGTATGTTATAATTCTCTCATATTTTTTTTTCGTAAAATCTCATATAAATTATAATACATCAATATAGATATTTTAAAATCTCAGATTGTTGCGACTCGGGTGGCCAAGACCGTCGAGCTTATGGGGCTTGTTGCCAAACTTGAGGATCCGCAAAGTGAGCTACTTTTGAATCGGGGCTTGTTCAGGTATCTCTAGACTCTACTTCACCTTGCGTACTTGTCCGCAGGGTGCCGTTGTTCCAGCTCAGTCTACTTTTGACAGTGCCCTCCGTGGCTGTTTAGAGCGTATTGTGGCTGCTTCTGGACCCGGGTTTGGTGATTGGCAGTGGAGGTTGGCTACTCTTCCGTTTCAGTACGGGGGGCTTGGGGTGTATGTTGTTGGTGACGTCATGCATTATTCTTTTCTGGCTTCGCGCCTGCAGTCTTCTGGGTTGCATTCCTCGCTCATCCGCCTTGCTGGGCTGCCCTTGGGTGAGGGGGCCTCTTTCGATGCTGCGCTGTGTGATTTCAATGGTCTTACTGGTTCTGACTTTAGTCGTGATTCTTGCGAGTTCGCTGCCCCCAAACTTATGAAGAAATTGGCAGATGTGTACTTCGCCCGGATTGTGGCTTCTTCGGAGTCGGTTTTCTCATTGACCCCGCAACAGGTGGTGTTATGGAGGTCTCAGCATGGGCCCCATTTAACTGATTGGCTTAGAGCAGTTCTTATTTCTAGGCTCAGTCAGACCATGAATGGTAGGACTTACAGGTCTGTCCTCTGCTATCGTTTGGGTATCCCTCTTTTTCGTGCTAGTCTTCCTTGCTCTGCATGTGGTCGGGTTTTTTAGGATGACACTTTTGGGGATAATGCTGTGTCGTGTTCGAGTTCTGTTGGGCTCAAACATCGGCATAATCTTGTCCGTGATACCCTCTTCGATATTTGCTTCCGTGCTGGGATCTCCTCTAGGAAGGAAGTGGACATTGGTGTTGTTGACAGTCTTGGCGGACCTCTTAGGCCCGCTGACATTCTTCTTTACTCTTGGGATCGGGGTCGAGATGTGTGTGTTTATATCACGGGCTCCTCCCCCCTCACTCAGACCTGCTTGGCTTCCTTCGCTCCTGGACGATGTGTTCTCGACGCAGCGCGGCGTAAGTGCACCAAGTATTGGGATGTATGCTCTGCTGCTGGTTATGGGTTTTGCCTTTTTCTTTCTCCTCCTTTGGTGAGCTGGATGGGGATGCGATTGCGCTTCTGGGACGGATCCGCTCCTTCTCTTTAGCCTTAGATTCTAGTTCTCGTCTAGCTGCTCATATTTCTACCAGAGTTTGTTTTTCCATTGCTAAGGGGGTTGGCGCGCTGCTTGTTTCTCGGTTACCCGCTAACTTCTTGTAAACTCGGTTGTTTGATTTCTATACTATTTGGAGTTTATAATAATAATAATAATAATAATAATAATAATAATAATAATATCATTGTAACTTTGTTTAAATTTGATGTGTCTTAAGTAGACCTGTCAAAACACAACCCGACCCGGTGACCCGACCCGACCGACCCGAAAAATTTTCGACCCGAACCCGAAAATTTTGACCCGAAACTTTTTTTCGACCCGAACCCGAAAAACCCGAAATTTTCCGGGTAATTTGGGTTTCGACCCGGTGACCCGATTGACCCGGTAATTTTGACCCGATTTACCCGATTGACCCGGTGACCCGATTGACCCGGTTGATTTATAATTATATATAATTAATTTTTTTATATATAATTAAAATTTATCACAAAATTATCAAATAATGATTTTTTTAATTTAAAAAAGAAAAAATTGACAAACCCGAAATCGACCCGAACCCGACCCGAAACCCGATCAAACCCGAGTTCGATTCAACCCGAAAAACCCGAAACCCGTTTTACCCGAGACCCGTTTTACCCGAGACCCGTTTTACCCGAAACCCGAAGTGACCCGACCCGAACCCGACCCGAATGACCCGTTTCACAGGTCTAGTCTTAAGTAACGAATAGTTTTATTCAATTTTTTGAATTAAACTCCATAGTTAGTAAATAAATTTGAGTTAAGCTCAATAGTTATATTAGATTGAATTTAATGTTTTAAATTAAGCCTAATAGTTAGTAAATAGGGGTTTGGTTGGGAAAATAAAAAAAATGAAAAGAAAAAGTGTGATTGGGTGGAAGAGAGAGAAGGGTGGAGAGCACATCACGTAAGCACAAAGTATTCTGAATTAAGTATATATATATATAGTTAGTAAATAAATTTGAGTTAAGCTCAATAGTTATATACTTATATTAGATTGAATTTAATGTTTTGAATTAATCCCAATAGTTATTAATAGGGTTTCGGTTGGAAAAATGAAAAAAAGAAGAAGAAAAAACGTGATTGGGCATAACAGAGAGAAGGGTGGAGAGCGCACTACATAACCACAAAGTATTATGAATTAAGTATTATTTATTATTATTATTATTATTATTATTATTATTATTATTATTATTATTATTATTATTATTATTATTATTATTATTATTATAAACTTGCTTCTATTAACCAATTACTATTTACAAGAAATTAGTGGGTAGCCAAGATACTATCTGCGCACCCACCCCCTTAGCGATAATAAAACTGAGTCTAGTGAAAATATAAGCGGCAACACGAGCCCCGACATCCTGAGATACGGAGAATTTCTTAATCCGCTTCAGCAAAGCAACTGCATATGTATCTAACTCCCCCAACGAAGAGAATGAGAAGGGTATGAAACCATAACCAGCCGCCGTGCACAAATCTCGATACTTGGCACACTTACGCCAAGCAGCATCAAAAACAACACGACCAAGCACAAAGTCAGACAACCCAGACCGAGTCAAAGGGGAGGATCCCGTCAGATCGACACAAACATCCGACCCTCTGGCCCATGAATAAAGTAGCAAATCCGCCGGACGAAGAGGATTATCATGCCCATCAATCAAACCGATATCATCCTCCTTACCGACAGAAATCCCAGACCTGTAGCAGATATCCAATAAGGTGTCGCGAACGAGGTTATGTCGATGTTTAATGCCCACAGAACAAGCGCAAGACACAGCATGGTCACCGTAGACATCACCATCAAAGACCCGAGAACAAGCGGAACATGGTCTGGACACCACGAACAATGGAACTCCTAATCGATAGTTAAGCACACTACGAGGGGTCCTTCCATTCATAGTCTGCCCCAACCCAGAAATAGGAACTGCACGCAACCAATCAGATGAGTGAGCACACTGTTGAGACTTCCATAATGCCACCTGTCGCAGAGTCAATGAGAAAACAGAGTCTGATGTAGCAGCAACCTTCGCGAAATATATATCTGTCAGTTTCTTCATAAGTTTGGGAGCAACGATTATTATTATTAGTATTACTACTACTGCTACTACTGCTGCTACTGCTACTGCTACTGCTACTCTCCTACTACTACTACTGCTACTGCTACTACTGCTACCACCACCACCACTACTACTACTCCTACTACTGCTACTACTACTACTACGATGGGTCCTGCTACTACTACTCCTCCTCCTCCTCCTCCTTCTCCTACTACTACTCCTACTACTACTACTGCTGCTACTACTGCTACTACTGCTACTACTGCTACTACTACTACTACTGCTACTCCTACTACTCCTACTACTACTCCTACTACTACCACTCCTACTACTACTACTCCTCCTCCTCCTACTACTACTACTACTACTGCTACTACTGCTACTACTACTGCTACTACTACTACTACTACTGCTACTACTACTACTACTACTACTACTCCTACTACTCCTACTACTGCTACTACTGCTACTACTGCTACTACTACTCCTACTACTGCTACTACTGCTACTACTACTACTACTACTGCTGCTACTGCTACTACTACTACTACTACTACTACTACTACTACTCCTACTCCTACTACTACTACTACTACTACTACTACCTACTACTACTACTACTACTGCTACTGCTACTACTACTAATCAAAGGGTGGAGTGCGCACCACGTAACCACAAAGTATTCTGAATTAATATATATATAGGGGAGGGTTCAAGTGAGAAAAATCTGATCTGGTTAGAAGGAAAGAAGGGTTTTTATTGGTGGAAACGGATCTGAATTTTAAAGTAATAAAAAAATACCCCCACGTGCTTCCTCTCTCTCCTCAAATCCCTCTCGCACTTCTCGCTTCGAGACCGCCACTGCGCCGCACCTCTAATCGAGAACGTCGCCTTCAACCTCATTCGGCCGCTCGCCACCAGGAAGGCCAAACTCCTCCACCGCCGCCACCACTACCCCGTCGACCATGCCACCGTCGTCGTCGATGTGCAGCGCGTCTTCCATGGCCACTCAGTGCTTCCTCCATCTTCTTCCTTCCCTCCTCCACAACTGAGTCCAATCTCTTATCCTCGGCGATGACCTTGACTCCAGCTCCACTCTGTTTGAAGAGATCTCATGAATATATTCCATGTGCCAGTGTCAAAACCTTTTGTTTTTTGTCTTTTCGCTCTATGATTTCTAGGGTTTAAGTTTGTCGTTGTTTTTTGTTGGATTGGATTACATTAGGGGTTTTGGTCACAAATTGCCGGAAATGGTTGTAAATTGATTAAATTGGTTTAGATTTTTGGATTGAAGTTGATATGATCGCTTAGGATACTGGGATTGAAGTTTCTTCAAAGTGGTTCCGTTGAAGCTGCCCGCATAGTGCTCATCGAAATGCGTCAGAGAGAGGGTCGGGAGAGATATCGAAAACAGATAACGAGAGAGAGATTGCTAATGAACCAATTTATAAGCTAATGAACCAATTATAAATAATTGAAATCTACATCGTGGAATATTTGATCACTTGAATTAATAAGCTAATGAACCAATCGTATATATAACTTATATTATAAATTGGGTAAATGGTAGCCCATATGTGTTCGTGGAGTCATTTGGAGGTTGTTTTTAACCATGTTAAAATTATGATTGAACTATATAAAATAGAAAGTGGTTCATGAATTTTATAGTAACTAAATAGATGTTGGTTCAATAACTAAATAGAGGTTGGTTCAGTAATTATATAAGTTAGTTCAGTGACTAAATAGAGAGTGGTTCAGTGACTAAATAAACGTTGGTTCAGTGACTAAATAGAGGTTGGTTCAGCGGCTAAATAGGTTGGTCTAGTGTCTAAAATAGAGGTTGGTTCAGTGACTAAATAGGTTGGCTCGGTGACTAAATAGAGATTGGTTCAGTGACTAAATAGAGGTTAGTTCAGTGAATAAATAGGTTGGTTCAGTGACTAAATAGATGTTGGTTAAGTGACTAAATAGAGATTGGTTCAGTGACTAAATAGGTTGGTTCAGTGACTAAATAGATGTTGGTTCAATGAGTAAATAGAGTTTGGTTCAGTGACTAAATAGGTTGGTTTAGTGACTAAATAGAGGTTGGTTCGGTGACTAAATAGAGGTTGGTTCAGTAACTAAATAGAGGTTGGTTCAGTGAATAAATAGAGGTTGGTTCAGTGAATAAATAGAGGTTAGTTTAGTGACTAAATAGGTTGGTTCAGTGGCTAAAGAGAGGTTGGTTCAGTGACTAAATAGGTCTGTTCAATGGCTAAATAGAGGTTGGTTCACTTTTAATAAAATTGTTGAACCACTGTAAATAAAATTATTGAACCACTGTGAATAAAATTGCTGAACCAATGTGAATAAAATTGCTGAACCACTGTGAATAAAATTGCCGAACCACTTTGAATAAAATTGCTGAACCACTTCTTGTCAATTTTTTTTTCAACAAAACATATACAAAGTGGGTGTTTATGTGTAGATAAAATTAAATTACACCCAAATATATATTTTTTAACAAGTGGAAATGCCAAAAATGATTTTTAAAAGTTCATGTGAACACTTTTACATGTACGTATAATTTCTAATTAATTAGTAAGTTAGCGCGTGCAATTAATTAGTGTGTATGTGAGAGTGGGGGAGTTGCTAATTAATTTGCTTTTTGTCATATTTTTAATTCACTTTTGCACACGTGGACCAATCAAATTGCTTCTTTCCTTCTCACTTTTGGGTGTGTGTACCCGAACCGAACCCTATATATATATATATATATTATAAAATATTAATAAAAGTTAAGGCAGAAATCATAAAAATCTTTACCATAAATGTATCTTATCATTCTCTTTGAATTTTTTTTAAATCTCACATAAAGTATAATACATAAATATTGATATTTTAAATCACTCGGTAATTGCGATAATAATAATAATAATAATAATAATAATAATAATAATAATAATAATAATAATAATAATAATAATAATAATAATAATAATAATAATAATAATAATAATAATAATAATCTCGATCCCTATGTTTAGTGGCTATCCGACTTGTCCCAGTTGTGAGCTTGACAGGATGGACTCATTTGGAGATCATGCTCTACATTGTAGTCGAGGAATTGGGGCCAACCACCGACACAACATGGTATGAGATGTTTTGGCAGACATATGCTATAAAGCGGGCATTGTAGTTCAAAAGGAAACGCATACAGGTATGAGCAGCGACGGTGGTGTTGAGCCGAGGTCGGGTAATCTATTGGTTTATGGGTGGGATAGGGGTAGAGACACTTTTTTTGACGTAGTTGGGGCTTCGCCGTTCACAACTACAGCCAATGACTCCTTTTTACCAGGCAAGACAGTCTCTCAAGCCACGGAAAGGAAGGAGAAGAAGTACGCGAATATTTGTGCTGCTAAGGGGTATTGCTTCATGGCATTTGCGTTTTCTACTTTGGGGGAATTGGGAGATAAGGCTATTGTTTTTTTTTAAGCGGGTTCAGTTGGTTACGAAAAGTCATGGTACGGGGTTTGTTAACGGCGATTTTGTTTTTTCATAGAGTTGGTTTCACTTTTCAAAAAGGCGTTGGAGCCCAATTTGTTACGAGGCTTCCAACCAAATTTATGTAAGCCATCTTTATAATAATAATAATAATAATAATAATAATAATAATAATAATAATAAGAAGAAGAAGAAGAAGAAGAAGAAGAAGAAGAAGATTTTGTTCTGGGCCGGATTTTGGCAATTGGCAATGGAGGCTCACCACACTGCCCTTCAGGTTTGGAGGCCTTGGTGTTTGTTCTGCAGGTGATGCTCTCTTTTATGCTTTTCTAGCGTCGCGTTTACAAATTGCTGGCCTGCAGAGTAAGCTTCTCCAACATGCTGATGTCACATCATCTGGTTTCACTTTGGAGGACGTCGTGCGTGTTTTCAACAATAAGGTAGGAACTGATATTCTAAGTAATCCAAGTGAGATTGTTGCCCCCAAACTCATGAAGAAATTGGCAGACATATATTTCACATAGATTACGAAAGATGCATACACTACCTTTTCCTTATCACCGCGTCAGATGGCTTTGTGGAGTTCTCAGCATCGAGACCATGCTACTTATTGGCTTAGAGATGTCCCCATCTTTGGGTTGGGTCCGACTATGAATGTTAAGACGTATCGTTGTGTGTTGTGCTATCGGTTAGGCATCCCTTTATTTTCCATTTCGAAGCCTTGTTCTGCTTACTCCGGGGTATTTGAGGGAGACATTTTTGGAGATCATGCTATGTCGTGTGCTGGTATTGTAGGGATTAAACATCGCCATAATGTTGTTCGTGACACTTTAGTGAATGTCTGTTATTGTCATGGGATCTCAGTTGGTAAAGAGGTTGATATTGGGCTATATGGTGGAGACAGGAAACCCCTCCGTCCTGCGGACATGCTTCTGTATGCGTGGGACGAAGGGTTGGATGTTTGTGTTGACGTGACAGGGTCATCTCCCTTGACGCAATCTGGGTTGAGGGATTTTGTTCCCGGACATGTGGTGGGGGAGGCAGCTTGTCGTAAGCGGGTCAAGTATCAAGATAAGTGTAAAGCCATTGGTTATGTGTTTTTACCCTTCTCTTTCTCTGCATTGGAGGAACATGAGACAGACGCCATAGCCCTTCTAAAGAGGATCCAGAAATTTGCTCAAGCTCACGATATAGGGGCTCAAAATGCAGCTCATATTTTCACTAGGGTGGGGTTTTCTATTGCTAAAGAAGTGGGGGCCCAGATTGTCTCTCGACTTCCCACTAATTCTTTGTAAGCTCCTATATTTATTTTATAATAATAATAATAATAATAATAATAATATCATTTTAAATTTGTTTAAATTTGATGTGTCATAACCAATAGGTATATTCAATTTTTTGAATTAATCCCAACAGTTATTAAGGTATAGCTAGATATATAGATAATTAGTAAATAGGGTTTTGGTTGGAAAAATAAAAAAAAAAACAAAAAAAAACGTGATTGGGCAGAAGGGAGAAAATGATGGAGAACGCGTCACATAAGCACAAAGTCTTCTAAATTAAGTATATATAATAATAATAATAATAATAATAATAATAATAATAATAATAATAATAATAATAATACTAATAATAATAATAATAATAATAATAATAATAATAATAATAATAATAATAATAATAATAATAATAATAATAATAATAAAAACGTGCAGGCCTGGTATTTAGATGATGGTACTATTGTAGGGGACACTCTTGTGGTTGGTCAGGTTCTTGATATGATTATGTCCGACGGTCCTTCGTTGGGGTTGCACCTTAATGTGGATAAGACCGAGGTCTTCTGGCCTGTTGTGGACCCTAGGAGCTTGGTGCCTGGTGTTTTCCCTCCCGTCATTGCTCGTCCTGTCTCTGGCGTTACAGTCTTAGGTGGTCCCGTCAGTATTTGCCCTGTTTACAGCTCTGAGATTGTCGCGGCTCGGGTGGCCAAGACCGTCGAGCTCATGGATCTTGTTGCCAAGCTCGAGGATCCTCAGAGCGAGTTGCTTTTGATACGGGCTTGTTCAGGTATCTCTAGACTCTACGTCACTCTGCGTACTTGCCCCCCAGGTGCTGTCGTCCCTGCTAAGTCTACTTTTGAGAGCGCTCTTCGCGTCTGTTTAGAGCGTATTGTGGCCGCTTCTGGTCCAGGTTTTGGTGATTGGAAATGGAGGTTGGCTACTCTTCCGTTTCAGTACGGATGGCTTGGGGTTTATGCTGTGGGTGATGTCATGCATTATTCTTTTCTGGCTTCGCGTCTGCAGTCTTCTGGTTTGCAGTCTTCGCTCCTCCGCCTTGCTGGGCTGCCCCCGGATGGGGGGGCCTCTTTCGATGATGCTCTGTGTGATTTCAATGGTCTTACCGGTTCTGACTTCAGTCGTGATTCGTGCGAGTTCGCTGCCCCCCAACTTATGATGAAACTGGCAGACGTGTACTTCGCCCGAATTGTGGCCTCTTCCGAGTCGGTCTTTTCATTGGCCTCGCGCCAGGTGGTGTTATGGAGGTCTCAGCATGGGCCCCATTCGTCTGATTGGCTCAGAGCGGTGCCTATTTCGGGGCTCGGTCAGACCATGAATGGGAGGACTTACAATTCAGTGCTCTGTTACCGTTTGGGTATTCCTTTATTTCGGGCTGGGCTTCCTTGCTCTGCTTGTGGTCGGGTTTTTGAGGATGATATTTTTGGAGACCATGCGGTGTCGTGTTCGAGTTCTGTGGGGCTTAAACATCGGCATAATCTTGTCTGTGATACCCTCTCCGACATTTGTTTCCGTGCTGGGATCTCCTCTGGGAAGGAGGTGGACATCGGGGTTGTTGACAGTCTGGGTGGACCCCTTAGGCCCGCCAATATTCTTCTTTACTCTTGGGATCGTGGTCGGGATGTGTGCGTTGACATCACTGGTTCTTCCCCCCTTACTCAGACATGCTTGTCTTCCTTCGCTCCTGGACGATGTGTAGTGGACGCTGCGCGGCGTAAGTACACCAAGTATCGGGATGTGTGCTCTGCTGCTGGATATGGGTTTATCCCTTTTTCTTTCTACTCCTTTGGTGAGCTGGATGGCGATGCTGTTACTCTGCTGGGACAGATCCGCACTTACTCTTTAGCCTTAGATTCTAGTTCTCGCTTAGCTGCTCATATTTTTACTAGAGTCTGTTTTTCCATTGCTAAAGGGGTTGGCGCACAACTTGTTTCTCGGTTGTCCGCTAACTTCTTGTAAAACGGTTGTTTGATTTCTATGCTATTTGGAGTTTATAATAATAATAATAATAATAATAATAATAATAATAATAATAATAATAATAATAATAATAAATTAAGCACAAAGTTTTGGGTGGACCTGCCAGCGCGTGCCCTATTTTCGGCACCGACCTTGTGGCGAAGAGAGTGACTAGGATTATAGAGCTTGGATTCTGTCTCGAGGATTGAGGATCCATAGTGCGAGTTGCTTCTGCTTTAGGATTGTACGGGTATTTCGAAACTTTACTTTGCTTTGCGTACTTGTTCACCGCGTGTCTTTGGGCCGGCCTAACTCTCTCTCGATGCGGCACTCCGTTCTAGCTTAGAACGTATTGTCACCGCGTCTGGACCTGAGTTTGGTGATTGGTAGTGGCGGCTTGCCACCTTCCCTTTTCATTTTGCTGGGCTCGAAGTATATGTTGTTGGGGATGTCCTACATTATGCTTTTTTGGCGTCTCGTTTGCAGTCTGCTGAGTTGCAGGCTAAGCTCCTACGCCTTTCTGGTATCATTGTTCCTGATCCTACTTTTGATGATGCTTGGCGTGGTTTTAATGAGACTATGGGTTCTGATCTTCTACGCGATCCTAGTGAAATCGATGCCCCCAAACTTATGAAGAAATTGGAAGATATGTATTTCGCAAAGGTTGTTGCTACATCGGACTCTGTTTTCTCTTTGACTCCGCGACAGGTGGCAATGTGGAAGTCTCAGCAAGGTACTCACTCCTTCGATTGGTTGCGTGCAATTTCTATTTCTGGGTTGGGGCAGACTATGAATGGAATGACCTATCGCAGTGTGCTTAGCTATCGACTAGGTGTTATGTTGTTCACGGTGTCTAGGCCATGTTCGGCTTGTTCTCGGGTCTTTGATGGTGATGTCTATGGAGATCATGTTGTGTCCCGTGCTGGTACCGTGGGCATTAAACATCAACATAACCTTATGTGCGACGCCTTATTGGATATCTGTTTCAGGGCTGGGATTTCTGTCGGTAAGAACGTTGATATCGGTTTGGTCGATAGGCACAATAGGCCTCTTTGTCCGACAAATTTGCTTCTTTATTCATGGGACAGAGGACGAGATGTTTGTGTTGATCTGATGGGATCCTCCTCCTTGACTCAATCAGGGATGTCTGACTTTGCCCCTGGCCGTGCTGTTGTTGATGCTGCTCAACGGTAGTGTGTCAAGTATCGTGATTTGTGCACAGCAGCGGGTTATGGTTTCCCGCCCTTCTCCTTCTCTTCGTTACTACAACGGGTTGTGTTGCTTTGCTGAAGCAGATTCAGAAATTCTCAGTATCTTAGGATGTCGAGGCTCGTGCTGCATCTTATGTTTTTACTAGACTTAGCTTTGTTATCGCTAAAGGAGTGGGTGCCAAGATAGTATCTCGGCTACTCACTAATTTCTTGTAAATCTGTTTTTATTATATAATAATAATATCATTGTAACTTTGTGTAAATTTGATGTGTCATAACCAATAGTTATATTCAATTTTTTTTATTTAAACCCAAAAGTTAGTAAATAAATTTGAGTTAAGCTCAATAGTTATATTAGATTGAATTTAATGTTTTGAATTAGGCTCAATAGTTAGTAAATACTCCGTAGGGTTTTGGTTAGGAAAATGAAGGAAAAAAAGAGAAAAAAATGTGATTGGACAGAAAGGATAGAAGGATGAGAGCGCCCCACGTAAGCACAAAGTATTCTAAATTAAGTGTATATATATAAACTTAGTAAATAGGGTTTTAGTTGGGAAAATGAAAAAGAAAAAAAACGTGATTGGGCGGTAGGGAGAGAAGGGTGGAGAGCGCACATCTAACCACAAAGTATTCTTAATTAAGTATATATAGATATATAGATATTATAAAATATTAATAAAATTAGTTAAGATGGAAATCATAAAAATCTTTTCCATAAATGTATCTTGTAATTCTCTTAGAAAACTTTGTTTTTTAAATCTCATATAAAGTATAATACATAAATATAGATATTTTAGATACATATGAGATTGCCTTGCTGAAACGGATTCAGAAATTCTCTGTATCTCAGGATGCGGGGGCTCGTGCTGCAGCTTATATTTTTACTAGACTCGGTTTTATTATCGCTAAGGGAGTGGGTGCCCAGATAGTATCTCGCCTACCCACTAATTTCTTGTAAATAGTAATTGGTTAATATAAGCAAGTTTATAATTAAAAAATAATAATATCATTGTAACTTTGATTAAATTTGATGTGTCATAACCAATAGTTATATTCAATTTTTTTAATTAAGCTCAATAATTAGTAAATAAATTTGAGATAAGCTCAATAGTTATATTAGATATAATTTAATGTTTTGAATGAAGCTCAATAGGTAGTAAATAGGGTTTTGGTTGGGAAAATGAAAAAAAATGAAAGGAAAAAAATGTGATGGGGCGGAAGGGAGAAAAGGGTGGAGAACGCGTCATGTACAAAGTATTCCGAATTAAGTATATATATAGATATAGATATAGGTATATAGATAATAATAATATTATTATTATTATTATTTTAACTTTTTAAATTTTATTTGTCATAACCAATAGTTATATTCAATTTGTTGAATCAAACCCAATAGTTAGTAAATAAATTTGAGTTAAGCTCAATAGTTATATTATATTGAATTTAATGTTTGGAATTAAGCCCAATAGTTAGTAAATAGGCTTTTGGTTGGGAAAATGGAAAGAAAATGAAAGGTAAAAACGTGATTGAGCGGAAGTGAGACAAAGTATTCTGAATTAAGTATGTGTATATATATATGTGTGTGTATATATATATATATATATATATATATATATATATATATATATATATATATATATATATATATATATATATATATATATATATATATATATATATATATATATATATATATATACACACAGGGAGTGGTTCCAGAGTGCACACCTCTTAGGGTGTGCATTGTGCACAAATATTATTCGGTGAAATGTGAAACATTATTCGGTGAAATTTTAAGCATTATTCGGTGAAATGTGAAACATTCTACCGAACACTGTTATGTTTTTTTTTTCCGTTCAGTTCAGATGAAAACGTCCCAATTCCACTGAATAATTTATAACATTCTACCGAATAATGTTTAGTTTTTTTATTTATCCATTTCAAATAAAAGAAACCCCAATTACCTAAACAATAGTTACAATTTATATGGAATGCCTCAAATTTCACCAAATATTGTTTCACATTCCCATAAACAATACTCACATTTCACCGAATAATGCTTCAAATTTCACTGAATAATGTTTCACATTTCACCGAATAATATTTTGTGCACAATGCACATCCTAAGCCTTGTGCACAAGTTACCCATATATATATATATATATATATATATATATATATATATATATATATATATATATAGGGTTTTGGTTGGGAAAATGAAAGGAAAAAAAGGAAAAAAAACGTGATTGGGCGGAAGGGAGAAAAGAGTGGAGAGAGCGCATCATGTAACGACTCGGATATAAATATCCGGGTTACGTTTCGAAGGTTGGATACCTTCGTTCGTATCTTGCAATCCAGGTACGGGTCAAGGTTTCAAACTTCTAAAAGATCAATATTTAAAGCGGGGATTTCAAACCCCAAAATAATTGAAGGGTCATTGGGTACCCTTAACCTATCCTAAAGGCCTAAGTCGCGGAAGTTCATTTGAAGAAAGCAGAAAACAAAAGTAAAGTACAACTTGTCACGTCGAGGCATGGTCAAAACCAAAACAATAAAACATAAGTCGAAAAGTACATTAACCAAAGTAGCGAGTCAGTTCGGTTCCTTGCATTCTCCCAGAAGGATTTCCCAAGTCATGGAAACACAGAGTAAGGATATCTAAAAACAATTTGTGCGGTTGGGATCAGACCGAATCCCTCCCCCCTCCCATATTGCACTCTGGGTACCGCAAGCAAGCATACGCATACGCTAATCTTACAATAAAGATGCTCTAATGCAGTGCGGAATTTAAACACACAAGGCATGCTTTTATCAAGATATAATATAGTGCAGAAAGACAATAAAGGGCCCCAAACAATGCCAAGTAGCATATCCCTCTCCTACTCTGCCTCCTATTTCATGAGCGGACCTGGCCAGTACAGTACCCCATTCCATCATATATGTGTGCACATAATCATCATCATATCATGCTCATCATCATATCAAGTCATATCATCATATCATGCTCATGCCCGATGGTGTCGGGCTATCTCATCATCATCATGCTCATATATCGACACTACTGACTCATGGCGAACCCGATGAGACTGGGCTACCCTATGACCCTAGCAAAGACTCTAGGACTCATAGATAACGACTGATCTGTTTTCAATCACACAGAGTATTCGAATGCTCACCCATGAGTGCAACCCTAGCATGATACTACATGGCATGCTTTTAATATGCTTATGCATTACCTAGTATGTCATATGATCACAAGCATTAGGTTTTCTCTTTCAAATTTGAGTAAGCCCATAAAGGAACTTACTTGGAGAAGCGTGAAATCCAAAGCAATCATAGTAATAGCAAGCAATCCAATCAGGTCAAAATCACCTAACGAGTAATACATAAAATGCATAAGTCTAAGTTCTAAAGCATATAATGACCATGACCCATATAGACAAACAGGATCCAAGCTCATAACATCGCTATCATCATTATCTCAAGTATCTCATATCTTATCGGATCATTTCATCATCTCGTCACGGCATCTCATCATAACTCATTTCCATATACTCATGTCATCATAATATCTCGTCATCATAACATATAAAGTCATGTAACAATCATGTATCATCATCTAATATAAGTCATATTCATACTCTACTCATCATATCATACTTTCATACTTAATCACATATCCATAATCATACTTATCAGCCATATAATAGCATGTTTTCATATATCTCAACGCATCATAATATCATCTTTAAGGACATATATCAGAATATCATCTCATAATTCATGCTCAGCAATTAAATCGTATCATAACACATCATGAGATGCTTATCAGATTAATATCTCATCATAGATCATATCTACCTATATCTATATATCTATATCTATATAACATATTAAAACAGAAGCATTTTTTCCACGTGTCACAACCTTAGAACAAGATATTTATAGAAGTTAAATTATTACATAATCAAATTATTTTAGTCAACTAATTAATATATCCTTTAATATAGTTATGTCAACTTATTATTATTATTATTATTATTATTATTATTATTATTATTATTATTATTATTATTATTATTATTATTATTATTATTATTATTATTATTATTATTAAATAAAAACATATTACAACAAATTAGTGGGCAACCGAGATACTATCTGGGCACCCACTCCCTTAGGAATAACAAAACCAAGTCTAGTAAAAATATAAGCTGCAGCACGAACTCCCGCATCCTGAGATACCGAGAATTTCTGAATCCGCTTAAACAAGGCAACCGCATCTATATCTAACTCCCCCAACGAAGAGAAGGAGAAGGGTAAGAAACCATAACCAGCCGTCGTGCACAAATCCCGATACTTGACACACTTACGCTGAGCAGCATAAACAACAACACGACCGGGCACAAAAGTCAGACATCCTAGACTGAGTCAATGGGGAGGACCCTGTCAGATCGACACACACATCCCGCCCCATATCCCAGGAATAAAGGAGCAAATCCGCCGGACGAATGGGCTTACCATGCCCATCAACCAAACCGATATCAACCTCCTTACCTGCAGAAATCCCGGACCTATAGCATATATCCAATACGGTGTCGCGAACGAGGTTATGACGATGTTTAATGCCCACTGTACCAGCACAAGACACAGCATGATCACCATATACATCACCATCAAAGGTCCGAGAACAAGCGGGACGAGGCCTAGACACCGTGAACAACGGAATACCTAGTCGATAGCTAAGCACACTACGATAGATCCTTCCATTCATAGTCTGACCCAGCCTAGAAATAGGAACTGCACGCAACCAATCAGAGGAGTGAGCACTCTGCTGAGACTTCCATAAAGCCGCATGTCGCAGAGTCAAAGAGAAAATAGAGTCTGATGTAGCAGCAACCTTCGCGAAATATATATCTGTCAATTTCTTCATAAGTTTGGGGGCAGCGATTTCACTAGGATCGTGTAGAAGATCAGAATCCGTAGTCTCTCTAAAAGAACAACAGACATCATCAAAAGTGGGATTGGCAGCAGTGATACTAGAAGGACGTAAATGCTTAGCTTGCAACTCAACAAACTGCAAACGTGACGCCAAAAAAGCATAATGTAGGACATCCCCAGCAGCATACACTCCGAGACCACCAAAATGAAAAGGGAAGGTGGCAAGTCGCCACTGCCAATCTCGAAACCCAGGCCTAGACGCAGTGACAATACGCTCTAAACTAGAACGGAGTGCCATATCAAAGGAGAGTTGGGTCGACCCAAAGACACGCGGGGAACATGTACGCAAAGTAAAGTAAAGCTAAGAAATACCTGTACAGGACCGAAGCAGAAGCAAATCGCACTGTGCATCATCAATCCTCGCAACAAAATCCATAAGCTCTATGGTCCTAGCCACTCTCTTTGCCACAAGGTCGCTGCTGAAAACAGGACATACGCTGACAGGCCCACCCAGAACTTTGATACCGCGCGATGGTCGAGCAATAGAGGGGGGGGGGGGGGGGAACACCAGGGAGCCGACTCCTATGGTCTTCCGTAGGCTAAAAAATCTCGGTCTTATCCATATTAAGATGAAGGCCAAAGCGGGGACCATCCTCCATAATCAGATCTAAGACTTTCCCCACAACTAAAGTGTCCCCAACAATAGTGCCATCATCCAAGTACCAAGCCTGCAGACTCAGGCCAAAGGAGTCTCTAATCTTTCATACCAAAGGATGTAACACTAAGGCAAAAAGAAGAGGGCCTAGAGGATCTCCTTGCTGAATGACAAGAGGAAACCATGTCGTTGTTCTTGCCAAAGAATACTCAAACTCACCACTAGTATAGTGTGTAAGCAAGAGATCGATCCACATGGAAATCTATTCAATTCAAGTATCAATTCTAATCGCTAGTAAGAATACGGGGGTTTTTGGTGTGAAAAGATCCGCCTTTTATCAAAGCGGAAGCAAGCAAACAGAGTAAATAGATTGTAGAATGCAGTGGAGAGAAATAGGTTCACCTACAATTTATCACTTTGATTGATGAATTCGATCCTTGTTTCAGCCTCTAGTTCTTGTCTTTTCCTATCAATGTCCTTGTCCAGATCTTAGGTAAATTACTAGACTTACGAGTCCTAGCAACCCTTATCTCTAAATAACCCTAACACGGTTAAGATTCAACCTAGAGATAGCATTAAGATTATGAATTAACCAAGGTACACATAATATCAAGCTACGAGTCGATATTCAACATGTATTCAACTTCCTACACATCCAATTAGTCCTACGAGTCCTAAAGGGATATGATTGCCACTTGGGTTAAGGTTCACTACGAGGAATCTACAAAACCCCAGCAATTGAATGAATCTACTCTAACTAGTCGGTCAGGCTAGAGAGAATAAAACACATTCAAGCAATTAAGCACAAAGAAGTCGAAACATTGAAATAGGAATAAGAACTAGATTAAGAAACTCACAATTCAACAATCAAAGATCCAAACTGTAGGCGAAACCTTGAGAGTTTAGTTGCTCATGCTCAACGGCGCTCTCAACAATGGAATAATGTGCATAAGCTTGATGAAATAATAAACTAGAAAAGTCTTATAAAGCCTCTAACAAGTCGGCCAAAGAATAAAACAAAAACCCTAATTAAAGTCCAATTCTAAACGGCGTGTTTCTGCGAGGGCCGCGGGGCGGCCGGCGATCAGCGAAATCGCTCGTCAGAGGTTCGGGCCGCGGGGCGGCTTTTACTGTTCACAGAGATTTTTCCGTTTCGAATTTGGTCTCGATGTCAACACGAAAGTTGTAGATCTCAAAGAGAGCTTTCCAACGCATGGTTATAATAGTCAATCCGACCACCGAGGCCTCCAAAAAGTGCGAAACAAGACCATAAACTATGCTCCCTATAATATAGTCGGGCAGAACTAGAGTAACAAAACTCTACCCATCAGGATAGAACCGGGCAATGACGGCGAACTTCCTGTAACATGGTCACATGATCAGTTGAAAGCATTCTGAAAGTCTACCATCAATATAGAAAGACTCTCCTCGCTACCACGAGCCTCAACAAACCAATTCAAAGCATGCAGAATGACCTCTCCTCCACCGGATACCCCGACCCCAAACTGAAATCCTGCAAAATAACCAGAAAAAGAAGGACCGGCCAAACAAGCACCAAACTTAGAGACAAGGCGTCTCCAAATTGTGCCAACTGCAATAGGACATATACCACCACCCGGTTTAACCAGCGGTGTGAGAGGAGCACTAGCAACGTACTCACCCAGATCCTACGGACAACGACCCTCAAGGAAAAGATTAACCACCCGAGCAATAGAGGAGATCAACTCATGTGAAATAGCAACAAAAGCTCCGCCCAAACAATCCAACAGATGTTGAGCACGGAACCCATGCCTCCCACATGATGTGCCACGCGGAAAAATCTGAATCATATCCAAAACAATAGCTGAAGATGCAAGAAGAGGATGGTGATCGATCAACAGGCAAAGGCGACAAGTTGGGAGATGGGGCAGTTGGGTGCGCTTATCCTGCAAAGCCGCCAGAGTGGCATTATAATAAGGAGCAATACCTGCTGAAGAAAGCACCCGAACAGCGGCAGTATAGTGACCATCACAAATCTTCCTCCGACATTGTCGAAGGTTAAGCTCACACAAATCAAGGTCCTCCTCGACATCAAAAGTAGGGGGAACCTCAAGCAAGGTCTCCTGTAGAAGCTGCAAACTGCCGCCAGGCACACCCCAAGCCTGAATAACACTAGAAATACTCTCCTCTTGAGGCTGACGCTTGACAGCAGTCCTACACTAAAGATTACTCCGCGGGGAAAAGGTCTTAAGTATACAAAGAGGCATCACAAGCAAGCAAATCTAGCAGGAGAGGTCTCTAGGAGAGTCAGCCACACCATCTAATGCCGCTTTTAAAACCCGTGAAAATCCTAGGCGAAATTTAGGAGGGATGGATCTCACGGTGCGTAACCCCATAGAGAACAAACGGTCAAGCGAAGATATAGACAAACCAACAGGCACAGCCCCAACATCAGACAAGGGAACCGACGGAGCTACAGGTCTGGGAATATCGTAATTAATAAAACGAACAAGACCATCACCATAGTCCGGAGGTGCCACAGAATCAACCTGGATATGCCGACACCGAGCACGAAAGGTATGGGTTTTAAGGTATACCCCACATAACCAAACTCCCATACACTTTAAAGTTATCTCAGCCTCAAAATAAATAGTCAAACTATCACAAAGAGTTTGACGAGTAAGTACCTGAGCGTCACCACTACAATGTCGGTTACGAAGGTGCCTGAGCATGGAGGTTTTAACAAGACCTCTACCACCACCATCAAAGCACCCACAAAGATCCACAAAAGGACAATGCTAACAAACAAGGTCGGGTATAACTGTGTCGACGCCAACTCCGACAGGCCGGCCTACCCAAACGCTAAGATGGACACTGACCTGAAGAAGGAGTACTATATGTCGCCGCCACTTTAAACTTGAACTCAACCCCGTGATGATAAAATTGAAATCGGCCTGAAGATGGACACCGGCCTACCCAAAACAACGTTGACTTTTCCAAACATGAAATCAAATGAAATTGAAAGAGGGAGTAGCAAATTTCACCAAAATTATTTAATTACTCCACCAATCAATAATCAATCTCGTGAGGATGATTGATTATGATATTGCCAAGCAAATTCGGGAGGAATTCACTTGTTGGTAGAGCAATTCGTCTCCGATCACTTGTTGGTAGAGCAATTCGGGAGGATGATAATAATATTGTATACTTTATATAATTTTATTCTAATTTATCTATTTATATGTATATCTATATAATATTATAAACTACTTCTTATGTTTTAAGCAATGAGATTAACTCAAAACTATTTTTCAATAATGTTACATCATATATTAACGAATAACTATTTAAGAGAATCATTTTATTTATTTATTTCTGTAATTAACATATTTTATATTTTTTAATAAGTAGGTTTAATTCAAAATATTAATTAATATATATTAACACATACTACATTTTCTAATCAATAGGTTTAATTCAACACATTTGAACCAATAAATTTTTAATCAATCAAATTATAATAGAGTTTTTATTTACTTAACATATTTTACATTTTCTAATCAATTGGTTTAATTCAAAATATAAAATTAATATATTTATATTTTCTAATCAATTGATTTAATTCAAAACATTAAATTAAACTATAATCTATATTTAAATATTAAATAAGAAACATTTTGAGGTTATGATCTCATAAATTGTTAATAATTGAAAATTTATACATTTTTAACCATCTATATGTATTTAATTGTTAAGGAAATGAGAATATTTTTGCTAATGTGTCATAACCACCTTCATTTTATGGATTTTATATATTTTTTACTTTATCAACTTCCTACATTTATTAGTCGATGATACCTTTGTTAATCATTTATTTAATTATATAATAGTACATTTTTTATTATTAAGATTTTTTAACAAAACCGCGCCATAGCGCGGGCACTACACTAGCTAGTATCACATTATATCATAACAATATCAACATATCATAATCTATGTTCACACAAGCTATCAAATTTATTCATCAAGTTAGGCAAGGTAAGTCGCTCTCCCAAGATTTCCCAAATTCCTTATAGAATCTCAAGTTAGACAAATCTTTATTCCAAATATTTTTCCCATTTCATACTTGACCCGAAAATCCATTTACAAACATTAACCATTTAAATCAACTTATTTTATTATTTTATCAAAACAAATCCATTAAGGTTAGAGTATTTTCCAAAATCCCTCTATTTAATTTTGCTAAATCCATTTCCAACCTGTAAAACCTTTTCCCATTTTTTTTTTCAAATCCAAGTCCAAATAATATATTTTTTTAAATCTTAAAAATATTATATATTGTTTATGTATATACCAACTAGCTAATATCTATATTGAATATATACTTAAAACATAGGGTAAACGGAAGAAAACCACCCTCAAAATATGTCACATTGCTCAAAACCATCCCTTAAATTCCTATTTACCGAAAACCACCCTTAATAATAGTGTCATTAGCAATTGACCACCCTTTTAAGTTTTCCTTCTAAATTATGTTAAATTTTAAACAATACCGTTTTTTCTTTTTTTTTAATAACACTTAATACAAAAAAAAACTGTAAAAATGGGGAAAGAAATCCACAGTTCCATACCTTGTTTTGCATAAATCATACTAAAAAAAATTGGGGCTTTGTGTGAATTAGACAAGTATATTGATGAATTTTAGAGCTCTAATTAGGGTTGATTTGAGGAGGTTGTTGAGACTTTCAATTGGGGCTTTTGTGCGAATCAATTTGAGGAGGTTGTTGAGACTTCTAATTGGGGCTTTCGGATGGCTTTGGATGTAACGTCGATAGCCTAGTATTCCGTTAGACGTGGTAGTTGCTGCAATTCAAAATACCCGACAAAATAATTCGAAACCCGCTCTCTCAGCCTTATCCCGAATCGAAATTTCAAATCGAATTTCCAAACCCGAATTAATTAATCTGATAAAATCTCGATCTTATTTTAAAATCTCCAGTCAAAGTAGCGGAATTTAAATTCGTCGGAAAAAATCATTTAAAATTAATCATGCTTGAACTCATTTTAAGAGATTTTAAATAATCCGATAGCTCGAGGACGGAAATTTTCAAACTTGACCAAAACTCCATATTTAATCCCTTTAAATCATTAATCGATTAAAATATTATTTAAATATTTTCCGGTTTTTACACACCACGTATGTAAGCACGAAGTATTTTGAATTAACTATATATAGTTATAGTTAGTAAATAAATTTGAGTTAAGCTCAATAGTTATATTAAATTGAATTTAATGTTTTGAATTAATCTCAATCGTTAGTAAATAAGGTTTTGGTTGGGAAAATGAAAAAAAAAATGAAAGTAAAAAAAGAAAAAATGTGATTGGGCGGAAGGGAGAGAAGAGTGGAGAGCACGCCTCGTAAGTACAAAGTATTCCGAATTAAGTAGATATGTAGATATATAGATAGTTAGCAAATAGGGTTTTGATTGGGAAAATGAAAGGAAAAAAATGAAAGGAAAAAAAAACGTGATTGGGCGGAAGGGAGAGAAGGGTGGAGAGCACGCCTCGTAAGTACAAAGTATTCTGAATTAAGTAGATGTATAGATATATATAGTTAGTAAATAAGTAAAAAATAAAAGGAAAAAAAATGTAAATGTACAATAGAGATGAAGATGAAAAAAAAATGAAATATATGTTTTGAATTAAGCTCAGATAGATAGATAGATAGATAGATAGATAGATAGATAGATAGATAGATAGATAGATAGATAAATAGATAGATAGATAGATAGATTTTATTGATTTAGTGTACTAATTAGTAGGATAAATAAAAAAGTTCCTCAATTTGACTCGCAAATTTTCATGAGTTAATCATGAAAAAATGAACGAGCACAACAACAACAATAAAATTTCTCAAATTTGATCGTCGTTCGAAAGGAAACCTCGGGCCGATTCATGCACGATTATCTAATCAAACTAATATCTCAACTACATCAAACAAAAACCAAAACGACAACGACAAAATGCGCAAAATGTGCATAATGGATTCACATGCCCCATCCTACTTTCTTCAAACCACACAATTAGAATATGACAAGAGAATAAGGGACCTCAATTCATAAGCACATGTGGAAATAGGCAAAACTATAAGACAAATGATGAATTGATGATGAAGAAGAAAACAAAGAGACCGTATTTGACAACCAATTCAGGCTCAATTACTTTCACGATGGATAAACTTCTTCAAAGAATCAAAATTACTCACAAAACATAGACCACAAACCCTAAGAGGCAAATGCAGAACCAGAAGCCGGAATCCAAGATAAAGTGTTAAAGTAACAAAAAATCAAGAAGATGGGTAATTGAATTTTACTGCGAATTAGGATTGGATTCAGCGGCATTGTTATCAACGTCTTGGTTCAATGTTTTGATTTAATCTCAATAGTTAGTAAATAGGGTTTTGGTTGGGAAAATGAAAAAAAGTTGAAGAGAAAAAAAAGAAAAAACGTGATCGGGCGGAAGGGTGGAGAGCGCGCCACGTAAGCACGAAATATTCTGAATTAAGTAGATATTGAATTTAATGCTTTGAATTAATCTCAATAGTTAGTAAATAGGATTTTGGTTGGGAAAATAGAAAAATAATTGAACGAAAAAAAAAAACGCATTTGGGCAGAAGGGAGAGAAGGGTGGAGAGCGCGCCACGTAGGCACAAAATAATCTGAATTAAGTAGATATATAGATATATAAATATATAGATAGTTAGATAGGTACCAAATAGGATTTTGATTGGGGAAAAAAAATAAATGGGAAAAAAACCGTGATTGGACAGAAGGGAGAGAAGGGTGGAGAGCGCACCTCGTAAGTACAAAGTATTCTGAATGAAGTAGATGTATAGATATAGTTAGTAAATGAGTAAAAAATAAAAGGAAAAAAATGGAAATGTATTAAAGAGATGAAGATGAAAAAAAAAATTGAAAGGAAAAAAAAGTGTGTTAGGGCGAAAGAGAGAGAAGGGTGGATAGCGCACCACGTAAGCACAAAATATTCGGAATTAAGTAGATATATAAAGATATAGATTTTATTGATCGGTTTAGTGTACTAATTAGTAGGATAAATAAAAAAAGTTCCTCAATTTGACTTAAAAATTTTCATGAGTGAATCATGAAAAAACAAACAAGGACAACAACAACAATAAAATTTCTCAAATTTGATCGGCGTCCGGAAGGAAGCCTTGGGCTGATTCATGCACGATTGGCTAATCAAACTAATATCTCAACTACATCAAACAACAACCAAAACGACAACGACAAAATGTGCAAAATGGATTCACATGCCCCATCCTACATCCTTCAAACCACATGTGAGACTAGGCAAAACTATAAGACAAATGAGGGACCTCAATTCATAAACACATGTGAGACTAGGCAAAACTATAAGACAAATGATGAATTTATGATGAAGAAGAAAACAAAGAGACCGTATTTGACAACCAATTCAGGCTCAATTATTTTCATGATGGATAAACTTCTTCAAAGAATCAAAATTACTCACAAAACATAAACCACAATTCCTAAGAGGGAAATCAAGAACCAGAAGCTGGAATCCAAGATAAAGTGTTAAAGTAACTAAAAATCAAGAAGATGGGGACTTCACTTTTACTGCGAATTAGGATTGGATTCAGCGGCATTGTTATCAACGTCTTGAGTTAATGTTTTAAATTAATCTCAATAGTTAGTAAATATGGTTTTGGTTGGGTAAATGAAAAAAAAAATGAAATGAAAAAAACAAAAAACGTGATTGGGCGGAAGGGTGGAGAGTGTGCCACGTAAGCATGAAATATTCTGAATTAAGTAGATATTGAATTTAATGCTTTGAATTAATCTCAATAGTTAGTAAATAGAGTTTTGGTTGGGAAAATGAAAGGAAAAAAAAACGTGATTGGGCGGCAGGGAGAGAAGGGTGGAGAGCGCGCCACGTACGCACAAAATATTCTGAATTAAGTACAGATATAGATAGTTAGTAAATAGTGTTTTGGTTGGGAAAATGAAAAAAAAAAAAAGTAAAAGGAAAAAAAAAAGAAAAAACGTGATTGCCGGGAAGGGAGAGAAGGGAGGAGAGCGCGCCACGTAAGCTCAAAATATTCTGAATTATGTAGATATATAGATATATAAATATATAGATAGATAGTTAGCATATAAGATTTTGATTGGGAAAAAGAAAAAAAAAATGAAAGGGAAAAAAACTGTGATTGGACGGAAGGGAGAGAAGGGTGGAGAGCGCATCTCGTAAGTATAAAGTATTCTTAATTAAGTAGATGTATAGATATAGTTAGTAAATGAGTAAAAAAAAAAAAATGTAAATGTATTAAAGAGATGAAGATGAAAAAAAAATTGAGATATATGTTTTGATTTAAGCTCAATAATTCCTAAATAGGGTTTTTGTTGGGAAAATGAAAAAAAAAATTGAAAGGAAAAAAAAATGTGATTGGGCGAAAGAGAGAGAAGGGAAGATAGCGCGCCACGTAAGCACGAAATATTATGAATTAAGTATATATATTAAATTTAAGGCTTTGAATTAATCTCAATAGTTAGTAAATAGGGTTTTGGTTGGGAAAATTAAAAAAAAAATTGAAAGGAAAAAATAAGAAAAAACGTGATTGGGCAGAAGGGAGAGAAGGGTGGAGAGCGCGCCACGTAAGCACAAAATATTCGGAATTAAGTAGATATATAGATATAGATAGTTAGTAAATAGCTAGGGTTTTGTTTGGGAAAATGAAAAAAAACAATTGAAATGAAAAAAAAAACGTGATTGGGTGGAAGGGAGAGAAGGGTGGAGAGCCCGCCACGTAAGCTCAAAATATTCTGAATCAAGTAGATACTAGTACAGTACCCGTGCCTCGTACATTGTAATCAATATGCATAAGATATAATTGGGTTTTCTAACTTGCGATCTTGTGACATACATTTTATAAATTTTGAATTCAGGAAAATATTATACAGTGTGAGACTAAGTTAATATTTTTAGGTAATCTATTTTCATATTTAGATTATTAACCATAATTGTTTTGATTGATGTTGTCACTTCCATATTTTATATAATATATACGGGGTATTATATTTCCCTTATAATCTTCTTTATCACCATCTTCCTTAACTTCTTCAACTAAATAAACCTTATTAGCTTCGCCACACATCAAATATTGAATCTTTACCTTCTACATGCTTGTAATTAGACCTGTCAAACGAGTCATTTGTGTCGGGTTCAGGTCGGGTCACTTTAGGTCCTAAGTAAAACGGGTTCTGGGTATTTCCGGGTTGGCGAACCCAGGTTTGACTGGGTTTCGGGTCATTTCGGGTCGAGTTCTGGTTTGCCAATTTTTTCTTTTTTAAATTAAAAAAATCATGATTTGATAATTTTGCGATAAATTTAAAATTCTAAAATTAAAGATGTTATTCATAAGTTCTAGTGCTTGTAATTATATACTATATCTGATCGAAAATATTTGATTTTTATTATTTCTCATAATTTTTAATAAAATTTAATAATATATAAATATCAAATTTTTAAATAATTTTTTAAATATAATTTTATTAAAAATTTGATCTTTTATATATTTTTACATTTTATTAAAAACATTTGATTTTATTATTTCTCATAATTTGTAATAAATTGTAATAATATATAACATATCAAATTTTTAAATAATTTTTAAAAAATAATTTCATGCAATTAGTAATAAGCATAGAATTGTTTTAATATAGTAATATTTTTTTAGAATTTTTATCTTCTTAAAAATTGTGTTGAAAAATAAAAAATCAAATAATATCGATGGGATGGAGTATTACACAATACAAATAGATATGAAATTTGAATTGAAAATGAAAGATTAAGTGATTGTAATTATAAAATGTAATAAATTGGAATCTCCATAAAAAATTTAATCATATATAATTAAAAATCAATCGGGTCAAAATTATCGGGTCAATCAGGTCACCGAGTCAAAACCCATATTACCCGGAAAATTTCTGGGTTTTCGGGTTCAGGTCAAAAAAAATTTCTGGGTCAAAATTTCCGGGTTCGGATCGGAAAATTTTCGGGCGTTCGGGCCGGGTTGTGTTTTGACAGGTCTACTTTTTTTTTTTATGACGTGTAGGTTCCGAGGTTATCGACTAGTTCTCCACGGGCTGAGCACTAGGCTGCAAAGCACTCGAGCCGCAAGACAGGCTAACACATGCCAAGGTAAACCAAGGCATGAGTACCCACTCAAGCACAAATTGCTCCTAGTGGGATTTGAACCCTTGACCTCATGGTAGTGAGGCACAAGGAAGCACCTCACTCTTACCACTAGGGCAAGAGGTCATTGGTGTTTTGACAGGTCTACTTTTTTTTTTTTTGACAGTAGGCAAGAAGTAGATCGACAAAGCGATCTTGAAGCCATCAAGAGATGACTTGAATGACCCTACGCAGAGGGTCGCCAATCAAAAAAAGAAAAATTATCTAAGATTACAATTACAGAAATTTAGAATTAAAATTGTCTAAAAAACTAAATCTTGCTTCTTCAGATCAATAATTGGAGCCGTAGACTCCGCTCTTGTGGTTTGGATAACGATGATTGTTGTAGACTCCGCTCTTGTGGTTTGGATACCGGTGATGGTTGCAGTGATGATTGCTGCATGTGATGGCTTGAGCTCGCGCAACAATAATGTTGCATGTGATGGCTGGACTCAAAGACTTGGTATTTGCACAACCAAGATAATGGTAATAGGTAGCGGTGATGTCAGATCTAGACCAGGGTCATAAATCAGAGCATCCACAGTCGGTTATTTTGGGTATTTTGTGGGTTTCAGATTTTTAAAGGGTTAAAGGGAGAGGTGGGGAATAAGATTATATTTGGGTTAGTTGATTTTGTGGATCTAGGGATTAAGAGAGATTTGTTGATGGAGATTTAAGGGGAGGGGTATTTGGACTTTGGAGTCCCCAAGGAGAAGGTCAAATAGAGAGCACCTGCAGGGGGGCGGGGTTGAAAAGGATGGTTGGGGGCCTGCGACGGAGAGATGTCTGCATGTTCCAGATCTGGTGGTCTGGGTTGATTTGTAGTTTTGGACATAGAGAGGGTTGAGCAAAATCTGGTGACGGGCAAAACTCCATCGGCTGGTCAAAGGGACGGAGAACAAGCCACGTCGGAGAGGAGGGGGTCCGACTGAGGTTGGGGGGTAACTCGTCGGTCCAGGGCAAGCGGCAAAACCAGCGGCGAGGAGCCCCAGCGCCGAGGAGCGGAAGGAAGCCAGCAAGCTGCAGGACCCGGGTTGATGATGTATAAGCGGAGAACGAAGGTGGCAGAGGAAGAGGAGATACCTGCGGTGGATGATGTACACCTTCCGGCACTGCCAGAACTCAAACGAGGATCCGAGAGGGAGGCCATTCCGTGAACCACACTGGAGGAGAAGATCGCATCCACCAAGGAGTCCGCCGGGGAAGACGGTCGGAAGAACCCGCAAGAGGGCGGCGGTGCCGGAGCTAGGGTTGGGTGTTTTGTTTGCTGTGTTTTTTTTTTTGGGAGGGCGGCGGCTAGGTTTTTTTTTTAGTGGGAGTCTCCAAAAGCTCTTATCGTTTTGACATACTTAATTGTAATAGTAAAGTAAATGTGATTACATAACTTTAAATTAATTCATAAGTTTAAGTTTAAAGTTTTTTATTCCAAAAAAATCCACATTTTTATTTTATTTTTATATGTAAAGATTGTTTCTATTTTTTTAATTATCTTCTCATCTTATAATCTTTTGGAGTTTCTTAGTTCTTTGTATGTTCTTACTATATATTATTCCAGTTTAAAACTAACACCATTGTATAGTTCGACCTTGAGTTATAAGCAAACCCTATAATAATTCTTAGAACAAATGTTGCAAATATTTGAAAACATATATAATTAAACTTGCAGTAGCTTTATTTTATTATATTATTAAAAATTGTTAGCAGAGAAAAGGAAATTGAATTATTTATGTTTTGATTATCAATATCTCTTCTCTTTTCTTTTTCTCAATGGGATCAAAATAAAATAGTTATTTACAAAAATAGAAATATTTTTTTAAATACACTATGAATGTTTGATAGATTAAAGGAACTAAAAAAAATGTATGTTTTAAAATTATGTAGGATTCTATCAAAATGAATATATAATAATATGATATAGAAAGTAAAAATGTGGGATGAACAACCCTTTAAATGACTTATATATAATACATAATTAAAATATATATTGAATGAACCCATTCGAATTAAAAAACCTAAAAAGTAAAACAACAAAATTAACGTAGCAAATCTTACATTTAGCTAGATTATTGGAGATTGATAAGAAGAAAACATAAAATCAACATGTGATAAAATAATATGTGATATATATGGTTAAAAAAGAATATAATTACCCTAAAAATATTATATTAAGTTAAAACTTATTTAAGAATTTTAAGTAATTTAATACAGTTACTAAAATAAATAAAAAATATTCATTGTTTAAGATTTCTACAATTAAGATTTGTTCTTATCTCATATAGGGAAAGATTATGTTAATCTATTAAGATTTTAAGTTTTTTTTTTTAAAAAAAGATTGATCGTGTTTATCTTAACTAATTGATCATATTATTGATTTTTCATGATTTCTTTAAATAATTGGCAATAAATGGTATATTTCAATTACAATTATTTGATATTTGATATGGAAGTTTAGATTAGCTTGATTTTTTCGGTAGAATTAATTCATATAAGATAGATAAATAGATAATTTCTATGGAACATTGAAACTTCCAAAATTAGTGTAGCAGTGGGCTATTCTCTTGAATGAGATTTGGAGAGCCATGAACGTGTTCGTTTTTTAAGCTGGTACGGAGAGACCGCCGGTGATGATGGTTGAGGAAGTTTGGGCTATGCATGAGTAGTATCTGAGAGCAAGGGAGAGAACGGATCGAAGGTAGCTGCTGTGCTTGTAATATAATGGGTGGGGGCCGGTCAATACAAAATGGAAGAAGCCGGAGTTGGGGCGTATCAAAGTGAATTGCAACGCGGCGGTCAACGATCAGCGAGGTTGTGGGATTGGCCTAGTGGCAAGGGATGATAAAGGAGATATATGCTTGGTGGGATCGAGGGCGGTACAAACTACGTCGGATGCTACAATGGCAGAAGTAGAAGTGTGGCCAGCAGAGGTTTGTGGTGAGGCCAGGATGACTCATGTAGTGTGTGAATTAGATTGCGAGGCCATCATTCGACGGCTGCAAAGGGGAACAAAGGTTAAGGGAGAGATTGGTATGCTTCTAGCTCGGATTCGGAGGTTGGCCAGTGAGTTCGATGTGATTCATTGGAGTTTTGTTCGACGTCAGGGCAACAACATATCTCACTTTACGGCTTAAATTAGACCTGCAGTTAGGTTATGTTTGTAGTGTTGAATATGAATTTCCTAGTAGTTTGGGTGTTGTTTTGTTGGATGATTTACTTTAATTAATTAGCAGGTTTTGGTGTTACAAAAAAAACAAATTAAAAAATTATATATACAATTTTTTAAATGAAATTAATAGTGTTAGGTTGATTTATTTTAATTATGGAAGATTAGATTAGTTGTGATTTTTTCCGTAGAATCAGGTTGCCAATTAAGATAGGTAGGTAATTGTTGCGAAAGATTTTAATTAAATGTATAATTGGTTAAATGAAGGTGGGGCCATGTTTAATTTGAAGCGGCCACGTAAGCCTATAGTTAAGGAGGATTTGACATGTGGCAGAAGTTACATCTGCTTTAGTATTATATTAGATCTATAGATATAGATTTTTTTTTATTTAATTAGTGTACTAATTAGTAGGATAAATAAAAAAGTTCCTCAATTTGACTTGCAAATTTTTATGAGTTAATCATGAAAAAACGAACGAG
The DNA here is from genome assembly GCA_037127255.1 of Persicaria tinctoria. NCBI lineage: Eukaryota > Viridiplantae > Streptophyta > Magnoliopsida > Caryophyllales > Polygonaceae > Persicaria > Persicaria tinctoria. The sequence goes on along the minus strand of JBANSL010000019.1, from coordinate 21,590,337 downwards.
GACAACAACAACAATAAAATTTCTCAAATTTAATCGTCGTCCGAAAGGAAGCCTTGGTCTGATTCATGCACGATTGGCTAATCAAACTAATATCTCAACTACATCAAACAACAACCAAAACGACAACGACAAAATGTGCAAAATGGATTCACATGCCCTATCCTACATCCTTCAAACCAAACAAACAACATATGACAAGAAAATAAGGGACGTCAATTCATAAGCACATGTGAGACTAGGCAAAACTGTAAGACAAATGATGAAGAAGAAATCTAAGAGACCGTATTTGACAACCAATTCAGGCTCAATTACTTTCACGATGGATAAACTTCTTCAAAGAATCAAAATTACTCACAAAACATAAACCACAAACCCTAAGAGGCAAATCAAGAACCAGAAGCCGGAATCCAAGATAAAGTGTTAAAGTAACAAAAAAATCAAGAAGACGGGTAATTGAATTTTACTGCGAATTAGGATTGGATTCAGCGGCATTGTTATCAACATCTTGGGTTAATGTTTTGAATTAATCTCAATAGTTAGTAAATATGGTTTTGGTTGGGAAAATGAAAAAAAAATATTGAAAGGAAAAAAATAAAAAATGTGATTGGGAGGAAGGGTGGAGAGCGCACCACGTAAGCACGAAATATTCTGAATTAAGTAGATATTGAATTTAATGCTTTGAATTAATCTAAATAGTTGATAAATAGGGTTTTGGTTGGGGAAATGAAAAAAAACTGAAAGGAAAAAAAAACGTGATTGGGCGGAAGGGAGAGAAGTGTGGAGAGCACGCCACGTAAGCACAAAATTTTCCGAATTAAGTAGATTTATAGATAGTTAGTAAATAGGGTTTTGGTTGGGAAAATGAAAAAAAAATTGAAAGGAAAAAAAAACGTGATTGGGCGGAAGGGAGAGAAGGGTGGAGAGTGCGCCACGTAAGCACAACATATTCCGAATTAAGTAGATATATAGATACTTAGATAGTTAGCAAATAGGATTTAGATTGGGAAAAGGAAAAAAAATGAAAGGGAAAAAACCATGATTGGACCGAAGGGAGAGAAGGGTGGAGAGCGCGCCTCGTAAGTACAAAGTATTTTGAATTAAGTAGATATATAGATATAGTTAGTAAATGAGTAAAAAATAAAAGGAAAAAAATATAAATGTATTAAAGAGATGAAGATGAAAAATAAAATTGAAATGAAAAAAAAATTGAAATATATGTTTTGAATTAAGTTCAATAATTACTAAATAGGGTTTTTGTTGGGAAAATGAAAAAAAAAAATTGAAAGGAAAAAAAAGTGTGATTGGGCAAAAGAGAGAGAAGGGTAGATAGCGCGCGCACCACGTAAGCACATAATATTCTGAATTAAGTAGATATCTATAGATATAGATTTTATTGATTTAATTAGTGTACTAATTAGTAGGATAAATAAAAAAGTTCCTCAATTTGATTTGCAAATTTTTATGAGTTAATCTTGAAAAAACGAATGAGGACAACAACAACAATAAAATTTCTCAAATTTGATCGTCGTCCGAAAGGAAGCCTTGGGCTGATTCATGCACAATTGGCTAATCAAACTAATATCTCTCAACTACATCAAACAACAGCCAAAACGACAAAATGTACAAAATGGATTCACATGCCCTATCCTACATCCATCAAACCACACAAAGAGCATATGACAAGAAAATAAGGGACCTTAATTTATAAACACATGTGAGACTAGGCAAAACTACAAGACAAATGATGAATTTATGATGAAGAAGAAATCAAAGAGACCGTATTTTACAACCAATCCAGGCTTAATTACTTTCACGATGGATAAACTTCTTCAAAGAATAAAAATTACTCACAAAACATAAACCACAAACCCTAAGAGGCAAATCAATAACCAGAAGCCGGAATCCAAGATAAAGTGTTAAAGTAACAAAAAATCAAGAAGATGGGTAATTGAATTTTACTGCGAATTAGGATTGGGTTAATGTTTTGAATTAACATCTTGGGTTAATGTTTTGAATTAATCTCAGTAGTTAGTAAATAGGGTTTTGGTTGGGAAAATGAAAAAAAAAAATTGAAAGGAAAAAAATAAAAAATGTGATTGGGAGGAAGGGTGGAAAGCGCACCACCTAAGCACGAAATATTCTAAATTAAGTAGATATTGAATTTAATGCTTTGAATTAATCTCAATAGTTGATAAATAGGGTTTTGGTTGCAAAAATGAAAAAAAGTTGATAGGAAAAAAAACGTGATTGGGCGGAAGGGAAAGAAGTGTGGAAAGCGCGCCAGGTAAGCACAAAATTTTCCGAATTAAGTAGATGTATAGATAGTTAGTAAATAGGGTTTTGGTTGGGAAAATGAAAAAAAAAATTGAAAGGAAAAAAAAAGCGTGATTGGGCGGAAGGGCGGGAAGGGTGGAGAGTGCGCCACGTAAGCACAAAATATTCTTAATTAAGTAAATATATAGATATATAGATAGTTAGATAGTTAGCAAATAGGATTTAGATTGGGAAAAAGAAAAAAATGAAAGGGGAAAAAGTCGTGATTGGACCGAAGGGCGAGAAGGGTGGAGAGCGCGCCTCGTAAGTACAAAGTATTTTGAATTAAGTAGATATATAGATATAGTTAGTAAATGAGTAAAAAATAAAAGGAAAAAAAATGTAAATGTATTAAAGAGATGAAGATGAAAAATAAAATTGAAAGGAAAAAAAATTGAAATATATGTTTTGAATTAAGCTCAATAATTACTAAATAGGGTTTTTATTGGGAAAATGAAAAAAAAAATGAAAGGAAAATAAAGTGTGATTGGGCGAAAGAGAGAGAAGGGCAGATAGCGCGCGCCACGTAAGCATATAATATTCTGAATTAAGTAGATATATATAGATATAGATTTTATTGATTTAATTAGTGTACTAATTAGTAGGATAAATGAAAAAAGTTCCTCAATTTGACTTACAAATTTTTATGAGTTAATCTTGAAAAAACGGATGAGGACAACAACAACAACAATAAAATTTCTCAAATTTGATCGTCGTCCAAAAGGAAGCCTTGGGCTGATTCATGCACGATTGGCTAATCAAACTAATATCTCTCAACTACATCAAACAACAACCAAAACGACAAAATGTGCAAAATGGATTCACATGCCCTATCCTACATCCTTCAAACCACACAAAGAGCATATGACAAGAAAATAAGGGACCTTAATTCATAACCACATGTGACACTAGGCAAAACTATAAGACAAATGATGAATTTATGATGACGAAGAAAACAAAGAGACCGTATTTGACAACCAATTCAGGCTCAATTACTTTCACGATGGATAAACTTCTTCAAAGAATAAAAATTACTCACAAAACATAAACCACAAACCCTAAGAGGCAAATCAAGAACTTGAAGCCGGAATCCAAGATTAAGTGTTAAAGTAACAAAAAAAAATCAAGAAGATGAGTAATTGAATTTTACTGCGAAGTAGGATTTGATTCAGCGGAATCGTTATCAAAGTCTTGGGTTAATGTTTTGAATTAATCTCAATAGTTAGTAAATAGGGTTTTGGTTGGGAAAATGAAAAAAAAAATTGAAAGGAAAAAAATAAAAAACGTGATTGGGCGGAAGGGTGGAGAGCGCGCCACGTAAGCATGAAATATTCTGAATTAAGTAGATATTGAATTTAATGCTTTGAATTTTCTTTTTTAGGAAAGGATTCGGGCGAGCAAGCTCTACCCGGTAGCATCTTTGCGGATAAGGTCTAAAAGACGTAAATCGTTGTGAATATCGACTCCCCGGGCATAGTGGCAGAGGTGTGCAACCTTATCAGCCACTCTATTGCCCAAGCGGGGCACATGAAAGAAGGAAACTTCTTTCAAAGTCGATAGAAGAAGTTTTACATCATATAAAATTAGCTCAATTTCCCAAGGACATTTAGGTTTTCTGTTTAAGTAATCAATGATTATACTAGAATCGCCTTCGATGTGGATTTTGTCAATATTGAGTTGAAGAACGTGTTGGATTTCCATTTTAAGAGAAAGTGCTTCCCCTTTAAGAGGACTTTGTTTACCAAGTTTTTAATAACACATTCGTATTGGTTGACCATTCCAGTCCTGGATTTTGGCGACCGCTGTACTGTCATTATTTGTTAGTGACGATCCATCAAAATTAAGCTTAAGCGTACCCATTGGGGTTTGCGCCACAACATTCTTTTTTGGTTCTTTTTCTTTTTTCGGGGGGTTGGAGTTATGTGGGAGTATGGGAAATTCCTCATCTAGACTAGCCTCTATCAAGGCTGTTTTACTCCAACTATCGATGTGGGAGTTAATCAAGCGTAAAGCTATGTCTTTCCGCTGGATGGGGACCTACCGAAACAAAAGTTGGTTTCGAATATACCAGACATACCACCAAGAGAAGGCTAGCACCTCCTTGGCCGGCCAATTGAGATCGTTCCCAATGAACGACATGATAGGTTTAATGTCACGAGAATGAACAATCATGCTTGTAATAGTTTATTGTACACGAAAAGCGAATTGATAGATAGAGCGTACAAAGGGACATTCCAGCAGGAGGTGGACTTCATCTTCAACCGCTGTAACGGCCCAGAATTATGATTTCCGGGTTACATTTCAAGGGATTTCAAGGGATGAACCCCTTGTTCGGAATTTGCAATCCATGTATAGGTCGAGGTTTCAAACTCATTTTTAAGGTCAGTAATAAAGAAGGATTTCGAACCCTAAAAGTATCGTAGGGTCGTTGGGTACCCTTAACCTGTCCTAGGGACTGTGTCGAGAAAATCAATTCAAACGAAAGTAAGGCGGAAAAAAAAAGATACAAGGTGCCACGACAGAGCCGGGTCAAAACCAAATCATAAGTGGGTAATTATCATTTATAACGAGTTAGAGAATTAGCCAGGTTCTTCGATTCGCAAAAAGGGAACCCCGTCATATAGACATCGAGCACTCAAAATCTGCAGAAAATACCTTTAAAAGAAGAACGGGGAAAGGAGTCAGATCGAGCCACTCATGCGGGACCGGCAGTCCTCGTTGAGGCCACATATTATGTGCTATACCTAATAAAGATGATCTAATGCAGTACGAAAGCCAAACACACTAGCATGCTCCTAGTTATAATTATGTGTAAAAATACTATAAAGGGACCAAGACAATGCCAAGTGACATATCCCTCTTCTACCTCTACACCCCTTCCCGTTAGTGCAGAGACTGACCAGTTCGGTGCTATAGCATAGCAATTTCCTCGTGGTGGGGCACAAACCACGGCATCATCATATCATATCATCTCATCGCTTGTCCGATGGTGCTGGGCTATCATATCATGCTCATATAGACTCGATTGACTCAGGGTACCCGATGAGGCTGAGCTACCCTATGACCCTAGCAAAGACTCTAGGACTATCACAGATAACGACCGTTTTGTTTCAAACACACATAGTAACCACATGCTCAGTTCAATGCAATCCTGGCATGATACTACATGGCATGCTTTTATGCATATGCAACACCTAACATAAAATGCAACAACATGCATGAATGTCCAACCTGAGTAAGCCCCCTAGGGAACTTACCTGAAGATGCAGAACAGCAAGATAACACAAGCAAGGGCCCAAATGTAAGTCCAAGCAATCCAAAAGCAATACACACCTATCATCAAGCCATTTCCATAAGCTACCGGTCCATCATTCATACACACGAACTCCAAGTTCTCAACATCTCAAAACCAATCGATAGTAAAACTCTTTCCAAAACCTTTCCGATACGATCAACATCGACCAAAATCATTTACTTTCAATCAAACCCATTGATAAAATCGTACTAACCATATTTCCATACTTCCTTCTCAAAACCAACATCATCGAACCAAGGCAAAGAATCTTGACATTAAACATTTAAACCTTAAACCAATCTCTCAAAATCATAATATAGAAATAATTCCGGCATTTTATTCCAAAATCATTATATAATAAAATCCCATATTTAGTCACCAAAATATTTCTATTTTTCACAACCATATTTATAAATCAAAATCCATATCTCAATGTCAAATTTTCTAAAATCACAAACTAAAACCTCACAAAATACATTTTCCAAGTAACATCTCTTTTGAACCATTTTATACTATATAATAATAATTTCATAAATATATTCCCTCAAAAAACAGAATAGTGTAATAATAATAATCTAATAAATACAATTTATATAAACAGTATACCAGCAAGATATAACACATAACATATAAGGAAATGTGTAACAATAATGTAACAACAACAAAACTTTAACATATCCAGCCTAATCCCTACTAAGCTACTAACCCGGATGGAAGGGGGAGACCCGGCCCAGAAATAGCCCAACCCGAATCCCTCACAAAATACAACCCGACAACAAAACCGGATCCCCTCCCCTTTCCTCACTGGAGACCCGCCCCTAAAATGATATAACCCGAAAAAAAAATATAACCCGGGTCCGCCCCAATAGAAAAGAAAGGAGAGACTCGCCTCAACCCAATCTCAGAACAACGTTCGGCTACGATGGAGAAATGGAACATAGAGGAGGAGGAAGAAACCCAGGTTCCGACGGCGGCCTTTCGGCCCGAGATTCACACACCCCTACGGAAGACCAATCCCGACTACCCTGGACCCGATGAGACTCAAAAGCGAGCAAGGAGGAAGGAGGAAGAGAGAGATTACCGAGGATTTGAATTCTTGCCGAAAGATCTTCGTCGGGAACTCAATTTGGCTTGCAGGAGACGGATTCGAGGTGTGCTTGGTCTGATATGACAGAATAGGTCATAAAGGTGGACTTTTACATCGATTTAGAGTGAGACAAGGAGAATAGAGCTCACCGAGGTTGAAACGGGATACAGGGGTAGAGGAGAGGAGGGATGGAGCTGCTCGGCATCGCTTCGGTGGCTGAGCTCCTGGTGGTTGCGACAAGGGGTGTTATCTGAGCCGAACAGCTCGAGCTCGGCTCGGGCTCGGCTCGAAAAAGCTCGAGCTCGGCTCGTTCGTATAGGGTAAACAAGCCGAGCTTGAACATACTTTTGGGCTCGAACCGAGCCCGAGCCGAGCTCGAGCCGAGCCCGAGCCGAGCTCGGAAGCTCGATGCCTGAATTTACAGAAATGCCCCTAGGGTTATGAGAGGAGGGATTTTAGGGTTTGGTGGCATAGTGCGGTCGTCTCTCTCTCGCAGTCTCGCTCACTTTCTCTGTTTCTCAGTTTCTCCTCCTCGGCGGCATCTCTTCTTCCTCGGCGGCCCAGTCGGCGGTATCTCGTCTTCATTCCGAGCTCGACTCAGGCGACGGTGGTGCGGCGACGGTGAACAGGTTGTCCTCTTCTTCTACTGTCTTCTTCTTCTACTACTGTCTTCTACTGTCTTCTTCTACTGTCCTCGCAAGTCGAAATATGTATGTTTCTTATTCTACTGTCTTCTTCGACGGTGAACAGGTCATTCACTCTTCTTCTACTGTCTTCTTCTACTGTTTCGACGGTGAACAGGTCTTCTTCTTCTACTGTCTTCACTCTTCTTCTACTGTTTCTTATTCTACTGTCCTCTCGTTACTTTGATTCTTCCTTGCAATATGCATGTTCCTTCTTCTTCTACTGTCTTCATTCCTCTTAATTACTTTGATTCGTCCTCTTCTTCTACTGTTTTCTGAATTCGTTAAGATTCATCCTCTTCTTCTACTGTATTTTTTAAGATTCGTCCTCTTCTTCTACTATTTTTGTTAAGATTTGTCCTCTTCTTCGACTGTATTTGTGAATCTTGTTATACTCCAACTGAATTCTTTGAATGTAAATCTTGTTATACTAGTCTGAATATGGAATTTTGTTTTCTGAATTCTGAATAATTAACTATTATAGTTGTGTTTAAAATCGATGGCCAAATATGGAATATGAACCCTCTCTTGTTGTATGAGTGATGTACTGTATTTGTGTTTAAAATCTTGTTTACATATGGAATATAGTTTTCTGAAATATGAATGAACTCTCTTCTTGTGTTAATTTGTTAATTGTTTAACTTTGATTAATCTCTCTTATTTATTAGACTATGTCGGCTCCACAACCGAGTGACTCCGTCAACAACTTAGGAGCTTCTGCCACTCAAGCTACACAACCCAGTCGTGAAGAGGAAACGGCTGACACAGTAGCTCCTTCTGCTAGTGAAGCGCAAACTACGGGTACGGTTGACATTGAGGCTGAGAAAAAGAAAAAAAGGAAAGTTTCTGCTGTTTGGAACGATGTTACCGAAGTTGAGGTAGATGGTGTAGCTTATATGAAATGCAACCATTGTGATCAGAAAATGACAAAAACCAAGGGAGGGCCAACAACTACCTACAAAAGGCACATTGACCTTTGTGTGATTCGGAAAAGTAAGCTTTCGGGAAAAGGAAAAGGTGCCGGTGGAATGCAACAACTCCTTAGTTTTGATTCTAGTGGAAGTGGTTCACTTGTTCCTTACAAGTATGATAAGGAGGCAATTTTGAACATGATGGCGAAGATGATTATGGTGCATGAATACCCGTTCATGATGGTTGAGCATGAGTTGTTTAGGGCTTATAGTCAAATGCTTAACTCGAAGTTTGAGCCGATTGGTCGCCTTGCTATTAGAGATCGTGCAATGAAGTTATATAGGGAAGAGAAGGCAACAATGAAGGTGATGTTTACACAAGTTGGAAGGGTTAGCTTAACATCGGACTTGTGGACATCTAACCAAACAAAAGGATACATGTGCATCACCGGGCATTTTGTAGATTCAGATTGGAAGTTGCAAAATCGCATTTTGAATTTTTGTTTGTTGCCTCCACCGCACACGGGTATTGCTATTGCGGACAAGATGTTTGAGTGTTTGTCTGAATGGGGATTAGAAAAAAAGATCTCTACCATCACATTAGACAATGCTACTTCAAATGATGCCGCCACCACATCTTTGCAAGAACAATTTGAGGCAAGAGATGCATTAATCTTTGGAAGGAAGATCTTCCGTGTTAGGTGTTGTGCGCATATCTTGAATTTATTGGTCCAAGATGGATTGATTCCTTTTAAGAGCGTTATTCAAAATGTCCGTGAGAGTGTGAAGTTCATACTTTTGAGTCCCTCGCGCCTTCACAAGTGGAATGAGCTTGTCAAGAGTATAGGATTGCCCACAAACAACAAGTTAATTCTTGATGTTTCTACTCGGTGGAACTCAACCTATCATATGTTGGAAAGAGCTCTAATATTCAAGGATGCTTTTCCTAGGTACTGATTTTTTTATTTAGCTATTGATTTTTATTTGTTTAGCTACTGATTTTTATTTGTTGATATAGCTACTGATTTTTTGATATATTTAGCTACTGATTTTTTGATTTAGTTAATTCTTGATATAGCTACTGATTTTTTGATATATTTAGCTACTGATTTTTATTTGTTTAGCTACTGATTTTTTGATTTAGTTAATTCTTGATATAGCTACTGATTTTTTTATATATTTAGCTACTGATTTTTATTTGTTTAGCTACTGATTTTTTGATTTAGTTGTTTCTAGAATTACATGTCTAATATATGAATTCTTGATATAGTTGTTTCTTACAACTGATTTTTTGATTTATTTAGCTACTGATTTTTTTACATTTTTGATATGTCTACTAATTTTTTGATATAGCTACTGATTTTTTATTTGCCTACTGATTTCTTGAATTTAGGTATGCAAGTAGAGAGCCTTCTTACAAAACCGTTCCATCCGAAGAAGAGTGGGAAAGAGCTCGTGATGTGTGCAAGTTTTTGAAGACTTTTGATAAGGTAACTAATGTCTTCTCTGGACGAGATTACACAACTTCCAATCTTTATTTCCCTGAGGTTTGTGAGATTAGGAAGGTCTTGGATGAGATGGCCAATGACCCAAGGGAATTCATGAAACTTATGGTTCAAAGCATGAAACTAAAGTTTGACAAGTATTGGAAGAAGTCCTCTCTTTTGATGATAGTTGCATGTGTGTTAGATCCTCGAAGCAAGATTCAGGCGATTAGGTACATTTTTAGAACCCTATATCCACCGGAGGAAGTTGAAAATAGGATATTTGACATTAACGATGAAATGCAAATTTTGTATGACAACTACGCATCCAAGGAGGATGGTTCTTTTAGATACAATATGCAGACTAGCTCGGGTGGAGGGAGTGAAAAACGTTCCAATGACTGGAGGTTGGGCTTCGAATCTTGGGTAAAAGTAAGTGATTCAGAAAAGCCAAGTAGAAAGGAGCTTGAGGTTTATCTTGAAGAAGCCGTGTTGACCGGGGAAGACGACGACTTTGATGTCTTGGGATGGTGGAGGTTAAACATTCCGAAGTTCCCTATCTTATGTAGGATGGCTCGGGATATTCTTTCTATTCCGATAACCACTGTACCTTCTGAGTCAGCGTTCAGTGCCGGTCGTAGAGTTATTGGGGATGATCGTTGTTCAATGGGTGATGACACGGTTGAAGGACTTCTTTGTGCATCAAATTGGTTCCGAGTTGAGTATAGAGATTTGATCAAAGATATGGACCCTATGGTCATTGATTGATGTAAGTATATTAATATATTATCTTGAATGTTTGTATACATTTTAATTTTATACCACAACCTCATTTGAACTCATTTTATATTTCTATCTAGGTTATAAAGGAAGCAAGGCAAGAAGCAATTCAACTACGAGAAGCTTCGACTTTTATTTTTCTATTTGTAGTGTACTTGTGGTTAGCTTATTTCAAAGTTGTTGTGGACCTTGAGACATTGAACTTGGGTTTGTATTAAGTATTTGGTCATGAACTATTGAACTTATGTTGTATTCGGAGCCAAGCTTGAGACATTGAACCTCATTTGAACTCGTTTTTATGCTTGCACAGCTACTGTATACACTTGCAATTTCATTTTAGCTCAGCTCTGAACGAGCTTGAATGAGCCCATACCACGAGCTCGAACGAGCCTGAGCTCGTTCGTTCGGCTTGACCGAGCCTTGACAAGCCGAGCTCGAACTTACCCTTGGGCTCGCGAGCCGAGCTTGAACACAAAAAAAAGCTCGAATAGATTTTAGGCTCGGCTCGGGCTCGGCTCGTATACCATTCGAGCCAAGCTTGAACAAGTGAAGCTCGGCTCGTTCGGCTCTTATATCACCCCTAGCTGCGACGGGGTTCATCCTAGCTCAGCTTCGGGACTCAGGGGTTGCGCCTGCTTCTTCGGACGGAAATGGAAGAGGAAGTGACTTCGAGGACCGCTGCTCAACGAAGGAGGAAAGGGATGCTGCTGGTGACGGCTCGGCGAGACAATGGCGGATGAGCTGTTGAGACGAGCTGTCAACGACGACCGACGAGGAGGGTGCAGGCTTGGCCTGATAACCGCTGGACGAAAGGGAGAATTGAAAAGGGGTGAAGCTGATATCTTGAATCGGTTAAACAGAGAACACAAGGGGCTGATTTGGGGTGGTTTGAATTTCTGATTTCTTCTGATTTTGTGCAGAACGGGAGAGAAAGAGAGTGGTTCCTTTGTGGGTTTGAGACTGAATGGTGTTTCTGGAAACTGCAGACAATAGGGAGAGGGAATAGGGTGGATTCTATCATGAAATGTCACAAAACAACAAATATTGCAAGCTGTGTTGTGAGGCAAGGAGGCACACCTCAACCAAAGTTCTGAACGAGAGAGAGAAATGGGAAAGAGAAAAGAGAAAAGAAATGGAATTAAAGTGATCCCAAAACTCCAAACGTCAAATACCCAGAGTATAAATCTGAAACCCGCTTACTCGACCTTATCCCGATGTGTTTAAAATACTCCTCAATTTTCCAATTTTCGGTATATAAAAGCAGAGTATAACATATTTTAAATTTCCAATTAAATAATGTCGGAACTCGTTTTGAAATATTTAGAATAAAACCAATAGCTCAAGTACGAAAATTCTAAACCTTCCAAATCTTAGAAATCGGAATAATTATAAATCACTATTTTAATAATTTAATATTCTGAAATTTCCCGGTCTTTACAACCGCGCCGTTGCACAGACTACACGTGGAAGGGATAGAGGCACCCCTAGAGGAAAGTCTAGAGGCAGTTGGGAGACCATCCTGAGAAACATTCCAAAGAAAATTTTTAACATTTGGTGAAATGTTCACTTTCCATATCCAGGCATTGTTGTCTAAATGTAAGGATGATTGAGTTGTTATTAATTTGTATGCGCTTGCAGTGGTAAACCACTCAGCTCTATCGGGTCACCAGTAAAGCCGATCCTCAAAATGAGAAGCGGGTAGCGGAATTTCTAGAATTTCATTTACTAAGCAATTAGGTAGCGCATTTTCTAACTTCTCCGTCCACCATCTACCCCCCATAATGTAGTCACTAACAGTTTCCTCCATGTTATTGATTTGGGGGTAATCATCTCTAGACAGCAGAGAAGAGGTTGTAATCCAATTATCGGTCCAGAACTTGATTGATTTCCCATTTTCAACTGACCAAATAAGCCCCGTCTTAAATTTGTCGATTAGAGTTTTCAACTTGGCCCACTGCCATGAGACAACCCCACTTTTCGTGTATTCGAAAATGTTGGCAGAGCAAAGATATTTGTGTCTAATCAAAGTAACCCAGACATTATTCGGTTCGTCCAAAATCTTCCATAATAGTTTCATTTGGAGGGCTTCATTCATCTCTTTTGATTTCCGAATCCCTAATCCCCCACACTGTTTTGGTCTGCGAATCCTATCCCAGCTTATAAGTGGTCGATGTTGAAGATCCTTATTCCAAAAGCATGTACAATTAATCTGATCAAGTTCTTTGTGCATTGCAGCGGGAGCATGAAATTTTGCATAATATACAGCGGCTTCGCTGATAAATTGGAGTTGATTAAGATTGCACGCCCTTGTTGTGATAGAGTGTTTGCACGCCATTTACTTAGTTGTTCTTTAGATTTACAGATGATATCTTCGAACGTGTGTTTGCTTACTCTTCCATTGATAATCGGACAACCCATATATTTTTCCAAAGAATTTTCATTTGTAATATTTAGGCAGTTACGTAGCTCTAGGATCCTTTGGTTCGAGATGCCTTTTGTGGCTTGGAAGCTTGATTTATGATAATTAACTTTTTGTCCAGAAATTTTACAATATGAATCAATTATTGATCTACCTTTAAGCCCGGCCTCCACGCTACCTTTTGAAAAAATAATGATGTCGTCAGCAAAGGAGAGGAATGGAATTCAAGGGCCATTTCTCCAAAAGAAAAGCCAATGGAGGTTCTATCTGAGTTTGCTTCAGCTGAGAGTTTCCGAGCCAGGATTTCGGCCCCTAGAATAAATAGGAAAGGGGATATCGGGTCCCCCTATTGGAGGCCTCTGGATGGAAGGAACAAGTCCGTAGGGCCATTTTTTACTAACACTGAGAAGGAAACCGTAGTTACACATTCCATAACCCATGATATGAAAGTATCGTGGAACCCAAATTTTTCTAGCACCTTTTTTGTGAAATTCCAATGAACCCTATCATATGCTTTCTCCATATCTAATTTTATCGCCAGCCAACCATCACGACCCTTACGAGATCGGAAAGAGTGAAAGATTTCATGAGCTATTAGAACATTATCTTAAATAGCTCTGTCTGACACAAATGCACCCTAAAGAGGGTGAACGAGTTTACCAATAATTGTTTTAATTCTATCTGTCAAGATTTTAGATATAATTTTATATAAATTTGAACACATACTGATTGGACAATAGTGACTAGTAGTAGTCGGGTTGTCTCGTTTCGGAAGAAGAGAAATAAACGTGTGATTTATTTGTTTAAGCATTTTTCCAAAATGGAAAAAACCTTTAACAACTCTAATTACTGACGTATCAACTATATCCCAATATTTTTTTTATAGAATTCGGTTGTAAATCCATCAGGACCTGAGGATTTATTTTTGCCTAAACTGAAGACAGCAGATTTTATTTCCATGTTTGATGGATGTCGAATAAGGAAATCATTTTCCTCAAAAGTTATTGATGGATGGATTAAATTTAACATTTCGTTTAGAAGTTTGTCATCAATAGACTCTTGTCTGAATCTCCTTTCAAAATCACCCTTGATTTCATTTCTGACATTTTCCTCACCCACAATCAATGTTCCTTCAGAAGTAGTAATGTTACGAATCTGTTTCCTATGTCTTCTCCCTGTCGCAACGCGATGGAAATACGATGTGTTGGAATCCGAAAGCTTGAGATGTTTAGATTTAGCTCTCTGGTTCCAAACAAATTTTTGGAAAAGTATAAGCTTTTCCTTCTTTCTAATAAGACACTTTTCCTTACTGAGGTTTGTTTGTACATTATTTACTAATAGTGAGGATTGAATGTGAAGCAACTCAATCTCCACATCTTTTAATTGACAAAATATATTCCCAAAGGATGACTTATTCCAAGCCATTGCCTTTTTCTTAAGAATTTTTTGTTTCAACATAAGTTGAAACATAACAGAGCCAGGGCCATTAGCTCGCCAGGATTGTTTAACTATGTTGCGGAAATCCTTCCGTTGCAGCCAAGCGTTCTCAAACTTAAAAGTAGGTGCTTTAAAGGTAGAATTGTTCTCAAGAGATATTGAAATGGGGCAATGATCAGATGAAGAAAATGCTCCATTATATGTAATTAGGTTAGGAAATATGTCAATAATTTACCGAAGAACAAGTAAATAGGGTTTTGGTTGCGAAAATGAAAAAAAAATTGAAAGGAAAAAAATGTGATTGGGCGGAAGGGAGAGAAGGGTGGAGAGCGCGCCATGTAAGCACAAAATATTCCGAATTAAGTAGATGTATAGATAGTTAGTAAATAGGGTTTTGGTTGGGAAAATGAAAAAAAAATTGAAAGGAAAAAAAAAAGAAAAAACGTGATTGGGTGGAAGGGAGAGAAGGGTAGAGAGCGCGCCACGTAAGCTCAAAATATTCTGAATTAAATAGATATATAGATATATAAATATATAGATAGTTAGATAGTTAGCAAATAGGATTTTGATTTGGAAAAAGAAAAAAAAATTGAAAGGGAAAAAAAATCGTGATTGGACGGAATGGAGAGAAGGGTGGAGAGCACGCCTCGTAAGTACAAAGTATTCTGAATTAATTAGATATAAAGATATAGTTAGTAAATGAGTAAAAAATAAAAGAAAAAAAATGTAAATGTATTAAAGAGATGAAGATGAAAAAAAAAATTGAAAGGAAAAAAAAATTGAAATATATGTTTTGAATTAAGCTCAATAATTACTAAATAGAGTTTTTGTTGGGAAAATGAAAAAAAAAATTGAAAGGAAAAAAAAGTGTGATTGGGCGAAAGAGAGAGAAGGGTAGATAGCGCGCCACCTAAGCACAAAATATTCTGAATTAAGTAGATATTGAATTTAATGCTTTGAATTAATCTCAATAGTTAGTAAATAGGGTTTTGGTTGCGAAAATGAAAAAAAAAATTGAAAGGAAAAAAAAACGTGATTGGGCAGAAGGGAGAGAAGGGTGGAGAGCGCGCCACGTAAGCACAAAATATTCCGAATTAAGTAGATGTATAGAAGATAGTTAGTAAGTAGGTTTTGGTTGGGAAAATGAAAAAAAAAAATTGAAAGGAAAAAAAAAAGAAAAAACGTGATTGGTCGGAAGGGAGAGAAGGGTGGAGAGCGCGCCACGTAAGCACAAAATATTTTGAATTAAGTAGATATATATAGATAGATATATAGATAGTTAGATAGTTAGCAAATAGGATTTAGATTGGGAAAAAGAAAAAAAATGAAAGGGTAAAAAACCGTGATTGGACCGAAGAGAGAGAACGGTGGAGAGCGCGTCTCGTAAGTACAAAGTATTCTTAATTAAGTAGATATATAGATATAGTTAGTAAATGATTAAAAAATTAAATGAAAAAAATGTAAATGTATTAAAGACACGAAGATGAAAAAAAAAATGAAAGGAAAAAAAATTGAAATATATGTTTGGAATTAAGCTCAATAATTAGTAAATAGGGTTTTTCTTGGGAAAATGAAAAAAAAATTGAAAGGAAAAAAAAGTGTGATTGGGCGAAAGAGAGATAAGGGTAGATAGCGCGCCACCCAAGCACAAAATATTCTGAATTGAGTAGATATATATAGATATAGATTTTATTGATTTAATTAGTGTACTAATTAATAAGATAAATAACAAAGTTCCTCAATTTGACTTGCAAATTTTTATGAGTTAATCATGAAAAAACGAATGAGGACAACAACAAAAATAAAATTTCTCAAATTTGATCGTCGTCCGAAAGGAAGCCTTGGGCTGATTCATGCACGATTGGCTAATCAAACTACTATCTCAACTACATCAAACAACAACCAAAACGACAAAATGTGCAAAAGGGATTCACATGCCCTATCCTACATCCTTCAAACCACACAAAGAGCATATGACAAGAAAATAAGGGACCTCAATTCATAACCACGTGTGAGACTAGACAAAACTATAAGACTAATGATGAATTTATGATGAAGAAGAAAACAAAGAGACTATATTTGACAGCCAATTCAGGCTCAATTACTTTTACGATGGATAAACTTCTTCAAAGAATTAAAATTACTCACAAAACATAAACCACAAACCCTAAGAGGCAAATCAAGAACCAAAAGCCGGAATCCAAGATAAAGTGTTAAAGTATCAAAAAATCAAGAAGATGGGTAATTGAATTTTACTGCGAAGTAGGATTGGATTCAGCGGCATTGTTATTTATCAAAGTCTTGGGTTAATGTTTTGAATTAATCTCGATAGTTAGTAAATAGGGTTTTGGTTGGGAAAATGAAAAAAAAAATTGATAGGACAAAAATAAAAAACGTGATTGGGCGGAAGGGTGGAGAGCGCGCCACGTAAGCACGAAATATTCTGAATTAAGTAGATATTGAATTTAATGCTTTGAATTAATCTCAATAGTTAGTATATAGGGTTTTCTTTGCGAAAATGAAAAAAAAATTGAAAGGAAAAAAAAACGTGATTGGGCGGAAGGGAGAGAAGAGTGTAGAGCGCGTCACATAAGTACAAAATATTCCGAATTAAGTAGATGTATAGATAGTTACTAAATAGGGTTTTGGTTGGGGAAATGAAAAAAAATTGAAAGGAAAAAAAAACGTGATTGGGCGGAAGGGAGAGAAGGGTGGAGTGCACGCCACGTAAGCACAAAATATTCTAATTTAAGTAGATATATAGATATAGATAGTTAGATAGTTAGCAAATAGGATTTAGATTGGGAAAAAGAAAAAAAAAATGAAAGGGAAAAAAATGTGATTGGACAAAAGGGAGAGAAGGGTGGAGAGCGTGCTTCGTAAGTACTAGGGTTGACATGGTACAGTAACCACCAAAAAATGGTGATTGCCACGTACTGTAAAAGCTCGGATTTTTAAATCCTAATTTTCGGAAAAATGAATTTAGATCGGATACTTTAAGAAAAACTCGTTCTTAATTTAATAAATATAACTCGAAACTCTTAAAGCGAATTCCGGCGTAATTTTTAACTTTAAAGATCGACTCCGTCTTTCACCTCGGATATTCAAATCTCCGACGTCGGGAACACAATTCCATCTCCTATCACCTATTCTTATCCAATCTCTACACTTGGTCCCCATGTTTAACCAATTCCAAATCATTTTCTCTCATTTGGGTAAATCTTATCCCCTTCTTTCACTCCCTCCCTCCTTGATTCCCTTTTCTTTTAGAAAACAAACAAGAAATTAAAAAAAAAGTATGTGCCCTGTTGTTGGCCTGTTGCATTTGGAATCAGACCCACACTTGTCCTCTCTTGCATCCGTGAAGACTGAATTTTTGCCTTGCCCATTTCACACTCCAACAAAGAGAAAAGAAATAAAGGTAGCAGAGATTCTCTTTTTTCCCCTCATTCTTTAGATTTCAGAAAAAGAAAGCAACCTCTTCACATTTGACTTTCAATTCCAAACCCCCACCCTTTTCTTCCTTGTGAGGTTGTAGAGGAACCCATTAATCTCCACATTTCAAAAACCAAACACACCTAAGCTTTTTATCTCCCTTTGTCGTGACTTCTGTGAGCAAGGTTGCTCCTTCCCCATTTGTTCTGTCACCCAGCGCCATCGAGCTCAGGCCATCGGAATCACAACCCTCATCGTTGTTGAAGCATCTCCGTTCCGAGAACCCCCGCGCCCTGTTTCGCAGCACCATCCTCCCCGCCTTTTTCCTCCGACAACCCACGTTACCACCGCCACCAGTGTACCACACCCGGGCGCCGAGCAGCAGCAACCCCGGAGTGCTCCTGAGTGCCCTGCCTCTGCTTCCCGAGCACCTCCGAGCGCCCATGGAGTCCCCTGAGCAGAAGCAACCTTCGTCCTCCGTCCTTCGAGTATCAGCACGAGATCCACCCACCTCTCCTCCGACGTCGACGAGCCTAGGAGCCACCCCGAAGCGCCCGGAGCCGCTAGTGAGCCCATCGACACCCCTTTCTCTGGTTTTGGTTTAAGCGTGGTAAGGCTCGATTTCACTTTCTTTCGCCCCCTAACTGAGCAAGGTCGCACCTTTAACCCCCCTTGCTCCCTTCCTAGGCCAATTTCTCCTGATTCAGCCTCCGACGAAGCCAGTCGAGTCTCCGGCGAGCCCCAATCGACTCCGACGAATTCTCCGGTGAAGATTTGAAACCTCGGTGAGCACCCTCTCTTTCTCCCCTTCCTTGTCCGATTCTCTAGTATTTGGCGTCGGGAGGGTGGCCGGAGGAAGCAACCATCGCCGGCCGCCCTACTCTCTTTCCTTTCTCCTGGTTTTGTCGAACAGTGGCGTTGGGGGAGGGACAATGAACAGTGTTCCGGGTTGGGTTGTTTTCTTTTAATTTGGTCCGGTTCAGGTTTAATTAAAATAAAACCGGTTTGGTCTTTAAAATCAAGTCAAATTGGGTAATGGGCTGGATCCGAAATTAACCAGAGTTTTGGGCCTATCCATTCCTTGGGCCTAATTTTGTTAGTGGTTATGTGTAAAATGTGTATAAAAAAGACTTAAATTGGGGATTTTTGGATTTATTATTTGATTATTAAATAATTAGAGTATACTTATATATATATTATAAAATTATGAACATTTAAAGATGTAATATTATTATGGTGGTTTAAAATATAATATTATGAGACTTGTACTAAAAAGAGGATTTTGGAAATATACTAACCTTTTCGGATTTGTCTTGAAATAATAATAAAATAAGTTGATGAAAGGGTAATGTTTTATAAATGGATTTTTTTGGATGATTTGAGAAAGCGTTTTGAATGGTTATTTGATCTAACTTGAGGTTTTAAAAGAGTTTTGAAAAATCTTGGGAAAATGACTTACCTTGCCTAACTTGGTGAATAAATTTGATGACTTGTGTGTGATATTGTATGCTTTAAGTAACATTAGAAGTAGACTTATTTATATTACTTATATATGTGTTAGGTGATCATCTGTGACATGTTGGCTTTCTGTATACCTAGTTGTTGCCTTTTGCTGTTCTGCACTTCCAGGTGAGTTCCTATATGAGCTCACTCAGATTCGAAAAGAGATCTCCCTGCTTGTAGTCATGTGCATACTAGGTGCTTGCATTCATAATAAAGCATGTCATGTAGTATCCTGCTAGGATTGCACTCATGATTGAGCATTCGTTTACTCATTGCTTTTGTAAACAGAACGGCTGTTATCTGTGAAGTAACTAGAGTCATTGCTAGGGTTATAGGACGACCTAGTCTCATCGGGTCCCGTCCTGAGTCAATCGAGTCATGAACTTCCATATATTATGAGATGCCTGCGGGCTTTATTGTGGATACGGGTTGGGCATGCGTGCCACCCGATTATATGGAATGCATTCACGAGCTGGCCAGTCTCCGCCCTATCGGAAAGGGGTGGAGGTAGGAGAGGGATATACCACTTGGTATTCGGTGCTAAGGCCTTATTATATTTATGCACTTGATCATAGGGCCATGCTAGTGTGTTAATATTCCGCCTTGCATCTAGAAGCATCTTTATTAGGACTAGCGTGTGTATGTGTCTGCTTGTTTGGGATTATATTGCGTAGGGCTTCGATCTGACACCGCCCCGCATACATATTTTTTTTAGGTTTGTTTGCAGCATGATTGTTCTTTGCTTCTGTAACATGGGAACTCTCTTGGACGATTGCAAAGAAATGGTCTAACCTTGGATTTCGATAAATACGCTTATTGATTTGGTTTTGATCCGGCTCTGCCGTGGCACCCTCTTGTATTACACCTTGATTCTACTATTTGCATGACTGTTGGTTTTCCACGCTTAGACTTATGACAGGTACAGGGGACTTCCCCGGGGATTCCAACGATCCCTTCGAATTTTGGGTATGAAATCCCACTTTAAAATGTTAGGATAGAATTTCAAACCTTCAACCTGTACTCGGGGCGCAAGATCCTAACGAGGGGTTTCATCCCTCGAAACGTAACCCGGGAATCATAATCCCAAGCCGTTACATCTACCAATTACAAATTGGTGGTACACAAACTTTTATACCACGTACCAACCACAAGTCGTGGTTACCGCATATGTGGTAACCACGACTTGTGATTACCATCGGTACATTACCATGGTTACCAAGTTGTAATTTTATTTGTATTTTTTTGAAACTCCTTGGTTACCCTAGAAAAAATATGGTTACAAAAAATAATATGGTTACAACCTATTAAAAGTTCAAATAAATCAAGTTCAATTGTTCAAACATTCAAAATGTTCTTACAAGTTCAAACAAAACAAACTCAAAATCTTCAAACATTCAAAATGTTCCTAATGTTTCTAGTAGAAAAAGTAGAAATGACCACTTTAGATCAAAATCAAAACACAAAATATAAATTAAAAACATAAAACTTAAAGGTAATAACAATAAAATATTAAATAAAAAAATTAATATATATATATATATATTTAGTAACCATGGTATTCAGATTTCATTACCATTACCGTACCACCTTCATGTGGCTACCACCAAGATGGTTACCACCATGTCGGTTAACACAAGTGTGGTTACCAACATAGTCGGTTTGTGGTTAGTACGTGGTTGGTATGATAATTTCCGTACCATTTGCCAGCCCTAGTAAGTACAAAGTATTCTGAATTAAGTAGATATATAGATATAGTTACTAAATGAGTAAAAAATAAAAGGAAATAAAAATGTAAATGTTGTAAAGAGATGAAGATGAAAAAAAAAATTGAAAGGAAAAAAAATTGAAATATATGTTTTGAATTAAGCTAAATAATTATTAAATAGGGTTTTTGTTGGGAAAATGAAAAAAAATTGAAAGGAAAAAAAAGTGTGATTGGGCGAAAGAGAGAGAAGGGTGGATAGCGCGCCACGTAAGCACAAAATATTCTGAATTAAGTAGATACTAGTAAGATTCTCGTGTCATGGCGCGTTTTTTTAAAACTAAAATATAATATATAAAAAATATTAATAAATGTTAAGATAAAAATCATAAAAAAAAACTTTACAATAAATGTATCCTATAATTATCTCAATATTTTTTTTTAAAAATCTTAGGTAGAGTATAATACATAAATATAGATATTTTAAATTACATAGTAATAATAATATCAATATCATTATAATATTGTTTAATTGTGATGTGTCAAAATCCATAATTATTCAATGTTTTGAATTAAGCCCAATAGTTAGTAAAATTAAAGAAAAAAGAGAATTAAAGGAAAATGAATAAAAAAAGAGAATTAAAGAAAATAAAAAAAATGAAAAAAATAATAATGATTAGTTAAGACTCCTAAAATGTCTCTAAGAATGACACATCATCCTAAACTCTTCTAAATTAAGAGTTTATATAGATGTTTTGAATTAAGCCCAATAGTTAGTAAAATTAAAGAAAAAAGATAATTAAAGGAAAAAAAAAATAAAAAAGGAGAATTAAAGAAAATAAAAAAAATGAAAAAAAAAATGATTAGTTAAGACTCCTAAAATGTCTTTAAGAATGACACATCATCCTAAACTCTTCTAAATTAAGAGTTTATATAGATAGTAAAATTAAAGAAAAAAGAGAATTAAAGGAAAATGAATAAAAAAGGAAAATTAAAGAAAATAAAAAAAATAATAATGATTAGTTAAGACTCCTAAAATGTCTCTAGAAATGACACATCATCCTAAACTCTTCTAAATTAAGAGTTTATAGAGTTTATATAGATATATAGATATAGATTTTATTGATTTAATTAGTGTACTTGACTTGCAAATTTTTATGAGTTAATCATGAAAAAACGAATGAGGACAACAACAACAATAAAATTTCTCAAATTTGATCGTCGTCCGAAAGGAAGCCTTGGGCTGATTCATGCACGATTGGCTAATCAAACTAATATCTCAACTAAATCAAACAACAACCAAAACGACAAAATGTGCAAAATGGATTCACATGCCCTATCCTACATCCTTCAAACCACACAAAGAGCATATGACAAGAAAATAAGGGACCTCAATTCATAACCACATGTGAGACTAGGCAAAACTCTAAGACAAATGATGAATTTATGATGAAGAAGAAAACAAAGAGACTGTATTTGACAACCAATTCAGGCTCAATTACTTTCACAATGGATAAACTTCTTCAAAGAATCAAAATTACTCACAAAACATAAACCACAAACCCTAAGAGGTAAATCAAGAACCAGAAGCCGGAATCCAAGATAAAGTGTTAAAGTAACAAAAAATCAAGAAGATGAGTAATTGAATTTTACTGCGAATTAGGATTGGATTCAGCGGCATTGTTATCAACGTCTTGGGTTAATGTTTTGAATTAATCTCAATCGCTCAAAAGAGCTTGGATTAAATCCCGGTTGGGATTGTCCGGTCCGTTGTGATCGGTCTTTCGTGGTTTGCTTTGCTCGGGTGGCGTGCGTCTCTACTTTGGTGCGACTTGGTGTTCTTCGTCTATGATGGGGTTCTGGCAGTCGGAGTCGAGTCTGTCCAAAGCAATCCAAAAGCAATACACATCTATCATCAAACCATTTCCATAAGCCACCGGTCTATCATTCATACACACGAACTCTAAGTTCTCAACATACTCAAACCCAATCGATAGTAAAACCATTTTCCAAAACCTTTCCGATATGATCAACATCAACCAAAATCACTCTTTCAATCAAATCCATTGATAAAATCGCACCAACCATATTTTCCAAACTTCCTTCTCAAAACCAACATCATCAAACCAAGACAAAGAATCCCGACATTAAACATTTAAACCTTAAAATCAATCTCTCAAAATTATATTATAGAAATAATTCCGGCATTTTGGTTTTCCAAACAATAAATCATTTAAGGGATATTTTCGGAACTTGAAAACCCTCTTAAGTAACTTATAAACAATATGGAACAACTCAACGTCAAATATATTATTTAAAAATCCTCAAAATTCCAAAATCACATTTATAACCCAAGTTCACTAAATCTCTTTTAAACCCACATTACATAGCATTATATAATAATACATCCCCAAATGACACTATTTTTAAACAACTTCAAATATAATACTTTCAGGAATATATGTTCTCAAAATCTGAATAATATATGAAACAATATATAATATAAAGTAC
Organism: Persicaria tinctoria; assembly: GCA_037127255.1. NCBI lineage: Eukaryota > Viridiplantae > Streptophyta > Magnoliopsida > Caryophyllales > Polygonaceae > Persicaria > Persicaria tinctoria. Next base: position 21,566,777 of record JBANSL010000019.1, on the reverse strand, counting down.
CCAACACATAACATACAGTGAGGACAACTAACACTTGAATAACAAATAACAACAATGACCCAACACCTCAGCCCAATGAAATGACCCGGAGGAGACATACCCGGATCTGAGCCCAAAACCCGGAACCCATACCCACAAGCTGTTAAATGAACCGAAAAATAAAGAGAATCGGCCGGCTCGGAAAAAGAAAATGAGAACCCGGTTTAACTGAACCCCTCCTTCCCAAATCAATAGAACAGAGCTGTGTTCCAGGCGCGACGGAAAAGAGACGGGAGAAGGAAGAAGGATTCCAGGCGCGCCGGAGCTCCGTTCGAACCAAAACTGTCCCAATCAGACTGAACCCCGATTCCGACCACTACCATCCCCAGGAAGAAGGAAACGCGAACAATAGAGAAGGAAGGAGAAGAAGTTTACCGATCGGTCAAAGTAGCTCCGGCAAGGATGCCCAGGGCGGCGTTCGGCTAAAAAGACGGAGGGGAAGGGTTTCTCCGGACCTAGGACGACGAGAAAGGATGTAAAGGTGCGCCTTTACACTGATTTACGCTAAGAATCGAAAGAATCGAAGGTTACCGTACGAATTTTAGAAATCAGGGGAAGAGGAGGAAGAGGATGGCGCAGCGGCGTCTCCGGCGTGCTTCTGGGCGGCTCAGGCTCATCCTCGGCCGTCGGGTAGTTTCTGCTGTTGCTCGGACACGAAGGAGGAGTAGAGGGGCTTGAATATCACTGGTTTTGAGGGAGAAACAGTGGTAGAGGCGTTGGTGGTGGCTCGCGGCGATGACAAGAGGCGGAGGAGCTGCTGAGGAGTTTGGATTTTGAAAACAAAAAGGAGAGGTGTGAGTGTATACTGCATTGTGTGAATTCAGACAAAGAAGGGAGAGGGAGGCCTGGGTTTCTGAAATCAAAATGGAGAGTAAAGGGGAGAGGGTCTGCTTCTGATAAGGAAGAGGGAGGGATTAGGCTGGTGTTACAACTGGAAATAGCGTGGGAGCAGATAAAAAACAGGGCTGGTGGTTTAGCTAATTTAGGCAAAGGATGGGCGGATGGGAGCTGTTACAGTCCACCATTAGCTGTTGCTGCAGGCTCTGGGTAAGGAGGAAAACGCCAAGGAGGGAGGAGGTGAGGTAAGGTGGGCGTGGTCCCCAATAGGGAACTCCCAATACCCGGAGCGGAATATATATCCTGAAACCGCTATCTCGTTCTTATCTCGACTCGACTCAAAATGATTTTCAAATTTCCAATTCAGAATTAAATAAAGAACTCCAACTATTATTTTAAATTTTCGCATATGGAGGTGGGATAAAACATATTTTAAATTTTCAACTACATAATGTCGGGACTCATTTTAAAATATTTAGAATAAAACCAATAGCCCAATGATGGAAATTCCAAACCTCCCAAATCTTAGAAATCGGGATAATTATAAATCACTATTTTAATAATTTAATATTCTAAAATTTCCCGGGATTTACAATATCCATGCCCTTTCCAAGATTGTATCTTCCGGGGCTCACCAAGGGGATTGTCTTTGCACCTGAACCAACAACACACCAACTCTGTGATTACAATATCCATGCCCTTCATTTCTCACCGTTGACGACGTCGAGCGGCGGCGGCAAACATGAGATGCACCCTCTGGTGTCAGCCTGGACCACGCTTGTCTTCCCATGGTTGCTGGAAGGCTAGGGCTTTTTCCTCTCCTCGCTTGGGTTGTTTGGAGCCGCCTCCGGCGTGTGCTATCGGCCTTTCCGGTGGCACTTGATGGCTCCATCTTCCCGGCGTTCCCTCTTTGGTTGGAACAAGGTACGGGGTCTTCCGTACTGTTTTTTCAGGTTTTTCCTTTGGGCTCAAGGTTAAGCCTTAGGCCCGGGGGTAGCCTGAACTAAATGGAAAAAAACAACAAAAAAGGGAAAAAATAAGAGAGGCTATTTATTTATATATTGACACATATAAATATATTTATTTCAATATAAATATTTTTTTTAAAAAAAAAAAGTGCCCCAAAGGGCTTAATTGAAATCCCGTAAAGGCTCGAAACATCACTCGAAAGAGCTTGGATTAAATCCCGTTTGGACTTGACTAGTCCGTTGTGATCGGTCCTTCGCAGTTAGCTTTGCTCGGGTGGTGTAAAGGCTCGTATTTTCAAATCCTAATTTTTCGGAAAAAGACAATTAAAAATGAAATTAACTCGAATTTAAAACTCATTTAACGGATTCTGACCGAAATATAAAAATTAGGGCGAATAATTTCCGTCGTTTTACCTCAAAAATTCAAAATAATTAATAGATGGCGATATCCTCTTCTGTTTTAAAAATCTAATTGATCGAGAAAGCGAGAGTCGGAAAAACTAACATTTGAAAACTAATTACGGGTTTTGAAATTCGCATATTCGGGATTTATTACCGGGTATTGGTTAACCAATCCTACACTCAATCCCTCACGGCCTCACCCATTCCCATCACTCACCTTACCGTGCTCGAGACCATCCCTCTGTATATCTTTCACTTCAATCCCTCTCCATATCTTCATTCATCATCACCACCGTCTCCACTCCATCGCCTCCTTCACCATTCTTCATCACCAACTCCCATCCTTACTCTCCAGCTCCCATCTCATCGTCACCACCATCACCATTTCAATACCCGTCGATCACACCTTTGTCCATTCTTTTCCTTGAAGAGCAGCATCCACAGCACCACGAGTCACCTCCTCTGACGTCCACCGCCATACCGACGCCGCCCAGAAGCCGCTGGAGCCGCCCTCGAGCCACCGAAGCCCCTTTCCCTGTTTGAGCGCGCTTCGCCACTTCGGTAAGCCGTTCTCCTCCGTTTTCGATCGGAATTGTCTCCAAGCTTCACCATCACACTCATCCATGTCCGGTGTAGGTCCGACGAGCCATCGCGAGACTCCGACGACGCCCAGAACTCCGATCAAGAGCTCTGAAGTCGCGAAACCCCTCGGTGAGCTTCCACCTCTCCTTCCTTTGTTTCGATTCAATTCCGTCCTTGGGCCGGGTTGTGGGTGAGTGATCGTGAGCGATGGCTGAGTGTGGGGCGTCGGGCGAGCTGGTGCGAGAGCCAAGAGCTATGGGCGAGCGCAGTAGAGCACCGGAGCGGGGACGAGCGCAGGAGCAGGGCCAGCGACGAGTGTGAGTGCGAGTGCGCGAGTAGGCGGTGCGAGGGAGCTGTGGGAGGGTGAGCGAGGTTAGGGGCGGAGCCGGGCGCAGGTCGACGCCGGCGTAGAAGGCTGGGAGGAGCTCAAGCTCGCCGGCGGGTCGTGGTCTCGATCAGGGCGGGGCGGGACATTTGAATTGGAGGAGGAAGATGGCCAACGTGGCTCTGGTGGTCTCCCCATTCTACTAACTTATATATATATGTTAAAATTGAACCGATTGGGAGTTTATAATTGCGGGTTCGGTTCGGTTCGGTATGGTTCGGGTTATCCGTTTATTATTTAACTAATTAACGGTAATTAAAATATATTATAATAGTAATTAAGGATTTAAAAGATAAATTATTATATTTTGGGAGAATTATAAGGGTTGATTTATTAAATAAAAATGGTCGGGATTTTAGGGGATTTAGAAATAATTTATAAAAGTGTCAAATAAATGGTATTTAAAATATCATGAAATATTATTTGAGTTTTAAAATATATTATTGGGAGTTCAAGATTTATAAAGAATTTGGAAAAGAATTTCAAGGTCGGAAAGTAATCTAATAAATAAATTTAAAAAGAGAATTTGGCGAGTATTTCGAAGGGTTGGAATACTTAACTATTTAACTGGGATTTGAAACGGTGTCGAGACTAACTTGGGAATAAGATTTATTCGATGACTAACTAGTATGATAATATGATCATTTGACTAACAGTATGATATGTATGACTAATAGCATGACTTGTGGTGAATTATTATATGAGATTAAATGTTGGATAATTATGACGATCTAGTAGGATTTTATATCACACAAATTATGTCTTATGATTTTGGATGAACCGTTGAGGTATATGTGGAAATGATGTATATGAACATGCGGAATTGGTTGAATGATTTATGGAGAACGATGTGGTCTTGAGGATCAGATGATGCGATGAAATGACTTTCATAATATGTTACTTGTTATATTGATTGAGGTGTGCTTCAGTGCTTAATAGTTGGATGTAGACTTATGTATATTCCATTATGTACTAGGTGATACTCTGTGATTGTGACTATTGTGTGCTGGATTCTCGTGTTGCCGATCTGCTAGCCAGGTAAGTCCTCCGGAGCTTACTCAGTAACCAGTACCTCCTGTCTGATGTGTCATGTAGTGTGTAGGTGTTGCATATGCATAAAAGCATGTCATGTAGTATCATGCTTAGAAATTGCACTTATGAATGAGCATCCTTATTCTGTTTGCGTTTGAATACAGAACGGCCGTTATCTCTGAGTCCTAGAATCCTTGATAGGGTCATAGGACAACCCAGCTCCACCGGGTTCGTCCTGGGTCATTCGGGTCGTTGGAACACCTTTACTATTATCAGCATTATTATTTTCATTTTGCAAGATCCACGATATGATGATGAGATACGATATGATGATGAGATTTGAGATGCTATCGAATCGAACTGGCTAGTCTCCACCCTACCTGGAAGGGGGGCGGTGGTAGAAGAGGGGTATACCACTTGGTATTCTTTGTTAAGGCCTTACTTAATATTCTGTACATATGAGTTAGGAACATGATAGTGTGGTTAATATTCCAGTACTGCATGAACGCATCTTTATTCTAGGTATAGGCGTATTATATGTCCTCAGTGGGGTCAGAGGACCCGCGGGCGGACTCTTGGCCTGACTTGGTGGTATAGTTTCAGGTACCTGATACACTGCTTGATTTTGTGCTGTTATGACGGGGTCCATTCATATGGCGGAGAGTGAGTGTTTGAAACCTGACTTCACCAGATTCATGCTTTTGGGATTTTTCCCTACTTATATTTTGTTTTGACCCGGCTCTGCCGTGGCGCCTGTTGTATCGTTTTCAGAACTTATGCCCTTTGCATGATAAAGGATTTTCCGCGTTGTAGACTTAGGACAGGTACAAGGGTTTACCCCGGGGTCTCCAATGGACCTTTCGGATTTGGGTACGAAATACCACTTTAAACTACACATCTTCAATTTCAAACCTTCAACCTGTACTCGGGGCGCAAGATCCCAACGAGGGGTTTTATCCCTCGAAACGTAACTCGGGAATCATAATCCCGGGCCGTTACTGTAAAGGCTTGGATTTTTAAATTAATAATTATCGGAAAAAGAAAATCAAAATGAATTTAAAATAAATTCCGGCCCAAATTTTCGATTTAAATATCAATTCCGTCTTTCATTTCGGGTTTTGAACGACCAATCGGCGGAAATTTAAATTCCCGACCCGAGCTCTCAATTCCGTCATATTCCGAATCCTTATCCATCCGACTCACCCTATTCTAGTTAGGGAAAATCTTATTCTCTCCTTTCCTCCCTCCACTCTTTGACCCCCTTATTTTGGCAAACAAACGACACCTCACTCTACCAAAAAATGAGACCTCTTTGTGTTGCAATTTGACCTTGAAAAATCAGATTCTTTTCAACCTTATAACCCACACACTATCCCCTCTCTCTCGGCATCTCACTGTCACAAGCAATCCAAAACCATTTGTTTGAGCTCCACCGCCACACCTCCACCACGCCACCACACCTCCACCGCTGCCGCACCACCTCCTCCCCGGAGCGCCGCCTCCGTCACCAGCACCTCGGAGCACCGCCGCCGGACCCTCCGCGTTCCCCTGTTTCCCCTTCCGAGGTCGGTAAGCTTCGACCTCTCGTTCTATTCGAAATCCCATTAAAGAACCCTCCTTTGACCTTCCTTTACTCTCCTAGGTCGAATCCGAGGTTCCTCCATCTCCGACGCAGCGGATCGAGTCTCCGGCGAGCTCCGACAAACTCCGACGAGACCTCGAAACCCCCCCTCGGTGAGCCTCTTTCCTCCTCCTTCTTTCCGTTTCCGTTCTTGTGTGTGTGTGCCGATGTCGTAGCCGGAGTCGGAGTGGTGGCCGGACCACCGGCGAAGCCTCCCCTCCTACCTTCTTTTCTTCCCCTTCGCCGTACCTGGGCACAAGCCCTGTTCCACTTCCCTCTCTGTTCGGCCAAATGAAGAAGAAGGTGAGCTTGTGGGCCTCCCTCGCCACATCACACGCCACCTCACCCATGGGCCCACCCTCTTTTTTTTTACATGTCACAGGCCGGTCCACCCCCCTCCCTTTCTATTCTTCTGGACTCTTTTTTTTAGTGAAAGATGTGTGTTGTTGGGCCTGTTTCTTGGGCCGGTTTTGGGCATTTTAGACAAATCAGGTTTGGGCCTATTTTTATTATTGAGGCCGGTTTGGGTTAAGTAGAACATAGGACTCGGTTGGGTTCCAATTTAATAAAAGGTCCGGTTTGGGTTAACAACAAAGGGGTTCGGTTTTATGTATTAAAACATGGGCCGGTTTTGGGGTTTTTATAAAATAAGGGTTTGGTTTGGTAATTTAAAAAGGGATGTTTTGATTTAATAAATATTATTGGGATTTTATAAATAATTTATAAAGATGTTAAAATAAAGTGATGTTAGAAGTAGTATGTAAATTATTGGGATTAAAATATAAAATGTTGTTTTGAGATTTAATATATGATATTGTGGTGATTTATTATTGTGGTTAAATGTTATATGATTATGTTGAAGATGTGCAATTATATGCTAAGTAAGATTTTGAAATGATGGCATGCAAATTGGTTAAGTATGAAATGGAATTATCCTAAGTTGGTGAATTGGAGAATTACATTGAGTATGGTTGTGAGATATTGAGATGATAGATTATGAGATAAAGTTGATATTATGGAAATGATGATGTGACGGTTATTATGTTAAGTTGTGAAGTTGTGTGTGTGATAATTCTATGCTTTGTGTGCCTTAGAGATAGACTCATTGATGTGCTTATACTTGTTAGGTGACCATCTGTGACGTGTCGGATTTCATATTGCCTGGTTGATTGCCTTTTGCTGTTCTGCGATACCAGGTAAGTCTCTTCGGAGCTTACTCAGATTGAATAGAGCTATTCCCTGCTTTAGGTGCATGATATACTAGGTGCTTGCATTCATGATCAGCATGCCATGTAGTACCATGCTAGGTTGCATCTACGTTGAGCATCCTATTTCTTTATGCGTATGTAAACAGAACGGCCGTTATCTGTGAAGTCACTAGAGTCATTGCTAGGGTTATAGGACGACCTAGTCTCATCGGGTCCCGTCCTGAGTCAATCGAGTCATGCACTTCCTTATATTATGAGATGCCTGCGGGCTTTATTGTGGAGCGGGTTAGGCATGCGTGCCGCCCTATTATGAATGAATGCATTCACGAGCTGGCCAGTCTCCACCTATCGGAAGGGGTGGAGGTAGGAGAGGGATATACCACTTGGTATTCTGTGCTAAGGCCTTATTATTATTATGCACTTGTTCTCAGGAGCATGTTAGTGTGTTAATATTCCGCCATGCATCGAGAAGCATCTTTATTAGGAATAGCGTATATGTGTACTTATGGTTGGGATGCAGAGTTAAGTGGGCATCGATCTGATCCCGCTCCATATCAATTTTTTTAGGTATTATTTATGTTCATCCTATCGGTGCTGTTTGCTTATTGCGCGGGTCATTTTGTCGGCGGAGAGTGAGCGCTGGAGTTATAGACTTCACCAGACTCTGATTATATTTTTGGATTTACACTTTAGACTCCGTTTTGACCCGGCTCTGCCGTGGCACCCTCTTATATTACGCTTGTTTTCGCTAGTTGCATGATTTCTGATTTCCACGCTTAGACTTACGACAGGTACAGGGGACTTCCCCGGGGATTCCAACGATCCCTTCGATTTTGGGTATGAAATCCCCCTTTGAAAACATTAAAGTAAGTTTTGAAACCTTCAACCTGTACTCGGGGCGCAAGGTCCTAACGAGGGGTTTCATCCCTCGAAACGTAACTCGGGAATCATAATCCCGGGCCGTTACAGTTACAAAGGTGGTATCAGAGCTGAGGTTTTTCAATCCGAGTACAATAGGTTGAAGAGGTTTTGAAAATCGCCCAAAGTTTTCAAATGGTTTTGGAAAATATTTTATAAAGGGAAAAATGAATTTAATTAGACTTAAAACCTAAAATGAATAAAGGAGAAATAATCTCGTGGGTAGAGACCCAAGCGGTAGACATCCTTTATGGATGTAGAATTCGGGGAACGGTAGGCAATTACTAGCTTTTATTTACAGATGGGCCTAGAAGACAGCAAGGAACACCACGGAGGTTGGAGTGTTGAGTTAGGAGGCCGTGAGGTTTTTGCCCCTCCGGTCAGCCGTCCCTCGAAGGATGGCATAGATCGTCTCTATACTTACATTTATATATATATATATATATATATATATACACACACACACACACACACACACACACACACACATACATATATGCAATTGGGCCCGAGGGCGATCCTCCTCGAAGAGGATCATATTAATCTTGTTGATTGCTTCCGTGATGAGTGCTCTATTGTGCTTAGGATAGCGAACTAATTAGAATGCCTTAACTTGAACATATAAATGACTGTATGTGCAAACGGGATAGCGGGAGGAAACCTTGTTCTTATGTAATCAGATTTTCTACCTTGTCGGAATAGTTCTTCCACAGTACAACCCCCTTGATAATCCGGATTCCATCATCCGTCCCACCAAAGCACTTGGATGTGATAGTAAGGGTCGAGAGTATCTGTTCTTCTTGAGTTGAGTCCTATTTGTATTCCAACCATAGATGTCTATCGAGTCTCATACCTATTGATAGGAGGAAATCGAGATTGCAAATTAAATCATAAATAAATTACAGCAAACCAGATTCCGTCCCTTGTAAATAATTACAAGACCTCCTCCCGGTGTAGTAGAAGGTTGTCAGGATCGATCCACGAGGAAGCGTGTCAGCGGATCCTAGGGAGTGGTGAAGTCTCACGAACAGTCGACCACAGATGTCCTCGATCTCGACTAGGGTTAGTCGACAGAAGATCGGGCCAGTCGAGCAGAGCGCAGCAGCAAGCACAGGGTCTTGTCGATCTCGACTAGGGCTTACTCGAGATCGAGTAGGCTTCGTCGACGTCGAGTTGGGCTTTGTCGAGTACCTGCACACAGAAGCTACAGCGATGCTAGATCGAGAATCAGTACTCGATATCGACGAGTGCTATTCGATATCGAGGAGACAGAAACTAAAACGAAACGAAAGAAAGTAAAAACAATTGCTTTGGGATTTCGAACTAAACTTAATGTAAAAGGCTTCCAAGATTTGGGTTCGCAACAACGATAACCAAGCATGCATAAGGCAGAGATAAACAGATAATCATGTGAATCGCATCAAAGGACTAAGCTTTCGCCTTTTCCAACAATTAGACAACTCTTTCAAGAAACCCTAATTGTCTCTACTGATTTTATGTTTACAATCCAAGTTGTTAACATGGATCTCCATTAGATGGGTAATAAACACATAAACAAGTAGTAGATGCTCAAAACATGATAAAAGTCGGATCTTTACCTCAAACGCGCATGGCTATCGTCGGGCTTGCCCCAACCTTAGAAGTGGGTGGACTACTCGCGCTTCATCGCAACCTCAGACATCATCGATTGAAAGAAAATAACTAATTGCATTAAAATAAACCAAAGTTTACAACCGCTTGAAGCCAATTCCGCTCTCGCTTCACAACTCCAATCGGCCGCTCACTCTCTCTCTCTACTTCTCCTACTTACTTCTCTCTTAAATTGAATTGAATCGAAAAACCAGCCCCAAGGTCTTTATTTATAGGCTTCTAAACCTTGCTACTCAAGGATAGAATATCTATATCTATATCTAAAACTATATCTAGGATTTTAAAGATAAATAAAAGCTATAATGAAATTAAATCTAAAATAGGAAAATATATCTAAAATAGGTAAGATGTCTTCATGTTGATAGATCTTGACTTTCATGGATAGAACTTGATAGATGTAGGATAGATCTCGGCCATCTCGATCTCCTTCGGCCCCAAGGATTCCCAACTCGACACGGACAACTCAAGGCGAGTACGCGGTTTCAGGACGCGGCTCGTCGATCTCGAGTAGGGCTCCTATAGATCGAGTACGGTGGTCGTCGACTAGGGCTGGCTGGGCGGCTCTGCTCGACATGGCTCGGATCTTGGCTCCTGGCTCGTCGATCTCGACCAAGCCTCCTCGAGATCGAGTAGAGGTGGTGCTCGGCTTCTCCGTTTTCGGCTTCTCGACTTGGCACAGCTCGTCGACTCCGGACATGGCGTCGAAATGTGGTCGATCTCGACAGGGCCTCCTCGAGATCGAGTAGGGTTCCGGGATCGGGTTGTCTCTGACTCAGTGTCCTCGATCAGCTCTGCTCGACTAGGTGTGCTCGGACAGCCTTTGTCGAGATCGAGTAGAGGCTAGTCGATCTCGAGTAGAGTTCTCTCAGCTTTCTGCTCTGTTCTTGAAACGCACTTTCCCGAGTCCTCGTTCGTCGGATTGACGCATATGACCATGCGTTGGAAAGCTCTTTCCGAGGGCTACAACTCTCATGAAGACATCAAAGCTTGATTCAGAACGAAGAACGGTGAAAAATGGTTTTTTCTCCAGCTGCACCATTCTTAGCCTCTCCATGAGTTTCCTTTAAGCTCCAAAGTGCGTCCGATTTCTGCGAAATATAACAAAAACTTGTGTAGACCTACATATATTGCAAATAAGTGTAAACTACACAGATTCTGTATTATTCTACCCCAACTGCATGCAATGTATGCAGAAATCGATATAAAAGTAAGTGTAAAACATGGCAAATTAGGCTCACAACAAACACCCCATACTTAAGCTTGCTTGTCCTCAAGCAATACTTTTAATTGTCATTCAGGGGAAGAATTCAAAACTCTCAACATTTTAGATTCATTCTCATATAACCTAACGGTCAATTACCATCCTTGAAAAGGTACTAATGTCACAAATCCATGCATGTGCAATTTAAAGAGCAACATCTACTCACAAAAGGAGGGTTATGCAAAAACATTCATAAGTGATAAAGCATTAATAATCAAGAGGACTTTAATTTAATCTCAAATAAGGAGTAGATTGGTAAAAGGCTAAAGGTGGGCAGTTTTTGGCCATGTGGTGCTTTTGATCCGGGGAAATGGAGTATTTCCAAATTGAATTTCCACATTCCTTCTCCATAAGATTCATCACCTTTCATATTGCTTCTATTCATAATAATGCTTTTACCTCTCTAACCTCAGCACTGCCTTCTCGCGAGTCGCAAACATGGGTGTCATGAATGGCCCTGGATACTTAGTGCTTTGGACTCCTCACAATGTGTCCCATCTCTCCAAACTATTATCTCAGAGAGCAGGGTCAATCTACCTTTATCTCCTGAGGTGATTGGATTTTCTTTCACTCATTAAATTTTCCATATATTTCAAACACTTTCCCGCCAAACTCCAATAATGATAATTAACAACACAAACACCATATGATAATCTCCATAATGTAACATCATTCTCAACATAATCCCCGGATAAGGTAAAGAATGGCAATATTTTAGAACATGTGGAGCAAAATATGAAATAAGGCGTTTTATGACTTTTGTGATGCATAAGCATAGGTAAGGCTAGGAATATAACAATATGAGCATTATATGGAAATATAAAGTCCTCCATCCTTTTATCATAAAACTTGGCAAAAGCAACTTCAAATTTTTACCTCCTTTCATGGCTTTCAATAAAATATGCACTTCATTGTGACTTTCCTTTACTAGGCAATTTCATGTTATATCTCTAATGAATCCAATCTTGCATCGTTGAGTTCAATATAAGCTTCCATGATATTAATCAAATTTTCAATGGGAGTCATTTTTCTTCAAATTTTGGAAAACATGCATATAAGCCCATAAATCAATAATGAATTCCAAAATAGCCATGTAACAATTCAAAGAAATAAATTCTAAATATGCACAAATAATGTCAAATATGGCAAATATGCACAAAGTAAGCCCTTCCCCTACCCCATACTTAAACATTACAGTGTCCTCACTGTATAAAAACAAGGGTAAAGAAAGAAACTCACTAGACAGGTGTGCAGAACCTCTTAATATTGAATGAAGGAATCGCCTGGGCCGAGTATGAATATGAATATAGCTTGCTTCTATCCATGGACCTGAAAAGTGTAGAAGACATATACCAACAATAGAAAAACTAGAAATGTTCAAAACCAAAAACAAACAAAACAATGTTAAAAAAGTCCCAAAATAAAATCTCTATTTACAAGCTCTAGATTTTATAGTCACTAGGCCGACTTCTCCATTAAGCATTAGCCTGGCTCATCTTTTTCCGGAGGTATAGGTGGATCTGGTGGTTCCTCTGGTGGTGGGAAGCGTGGAATGTCATCCGGGGGCATCATGTGAAGAAGCTTAAATCTCCCTGAGTGAATGCTCTATGGCTTCACCCATTCATCTTCCTGGGCTCCAGCTGTCATGCATAAAGGAATATATAAAGGAAATTTGCATATCTCATCATCATACCTCTTCCGCTCCATTGGTTGATTTGTTTGCGCGTCTCCACCACAGCAAAACGGTGGAGTGGGAAGAGATATTTCCACCTCATCATGCGGAGCTTCATGCCACCTTGCAAGGACCCCATACTTGAATATGAACATCGGTTGCTCAAAATCGTCGGGGATAGCCTTCACCTTATAAGGAAAAAGTGACTTTGAAACAACATGGGCAATGACGTCCAACTTCTTCTTTTCTGGCTCTTCTTCTTCTTGAGGTTCTTCAAATGGTTTTCCAAAGACAAAGGACAAAGTTGGAATTGAGATAGTGGAAGGACATACCTGGGTATCGACTAGAGATAGATCGATATCGATTGGAGATGGGTCGACATCGACTAGGTGTTGGTCAAGGTCGACCTCAGGTTCAGATTCTCCTTCTAGCAGGATTGGGGCTTCTGGCGGTGATTTTGACGAATCCCGGAGCTTCCTTAATGCGCGTACACCCTCAAGCCATGCCTCCTCATCAACGATGTATAGCCATCTCAAATATTCCAATTCTTTTGCATACTGTCTCACTCTTTCCCTTTCGAAATACTCGAAGGTGTCCTGCATAAACCTGTAGAAGAAATTACAAGACCTCCTCCTCCCTTTCGAAATACTCAAATATTCCAAATTCCGTCCCTTGGAAATAATTACAAGACCTCCTCCCGTTGTAATAGAAGGTTGTCAGGATCGATTCACGAGGAAGCGTGTCAGCGGATCCTAGGCAGTGGTGAAGTCTCACGAACAGTCGACCACAGATGTCCTCGATCTCGACTAGGGTTAGTCGACAGAAGATCGGGCCAATCGAGCAGAGCGCAGCAGCAAGCACAGGGTCTTGTCGATCTCGACTAGTGCTTACTCGAGATCGAGTAGGCTTCGTCGACGTCGAGTTGGGCTTTGTCGAGTACCTGCACACAGAAGCTACAGCGATGCTAGATCGAGAATCAGTACTCGATATTGACGAGTGCTATTCGATATCGAGGAGACAGAAACTAAAACGAAACGAAAGAAAGTAAAAACAATTGCTTTGGGATTTCGAACTAAACTTAATGTAAAAGGCTTCCAAGATTGGGGTTCGCAACAACGATAACCAAGCATGCATAAGGCAGAGATAAACAGATAATCATGTGAATCGCATCAAAGGACTAAGCTTTCGCCTTTTCCAACAATTAGACAACTCTTTCAAGAAACCCTAATTGTCTCTACTGATTTTATGTTTACAATCCAAGTTGTTAACATGGATCTCTATTAGATGGGTAATAAACACATAAACAATTAGGAGATGCTCAAAACATGATAAAAGTCGGATCTTTACCTCAAACGCGCATGGCTATCGTCGGGCTTGCCCCAACCCTAGAAGTGGGTGGACTACTCGCCCTTCATCGCAACCTCAGACATCATCGATTGAAAGAAAATAACCAATTGCATTAAAATAAACCAAAGTTTACAACCGCTTGAAGCCAATTCCGCTCTCGCTTCACAACTCCAATCGGCCGCTCACTCTCTCTCTCTACTTCTCCTACTTACTTCTCTCTGAAATTGAATTGAATCGAAAAACCAGCCCCAAGAGCTTTATATATAGGCTTCTAAACCTTGCTACTCAAGGATAGAATATCTATATCTATATCTAAAACTATATCTAGGATTTTAAAGATAAATAAAAGCTATAATGAAATCCTAAACAATACTAAAGTAGTTGCTGAACTGTCACATGTCGATTTCTGATGAAATTTTTTCCCGCCTAAAAACTTAACCATTCATTTTTAGCCATGTGTAAATTATTATGACATGTATTTATCCACATTATTGTCATTATTTATATATTACTTTTTTTAACATATCTAAATGGAAAGTATCCTCTTTAATATATATTATATATTATATATTTATTTCTATATATAAATTTAATATTTTTGGAGGGTCATTGTTAATTAAATTTATTCAAATTTATATTGCCTAAGTCACCACCTTATTTTTAATCAATAATTTTTATTTTTTGATCTTATTATCAAATTAGTTTTTCACAATTGCTTTTCTTTTGTTCAACTTGTGCTTCAATAAATAAATGCAATTTATTCACATTTAGAATATAATTCCCGTGAATTACTTTTTACAGAGAATGGCATTGTTATTTATTGGTTGAATAAACTATAATTCCCATGAATTACTTTTCCAATTTCATATTTCTCTATACTTTATTATGGATCCCTTTTTCCAAAGACAAATTTAATCTAATAATATATAAAAATCATGGAGTATTAATTATCTTTAAAGTCTTTGTAATATTATATTATACTACGGGTATATTTAAAAAATATAAAAAAAAAATTCATTAGTTATCTAAGGCATTTATAAAGTCGTAAAAGGATGGTTATTTATTATAATAAATTGGATAAGCTTGGGTTAATTTATGTTGGTTCTTTATCATTTGTTATTTACTTACGTCATTTTTAAAAGAATGAAAACTTGAAAATTCAAAAAAAAAAATCTATCTATTTTCCAAATATAATTTTCTATGTATTTTTTTGTCCATGTAAGTTTTCATTTAACACTTATTCTTATCCTATACAATACTAAAATAACAATTTCTTTTTTCCACATGTCATTATTTGGTTAAAAAATTTCCCTCCAAAAAAAATTGTCCAACTGAGGTCTTTCTCAATTGATGCTTACAAAAAAAAAACATAAATGATTATAAGAATTGTGAGTCTATGAGCAATAATAGAGTTATGAATTGTTTTATAAAGGAGGCTCAATTTTTTTAAAAAAATAAATTTTCTTTATACCCATATATAAGAAGGAATGTTAAAAAAAATATTTTTAAAAACCCTTAAATTTATTATTTGAACCATCATTTTTACTTGAAAAAGAGAAGTAGAAATTGAGCCAAATAATTTGAACTATAACTTAATATATGCACTCTATACCAACTACGATAAATAAATTTTAAATTTTTTTTTCTATTAATGTAGTTCTAAAATTAGTAAAAATTATTTTTTAAAAACATGCAATTTTTCATCCCATCTAGAAGGGGGTTTAAGCCGTTGGAGGAAGCCGCCGGTAGGCAAGTTCAAGTTAAATTTTGACGGCTCTTTATCTGGAAACAACTCTATTGGCTACATCATCAGGGACTGGCATGGAGAACCGATTAGCATTGGGGGGAAGACTATTAATGGACAATCCCCACTTATGGTTGAAGCTTTAGCCCTCTGGGTTACTTGGGGTGGAAAAGGCTAAACAATTACAAATAACAGATCTACTAATTTAAGGGGACTCAAAAATTATCGCCGATTATCTACGCACACAGACTGGGTGTTCCTGGGAAATTGAATTACTTATGTCTGATGTCCAAGTACTACTTGAACAAGTAAATAACGTTCGAATCACCCATATTCCCCGCATTGGTAACCGGGTAGCGGATAAGGTCACATACCTTAGCTACTCTACTAGGGGGGCTGATTTATACCATGATACAGGTCTCTTATACCTCATCCGTCAGGATGCTCTCGGATAGGGTTTACCCATCCGAATTTTTACCTAATAAAAAAAATGGGGGGTTTAAACCACCTCATACCTTTCTAACTCTTGCTTGGGTGTAAGAGCTATTCAAATATGCTCAACCTCGGAGATGGCAGAGGCAGGACATATCAGTTATGTTTTCCAATTAGCATGAGATGATGGTTTGACACATGATATCATGATATAATTGTGGAGCCTGATTATCGAATTATTAAATTCGCTACTAGAAGAATAAAAATCTTTTTGAGAAGTGTGTTGGGTTTCATTTGAAGATAGTGATGCATATTTTCTCGCTTAAATTAGATTTATTTGTGTTTTCTACTATTTTATGTTTTAATGATTCTTCTTTACCTATAAGATTTGTTTTGATTTTGTTTGAATTTACGATGGTTAATCAATTGGGGGGCCATTAAAAACAACTTACTTTGTTTCTATTCAAATAAATTTTTATTTTTAATATTAAATTATATAAAATTATTATAATATTTAGATTATCTTTTTGTTTGTAGATAAATATATATTATTTATTTTGAAGGTTAATATTTTTTACAATTAAAATTGAAAGTAATTATTATAGTTTTATAATATTTTTACATTAAATCCGCGCATAGCACGGGGAATAGACTAGTTAAATCTAAAATAGGGAAATATATCTAAAATAGGTAAGATGTCTTCTTGTTGATAGATCTTGACTTTCATGGATAGAACTTGATAGATGTAGGATAGATCTCGGCCATCTCGATCTCCTTCGGCCCCAAGGACTCCCAACTCGACACGGATAGCTCAAGGCGCATACGCGGTTTCAGGACGCGGCTTGTCGATCTCGAGTAGGGCTCCTCGAGATCGAGTACGGTGGTCGTCGACTGGGGCTGGCTGGGCGGCTCTGCTCGACATGGCTCGGATCTTGGCTCCTGGCTCGTCGATCTCGACCAAGCCTCCTCGAGATCGAGTAGAGGTGGTGCTCGACTTCTCCATTTTCGGCTTCTCGACTTGGCACAGCTCGTCGACTCCGGACACGGCGTCGAAATGTGGTCGATCTCGACAAGGCCTCCTCGAGATCGAGTGGGGTTCCGGGATCGGGTTGTCTCTGACTCAGTGTCCTCGATCAGCTCTGCTCGACCAGGTGTGCTCGGACAGCCTTTGTCGAGATCGAGTAGAGGCTAGTCGATCTCGAGTAGAGTTCTCTCAGCTTTCTTCTCTGTTTTTGAAACGCACTTTCCCGAGTCCTCGTTTGTCGGATTGACGCATATGACCATGCGTTGGAAAGCTCTTTCCGAGGGATACAACTCTCATGAAGATATCAAAGCTTGATTCAGAACGAAGAACGGTGAAAAATGGCCTTTTCTCCAGCTGCACCATTCTTAGCCTCTCCATGAGTTTCCTTTAAGCTCCAAAGTGCGTCCGATTTCTGCGAAATATAACAAAAAATTGTGTAGACCTCCATATAATCCAAATAAGTGTAAACTACACAGATTCTGTATTATTCTAACCCAAATGCAGGCAATGTATGCAGAAATCGATATAAAAGTAAGTGTAAAACATGGCAAATTAGGCTCACAACAATACCTAATGTCAACATTCTCTACGGGAAATTGGGTCGGTCAACTATACTTTCGGGGATTGTGTATCATGTGAGGGTTACCTGAGTTCGATTATCGACATTCTTCCGAGTTAGGAGTGTGTTATCTTATGGATTCATCCCTCTTGAGTCTCATAATGGTCAACTGTGTCTCCTTGCCAAAAGAGTCTAAACACGAATTCTACCATCTTCTCTCGGAAATGGCGTGAATGTCCATGTGTCCAGCGAGTCATACTAGCGTCCCATGGGGATACTAGGTGGTGAGTCGGTGATTGCCCTTAGAGAATTCTGTCAAGTTATAATGATAGCCTCTTTGTGATTTCATGACATGATATATTGGTATAATTCAGCATGACTTGTCGGGTACCTTGCATGGTTGCACTTATGAGTAATTGTATGTGTCGTATGTATTGAATTCCCATGATTACTATCTCCCTATGAACTAGGTACATGATAGTGTGGTCAACTCTCATTGTATGTTTAAAACGTGAATTGGATGACTTAGCATGCTAGATTAACCTAATTGGACCTTCTTGATTGTGTACATGTTTAATGAGTATTGCTAGTATCATGTATGACATATACCTCCCAGTTATAGGCCCTCGTATGATTGTGCGACGTCCTAGTCTGACTATGCGAATATGGATGTATGTGATGAGATAGTTGCTATACCAACCCTGCATGAACTGACCATACCTTTAGCATGATTTTTAGGGTATATCTTAGCATGCTTTCCGTAATATTATGATTTGCTTAATTGTGTATCTAAATGAGTGATAAGTCGTGCATATAATATCAAGTGATGTTTGCTACATCTTGCATAACTTGTGCCATATATGTCCCATGTCAGTCTGTGCATACATGTTCTTAGTCTGTCAAGCATTATTGGTGAATGAAATGATAGGTTGCTAGCTTGTTATGCGCACATATAAAGATGATTATATGAACATGTTATGAATGCGTAAATCGATATTCCTTGAGATAGGTGCATACTAGTGTGAAATAATGTGATGATATCTCTTGATTTTTATGTGTTTGCGTGCCATAATTATAAGGGCATCGTCGTAACTCTCGGGTTGGGATCTTATCCTTGGTCTCGTCGTCCCTAGTCCTGGTCCATGTCTGAACTCTTAAGGAAGATGTGTTGTCCGCCCTTGTCTCTCCCCTATCTCTGTAACTTCTAACCCTTATGACCCTTCGATGAGCGCCGACATGCAAGAAAGAACCAAGAACCAAGTGGCACCAGAGCGGCGCAACGGAAGTGTGATGGGTTCATGACCCCTAGGCCCCCGGAACAACGTCACTAATGGCAAAAAGGACAAATATGCTGCAAAGATGACATTTGTGAACAAGTTCCTCCCATCTTACACGAGGAAGATCATTCTTAATTCAAATCGTGGATTCTTTTATACTAATCGAAATTGATGTTGTGTGATAGGCCTAGAACTAACATAATTGAATGTGTGATAACAGATGTGCTGAACTGGAAGCAATGATTGCCTGACTAACTGGTTTCTATGATGATGTGCCTTGGTGCTTGGTATACTGACTCGCTGGTGAGTAGGTTATGGGTTATATGTGTGGTGGTGCTTCTTCTTGGGCATGAGTCGAGAGATCCTTCGGTAAGCTAGGTCGGAAAGTGAAAGAGGGATTGAAGTCTTTGTTCTTGGTCATGAGATGAGCGAGAGGGTGGGCAGGATGGATGCATTAGCCGAGTGAGTTAGGACTCTTAGGAGGTAGTAGATAGTGGGGTTCTCATATGAGCTTCTAGGTATGTCTTAGTTAGAGGTGGAAGTATAGGCAAGTAGTGTGTGCGGGTAGTATAAGAGAGTGGTTGGCTGTGGTCTGGACTAGTTTCATTAGGGTGATCTTCAGATTGGGTGTGGGTAGAGGTATTTAGAATAGTTCTAGAGGTGGATGGGTGAGCTAGAAGTTGATTGGGGGATTCTTGATGGAAGGTATTGTGAGACGGATTGGTGTGCTAAGGAAGGTGTCTAGACAGTCTAGGAGCGAATCGTGGGCGGTGTCGAGGATGATCGATGAAGGAACGTCTAAGGAATCGTAAAACTTGGGACTAGGTTGTGTGTGTTGTGAGTGGGAGCGATTTTGGTAAAGGATGAGGTTGAGGAATTGCCAAGGAAGAGTAGTATGAGGTTTCTTGGGAAATTATAGATCGGGGGGATATAAGGTTGTTCATATCAGGGTTGTTCGTGTGATGAGTATTTGGGGTTATTTAGGTAGGATTGGTAATGTTTGGGGAATTTATGAGTGGATGTTATTGTGGCTATTGAAGTATTTGTGGATGTGAGATGAATCTTTAAGGAAAGGCTGGTAGCTAGGCAAGGATGTAGTTGAGATTCCTAGTAAGACTGTGCGCTTAAGGTTGAGATAGGGAGATTATGAGCATGGATTTGGTAACTAGGCAAAGCAGAAGGTATTGAGGACGCTAGAGGATAAGAGATTTTAGAAGGCTGGTGAAGTTGTGGTACTTAGGAAATTCGGACAAGGATGTCATAGGAATTCGGTGAAAATGATGATCGGTACATAAAGGTTTAAGCGGTAGAGATTTCGAAGTTTGAGGAAGCGTGATCTGAGGAAATTTGGGGAAACATGCGGAGTAGAGGGAACTAGTCATAGTAGAGTGTGCTGGGAAGAGGATCTAGAATGGGTCGGCTTGAGGGTCATGGTGATTCGTGGTTGGGAGTACCACTAGTTGGGATCTGCATTAGAATTGGTCAGGGGTGTCAGGTATGAGATGGTCAGCATGACTTGGGTCCCTAGAGGTGGATGGTTAGTGAGAGTGGTTAGTGGCATGGGAAGTATGATTGGGTTAGAAAGGTGATTCGAGATGTCTCTTTAGGGGATGATGTTCAGGTGGAGTCTTGGTAGTAGATCGAGTTGTTCAGCTTGTCAGAATGAGGGAATTTTGTGATTTGGGAACTCCGAGAGATGGATTTAAATAGTCGAGTGGAAGGTAGGACTTGAGATCGGGATGCCGAAGTGGATTGGCCCTTAGATGGCCTGATGGCATAAGAGTTGGGAGGCCTAGTAGTGGTTTGGGTAATTGGCCTTGATTGCGGGTAGTTATGAGGCTAGAAAGGTTGTATGTGAGCGGGATGCAATGGTGCCTAGAACTGGTAGTGGATTGAGTTGGTAGTGTAGGCAGATTCTCCTGAGATAGTGATCTAGTGTATACTTTACTTGGGGACGAATGTGCGAATTCTATGCTATAGACGATGTTGATTCTCTTATGTGTTGCCGTTGACAATAGGGAACTGTTAGTACTAACATAGTTATCCCTGAACTCGATGGAATGCTACTGTACGTAGGGCTGTTATTCGAGTCGAACGAGCCGAGTATTACTTGTTCATATTTAGTTCATTTAGAATATGAACGAGCTCGAGCCGAGCCTAAATTTTGACTCGAGCTTAAAAATGTGCTCATATTCGGCTCGTTTAGGAAATGAGCGAGCTCGAGCCGAGCTTTTTTCGAGCTTTAGACAATTCTACTTGCTCATTATACAATAACTTTAAGAAAATTTTAGAAATTTCATAAAATTCGAGCTATTCGAGTTTAATTCGAACGAGCCGAGCTTTGAAACGAGCTTAAAAATGTGCTCATACTCGGCTTGTTTAGAAAATGAACGAGCTTGAGTCGAGTTTTATACGAGCCGATCACAAGCAGCTTGTCTCACATAAAACCCCTAACTGTACGGAAGCAATTGCTTGCCTCTAATGCGATGACACTTGGTAGTTAGAATGAGTATAATGCACTTATTTGATTGATATAACGTGCTTATCTGATTGATATGGTGAGTAAGTTCCGTGAGATGATGTGATAAATTCTACCATATATGATACGATACTAGATATGCTATGCTTTGTGGCTATTCTTGAGATGATTATGTTATGCTATTAGATGTGAGGTGCTATTGTTATTCGATATATATACAGGATGCTTGATGATGGAAATGATAGAAAATGAACTGTTGAACCCTGATTATGACTTAGAACCTTGGAAGAGAATATGGGATTAGCCTTTAGAAATGGATGGTATGATGAATGGAGAGGTTAGGAATGCTTTTGACTAATGCCGAACCTGAAGTTTTGAACGGTGTTTTGAAGAGGACGTTCTGATGTTTTGAGTTATGATATGACCGAGGAGTCGGAGTAAGGATGTGGTAGGGGCCCATATTACATTCTTGCTACGGTATGTTGGGGATAAAATGATCACGGCAACGGTACTGTGAGGATCTTATAGGGACACTTATGAGATGCTTACGGGATTAACGACATGATCTTTGAACTCACCAATTTCAAACTTCATCCCCTATTTTAAGATGATTTTCGTCTCGGGGACGAGACTTGTTTTTGGAGGTGGATGATGTAAAGACTCGGATTTTCAAATCCTAATTTTTCGGAAAAAGACAATTAAAAATGAAATTAACTCGAATTTAAAACTCATTTAACGGATTTTGACCGAAATATAAAAATTGGGGCGAATAATTTCCGTCGTTTTACCTCAAAAATTCAAAATAATTATTGGATGACGATATCCTCTTCTGTTTTATAAATCTAATTGATCGAGAAAGCGAGAATCGGGAAAACTAACATTTGAAAACTAATTGCGGGTTTTGAAATTCGCGTATTCGGGATTTATTACCGGGTATTGGTTAACCAATCCTACACTCAATTCCTCACCCACTCCCATCACTCACCTTACCGTGCTCGAGAACATCCCTCTGTATATCTTTCACTTCAATCCCTCTCCCTATCTTCATTCATCATCACCACCGTCTCCACTCCATCGCCTCCTTCACCATTCTTCATCACCAACTCCCATCCTTGCTCTCCAGCTCCCATCTCATCGTCACCACCATCACCATTTCAATACCCGTCGATCACACCTTTGTCCATCCTTTTCCTTGAAGAGCAGCATCCACAGCACCACGAGTCACCTCCTCTGACGTCCACCGCCATACCGACGCCGCCTAGAAGCCGCCCGAGCCGCCGTCGAGCCACCGAAGCCCCTTCCCCTGTTTGAGCGCGCTTCACCACTTCGGTAAGCCGTTCTCCTCCGTTTTCGATCGGAATTGTCCCCAAGCTTCACCATCACACTCATCCATGTCCGGTGTAGGTCCGACGAGCCATCGCGAGCCTCCGACGACGCCCAGAACTCCGATCGAGAGCTCCGAAGTCGCAAAACCCCTCGGTGAGCTTCCACCTCTCCTTCCTTTGTTTCGATTCAATTCCGTACTTGGGCCGGGTTGTGGGCGAGTGATCGTGAGCGAGGGCTGAGTGCGGGGAGTCGGGCGAGCTCGTGCGAGAGCCAAGAGCTGTGGGCGAGCGCAGCAGAGCACCGGAGCGGGGACGAGCGCAGGAGCAGGGCCAGCGACGAGTGTGAGTGCGAGTGCGCGAGTAGGCGCTGTGAGGGAGCTGTGGGAGGGTGAGCGAGGTTAGGTGCGGAGCTGGGAGCAGGTCGACGCCGGCGTAGAAGGCTGGTAGGAGCTCAAGCTCGCCGGCGGATCGTGGTCTCGACCAGGGCAGGGCGGGACATTTGAATTGGAGGAGGAAGATGGCCAGCGTGGCTCTGGTGGTCCCCCCATTCTACTAACTTATATATATGTTAAAATTGAACCGGTTGGGAGTTTATAATTGCGGGTTCGGTTCGGTTCGGTATGGTTCGGGTTATCCGTTTATTATTTAACTAATTAACGGTAATTAAAATATATTATAATAGTAATTGAGGATTTAAAAGATAAATTATTATGATTTGGGAGAATTATAAGGGTTGATTTATTAAATAAAAATGGTCGGGATTTTAGGGGATTTGGAAATAATTTATAAAAGTGTCAAATAAATGGTATTTAAAATATCATGAAATATTATTTGAGTTTTAAAATATATTATTGGGAGTTCAAGATTTATAAAGAATTTGGAAAAGAATTTCAAGGTTGGAAAGTAATCTAATAAATAAATTTAAAAAGAGAATTTGGCGAGTATTTTCAAGGGTTGGAATACTTAACTATTTAACTGGGATTTGAAACGGTGCTGAGACTAACTTGGGAATCAGACTTATTTGATGACTAACTAGTACTCCCTCCGTTAATTAAAAC
The DNA here is from genome assembly GCA_037127255.1 of Persicaria tinctoria. Classification (NCBI taxonomy): domain Eukaryota; kingdom Viridiplantae; phylum Streptophyta; class Magnoliopsida; order Caryophyllales; family Polygonaceae; genus Persicaria; species Persicaria tinctoria. Next base: position 21,542,957 of record JBANSL010000019.1, on the reverse strand, counting down.
TTGACGTTTTACTATTCATGCACGCTTTTTTAGGTGTTAAAAACTATATAAAATATTAACTTTTTTAATAATTTTTTTTAATAATATCATACTTATTACAATTAAGTATGACTTTATAAAAGCAAATGTAAACAAATGTTAATATTTTATAAATTTTTTAACATTTTAAAAAAGCGTGCATGAATAGTAAACGACAAGTTTTAATTAACAGAGGGAGTATGATAATATGATCGTTTGACTAACAGTATGATATGTATGACTAATAGCATGACTTGTGGTGAATTATTATATGAGATTAAATGTTGGATAATTATGACGATCCAGTAGGATTTTATATCACACAAATTATGTCTTATGATTTTGGATGAACCGTTGAGGTATATGCGGAAATGATGTATATGAACATGCGGAATTGGTTGAATGGTTTATGGAGAACGATGTGGTCTTGAGGAGCGGATGATGCGATGAAATGACTTTCATAATATGTTACTTGTTATATTGATTGAGGTGTGCTTCAGTTCTTAATAGTTGGATGTAGACTTATGTATATTCCATTATGTACTAGGTGATACTCTGTGATTGTGACTACTGTGTGCTGGATTCTCGTGTTGCCGATCTGCTAGCCAAGTAAGTCCTCCGGGGCTTACTCAGTAACCAGTACCTCCTGTCTAATGTGTGATGTAGTATGTAGGTGTTGCATATGCATAAAAGCATGTCATGTAGTATCATGCTTAGGAATTGCACTTATGAATGAGCAACCTTATTCTGTTTGCGTTTGAAAACAGAACGGCCGTTATCTGTGAGTCCTAGAATCCTTGATAGAGTCATAGGACAACCCAGCTCCACCGGGTTCTTCCTGAGTCATTCGGGTCGTTGGAACACCTTTACTATTATCAGCATTATTATTTTCTTTTTGCAAGATCCACGATATGATGATGAGATACGATATGATGATGAGATTTGAGATGCTATCGAATCGAACTGGCCAGTCTACACCCTACCTGGAAGGAGGGTGGTGGTAGAAGAGGGATATACCACTTGGTATTCTTTGTTAAGGCCTTACTTAATATTTTGTACATATGAGTTTTGAACATGATAGTGTGGTTAATATTCCAGTACTGCATGAAGGCATCTTTATTCTAGGTATAGGCGTATTATATGTCCTCAGCGCGGTCAGAGGACCCGTGGGCGGACTCTTGGCCTGACTTGGTGGTATAGTTTCAGGTACCTAATACACTGCTTGATTTTGTGCTGTTATGACGGGGTCCATTCATATGGCGGAGAGTGAGTGTTTTAAACCTGACTTCACCAGATTCATGCTTTTGGGATTTCTCCCTACTTATATTTTGTTTTGACCCGGCTCTGCCGTGGCGCCTGTTGTATCGTTTTCAGAACTTATGCTCTTTGCATGATAAAGTATTTTCCGCGTTGTAGACTTAGGACAGGTACAAGGGTTTACCCCGGGGTCTCCAACGGACCTTTCGGATTTGGGTACGAAATCCCACTTTAAACTACACATCTTCAATTTCAAACCTTCAACCTGTACTCGGGGCGCAAGATCCCAACGAGGGGTTTTATCCCTCGAAACGTAACTCGGGAATCATAATCCCGGGCCGTTACAGGTGGCTTGCGTCACTACTTTGGTGCGACTTGGGGTTCTTCATCTATGATGGGGTTCTGCCAATCGGAGTCTGGTCAAGCTGGGATCGAGGTGGTGTGTACGGGGTGACTTCGTGTTCGGGAAGGAGTTTCCAAGAGGTTCGTCTTCACTACCCATAGGGATTCTTGATGTATCGCCGGCCAGCGGTGTTGTTTAAGGATGGTGCTTGGTTTCACCCATAGTCTACGTCCCCTTCGTGTAAGATTTAGTTTTTCCTTGGCTCGTTTCTTGTAGGGTGCGTTTTCCACTTGTTGTTATGCACCGCCTTTTGTTTTCGTTTGTATGTTTTGACGGGTTACCGTCTGCCGACTTTTCGGCCTTCGAGATTCAGGTAAATCTGATCTCAAATTATTACCTTATAAAAAAAATGATAAATAAAAAAGAGCTAAAGAAAATAAATCCTCTTGTAACATAAAGCTCTACCCTTTGGAGAGCAGATAGGCTATCTACGTGCAACATTCTAAATTTTTTTTTTCTTTTTTCCTTTTTTTTCCTTCTCTTCCTCTTTCTCTCTGAAAAACCGAATGAGCAGTTTCCTTTCTCTATCCATGCTCTCTCTCCCACGATCTGAAACCACCAAAGAAGGAAGCAGAAAAAGGCAGATTCAAGGCTGATGTCTCAATAGAAACTTAATTTGTCGTCGCCACTAGGGGTGTGCACCGGTTGAAACCGATCTGGAACCCGCACAAAAACGGAAAAACTGGAACCGGAATATTCTAAATATTCAAACCGGTAACATTCCGGTTCGGTTGAAAGTCGACCCGGATTATAGAAAGTCAATCCGGATCCGGAACCGGAACAACCGGAAGTAAATATAATTATCTTTTATCCTTCAAATTTCTTTGTGTTATAATATTAATATGATGTGGATGTACAAGATATACACTTTACTTAGATAGAGTTTTTACATTTAGATAGATTTATCTTATACATGGAGCCCAGGGATATGGCTCCTATATATTGTATTGGTGAATACTCGACAAAAGATCAATTGAATACAATCTCATATTCTCCCCATTCTTACCTGATTTGTAATACGTTATCAGCACGATAGCCTCTCAATAGCAAAAAAAAAAAACCCTAATTGTTCAACTAAAAAAACTAGATTATCCGACCACCGCCGACATTGTATTCATCAAGCATCCATGGGACTGCATTTCACAACGGGGGATTGAAGACGTCGCTGTTTCTGACGAAACCGATTCCGATTACCCATCTCTCTCACTCCTCTTTTCTCTCGTCTTCGTCGGTGCCAGAGAGAGATAACAGTTCGGCTGATCGCAGTGATAGTGGGATAGAATCAAGATGGATCAAATATTGAACAAGGTTGGATCGTACTGGATTGGTAAAAAAGCCAGCAACGAGTTCAATTCCGTCGGAGACGACAATAATCCATGGCTCCACTCATGGCGGCCTCCACGACACCGGTGGTGAATACTCGATCGCTGACTCGTTCCCTCAGATCTCATTTTTAGCCCCTTTCGTCTCCGATCAAATCTAATTCCGATGACGAGTTGCTACCGAGCCAGGATGAGGCGGACGCCATCCTCGGCTACAGCTTCAACAATCACATCGGCCCTCAAGCCATGTCGCCGGGGAGGATCTCGACATCCGAAGGTGAAGCCGCCGCCAAATCCAAGGAATAGGCGTTCAGAGACGGCGATTGACCCCAACCAGGACCGGACTTGGCGCCTTCACGGTGCCCCGACGCCGCCTCTGTTTGATCGAAGAAGTGCCCGGACGCCGCCTCTGTTTGATCGAAGAAGACGATCTATTTGTTGCAAATAGGGGTGTTATTCGAGCCGAGCTTGGCATGTTCAAGGTTGTTCATTTATTAAACGAGCTCGAGCCGGGCCGAACCCAATTTTTAAACGAGCTTTCTTTTTTGTTCAATCTCGGCTTGTTTTAGTAAACGAACGAGCTCGAGTCGAGCTTTTTTTGAGCTTTAAGTAGTTTTACTTGGTCATAACATATAAACTTAAAGAAAATTTTAGAAATTCCACATTATTCGAGCTATTCGAGCCTAAATCGAACAAGTCGAGCTTTCAACCGAGCTTAAAATCATGTTCAGGCTCGGCTTGTTTAGGCGAGTGAACGAGCTCGAGTCGAGCTTTTTTCGAGCCGATCCCGAGCCGAGCTCGAGCTGTTCAGCTCATATAACAACCCTAGTTGCAAATATGGATGAATTACGAAATCAGCCCGGAATTTTATCACTTCGCTGATTGGCTTGTATCGTTTATACAATTATATAAAACGGCCTTAAACTTTCAGGGTTGTATATTTTGCCCTTGTGAAGTATAGGGACACATCCCCGAAGATGATGTGTAGACATAAGTTATATGAGCCCTGAAGTGGTGAATTTTATCCCCCGAAGAGGATTATACATAAATTATACCAAGTGGCGGGCCTATTCAATTAGGCGAGAATTGCAAACTAATTAATTGGCCTAGAGTTCTACGTCGTCATGGAGGTAAGTGCAATTTGATTTTTCTAATTTATTATTTTGTTTATAAATAATTTAATTGGTCTGCCGAAGTAGAAAATATTAAATCCCTCGAAGTGGATGAAAGTAAAGAAATTGATATTATAAATCACTTGATGTGATCGATAATTTTCATCCTCGTAGTGATGTAGCGATATCCAATGATTATTGTTTTGCTTTGTTTTTTTTTTATATCTTTATATGTTTATCATTCATCTCTCGAAGTAGATGAAAAGACATATCTCTCGGAGTAGATAAAAACAAATCTTTTATCTCTCGCTTTGGATTTTGTCTATCTATCCCTATATTAACGCATAAACATATGATTGTTGCTTTATTGTTATCGATTTATCAACTTATGTATTGATAATATAAAGATCAGAGTTCATAATGTTGCATCTTAAATTCGCACATGTTCGTTCATTCGTTTCAATTGAGGATATGCTTATATTTATTTTTGAGATAATGAATAAAGATAGATTATCGCAAACTGAAAAGTTAATCAAAATAAGGCATTTTGATAACATTGAAACCCGTTCCGGAGTGTTATTATGTAAGTGTTGATCACATAAGAGGTACATTGACTTTCTTTACTTGATCATTAGTTAGAATTTCAAAAGGTTTAAGACCTTATACATAAGGACGGATAGAATTATGTTGTATGATATGTGTTTTAATTAATAAACCATGATTATAATTTATTAATATTTTGATTTGATGATGGATGGTGTCATGTGAGTGGTTTGTCCACGGATCCACAATAGGATATCATGGTAAAAGAAGGCGAACCATAGAAGATTGAACTCTACTCGGTAGTGAGCCTATCTGTGTTAGGCTCGGCTTTAAGGCTCGTGAAGAAGTTGGAGCGATTTCTTAATATTGGTATATGCGATAGAACTTGCGGTCAGGTAAGCCTAAACATCATATACTTGAGTTATGATTTTTGTGCATCTTGCTAATTGCAAAATGATGATATTGATTGCACATATAGATCCTATATCATACATCATGCCATAGTACCAATATGCTTTGATATATAAGAATTTAGAGAATGGATAAATCATGTATGATTGAGGATTGACGATGCATATAGATATGACTATTGGGTAAATTGACCGTATATTGGATGGATACAAGATAATGATATCTAAATGAATTGATACATTGATAAGTTGATAAATAAATAACGTCATCATGCATTGATTAAAATATTAGTCTCATCTTTGTAGTGATGAGCTAAGATGATATTTTTTATTCCATCTTGTACTTGTAACTTATTTCATATATGATTTGTTTCATAGAAGGTAAAATATAAACTCCTGAAGTGGTTAAACTTGTTTGATTCCTTGTCACCAGAAGTTGACGTTATTTATGTGTCATGAAGTTGATTTGTGTATAACTTAAATTGCATGAAATTGAAATTTGAGATAATTATTGAACTTATACTATTTGTGGATGATATTGTTTATTGAAACAAGTGATAAATACCTGAATTGATATCCACCTGAAGTGGTCAAATAAATTTTAATTATGTTGAGTGTATTTATTTTTATTGAGATTACTTTTGTTATTTACTTGTGAGATGTCTATATCTAAATTTACTTTTTGCAATATAAATTCAAAACTCAAATTGTTTCCAGAAGAAACTACTTGTTAAGAGTTTTTATGCCATAAACATATGTGGTTTTGTATTGACAAGGATTATCTATGTCATTAGTGTTAATAAAAGCTATCTATTGAATAAAGAACCTAAATGATCCAACACCTTTGATTATATAAACTCTACCATTTTTGGTTTGTTATTAGTTCAATTTGTCTATTTTAAGGTACATGGAATCTTTATTTTATTTATCTATTTGATTTGATTTGCATTTTATGTATATAAATATGCATTGGAAATGTTTCTTGAAGAAACAATTATGGATAGAGAATGCCAATTTTATTCAACAAATGATGATCGGGGAGAAGAATTTGAAACACATCTTTGTTAAATTGTGTGAAATTGATAAAATAAGTTCATGAGAGCCCGAAGACTCTTTATTTTGGAATCTTGTTCTTAATCTACTTGGGTATGATAGAGCTCAAATAAATAGCTAGCTAAATGACCTATGGTTCATAACAACCTCTTTTATTGCCAGATGTTATATATATTGTTACCTCTAGTAGAGGACATAAAGAGGATACGGTGTGCGCGACCGTTGTTATGATACTGGTCATAATTTTGAAAATGATTATAGATAATCATGTATGAGTCGACTCCCACATCAAGGAGAATATGGAAAAACAAGCCAAAGATGGTGGTTTACCTATTGGATTTGTAATCTCCCAAACTGTGAATGGATCATCGTATAAAATGGTAGAATGGTTTAGAGCTTGGTATATGATGATATGGAAAACCTGAAGTTTTCAGGATGAAATAACTAATGAGTATTTGTATAAAGTCTATACTTGGCATATTTAAACCTTATACATATCTCCAGAAGAGCATCAAAATTAGTCCTCGAAGGCCTGTTGATATAATCAATCAGTAAACTCATATGAGAAGATGACTTTAGAAGAGCGTCAAAACACTCTAAAGAGAATGAGTGATGACAGATAAATTGGGATCGTGAAAGCCGATAATTGCCAGAAGCAGTGTTTTTCTACTAGTCGAAGATGTCAAAAGAAGATCCAACACATAATAAATAGATTACTCATATTGACAATGTGGATGTAATATGGAAATGCTATCAATGAAATTGATATGTTGGATAAATGAGTTTTGAAAAGCTAACGATTAAATCGATCAAGTGAAGTCGTTGCTTATGAGATTATCATTTAGGATAATGCTAACGCATGGAATGACCCAGTAGAGTCGTCAATAATAGCTAACAAGCAGGCATGAATATCAAGAGATTGATTCGATTTCGATCAACAATAGAATAAATTCTCCTTCTTGTAATTTATCTCCAGTAGAGATCTTGATATTTACATGTTCAGTATAGGCACTGAAATCTCCCCAGATTACACTAAGTTGTTGTAAATCAAGAAAGTTGATGTATATGGAGGAATGAGTCATCATAGATGATCAAATACCTAGAGTTTATCACGGATGATAAAATACTCGGTATTTAGGGGGAGAGGAAAAGGAGATCAAGAAGTAATCTATTGCATGGAAGAGAAGTGAACCGAAAGTTCGATGAACTATATAGCAAACATGCTAGTAAAGGCATCGGTAAATGCAAAAGATAGTGACAAAAGTCACATTTATAACAAAAAATGCGTTAGCATGATTTAGATCGAGGATCTAGTAGTAACTTCAAACAATGGTGAAATGTCCACTAGTATAAAACGCTTGAAGAGATTTCATGAACGTTGACAGTGTTAGAATTAATTATGAGTTGTCTTGAAATGACCAGATCATTGATTATCCACTAAGCAAAGGATTAGTTGGAAATTAGTTGAAAGCTCTAAAAATATCTCGACCTGTAGTTCGAGTGTACAAAGAGAGATATTATAATATGAAGACCAATGATCTTTTCATCTTTGATTAGATTGTGAAATGATATTAAGTCTAGAAGTACCATGTCTTTCTAAAATTAGGGATTTATATGCTAAATTGAGGGGGAGAAAAGTTGTACTTTTTTCCTTAACTTTGGTTTTTGTCCCATTTGGGTTTTTCCAAAGAAAGGTTTTTAACGAGGCAACTCTCCTCACAAGGACACATGGTATATCCCAAATTCTAGAAAGAAATAATTCATGCAAAGATGGATTATTTAAGCATGAAGTTTTTTGACCTGTAGCTCCAACATTGAAAGGTGTAGTATTAATTGGTATTAAATGGGTGTTCGTACAAAGGAAAATATAAAGCCAAATTGATTACACAAAAACATATTAAAGGTTACATGAGAATTTATTCACTAGGAGTGAATATAATTTTGGCTCCATATGTGAATGACGGAAGTTGTAGGTGCATACCCATATAAATACAAAGAATCGATTAAAAATGCCTAAATCATTTTTATCAAAGTCATGTCACGTGCAGTTGGTTAAAGATCCTTATTAGAATACTTGAATTACCTAGCTTCTTCACATGATGCCCCCGGATAACATCCCACGCTTCCCACCACCAGAGGAACCATCAGATCCACCTATCCCTCCGGACAAATATGAGCCAGGCTAATGCTTAATGAAGAAGTCGGCCTAGCGACTATAAAATCTAGAGCTTGTAAATAGACATTTATTTTTGGGACTTTTGGACTTTGTTGCTTTTGTTTGTTTTTGGTTTTGAACTTTTAGTTTTTTCTATTGTGAGTATTTCTCTTCTATATTTTTAAGGTCCATGGGGATAGAAGCAAGCTAAATCGGACTAGGCCCAACAGCATAGCACTCGATTCTGACGATCTGCACGCCTGTCTAGTGAGTTTCTTTCTTTACTCTTATTTTTTTATACAGTGAGGACACTGTAATGTTTAAGTATGGGGTGGGGGAAGGGCTTATTTTGTGCATTATTTCTTGAATTGCTTATACATGGCTATTTTGGAATTCATTATTGATTTATGTGCTATTATGCATGTTTTCCAAAAGTTTGAAAAATGACCCCCATTGAATTTTTTTTATTAATGTCATGGAAGCTTTATTGAACTCGACGATGCAAAATTAGATTCATTAAAGATATAGCATGAAATTGCCTAGTAATGGGAAGTCACAATGAAGTGCATATTTTCTTGAAAACCATGAAAAGAGGTAAAATTTGATACTCCCTCCGTCCAAAAATACATAGACTTTTACTATTCATGCACGTTGTTTTAGGAGTTAAAAATTATATAAAATATTAACTTTTTTATTAATTTTTTTTAATAATTACAAACTTATTATCAATAAGTTTATAATTATTAAAAAAAATTAATAAAAAAGTTAATATTTTATATAGTTTTTACCTTCTTAAAAAAGCGTGCGTGAATAGTAAAGGCCATGTATTTTTGGACGGAGGTAGTATTGCTTTTGACATGTTGCATGATAAGAGGATGGATGACTTTATATTTCCATATAATGCTCATATGTTGATATTCCTAGCCATACTTATGCTTATGCATTACACAAAGCCATATTATGCCTTATTTCATTTATTGCTCCACATGATCTAAATATTGCTCATTCTTTACCTTATTTCCTATCCGGGGATTATGTTGAGAATGAAAGCTACATTATGGAGATTATTATATGGTTGTTGTGTTGTTATCATTATTGGAGTTTGGCAGGAAATTATTTGAAATATATGGAAAATTAAATGAGTGAGAAAAAATCTGATCACCTCGGGAGATAAAGGTAGATCGACCCTGGTCGCTGAGATAATAGTTTGGTGAGATGGGACACAGGTGAGGAGTCCGAAGCACTAAGTATCCGGGGCCATTCATGACACCCATGTTTGCGACTCGCAAGAAGGCAGTGCTGAGGTTAGAGAGGTAAAAGCATTAGCACCACATTATGAAAGGTGATGAATCAAAGGGAAAAGGAATGTGGAAATTCAGTTTGGAAATACTCCATTTCCCCGGATCATTAGCACCACATTGCAAAAAAAAAATTGCCCACCTTTAGCCTTTTACCAATCTACTACTTATTTGAGCTTAAATTAAAGTCCTCTTGATTATTAATGCTTTGTCACTTATGAATGTTTTGCATAAACCTCCTTTTATGAGTAGATGTTGCTTTTATATTTGCACATGCATGGATTTGTGACACTAGTATCTTTTCGATGATGGTAATTGATTGCAGGGATATATAAGAATGAATCTAATATGTTGAGAGTTTTGATTTCTTCCCCTGTATGACAAATAAAAGTATTGCTTGAGGACAAGCAAGCTTAAGTATGGGGTATTTGTTGTGAGTCTAATTTGTCATGTTTTACAGTTACTTTTATATCGATTTTTGCATACATTTCATACATTTGGGTTAGAATAATACAGAATCTATGTAGTTTACACTTATTTGCAATATATGGAGGTCTACACAAGTTTTTTTTTATATTTCGCAGAAATCGGACGCACTTTGGAGCTTAAAGGAAACTCATGGAGAAGCTAAGAATGGTGCAGCTGGATAAAATGCCATTTTTCGGAATTCATCATTCTGAATCAAGCTTTGATGTCTTCATAAGAGTTGTAGCCCTCGAAAAGAGCTTTCCAACGCATGGTTATATGCGTCAGTCCGACAAACGATGACTCGGGAAAGTGCGTTTCAAGAACAGAGCAGGGTGCTGAGAAGACTAGTCGATATCGACTAAGCACACTCAATATCGACCAGATTTAGGTCAAAATTCTCCAAATCGACTCAGAGTTGGCTAGAATCGACTAAGGAAGAAAGGAAGAGGTCGATATTGACTACCCAAAGTTGATATCGAGTACCCAAATCGAGTCAATATTCCAGAAGTCGGCCCAATGCAAGTAGCTGAAGAGAAACCGAGGAAGCACAGGTCAATATCGACTTAACTAGGTCAATATCGACTTAACCCAGTCAATATCGACTGGACCCACGGCGGGGGATTTCGAGCTTAACTGACTTCTTGTTAAGTTTCTATCCCGAATCCAATGAAGATATTTTTGAGACCAAATTCTATCCACATCTATCAAGAGCTATCAAGTCAAGGAAGAAGATATTTTATCTACTTTAGATATAGTTCTAGATTTAATTATTTATTCCATTATTTTATCTTAAGTAAGTAAATATAGATATAGATAGGATATTTTTTCCTAATTAGCGAGGGAATGAAGCCTATAAATAAAGCCTTAGGAGCTGATTTTTATTAATTCAATTTCAGAGAAAAGTAGTTACACATAGAGAGAGAAGGAGAAGAGGTTGTAAGTTTGAGTTTATTAATGCAAGTTAGTTCTTTTTCATCAAAGATGTCTGCTTACGATGAAAAGCGAGTAGTCCACCCACTTCTAGGGCTTGGGTGAGCCCGACAATAGCAATGTTAGGTGATGCGGTAAAGGTACAATCTTGTTATGCAATTAGGGTTTATGCGAAAGCCTCTATATTCCTATTTGTTAATAACGAAAGTTATTTGATGAAAGCATGATCTTTTATGCCTTTATGTGTTAGTTTGCATGGTTATTGTTGTGGTTTTGATACCCTGGCTTTGGAAGTATTTTAGTATATTGATTTATTTCATTGAAAATCTGAGTTCTGTGTTCGAGAATTTGCAATCTAAAGTTTCTGTGCTTGCTTTATTTTCTGCTTTGCTTTGTTATTTCTGTCTTTCTTTCTGTCTTTCTGCTTTTCTGTCTGTGAGATTTACAGCTACCTAAGATCCGTTGACACGCTTCCTCGTGGATCGATCCTGACTTCCCACTACTGCATAGGGCGGAGGTCTTATAATCATTTGCATGGGACGAAATTTGGTTTGCTTTAATTTATTTATATTTTATTGCAAGTCTATATTTCCTCCTTACAACATCTTGCAACGCCCCCCAACGGGCTGTCCGTCAGGCGCTTCCAATGGGACTCGCTCAACCGGTTGTCAATGTTTACCAGGAGCGACATCTTATAGTGTTGGTTAATTTTTGCTTTGAAGTGTCTGTCTTCCTCGACGGCGTACACAGCCTGCACAGACTTCAACATGCCAGCCACACTGCAGCACAACAATCACAACTTACATTATTCGAACGAAAGCCATATTACCGTGCCAGATGTTTGAGCTCTACGGTCTACAGTCTTCTTTACACTTCGCTGCGACATTTTTAATATTCACCAGATATCCTGCATAATGGGAGACCCAAATTCAGTATTTTACACATCAATTCTTCTCCCCCAAATACTTATTCAATATGACACATACTTGTGAATACATGACAAAATACTTGTGAATACATGACAAAATACTTATTCAATATGTCCATCTCCATTTGCACACAAGTCACCATATTCCAGATAATGTCGATTCCACATAAATGTTTCACCCTTTCTAACATTTTTCCTAACCCTAATGCGCCGCGTTTCATCCAATTTCCCCCAAACCTGAACGTATCTACAGTCATACGCCCCATTTCGCCCAATTCACCCCTAAACTGAACGTATCTACAGTCACCCTGCTCCTAATAAGTTGGATTTGACAAGACAGTTGCCCAATTTCCCCATTTCCAAAAATTCTCTTCTCTCCCAGACGCGCAAACCCTAGTACCCAAACTTTCCACCCTTTGTTTTTCACTTGACGCCGGTCACTTCCTACATGACAGGGCGATATTGCCTACTGTCAACCCATTCGACCCCTTCTTCGCATTTTCACACAATCAAAACCAGTTTAAGTTCTTCAAATCGGTTCCTCCCCTACGAATCCAAGCAAAACGTATTTAATCGGCATTGTGAGGGTTTACTTCAAAATCGGCCTCTTCGTCTTCTCTCCTGCTCTATCGTCTTCTTTCTCGGGTTGGCTTCTTCTTTTCCTCTCTCGCTCTTTCGTCTTCTTCCTCTTCTTCTTCATTCTCTTCTTGTTTTCCTCAGGTTTGCATGTGCAACTGTTGCCCTCTCTCTCTTCCTCTTTTGTAAGCCGTGAGAGGCAGTTGGAGTCGACAATTTTCAAATTAAACTGCTTCCTCTCTCACTCGTCCTCTCTCTCTATCCACATTAACTTCCCTCACTTCCCCTCTCTCTCTCCTCTGTCCCGGTTATTTCCAACCGGCAACTTTGCAATTTTTTTTTGGGAGGTTAACCTTTATAATTGTTGTGGATAGTGGGTTAGACTAGTAAACATTTCCAAGGCAAGGGTCATTTCTTATCATTCCCTCTTTTAAGGATAAACTTACTAGGTAATATTCTTGACCATGAAATGGAGAACCTGAATGAGTCCAAACCCATTTCCTTCATCGACTTTATATCCCCCTAAAACAGAATTAAACCAACACGAAAAATCATTTTTAATATTATATCACAATATGTCACATCGAATTAAAATTTTGGAGAAAGTCTAGTAGCTATGAATAAAGTCACGTCACGTTTTGACTAATTATAATAAAAAATGATCGAATTAGGTCGATCTACATTTTATCAGGCTCCATATATATATATATATATATATATATATATATATAATATGGATCAAATGTTAACAAGCCTTATTATGTTTTGTGTTAACAAATCTGAACCTTTGATCAAAGCAAAATGGATGGCTTAGATTAAATCTGATTTTTTCCAATTTATATTAAAAAATCATTGGGTCCATAAAAAATAACCCACTTACAGACCCAACCCATCCCTACTGGCGTGTGTGTTAAAAACCCTACCCAATCTATTATCTCTTTCTCCATCTCAACGAATTAAGATCCAAGCTCCGCCTGGTTCTTGTTCAACTTGCGGTCTCTATCTCGTTCGCTTTGTTCGACCTGGCCGGAAGTTGAGAGCAACCGTTAGCATGGAATATTTCTGTCGAGTTGAAGCTTGCATCTGATGAAGCTTCAATCGAAGGCGGAAACAGTCGACGAGCCCTCCTTTTGTTGTCATCGGCGACCCAAATAGCAGGCGAAACCGCTCCGATAACCCCCGTACATTCATCGGAGTACTATTCCGGTTTGTTTTCTTGTGGTCGTAGTCTTTCGCTATATATAGATGATTGAACCCAGATCCGATTCTTTATTGCAACAGGTAATAGATCTACCAATTTCTAAAAAGATCGAGTCTTTTACAACAAGTGAAACCCTTGAATCCGCTCCTTGCAAAAGGTATACAGTGGCCGGCCCATATCAACTAGCCTCACAATATTTCATCATTCTGCTCTAAAAGATTTGGTTGTTTTCCATGCCAATTAATGGAATTGGAGTTATTATTCATAGAAATTTGAGACATTATTTAGAGATTTTATTATTATTCTTAGAAATTTGAAGTATTATCGTAGAAATCTTAAATATCGATTAGAGATTTCAGATTTGAACATTATTCATTGTAATTTGAAATATTATTCATATAAATTGTAAGTACGGAGTATTGTTTATGAATTTGTGGTTTTTGAAATTTAAAAGGTTAATTGATATGTTATTCGTTGAAACAAAAAAACTATTCGTTGAATTGTGAAGAACTATTCGTTTATATGTGAGATATTTTATTCGTTCAAATTGAAATAACTATTCGACAAGTTCAGAGTAACTATTCGTTGATAATTAGAAATTATTCATAGGTATAAGGGAAATTAGAGGTAGGTTTCTTGGAATTCAAACTCGTGAATTTATCGATTACTCGGCAAGTTAAGAGTTACTATTCGTTGATAACAAAGAATTATTCATTTGTATGTCGGTAAATAGATGTGGGTTTCTTGAAATTCAAAATCTGTGTAAAATTGTTCATGAATTTATCGACTATTCGACAAGTTCATAGTCACTATTCGATGATAATAAGGAATTATTCATTTGTATTTGGGTAATTAGATGTGGGAAATCAAGAATTACATTTACATACTCTTTGAACCTAGAATAATTACTATCGACTTAACGAATAATTACTATCAACCTGGTGAATAGTTGCAAAATTGACCAACCCTTCTGTTATTATCTAAACGATAACTCCTCTTTACAAACGAATAATAACGATCAATTTAATGAATAATTACTGGCAAAAAAATCTAACAAGGTATTACGGTTAAAAAAAAAAAGAAATTACAGTGCATCTTCGGTTTTTAATTAAGGAATAATTAATGAATAATTACTGGCAAAAAAATAATGAACAATAATTGCTAACATATTGTAAAAATATATTTAAAAAAAATCACAGTGCATCTTCGGTTTTTAATTAAGGAATGGAACATCACGCGTGTATGGGAAGGGTGGATAAGAAGATCATGTGGGGTCCATATTATTTTAATTAGAAAAATCAGAAAAATCCTGTTTAATCTACACCCTTAATTCATTCTCATCCCATGGTCCATATTTGTTAACACTTAACACCATAAGAGGTGTTAACACATGAACCAACCTCTATATATATATATATATATATATATATATATATATATATATATATATATATATATATATATATATATATATATATATATATATATATATATTCTTTCAATTCAATTAAAATGAAGCACATCTATATGTTAAATAAGGTAATTAAGTATGTAGAATTAGTTATTAAACAATTAAGTCAATTGGGTGATTTAGTTGGAAACGTTACGTACCTTGTATCGGTGATAAAAGTCATCAGCCACATCTCCATTCGTCTGATCTGCGATCTTTTCTGTAAACATTCAACTTTAATTCAATCAGATTATGAATCATTTACGGTTAGTATAGCTTGTCAATCGATTCAAATCCGGTAGATTTGTGGGAAAATTCTACATTTTCTCTCATAAAAAAAATTAAAAGCTAAATTTAAGTTGGCGGGGTTCGGGTTGGTGAGACATGGAAAAGAGGTGGTGAGATCTTGTTTGTTAATTTTTATTTTAATAATTAAGATCTTGTTAAATCTATCACTAGAGTTTTTTTTTTAAATCTATGGGATCCAATGGACTCGTTCATCAATGAGATGATTATTTTAGTAGTTGTTTTATAAATAGTTTTTTTTCTATCATATGCCCCTTAAATTGAGAAAGACAACCTACCAAAAATAAACGACTATAGTAATTATATAATCCAATATCCTATCTCTAGAAATTACACTTAATAGAAGAAGGAGATAGAGATAGAAGGGAAAGATTTGTATTTCATTCATGATAATCTGGACAATACATTCATAGAGTAATTAATTACTCCAATATCCAATCTCTAGAAATTACACTTAATACTCCTACTATTTCAATTCCTAACATAAACCGTTATTTATTAGGAATCGATTAATCCTAGCTAGAAAGTAGACACCGTGGTGGTGATTAGGTAGGGTATTTAAAAAAAAGGACAAATTTTTGTGGGTACCCAATGTAATTATTATTATTCTATATCTATCTCATTCAAAACCCCGGAATGAAGGGAGTACACGCGTCACACGCCCACAAAAAAATCCGTCCTAATGCGGCCGAACCTCTCTTTCGCATCTCTGCTCCATCTCCTGTTGGTGATGGCGGCCACCAAAGTAGGTCTTTGCGCTGGTGGCGAAATCTCCTGTTGGCCTCTCAGGGAAATCATTGGAAGGAGATTCCCCTTGCAGTCATGTCGGGCGTGGGAGGGTCCTGTTCGTCGATTCGTGGTGCTGCTAGGGGTAGCGTCTGGTTTCCTAGCCGTCTGATTTCGCTTTGGTTTCGGGCCTTGTCTCTAATGAATCAACTGTTCTTCTGTAACCCGCCCCCTAGAACCCCGGCGAAACCCCCTCCTTGGCCCCTTTTTCTTAGGCAAATTCCCTGTTTTAGATTTGCTGCTATGATTTGGGGGATTTGGGGCCGGATTAAGTTTACTGGAGTGCTGCTGATTGAGTACTGTTGCTCTCTCATGAGGTTTTGTGTTGGGACTGCTATAAATTGGGTCTTGAGATTGAGCTATCCCCTTCTCCACACTCTCCTTCTTACTCTCTTTCCTAAAATCTGCTTTCTCCCCTTATTCCTTCTCACTGGTGTCTATTACTGTCTGGTGTTCTGGCATACTATGGAGGACTCGTCGCAGTCTGCACAACGCTCAGGTAAGGAACCCATGGGGTTAGTGAACTCGGTTCTCTCCCCTCCCAAATTCCGAAAGGGCCCAAACCCTCCTAGCGAGGCCATTAACAATGCTGATGCTACCCCTCTTCCGTGGGGGTGTAGTGGTCAGTTTGCCGCAGGAAAGAAGAACAAGCCGAAGAGGCAATCTCTTAATCTGGAGAAGTTAATGTAACGGCCCGGGATTATGATTCTCGAGTTACGTTTCGAGGGATAAAACCCCTCGTTAGGATCTTGCGCCCCGAGTACAGGTTGAAGGTTTGAAATTCTATCATAACATTTTAAAGTGGGATTTCATACCCAAATTTCGAAGGGATCGTTGGAATCCCCGGAGAAGTCCCCTGTACCTGTCATAAGTCTAAGCGTGGAAAACCAAGAGTCATGCAAATAGTAGAATCAAGGTGTAATACAAGAGGGTGACACGGCAACGCCGAGTCAAAATCAAATCAATAAGCGTAATTACCGAAATTTAATATACAATGTTAGTGGAGTTAAACCATTTCTTTGAGATCGCCCAAGAGAGTTCCCACGTCACGGAAACAAGGAATAATCATGCTGCAAACAAACCTAAAAAAAAAATGTATGCGGGGCGGTGTCAGATCGAAGCCCTATGCAATATAATCCCAAACAAGTAGACATATACACACGCTAGTCCTAATAAAGATGCTTCTAGATGCAAGGCGGAATATTAACACACTAGCATGGTCCTAAGATCAAGTGCATAAATATAATAAGGCCTTAGCACCGAATACCAAGTGGTATATCCCTCTCCTACCTCCACCCCCTTCCGATAGGGCGGAGACTGGCCAGCTCGTGAATGCATTCCATATAATCGGGTGGCACGCATGCCCAACCCGTATCCACAATAAAGCCCGCAGGCATTTCATAATATAAGGAAGCTCATGACTCGATTGACTCAGGACGGGACCCGATGAGACTAGGTCGTCCTATGACCCTAGCAATGACTCTAGTTCCTTCACAGATAACGACCGTTCTGTTTACAAAAGCAATGAGTAAACGAATGCTCAATCATGAGTGCAATCCTAGCAGGATACTACATGACATGCTTTATTATGAATGCAAACACCTAGTATGCACATGGCTACAAGCAAGGAGATCTCTTTTCGAATCTGAGTGAGCTCATATAGGAACTCACCTGGCAGTGCAGAACAGCAAGGCAAGCATTACGATAGATTAAAGATCACCTAAATAAATATAGGAACACATGTATAAGTCTACGTCTGATCATCCAAGCACCCAAGCATATCATTCAACGAGAACAACAACCATATCGCAATCATCGTTCCGTCAAGTTCAACCATTCATCATGTTGCCACACTCCACAAGACCATATCATCCTCATCATTCCATTCATCCACCTTCATGTATTCACCACAATATATCCGCAATAATAATCCACACATCACATATATCAAGTTCATCATATTCATCATATCTCAACGCATAAATTAACGATACACAAGTCTAATACTTCATCATGCTATTAGTCAATCAATCATGCCATTAGTCCACATCAATCATGATATTAGTCAATCAATCATATCATCATGCTAGTTAGTCATCGATCACATAATTCCCAAGTTAGTCCCGAAAACCGTTTAAAAACCGGAGTTTACTAGATAGAAATTCCGACCATTGAAAATGTTCACCAAATTCCTTTTTGAAAACCAAGTTCCAATCCTCAAGACAAGTATTTCAAACGAATCCGATAAGGTTAGGACATTTTCCATAATTCATCTTTAAAGTCATTAAATCAAGTCCCGACTTTTCAAGAGATTTTCCAATTTCCTTCTCAATTTAATTCTAATAATACATTTTATATTTCCATATATTTTTCCAAAGCCTATAATATATTCCAAAATACCTTTAATATATATTTTATCAAAATTATCCCCAATCATTTTTAATTTATAAAAAATCAGCCCTTTATTTTAACCCAAAGCTCCATTTGATTTTCATAATTTATATAGGCCCCAAAATAGTTGTTAAACCCATAAATCTCGGCCCACCAAAACAGGCCCAAAGCCATCCCAATCACCCATTTAGATCTGAAAGCTGTTTTTAAAAAAGAAAGGGGCCCGGATGACGTGGCAGGCTGGCCCACGACTAAGGAAAGGGGGAGAGGCATCTCGAATCACATTTCATCAATTTGGTTCTAGCATCCTAGCAATTCCAGTTCACGGCATCATATAACATATAACAATCGTATAACATAACAATCGTATCACGCATTCATAAACAGATCATACTCATGTCAGGGTAGTCACATGCCATAACAGATCTAGCATAGCATCGCACATATTAGAATTCATCGTATCATACCACAGGAGTGGCACATCATATCAGTCAGATAAGCACATCATACTTACGCTAACTATCAAGCATCATCACATTAGAGGCAAACCAGTACTTCTGTACACTAGCATTTCATCAAGTTCATGGGATAACAAGTGTTAGTATTAACAACTCACTATCGCCTAGGGCAATACATTAAGGAATCATCATCGTCTATCACATAGAATTCGCACACCAAGTAAAGCATACACTCAATCACATCCTTAAGAGAATCTGCCTACAACTACCAACAACAACAAGACATGAGCACTACTCCTTACCTCTCGCATCAAGTTCAACCTCACCTAGGTCTACCGACTCAATCCGATACAAGTTCTAATTATCATTGCATCCCGCTAATATACAAACTCTCTAGCCTTATAACTATCTGCAATCAACGCCAATTACCCAATCCAACTACTAGGTATCCCAATTCTCATGTCATCAAGCCATCTAAGAACCAACCCACTTCGACATCCCGACCTCAAATCCTACTCGACCACCTAAAACCATATCTTAGAGTTTCCAATCGCACAATTCCCTTATTCAGACAAGCTTAACAACTCGACCTACTACCAAGACTCCCTATAGACACATCCTCACCCTAGGGGTCTTCTACTAGTCACATCCTTACCTTCTAAGAGAAATCCCAAGTCCTCGACTGAACCGCTATCACACTTGATCTAGACGCTTCTCAACAATCTCGCTTACTCTTCTTAGGTTCTCAATACTCCGCATGACCATCATCTCCCAAAGAGGCATCTCGAATCACTTTCTAACCTGATCATACTTCTCGCACCACTAACCACTCTCACTAACCATCCACCTCTAAGCACCCAACTCATACTGACCATCTCACACCTGTCACTCTCGACTAACTCTAACGTAGAAAACCGTCTAGTGCTAACTCATAACCACGAATCACCGAGTTCCTCATCACCCGCATCTATCCTCAAGAACCAATCACAGATTCTACCTACTTGTCCCATTTCGAATCTCACGAAACCTGAACCAATCAACACAAGCCGACCTACTCTAGATGCTCTTCTCAACATATTCCCAAATTTCCTCATTACAACTCTTACTAACCTTAACCATTCGAAATCCTCAAGTCGTCCTACTCCAGTTCCTCATCTCTTCATATTCCTAAATTGCCTCAAGCTCCTACTTCTTAACCATGACACCTTACCGTCCAAAGCCCTCTTTTACCGATCATCATTCTTGCAGAATCCTTAAATCGTCCTCATTCGAGTTTCCCAAGCACCACCCTTTTGCCAACCTTCTAAAATCCTTCATCCTCTAGCGTTCTTAATGACTTTTGCCTTGCCTAGTTCCCGAATTCCAAGCTCAGAATCTCTCTATCTCAACTTCAAGCCCACAGTCTTACTAGAAAATTTCAACGACACTCTTGCCTAGCTACCAGTCCTCCCACGAAAATTCACCTAACATCCTCTAATGCCTCAATCGCCATGATAACCTCCACTCATAAATCCCGATTCATTCCCTAGGCTAAAATCCTCTGACAATGCATCTAGAAATCCATTACTCATAAATTATCCAAGCATTACCAATCCTATCTTTACAACCCCAATTACTCGTCTCACATACAGTCCCGATACGAACAATCAAATCCCCAAGATCGACGATTTATCAAGCAACCTTATACTACTCATCCTTAGAAATTCATCAACCTCATCCTTTATCAAAATTGCTCTCAATCACAGCACACACATCCTAGTCCTAAATTCTATGATTCCTTAGACCTTCCTTAACCGATCATCCTTGACGCCGCCCACGATTCGCTCCTAGACTATCTACAAACTCTCTTGACACATTAGCTCGTCTATCAACTCATCCCCTCGAGAATCCATCCGATCCATCCCTAGCTCACTCATCCACCTCTAGAACCACACTAACCACCTATACTTGCACCCATTGCCTACAGACACTTCTAGCTAGGACCTCTTCCCTAAAATATCGCCATGCTACTTCACTCATCACCTAAGACCTACCTGGAAGCTCAAATATACACACTGACCGCTATCTCCGACAAGTCCTAACTCACTCGACTCTACCCAAGCTAACACATCCTTCCTGCACTCCATCCCGCACAACCAGTGACCAACTCTAAGACCTCAATCTCCCTACCACCTTCCGACCTAGCTTGCCAAAGAATCCCACAGCTTACGCCCTATAATAAAGCACCATCACACATGTATCCCATAACCTTCTTACTAGCAAGTCGGTATACCAAAACATCAAGGCACATCATCATAGACACCAGTTAGTCAGCCACTCATTTACTATCAGCTCAATATATCAGTCATCACACATCCATTTAGTCAGTTCCAAGCCTATCGCACAACACCGATTCCAATTCGCATAGGAGAGATCGCAATTCAGATGAAGAACATCATTCCGTGAGTTATCTATGAGGATTACGTCTGCAAGCACCATCTTCGAAAGGCGTCCGTCCTTTGGTGACATCGATCCTAGGGTCCATGGGTCATGGGTCCACCATGCTTCCGTTGCGCCACTCTGATGCTATTCGATCGTTCGTTTTCTCTTCTATGTCAACGTCCATCAACTGGATCACGAGGGGTTAGAAGTCACGGAGATAGAGGAGGGCAAGGGAGGACAAAACAACTTTCTTAAGAATTCAGACACAAACCAGGACTAGAGATGACGAGACTCAAGACAAGACAGAGACTCGAGAGTTACAACAATCCCCTTAGGGTATTCTATAAGGTTACAGGTGCACATGGCAATCACAAAATATTTCAATCATATCATTCCACACTATCATGTACCTATTAAGGGAATAGCGTCCTATGCATCCATAACATTTCACATAATCAACTTTACATGCACACGGGACAGGCTAAAACTTATCATCTCATGCACTAATCATGCTTGACATATTAATATCATGTATGCACAAACCGACAATAGACATATGCAGCATAAGTTATATATGACATAGCGAGCATTATAGGATATCACATGTATGATCCATTACTCACTTAGTGTACACATAAGTAGGTCAAAACAATGTGGGTTCTAGGTAAGCATGTTAAGATGCACTCTAATAATAGTGTCAAGGGGTATGGTTAAGTCATTTGGGCATAACAACTATCACATCCAACACAACCATATACATGTAGTATGACAAGTATGGCACATAGATGCATGATGGTCAATAATTAGGAGATGTATATCCTACATGATACTACCAACACTCATTAAGAAAATACATAGTCAATGAGGTTCAATTTGATTAACTTAACATGCTCAAAAATTCATTTCTCATGGCACTCATACAAAGAGGGTTGACCACACTATCATGGACCTAATTTAAAGGAGAGTAACAATGATGGGAATTCATAGATTCGATATATATATTCGTTCATAAGTGCGATCATGCAAGTTATCAGACAAGTCATGCTGAAATATACCAACACACCATGTCATACAATCACCGACTCATCACCCTGTTTCCCCGTGGGACGTTAATATGACTCGCTCGGTATGACACAAGGACATTCACACTGTTTTCGAGATGAGAGGGTATAATTTGTGTTTAGACTCTCGTGGTAAAAAGACACGGTTGACCGATATAAGAATCGAGAAGGATAACTCCATAAGACAATTCACTTCTAACTCGGAATTGTTTCATTGATCAACCTCCCTAAAATACTCATGAATTTCCCATATCCGACACACTCCCAAAAGTAGCTAGTTGACCGATCCAAATTTCCACGTGGAAGAGATCAACCTCAGGTACGAGACTCGATAGAAGCATAAATGGTGGGGTACCAAACAGGACTCGAAACGGGAAAGAGCGAATGCTTTTCGACCCTTGCTAACATGCCTAAATATTTTGGTGGGACAGTTGACAGAGTCAAAATCATAAGGGGTTTGAATTATAGAAGAGCTATTCTGACAAGACAGGAATACCAATAACATAAAAACGAGGTATTCTCCCGCTATCCCGTTTGCACAGTTATTCAGTACATGATTCAAGTCAAGGCGTACTGATTAGTTCTCTATCTTAAGCACAATAACACTCATCATGGAAGCAATCAAGGGGATTAATATGATCCTCTTCGAGGAGGATCGCCCTCGGGCCCAGTTGGATATAATGCATACGATTACAGAGATGATCTATGTCGTCTTTCGAGGGACGGCTGACTGGAGGGAAAAAATAGCTCACGGCCTCCTAACCCATGTCATTCCAACCTTCGGGTTCCTTGGAGTCTTCAAGTCCACCTGTAAAAGAACAAGCTATATTTTGCCTACCCGTTCCCAACTACATCCAATAGGGATGGTCTAGCACCTTTACTACCCCTTCGTTTCCCTTTGTTTGATTACCAGATTTATTGAGTCAAATTCATATTTAGTCCATTTGAGTTAGCCATGCATATTAAATTCATTTTGCCCTTTCAAAAACATTTTGGAAAACCATTTGAAAACCTTGGGCCATTTTCAAAACCACTTCAACCTATCATACTCGGTTTGCAAAACCTGGCTCTAATACCATCTCTGTAACGGCCCGGGATTATGATTCCCGAGTTATGTTTCGAGGGATAAAACCCCTCGTTAGGATCTTGCGCCCCGAGTACAGGTTGAAGGTTTGAAATTCTATCCTAACATTTTAAAGTGGGATTTCATACCCAAAATTCGAAGGGATCGTTGGAATCCTCGGAGAAGTCCCCTGTACCTATCATAAGTCTAAGCATGGAAAACCAACAGTCATACAAATAGTAGAATCAAGGTGTAATACAAGAGGGTGACACGGCAGAGCCGAGTCAAAATCAAATCAATAAGCGTAATTACCGAAATTTAATATACAATGTTAGTGGAGTTAAACCATTTCTTTGAGATCGCCCAAGAAAGTTCCCACGTCACGGAAACAAGAAATAATCATGCTGCAAACAAACCTAAAAAAAAATGTATATAGGGCGGTGTCAGATCGGAGCCCTACGCAATATAATCCCAAACAAGCAGACATATACACACGCTAGTCCTAATAAAGATGTTTCTAGATGCAAGGCGGAATATTAACACACTAGCATGGTCCTAAGATCAAGTGCATAAATATAATAAGGCCTTAGCACCGAATACCAAGTGGTATATCCCTCTCCTACCTCCACCCCCTTCCGATAGGGCGGAGACTGGCCAGCTCGTGAATGCATTCCATATAATCGGGTGGCACGCATGCCCAACCCGTATCCACAATAAAGCCCGCAGGCATCTCATAATATAAGGAAGCTCATGACTCGATTGACTCAGGACGGGACCCGATGAGACTAGGTCGTCCTATGACCCTAGCAATGACTCTAGTTACTTCACAGATAACGGCCGTTCTGTTTACAAAAGCAATGAGTAAACGAATGCTCAATCATGAGTGCAATCCTAGCAGGATACTACATGGCATGCTTTATTATGAATGCAAGCACCTAGTATGCACATGGCTACAAGCAAGGAGATCTCTTTTCGAATCTGAGTGAGCTCATATAGGAACTCACCTAGCAGTGCAGAATAGCAAGGCAAGCATTACGATAGATTAAAGATCACCTAAGTAAATATAAGAACACATGTATAAGTCTACGTCTGATCATCCAAGCACTCAAGCATATCATTCAACAAGAACAGCAACCATATCGCAATCATCGTTCCGTCAAGTTCAACCATTCATCATGTTGCCACACTCCACAAGACCATATCATCCTCATCATTCCATTCATCCACCTTCATGTATTCACCACAATATATCCGCAATAATAATCCACACGTCACATATATCAAGTTCATCATATTCATCATATCTCAACGCATAAATTAACGATACACAAGTCTAATACTTCATCATGCTATTAGTCAATCAATCATGCCATTAGTCCACATCAATCATGATATTAGTCAATCAATCATATCATCATGCTTGTTAGTCATCGATCACATAATTCCCAAGTTAGTCCCGAAAACCGTTTAAAAACCCGAGTTTACTAGATAGAAATTCCGACCATTGAAAATGTTCACCAAATTCCTTTTTGAAAACCAAGTTCCATTCCTCAAGACAAGTATTTCAAACGAATCCGATAAGGTTAGGACATTTTCCATAATTCATCTTTAAAGTCATTAAATCAAGTCCCGACTTTTCAAGAGATTTTCCAATTTCCTTCTCAATTTAATTCTAATAATACATTTTATATTTCCATATATTTTTCCAAAGCCCATAATATATTCCAAAATACCTTTAATATATATTTTATCAAAATTATCCCCAATCATTTTTAATTTATAAAAAATCAGCCCTTTATTTTAACCCAAAGCTCCATTTGATTTTCAGAATTTAAATAGGCCCCAAAATAGTTGTTAAACCAATAAATCTCGGCCCACCAAAACAGGCCCAAAGCCATCCCAATCTCCCATTTAGATCTGAAAGTTGTTTTTAAAAAAGAAAGGGGCCCGGATGACGTGGCAGGCTGGCCCACGACTAAGGAAAGGGGGAGAGGATTGGCACTGTTCATCATCCCCAATCTCTCCTCTGCGTTCGAAAGAAGAAGGAAAGGAGGGAGCTTTGGAGCTCGCCGGCGACGCCAGCTTCTCCGACCACCCAACCCGACCTCAAGGACACGAAAGGGACACCAAAAACGCAGCCAAGGAAGAGGGAGAAAGGGGAGGAGCTCACCGAGTTCGATTCGCCGAAAACGTTCGATCGGAGCTCGATTAGACTCGTCGGCGTCGATTGGGCTTCGTCGGTGGCGTGGGAACCTCGGGGAACCTGGTGCAAGGGTGAATGGTCATAAAGGCGCGCCCTTGTGGGGTATTTGGTCGGAGAAGCGAGGGAAGAGAGCTTACCGGCCTTATACGCGAGAACAAGGGAAGAGGAGGGGGAGGCGGCGCTGGGCAGCGGCTGTGGCTCCTGGGTGGCTCGTCGCTGCTCGGGGACACCAAGGGGTCGAGGAGGATGCTACCGGCGGTCTTGTGCAGAAGGAGGAGGAGAGTTGGAGGTGGTGGTGGCTGGTTTCCAGGCTCGGCAAGACAGAAGGGTGCGAGAGGCTGCGGTCTGGCTTCACCGGGCACGAACGAAGACGACGACGGGGCTGCGGAGGTGGCGGGGCGTGATGTTGGCGACGAGGGATGGTGCAGTGGTGATGGTGGCTGAGCAGGGAGGAGGAGAGCCCTGCTCTCGGCACACCAAGCCACAAAGGAGGAAAAAGGGCTAAAAAGGGGGGGGGGGGGGGTGAGTGTGTGTGTTTGGTCTTTGTGTTGAAAATGAAAGGTAGGGAGATGTCCAGCTTTTTGAAAGGAGAAAGAAATGTTGCAGGTGACTTATTCAAGGGAAATGCAGGTGTTGGTTGAATCAACATCCAAAAAGGGCAAAATGGCATGGGAGAGGTGGAGTGTGGAGATGGGGTTGTTGAGCTCAAATTAGCAAGGGCAGTTGGATTGCAGGGCCTCCGAAAAAAGACAAAGGGGAAAGGAGATAAGCCAAAGGGAAGGGTGTGGTCCAAAAGAATTTTGAAATACCCGGAAATATATCTCGAAACCCGCTTTCTTGATCATATCCCGACTCGATTAAAATAAAGTTTTCAAAAGCAAGAGGAAATCGTAACCCAAATTTTTTTTATTCCACATTCCGAGACGAAAAGACAGAATTGATATTTAAAGTTAAAATTAGACCGGAATTCGCTTTAAGAGTTCAAAAATCCAAGTTAGCGAGTTTTTCGTTAATTCTCGCTTTAAAATTTATTTTGATTTTCCTCTTTCCGAAAAAAATGAGGATTTAAAAATCCGAGCCTTTACAGTTAAAAGGTGTTCTCGACGGGGTTCAAGACAATATCTTGAACCTTAGCCAAACATCTGTGTTCGCTACCATCATTGGCGAGCCCGTTTCGATTATCCCAATCAGGAAGAAGATCTCTTTCGATTGGAAATTTCTGAGTGGAGGGTTCCAAATCATTCCTATGAGGAACAACTGGATGGAAATCCGCTTCCATCTAGTGGACGACTGCAAGAGAGTTTGGCAAGGAAGGCCCTTTCATGTCAAGAAGCAAATGTTGGTCATCCGACCTTGGCGCATCGATTTCGATCCTATGTCTGAATCACTTACCACTTTGGATGTCTAGATAAGGATCCCGGGGCTGCTTGTAAAATATATTAGCGACAAGGTGCTGACCGACCTTATAGAAGGCAACAAGATTGGTGAAGTTATCAGAGTTGCTACGTTCGGAAAGAATGGCGCGAGGTTCCGTTATCCGCGTGTCAGTGCAGCAGTAGACATCACTAGGATTCGGGAATTTCGAATCCAAATCCTCAATGAGGCGGAGGAACTGGTGTCCTATCCAATTTGGATTGAGGATATATCTGCTGGATGTGGGGCTTGCGGGTTGCCTGATCATGAGTTTACTGACTGCCCGTTGAGGTTGGCGAACTTGCCGATTGCACATGAGGCTCCGGTTATGGACGATCAGGCTGCTGATGATGCTCCTCCCGTTGTGGTGGATTCAGGGACTAGAGGTGAATGGACTAGAATCGCCTCGAAGAAGAAAGCCCCTCCCCCAAGGTTCGGCCACTCAAAGGAAGCATTACTGGCTCTGTTTGGATCCAACGTGGAGGACAACTCCGACTCTTCCAAATCTATGTCTTCCGACAGCTTAGCGGATTCATCCTCTGCTATGCCTAATCCCACCCCCGCCCAGGCCGAATCTACTGCTCCCCCGACACCTATGGTGTGTGCGCCGCTGACGGAGGTCGGACATCTTGTTCCCACTGCTAATCAGACTTTAGTTGTCCTTGATCCAGCACCAGAGCCTGTCTTTGAGTCAGTCGTAGAGACAACTACTTTCGCCACTGCCCCTGGTTCTAGTGTGCAGCAAGAGCATCTCTCGGAGGCTGAGAACTATGCGTCACCAGGCTTTGACCAGGCTCTCTCTGATTCCACTTTCTACGAGGTTTTCGACCTTGACATGGTCGATTATGATGAAGATCCAGCCTTGATTCACGAGTGCAGGGCTTTGCCATCAGATTTCACCAACGATGCCCTCGATCGAATGCTTGAAGACTTCGCCCCTTCTACCGAGGTGCACCTAGCGGATGTTGCTGCTCGTGATCAGGCTATGCTTGTTGCCCCTTCGGTTGCGGCCTTGGCTGGCGCCTCTGGAGCTGCAGTTCCATCGGGCTCTTCGGGCTCAATCTCTATGTCAAGGTCTTCATCCTGCAACAGGAAGTTACAGCTAGATGAAACTGACACTGCTTGCTCCGACATGCCGGCAAGCAGTAACAAACGCTTTCATGGTTAGCTCTCCTATCAGTTGTTGGCCTTATTGCTCCGGTTGTTTCGGACGAGCAATTACTTTTGGAGTGTTGAATCCATCACCGTACCAAGGTCACCTGTCTTTTGGAATCTATATCGGCATGCTGTCACGATTAAGCTCTGGTGGTTTATTCAAGATTTCTATTAAAAATTGTAGTTTAAATGTGGTGGTATGTGACTCTTTTTGTAATCTATTATGCACTTTAGCTATGTTGTATCTATGCTTTCTCCTAGCTGCACTTGTAAGACTTCAACCCTCACTGGGTTATGTTTCTTCTCGATTAGGCGTATGTATGCATCTCAGTTACTATTATATGATAGGTTCTGTTTGTTTAGTGTATCTTAAATATGAGTTTTGCTGCTACTTCATACTTGTGTGGGTTGTGGTGAGTGAGAATCCTACTAGGTGGGGCTGGAAGTGCTGTTGGATTGCGGTTCTTGCAGCTCTAGTGCATGCTTTGCTGTCAAGCGTCTGGCCAGGCTTGGTTTGGCTTGAATTGAGCCACTTTCCACTTGTCTTCCAGTTGTGTTGGGGGGCTGGCAAGCTTCACCTAAAAGTTATGGTTTTGCTAAGTGGATATTTTTCGGTTTGGCCTTCTCTATTATCATACTACTATTGGAACAAATTGAGATGGGTTAAGAGGGCCGGCCGGGTTACTCTTTGTGTTCGGCTTTGCACAGTGGTTGGGGCCGGTTGACTCGGCTGTCAACAGGTGTTGTGGGTTTATTGCCCACAAAACATAAGTCTTGATAAGGGGTTTTGTATACCAAATCAGCCAAACAGAATTGATTCAAAGACTCTGTTTGCCATTCTTTTTGTCACTATAAGATGGCCTCACCGTTGGCCCGCTTTCAACCCATCTGTAAGGCCGGTTATTCAATCCAACACACGAGTTAATGATAGGAACATCTATCAATTCTTTTTGTCAACAACTGTCTTTCGCAAATTAAAATTCCAAAAACCAACCGATATAAGGACTCTGAATCCCTGTCATTATATCATCACAAGGTATACATGAAGATCTGCTTTTGGAATTGCAGGGGTATAGGAAAAAGAACCTTTTGGACGGAGATTGACTCTATGTGTAAAAATGAGCATATTCAAATCCTCGCTCTGGCAGAAACTAAATTAAAAATAATTCCCGACGACAAAATGTGGAAAAATGTTGGATTCGATGAAGCGGTCTGGTCGCCGGCGACGGGTCCATCTGGTGGTATTGGTGTCCTATGGAAATCCTACCAATTACTAAACTTTACGATCTCCATTGCTTTTCACTTACCACGTATAATTGGTCTCAGACTTGATAGTTTGACTGAGGGATTTCCTATCCTTCTCCTGTTCGTCTATGCCCCTCCGAGTCCAAATGAAAAAGAACTGATTTGGGTTATGTTAAAATCAATTGTGATTGGCTCACCCATCCCGTACATAGTCTTAGGCGATCTAAATGAAATCATATGTTGTGCCGACAAGCTCGGTGGTGCCTCTACCCGAACTTCTAGGTTCAATTGACTTCTCTCCTTCAAAAATGATTGTTCACTAATAGACCTCCCCACCTTTGGAAATGAGTAAACTTGGAGGAAGAATCCGGAAGAAGAATTCAACATCCGTGAAAAACTCGATCGGGTGCTTGTTCACCAACGGATTATTGAAAAATTCCCTAATATGTGTACATATAACGGAGCCTTCTCCACCTCGGATCACTACCCAATATCAATATCTTTTGAGGTCGACACTACCTATAAAGCTCTGCCTTTCAAGTTTGAAAATGCCTGGATACTTAGAAAAGATTTCCGTAATATAGTTAAACAATCCTGGAGGGCCAATTGCCCGGGATCTGCCATGTTTCAATTGATGTTTAAACAAAAAATCCTTAAAAAGAAGGCAAAGGAATGGAATAAAACGACGTTCGGAAACATTTTCCGCCAATTAAAGGAGGTGGAGACTGATCTCCTGCGCATCCAATCAACTGGCCCAGGGATAATTGTTCAAGCAAACTACAATAAGGAGAAGTGCCTCATAAAAAAGAAGGAGAAGCTTCTTCTCTTCCAAAAAACATTTTGGAGTCAAAGAGCCAAAACAAAACACCTCAAACTCTCGGATTCTAACACAGCTTATTTTCACCGAGTGGCGTCTGGGCGAAGGCATAGGAAACAAATACGTAACATCGTTTCTTCCACTGGAACTTTGATTGTAGGTGAGGAAAATGTTCGGAATGAGATTAAAGAGGATTTCGACAGAAGATTTAAGAAAGAACCAATAGACGACAGGCTCCTAAACGAGTTGTTGGAGCTTATACAACCATCAATTACACCGGAGGATAACAATTTCCTTGTGCAACTACCGTCTAACATGGAGATTAAAAATGCAGTTTTCAATTTAGGGAAGAATAAATCCTCGGGTCCTGATGGCTTCACAGCTGAATTTTATAAAAAATATTGGGATATAGTAGGTACCTCCGTAATCCGAGCGATTAAAGGTTTCTTCCATTCTGGAAAAATGCTCAAACAAATAAACCACACATTCATCTCCCTTCTCCCAAAAAGAGATAATCCGACTGCCACCTGTCATTACCGACCAGTCAGCTTATGCTCCAATATATACAAAATTATATCCAAAATCTTGACTGATATAATGAAAATGATTATTGGGAAACTTATCCACCCGCTGCAGGGTGCTTTTGTATCTGACAGGGCTATTCAAGATAACGTCCTGATAGCTCATGAAATTTTTCACTCCTTCAGATCTCGGAAGGGGCGTGAGGGATGGTTAGCAATAAAACTCGGTATGGAAAAAGCTTACGATAGAGTCGACTGGGATTTCATAAAAAAGGTACTTGGGAGATTTGGTTTCCACGATAAATTTATCTC
Organism: Persicaria tinctoria; assembly: GCA_037127255.1. Taxonomy (NCBI): domain Eukaryota; kingdom Viridiplantae; phylum Streptophyta; class Magnoliopsida; order Caryophyllales; family Polygonaceae; genus Persicaria; species Persicaria tinctoria. The sequence continues at coordinate 21,511,681 of JBANSL010000019.1, read as the reverse complement.
ATGGGTTATGGAATGCATCACGACGGTATCCTTCTCAGTGTTAGTCAACAACGGTCCTACTGACCTCATCTTCCTGTCCAGGGGTCTCCGTCAGGGGGACCCGATTTCCCCATTCCTATTTATTTTAGGTGCTGAGATCCTGGCCCGACATCTCACAGCTGAGGCAAGACTGGCTAGGACCCCCATCGGATTCCCGATTGGAAAACGCGGACCCCGGATTCCGTTCCTCTCCTTCGCAGATGACATTATAATTTTCTCAAAAGGTGGATTGGAAGCTGGGTGCAAAGTTAAGTCGATTGTAGATTCATACTGTAAAGTTTCGGGCCAAAAGGTCAATTACCATAAATCTAGTTTCCAAGCTACAAGAGGCATCCCTAACCACAGGATCCTAGAACTGCACAACTGTCTTAATATTACAAACGAAAACTCAATAGAGAAATATCTTGGTTGCCCTATTATCAATGGGCGGGTGACCAAAAACACCTTTGAAGAAATCATCTGTAAGTCTAAAGAGCAATTGAGTAAGTGGAGGGCCAATGCCCTGTCTCAACAAGGACGCGCTATTCTAATCAACTCCAATCTTTCTGCTAAGCCACTACACTTTATGCAGAATTTCATGCTACCTGCGACAATGCACAAAGAACTTGACCAGATAAACCGTACTTTCTTCTTGAACAAGGATCTTCAATACCGCCCACTAATCAGTTGGGATAGGATCTGCAAACCGAAGCATTATGGGGGCTTGGGAATCGGGAAATCAAGTGACATGAATATGGCACTCCAAATGAAGCTTCTTTGGAAGATTCTGGCTGAACCTAGTAATGTATGGGTCTCATTAATCAGACACAAGTACCGTCGCTCTGCTAGCATTTTCGAATACAAAAAAAGTGGGACAACCTCCTGGCAATGGTCTAAACTCACAAAACTAATTAACAAATTTAAGTCAGGGCTTATTTGGTCTGTAGGAAATGGGAAATCAATTAAATTTTGGACTGATAATTGGATCACAACGTCTTCTTTGTCATCCATGGAAGATTGCCCCCAATATTATAATCAAGAGATGACCGTCAGTGATTACATCATAGGGGGGAGATGGTGGAAGGAAAAGCTCCAAAGCAGCCTACCTAAATGCTTGGTAGGTGAAATTCTAGACATTCCGCTACCCGCCTCACAATTTGAGGACCGGTTATACTGGTGGCCCGATAGGGAGGGATGGTTTTCTACTGCTAGTGCATACAAACTGGTAACTGCTCAGTCAACACTACTCCCTGACAACAATGCCTGGATATGGAAGGCAAGTATCCCCCCGAAGATTAAAAATTTTCTTTGGAAAGTTTCACAGGATGGCCTTCCAACGGCTACTAGACTAGCATGTAGGGGGACGCCTGTCCCGACCGCATGTTCTCTCTGTAATAGGGGCGCCGAGGATGAGGTCCATCTTTTACTAGAATGTCAATTTATACGAGCGATCCATCAATTCCCCCCCCTCCCCCCCAAGTCCAATCAACTATTTCTGGCATGATTGTCCAGTCTCGGGACATCAAGCCCATTTTATCGTTTATTGGGAAGGAACTTAACTCATCGGCACTGGAAAGCCTTGCTTTCTCCTGGTGGTCTACTTGGTATATTAGAAATCAATATTTGTTTCAGCAGGTGCCTATTCCGCAAAAAGAGAGAGTGTTACGTCTGATTAAGTCACACATACACAATTGGAAAAAGACTTTTGTTGTTGAGGCTGGATTTGAGGAGGAGTTTAGTCATGCTATCCCCAAAACTACAAAACAGAATAAAATACAAAAAAATGTTTCTTGGCGTAAGCCACCGTGGGGTACGCTAAAGCTCAATTTCGATGGATCATCGCTTTCAAATAGCGATAGCACTGCTGGAGCCATTATCAGAGATTGGGAGGGTCGACTAGTATCAGTGTGTTACAAGAAATTAGGCAAACAACATCCGCTCACAGCGGAAGTTCTCGCTCTCAAAGTTGGAATCCAACACGCTCGCCAACTCAATATAGACAAAATTCAAATCGAAGGTGATTCTAAGATAATCATTGATCATTTAAACAAGAAAACCAAATGCCCTTGGGAAATTGAAATGATCATTTCTGATGTACAAATTCTTCTATCGACTGTGAAAGAAGTCTCTTTCTTTCATGTTCCTCGTATGGGCAATAGAGTGGCTGATAAGGTTGCACACCTTTGCCACTCTGCCCGAGGAGTCGATATTATAAATGATTCAGGTCTTCTGGACCTCATCCGCAAGGATGCTACCTGGTAGAGCATTCTCTCCCGAAATCTTTCCTAATAATAATAAAAAAAATTATTATTCTATATCTATATGACTATATCCATATCTATATAAGGATATAGAATATATAAAAAGACAGATTTATTAAATTGAGGAAAAATGTATATACCAGGGTGTTGCTCAGAGTGAAGACATCCCAGATGTTAAGCCCTCGTCCATCTTCATGTGCTGCTCCTTCATACTGCAATGACATTAATTAATTACCCAATGCATGTCGAGAATATGAGCTGTTGGAATCTCACATTGATTAAAAATTGAATCCAAGCCTTGCATATATATAAGTTGGTCGGCTATCCTACCTAACCCTAATTGATTTTAGGATAGAATCTCACTCGACTTGTGTGCTCGGCTTGGTTAATTGCGCATGTGCGCTTGGACGTATGACCCCCACGTCGTATAACCCACCGTGATTTAATTTAAAATATTTAATAATTCTAAGGTGGGTCAGATCCTTCTGATATTATACAAAACTTTATATATATATATATATATATATTTATAACATTCAATGAATTAAGTTGTGTGACTTTTCTAACCTCCTCTCTCTCAATTTTGATTAGGAGTATTTATCTAGTTTAACCAGGTTAAGAAAAAAAATTAATTATCATATGATTTTTGAATTTTTTGTCAATTCATTTGCACTTCTTATACGATTCACTAATTCGATCAAATTCATTTATTAACTCAATATTTCAATTATTAATTCCGAAATTCGCAAAAACTACCAACCTATATGTTGTGCCGGGAAGCAAGGGAACGTCATACATACCCCTTTTAACACACGAATCGGGATGAACAAGAACTGTAAACCAGAGAGCCAAACTCAAGCAATCCAAACCAACAATCAGACAAAAACAGAAGATAAAATAACCAAGCACAAAGAACACCAGATTTACGTGGAAACCCCAAAACGGGGGAAAAACCACGGGAGACAGAAACTTCCACTATCAACAATAACAAGTGGGTACAATCTTCCCTAGACAAAGCTAGAGGCATACAACATCATCAAGCATCAACAAGCTTGGACAAATCTCTAATTTCATCACCCAATTGGTGGAAATCAACAAAACCCGAGAGAGGACACTAGCAAAGAGGATATGAGATTGGAGGCTCAAAACGATGATCCAACCGTACCAAATGAAGCCTATGATGAGGTAAAAAACATACCAGAAAATCGTCCCAATCGGAGGTCGTTTGGTCGTCGATCGGGGCACTTCAAAGTTGGCTGAATAGTTGCATACGAAAATTCCTCCAAAGCTCTCTCTTTTCTCCCTTTCTCACTCTTTGTTTTCTCTCTCTTACTTTCCCAAATGGAAATACATCTCCTTTTATAAAGAAGGAGGATAAAACTTCACATGGTAAAAACCATATAGTCCATTGGACTCTTCCCCCATATAGGAGGGAAACCCAACATAGCTCCCTCTCAATCCTATATGGGGGGGCTCGAGCAAGCCCGCCTTTGAGCGGTACTTGATGAGCTTCTCCTTTGACAAAGTCTTCGTCAACATATCTGATCCGTTTTCATTTGTGTGGATCTTCATGAGCTCAAAATCTTCATCTTCCACTCTTTCTCGAAGCCAATGATACCTTCTTCGGACATGCTTGGTTCGAGAATGGTAGGCAGCATTCTTCGCAAGGTGGATGGCACTCTGATTGTCACAATAGAGTGGGTAGCTAGCTTGATCCACTCCCAACTCCTCTAGGAAGTCTCTCATCCATATCAACTCCTTACCAGCTTCAACTGCAGCCATATACTCTGCTTCTGTCGTTCACAAAGCAACACACTTCTGTAGTCTCGATTGTCATGAGACTGCTCCCCCTGCGAATGTCATCAGATATCCAGATGTGGATCGGCTCGTGTCAATATCACCTGACATGTCTGCATCTGTAAAACCATCAAGCATAGGTTTTCCAGGACCAAAGCACAAACACACTCTCGAAGTGCCTTTGAGATACTTGAGAATCCATTTCACTGCAACCCAATGCTCCTTTCCAGGATTACTCATGAACCTGCTGATAACCTTAACTTCATAGGCGATGTCTGGCCTAGTGCAAACCATGGCATACATTAGACTACCAACGGCTGAAGCATAAGGCACCTTCTTCATCTCCTGTTTCTCTTTCTAACTTGTAGGACACTGATCAGAACTCAGCTTCATGTTCACTGCAAGTGGAGAACTCACGGGTTTAGCTTTGTCCATGTTGAATCTTTGCAGAACCTTCTCAATGTATCTTTCTTGTGATATCCACAACTTCTGATTCTTTCTGTCACGGGTAATCTGCATACCCAAAATCTGTCTTGCAGGGCCAAGGCCCTTCATAGTAAATGACTTATTCAATGCAGTCTTCAAACTAGCAATCTTGTTGGTATCCCGACCAACAATAAGCATATCATCCACATAAAGCAAGAGAATCAGAAAGTCACCTTCGGCGTAATTATTCACAAATATGCAGTGGTCGGCATGTGTCTTGTGGAATTTGTGGTCGATCATAAAAGACTCGAACTTCTTGTACCATTGCCGAGGTGCTTGTTTCAAACCATACAAGCTCTTTCTGAGACGACAAACCATCTTCTATTTTCCCTTGACTTCAAAACCTTCAGGTTGCTCCATGTAGATTTCTTCTTCCAAATCACCATGAAGGAAGGCGGGTTTTCATATCAAGTTGCTCGACCTCTAAATCCATGCTAGCAGCCATGCCTAGAACAACCCGGATGGATGACATCTTCACAACTGGAGAGAAAATCTCATCGAAATCTACACCATTTTTCTGCTCAAAACCCTTCACCACAACTCTGGCTTTGAACCTGGGAGGTGTACCATCTTCTCCAGACTTTAAACGAAAAACTCATTTGTTCTTGAGAGCTTTCTTGCCCTTAGGCAATTTCACCAAGTCATAGGCGTGGTTCTCATGCAAGGAACTCATCTCATCTTGCATGGCATTGTACCACTCATTCTGATGCACATCTGACATAGCTTCGTCATAGCATTCAGGCTCTCCTGAATCAGTCAACAACACATAATCCCTGGTTGAGTATCGTGAGGAAGTCTGTCTCTCTCTGGTGGATCTTCTCAACTCAACTTCAGGTTGGATAAGGGGGTCCTCTTGTTGAGGTTGTGGAACTTCTGATGGATTAACATCACCATCATCATGCTCATCTTCCTGCTGATTCTGAACTGAACTTCTCTGCACAAATTGAGGGAAAACGGGATCAAAGGTGACTGGAGCAAGAGAGGAAGATGACGGTCGCTGGAGCTTCCAGTCATCAATAGTCTTGTCTTCCATGAACACAACATCTTTGCTTCTGACCACTTTCTTGTCTGTAAGATCCCACAATCTGTACCCAAATTCATCCTTTGAGTACCCTAGGAAGATGCATGGCTTTGTCTTGCTATCAAGCTTGGATCTTTGATCTCTAGCAACATGAACATATGCTAGGCATCCAAAGACTCTTAAATGTTGGAAGGAAACACCTCTCCCAGTCCAAACCCTTTGTGGAACATCACCATCAAGAGGAACTAAAGGCGAGCGATTGATGAGATACACAACAGTCAACATTGCCTCTGCCCAATAGGACTTTGGCAGCTTTGCAGTCGACAACATACTTCTGACTCTTTCTGCTATGGTTCTGTTCATCCTCTCTGCAAGCCCATTCAGCTGTGGCGTCTTCGGAACTGTTTTCTCAAGCCTGATGCCCTGACTCTTGCAATACTGCTCAAACGACGCATGTACTCTCCACCATTATCTGATCTGACACACTTCAACTTCAAACCAGTCTCTCGTTCAACTCTGGCTTGGAACTCTTTGAAAACTGTCAGAACCTGATCTTTGCTTTTCAACACAAAAGCCCACAATTTTCTAGAATAGTCATCAATAAAAGTGATAAAATATTGTGCACCACCATCTGACTTGCAATCCATAAAGCATACATCAGTATGAACAAGATCTAATGCATGCTTTCTTCTAGATGGAGGTCGAGTATGAAATGCTACTCGATGTTGCTTTCCAGCTAGGCAATCAACACAAGGTTTGAGAGAAATACCTTGCATATCCGGGAGAATGTCCTTCTTGGCTAGCATTTGCAAACCCCGCTCGCTCATGTGTCCAAGCCGCTTATGCCATAGCTCTCCGGCACCATCATCAATCACATTTGCTTCTTCTCTGCAAATCTTGCCTTGCATCACATACATGGTATTCTGCTTCTTTGCCCGGACTACAATCAAGTTTGCCTTGGAGCACTTCCAAACACCGCCTTGTGCATTTTGAGCATAACCATCATCATCAAGTATCCCAGAAGATATCAAATTCAATATGATATCAGGAACATGGCGAACATTTCTCAAAATCAAACTGCAACCAGTGGATGTCAACAAACAAACTGTGCCCATGCCAACAACATTGGACACGCCATCATTTCCCATCCTCACACGGCCATAATCTCCACAAGTGTAAGACAAGAAGTACTCCTTGTGTGGAGTAATATGATATGAAGCAGTTGAATCAACAATCCAAGTGCACTCATCACTTGCAAGATTCAAGGAACCTTCATCAGCCACCACAAACAACTCCACAATTTCATCATTGATTCTAAGAGCAGCAATGTCTTTATCTTCTTGATTTCTCGACGTCTCCGAATTCTCAGGTTCTTTGCCTTTGTCCCTCTTGAACTTTCGGCAATACTTTTGAATGTGACCCGGTTTCTCACAATAATAGCAAATGTACTTGCTTCGAGACTTCGATCTCCCTTTGGACTTGTCTCTGTTCTGCTGCTGTAGTTGCTTACTCCTTCCTCTGTTGTTACCAGAACCCTGCGTCACATTAGCCTCTGACTGTGAGGAGACACTCATCTCCTTCCTTCTAGTCTCTTCGTTCAAAAGACTAGCCTTCACACATTCCATAGTCAGCTTGCCTTCCGGAGCGGAATTACTAAGTGACACGACAAGTGTATCCCAACTGTCCGGCAATGAGGAGAGTAGTAGTAGAGCCTGCAATTCATCATCTAACGACATCTTCGCAGAAGCTAACTGATTCACAAAGCCCTGAAATGTGCTCAAATGCACAACAATGCTCTCACCATCTTTGTACTCCAATTTCACAAGCTTTCTCATCAATGACGCCTTGTGGAGGGCATTCTTCCTCTCATACATCTCCTCAAGCTTATACCATAACTCATAAGCATTCGTGTCATTGGCAATATGCTGGAGCACACTCACATCAACAAATTGTCTGATCGTAGCTACCGCTTTTCGATTCAGAATCTTCCATTCAAGATCAACGACACCCGTTGGAATCTCTTTGTGCACAATCGGCTCATACAGATCTTTCACATACAAAAGATCTTCCATCTTTATCTTCCAATATGAGTAGTTGCCTGAATTCAACACAATCATATTTCCTGAAAACTGTTCTTTTCCTCCATCCTAAGCCAAATGCTCTGATACCAGTCTGTTGTGCCGGGAAGCAAGGGGACGTCAGACACACCCCTTTTAACACACTAATCGAGATGGACAAGAACTGTAAACCAGAGAGCCAAACTCAAGCAATCCAAACCAACAATCAGACACAAACAGAAGATAAAATAACCAAGCACAAAGAACACCAGATTTACGTGGAAACTCCAAAACGGGGAAAAAACCACAGGAGACAGAAACTTCCACTATCAACAATAACAAGTGGGTACAATTTTCCCTTGACAAAGCTAGAGGCATTAAACATCATCAAGCATCAACAAGCTTGGACAAATCTCCAATTTCATCACCCAATTGGTGGAAATCAACAAAACCCGAGAGAGGACACTAGCAAAGGGGATATGAGATTGGAGGCTCAAAACGACGATCCAACCGTACAAAATGAAGCCTATGATGAGGTGAACAACATACCAGAAAATCATCTCAATCGGAGATCGTTTGGTCGTCGATCGGGGCACTTCAAAGTTGGCTGAATAGTTGCATACGAAAATTCCTCCAAAGCTCTCTCTTTTCTCCCTTTCTCACTCTTTGTTTTCTCTCTCTTACTTTCCCAAATGGAAATACATCTTCTTTTATAAAGAAGGAGGATAAAACTTCACATGGTAAAAACCATATGGTAAATAGTCAATTGGACTCTTCCCCATATAGGAGGGAAACCCAACACTATATATCACATACATACATACATTTTTTTTTTAGAAATATAACATCAAAAATTCATAACACACTTTCAAAATTAAACCTAAATCTCAGGTTTACTTACTTGGTAAGCAGAAGAGCCAGCCCCAAACAGAAAGTCATTGGAAAAACTTTTCCGATTAAGCGGAAGGCTCATCTTCGTATCAACGCGAAGATGAGCAATGGAGGTGGCCATTAGGAGCCCTATGAGAAGGAAGATAGAAGAGGAGACTATGTGGGAAGTTTTAGTCTTTGCCATGCTTAATAGCTTTCTCTTTGATTTTGTTTGTGAAGATTTGTACACAACACCCCACCATATATACACGCACTACTGACTGCCCCATTTTACGAGCTACCTTGATCAACATTTAAAATTGTATTTTTATATATATGCATAATGCATGCAACACTATTTTATTTCTATTTAATTCTTTCTAATCCAGATGCGTTTTAATGTTAAATCCCATTCTAATTAAACATTTAAATTTTATCTGTATTTTGTTTTGTTCCCTTTCTTTTAAATTATTTCAAAGGTGGTCCAAAAACGTCATTTTTATTTAATTAAGGGTTATTGAAAGTCTTTTTTTCCCTCTAAATACTAGGGGTTTTGTGTAATATTTTTTTTACAAGTGTGATTTCATTAATTTAAGAAGTTCATCAAGAATAGAGAAATAAACTAACCACGTACAATTCACAAATGTTAGAATATTTCACGAAATATTACAATATTTTGTTAGAATTTTAACAATAATAATTCCAAAATTTTAACACATTTGTGTAGTTTACCCTAAAAATAAGTACCGTTTCCTTTATTTTATTTTAAAAACAAAATCAGCTAAAATATATGGCTTCATTTGACATTGCATGTAAAACAAAATACTATAATTCAATCAATTTCCCCTGCCTAATTTTCTTCCAAAAACTATGCATAAATTTAAAATGAGAAAAGCGAGTGATTGAAAACTAAGTGAGAAGCCTGACCCGTTTTTTCTAGACTATAATCCAATAGTATCCTTTCGGATGCAAATATCCATATTATGGAGAAAAAAACAACATACGTTGCAATTTGAAAGAGGTGCACAATGCAATCTGCGTATATGCTAACTTCATGGAAAACATGAGAGCTTCTACGACCACGAATTGTTATAGAATGAGGCTAATATATATGATAAGAATTTTGATCAATCTCCCATAGGTGGCCATGAACCTTTAAGGACATTGATCCCCGTCAGGATGGCTCTCTCAACAATCAAATTAAAATACGTGATAGTCCCAACTCTTTCATATACAAAGGCTCCTTCTAATCGATGTATCAGTTTTGTAATGACTGGTTTTAATATTTCTGCAATGATTTTTGCAATTTTCTTATATATATAGATAGTCATGTAGAGGTCCATTGGTCGGAAATCATTTGTGGTTCGTATATAATTTTTTGCAATGATTACAGTACAAATTATACAATCTCTACCAATATTTCTGCAATGATTCTTGCATTGACGTTCAATTAATGATTTTTGCAATTTTTGACACATTGCGGTTCGTAAGGCAGCCCACATCCCTCTTCAGTACGTCCTACGGTTTGACCACTTGCTCCTGACAGTAGGGGTCTATGACGACGACGCCCGACTTATTGTCACCCTCCCTGGCGTCCAAGTCCTTGCGTACGAGGACCAGGGCCTGCTGGAGGTTCTGCGTTATGGGGTAATTTCGAAATTCCCATTAGTGTTAATCTCATGACATAAGTGAAGAAGGAAACATGTGCTTGCTGGAATATCTGCGTACCTCGGTTGTCATCCAGACGCCGGGGGATATGAGGGCGTTGAAGAAATCCTTCCCCAATTGGGTCCCATAAGGGCCCCTCACCTGCCCAGAGACCTTCTCCAGCAACGCCAAGAACTCGTCTCGCTGTGCATCCGTGACCATCCCTTCCGCATCCGCGTCAGTGGTTGGACACGTTGTCTTTGCACTCTTACGAGCCCGCTTGGAGGGTTGACACACTACGTAATACTCCTATATAGTTTGTACTGTAATTTATTTTTTCTATACATGGCCCCAAAATTATTGGTGGGGCATGCCGCATGCGTATAAGATCTCGATCAGCAGCTGATTATTTTTTTCTATTTTTTTAGTATTTGGTAAGCAGTAAATTGTTAATTGAACGTCAATGCAAGAAGATTTGGAAAAGTCAGATGTAGAGCACGCAAAACCCAACCCGAACCCGACCTGAATCCGAAAATCCGATCCGGTCGACTCAAAGCCGATTATTCTGAACACCGACACAATCCGTCCATTTTGGATCCGAAATCCGAATGAACCGAACCCGATTAACCAAAAACCCATTAAGACCCGAACCCGTTATAACCGAAACCCGAAATAACCCGAAATTTTAGCTACAATCTAGTAATTTTTTTAATGAATATTGAAATAATGAAAACCCGAGACAACCGAAACCCGAATAACCGAAATCCGAACTCGACCCAACCGATTGACCAAATTATTAGACATTACCCAAAACCTGAATGACCCAAAACCGACTAACCGAACCCAAACCCGTCCCTAACCTTCCGATCGCCACCTCTAGTCAGATGGATGGATGATCACCGGCAGATTTCAAATCAATTAATTGTACCCCTTAAAAAATGTGATCTGATTGTGGGGCAACTTGCCCCACAATCATGTCCATTAGTTTATGACTTCAATCCCTCCTGTGTTGAACAAACTTCCTCAAATTGGGAGAGAAGCAGAAGATGGTATCCACCAAATTGAAATAAGATTAATCAAATGCAATTTCTATCTAATCATTGGAACCAACAAAGAAAATAAAAAATTGAGGAGTTTAAAGCACAGGGGAAAATTGAGAGAGAGTCGGGCAGCAAAGATTTCAAGAAAGACAGGGCACTGTGAAGCCGGAGAGAGAGACTTGAATGGCTAAATGTAATGCAATCTAAACCGTTTCGATTGTGTTGAAATCCAAAATTTTCATCCAGATCTAGACCCAATGGAAGATTTGGAGAGCAGGGCGTCGGAGATTTAGAGAGAGCGCCGTGAATATCACCACCGTCACCCGTCGGAGATTGAGTGAAAGAGTGTCGCCGCCGCATCACCACTTTCAGATTTAGGGTTTACAATTGTGCCAAAGGTGAAAGGGGTTTTATACAGAAAGTGCATGTAGAAGGCCGAGTGCATTTTATTTTTTATTTTTTGAAAAGCAAGTTCAAGTTAAAAAAAAAATTGAAAAAGACTAGAATAGATCCCGGGATGCCCTATCATGTGAGTAAAGTCCCTTGCGTCCCTAGCCAATTGAGCCACCAAATTTTTCTTATCCAAAGAGGACAGTAAAATACTAATACTATTTTACATATAGATTTATATAAAAAAAATTAAACGGTTCGACTGTTCGTGTCGGGTACCCGACAAGGGGAAATGTCCGATCCGAACACGAACCGTTTATTATCGTGTTTTACCGGTTCGTGTCATTTTCGTGTCGTGTCTTTTTTTGGTTCGTGTATTTTCGTGTCGTATTGTCGTGTTTTCGTGTCGGGTCAGTTGTGTCGGGTTTTTCTGCACACCCCTATGGGCAGGCCTACTTAGGATTATCATTTCTATTCCCTGAAATGGTAATATCATTTCTATTCTCCGTATCTTCTTCCAGCTATTAATTCTTTTGCTGCAGGGGTGGGCACCTGATTCACGGGATGAGGTCGTCCTGCGTAATTTTTGCGGGACATGACATGACCGGGATGGGACGGGACGGTCGGGCATTGTCCCTCAAATAGAAAGATTATAAAAAAATAAAAAATTTCATGTATATATTATGCGCTTTTTAAAGACGTAACATATATAAATCTGTAAAAAAAAAATTATATTTTACGAGTTCGATCTACATACATACACGTGTGTGTATATATAAACACCGATTAGTTTTACAGTGTATACACATACACACACCATGAGCATTATTACAGTGTGTAGATGTTAGACAACAATTGTTAAAGGAACAATCTCGCATAACCCATTCAAATTATGAAAATCCACAGTATGCTCAACCTTATAACGTGCCTCCACCACAGCCTCCGCAACCCAGTGCTGGCTACTCTAATCAGCCCAAGAAGAAGCTTGATAGAAGGTATTCAGAATGATTATATCTCTCTTGAGCAGGTAAAATTGGAGTGTCTAGTGTGAAGTCAATCTATATATAGTTGGAACAATTGTTATATGAGCTGCTTGATTTTTTTTTTTTTTGGAAGTGTGTTTCACTTCCAAAAGAAAGTTGTTTTTCACTTTCTTGTGGTGTAATATATTTGATGTGAGGAGTTTAATTTGGAATTTGCAATTGGTTAGTAATCATAACAGCAAATATCATATCTGTCTGAACTTGAACTATCTACTCCATTCCTTTCCTTAACAAAAAGTTGTGTGTTTTAGCATCTTGCACAATTTTTAATGAAATGAATAAATATATTATTATATTCTCATTCAGTACTTTCTTGTTTTCTTGAAAACTCTACAACTAACAATCTACTATTAATTGCTATGGCCATAATAGTGTTGAGTAAATACTAAAATATCCAAGATAAAATCTTTTGTTTTACAAGAAATACACAGAATGGCATGTTTTTTTTTTCTTAACGGGGGATTATTTATGAACCAAAACTGTAAACATTGAGGGGTCATGCAGAGTCGCAAGAAGATATCCATATAATAACCTGATGAATATAATAAAATTGAATGCTTGGTGAAGTAATGGTTGATGATATAATAACCCGGATACTTCACCTCCGGGGTATTTGATGTGTATGGTGGTTTTACTCTCGCCACCTAATAGTCCGGGCGTGTCTATAAGTTGCTCGTGAATGTGGATCTCCAGACGTATAAATGCGTACTTCTTCACTTTTTCGTTTGCCGGACGCACTACGTTGTCTACGACTACCCTTGCAATTCGTAATGCGCAACTTAGTCTGACATCGGTGAAGAGTTCGCTGCTCGAGCATTTGATTGCATCAACCGTCTCGCGGTGGTATGACTCAAGGTCCTCCATGTACGACGGCTCACCGTTGACACACGCCAATTCCACCGGCTCCGAGAATGCGTACGTATTGCCTTGAACTCCTTTATAGCATACGACGTGGAAAAGGTAGCATGTTAATGACGGAGACCACATCTTGTGCTGACAATTGCACAAATAATCCTCGTACGAACGAGAATATTTGTCAACGATAATTTTGAACGATATACCCCTACTTATCTCACCTTCAAACTCTTGTATTCTCACCATATTTTTTTTTGTACAAGCTAACTTGTTTGTAGTGCCAGGTAAGCGATGGGGGCACATTTATATGCCCCCCACCCCATACACATGCGGTGGTACTTACCGCATACGCTTGTGGTGGTACCCACCGCATACGCTTGCGGTAGTACCCACCACATACACATGAGGTGGGTGTAACCCCTATTCTACCACTATAAACTGATATCCAGGCTTGACACAAACCATCACCTCCAAAGTGGAAAAAATGGCAACCGACGCACCAAATCAAAATTCTAACCACCCCCTCATCTTCGAGATCTACCATGTGGGTGCTAAGCAATACATACAGATGATGATACCTTATTGTTTCGGTGAACATTTCGCACCCCATGTACCGGAGAAAATCTTTGTATCTACTCATATTGTAACAGACTTCCCTGTTCATATCACATGAGGTTCCTATGGTTCTTATTGGGTGGCCCGAGGATGGAGAGATTTTGTCGAAACTCACGGCCTCGAACTCGAAACCTCAATAGTATTCACCCATCTAGGAGAAGCAAGGTTTCAAGTCCACTTTCTAGACAAACAAGATTATAACATCGAAGAGGAGATAGACGCCGTTGGATATGACGGGCTAGAAGCAAATGGGTTCTAATTTATCTTCGTCTATAGTTTGCTATATAACAAGTTTTATTGTAAAACGCAATGTCATGTAACGTGAACTACTAATAAAGATCAGCACCCACCATTTTGTCCGAGCATACTACATAATTCAAAACAGCTTTGTCTTGCCAAACATTCTTGCAGAGAGTCTTGCTGCCCCTTTCCTTTGGGTCTCAACGATCGCACTGCATTCTTGCAAACAGCTTTGTCTTACACGGAGCCTAGGTGGCCGGAGGAATGCACCTGTCGACATCCATCTTACACGGCGGGAAATTCGTGCGTTATCCTTCCGTGTCAGTGTGAAATGGACACTGACGTAGCTTATCCGATGGAGTTTGCTTGTGCGCATTGTTATGAGGACAGAGGATTTCTAGAGTTGTATTAGTTGGCAACGGAGGTGCAGATCGTGAATCACATTATGAAGTATTTTCATTACGATCTCATTAGCGAAGGCGCTATGGAGCTTTGTGAGCATGTAATCAAGAAGCTAAGATCATTCAACGCAAGCGAAAGATGTTATGCTTTCAACGATATGAAGATTGTATTATTACTCAAGGAGACGACATCATCTGTAGACAGTTGCTAGACGTGTATTACCAATTATGAAGTATGTGCGTGATTTAGTATTTGCGTAAAGTATCCAATTTCGGTACTTAATAACGTTGTACGTGTAACGTGGAATTTATAGATTTCAATCAGAACTTGATCAATGAAGTGCAAACATTTTTTTCAAATGAAACGTACCAATTGCTGACACATCGCATTGCTCACTACGACTACATGGTACCATATGGTACAGAACAACTACCAACCGACTCGTCTGCATTGCTCGTGAACATGTGAATCTCCATTCGGTGGAATGAGTACTTCTTTAGTTTGATGTTGGCATGGCGCACTACTCTGTCCACTGCGTATCTCGCTACCTGTGACGAGCTGGCCAGGACGACATCGGAGAAGAAGTCGCTAACAAGCTCTTTGATCGCCTTCGTCACCTGAACATAGTATGCCTCAGGGTTGTCTCTATACGAATGGGACCTGGTCATTCAGACATCGGAGTAGTGCTCTCCCTGCACGCACTCTAGGTACTCCAAATGCGAAAGCCTGGTTGTATCGCGTTCGACACAAAGAACTTGAAAAAGGCAGCATGGCCATCCTTTCCAATTATTGTGCTGACAGTTGCACAAATAATCTTCGAATGACTTACCACAACTTTCAACTCTAAGTTTGAACCTATTGCCTGATCCTGCCTCCCTTTCATACACTTTAGTATTAGGCAAGTTGTTCAGAACTTGAGGATATGTAGGGGGCGCTGTCGGGGGTCACTTTATAGCCCCGTGTATAGTGGCTCACTGACCCACTACATGGGTATGCAGTGGTAACCACCGCATACCCATATAGTGGTTACCAATTGCACTGTCCTGGTTCAGGCCATGCCGTCTAGGCCATGCCGCTGGAAAACGCATATGACTTAGACCTTGTCGGAATTACAATTTCCATTTGATATTATAATTTACATTCGATATGATGGGTGTAGAACAACATTGTAAGACAATCAACAGAACATTTTACAATCAAAACACCAAAAAATGGTGTTAAACGGTGCCACATTGTTACAACTGGAAAAATGACAATAAAAAGAGTTTGAACACACAAAGACAACTACAAATGATAACCTCATATGACTCAGACCCTGTCGGAATGTTTGTTGGTGATGTGCCTCTTCAAATGTCTGTACTGTAAGTTATTCGTCACTTTGTAGCAATGACCACAATGATGGCATGTTGCATGGAAGGCACCACCTCCTAGCACCTCCTTCTCATAGTGACGAGTGAACAAGTGCTCCCGTGGAATTTTAATTTTGTGAGAAGACATTGTCGGAAAATTACGTTGTTGTCGATGGCAATGTGTGGACCGCCGAATTTGCCAATTTTTATAGCCCCGGGTAAAGTGGCTCCCTTACCCACCACATGGGTATGCGGTGGATATTACCGCATACCCATGCGATGTTTCCACCTATGCGGTGGCTCCCCTATATATATGTACCCCAGACGAATGGTGACCACACTTCAGAATGTCGGGCGACAGCTCACGATCAAAGACTGTGGCGATAGCTCACGATCACATAATACGTCAAGGCACGATGGAAGAATTCGAGGCGGTTCTATACACGAGAAGTCCACGATCACAGACTGTGGAATCGATGATAAAGAGGCTACGGGAGGAGAATCGATCGTTGCTTGTCGCAAACCAACAACACCGCTGGCAGATCGATATTCTAGAGAGTCTGTGGCAGGTCTCGAAGAGGAAAAATAGGCTTTAGCGATACGGCTAGAGCATTCGAGAGTACCTAAATCCTAAATAAATCAGTCATGTATGCGATGTGATGTAATTTCATGAAGTTCGTATGGAATTATAAAATTCGAGAGATAAATTATCGGTGCTAAAGAGAATCTATATACAAATATATCCAAAAGTAGTACGGTGTAACAAACCACAAATATACAAAACAGACAAATCCGAAATAGATAACAAATCAAATAAATCCCATCAAAATAATAAATCCAAGCAAATCAATCCAAAAAAATAACGACAAGCAAATCCAAAAATCCAACACGATCCGTCATGGCGGGGGGTCAGACCAAAAGCGCTCATAAATGCGCTGCAAATGCTCTTCTGTCACATGTACTCCAAGGGATAGAAATCGGTGAATCTCCTCCCCAAGAGCGCGGTGTCGCATCTTCTCAATTGTTGGAACGGGCGGCGACAACGGGGTGATGGGGCGGTGTCGGGGAGTGTCAAGGAGTACGTATAGATGACTAAAGCGGTGGAACCACTCCACATAGTCATCCACCACACCATATGGGTACTCTGGACTGGTCCGTGGCAACTCCGACATAGGGAACAAATGATCGAACCTATGCGCCCAGTGGTTGTCGATCGCGTGGAATACAGCCTCCTTCTTGCCCTTCACGGACTTCGGCCTGTGGACTCTGTCGGGTCTGATGGGATCAATGGGACTGTGTTGAACCCGGCCGAACTGTCGTAGCACACGATTGGGCATATACGGCTGCTCCTCGAACAACCAACTGACGGTGCCCCTGTAACGTGACAGCCGCAGATGTCCATCAAAATCCAAGTCCCCACCGAAGGGCATGAACTCAATCTACAACATAATACAAAGTGTTATGACGATTCATATCTGTGTCGATTTTATTGTAAAACATATTTACGTAGCTTAATCCGATTCATGCGTACCTCGTCGACAGTCATCTCGTCCAGCCTCCGCCGCAAAACATCTGGTCGCTCAATGCGAGGTCTATCATCATTGGAAACCGTAGAGGTCCAGGGCATCGCCACCTAGACGTACCGCACCCTGTGCGGTAGATCCCGAGAAAGCCTCCGAACGAGCGTCATATTCCCCTTAAACACAGGGAAGTACAACCATATCCGCACCTACAATTGAAGAAGTTGATCAACCACAGATTCATTGTAACTTAATTTTAAAACGGGGAAAATGAAATTATCAGGGAATAAATCAATTACCAGCAACAGCCGCATACACCCATACATATCTTTGGCAAACTCTCTGGTCGCCTTGCCTAATCCGCGGTACAAGCAGGCCAAGACCCCTGTCGCTAGAGATAACTACGGAACCTGCGTGGCATCCATAAAGCGGATAAGCACCTTTGGACGCAATCGACCGCCCGACATGTTAATGAACAGAGTCGCAGACGCAATCATCCCCATCGCAACAGCCACGATGCACTCCATATCACGCTCAAAGGGGACGCCATCTGATGTGATTTTGACTTATAGATTTTTCTTATATTTTTGTATTTAAAAAGTATCCCACATCTCTTGTAAACACATAGGAGGCTAGAGTTTCTCCTATATATTGTGTAAGGTTTCCCATTTTAATACAAGTTGAATTTTTTGAGTTAAAATTTGAGCACATTTGCTTCTTTTGATTCCGGGTTAAGGGTCATGTTTTTGGTGAGATGCTAAAAACAAAAACCTTTGGTGAGATGCCGAGGGAGACACCCTAGTGAGAGGCAAAGGTGTCGAAGGGTCGAGATCCTCATAGTGCGATTCTAAGAGGATTGAGATCGAGTGTGGGAGTTTCACGGGTGAGAGGCCTACGAATCTTGCCATACATATCTGGTTCTAGTAGCAACGTTTATTCATCAAGTGGTATCAGAGCTAATCAACTCGAGTCCATCAAGCTTTCGATAATTGAGTGGTTTCTTCTTTGTCAAAATGTTCAAGAAAGAAAGTTCTAAGCCTTTGTCTGAAGTGTACATCCGATTGGCTATTCAAGCCTATGATGATGAGTATCTTCATTGGATTGACATGGATGGTGCTACATATGATGTAGTTGATCAAGAGCTCCAGAGGAGATATCAAAAGAGAAGGCTCTGAGAGGATGAGGCTCGACATAAGAATAAAGTTGAACCACCTTGGCAAGAGATCCGCAAGCTCGTGGAAGCAGACTCAATGCAACAAGTACATGAAATGTGAAAAGTCATCAACACATTGGGGTCGACGCTATCGAAGCCCACAATAGCCCTACCTCCCTCTTCAAAGATGACATCCTCTAAGGCCATGAGCGAGACACTTGATATTAAAGAAGGCAAGTCCACTGATGTTCCTATTGAGATTGCGAAGGTCAACCCTGAGCTTAAGAATGATGAGGAAATCATCCAAGGTCCCAAGGTTGCGCTTTCCATGAAGGAGAAATGAATGCCAACTGACATGCCTAGCTTTCTGAATTCCATGTCAAGTAAATGGTTAGACTCGACTTCTTTCATTCCGTCTTGCTAGCCTTTCACGATTCAAAAAGAAGAGGGGATTCAAGATCAGTTCAAGGGAAAAAGAAGCATGTTTGAAGAAGTCGCTCATTTCCATCACGGATTTGAGGACGAATCCTTTTCAAGGGGAGGAGGATGATGTGATCCTAGTGGTCAATGAGCTCAGCTCATTTATCTTACAAAGCTTTGTCGCTGGAGCCGAATATCAACTTTCGTTTGAGAAAACAGCATGGCGACACCGTGGTATTTTAGGGCTTTCGGGTTGTATAAAATTCCTATTGAAGCCAGTGAGAACTTGTTGGAAAGCCATTTTAAGTGGATAAAACTTCCATGAAGAACACTTCTCCTAAATCAGCCTCGAAGATGCTCGAATTTGACGTTCAATTCAGAAGCTTAAGTCTGGACGAATTTTCCTTGAGTTTTTCTATTCTAATAATCCCACATCGCTTAGAGATGTTTGGGGCATCTATTTTAATCCTATATGTTGCTTGTAAAACCATCATTTTAAATCAAGTCAAGTTTAGTTGAGTTAAAGGGTAAGCAACTAAATAGCTTCCTATGATTTCGGGTTAAGGATCGAGTTCATGGTGAAAGGCTAAGAGAGAACCCTTTGGTGAGAGGCCGAGGGTGACACCCTAGTGAGAGGCGAAGGTGTCAAAGGGTCGAGATCATTGGAGTGCGATTCCGAGAGGATTGAGATCGAGTGTAGGGGATTCAAGGGTGAGAGGCCTGCAAATCTTGCTCCACATATACATTCTTTTGAGTTTTTATAAACCACAAAAATTAGTCCCACAAAAAGAGTGTTCGAAAGGTCGAGCCTTGGTTAATCCCGGTACTTGGGTCTCATCAAGTGGTATCAAAGCTTCTGGCTAGGGTTCCTCAATCTTTTTGTGTTGTTGTCACAAGCATCCACAACCATCCTTTGGAGTTTTGTGCAGGACCAACCATTGAAGTGCATTATGCAATTCAATGTACAAGGGCGTAATGTATCATTTGGAAGGGCCTTATGGATTCGAGAGCTTTTGCGGGACCGACCATCGATACCTTACGCAGATTCAACGTATAAGGGTGTCACCATCCCTCCCCCTCTTGTCGGAACCCTCATCGCCGGTCCTTTTGCTCGAGCCCGGGTTCGAGAACGTCACCATCCCTCACCCTCTTGTCGCATTGGGGCTATCTTCTAAAAAAGGGTCGCAACAGTCGGGCCTCCATGGCCGTTGGCACTACGCCGCTCCGCTTGGGTGAAGCTGTACAAATCTCCAACTAGATCCCTCCCCGACGAGCACTTCATGCAGAAACACACACTCCTCCCCGTCCAACCCATACCCAAGTATGAAAAAGACATCGTGCAGTGTGATGGTGATCTCTCCTTGTGCAAAGTGGAAGTTGTTCGTCTCTAGATACAGTGCTCAACGAATGCACTGATGAGACTGTGATCCACATGATCCCACTTGAAATCTCGCAGCTCCCACATGCCACTATCACGCACTGCATGAAACCATGACTCTTGTCTGTCTACCTCCAACATCGCCTCAACACGGCCCAGCCACTGTCCCAGTCTCTGCACACGCACAAACCTCGGCAAGGCTTCCTCCTCCCGTCTTCAGACGACCTGTGCAATGTGTGCCTGGTAATCTCAGGAGTGACACGGTATGTGGCCCCAGGCCATTCGGGCTCATCTACCCCAGAGTCGCTCGTCTCGCCATCCCGCCTAGCACCCCGTGAACTACTACCCTCGCCCTGCTCTCGCTGCCTCCACTGGATACCATGAACCGAGGCATGTGTCGTCTGCTCTCCTCCCATATCCTGACCACGAACGTCAAGTGGCCCATACTCCGGATCGTGGAAGTCACCACGCATCGGCACACCATCTCTTGGCGCAACTCGATGTACCTCTGTCGCATGCGTCGAATTGTCAGGAGGTCCCTGAACCTCAGTCTGCGGCGGCGACTCACTCGTCACTCCTCGTACATCCCTCTGCTGACTTCCAGGCGTCGGCGTTGGCGCCGTAGGGTGACTCCCAGGCGTCGTTGCCCCGTCTTGATCAACTAACGGTGTGAACGTCGTAAAATCTATCTGGCCCACCACCTATGGATCGTGATCTCCCTCCCTAGCATGACTCATCCCAACACCATGGTTGGTCCCAACACCCACATCTCTGACCAGCGGTGTCGTGTCGTCATACGAGTTCAGCTGCTCGCTCTCAAACACAGTCCCAATGTAAGCCTGAAACCCATCGTGCTGAGTCTGTTCTTGATCATGCACTCGCTCCACTCCCACCTATAGTGTTGGGTCAGCACGTAGGTACTTCTGCATTATCTGCTCAGCCTTCACTCGGGCAGACTCATCCTCCCGCTGCACCACTACGTCATCGGTGCGGTCCGTCATAATATTCATCTCTATCTATGCCAAACTCTGAAATGTCTCTATAGACGACTGTGACATCTGGCCACATCTGTCACCGTGGTCGAAAACTGACTGACTCGATGACTCAACCCTAATATCTACACCTACCAGCTCACTATCCCATTCCATAGGATCCTTTACCCTTGCAAATGTAAATGAATAGACTCAATCTCTCCATGTGAATCACGCAACGCCTGTCTCTCCCTATCGATAGCCCTCCTGGTGGATTGAAGAACCACTCTATCTGCTAACCTCCTTGATAACGTGGTATGTGTACCATAAAAAATATTTTTCTAAATCCTAACGATCATAGATGTTACTCTCTAATTATCATACGCACTTCTATATCGTATTACTTCTTAAATGCTGAATGATTTCCCCACATCTAATTAGTGATTTCATCCTAATACTGTCGTTTACTAAAAAACATAAAACTATATTTAAGCGATTTCAACATACATGTGGTTGTGGCGAGCCAGATGACCTCCTCTTCCTAACTGTCGCCATACGACCACTACCACGTCTCTGAATAGTCAGATCCGGCTACATTATATATAACAATAATACTTTAACGTTATCTCTTTTCGATTACAAATAATTTGATTTGAATTTAATATAGTTTAATTTTTACCTGTAAAGGATGGCTCTAACCACGACCGGCACCAGAAGCCTCATCTCCCTCACGGCCGCTATCTCTCACCATCTCAACACTCCGGTAGAAAGTGGGAATAAAAAAAAATACACTCGGAAAGACCGGCCAGGCTCGAAAGGCAAGTGAAGGATTGGAATCGGAGAAGAGCTGGAAATCATGCGGGAGAATGGGGCCCGCATGCCTATTTAATTATGGGCCCCAGAAACCCAGCGCATATGTATACGGTGGGTTTGAACCGTTATTATAACGGTAAAAAACCTATCGTATACATATGCAGTGAGTGTTTTTTAATTTTAAAACACCACCGCATATGTATGCGATGGGTTTCGGATATCTTTCAAAAACCGGATCAAGTTATCCAAATACGGGGTCTGGGTAAAACAGGGTCCGTTATGCCAAAACCCACCGCATACCAATGCGGTGGAACACCACCGCATACCCATTTAATAACCATCTATATAATCTATATA
Organism: Persicaria tinctoria; assembly: GCA_037127255.1. NCBI lineage: Eukaryota > Viridiplantae > Streptophyta > Magnoliopsida > Caryophyllales > Polygonaceae > Persicaria > Persicaria tinctoria. The sequence continues at coordinate 21,488,978 of JBANSL010000019.1, read as the reverse complement.
TAATACTTTAAAACATAAGACATTGTTGATGTGTCGTCCTCCCCTTAATTGTAACATTTTTTTTCCAATTACAATTAAGTAACTTTTAAATCAATTTTTATATTTAAGATTTTTACCCATTTACTAATTACTAACCATTGGGTTTAATTTAAAAAATTGAATTAAATCTAATGTATACTATTAATTTCTCTTATTATTTCTTTTCCTTTTTCTCTTCGTCTCTTTAACACATTTACATTTTCTCATTTTTATTTTTTACTCATTTACTAACCATTGAGTTTAATTCAAAATATTGAATTAAATCTAATGTCTTCTATTCACTCTCTCACACACACACACACACACACACACACACACACACACACACACACACACACACACACACACACTATAATAATAATAAGGGGTATTTGCAAAACTAACCTAAAAAACCGGTTGTGTTGCCCTCTCTATCCCTTCTCCATATTATTTGCAAAAGGGTAGGCCAAATTGTTTTAATTTTGCATCCCAACCGGTTACACAAAGGGTAGGCACCGGTTGCATTGATGGAGGAGAGAGAGGGAGGCGTGTTGATGGGGAGAGAGTTAACAGTTTTGAAAAAAACTGTCACCTCAACCGCCTAGGAGAGTGGTTTATTAAAGGGGTGGTTGAGCCCGATTGTTTCTCCATCTCTCTCATACATCTCTCTCATCTCTCTCATACATTTCAAAGTTTGAAAACCGAAGGAAGAAGCGGGAGGGTTTCGAAGAAGAAGTAGAGCAAGGCGGTAGAGGAGACGACGAAGAAGCGGATATCAAGCCCTAACGCCCCTGCACACAAGTGACGACAACAAGTAAGTAAAGTCTAAACCCTAAAGCCCCCGAATTCTTTCCGATTGAACACAATATTAGGGCGAGAACTGTAGTTTCAGATCCAAATGTGTTTGCCATTGTTTGGAATGTAGAAATCAAGTAAGTTGCGCAAAGGTATATGAGGTTCCCTTTGTCATGTGAATTTCAACCATCGTTATGTACACATCAAGGGCTGGAAAGTTTCCGAAAGGAAATTGACGAGGGGGAGAGAAAGGAAATTGGGGGAAAATAACAATTGGTCTTCAACATTGGCTGGGGTTAAATGGATAAATTGGGGGAAAACAACAATTAGTTGGATGGAGAAATTGGGGGATTTGGGGGAATTATCGACATTGGAAGATTTGGGGGTTTTGGGGGAATTGGGGAAATTGGGGAAAGGCGCTTGCGTCTTATGAAAATAGGGCCAAGGGGAGTTCGAAATGTTTACTTTTGAGATGCCTTCCAACATTGGACTGAGTTCAGGGGATACTTGAATACATCTCATGTTTGGATTATGTCATGTTTTTACTAGTGAAATGTCATGTTTATAACATTTACTGTCATGTTTTTACTAGTGAAATGTCATGTTTATAACATTTGTTGTCATGTTTGTTGATAGTCCTACGGTTTTTCTTCCCAGTTTTGCAGGATATCAAGGACAGGCGAACATGTCGACTTCCCGGTCTGTAAGAAGAGTTCCCCATTCACAGAAAACAGGCGAGGTACGGTGTGCATAGTCTTGATCAAAGGAATATAGTAGTGTCAATGTGCGAGTGACACATGTGCGATATTTTTACAGGCCATCTATGCAGTCCCCGAGGACCAGCACTACAAGGGACGTGTAAACCAGTACGGGCGGCCGGCAATACTTGCAAACCTGGACAATTACCTAAGCGAGGGGGACTGGAACAAGTTGATGGCAAGCCCGTTGGCCGCCATTGCGAGGCTTGGTTCCCGTGTCCAGTTCTCAGCCCAACTGGTGCACTACGTCCTGCAACGCCAGCTGCGGATGAGAAAGGAGCATGAGAGCTGGTACATGATACACGGCAAAATAGCTCGGTTCTCCATCCAAGAGTTCGCGCTGGTGACCGGGCTTAAGTGCTCATTCATGTTGCTGCCCGAGGAGAATGATGGGGACAGGTCGGCCGTCAAGGACTTCTTTGGGGTGGAGAAGATGAGGATGGAAGAGTTCGAGGTTGAATTCCTAGTGGCGATGAAGGGCAAAGAGCATTCGCCCACGATGAAGTTTAAGTATGCGTTGCTGATGCTGGTTGAGGGTGTGCTATTTGGGAAGGATCCCCGCAACTACATTCATGGATGGGTGGTGAATATGGTGGCCGACGTCGACGGTTTCTTGCGATTCCCGTGGGGCAGGCACTGCTACGAGAGGACCCATGAGTTCCTCAAAAACGCTATTCAGCGCAAGCTCCAGCATGGGGTGAAGGGCCCTCGGCCGTCATATTTTTTAGCTGGCTTCCCCCTCGCCTTTCAGGTATTGGCTTATATTTCAACTGGACATGCATATAATATAACTGGACACGCTTAGAATTTAACTGGACACCTTTATATTAAAACTGGACACGCTTATATTTGAACTGGACATGCTTATATTTACACTGGATAAATATTGACATCCATGCCCTGTGGTTTATGTAGTTGTGGGCTTACGAAGCTTTCTATCCAATCCGATCCCAATTTGCAGGTTGATGAAAAAGCACAGAGAAAGGAGAGTGAGCAGCAGGACCAAGTGGATGAAGAACCAAAGCCAAAGGACAGTGAGAAACAGGGCCAAGGGGATGCGAGCAAGGACCAGGAGATCACCAATGAGGTAGCTGGGGACAAGGCGGAGAAGGACCAAGGGGATGAGAACAAGGAGCAGGACAAAGGGGATGAGAACAAGAACCAGGACCAAGGGGATGCCGATAGAGTTTATGAGGACAAGAGGGGGGAGAAGGACGAGGAGGTGAAGAAGGCCAAGGTGGGGAAGAAGGACGGCAAGGGGACAGCCGACGTTGCCCACGTCCCCAAACAGACAAGCGTTGAGGCATGTCAATTCCCTTCAACTGTCATGTTATGGATACTCAAATGTCATGTTATGGTGATTAAGTGTCATGTTCAAATTTTCCAACTGTCATGTCCCTTTCAACCGTGTGTGCAGGACAATGGTGACCGGGATGCCCAAGGTTTGGCGAAGCCCAAAGGTGGACGCCTGGACAAGAAGGGGAATGCGGTCGTCGGCGAGGCACCCACCCAGAAACCAAGTGAGGTATGTCACCTCACTCCAAACGTTAATATTGCCATGACACGATAATTGTACTAGTAAACTCTTAATTTAGAAGAGTTTAGGATGATGTGTCAATCTTATAGGAATTTTAGGAGTCTTAACTAATCATGTTTTTTTGTCATTTTTTTATTTAATTCTCATTTTTTTCTTCTTTTTCCTTTTATTCTCTTTTTTCTTTAATTTTACTAACTATCTATATCTATATAAACTCTTAATCTATATAAACTCTTAATTAGAAGAATTTAGGATTATGTGTCAATTTTAGAGGAATTTTAGGAGGCTTAACTAATCATGTTTTTTTTGTCATTTCTCTTTTATTTTATTTAATTCTCATTTTTTCTTCTCTTTCCTTTAATTCTCTTTTTTCTTTAATTTTACTAAATATCTATATAAACTCTTAATTTAGAAGAGTTTAGGATGATGTGTCAATCTTAGAGGAATTTTAGGAGTCTTAACTAATCATTTTTTTTATTTAATTCTCATTTTTTAATCTTTTTCCTTTTATTCTATTTTTTCTTTAATTTTACTAACTATCTATATCGATATAAACTCTTAAATTAGAAGAATTTAGGATGATGTGTCAATCTTAGAGGAATTTTAGGAGTCTTAACTAATCATGTTTTTTTGTCATTTTTCTTTTATTTTAATTAATTCTCATTTTTTCTTCTTTTTCCTTCAATTCTTTTTTTTCTTTAATTTCACTACCTATTGGGCTTAATTCAAAACATTGAATTTAATCTAATATAACTATTGGGCTTAATCAAATTTATTTACTAACTATTTATATCTATATAAACTCTTAATTTAGAAGAGTTTAGGATGATGTGTCAATCTTAAAGGAATTTTAGGAGTCTTAACTAATCATCTTTTTTTTTTCATTTTTCTTTTATTTTATTTAATTATCATTTTTTCTTCTTTTTCTTTTAATTCTCTTTTTTCTTTAATTTTACTAACTATTGGGCTTAATTCAAAACATTGAATTTAATCTAATATAACTATTGGGCTTAATCAAATTTATTTACTAACTATCTATATAAACTCTTAGTTTAGAAGAATTTAGGATGATGTGTCAATTTTAGAGGAATTTTAGGAGTCTTAATTAATCATGTTTTTTTTTGTCATTTTCTTTGATTTTATTTAATTCTCATTTTTTCTTCTTTTTCCTTTAATTCTCTTTTTTCTTTAATTTGACTAACTATTAGGCTTAATTCAAAACATTGAATTTAATCTAATATAACTATTGGGCTTAATCAAATTTATTTACTAACTATCTATATCTATATAAAATCTTAATTTAGAAGAGTTTAGAAATATGTGTAAATTTTAGAGGAATTTTAGGAGTCTTAATTAATCATCGTTTTTTTTGTCATTTTTCTTTTATTTTATTTAATTCTCATTTTTTCTTCTTTTTCTTTTAATTCTCTTTTTTCTTTAATTTTACTAACTATCTATGTAAACTCTTAATTTAGAACAGTTTAGGATGATGTGTCAATCTTAGAGGAATTTTAGGAGTCTTAACTAATCATGTTTTTTTGCCATTTTTCTTTTATTTTATTTAATTCTCTTTTTTTTTCCTTCTTTTTCCTTTAATTCTATTTTTTCTTTAATTTTACTAACTATCTATATCTATATAAACTCTTAATTTAGAAGAATTTAGGATGATGTCTCAATCTTAGAGGAGTTTTAGGAGTCTTAACTAATCATGTTTTTTTTGTCATTTTTCTTTTATTTTATTTAATTCTCATTTTTTCTTCTTTTTCCTTTAATTCTCTTTTTTCTTTAATTTTACTAACTATTGGGCTTAATTCAAAACATTTTTATAAACTCTTAATTTAGAAGAGTTTAGGATGATGTGTCAATCTTAGAGGAGTTTTAGGAGTATTAACTAATCATTTTTTTTGTCATTTTTCTTTTATTTTATTTAATTCTCATTTTTTCTTCTTTTTCCTTTAATTCTTTTTTTTCTTTAATTTTACTAACTATTGGGCTTAATTCAAAACATCTATATAAACTCTTAATTTAGAAGAGTTTTGGATGATGTGTCAATCTTAGAGGAATTTTAGAAGTCTTAACTAATCATTTTTTTTCGTCATTTTTTTTGTTTAATTCTCTTTTTTTTTTTTTTTTTCCTTTTATTATATTTTTTCTATAATTTTACTAACTATCTATATCTATATAAACTCTTAAATTAGAAGAATTTAGGATGATGTGTCAATCTTAGAGGAATTTTAGGAGTCTTAACTAATCATGTTTTTTTGTCATTTTTCTTTTATTTTATTTAATTCTCATTTTTTCTTCTTTAACCTTAAATTCTCTTTTTTCTTTAATTTTACTACCTATTGGGCTTAATTCAAAACATTGAATTTAATCTAATATAACTATTGGGCTTAATCAAATTTATTTACTAACTATTTATATCTATATAAACTCTTAATTTAAAAGAGTTTAGGATGATTTGTCAATCTTAGAGGAATTTTAGGAGTTTTAACTAATCTTCTTTTTTTTTTCATTTTTCTTTTATTTTATTTGATTATCATTTTTTCTTCTTTTTTCTTTTAATTCTCTTTTTTCTTTAATTTTACTAACTATTGGGCTTAATTCAAAACATTGAATTTAATCTAATATAACTATTGGGCTTAATCAAATTTATTTACTAACTATCTATATAAACTATTAGTTTAGAAGAATTTAGGATGATGTGTCAATCTTAGAGGAATTTTAGGAGTCTTAATTAATCATGTTTTTTTTTGTCATTTTTCTTTGATTTTATTTAATTCTCATTTTTTCTTCATTTTCCTTTAATTCTCTTTTTTTTTAATTTTACTAGCTATTGGGTTTAATTCAAAACATTGAATTTAATCTAATATAACTATTGGGCTTAATCAAATTTATTTACTGACTATTTATATCTATATAAACTCTTAATTTAGAAGAGTTTAGGATGATGTGTCAATCTTAGAGGAATTTTAGGAGTCTTAACTAATCATCTTTTTTTTTCATTTTTCTTTTATTTTATTTAATTATCATTTTTTCTTTTTTTTCTTTTAATTCTCATTTTTCTTTAATTTTACTAACTATTGGGCTTAATTCAAAACATTGAATTTAATCTAATATAACTATTGGGCTTAATCAAATTTATTTACTAACTATCTATATAAACTCTTAGTTTAGAAGAATTTAGGATGATGTGTCAATCTTAGAGGAATTTTAGGAGTCTTAATTAATCATGTTTTTTTTTGTCATTTTTCTTTGATTTTATTTAATTCTCATTTTTTCTTATTTTTCCTTTAATTCTCTTTTTTTTTTAATTTTACTAACTATTGAGCTTAATTCAAAACATTGAATTTAATCTAATATAACTATTGGGCCAATAGTTATATTAGATTAAATTTATATGACATCCTCATCTGAATCTCCCAAGTACCGCAATCTTGTCACACCGGCTACAATCCTTCATCTTTTAGCATTCTTAATACCTTACTCTTGCCTGGTTCTCAATTTCATGCTCAGAACATCCCTATCACAACCTCAAGCCCACAATCTTACTAGAAAATCTCAACGACATTCTTGCCTAGCTACTAGTCCTCCCTCGAAAATTCACCTCACATCCTTGAATGCCTCAATCACCACGATGACCTCCACTCATAAATCCCAATTCATTCCCTATGCTAAAATCCTCTGACAACGCATCTGGGAATCTGTTACTCATAAACTCTCCAAGCATTACCAATCCTATCTCTACAACCCCCATTACTCATCGCACGCACAACCTTGATATGGACAACCTAATCCCCAGGATCGATGATTTCCCAAGCAACCTATACTACTGATCCTTAGCGATTCCTCAACTTCACCATTTACCAAAACTGCTCTTAATCACAGCAAATACAACCTAGTCCCAACTCTACGATTCCTTAGACATTCCTTAACCGATCATCTTCAACGCCGCCCACGATCCGCTCCTAGAGTATCTATGCACTCTCTCTTGGCTCACTAACTCGTCTACCAACACATCCCTTCAAGAATCCTCCCAATCCATTCCTAACTCACTCATCCACCTCTAGAACTGCACTACCCGCACACGCTATTGCCCTACACAACCTCTAACGAAGACCTTTCCCTCAAATCTTGCCATACTACTCTATTTCTCACCTATAACCTCCTTGGAAGCTCAACTATACTTACTGAACACCATTTCCGACAAGCCCTAACTCACTCAGCTCTACTCAAGATGACGCATCCTTCCTGCACCCCATCCCACACAACCAATGACTCAACTCAAAGACTTTAATCTACCTGCCACTTTCCGACCCATCTCACTGGGGAAACACTCGACTCATGCCCAAGAAGAAAACACCACCACATATATAGCCCATAACCTAATTACCAGCAAGTCAGTACACTCAAGCATCAAGGCACATCATCACAAGCACAAGTTTGTCGGGCGATTATTCACTACTAGTTCAGTGTATTCGTCACCACCAATCCCCTCATGTCAGTTCTAGACCTATCGCACAAAATCAATTCCGATTAATGGAAGAATCCGCAGTTTGAATTAAGAATGCTCTTCCTCGAGTTAGCTGGGAGGATCTTGCTCCCGACTGCCATTCTTGAAGTATATCCGTTCTTTTTGCCATCGGTGACATCGTCCTTGGAGTCTATGGGTCATGGACCCACCACGCTTCCGTTGCATCGTTCCGGTGCCACTTGGTCATCGGTTCTTTCATTCATGTCGGCGCTCATTGAAGGATTACAAGGATTATAAGTTACAGAGATAGGGGAGAGACAAGGGCGGACGACACAACTTCTTTAAGGGTTCAGACATGGACCAGGGCTAGAGATGACCAGACTCAAGACAAGACGCGAACCCGAGAGTTACAACAATGCCCTTAGGGTATTCCATGAGGTTACATGTGCGGCAATCAAACACACAACAATCATAAAATATCTCAATCATATTATTCCACACCAGCATATACCCATTAAAAACAATAGCGTCTTACGCATCCATAACATGTTCACATAATCAACTTTACATGCACGCAAAACAGGCTAAAACTTATCCTCTCATGCACTAATCATGCTTGACAGACTAAGAATATATATTCATGTACGAACCGACAGGGGACAGGTGGGGCATGAGTGATGCTAGTCCTATCAACATCAAGGGTATCATGTACACAACTTATCATTCATTTAGGTACACACATAAGCAGGTCAAATATCATGGGGTCAAGGCAAACACTAAGATGTACCTATCGCATCATGTACATCCATATTCATAGAGTAAGACACGGACGACACGTGATAATACGAGGGCCTATAATCGGGAGACATATGTCCTACATGATACTAGAATTGCACATTAAACATATACACAATCAACAAGGTCTAATTAGATTAATTCGGCATGCTAAAGTAATCATCTCATATATTAATCATACAGCGAGGGTTGATTACACTATCATGGACCGGGAAGGCAATAATCATGGAAGTTCCATACATATAGCACATACATCTTTTTATAAGAGCAACCATGCAAAATATCAAGCAACTAGTCATGCTGAAATACATCAATATACTAGGTCACACAATCACAAGAACATCTACTACTATAACCGATAGAATTCTCCAAGGGCATTCACTGACTCATGACCCCGTTTCCCCGTGGGACACTAGCATGACTCGCTGGGTAGGACGCAAGGGTATTCACATTATTTCCAAGAGGTGAGGATAGAACTCGTGCTTAGACTCTTGCGGCAAGAAGACGTGATTGCCCATTACGACGATTGAATGAGATGACTCTTTAAGATAACATACTTCTAACTCGAAACTGCTACGATCATCACCCACACTAACATACTCAGGTAACCCTCACATCCAACACGATTTTCGAAGGTCATTAGTTGAACGACCCAAATTCCCCGTGGAAGGCACCAACCTTAGGTACGAGACTTGATAGAAGCATAGACGATGGGGTATCAACAGGACTCAAAACGGGGAGAGCGGACGCTCCTCAACCCTTGCTAACATGCCTAAATATTTCAGTGGGGCAAATGATGGAATCAGAATCATCAAGAGGGTTGAACTATGGAAGGGCTGTTTCGACAAGACATGAATTCCAATTACATAAGGACAAGGTTTCCTTCCACTATCCCGCCCATACATTTAAGTCAAGGCATACTCATTAGTTCTCTATCCTAAGCACAATAGCAATCAACATGGAAGCAATTACGAGATTAATATGATCCTCTTCGAGGAGGACTGCCCTCGGGCCCAGTTGTATATAATCACAGAGATGATCTATGTCGCCCTTCGAGGGACGGCTGACCGGAGGGGCAGATACCTCACGGTCCCCTAGTCCAAGCTACTCCAACCCTCGGGCTCCTTGGAGTCTTCAAACCCCATCTGTAAAAGAAAGCTAGTATTTGTGGGCTAGCGCCTTTACTACCTCATCGTTTCCCCTTGTTTGATTACCGGATTTATTGAGTCAAGTTCACATTTAGTCCATTTGAGTTAGCCATATTAAATTCATTTTGCCCTTTCTAAAACATTTTGAAAAACTATTTGAAAAACTTGGGCCATTTTCAAAACCACTTCAACCTATCATACTCGGTTTGCAAAACCTCGCTCTGATACCAACTTTGTAACGGCCCAGGATTATGATTCCCGGGTTACGTTTCGAGGAATGAAACCCCTCGTTAGGATCTTGAGCCCCGAGTACAGGTTGAAGGTTTGAAATTATACTCTAACGTTTTCAAGTGGGATTTCATACCCAAAATTCGAAAAGATCGTTGGAATCCTCGGGGAAGCCCCCTGTGCCTGTCATAAGTTGAAGCATAAAAAACCAACAGTATGCAAATAGTAGAATCAAGGTGTAATACAAGAGGGTTCCACGGCAGAGCCGGGTCAAAACCAAATCAAAAAGTGTATTTATCGAAATATAAGGTTAGACCATTTCTTTGCAATCGCCCTAGAGAGTTCCCCCGTCACGAAAGCAAGGAATAATCATGCGTTCCATCATAATCGGGCGGCACGCATGCCCAACCCGCTCCACAATAAAGCCCGCATGCATCTCATAATATAAGGAAGTTCATGACTCGATTGACTTAGGACGGGACCCGATGAGACTAGGTCGTCCTATAACCCTAGCAATGACTCTAGTTACTTCACAGATAACGGTCGTTCTGTTTACAAAAGCAATGTGTAAACGAATGCTCAATCATGAGTGCAATCCTAACAGCATACTACATGGCATGCTTTATTAAGAATGCAAGCACCTAGTATGCACATGGCTACAAGCAGGGAGATCTTTTTTCGAATCTGAGTGAGCTCATATAGGAACTCACCTGGCTAGGCAGAACAACATAATAGAAGATCCAGCAGACATTATTCATAATCACAAGGTATTACCTAGATGCATATCAGGACATATATATATAAGTCTACGTCTAATCATTCAAGCATTAAAGCACACATCATTCAATGAGGATAACAATCATATCGCAATCATCATCACATCAAGTTCAACCACTCATCATGATGTCACATTCCAAAAGGCCATATCATTATCATCATTCCGTTCCACCACATTCATATATCCACAATAATAAATCCGTATAGTCATATATCTCAAAGTTCATCATATTCATCATAGTTCATAAGATCGACATAAATCAAACGGTACATAACTCTAACGTCTCATTATGCCGTTAGTCATTCATATATGTCGTTAGTCCACACAAATCATGATATTAGACAATCATTCACACCAATCATGCTAGTTAGTCAACGAGCACATAATTCCCGAGTTAGTCCCGAAAACCGAGTTGACTAGTTAGAAATACGTACAACCCTTGGAAAATGTTCATCAATATCCTTTTTTCTAAAATCCAGGTCTCTTAATATTATATTTTAAATCACCATAATAATATTATATCTTGAAATTTCAAAATAATATATTTTTTTCTTATCAATAATATTGTATGATATATAATATTCCATTTGTTAAACATTTTTCATAAAAACGTTTTCATAAGTCTTAAATTCCATTTAACACATTTTTGGCCTAAAAGGCCCAAACCCTATTTGTTAATTTCCGGATCCAAGAGGCCCAAGGCCCATTTCCTTTAAAATCGAACCGTATCACTGGTTTTTATAAAATTTTTTTTTAAAAAAAGCTGAACCGAACCCTTATAAATCAAGTAGAAAACCGGTTTTCCCCAAGTTACTGTTCATCTTCTCACCTACTTTGCTGCGTTTGAAAGAAAACAAAAAGGGAAGAGAGGACGGTGGCTCGCCGGCGACGAAGGCGTCTCCGACCACCCAAACCGTCCTCATGGACACGAATGACACTCAAAACGCAACCAAGGAGGGGGGGGGGGGGGGAAGGGGAGGAGCTCACCGAGTTTGATTCGCCGAAAAACGCTCGACCGGAACTCGATTGTACTCGTCGGATATAGAGCTGCGTCTTTCTAGGCATAAATTGGAGGTGGAGGTAAGAAAGAAGGAACTTTGCTTAGGATTCTTGATCGAAGAAGATGGGAGTGGGCTTACCAGCGGTTCTTGAGTGAAGCTGGGGAGGAAGACGCTCGGGGCCGGCGCCGGTGGCTACGGTGGTCCTGCTGGCGGCTTGTTCTCGGCGTCGTCGGTCTTCGGAGGAAGGGTCGGGTCCTCGAGCTTGATCGAAAAGAGGCGAAGCAAGGCTGATTGTGAAAGAACGAACAGGAGGGGAGGGGGGAGTGTTGAAGCCGGCGGTGGCTTCTGGCGTCGCTGGCGAGGACAGTGGGTGTCGTGGTGGTATCGTGGTGGTCTTGTGGGTGGCAGAAAGGAACTGAAGGAGGCTCTTTGGTTGAGTCCGAAAGCAACAAGAGGAAGGGGAGAAATGGGTTGTGTTTGGAGTGGTGACTTGGTGTGGGTTTGAAATACAATTGAAAGGGGAGGGGGGTTTGCTTTTGAAACCATCAGACAAAAGGAGAGGGGTTCCTGAAATCGAAAATGAATTGTGGTAGAAGTGGGTTTGTGGTTTTAGTATTGACCCAGTGAAAGAAGGGAGAAGGGTGGTCCTGACATTTCTTTTTGCTGCAACAGAGAGAAAGAGAAAGGTGTTTGATTTGTTTGGGAAAATTACAAGGAAAATGAGCTGGAGCTGGGTGTGTATAGGTAGGACTATAGGAGGTGAGATTGGATGAACAGACAAATAGAAAGCCTGAGCTACTGGGGCTAATCCGAACAAAACAAAAGGGAGGGATCCCATACAATTTTGAAACACCGGAAGTATGCCCCGAAGCCCGCTCTCTCGTTCTTATTCTTACTCGATTAAAATATTGTTTCAAATGAAGAGGATATCGGCATCCGGAATAAATTTTGAACCCCGAGGCAAGAAGGCATAATTGATCTTTCAAAGTTCAAAATCGGGCCGAAATTCGTTTTAAGAGTTCAAAATTCCGAGTTATCGAGCTTTCCGTTAAATTTCGCTTTTAAATTCATTTTGATTTATCTTTTTCCGAAAAATTAGGATTTAAAAAAATCCGAGCCTTTACATCATCCACCTCTAAAAACAAGTCTCGTCCTCGAGACTAAAACCAAAACAAGGTAGGGGTGAAGCTGGAAGTAGGTGAGTCCAAGGACCATTACATTGATACCGTAAGTGCCTCATAAGTGCCCCTATGAGGTTCTAACAGTATCATTGTCATGATCATAATATCCCCGATAGGTCGTAGCACGAGTGTGGTATGGGCCCTTACCACATCCTTACCCCGACCTCTCGGTTATATCATAACTCGAGAAACATTACAACACATCCCACTAGGTCTTAGTAAGCAGTTTATAAGGGCCCCTATAAAATGCTTGTATCCACTTCGTGGGGCGTCATAATGGAGGCTCGGTTGAAATTTTATTTATTACTTATTTATTTATTTATTTATTAAAAGGGAATCTCATTTCGAAAAGGTTTGGTTTCAAAATCATTGAAGTTCTCGACCGTGTTCAATTCCTCAAAATCCAAGTTAATCCTTCTTAAACATCATTCAAATCCCTTAACCCGATGTTAGTCAAGCAAGTTCCAAATTCAGGAGGTGGAATCATCCACCTCTAAGGGCTAATCCCATATTTTCTACCTAGGTTCCAATTCGAAATGAATTTCATCAATTTGGTTCTAGCATCCTAGCAATTCCATTTTAAGGCGTCATATAACACAACAATCATGTAGCGCATTCAATAGCATGTCTAAGTCCCATCAAGGATAACACACACCATATCATATCCAGTATAGCATCACACATAGTAGGATTCATCACATCACACCACAGAAGTTGCACGTCATCATAATCGGGTAAATCATATCATCCTCGCGTTAACCACCAAGCATTATCACGTTAGAGGAAAATAAGTACCGTCACACACCATCTTTACATCAAGCTCAAAGGATAATTATGTTAGTACTAACAGGCTCACTATTGTATATGGCATAGAAATGGCACAACATTCGGCCTCAAGTGAAGCATAACACCAGATCACATCCTCAAGAGAGCCTGTCTAAAGCCATCAACCATAGTAGACACGACCACTACTCATCATCTCTCGCATCAAGATCAACCTCACCTAGGTTTACCAACTCGAATCTAATACTAGTTTTATATACCATTGCACTCAGCTTAGCATACAATCTCTACAGCCTCGAAACTATCCACAATTTAAGGCCAACATCCCAAGCCAATTTCTAGGTATCCCAACTCTCATGCCACCAAGCCATCTAAGGACCAGACCACTTCGACATCTCGACCTCAAATCCTACTTGACCACCTAAAACCATATCTCGGAGTTCCCAATCACACAATTCCCTTATTCCGACAAGCTTAACAACTCGGCCGCCTACCAAGACTCTCTATAAAGCATACCCTCATCCTAGAGGTCCTCTACCAGTCTCATCTTCACCTTCTAAGACAAATCTCAAGTCCTCGACGGAACCGCTCTCACGATCGATCTAAACACTTCTTAACAATCTCGCTGACTCTTCCTAAGCTCTCAAGACTCCGCCTGATCATCATCTCCCAAGGGGACATATCGAATCACCTTGCTAACCTGATCATACTTCTCTCACCACTAACCACTCTCACTAATCATCCACCTCTAAGAACCCAACTCATACTAACTATCTCACACTTGACACCCCCATCATTATCCTCGGCATCACCAAAACAAGCATCCTACCTTGCTAGAATCCACTCAACCGCCTACTCTCGACAACTCTAATGTAGAAAACCGTCTAGTGCTAACTCATAACCACGAATCACCGAGTCCCTCATCACCCGCGTCTATCCTCCAGGACTAATCACATATTCTACCTACTTGTCCCATTTCAAATCTCATAAAACCCAAAACAATCACGACTCCTCAAGCCGTTCTACTTGAGATCCTCTTCTCATCATATTCCCAAATTTCCTCATTTCCGCACGTTCCCAAATAGCTCCAGTTCACACTTCCTCGAACCTGAAATTTTCTACCGCTTAAGCTCTTTTGTACCAATCATCAATTTCACATAATTCATATGACATCCTCATCTGAATCTCCCAAGTACCGCAATCTTGTCACACCTGCTACAATCCATCATCTTTTAGCATTCTCAATACCTTACTCGTGCCTAGTTCCCAATTTCATGCTCAGAACATCCCTATCACAACCTCAAGCCCACAATCTTACTAGAAAATCTCAACGACATTCTTGCCTAGCTACTAGTCCTCCCTCGAAAATTCACCTCACATCCTTGAATGCCTCAATCACCATGGTGACCTCCACTCATAAATCCCAATTCATTCCCTATGCTAAAATCCTCTGACAACGCATCTAGGAATCTGTTACTCATAAACTCTCCAAGCATTACCAATCCTATCTCTACAACCCCCATTACTCATCGCACGCACAACCTTGATATGGACAACCTAATCCCCAGGATTGATGATTTCCCAAGCAACCTATACTACTGATCCTTAGCGATTCCTCAACTTCACCATTTACCAAAACTGCTCTTAATCACATCAAATACAACCTAGTCCCAACTCTACGATTCCTTAGACATTCCTTAACCGATCATCTTCAACGCCGCCCACGATCTGCTCCTAGAGTATCTATGCACTCTCTCTTGGCTCACTAACTCGTCTATTGCCCAATCCATTCCTAACTCACTCATCCACCTCTAGAACTGCACTACCCGCACACGCTATTGCCCTACACAACCTCTAACGAAGACCTTTCCCTCAAATCTTGCCATACTACTCTATTTCTCACCTATAACCTCCTTGGAAGCTCAACTATACTTACTGAACACTATTTCCGATAAGCCCTAACTCACTCAGCTCTACTCAAGATGACGCATCCTTCCTGCACCCCATCCCACACAACCAATGACCCAACTCAGAGACTTCAATCTACCTGCCACTTTCCGACCCATCACACTGGGGAAACACTCGACTCATGCCCAAGAAGAAAACACCACCACATATATAGCCCATAACCTAATTACCAGCAAGTCAGTACACTCAAGCATCAAGGCACATCGTCACAAGCACAAGTTAGTCGGGCAATTATTCACTACTAGTTCAGTGTATTCGTCACCACCAATCCCCTCATGTCAGTTCTAGACCTATCGCACAAAATCAATTCCGATTAATGGAAGAATCCGCAGTTTGAATTAAGAATGCTCTTCCTCGAGTTAGCTGGGAGGATCTTGCTCCCGACTGCCATTCTTGAAGTATATCCGTTCTTTTTGCCATCGGTGACATCGTCCTTGGAGTCTATGGGTCATGGACCCACCACGCTTCTGTTGCGTCGTTCCGGTGCCACTTGGTCATCGGTTCTTTCGTTCATGTCGGCGCTCATTGAAGGATTACAAGGATTATAAGTTACAGAGATAGGGGAGAGACAAGGGCGGACGACACAACTTCCTTAAGGGTTCAGACATGGACCAGGGCTAGAGATGACCAGACTCAAGACAAGACGCGAACCCGAGAGTTACAACAATGCCCTTAGGGTATTCTATGAGGTTACATGTGCGGCAAACAAACACACAACAATCATAAAATATCTCAATCATATTATTCCACACTAGCATGTACCCATTAAAAACAATAGCGTCTTACGCATCCATAACATGTTCACATAATCAACTTTACATGCACGCAAAACAGGCTAAAACTTATCCTCTCATGCACTAATCATGCTTGACAGACTAAGAATATATATTCATGTACGAACCGACAGGGGACAGGTGGGGCATGAGTGATGCTAGTCCTATCAACATCAAGGGTATCATGTACACAACTTATCATTCATTTAGGTACACACATAAGCAGGTCACAATATCATGGGGTCAAGGCAAGCACTAAGATGTACCTATCGCATCATATACATCCATATTCATAGAGTAAGACACGGACGACACGTGATAATACGAGGGCCTATAATCGGGAGACATATGTCCTACATGATGCTAGAATTGCACATTAAACATATACACAATCAACAAGGTCTAATTAGATTAATTCGGCATGCTAAAGTAATCATCTCATATATTAATCATACAGCGAGGGTTGATTACACTATCATGGACCGGGAAGGCAATAATCATGGAAGTTCCATACATATAGCACATACATCTTTTTATAAGAGCAACCATGCAAAATATCAAGCAACTAGTCATGCTGAAATACATCAATATACTAGGTCACACAATCACAAGAACATCTACTACTATAACCGATAGAATTCTCCAAGGGCATTCATTGACTCATGACCCCGTTTCCCCGTGGGACACTAGCATGACTCGTTGGGTAGGACGCAAGGGTATTCACATTATTTCCAAGAGGTGAGGATAAAACTCGTGCTTAGACTCTTGCGGCAAGAAGACGTGATTGCCCATTACGACGATTGAATGAGATGACTCTTTAAGATAACTCACTTCTAACTCGAAACTGCTACGATCATCACCCACACTAACATACTCAGGTAACCCTCACATCCAACACGATTTTCGAAGGTAATTAGTTGACCGACCCAAATTCCCAGTGGAAGGCACCAACCTCAGCTACGAGACTTGATAGAAGCATAGACGGTGGGTATTAACAGGACTCAAAACGGGGAGAGCGGACGCTCCTCAACCCTTGCTAACATGCCTAAATATTTCAGTGGGGCAAATGATGGAATCAGAATCATCAAGAGGGTTGAACTATGGAAGGGCTGTTTCGACAAGACATGAATTCCGATTACATAAGGACAAGGTTTTCTTCCACTATCCCATCCATACATTCAAGTCAAGGCATACTCATTAGTTCTCTATCCTAAGCACAATAGCAATCAGCATGGAAGCAATTACGAGATTAATATGATCCTCTTCGAGGAGGATTGCCCTCGGGCCCAGTTGTATATAATCACAGAGATGATCTATGTCGCCCTTCGAGGGACGGCTGACCGGAGGGGCAAATACCTCACGGTCCCCTAGTCCAAGCTACTCCAACCCTCGGGCTCCTTGGAGTCTTCAAACCCCATCTGTAAAAGAAAGCTAGTATTTTGCCTACCCGTTCCCAACTACATCCAATAGGGATGGGCTAGCGCCTTTACTACCCCATCGTTTCCCCTTGTTTGATTACCGGATTTATTGAGTCAAGTTCACATTTAGTCCATTTGAGTTAGCCATATTAAATTCATTTTGCCCTTTCTAAAACATTTTGAAAAACCATTTGAAAACCTTGGGCCATTTTCAAAACCACTTCAACCTATCATACTCGGTTTGCAAAACCTCGCTCTGATACCAACTTTGTAACGGCCCAGGATTATAATTCCCGGGTTACGTTTCGAGGAATGAAACCCCTCGTTAGGATCTTGCGCCCCGAGTACAGGTTGAAGGTTTGAAATTATACTCTAACGTTTTCAAGTGGGATTTCATACCCAAAATTCTAAGAGATCGTTGGAATCCTCGGGGAAGCCCCCTGTGCCTGTCATAAGTTTAAGCATAGAAAACCAACAGTATGCAAATAGTAGAATCAAGGTGTAATACAAGAGGGTTCCACGGCAGAGCCGGGTCAAAACCAAATCAAAAAGTGTATTTATCGAAATATAAGGTTAGACCATTTCTTTGCAATCGCCCTAGAGAGTTCCCACGTCACGAAAGAAAGGAATAATCATGCTGCAAAACAAACCTAAAAAAAAATGTATGCGGGGCGGTGTCAGATCGAAGCCCCACGCAATATAATCCCAAACAAGCAGACACATACACACACTAATCCTAATAAAGATGCTTCTAGATGCAAGGCGGAATATTAACACACTAACATGCTCCTAAGATCAGGTGCATAAATATAATAAGGCCTTAGCACCGAATACCAAGTGGTATATCCCTCTCCTACCTCCACCCCCTTCCGATAGGGCGGAGACTGGTCAGCTCGTGAATGCATTCCATCATAATCGGGCGGCACGCATGCCCAACCCGCTCCACAATAAAGCCCGCATGCATCTCATAATATAAGGAAGTTCATGACTCGATTGACTCAGGACGGGACCCGATGAGACTAGGTCGTCCTATAACCCTAGCAATGACTCTAGTTACTTCACAGATAACGACCGTTCTGTTTACAAAAGCAATGAGTAAACGAATGCTCAGTCATGAGTGCAATCCTAACAGGATACTACATGACATTCTTTATTATGAATGCAAGCACCTAGTATGCACATGGCTACAAGCCGGGAGATCACTTTTCGAATTTGAGTGAGCTCATATAGGAACTCACCTGGCTAGGCAGAACAGCATAATAGAAGATCCAGCAGACATCATTCATAATCACAAGGTATTATCTAGATGCATATCAAGACATATATATATATAAGTCTACGTCTAATCATTCAAGCATTAAAGCACACATCATTCAATGAGGATAACAATCATATCGCAATCATCATCACATCAAGTTCAACCACTCATCATGATGTCACATTCCAAAAGACCATATCATTATCATCATTCCGTTCCACCACATTCATATATCCACAATAATAAATCCGTATAGTCATATATCTCAAAGTTCATCATATTCATCATAGTTCATAAGATCGACATAAATCGAACGGTACATAACTCTAACGTCTCATCATACCGTTAGTCATTCATATATGTCGTTAGTCCACACAAATCATGATATTAGACAATCATTCACACCAATCATGCTAGTTAGTCAACGAGCACATAATTCCCGAGTTAGTCCCAAAAACCGAGTTGACTAGTTAGAAATACATACAACCCTTGGAAAATGTTCATCAATTTCCTTTTTTCTAAAATCCAGGTCTCTTAATATTATATTTTAAATCACCATAATAATATTATATCTTGAAATTTCAAAATAATATTTTTTTTTCTTATCAATAATATTGTATGATATATAATATTCCATTTGTTAAACATTTTTCATAAAAACGTTTTCATTAGTCTTAAATTCCATTTAACACATTTTAGGCCTAAAAGGCCCAAACCCTATTTGTTAATTTCCGGATCCAAGAGGCCCAAGGCCCATTTCCTTTAAAACCGAACCGGTTCACTGGTTTTCATAAAAAAATTTTTAAAAAAAAGCTGAACCGAAACCTTATAAATCAAGCAGAAAACCGGTTTTCCCCAAGTTACTGTTCATCTTCTCACCCACTTTGCTGCGTTTGAAAGAAAACAAAAAGGGAAGAGAGGACAGTGGCTCGCCGGCGACGAAGGCGTCTCCCACCACCCAAACCGTCCTCATGGACACGAATGACACTCAGAACGCAACCAAGGAGGGGGGGAAGGGGAGGAGCTCACCGAGTTTGATTCGCCGGAAAACGCTCGACCGGAACTCGATTGTACTCGTCGGAGATAGAGCTGCGTCTTTCTAGGCATAAATTGGAGGTGGAGGTAAGAAAGAAGGAACTTTTCTTAGGATTCTTGATCGAAGAAGATGGGAGTGGGCTTACCGGCGGTTCTTGAGTGAAGCCGGGGAGGAAGACGCTCGGGGCCGGCGCCGGTGGCTACGGTGGTCCTGCTGGCGGCTTGTGCTCGGCGTTGTCGGTCTTCGGAGGAAGGGTCGGGTCCTCGAGCTTGATCGAAAAGAGGCGAAGCGAGGCTGATTGTGAAAGAACGAACAGGAGGGGAGGGGGGAGTGTTGACGCCGGCGGTGGCTGCTGGCGTCGCTGGCGAGGACATTGGGTGTTGTGGTGGTATCGTGGTGGTCTTGTGGGTGGCGGAAAGGAACTGAAGGAGGCTCTTTGGTTGAGTCCGAAAGCAACAAGAGGAAGGGGACATATGGGTTGTGTTTGGAGTGGTGACTTGGTGTGGGTTTGAAATACAATTGAAAGGGGAGAGGGGTTTGCTTTTGAAACCATCAGACAAAAGGAGAGGGGTTCCAAATGAATTGTGGTAGAAGTGGGTTTGAGGTTTTTAGTATTGACCCAGTGAAAGAAGGGAGAAGGGTGGTCTTGACATTTCTTTTTGCTGCAACAGAGAGAAAGAGAAAGGTGTTTGATTTGTTTGGGAAAATTACCAGGAAAATGAGCTGGAGCTGGGTGTGTATAGGTAGGACTATAGGAGGTGAGATTGGAAGAACAGACAAATAGAAAGCCTGAGCTACTGGGGCTAATCCGAACAAAACAAAAGGGAGGGATCCCATACAATTTTGAAACACCGGAAGTATGCCCCGAAGCCCGATCTCTCGTTCTTATTCTTACTCGATTAAAATATTGTTTCAAATGAAGAGGATATCGGCATCCGGAATAAATTTTGAACCCCGAGGCAAGAAGGCATAATTGATCTTTCAAAGTTCAAAATCGGGCCGAAATTCGTTTTAAGAGTTCAAAATTCCGAGTTATCGAGCTTTCCGTTAAATTTCGCTTTTAAATTCATTTTGATTTTTCTTTTTCCGAAAAATTAGGATTTAAAAAAATCCGAGCCTTTACAAATTTAGGATGATGTGTCAATCTTAGAGGAATTTTAGGAGTCTTAACTAATCATGTTTTTTTGTCATTTTTCTTTTATTTTATTTAATTCTCATTTTTTCTTCTTTTTCCTTAAATTCTCTTTTTTTTTTAATTTTACTACCTATTTGGCTTACTTCAAAAAATTGAATTTAATCTAATATAACTATTGGGGTTAATCAAATTTATTTACTAACTATTTATATCTATATAAACTCTTCATTTAGAAGAGTTTAGGATGATGTGTCAATCTTAAAGGAATTTTAGGAGTCTTAACTATTCATCTTTTTTTTTCATTTTTCTTTTCTTTTATTTAATTATCATTTTTTCTTCTTTTTCTTTTAATTATCTTTTTTCTTTAATTTTACTAACTATTGGGCTTAATTCAAAACATTGAATTTAATCTAATATAACTATTGGGCTTAATCAAATTTATTTACTAACTATCTATATAAACTATTAGTTTAGAAGAATTTAGGATGATGTGTCAATCTTAGAGGAATTTTAGGAGTCTTAATTAATCATGTTTTTTTTTTTGTCATTTTTCTTTGATTTTATTTAATTCTCATTTTTTCTTCTTTTTCCTTTAATTCTCTTTTTTCTTTAATTTTACTAGCTATTGGGTTTAATTCAAAACATTGAATTTAATCTAATATAACTATTAGGCTTAATCAAATTTATTTACTAACTATCTATATCTATATAAATTCTTAATTTAGAAGAGTTTAGGATGATGTGTCAATTTTAGAGGAATTTTAGGAGTCTTAACTAATCATCTTTTTTTTGTCATTTTTCTTTTATTTTATTTAATTCTCATTTTTTCTTCTTTTTCTTTTACTTCTCTTTTTTCTTTAATTTTACTAACTATATATGCAAACTCTTAATTTAGAACAGTTTAGGATGATGTGTCAATCTTAGAGGAATTTTAGGAGTCGTAACTAATCATGTTTTTTTGTCATTTTTCTTTTATTTGATTTAATTCTCATTTTTTTTTCTTCTTTTTCCTTTAATTCTATTTTTTCTTTAATTTTACTAACTATCTGTATCTATATCTATATAAACTCTTAATTTAGAAGAATTTAGGATGATGTGTCAATCTTAGAGGAGTTTTAGGAGTCTTAACTAATCATTTTTTTTTGTCATTTTTCTTTTATTTTATTTAATTATCATTTTTTCTTCTTTTTCCTTTAATTCTCTTTTTTCTTTAATTTTACTAACTATTGTGCTTAATTCAAAACATCTTTATAAACTCTTAATTTAGAAGAGTTTAGGATGATGTGTCAATCTTAGAGGAATTCTAGAAGTCTTAACTAATCATGTTTTTTTGTCATTTTTCTTTTATTTTATTTAATTCTCATTTTTTTCTTCTTTTTCCTTTAATTCTCTTTTTTCTTTAATTTTACTAGCTATTGGGTTTAATTCAAAACATTGAATTTAATCTAATATAACTATTAGGCTTAATCAAATTTATTTACTAACTATCTATATCTATATAAATTCTTAATTTAGAAGAGTTTAGGATGATGTGTCAATTTTAGAGGAATTTTAGGAGTCTTAACTAATCATCTTTTTTTTGTCATTTTTCTTTTATTTTATTTAATTATCATTTTTTCTTCTTTTTCCTTTAATTCTCTTTTTTCTTTAATTTTACTAACTATTAGGCTTAATTTAAAACATTGAATTTAATCTAATATAACTATTGGGCTTAATCAAATTTATTTACTAACTATTTATATCTATATATTATAAACTCTTAATTTAGAAGAGTTTAGGATGATGTGTCAATCTTAGAGGAATTTTAGGTGTCTTAACTAATCATCTTTTTTTTTTCATTTTTCTTTTATTTTATTTAATTCTCATTTTTTCTTCTTTTTCCTTTAATTCTCTTTTTTCTTTAATTTTACTAACCATGGGACTTAATTCAAAACATTGAATTTAATCTAATATATCTATTGGGCTTCATCAAATTTATTTACTAACTATCTATATAAACTCTTAATTTAGGAGAATTTAGGATGATGTGTCAATCTTAGAGGAATTTTAACAGTCTTAACTAATCATGTTTTTTTTTTCATTTTTCTTTTATTTTATTTAATTCTCATTTTTTCTTCTTTTTCCTTAAATTCTCTTTTTTCTTTAATTTTACCAACTATTGGGCTTAATTCAAAACATTGAATTTAATATAATATAACTATTGGGCTTAGTCAAATTTATTTACTAACTATCTGTATCTATATAAATTATTAATTTAGAAGAGTTTAGGATGATGTGTCAATCTTAGAGAAATTTTAGGAGCCTTAACTAATCATTTTTTTTTGTCAATTTTCTTTTCTTTTATTTATTTCTCATTTTTTCTTCTTTTTCTTTTAATTCTCTTTTTTCTTTAATTTTACTAACTATTGGGCTTAATTCAAAACATTGAATATAATCTAATATAACTATTGGGCTTAATCAAATTTATTTACTAACTATTGGGCTTAATTCAAAACATTGAATATAACTATTGATTATGACACATTACATTTAAACAATGATATAATGATATTGATATTATTATTACTAAGTAATTTAAAATATCTCTATTTATGTATTACACTTTACATAAGATTTTATAAAAAACAATTCTGAGATAATTATACGATACATTTGTTGTAAACTTTTTTTTATGATTTTTATCTTAAAATTTATTAATATTTTATAATATTTTTATTTATAATATTTTTCTAACGGCCCAGAATTATGATTTCCGGGTTACGTTTCAAGGGATAAAACCCCTTGTTCAGATCTTGCAATCCAGGTACGGGTAATAAGCATCAAGGCGTCATTAGCTAGTATGCTAAAGAGATCATTTACAGGCATTCACACGAAGAAGAGTTTATCACGCTATCATGGGCCTAACCCAGGAGAAAACAATTATCATGTAGGTTCATATCATGTGGTTTATATACTTCCAATCAATTATTAGTACAATTAATACAATAAGTCTAGTAGGCATGCTATGACAACGTAATCACGATAGAGAGTGAGGCATAACACAAAACTTGATCAATGTAACTAATCACAGTTGTAATAACATGAGCAACATTTTACAAATGAGCATTTGCAAGGTACATGCAGGAGGTTACAAAATCATGTTATGCAGTTCAGAGAGAGTCACCATTATAACCGAACAGAGATCCCTAAGGGCAACCATTGACCTTCCCCAACTGACTCATCACCCCTATTTCTCGTGGGACCTTGGTACGTACGACTCTTTTTGGAAAGAAAACCTCGGTTGATCATCATAAGAATCAAGGAAGACAACCCCGGAAACACCTTACTTTTGACTCAAAATGACATCAAGAACTACCTTCCAATACTCACTCAGACAACCTTCATATACATACACGAGTTTCTGACGCAGTGTGTTTACCAACCCGATTGCCATGAAAGATACTGACATCCGGGAGAAGGACTCAATAAAAGGGTCAAAGGGTTAACAAACATAGTGGAAGGGGCTGTTTCACACAAGCTGGGTTGACCACAAAGAATTAAGGGTACTCTCACTATCTCGTTTGCACAAATCAGTCGATACACATTTAATTGTTAGGCATACCAATCAGACTTTAGCATATCAAGCACTCATAATAGAGTTAGTCAATGACAATTATAATGACCTCCTTCGAGGGAGATCATACTCAGTCTCAATATATAAAGCACATCAAGCTATCTAATATCGCTCTTCGAGGAGCGACTAACTGGAGGGGCAAAAACCTCGCGATCCTACCTAACTCGCCACTCCAACCACCTTGGTGCAATCTCCTTGGAGTCTTCTGAACCCTCTGTAAAGAGCAAGCTAGTATTTTTCCTATCGTTCCCAACTACACCCAACAGGGGTGGTCTAGCGCCTTTACTACCCACTCGTGTCCCCGTTTGGTCGATTTTCCTCATTTATTACAGGTCGAGTTCATTACTTAGTCCAATTTGGATTAGGCATCTTAAGTTCATTTTGCCCCTTTAAATCCTTTTCAAAAAATCCTTGAAACTTGTGGGCAGTTTTCAAAACATACACTCGACCCTTGTATACCCGAATTGCACAACCTGAGCTCTGATACCATCTTTGTAACGACCAAGAATTATGATTTCCGGGTTACGTTTCAAGGGATAAAACCCCTTGTTCAGATCTTGCAATCCAGGTACGGGTTGAGTTTTAAAACAAAATATTTGTACTAAAAGAAGGGATTTCGAACCCTTAAAGATCGCGGATCCATTAGGGACCAAATACTTGCCTTAGTCTAATCGTGAAATCGAGCGAAAGCAAAAATAAAGTTGAGTTTAAATACAACCCGAAAAGGAGTATAAAAGAGAGGAAGTGTGGTGGTCTCTCAACCTCTCGATCTAACGCCAAAAGTCTGAACCCGCCAAGCATCCACATAAGCAACGATAGCGGCTAACGGTTACCTGAATCTAAAAAAAAGAGGGGGATCTGGGTCAATCATCAGGTCACTCATGCGCGTATATAAACATACTCTGAGAGGCATATAATAAGCATCTTATTCCTAAGATGAAATGCGTAATGCTATGCGAAAATTAAATCATATATATACATGCTGACAGTTTCATATAATGCAGAAAGCGATAAATGGATCCACACCGAATGCCAAGTGGCATGTCCCTCTCCTACCTCCACCCCCTTCCGATAGGGCAGAGACGGCACGCATGCCATGATAATCGGGCGGCACGTATGCCCAACCATAAAGCCCGCAGGCAGCTCATAATATAAGTAATCCGACGGCACGCATGCCATAATAATCGGGCGGCACGCATGCCCAACCCTAAATCCCGCAGGCAGCTCATAATATAAGTAAAGGAAGTTCCCTGACTCGATTGACTCAGGACAGGACCCGATGGGACTGGGTCGTCCTAGGACCCTAGCAAAGACTCTAGTTACTTCACAGATAACGGCCGTTCTCTTGCAAGGACATATAGCAATCGTATGATTTTCATTTTAGCTCCTAAGCGTGATTCTAAGTCGTATGGTGCATGGACACTAGCCTACTATATAACACCCAGTGCATAGAGCGCCCATCATGAGTAAGTTCAAAGAACTTACCTGGAGTAACAGATCAGCAAGATGAAAAGCAGCAAGATATAAGCAAACAGGTTACAGATCACCTAGCAATTATTAATAAATATGCATAAGTAAATTGCACACAACGGGATCCATTTACCACTACAAAACATGCTCATCAATCCCTTTATCATAGCATCATCAGCATCCTTTATCTCAACTTATCTCAACATCTTATTCCATTGTCATTTCCATAACTGGCTCAATCATACTTCAATCCATATAATCTCACTAGCTAGTCCGGTTGTTAGTCAAAACAATTACTTCAAAATTATACTTAGCCATTTCTAATTCATAAAATATTTAATCTTTAAAACTACTTCCAAAAATCCGATTAAATAACCCTAGCATACTTTACTTTAATTAAAATCATCATTCTAAGGACTTAAATAACTTTCAAAACTTAATAAATAATTCAATGTATATACTTTAAAACCGACCCTCTTTAAATATCAACACATAAATCGATTTCTAAATAATCAATTATCGGAAATTGGTTTGATAATTAATTAATAATTTAAATAAATAAATAAATAACGAATAGCCTGAACCGAACCAACGCTTTTAACCCAAACCGAACCAAACACGCTAAATCTCAACCCAGCCCGGTTCATAAAACAAATACAGTAAAATCTGAAGGTGTGGGCCCATTGAGCTGACTGGACAGGGGATGGAGCCCACGGCTCATCTTCCTTCTTCAACTCCGAAGGGATTTGCAGCTCCCGCCTGCTGCTCGCGACACATCTCGACGCCGATGCATCTCGCGCTCCCGCATGGTGGCCTGCTCGCCCGGACTCGGACTCTCGCAGCTAGGCCCTCGTCGTCTCCTCCTCGCTCATCCTCCCCGCTCCCACACAGCTGCACTCGCCCACGCTTACAGCTCGCCTCTCTCGCACACGCCGCCCTCGAGCTCGCCGGAGCTCTCGAGCTGGGCCATCCCTCCCCACACTCGACTCTCATACCCTCTCCCCGACCATAAGGAACAAAAGGAATGGAATGGGCGAAGAAAAGATAAGGGACGAAGCTCACCGGGGTGTTCGCGGATGTCGGAGCTTCAAACGGAGTTCTGGGCATCATCGGAGGCTCTCGATGGCATCTCGGACCTGTGTCGGATGAGGGTGAGTGTTATGGTAGGGCTCGAGAGTGGTTTTGGATCGAAAACGAAGGAGAATGGCTTACCGGAAGGTTGTTTCATTCTTGAGTCAACGGCGGACTTTCGGTGGCTCATCGGTGTCGTCGAGTGCTCCGAGGGCGGCTGTTGTTGCTATTTGATGAAAGAGGGGGATGCGAGGGTGACAACGATAATGAAGGGGCTCCAAGGCGTGGTGTGTGGCAATGGTGCCGAGAGGAGGAAGTGAGGGTGTGTCGTGGTGGCCGGTTGACAGTGCTAGAGGAGGGCTGATTGATGATGAAAATGAAAATGAAAGGAGGAGGGAGTACAGGTGAATGGAGATGACGGGGTGAATAAAAGGAGAGATGGAGTGTGTCGCCAGATTTGTTTACGGGGAAGGGGATTTGCTTTACAGCTAGGAATAGGGGATGATAGGCATTGCACAGTCTAGTCATAGGGTGGCTTGGATGGGATGTGCATTAATTAGGAGAAATGACAACTAAATTATCCGGAAACAATTCCCGAATTCCCTTTTTTTTAGATCTTAATCCGACGCGATTAATTTAAATTTAATATAAACATTCGAAACCAAATTAATTAACGAAGCCCAAAAATATTTCCAAGCCTCGGATATATAAGGCGAAATAAATTCATTTTCAAGTTCGAATCATAAGTTTATGGCGGGATTGGCCTCGAGAAATAAAATAAATCGGTTACTTGAGGACGCAATTATTTTCAAAATTTTCCAGAGTCTTAGAACTTAAATGGAATAAAATACATAATCTATATAAATAATATTTTTAAATACGGTCCTTACATCATCCACATCTAAAAACAAGTCTCGTCCTCGAGACTAAAATCATTTTAAAGCAAGGGGATGAAGTTGAAATCGGTGAGTCCAAAGATCATGTCATTGATCCCATAAGTACCTCGTAGGTGCCCCTATAAGATCCTCACAGTATCTTCGTCGTGATCATAATATCCCCAAGCGGTCGTAGCAAGAATGTGATATGGGCCCCTATCATATCATTTCCCCGACTTCTCGGTTATATTATAACTCAAAAAGCATCATAGCGTCCACTAGGTCTTAGCAAGCAATCCATAAGTGCCCTTATAAATGCTTGTATCCACTTCGTGAGACGTAATAATGTAAATCCAGTCCCGAAAGATTCAAAAGAGTTTTGCAAATGGAAAGATTGACCTCGAAATCGTTAAAATTCTTGATAGTATTTATTCTTTTTAAAAATCCAAGTTAGTCCTTTTTAAAACCATTCAAAATTTTCAAATCCGACGTTAGTCAAGCAATTTCAGATCACGAGAGGTGGAATCATCCACCTCTAAAGGCTAATCCCATATTTTCTTCTTATTTTCCAGAATCAGTCAATCTATCAGTGTCAATTCAAGAAAGATTTATAAGCTATAAGAAATGCATACCCGCATAAACCAATCAATCTCCAACCAGTACATCATACGATAAGTCTCAAAACACATATCAACACAGTGCCACAAGTCACATCAAACATCTTCACATCATACTAAAAGTAATAATAAGTGCATCATCAAACCATCGTAGCTAATCACGCAAGCAGACATGTCAAGAGATCAATGGATTAGGTGTCATGGAGTGAGTACGTCAGTACACATCAACTCTCACAATCGCATAACATCGCACTACAAGGAGAACCAGTCATAGCAGATTTACCATGTCGATCAACATATCAACACATCAAGATCATGCTATTAAGATTCAGAAAAGGAAGATCAAGTAGTATATAAATCACCAACATGTCAACATGCTATCAAAGACATCACCTCAACTAATCACAATATCGAATGGCGATCATTTAATAACCAGGCACCATTAAGTCATGTTCATCATTTAACGTATCAATAATCATGCTTAACTATATAACACAACATCATGCTTTCATATAATAACACATCCTAACATTCTTCTATAACAACATAACAGGATAGCAAAGCATCAATATATCATGATAACATTTGTCACTTTCAACTAGATTTCAATATTGCATATCAACATCATGCCAGTGCATATTAACAAGTTATGTAAACAAGAAAATTCCCACATTGTCCTCAGTCAACAAGTCTCAATTTGCTATTATGCTCAAAATTATTGCAAAACGCCATATATAAACATAGTCAATTCAAGCTAGAAAGTTTCAACATAACCTTATCAAATAACAATTTAGGTTCCTCAGCATTCGCAGTTCGTACTTTTATAGCCACAAGAGTTTAGATCATGCTTAGCAATATAGGGTAGTAAAATATCAAAACATCATGGTACATGAAAACTATAAGACATCGAATCATATCATCATAGACAATGGATCGTCATGCAAGATTCATTACCAGGTCAACACATCAACCCATAAATTTCATCGCCATATCAATGCAATACCATCATTAAATTAATTCAGCGAGGATTAAGAGTTCGAAGGGAGGACACTCCCGCTTGCAAGTCACATCGTACCTAGTAATCGTCATCCTCAAAATGTGCCTGTACTGCCGAAATCGTTGATCTCGAGGCATGTGGGTTATGGGCCCACGCCTTCGCGGCGTTGCTCTATCGCTATCCGACTTCCCATTTGCTCTTTCATGCGGTCACTCGTCCAACGTGTCGCGTAGAAGTCCAAGTTAGCAAAGATAGGGGAGGGATAAGAGCGGACAACCCAATGTTCCTTTCGGAACGGACACACACCAACCCTAAGGATGACAACTAGAGACAAAACTCCGGCCTGAGAATAGCAACGATGCCCTTATGGAAGTCCATTAAGTTATAATCGCGACAAGCAAACACGAATTCATTATGGAGCATATCAATCACGCTAATCCACGCTAACATGTACCTATTTCAGAGGAGCAACATTCGTATTCATTTCCAACGACACGATCGATTCCTATACTGATGCATGCGAGACAAGATAGTAGTCTATTATTCAACGAAAGCAGATATGCCTAGCAAGTTATGCGGAATCAAGAATAAGCATGCAGGATTCGAGGTCATGTGGGATTTAACGACGATGACGAGTATGGTGTATATGAACGAATGCACAAGCATGATGTACGCATCAATAGGCGAGGTAAAATATGACATGGCAAGGTGTAACATAACAACTAGATTAAGCATCATACGAGAACATATAGGAGCAACCTAGTAACTATCTCATCCGAACACACTGGTCATATAATAGGTCAAGCATGGCACGTAATCATATGATGAGATACATTTAGAAATCACATGTCCTACATGATACTAGCGACACATAATGTGATACAAGCATAGTCAAGAGTCATTAAAAGGGGTTCAATAGGATGTTCACGAAACATGAGGCATCATCAAAAGTAACAAGAAGGACATCATGGGCAATATATTATAATCATGCTAGGAACGAATCATCATAGGACACATATAAAGGTACAGTAGTTATCACATCATAGAATAGGTACAACATGTAATCATTTAGTGAGTCATATTGGAAATCATAAGCCCTACAGGATACTACTAGCACATATCGAACCATGACCACAATCAAGGTCACTCAACTAAATTCATTTTAACATTCATGCGTCATGCATATGCGAAATGATATAACGTGGTGTGTAATCATGCGAGGTGCCAAGTCATACATCTATGCCAACACTACAGGAATTCATAAGGTAATAGGGGAAACACTACCGAGTGATAACATGTAAGCATGCTAGGATAAACCATCACATAAAGCAATTGATCATCGAATTCAACATCAATCTAATTTGCATGAGTAAGATATTTCAAGGTGATAGAAAGAGAGAAAGATCACACTATGAGGGATCTAGCTCAAGAGGGAATCAACAATAATGCAAGCAAGTTATAAATTCGCACAAGTCACAACCAATGATCCTACATGATGCTAAAAGCTCAATATGACATTCGATACATACATGCGCTTGAATGACCAACACATCGATGTTTAAGAAATCATATTAACATATCCCGTCGATATAGAAGCATGGGAGGAATATAGCAATGCATAATGCAAGCCTACGCAACAAGCAATATGACTAGCATACAAGGTATGTATTCCAACTCAACAACCATTTGAATAAGGCATGCATTTACCAAGACATCACGTCAAATAGCATGATCACAATTGAAATACTAATTTAGTCAATAAACCATGGGTAACATCGACTAATCATGCATGGGAAATCATCTTACGACATTCATACAAGGGAAGTGTAACACACTATCATGGGTCTAATCAAGGGGAAGACAATAACTATATACAAACTCCTGTCATGCAATTCATGCTTCAAATTAGTCGTTAGTACGACCAATACAACAGTTCAATTAGACATGCAAATGCGACATATAATCAGGACAGGAAGCAAGGTGCAACATGGGACCTAAGCAATGGGGCAAGCATGGGTACAGAATGTCATACAACCACGAATTTACATTAAGGATCATCATCTTAACATGTACCAGGAATTACGTATCATATAAGGCATGTTGACATCAAGTTATAACACATATTCATCAAGTATGGAACTCACTCTATCATGACACTAGAACTGAACGATCACACTATTATGAACCTATTTACAGGGAGAACATTAATCATGCGGCTTCCTAACACATGACATTTACATTCATGCACTAGTATAGCGATGCAACATACTGAGTAAGGCAAGCTGGGATGATAGAGATGTAAGATGTGTAACTTGAACTCACACAATGGACATCATCAAGTCATAAACATTAAAGCATGCATTCATCAAGACTCAATTATACCACATACTCCTCATCCAACGCACTAATCACACAACAATATAAAGTGCAAAACAACCATCTGACGAATACAGAATAGATGGGCATGTTGTAGATTCTTGTCATAAAACGAGTAATAAGCATCAAGGCGTCATCAGCTAGTATGCTAAAGAGATCATTTACAGGCATTCAGACGAAGAAGAGTTTATCACGCTATCATGGACCTAACCCAGGAGAAAACAATTATCATGTAGGTTCATATCTTGTGGTTTATATACTTCCAATCAATTATTAGTACAATTAATACAATAAGTCAAGTAGGCATGCTATGACAACGTAATCACGATAGAGAGTGAGGCATAACAAAAAACTTGATCAATGTAACTAATCACAGATGTAATAACATGAGCAACATTTTACAAATGAGCATTTGCAAGGTAAATGCAGGAGGTTGAAAAATCATGTCATGCAGTTCAGAGAGAGTCACCATTGTAACCGGACAGAGATCCCTAAGGGCAACCATTGACCTTCCCCAGCTGACTCATCACCCCTATTTCTCGTGGGACCTTGGTACGTACGACTCTTTGTGGAAAGAAAACCTCGGTTGACCATCATAAGAATCAAGGAAGACAACCCCGGAAACACCTTACTTTTGACTCAAAATGACATCAAGAACTACCTTCCAATACTCACTCAGACAACCTTCATATACATACACGAGTTTCTGACGCAATGTGTTTACCAACCCGATTCCCATGAAAGATATTGACATTCGGAAGAAGGACTCAATAAAAGCTTCAAAGGGTTAACAAACATAGTGGAAGGGGCTGTTTCACACAAGCTGGGTTGACCACAAAGAATTAAGGGTACTCTCACTATCTCGTTTGCACAAAGCAGTCGATACACATTTAATTGTTAGGCATACCAATCAGACTTTAGCATATCTGTAAAGGCTCGGATTTTTAAATCCTAATTTCTCGGTAAAAGAAAATCAAAATGAATTGAGAAGCGGAATTTAACGGAAAACTCGTTAACATGGAATTCGAAAGACAAATCGTCGGAAATTTAAATTTCCGAATCGAAACCACAATTACGTCATTTTTCTCCTCTTCTTATCCATTTCCATGTCATCACCTCTTATTTGGGTAAATTCTATCCTATTATTTCCCTCCCTCCTCTCTTCCCCCCTTCTCTTTAGAAACAAACAACAAACCTTATGAAGTTTTGACCAAAGAACATCGATTTTCTCACCTTCTCTCTCTGAACAGCTTGCACCTTGCCCTATCTTCATCAAATCATAAACTTAATCCCCCATCCCCCCATTTCATTTCTCAGATTTCAAGACCCCCTCCCTCACTCTTCCTTTTCCTCCTTCCTGTTGACCGAGGAAACCCAACAAATACACACACCCTCCCATTTTCACTTCATTCCACGTCGGCCCATCTCCAACACCACTGCCACCACCATTCCGCAGCCTCCGGCGCCTCCATTCCGCCACCACCAGACCACCCTCCACCACCAAAACGCCGCCACACCTCCATTCTCCTGAAAAGCGCAGCCCCCTTCCTCTGTTTACCGAGAGCCCAGCAGCAATGCTGTTTCCTTTCCTCCGCCTTCTCCGACGTCCGAAGCGAACTCGAGCGGCCGCCAGGAGCTCAGCCACCGAAGCCGACCCCGAGCAGCTCCGTCTCCCCTCTCTTCCTCATTTGTTTTCTGTCCGAAAGCCCAGGTAAGGCTCCTTGTTGTGAGCTGAATTTGTCATGCTTTACAGTAACTTTTATATCGTTTTCTGCATACATTGCCTACATTTGGGTTCGATAGTACAAAATCTATGTAGTTTATATTTATTTGCCAAATTATGGAATCTACACCAGTTTCTGTTTAAATCGCAGAATTCGAGGCGTTTTACAGCAACTCTAAGGAAGGTCAGAAAAGCTTGGAAAACCACTACAGAAGTCCAAGGTCAAAGAAGCAGCGGAACCAGTCGAATCAAGTTAAGAGCCCAGGTTACTCGATCTCGAGTAAACCTTACTGGATCTAGACGAACATGTCCGAGCACAGGCCTTGTCGACTAAGAGCGAGACCAACCCAGCTCCGGGACCCTACTCGATCTCGAGGACCACTTAGTCGAGATCGACGACACTGAGACGCCACACCCGGAGTCGACGAGAAGAGGAGCTGATCGAGAAGTCGAGGACGAAGGCGCTGAGCAACCCTACTCGATCTCGAGGAAGTCTTGTCGAGATCGAGGAGCCACCATGCCCTAGTCCAAGTCCATGCCGAGGAGGAGTCCTCGACATCACCAGAGAGCCGTCTTCGAGTACACCCCTACTCGATCTCGAGGAAGCCTAGTCGAGATCAACGACACCCAGGAGCCCAGATCCGAGCTTGTCGAGCAGAGCCACCCGAGAAGACCTAGTCGATGAACATTCCTACTCGATGTCGGCAAGACTGTCGTCAAGATCTAGTACACTCGTGAGCCAAGTCCGAGCCACATCGAGCACCAGCTAGCCAAGACGACGAAGCCGCCCCAGTCGACAACACTCCTACTCGATATCGACAAGACCCTTGTCGACATCGACGACGATTCCAGAAGCTGTGTGACGCAGTTTGATGAATCCTACTCGGTGTGGGATTACCTGGGCTCGAAGATTGCCGATTCTATCCAAAATCATCAAGACACATCATGGAAGAGGAGATCTATCCACTTTAAGACATTTAGATATATTTAGATTTAATTTCCTTATTGCTTTTATTTATCCTTAAGCATTTTAGATATAGTTTTAGATATAGATATAGATATTTTATCGTTGATTAGCAAGGGTTAGAAGGCTATAAATAAAGCCCTAGGGGCTGGTTTTTCATTCATTCCATCACAATTCAATACAAGTTTAGGGAGAGAGAAGTAGTTCCACAAGAGAAGTTTTAGGAGTTCTAAAGTTTTTAAGGTTTTGGCATTCTGCGAAAGTTGATTGCCGGGATTGTAAAGGCTTTGAATATAGTTTAATGAAAGTTTCTTTTTATACATCAATGTCTGCGATTGTGATGAGGCGTGAGTAGTCCACCCACTTCTGGGGCTGGGGTGAGCCTGACGGTGGCCATGTGAGGAGATACAGTAAAGGTCAGATCTTTTTATGCAATTAATCTTTTATCCTTATAAGCATGATTCTTTTGCGAGAGTTGAAGGTGATCCTTGTTTGTGTTATTGAAGCGAAAGTGATCTTAATGCAACTTTGATTAATTATGTGAAAAGGGTTAGTAACAATTAGGGTTTATGCGAAAGCCTCTATATGCCTATTTGTTAGTAACGAAAGTTGTTTGATGGAAAGCATGATCTTTTATGCCTTTATGTGTTACTTTGCATGGTTATCGTTGTGGTGTTGATACCCTGGTCTTGGAAGTCTTTTATTATATTGATTTATTTCTGTCGAAAATCTGAGTTTTGGTTCGAAATTTGCAATTTAAGTTTTCTGAGTTTTCTAGTCGATACAGAGGAGGAATCTTGTCGATATCGAGTAGAACCCTTGTCGATATCGAGTTGGCTCTAGTCTATGTCGAGTTGAGTTTCTGTTTCTGTCGTCGATTTGAAGTTTCTGTCTTTTACTGTTGTTTGTCGATCTCGAGTAGCAGCTTGTCGAGATCGAGTTAGTTGCTTTCTTTGTTTTATTTCTTGCTTTCGTTTGTTATTTATGTTATTTCTTTCTTTGTTCCTTTGTTTCTTTGTTTCTGTCTTCTGTTTGCTTGTCTGTGAGAATCTGTTGCTACCTAAGAACTGCTGACGTGCTTCCTCGTGGATTCGATCCTGACAACCTTCTACTACAACGGGAGGAAGTCTTGTATTTATTTGCTGAGACAGGGAAGTCAGTCTGAACTTTATTTTATATTTATTTCATACTTGACCATCCTCCTGCAACAACACTCCTCTCCTCCCTTCCGATCGAAAATGTTGCAAAGTTTCACCTTTAAGCCTCCTACCTTCTCTCTAGGCCGAGAAACGCAGCCCTGAGCCTCCGGCGAGCTCAATTGCGCACCGACGAGATTTTCCGGCGAGTCGAGACCCTCGGTGAGCTTCTCTCTTCCTCCTTCATGTTCGATTCATGTGTGTTTTATACCTCCCTTTTCTGAGCTAACTGCGAGGGTGAGAGTAAGGGTGGTTGGAGGGAGGTTCGGCGAGTGTCCGGCGAGATCGAGCGAGGCCGAGAGCAAGAAGCGAGGGCGGGTGTGGGAGGGAGAGAGAAGGCTGACGGGTGCGAGGGAGAAGCGACGAGAGCTCTGAGCTGCAAGCAAGAACCAAGGGAGTGGGGCGGAGAAGGAGCGCCGGCGGGGCCCTTCCGAGTCCGAGAAGAGGAAGCCAGAAGAAGCCAGGTTGAAGAAGGCCTTGGCGGGGCCCATTTCCACCTCAGCCGCCATCTCAGCACCTGGGCCCACATAACTCTTTTCTTCCTTCTAACTTCGGAATTGCAGATGGAAAAGCTTGGGCAATAATTATTTGGGTCTATTTGTTACTGGTTTCGGTTTTGGGCTGAATAAAAAGGGGAGGGTTTGTTTTGGTATTTAACAAAAGAAGGGGATCCGGTTTTGGGTTTTAGGAAAAAGGTGAGGCTCGACTTTGGATTTTTTCAAAATAAACGGATGATTTTATTAAATAAGAATGGTTGAGATTTGTAAGAGATTTGGAGGTATTTTATGAAAGTGTTTAAAGGAAAATGGTATTTAAAATATTATATCATACGATTTGACATTAAAAATCTAAGACATTATTTTGAGACTAAAGATATAATATTATGGTGATTTAAAACAAATATAATATTATGAGACTTAGAGATTTAAAAGGGTATTGTCATATTTAAATCGAAAAAATGAAGTTGTCGAGCGTTTTCAAAAGGGTAGAAATTATAACTAGTTGATTCGGATTTTGAAGCGGTTTCGGGACTAACTTAGGGAATTATGTGATCGGTGACTAACTAGCATGTTCATATGATTGATTGGCTAATAGCATGATTTGTGTGAATTAATGGCATGAATGAATGACTAACGGCATGATGAGATGTTAGAATTTCGTATCGTTTGACTTATGCCTCATGAGCTATGATTAATATGATGAAATTTGGAGATATACGATCATGCGGATATATGAGTATTATTGCAAATATACGAATGTGGCAAAATGAAATGATGAGAATGATATGGTCTTATGGAATGTGATGAAATGATGAATGGTTGAACTTGATGAGATGATGATTATGATGTAGTTATACTTTATTGAATGATGTGTGCTTGCGGGATTGGATGGTTAAATGTAGACTTATATGGACGTTATGATATGTATCTAGGTGATCTTTAATCTATCGTAATGCTTGTCTTGCTGTTCTGCACCGCCAGGTAAGTCTCTTCGGAGCTTACATAGATTGAATAGAGCTATTCCCTACTTTAGGTGCATGATATACTAGGTGCTTGCATTCATTATCAGCATGCCATGTAGTACCATGCTAGGTTGCATTGACCGTTGAGCATTCTATTTCTTTATGTGTATGTAAACATAACGGGTCGTTATCTGTGAAGTAACTAGAGTCATTGCTAGGGTTATAGGTCGACCTAGTCTCATCGGGTCTCGTCCTGAGTCAATCGAGTCATGAACTTCCTTATATTATGAGATGCCTACGGGCTTTATTGTGGAGCGGGTTAGGCATGCGTGCCGCCTGATTATGATGGAATGCATTCACGAGCTGGCCAGTCTCCGCCCTATCGGAAGGGGGTGGAGGTAGGAGAGGGATATACCACTTGGTATTCTGTGCTAAGGCCTTATTATTATTATGTAGTTGATCTTAGGAGCATGTTAGTGTGTTAATATCCCGCCATGCATCTAGAAGCATCTTTATTAGGTATAGCGTATATGTGTGCTTAGGGTTGGGATGCAGAGCTAAAGTGGGCATCGATCTGATCCCGCCACCTATCAATTTTTTTAGGTATCCGTTATGCTTACTACTATTGATGCTGATTTGAGTCCATGACCGCTGGGTCTAACATGGCGGAAAAAGAGAGTTGAGATTCCAACTTCACTAATTTAATTACGGCTCGATTTTGAATGGTTGATCATATTTTGACCCGGCTCTGCCGTGGCACCCCTTTTGTATTATGCTTTACTTCCGCTATTTGTGTGACCTTTGGTTTTCCAGGCTTAGACTTACGACAGGTACAGGGGAATTCTTTGGGGATTCCAACGGTCCCTTCGAATTTTGGGTATGAAATCCCACTTGAAAACGTTAGAGTAGGATTTTAAACCTTCAACCTGTACTCGGGGCGCAAGATCCTAACGATGGGTTTTCATCCCTCGAAACGTAACCCGGGAATCATAATCCCGGGCCGTTTCACAGTTGGTATCAAAGCCAGGTTTTGCAAACCGAGTATGATAGGTTGAAGTGGTTTTGAAAATAGCCCAAGGTTTTAAAATGGTCTTTCAAAATGTTTTAGAAAGGGCAAAATGAATTTAATATGGCTAACTTGAATGGACTAAATATGAACTTGACTCAATAAATTTGGTAATTAAACAAAGGGAAACGTTGGTGTAGTAAAGGCGCTACACCATCCTTATTGGATGTAGTTGGGAACGGATATGCAAAATACTAGCTTTCTTTTACAGACGGGGTTTGAAGATTCCAAGGAGCCCGAGGGTTAGAGTAGCTTGGGCTAGGGGGGGCGTGAGGTATTTGCCCCTCCGGTTAGCCGTCCCTCAAAGGACGGCATAGATTGTCTTTGTGCTTATGCGTTTTATATCTAACTGGGCCCGAGGGCGATCCTCCTCGAAGAGGATCATATTAATTCTGTTGATTGCTTCCGTGCTGAGTGCTATTGTGCTTAGGCTAAAGAACTAATCAATATGCCTTAATTTGACTATGTAAATAACTGAAAGTGTAAACGGGATAGCGGGAGGAAACCTTGTCCTTATGTAGCCGGAGTTCGTGTCTTGTCAGAATAACCCTTTCCCAATTCAAAACCCTTGATGATTCTGACTCCGTCGTCTATCCCACATAAGCATCTAGGCATGTTAGCGAGGGACGGGGAGCGTCAACTCTCCCCGTTTCGAGTCCTACTTTATATCCCACCATCTATGCTTCTATCGAGTATCGTACATGAGGTTGGTGTCTTCCACGAGAGAATTTGGGGTGGTCAACTAGCTACTTCTGGGGTTGTGTCGGATATGGGGAATTAATGAGCATTTTGGGGAGGGTGGTCAATGAAAAAATTCCGAGTTAGAAGTGATTTGACTTATGGAGTTATCCCTCTTGGTTCTTATATCGGTCAACCGTGTCTTCTTACCACAAGAGTATAAATACGAATTCTACCCTCACCTCTCGGAAACAGTGCGAAGGCCTATGTCCCACTAAGTGAGTTATACTACCATCCCACGGGGAAACGGGGGATGAGTCGGTGCTTACCCTTAGATGATTCTGTCCAATTATAATTGTGGCCCTTGTGACTGCATGACATGGTGTGTTAGTATATTTCAGCATGACTTGCCTGATATCTTGCATGATTGCACTTATGAATGAATATATATGTGCCGAATGTATGAATCCCCATGATTGTTACTCTCCCTCGAATTAGGTCCATGATAGTGTGGTTAACCCTCTTGTATGAGTATCATGTGAAATAAATTCCTAGCATGTTAAGTTGATCAAATTGAACCTCGTTGACTATGTACTTGCTTAATGAGTTTTGGTAGTATCATGTAGGATATGTATATCCTAATTATGGATCATCATGCAATTATGTGTCATACTTGTCATACTACACGTACATGGTTGTATATGATGTGATAGTTGCGATGCCCAAATGACTTAACCATATCCCTTGACACAATTATTAGAGTGCATCTTAACATGCTTACCTACAACTCACATTGTTTTGACCTGCTTATGTGTACACTTAAAGTGAGAAACGAATCATACATGTTTTTTTTTTCCTATAATGCTCGTTATGTAATATATAACTTATGCTGCATATATCTATTTCCAGTTAGTGCATACATGATCTTAATATGTCAAGCATGATTAGTGCATGAGATGATAAGTTTTAGCATGTTCCGTGTGCATGTAAAGTTGATTATGTGAACATGTTATGGATGCATATGACGTTATTCCTTTCAATAGGTACATGCTAGTGTGGAATGGTATGATTGAGATATTTCGTGATTGCCATGTGTTTGCTTTCCGCACCTTTAACCTCATAGAATACCCTAAGGGCATTGTTGTAACTCTCGGGTTCGCGTCTTGTCTTGGATTTCATCATCTCTAGTCCTGGTCTGTGTCTGAATCCTTAAGGAAGTTGTGTTGCCCGCCCTTGTCTCTTCCCTATCTCTGTAACTTCTAACCCTTGCGATTCCCTGATAAGCGTCGACATGGTAGAAAGAGCTAACGACCAAGTGGCACTGGAGCGGCGCAACGGAAGAGTGGTGGGTCCATGACCTATAGACTCCAAGGACGACGTCACCAATGGCAAAAAGGACAAATGTGCTTCAAGGACGGCAATCGTAGCAGGATTCTCCCAGTTGACTCGAGGAAGAGCATTCTTAATTCAAGCTGCAGATTCTCTTATTAGTCGGAATTGAAGTTGTGTGATAGGCATGGAACTAACATGATGGGATTTTTGGTGACGAATATGCCGAATTAGTAGTAAATGATTACTTGGCTAACTTTTGTTGTGATGACGTGCCTTTATGCTTGAGTATACGGACTTGCTAGTATATAGGTTATGGGTTATATATATATGGTGGTGCTTTATTCCTGGGCATGAGTCGAGTGATTCCTTGGTCAGATAGGTCGGAAGGTGGCATGTAGATTGAGATCTTCAGATTGGGTCAGTGGTTGTGTGAATGGGGTGCAGGAAAGATGTGTTAGCTTAGGTAGAGCCGAGTGAGTTGGGACTTGTCAGAGATAGTGGTCAGTGAATAGAGTTAAGCTTTCAAGTAAGTCTTAAGTGGATGACTGAGTCAAGAGTGGATCAGATAGATTTTTGAGGAGATGTGTTGATAGACGAGTTAGTGTGCCAAGAGAGAGTATCTAGGTAGTCTAGGAGCGGATCATGGACGACGCTAAGGATGAGCAGTTAAGGAATGCCTAAGGAGTCGTAGAATTTGGGACTAGGTTGTATGTGCGGTGAATTGGGAGTGGTTTCGGTAAAGGATAAGATTGAGGAAGTGCTAAGGAAGAGTAGTATGAGGTTGTTGGGGAAATAGTCGATCTTGGGTATTAGGTTGTTCATATCAGGGGTGTACGCGTGATGAATAGTTGAGGATTGTTTAGATAGGATTGGTAGTGCTTGGAGAATAAATGGGTGAAGGATTCTAGATGCGTTGTTGGAGGATTTTATTATAGGGAATGAATCGGGATTTATGAGTGGAGGTTATTGTGGCTATTGAGGTATTTGAAGATGTGAGATGAGTCTTCGAGGAAAGGCTGCTAGCTAGGAAAGAATGTCGTTGAGATTTCTAGTAAGAATGTGGGCTTGAGGTCGAGATAGGGAGATTATGAGCATGAAATTGGGAATTAGGCAAAACGTAAGGTATTGAGAACGCTAGAGGATGAAGGATTTTAGAAGGTTGGTGAAGTTGAGATACTTGGGAAATTCGGATGAGGATGTCATAGGAATCCTGTGAAGATGATGATCGTACATAAGGGGTTAAGCGGTGGAGATTTCGAGGTTCGAGGAAGCATGATCTAAGGCAATTTGGGAATGTGCAGAAATGTGGAAATTCGGGAATATGCTGAGATAAGGATCTAGAATAGGTCGGCTGAGGGATCGTGGATGTCAAGGTTTCGTGAAATTCAGAATGGGACAAGTAGGCAGAATCTGTTATTGGTCATTGAGGATAGAAGCGGGTGATGAGGAACTCGGTGATTCGTGGTTATGATTTAGCACTAGACGGTTTTGGTATTAGAGTTAGTCGGGAGTGATAGGTGTGAGATGGTCAGTATGAGCTTGGTTCTTAGAGGTGGATGGTTAGTGAGAGCGGCTAGTGGTGCAGGGAGTAGAACCTGGTTAGCAAGGTGATTTGAGGTGTCTCTTTGGGAGATGATAGTCAGGTGGAGTCTTGGGAGCCTAGGAAGAGTAAGCGAAATTTTTAAGAAGCGTCTAGATCGATCGTAGAGCGGTTTTGTAGAGGACTTGGGATTTCTCTTAGAAGGTAAAGATGGGACGGTAGAAGACCCCTAGGACGAGGGTGTGCTTCATAGAGAATCTTGATAGTCGGTCGATTTGTTAAGCCTATCGGAATAAGGGAATTGGGAGATTTGGAACTCTAAGACATGGATTTTGGTGGTTAAGTGGAAGGCAGGCCTTGAGATTGAGATATTGAAGTGGATTGATCCTTAGATGGCTTGACGACGTAAGAGTTGGGATACCTAGTAATTGGTTTGGGACGTAGGCCTTGAATTGCGGAGAGTTATGAGGCTAGAGAGGTTGTGTACTAAGCAGAATGCAATGGTATTTTAGAAATAGTGTCGGGTTTGAGTTGGTGGACATAGGTGAGGTTGATCTTGATGCGAGAGAGGAGTAGTGGTCGTGTCTTGTTATGGTTGATAACTATAGGTAGGTTCTCTTGAGAATGTGATCTAGTGTATGCTTTACTTGGGGCTGAGTGTTGTGCGAATTCCATGCGATAGACGATGATGATTCCTTGATATATTGACATAGGCGATAGTGAGTTGTAGTACTAACAATAGATATTCCCTGAACTTGATGAAATGCTAGTGTGTTGAAGTACTTGTCTGCCTCTAACGTGATGATGCTTGGTAGTTAGCGTAAGTATGATGTGCTTATCTGACTGATATGATGTTCAACTTCTGTGGTGTGATATACTGGATTCTACTATGTACCATGTTATGCTAGATCTGTTATGGTATATGACTATCGTTGACGTGAATATGACCTCTTACGAATCTGTGATACGATTGCTATCTTATACGATTGTTATATGTTAAATGATGTCGTAAACTAGAATCGCTAGGATGCTAGAACCGAATTGATGAAATTTGATTATGACTTGGAACCTAGGGAGGAAATATGAGATTAACCATTAGAGGTGGATGATTTCACCTCCTAAGATCTGAAACTTGCTTGATTAACGTCGGGTTTAAGGGATTTTGAATGGTTTTTAAAAAGGACTAACTTGGATTATGAGAAATTGAACGCGATCAAGAACTTCAATGATTTTGGTACTAACCCCTTTCAAACCAATGAACCCCCCTTTTTTGAAAATTTCTGGCCGAGCTTGCATTATGACGCACCACGAAGTGGATACATGCATTTTATAGGGGCCCTTATCGACTGCTTGCTAAGATTTAGTGGAGATGCTATAATGTTTTTCGAGTTATAATATAACTGAGGAGTCGGGGTAAAAATGTGGTAAGGGCCCATATCACTCTCTCGCTACGACCTATCGGGGTATTATGATCATGACAACGATACTGTTAGAACCTCATAGGGGCACTTATGAGGCACATACGGAATCAATGGAATGGTCCTTGGACTCACCTATTCCAACTTCATCCCCTACATTGTTTTGGTTTTAGTCTCGGGGACGAGACTTGTTTTTAGAGGTGGATGATGTAAAGGCTCAGATTTTTAAATCCTAATTTCTCGGTAAAAGAAAATCAAAATGAATTGAGAAACGGAATTTAACGCAAAACTCGTTAACACGGAATTCGAAAGACAAATCGTTAGAAATTTAAATTTCCGAATCGAATCCACAATTACGTCATCTTTCTTCTCTTCTTATCCATTTCCATGTCATCACCTCTTATTTGGGTAAATTCTATCCTATTATTTCCCTCCCTCCTCTCTTCCCCCTTTCTCTTTAGAAACAAACAACAAACCTTATGAAGTTTTGACCAAAGACCATCGATTTTCTCACCTTCTCTCTCTGAACAGCTTGCACCTTGCCCTATCTTCATCAAATCAGAAACTTAATCCCCCATCCCCCCATTTCATTTCTCAGATTTCAAGACCCCCTCCCTCATTCTTCCTTTTCCTCCTTCCTGTTGATTGAGGAAACCCAACAGATACACACACCCTCCCACTTTCACTTCATTCCACGTCGGCCCATCTCCAACACCACTGCCACCACCATTCCGCAGCCTCCGGCGCCTCCATTCCGCCACCACCAGACCACCCTCTATCAGTAAAACGTCGCCGCACCTCCATTCTCCTGAAAAACGCAGCCCCGTTCCTATGTTTACCGAGAACCCAGCAGCAACTCTGTTTCCTTTCCTCCGCCTTCTCCGACGTCCGAAGCGAACTCGAGCGGCCGCCAGAAGCTCAGCCACCGAAGCCGACGCCGAGCAGCTCCGTCTCCCCTCTCCTCCTCATTTGTTTTCTGTCCGAAAGCCCATGTAAGGCTTCTCTCCTCTCTTCCGATCGAAAATGTTGCAAAGTTTCACCTTTAAGCCTCCTACCTTCTCTCTAGGCCGAGAAACGCAGCCCTGAGCCTCCGGCGAGCTCAATTGCGCACCGACGAGATTTTCCGGTGAGTCGAGACCCTTTGTGAGCTTCTCTCTT
Organism: Persicaria tinctoria; assembly: GCA_037127255.1. NCBI lineage: Eukaryota > Viridiplantae > Streptophyta > Magnoliopsida > Caryophyllales > Polygonaceae > Persicaria > Persicaria tinctoria. The sequence goes on along the minus strand of JBANSL010000019.1, from coordinate 21,444,338 downwards.
CCTCCTTCATGTTCGATTCATGTGTGTTTTATACCTCCTTTTTTCTGAGCTAACTTCAAGGGTGAGAGTAAGGGTGGTTGGAGGGAGGTTCGGCGAGTGTCCGGCGAGATCGAGCGAGGCCGAGAGCAAGAAGCGAGGGCGGGCGTGGGAGGGAGAGAGAAGGCTGACGGGTGCGAGGGAGAAGCGACGAGAGTTCCGAGCTGCAAGCAAGAACCAAGGGAGGAGGGCGGAGAAGGAGCGCCGGCGGGGCTCTTCCGAGTCCGAGAAGAGGAAGCCAGAAGAAGCCAGGTTGAAGAAGGCCTTGGCGGGGCCCATTTCCACCTCAGCCTCCATCTCAGCACCTGGGTCCACATAGCTCTTTTCTTCCTTCTAACTTCGGAATTGCAGATGGAAAAGCTTGGGCCTAATTGTTTTGGCCTATTTGTTACTGGTTTCGGTTTTGGGCTGAATAAAAAGGGGAGGGTTTGTTTTGGTATTTAACAAAAGAAGGGGATCCGGTTTTGGGTTTTAGGAAAAAGGTGAGGCTCGACTTTGGATTTTTTCAAAATAAACGGATGATTTTATTAAATAAGAATGGTTGAGATTTGTAAGAGATTTGGAGGTATTTTATGAAAGTGTTTAAAGGAAAATGGTATTTAAAATATTATATCATATGATTTGACATTAAAAATCTAAGACATTATTTTGAGACTAAAGATATAATATTATGGTGATTTAAAACAAATATAATATTATGAGACTTAGAGATTTAAAAGGGTATTGTCATATTTAAATCGAAAAAATGAAGTTGTCGAGCGTTTTCAAAAGGGCAGAAATTATAACTAGTTGATTCGGATTTTGAAGCGGTTTCGGGACTAACTTAGGGAATTATGTGATCGATGACTAACTAGCATGTTCATATGATGGATTGGCTAATAGCATGATTTGTGTGAATTAATGGCATGAATGAATGACTAACGACGTGATGAGATGTTAGAATTTCGTATCGTTTGACTTATGCCTCATGAGCTATGATTAATATGATGAAATTTGGAGATATACGATCATGCGGATATATGAGTATTATTGCAAATATACGAATGTGGCGAAATGAAATGATGAGAATGACATGGTCTTATGGAATGTGATGAAATGATGAATGGTTGAACTTGATGAGATGATGATTATGATGTAGTTATACTTTATTGAGTGATGTGTGCTTGCGGGATTGGATGGTTAAATTTAGACTTATATGGACGTTATGATATGTATCTAGGTGATCTTTAATCTATCGTAATGCTTGTCTTGCTGTTCTGCACCGCCAGGTAAGTCTCTTCGGAGCTTACTCAGATTGAATAGAGCTATTCCCTACTTTAGGTGCATGATATACTAGGTGCTTGCATTCATGATCAGCATGCCATGTAGTACCATGCTAGGTTGCATCGACCGTTGAGCATTCTATTTCTTTATGTGTATGTAAACAGAACGGGCCGTTATCTGTGAAGTAACTAGAGTCATTGCTAGGGTTATAGGTCGACCTAGTCTCATCGGGTCTCGTCCTGAGTCAATCGAGTCATGAACTTCCTTATATTATGAGATGCCTGCGGGCTTTATTGTGGAGCGGGTTAGGCATGCGTGCCGCCCGATTATGATGGAATGCATTCACGAGCTGGCCAGTCTCCGCCCTATCGGAAGGGGGTGGAGGTAGGAGAGGGATATACCACTTGGTATTCTGTGCTAAGGCCTTATTATTATTATGTAGTTGATCTTAGGAGCATGTTAGTGTGTTAATATCCCGCCATGCATCTAGAAGCATCTTTATTAGGTATAGCGTATATGTGTGCTTAGGGTTGGGATGCAGAGCTAAAGTGGGCATCGATCTGATCCCGCCACCTATCAATTTTTTTAGGTATCCGTTATGCTTACTACTATTGATGCTGATTTGAGTCCATGACCTTTGGGTCTAACATGGCGGAAAGAGAGAGTTGAGATTCCAACTTCACCAATTTAATTACGACTCGATTTTGAATGGTTGATCATATTTTGACCCGGCTCTGCCGTGGCACCCCTTTTGTATTATGCTTTACTTCCGCTATTTGTGTGACCTTTGGTTTTCCACGCTTAGACTTACGACAGGTACAGGGGACTTCCCCGGGGATTCCAACGGTCCCTTCGAATTTTGGGTATGAAATCTCACTTGAAAACGTTAGAGTAGGATTTTAAACCTTCAACCTGTACTCAGGGCGCAAGATCCTAACGAGGGGTTTTCATCCCTCGAAACATAACCCGGGAATCATAATCCCGGGCCGTTACAATATCAAGCACTCATAATAGAATTAGTGAATGACAATTATAATGACCTCATTCGAGGGAGATCATACTCAGTCTCAATATATAAAGCACATCAAGCTATCTAATATCGCTCTTCGAGGAGCGACTAACCGGAGGGGCAAAAACCTCGCGATCCTACCTAACTCACCACTCCAACCACCTTGGTGCAATCTCCTTGGAGTCTTCTGAACCCTCTGTAAAGAGCAAGCTAGTATTTTGCCTACCGTTCCCAACTACACTCAACAGGGGTGGTCTAGCGCCTTTACTACCAACTCGTGTCCCCGTTTGGTCGATTTTCCTCATTTATTACAGGTCGAGTTCATTACTTAGTCCAATTTGGATTAGGCATCTTAAGTTCATTTTGCCCCTTTAAATCCTTTTCAAAAAGTCCTTGAAACTTGTGGGCAGTTTTCAAAACACACACTCGACCCTTGTGTACCCGAATTGCACAACCTGAGCTCTGATACCATCTGCCTTAGTCTAATCGTGAAATCGAGCGAAAGCAAAAATAAAGTTGAGTTTAAATACAATCCGAAAAGAAGTATAACATAGAGGACGTGTGGTGGTCTCTCAACCTCTCGATCTAACGCCAAAAGTCTGAACCCGCCAAGCATCCACATAAGCAACGATAGCGGCTAACGATTACCTGAATCTAAAAAAAAAGAGGGGGATCTGGGTCAATCATCAGGTCACTCATGCGCGTATATAAACATACTCTAAGAGGCATATAATAAGCATCTTATTCCTAAGATGAAATGCGTAATGCTATGCGAAAATTAAATCATATATATACATGCTGACAGTTTCATATAATGCAGAAAGCGATAAATGGATCCACACCGAATGCCAAGTGGCATGTCCCTCTCCTACCTCCACCCCCTTCCGATAGGGCAGAGACGGCACGCATGCCATGATAATCGGGCGGCACGCATGCCCAACCATAAAGCCCGCAGGCAGCTCATAATATAAGTAATCTGACGGCACGCATGCCATAATAATCGAGCGGCACGCATGCCCAACCCTAAACCCCGCAGGCAGCTCATAATATAAGTAAAGGAAGTTCCATGACTCGATTGACTCAGGACGGGACCCGATGGGACTGGGTCGTCCTATGACCCTAGCAAAGACTCTAGTTACTTCACAGATAACGGTCGTTCTCTTGCAAGGACATATAGCAATCATATGATTTTCATTTTAGCTCCTAAGCGTGATTCTAAGTCGTATGGTGCATGGACACTAGCCTACTATATAACACCCAGTGCATAGAGCGCCCATCATGAGTAAGTTCAAAGAACTTACCTGGAGTAGCAGATCAGCAAGATGAAACGCAGCAAGATATAAGCAAGCAGGTTACAGATCACCTAGCAATTATTAATGAATATGCATAAGTAAACTGCACACAACGGGATCCATTTACCACTACAAAACATGCTCATCAATCCCTTAATCATAGCATCATCAGCATACTTTATCTCAACTTATCTCACCATCTTATTCCATTGTCATTTCCATAACTGGCTCAATCACACTTCAATCCATATAATCTCACTAGCTAGTCCGGTTGTTAGTCAAAACAATTACTTCAAAGTTATACTTAGCCATTTCTAATTCATAAAATATTTAATCTTTAAAACTACTTCCAAAAATCCGATTAAATAACCCCAGCATACTTTACTTTAATTAAAATCATCATTCTAAGGACTTAAATAACTTTCAAAACTTAAAAAATAATTCAATGTATATACTTTAAAACCGACCCTCTTTAAATATCAACACATAAATCGATTTCTAAATAATCAATTATCGGAAATTGGTTTGATAATTAATTAATAATTTAAATAAATAAATAAATAACGAATAGCCTGAACCGAACCAACGCTTTTAACCCAAACCGAACCAAACACGCCAAATCTCAACCCAGCCCGGTTCATAAAACAAATATAGTAAAATTTGAAGGTGTGGGCCCATTGAGCTGACTGGACAGGGGATGGAGCCCACGGCTCATCTTCCTTCTTCAACTTCGAAGGGATTTGCAGCTCCCGCCTGCTGCTCGCGACACAGCTCGACGCCGATGCATCTCGCGTTCCCGCATGGTGGCCTGCTCGCCCGGACTCGGACTCTCGCAGCTAGGCCCTCGTCGTCTCCTCCTCGCTCACCCTCCCCGCTCCCACACAGCTGCACTCGCCCGCGCTTAAAGCTCGCCTCTCTCGCATACGCCGCCCTCGAGCTCTGTTGGATTTGTCAGAGGAAGAAGATGAAGAACAATGAAATGTTTGTAGAGGAAGATTACTGCTTTTTTTTTTCTTGATTTACAATGAAACAAATACATCACTTAAATAGAGAAATCCTAGGCTATTAATATCTACACATTAATAATAGATTTGCTTAATTAAACTCTTCCTAAAATAACGTTTGAATCATATTTCAACACCTCCCCTTGATTCAAACTCTCGCATTCCAATCTTCTCTAAAAAGAATTGATGTTTTGCTGAACTCAGTGCTTTGGTGAACAAATCTGCATCTTGATCATTTGTTCCACAGAACTTTAGAACAATTTTCTCCTTAGAAACCAACTCTCTAATGAAATGATGTTGCACTTCAATGTGTTTGGTTCTGGCATGAAATGCTGGATTCTTGGTCATTGCAATTGTTGACTTGTTGTCACACCATAACTCAGTAGGTTCATCTTGTGCGCAACCCAAATCTTTCAGCAACTTCTTCAGCCATAATGCTTGTCTTGCAGCTGATCCTGCCGCAACATACTCTGCTTCAGAAGAAGATAATGCCACTGTATCCTGCTTCTTTGAGCTCCAGGTGATTGCTCCTAAGCCAAGACAAAAGACTGAGCCAGAGGTGCTTGTCCTATCGTCAATGCATCCTGCCCAGTCACTATCAGTATGACCCTTTAGTTTGAAATCTTCGACTCTTTCGTACCAGATTCCATGCTTGACTGTTCCTGCTACATATCTGAGTATTCTCTTGGCAGCTCCAAGGTGTTGATTGGTTGGGATATGCATGTATCTTGACACCACACTCACACAATAAGCAATGTCTGGTCTTGTGTGCATGAGGTAGTTCAAGCCTCCTACCAAGCTTTTGAACATCTTCTCATCAGCTTTTTCTGTGCCATCTTCTCTCTGTAGCTTCTCGTTGGTGTTCATTGGAGTTTTTGCCACCTCACAACTTTCCATGTGAAACTTCTTCAACAAATCTTTTGCATATTTTTCCTGACATACAAAGATGCCACTCTTTCTCTGCTTTACTTCCAAACCCATGAAATATTGTAGAATTCACAAGTCTGTCATATCAAATTGCTTCATCATGGAGAACTTGAATTCATCTAGTAGTGCTTGTGAAGAGCTGAAGTATATAATGTCATCAACATATAGACATACTACAATAAACCCTTGCATACCTTTCCTTTTAATATATAGTGTTGGCTCATTCTCACTTCTTTCAAACTCATTTTGAAGAAAGAATGCATCTATCTTGCTATACCATGCTCGAGGAGCCTGTTTCAAACCGTAGAGAGCCTTCTGCAACTTGTACACTTTGCTCTCTTCTCCATTTTTGACAAAGCCTTCAGGTTGCTCAACAAATACTTCCTCTTGCAGTTCTCCATTGAGAAACGCTGACTTGACATCAAGTTGAAACACTTGCACTTTCCATTGAGCAGCTAGTGCAAGCACAACTCTCACAGTTTCAAATCTTGCCACCGGTGAGAATGTCTCTTCAAAATCTATCCCTTCTTGTTGAGCATACCCTTTAGCCACCAATCGTGCCTTGTATTTCTGAATGCTTCCATCTGTGTTGTACTTTGTTCTGAATACCCATTTCAAGCCAATCACATTCTTCCCTTGAGGAAGATCTATCAACTTCCAAGTCTCATTCTTCTGAATAGACCTCATCTCTTCCTCCATTGTAGCTTTCCACTCACCTTTATCATTTGCCTCATCGAAGCATGTTGGGTCTGTACCAATCAAAGCAAATCCACAATTCTCATAAATATTTGCTAGAGATCTGAACCTTCTTGGTGGTGATTCACTTGAAGAGCTTGAAGGAGATGAGCTTTGGCTTGATGAGTTGTGATGACTTGATGGTGTTGATGGAGAACTCTGAACTTGCTCGTTGTTGTCTGTCACAGTTGGCTCCCCCACCGAAACATCAAGAGTAATGATTCTCTGATTGCTTGTGCCAATTTCTTTTTCTTGCCAGATCCATTCTGCATCTTCATTAAATACCACATTTCTGCTGATAATAATCTTTCCACAGAGAGGATTATATAGCCTATATGCTTTGGATTGAACCGCATAGCCAATAAATACACACTTCTCAGACTTATCAAGTTTAGTTCTTAAATTAACCAAAGCATAAGCTATACAACCAAACACTCTCAAGTGACTTACTGATGGCTTATTTCCTCTCCAAGCTTCTAGTGGAGTCATATCCATGATAGCTTTTGTTGGAGAAATGTTGAGGATGTATACAACTGTAGCCACTGCTTCACACCAGAACTGATTCGGCATCTCTCTTGCTTTAAGCATGCTTCTTGCCATCTCTACAACTGTTCTATTCTTTCTCTCCGAGACTCCATTTTTCTCTGGGGTATACGGTGCTGTTAACTTCCTTCTTATTCCCTGTTCTTCACAAAATGAAGAGAATTCATGTGAAAGAAACTCACCACCTTGATCTGTTCTCAAAGCTTTCACAAAGTTGCCGGATTGCTTCTCTACCATAGCTTTGAATTTCTTAAAATTCTCAAAGGCTTCAAATTTAGCCTTCAAGAAATACACCCAACTCATTCTACTGTAATCATCTGTAATGAGTATAAAGTACTTACTCCCTCCAAGTGATTCAGTCTACATTGGACCACATAGGTCTGCATGCAGAAGCTCAAGACATTCACTTGCTCTCCAAGCTCTTCCACTTGGAAATGGACCCTTGGACTGCTTTCCAAATAGGCATCCTTCACACAACTCAAGCTCACCAATTTTTGGCAAGCCTTGCACCATCTCTTTTGTGTTCAGCAGCTTCAGACTATGCACATTCAGGTGACCATAACGCAGATGCCACAACTTTGCATCATCATCTCCTCTAACTGTCAAAGCCCTACTCATCTTGGAAGATAAGTTTAAAGGAACATTCTATTTCCTGTCATAGGAACTACCACAATAGTTTGGCCATACCTCTTTTCCTTAATGACACATGAGTCATCTTCGAACATAAGTGAATAGCCAGTACTTTGTAACTGCCCAACACTTAACAAATTGTGAGCCAAACCAGGCACAAATTGCACATCGTGAAGCAATTTAATATCACCTCGCACAGTTTTGATAGCAATTGTACCTCTACCTTCGGATTGAAGCATCTTGTCATCGCCAAGGCGAACTTTGCCCCTTTGCGACTCATCTAGTTCCTTGAACAAGGATCTAGAGCTGGCCATGTGATTGGAGCAACCACTATCGAGATACCACATCCCGTTCGTGTCATCACTAATAGAAGAGAGAGCCATAAACAATCTGCTTTCATCTTCAACATTCTCGTAATAGTTTGCTGACTTTTGCTCACTCTCTGGCTTGCTCCAGCACTGCGTCTCCTTATGGCCATACTTCTTGCAATAGTAACACTGGATGTTGCTCCGGTATTGTCGAGAATCACCATTCTGTCCTCTATTTGAGTCACCATATTGGCTTTGACTCGATTCTCCATATTGACTTCTCCATGTATTACCAAATTGGCCTCTGCCTCGACCACCACCACGTCCTCGGCCTCGAAAGCCGCCTCTACCTCTTCCTCTATTTCCTGAATTGTCTGATCTGCCTTTGTTGGAAGACTCTTCCTTAGCCTGAAAAGCCTTTTCTTCTTTCTGCTCACTAGACCTGTTAAGTCTATCTTCATGAGCTTGCAAAGAACTCGTCAATTCTTCAAACTTATAAGTAGACAGATCATTCGATTCCTCAATTGCAACAACCACGTGATCAAATTTCTTAGTTGAGCTTCTCAAAACCTTGCTAACAACAGTCTCACAACTTAAATTCTCACCATAAGACTTCATGTGATTAATAATTACGGAAACTCTTGACAAGAAAACTTGCACAGATTCCTTCTCTTGCATATTTAGAGTTTCAAACTCACGACGCAAGGATTGTAACTTAACGATGATTACCTTCCTATCACCCATGTACTCCTGCTTGAGAATTTCCCAAGCTTCATGAGATGTGGTTGCGGCTGCAATTCAAGGAAATATCTCATCATCTAGGGCTGATTGGATCATGAATAAGGCCTTCGAATCCTTCTTCCTCTTTTCTTTGAGTTGTTGATCAGGCTCTTCCGGTTGGTTATCTTCAAAGCCCTTTTCTACCAATTCCCACAATTCTTGAGACTTGAATAATGTTGACATTTTCAAGCTCCAAAAATGATAATTTACTCCTTTAAAAATTGGCAGTTGAGGAGTACCAACGTTTCCTGATCCATTGTTCTGCATTTTAAACAATTAATGTTTTCTCAACTCGTGTTTCCCTTGTGTATAATCTCTCACTTTTTTTCTCTCAATTCCCTGGATATAAACCCGGAAAAATGTGTTTGCTCTGATACCAATTTTTTGGATTTGTGAGAGGAAGAAGATGAAGAACAATGAAATGTTTGTAGAGGAAGATTACTGCTTTTCTTCTTCTTGATTTACAATGAAACAAATACATCACTTAAATAGAGAAATCCTAGGTTATTAATATCTACACATTAATAATAGATTTGCTTAATTAAACTCTTCCTAAAATAACGTTTGAATCATATTTCAACAAGCTCGCCGGAGCTCTCGAGCTGGGCCATCCCTCCCCACACTCGACTCTCATACCCTCTCCCCGACCATAAGGAACAAAAGGAATGGAATGGGCGAAGAAAAGGTAAGGGACGAAGCTCACCGGGGTGTTCGCGGATGTCGAAGCTTCAAACGGACTTCTGGGCATCATTGGAGGCTATCAATGGCATCTCGGACCTGTGTCGGATGAGGGTGAGTGTTATGGTAGGGCTCGAGAGTGGTTTTGGATCGAAAACGAAGGAGAATGGCTTACCGGAAGGTTGTTTCGTTCTTGAGTCGGCGGCGGACTTTCGGTGGCTCGTCGGTGTCGTCGAGTGCTCCGAGGGAGGCTGTTGTTGCTATTTGATGAAAGAGGGGGATGCGAGGGTGACAAAAATAATGAAGGGGCTCCAAGGCGTGGTGTGTGGCAGTGGTGTCGAGAGGAGGAAGTGAGGGTGTGTCGTGGTGGCCGGTTGACAGTGATGGAGGAGGGCTGATTGATGATGAAAATGAAAATGAAAGGAGGAGGGAGTACAGGTGAATGGAGATGACGGGGTGAATAAAAGGAGAGATAGAGTGTGTCGCCAGATTTATTTACGGGGAAGGGGATTAGCTTTACAGCTAGCAATAGGGGATGATTGGCATTGCACAGTCTAGTCATAGGGTGGCTTGGATGGGATGTGCATTAATTAGGAGAAATGACAACTAAATTATCCGGAAACAATTCCCGAATTCCGTTTTTTTTAGTTCTTAATCCGACGCGATTAATTTAAATTTAATATAAACATTCGAAACCGAATTAATTAACGAAGCCCAAAAATATTTCCAAGCCTCGGATATATAAGGCGAAATAAATTCATTTTCAAGTTCGAATCATAAGTTTATGGCGAGATTGGCCTCGAGAAATAAAATAAATCGATTACTTGAGGACGCAATTATTTTCAAAATTTTCCGGAGTCTTAGAACTTAAATGGAATAAAATACATAATCTATATAAATAATATTTTTAAATACCGGTCCTTACAATTTTAGTTTAAAAAAAACGCGCCATGGCGCGGGAATCGTACTGATTTTTTTTATTTTTTTAGTTTTTAAGATGGGCGATAGCAATATGAGTAAGGCACGAGGGTTGGGCAAAGCAAAAGTAATTAAGTAGTAACAGCAAGTTATTTTGGTATTTTATTTCCTATAAATGAGATTAGTCCTAAGGGAAATAATATTAATAGGAATAAATATAAATATAAGTATTAATAGTTGTTATTAATGTTATCAATGATAAATTTTAGACCGTATATATATTAAAAATAATATATATAAATATATATATTATTTTTAATATATATGCGGGACGGGACGGGATTTGCGGGATTTGAAAACCTCGTCCCGCGTCCCGTCCTGTGAAATTTTTGCGGGACGAGACCGAGACGGGATTTACACTTTTTTTTTTTCAAATCCCACCGGGATCGGGACTGGACCGGGATGGGCCCGGGAAGAGACCGGGATTTGTTGGATTTGTGCCCACCCCTAGAATTTGATTTGAGAAATGGAATTGGATTTAATAAAATTTAAAAGAGGATTTTGGGAAAATATCCTAACCTTGTCGGGTTCGTTTTGAAATACTTGTCTTGAGGATTTGAGCTTGGATTTTAGGAAAAAAGAATTTTGACGAACATTTTCCAAGGTCGGAATTTCTAACTATTTGACTCGGATTTTGAAACGGTTTTCGAAACTAATTTGGGAACTTGATATGATCGGTGACTAACTAACATGTTGATATGATTGATTGACTATTATCATGACTTGTGTGGACTAATGGCATGATGAGTTGACTAATAGCCTGATGAGATGTTAAGTTATGTATCATTTGTCTTATCGCTTATGAGCTATGATGAATATGGTGAACTTGAGATAAATGGCTATGCGGATTGTTATTGCAGAGATATGAATGTGGCTAAATGGAATGATGAGAATGATGCGGTCTTACGGAATGTGGGAATGAGATGAATGGTTGAACTTGACGGAATGATGATTGCAATGTGGTTAATTCCATTTAATGATGCGTGCTTTGAGTGCTTGAATGATTAGACGTAGACTTATATATGTGTTCTAATAAGTATCTAGGTGATACTTTGTGATTTTGATGGATGTATGTCAGATCTTCTAGTATGTTGTTCTGCATAGCCTGGTAAGTCTCTTTGGAGCTTACTCAGATTGAAATAGAGATATTCCCTACTTTATGTGCATGATATACTAGGTGCTTGCATTCATGATCAGCATGCCATGTAGTACCATGCTAGGTTGCAGTGACTGTTGATCATTCTATTTCTTTATGCGTATGTAAATAGAACGATCGTTATCTGTGAAGTAACTAGAGTCTTTGCTAGGGTCATAGGACGGCCCAGTCCCATTGGGTCCCGTCCTGAGTCAATCGAGTCATATGGAACTTCCTTGACATATATTATGAGCATGATTGCGAAAGCTGCCTACGGGCATTGTAGGCCGCCCGATATACTATAATGGAATGCATTCACGAACTGGTCAGTCTCCGCCCTATCGGGAAGCGGGGTGGAGGTAGGAGAGGGATATACCACTTGGTATTCTGTGCTAAGGCCTTATTATTATTATGCACTTGATCTTAGAAGCATGTTAGTGTGTTAATGTTTCGATTTGCATCTAGAAGCATCTTGATTAGATATAGCGTATATGTGTGCTTAGGGCCTGGATGCAGAGCCAAAGTGGGCATCGACCTGATCCTGCCCACTATCAATTTGTTTTAGGTATCCGTTATGCTTACTATTATTGATGCTGATTTGGCTCCATGACTGTAGGGTCTAACATGGCGGAAAGAGAGAGAGAGTTGAGACTCCGACTTCATTAATTTAATTACGGTTTGGACTTACCTAATTGGATCCTGTTTTGACCCCGCTCCGTCGTGGCAACCTTATGTATGATTTTGGAAACTTACTGGTTGTATGGTAAATGGATTTTATGACTTAGGCCATAGGGCATGTACAAGGGACTTACCCCGGGGATTCCAACGGTCCCTCTCGGTTTTTGGATATGAAATCCCACCTTTAAAGCAAAATTGTTGATTTCAAACCTTCAACCAGTACTCGGGGCACAAAATCCTACCGAGAGGTTTCATCCATCGAAACGTAACCCGGGAATCATGATCCCGAACCGTTACAATCTCCATGTCAGTGCTGGAACCATTCACTTCTCCCTTCCAGACCTTTGATTCTAGACCTTTAGTCAGCTTCCATTTGCCTCCGCCATTTTGACAAAAGTAACCATCATCGTCTAGCTTTCCAGTTGATATGAGGTTACGTCTCATATCAGGAACATGCCTCACATCTTTTAGGATGAGCTTGCATCATGTGTTGGATGTGAGGATAATATCTCCTCTCCCTATGATCTTGCTCCATACATGATTTCCTATCAGGACGATACTGAAGTCTCCACTTCGGTAGGATGACAAGAAGCTTTTGTGTGGAGTAACACGAAAGAAGGCACCAGAATAAACAATTCAGAAGATATCATTACATCCAATGTTTAGAATGTTACCTCCTTCAACGAGATATGAATCCTCAATTTCATCAGCCATGGCGGTAGTACTCCTTTCTTCTCGCTTCCTGATGGGATTGATCTGGTCTGGCTTCACGTTTCTGGCCTTCTGATCTCTCTTGAGGATGTGACATTCTTGCCTCTTGTGGCCTGGTTTGCCACAGTAGTAGCACGTGGCCCTAGTGCGTGACTTGGACCGCCCTCGAGACTGTTCTCGGTCTCGGCTTTGCTTCCGTCCACGGACATCATTACTACTCCAATTGTCAAGGACATTTTCCTCGGAGTGATTAGTTATTCCTCTCTCCTTCCTCCCAGCTTCTTCATTGAGAAGACTATCGCAGACGGTATCCTTGGTGAGCTTCCCGTCCGGTGATGAATTTCATAGAGTAACTACAAGAGTATCCCAACTCTCTGGCAGAGAGGTGAGGAGTAGGATGGCTTGTAACTTATCATCGAACTCCATATCTATCTTACTTAGCTGATTGACAAGCCCCTTGAAATTATTCAAGTGCTCAATCATGCTTTGGCCATCCTTATACTCCATCTTCACCAACCGTCTAGCTAGGAGGGTCATATTATGAAGCGATTTTTTTTGAATCATGGACTCTAGCTTTGTCCACAATTCAAAAGAATTTGTATAATTAGAAATATGCTAAAAGAGAGTTTTATCGATTTACTTACGAATCATGGCGACCGTCTTCCGATTAAGGAGATCTCACTCCTTATCGATCTTTCCTTGAGGCTTGTCTTTGTTGAAGACGGGTTCGTACATGTCGTTTCAATAGAGATGATCCTCCATCATCGGCTTCCAATAAGAGTAGTTGTCTGCCGTGAGCTTGAACAAATAGATCAGATGCTTATGCTTGTGAGTTTTATATTTGTAGACGAATGGTGTGATCCAACATAGGTTGCACTTGCGTAAGTTTGGGCGAGATGTAGTTCCAGACCATAGAGTCATGCAATACATAAAGTCGACATGATTCGAATGCATCTACAAGCTTGGTTCCCAGTTTGAGTTAGACAACGAGCTAATAACGACGCTCATAGAAAGATGGAGACCTGAGACCCACACCTTCCACTTCAATGTTGGGGAGGCCATTATCATGCTCCAAGATGTTTCAGTTATATTGGGGTTACGTGTTGATGGTCTGGCAGTTACTGGATTTGCATGCTATGATTGGCCAACTCTCGCTGAAACATTGCTCGGGCAAAGACCCCATCTTCGTCAGCAACAGCTAACGAGTGGGTCCCCAGCCAACACAAGAAACGCGGTTTGGGGCCGCGTTTCTAGTGCTAGATAGACATCTGTATTATATTCTTTAATTTTCTTTTATTTTAAAAGAGAAACGCGGTCCTAGACCGCGTTTCTTTCGTAAATTTCTAACTTTCTCCCGGGCGCCAATTCTCTCTCATGTTGTATGAATAAAACGCGGTATGGCTCCGCGTTTTTCTGTCCCACCTGCAAAAAATGAATATTTCTGTAATTAGTTTCAAACATTGAATATTTACGTAATTATTTAATTGATTATGAATATTTCGAAAAAAAAATCTAAAATATTAACTTTTTTATAAATTTGTTTTTATAAATTCATTCTAATAGTATGTAATTATTAAAAATATATTAAAAAGGCTAATATTTTATGTAATTTTTAACACCTCAAAAAACGTACGAGGAATCACTTCCCCTCTCTGCCCTTATCATTTATCAATGAAGGAAACAGATGACTGATCTGTGATGCATTGCCATTGTTTGATTGGCATAATATGATTTCCATTATAGTTTAGGTCTTGAACGAGTAGAATATGGTTGTGAAACTGTTGCGACCGTGTACACGAACCCCAGTCATCGATCCGAGTCAGACTTTGATACGTTACAGGGAAATTGTACCTCATTTACGACTCGCGGGTTCCTACATTATTATTGTGTTACTTAAGGATTGCCAATGCAATATTGCGTTAATTCATGTATTCTGCTATGGTGGTGGCATGGCAATCTGTTAATATCATTGCTGATGGACAGGTGCCTATTTTGGTATGATCGATCTCAACTCATGTCTCTTACTCATATTTTATTTTTTCTCAAGACAACATACCACTTGCCAGCAGACATGCGGTTTCAGGAATTGTTTTGACAGTTATTTTAAATTTTTTATGTCACCGAAAGGAGATTTTTAGTTACAGCTGGTTTAGCAAGATCCTGAGGACAAACTTCAAACAGATCTTCTGTACATTCATGTTCTTCAAAATTGAAATCTCCAGTAATTAAGACGGTGGTTTGATGTTTTCTTGATACTGTTGTTTTTTTTTCCCTTTACATTGCGTGATTATATCTTGTGGCGACCATGTCCTGGAAGATGAGGTGATCGGCGTTCGAGGCTTGTCTTTCTCAAATTTAGATCGTCGTGATTCGGCTTGAGTTTCTCATTTCGGTTCTAAACTCCAAATATGAGATGATCATATGTTTCTCGATTTTAACTTCTTTTTACCTGAATGATCGAAACCGGCCAACAGTCCCTGATAGAGTATCGAAGGCAATGTGAGGAATTTTTGGAGACAAGATGAATTAGAGGAACGAGAAAGCTGAAGTATTAATCGAAGCTTCGCAGAACCAATTCAAGAAAGCACTGATCGAGGGTTCGAGGTGCTTGCGGATAGTGTTTTTGGGAAGTTGGCCGACGAAGACGGGGATGAACCAGAGCTTGTACAGAAGGAGCAGATCGATCACAAGTTTAAGTCAAAGAAATCAACCCGAATATGCACCTGCAAGATCCGAAAGATCTTCAAAGGTAATTCCTCCTCCTTTGCAAGACGTAGTTGCTGAAGTCGCATCCAAAAAGAGTTGGGAAAATTAGTCGAATTGTTGAGTGAATTGATTGAAATCAGAGATTGGCGAATGGTTGGACAAGTAGCATGACTGATATTGGGGTGTTTCCAATGGAATTTTTATTTTTTAGAACCCTATGATGCACAGAAGCTATTTGTAGAAACACCCAGAGAAGGGTCTTGCAGATTGCATTCCGTTAAAGAGTACAAGATTTGTATGGCCGGCTAAGGAAATGAGATTGATTGTTGGAGCTGATCGGGGATCGATCGCCATACGTGATAAGTTTTGACCCGGATGGGTGGCAATAATCATGGTACGTTGTCTTAAGTGTAGTTGAGGAAATTGGGTATAGAAATTAGATATTTGGGATAATTCTAATTCTTGAAGAGCATCATATATGCCAGGGATAGTCCCATCATGGGGCAGTCATTAGCAGATCAAGAATTTGATCTCTCAAGTCCTTAATAGAATGGCATTGCCTTTGATAAGAGGAATAGCTAGCATTAATAATGTTATTGATATCCAGTTGAGACCATCTTTGGCATTTGTTTTCTATCCAGGAAGATGTTTTGTGGTCCAAACTGAAACTATATATAGAACAAGTTAAGGGTTGAAAAACTCTCAAAGAAGGGAAACTCTCAAAGAAGGGAAAAATAAATTCAGATAGGAAGCGGGTGGTTAGAGAGAGAAACTCTCAAAGAAGGGAAACCTTCTTGCCTTCCCCCTTGCATTTTCGAACTCCGACCACCATAAACGCCAGCTCTCCAGCAGCTTCTAAGCTACCGGCGAGCACATCGATCCTTTCAAAGTGGTAACGTCTATGGTTAATGGGTGAAAACTAAGTCTCTCCCTCCCACCGACAATGTTTTCCATGGAGACACCTGTCCACCACCGACCCAGTAGCTGACCACCGCATTAACTCTCGCCACCAACTACGCTTACCCTTCCAACGACCACCACATTTACCTTTCCCACTGACATCCACATTAAATTCCACCCGAAACCTGGGGTTGACCTCTTTATTTATATTTGTTTATACCAAAGCTACACAAGAGAGAGATTTTCTGTTTGTATTGTGCCCCCGGCGGCGGCGCCACCGCGCCCAAGCCGGAAATAAAGCCACAAAACTCCCCCTGCAAGCTAGACGAAGGTACCTGCCAGCGCTGACAGGTTACCGTTATACATATAACGGTCAAATTCTTCAAATTTTCGAACGTTGGAAGCTTTTCTGACACCTGACAACAGAAGCTCTAAGGAGGTTTCCGGCGACGGATCTTCAAATCAAACGCCTCTTCCGGCCTCCTAGGCTCCTTAGTACCTCTCTATCTTGAAAGAAGAAGGTTTGGTGGAGTAACGATTAAGTTGGGCGTGCCCGATACTTATCCATGAAAGATGAACAGTAACCAGCTCCTCTGAAATTAACGGGAAGGCCCCTTTTTCACTCTCCTTTCCTCAAATTGAACCTAGATCCAGTCACCCCTCTCCTATTTCTACCCGTAACGTTGCAAATTGGGAGATTGGGGGACACCAATGGAAACGCCTAAAGTCTAGGGTTCGATCAAACCCCAGCGTTTACGAGGATCCCTGGACTGGCTACCATCCTCAAATTGAACCCAGTACCGTGCTCCTCTATCTAGTCTCGGTTATAATCCTTACGAATTTGGTAATTGGAGGAGCATTTGGAAAACGCCCAATCTCTGGGTTTCTGGAGACGTCCGAATCAGAAGGAAAGAATGAGCTCCCCTCTCCAGGGCAAACGGGCCATAAACTACACTCCAAGCCCCAGTTTGGAGACTAAGCAAGGAGGCACACCATCGAGAATGACGGTTTTAGGAACCATCCCAAAGCTCAACACAGCTCCTAGGCCACAAGGA
This sequence comes from Persicaria tinctoria, assembly GCA_037127255.1. Taxonomy (NCBI): domain Eukaryota; kingdom Viridiplantae; phylum Streptophyta; class Magnoliopsida; order Caryophyllales; family Polygonaceae; genus Persicaria; species Persicaria tinctoria. The sequence continues at coordinate 21,426,970 of JBANSL010000019.1, read as the reverse complement.
AAGACCAGTGAGTATGGTGCAAATGCTGAACAACAACCAACACCTGAAGGTTCCTTTTCTTCTTCTAATGACCAACTCCGTATTTCCCAGGTATGCGACTCATCCGCCCTTCCCCCGGATCTTGCCGGGTCCTCTAGGATAGATTTAAATGCTTTTACTGGCTGTGATAGCAATAGAGATAATAATGGCTATAAGAACAACAATGCTTATACTGATTCTGAGCCTGGTAAGTCTGAGAAGGCTAAAGTTGTTTCAAATGCAAAGCCACCAACTACTGAAGCTATGTCTAATGTCTCTTCTGGAAATGTGCCAAATGTTGAAGTTATTATTGTGGCAAATGCTGATGGCTCAAGGGCTGATGTGGTGATTGATGATGTATCTACCGGAAAGGATCCCCCTAACCATATCTCCATCCAAGCTGAAACCAACTCCCCCATGACTAACACAAATGCAGAAAATAATACAGTTGGCAGAAGTTTTGATCAGGAACAACCTTCTTACCCAGATACCACTACCTCTGACCCTACCCCTACTGAAGCATATAAAAGGAAAGATCCCCAACCCACCAACACATCCACATCCACACCTCTCCAAGGTGCATGGGCTACCAGTACAAGTCTCACAGGTAGGACAGTGAAGGCAAGAAGTTTCAAATTGTCTTATGAAAGATCAGGTGAAGGGGATACTTTAAAGGCATGTAAGGAGGATTGCTTAAGTCTTGAAGAAGCATGGGGTTTCTCTCTAGTAGGATATGTCGTGGGTAGATTCCCTGGATTTCAAGCCATAGGGAAACTAAAGGAGAACTGGCCCAAACACCAATTCAATGCCCAAGGTGGTTGGTTCATGTTCAAATTTCACAATGAGGAAGATAGGGAAGCTGTGTTACTCAAAGGCCCGTTCACAGGACCTGGATACACCCTACTGCTAAAATGTGTGCCTGAACGATTTACTTTTGATAAAGCCATATTTTCTAGCCTACCAATATGGGTTAGATTCCATAAGCTCCCAACTGAATTCTGGACTCCAAGTATGCTACAAAAGATTGCTTCCAAGATAGGTGAGCCCATAATGACTGATGCCTACACTGAGCAAAGGACCAAACAGTTGTATGCACGGGTTTTGGTTGACATGGACTGCTCCAAGGAATTGAAGAGGATGATCAACATAGAATTTTCTGATGCCCCTGACCATATATGCTTTGTGGAATATGAAAATTTGCCTCCACGGTGTAACAGGTGTAACACATATGGTCATGAGACTGCAAAGTGTCCAGCAATCAGATCTACTGCAAGAGAGAAAGGGAAAAAGGTGTGGCAGAAAAAGGGAAGCTCTGCTAACTTACAAAATGCCTCTACCTCTGGTACTGTCAATGATCCCATCCAAAACCCTCAGTGTAAGAAAGACCCTCCTCCTCCTATGCCTCCTAGTTCTAATGCTTATAAAGGAGGAAGTAGGACTGAGACTCCCACTACAACCCCACCAAATACCACGCAAACTCCTGATGGCCAACAGCCTACTCCCTCTGCCCAAGCTGAAACACCTCTTGCACATACCCCTCCTAATAGCCATCAAACCCATCAGGAAACAAGGAACCATCCCTCTCCACCCCCTCCAAGAGAACCCTCAAACTCTGTCACAAAAAACGAACCTAGAGCTAGCCCTTCTGTCTCAAACTCCACAAAATCAGATGTCAAATCCTCTTTTTTTTCACCAATAAACCGTATCAATCTAACATACCAAAGGAAAAAAGCCTCCTCTCCCCCGCCCCCAAGGGCCATTGACTTACAAGGAACCCAAAATCTATATAGAGAAGCCACAAGGAGACATGAAGAAGAGATGAGGAGAATTCAAACCCAAAAGGAAACGGAAGCAAAGAAAAAGAAGAAAGTCGCTTTTGCTGAGGAAAACAGGTTCCAGATCTTGGCCGACATGGAGAGACCCACTACTGGAGAGGAAGGAAATTTTCACGGGCGGCACAACATGGATGGGCTCCAAATAATTCCAATAGAAGAGGTACATCCAGTGATGAAAGGTACAAAGCAAGAACAGGTGCAACCTACAAGAGATCATATGCAGATATCTCAACCTGGAGATAAAGGGCAGACAATGCAAAAAAGTGCAAGCAGTGATAGTGAGATTCTTGAGGTTAGACGAAGTTGCAGAGTTAACAAAGGGAACCATACTCAGAAATACAGCACAGAGAGAAGTGAAGATACCTATAACAGTAAAGAGGATGAAGGGCAACAGTTTGAAAAAGGGCCTAGCACCCTTGGGAGAAAAAAGAAATGATAATAGGCTCCTGGAATGTAAGGGGTTTCAACGGCTCCCTTAAACAAAAAGCTGTGAAGAAATTCCTAAGGGAAAAAAATATTAGTCTCCTAGGAATTGTAGAAACAAAACTGGAGGAAAGGAAATTAGAAGACATCATGAAAAAAGTTTTTCCTCAGTGGAGATTCATGCACAACTTTGAGTATAGCACAGCAGGAAGGATTGTCATTATGTGGGATCCTGCAAGGGTGGATTTTTCACACAAGAGAAGCACCGATCAGATGATAAGTGGACAACTGAAATGCAAAGTGTCAGGAAAAACATTTGAGTTTGCTCAGGTATATGGTTTACATACCATAGTAAGGAGAAGAGCATTGTGGAATGATATTATTCGGGAAAGTTACAGAAGGCAGGGACCATGGCTTATTCAAGGGGACTTCAATGCAGTAATGAGGTCCTGTGAGAGGAAAAATGGCAATACAGTCTCAGCATATGAGATCTCAGACCTATGGGATTGTTGTGCTCAACTAGGGCTCAAGGATGCAATTATGGCTGGACAGGAGCATACATGGTTTAAAGGTAAAAAATCAACGAAGATAGATAGAGTAATAGTGAATGGCAGCTGGGACAATTCAGATTACTATTGCAAGGCAACCTACCTTCCTCCAAAGGCATTTTGTGATCATAGTCAAGTAGTGGTGGAAGTGCTTCAGCAACAGGAAAGGAGAAAGGGGACTTTTAAGTATTTTAATATGTGGGGGCAACATGAACAATTTCAAGAAACCATTGCTACAAACTGGGTGTATTTTAGGAGAGGCTCTGAACAATTCTTGCTTTGCAAAAAACTGAAGAATCTCAAGATACCTCTAAAAGAGCTGAATAAAAGACATTTTTCAGACATTACAACTCGAGCAAGGAAAGCAGAGGAAGAATATGAAAGGAATTTCCAGGCACTTAGAGAAGATACTGACTCAGAACAGCTTCTACAGATTATGGAAGACTCAAAGAAGAAAGCAAGAAGACTAAAGGAAGCTGAATATAAGTTCAACTCTCATCTGGCCAAGGCAAGACACACGTTTCAGGGAGACAAGTGTACATCCTACTTTCATAGCTTGATGAAAAAGAACATGCGTAGAAATCATATAAGCAGCCTGGTTAAGGAGAATGGAATGGAAACTGTGTCATTAGAAGAGGTTGCTGCTCAATTTGAAAATTTTTACACAGGTTTATTAGGAACTGCAAGGGAAACTGGAGATATAGATATAAATTCAGTCATTGATGGAGGGGCAATTTTAAGGAACGAAAGACATGAAGCCCTCATCAAAGACGTTACTATGGACGAAATCAAGAATGCACTATAGGATATAGAGGATGAGAAATCACCAGGACCTGATGGATTTACCTCTAAATTTTTCAAAGATACTTGGGAGACAACTGGGGATCAACTCAGTAAAGCTGTGAGAGAGTTCTTTGCATCAGGCAAACTTCTAAAACAGATTAATCACACAAGTATTGCACTTATAGCCAAAACCTCAAATGCTAACACAGTTGGTAACTTTAGGCCCATTTCTTGCTGCAATGTTACTTATAAGGTCATCACAAAAATCCTTGCTAATAGACTAAAACCTGAATTAGGGTCCATTGTTTCCCCTGCACAGATTGGTTTCATTGAAGGGAGAGTTATGAGTGAAAACATAATGCTTCTTCAAGAATTAATCAGGAAATACTCTAGAAAGAGGATTAGTCCTAGGTGTATACTTAACTTAGATCTTAGAAAGGCCTATGACACCTTATCTTGGAGGTTTATTGAGCAAATGCTCCTGACATTAAAATTTCCTCTAGTCTTTATAGAATGGATCTTAGAATGTATAACCACGGTCTCTTTCTCCATTAATATAAATGGCATTATGCAAGGTTTCTTTAAAGGACAAAGAGGTTTGAGACAAGGTGACCCTATATCTCCTCTTATATTTGTGCTATCAGTGGATTATTTGTCTAGAGTGCTGAAATGTAAATCTCGGCTTCCTTCTTTCAATTTTCATCCTAAATGTGGTATGATGCAAATCACTCACTTAGTCTATGCAGATGATATAATCCTCTTATCCAGAGGAGACAAAGGCTCCATCAAAGTTTTGTTAGATGCACTTGAACATTTCACTGAGGTTTCTGGACTTGAGGTAAGTGCAACTAAATCTTCCTTTTTCATGGCTGGAGCAAAATCAGAAGATAAGGAATACCTTGTCAACAGATTGGGATTCTCTCCAGGGGAATTCCCATTCAAATATCTAGGCATACCCATCTCCTCAGGAAGGATAACAATTTCCCAGTTCTCTCCATTCCTTGATAAACTCTTAGCTAACATTAGTTATTGGAATTCAAAGACATTATCATATGCAGGCAAGGTGGAGCTGATAAGGACAGTGCTACAGGGGATCCAACCTTTCTGGTTCTCAATTTTACCTTCACCCTCTACTTTAATAGATAAGGTAAATAGTTTATGTGCAAAATTCCTATGGAAATCACACAGGGTAAGATGGAAAGATGTGTGCCTTCCAAAAGAAGAGGGAGGCTTAGGACTTAAAGACATGGAATACAGCCTTCCTGTCTAGGCTGTTATGGGACATATTGAAGAAAAAGGACAGCCTTTGGATAATGTGGATTCACCACCAGTATATACAACATGAAAGTATTTGGACGTGGGAAGCCCATAAAGTCAACGACTCTCCCTTAATCAAAAAGGTAATATCTATAAAAAATGAGTTACTAACACTTGCAGGATCGGAGGAACAAGATCAAATGCTGCTAAGCTCGTGGTACCAAGGGGGAAAGTTTAGGATTAGCGCAGCATATGAATTTTTCAAGAGGAAAGCAATGAAGCCTCCATGGTGTCCAGTGGTGTGGGATGCAACAATCATACCTAAGCACTCCTTTATCCTATGGCTAGCAGCTAAAAAAAGACTAGCCACGAAGGACAAAATTAAAACAAGGGAAGTTGACTTAGGTTGCGCCTTTTGTGACCAAGCAATTGAAACTCATGAACATTTATTTTTTTGTTGTAATTTTTCCTTCCACATTTGGTCTCAAGTAAAGCATTGGCTAGGCCTCTGGAGGGGAATGACCACACTGCAGGGAGCTCTCAAGTGGATGAAGAAGGAAGCAAGAGGAAGGAGTTGGCAATCCAAAGCGAAAAGAATAGGCCTAGCTTCCACCGTCTATCATATCTGGAAGGCTAGAAATGAGAAGATTTTTGAAGAGACTACAAAGAGCCCGAATGAAATCATCCATATCATCAAAACACATGTGTACAAGGTGCTAAGTCAAAGGTTTTCACTGCACTTCAGCGCTGCACCTATACTTCAAGAAGGGCTGATAAGTGAGGACTACACTAGAGAGACTTTTGAATGAAGAGGAATATGTGCACAACTGCCCCTTTTGCATCATGCTGTGCAATGATTAACAAAAGTCAACAACCAACATCAACTGCCAGACCCGAGTTTAAAGAAAGAAGTGTGTAGGCAACCTTTTGTCTCTTGTTGCTTCACCAATGTATTTGGGTACTCAGATTTGTAAAGCTGTCAAGAGGCAGTAATTTTTTGAAATTAGGGAGGCTAAATATGGGATTAGGGTGCTCAAAGTGTTAGGGTGGAACCTCCTTGATGGCCGAGCCGAAGGGGAGGTCTCACCTTAACAATTTTGAGGTGTGTGTCCGACTTCTGATAGCCAAGGCTTGAAGAGATAGGAACCACACATGGACATTGTCCCACACCCTTATGGTCAAATTAGGATGTGAGCCTTACTCACTTTAAAGGCTACAATAGAGCTAGCCTCGGTTGTAGCCTATGGTCCGATCAAACCCCTCATGTACATATTTAAATTTCAGCAATATATTTACCTTTAAAATCAAAAAAAGTTAAGGGTTGAAAATGATGAGAATGAGCTATATATAAGTCTACACTGAATCATTCATATATATATATTGTTGGTAATGAAAATATGCTGTGTAATTGGTAGCATATGGGTTTTTGATCCGGGTGGACAGGTTGATGGTGTTGGTAGGAGTAGTGGCTCGGCAGTTGCTTTTGGATTCGCGGGAATCTTCTTCAAGTTTAGGCACTATATCATAGCTCAAGTACTGTTGAGTGCAAGCAAAAGGCTGGAGAAAATATATGTGCTGTCAAACCGGGTAGCTACTAGCCTGCTATATAGCTCATCAATGGTGCTAAATTTGCTCCAAATAAATAGCCCTTGTACTGTGGGTATTTCTTTTATTTTTGGTTATGGCTGGACATTTTGGGAAAGCTAGCTGGGGCCTGGGGGAGTATTACTTCTATCATTTCTAAGTAACTAGTAGTTTTACTTTTATATTGTCATGTATATATGTTATGGTGTGGGATGTGCATACTTTGTGTTAAGATCTTAGGACAAAGCTTTTATAAAGGGTTCTTAATGTCATGTATAGAGATTATATGGGCATTAGAGATTAGTATAAATACCTCATTAGTTGTAATTAGAGGTATCATGGAATTATTAAGTGTCAATTACCTATTTTCTCTCTTAACCCTATCTCTCTATTTCCTTTACCTTACACAAACGTCTCTTCATCCCTAGACCTTCATCTTCTTCCTGTTATCTCCCCTTTCTCTATCAAATTCACTTGTTAATGCCCAAATTATGGATGGGACATAACAAATAAACACAAATAATTACCTAAATTGACAACAAAAGACACTAAAATGATGTAGTACAAAATAAACATGTAAAATAATGGAGAACTTAGGGAGTGTATGGATGTCAAATAATCGGGATTAAAAAAAAAGTAGAAGTAAGCTATTTTTATTTTTAACCATGTATGGATGTCAAAAATTATGTAATTTTGGTTAAAATTTTGAGTTAAAAAATAAGCTAATAGAAGCTGCTTTTTTTTTTTGTTTATTTGGTTTGAAATTACCATAATATCCTTAATAACAATCAAATAAACTCCACTTTTTACAAATAAACTCTTTTTCGTCTCATACGGTGTTTATATTATTTCATAATCTTTCAACCTTTATTTTACACCATTTTTCAATTTCAAATGTTTTTAAATTTTAGTCATTTTTTAAATTCCGTCTCATCCGGACCCTAAGTGTTATCAAAATACCCATACAAGCTTTACTTATCCCCAGATAAACCATGCTTTGACCTTGATGGTGTCTCAATTAGGGGTGTGCAAAAAAACCCGACACGACAGACACGACACGGAAAAACCCAAAATCGAAAAAACACGACACTAAAATGACACGAACTGAGAAAACACGGATGTAAACGGTTCGTGTTTGGATAAGGGAAATCACCACATGAACCGATTAAATAATTTTAATTTTTTAAAATTTTTAGGTAGGGTAGAATGATACTAGTAAAGATAGAGTCCCTGAAATACCAATAAACTCTGTTAGCTCAATTGGTTCCAAGGAAACGGAAGAATTGGGCTTTCGCAGTTCGAATCCTCTAGTTTCTATTTTATTCCTATAATTTTTTCCATCTATCCTGCCCTTACGCCTAACCCTATCCGTCATTTTGGGTTAAATGGTTTCGGGTACTTGACACGATTATCCGGTTCGTGTCGGGTACCCGAATACGCACACCCCTAGTCTCAATTCATATAAAAAAACAAAATATTTTTCAAGAGATAGTGAAAGAAACTTAGTTGTGGGTAGTACCCATTTGTCTCCGGTTCGAATCCTGGATAAGCCGCTATTTTTTTACGAATTCGAAAGAAACTTTTTTTTTTGGAGAACCAACCAAGCATATCATTCCATTTCCTTAAGTAAAATAGAACACACAGTGTCTGAAAGTGCATAAAAATAAAAAACAAGCATATGGCTCACAGGCCTAATTGCCGCCAGTTCATGCGCGACTTTGTTACCTCCCCTCTTAACATGGCTCCAAGTTACCGATTCGAAACCCCTCGCCAACCCTCTGATTGATGCAATGAGGTTGAACAACGCCCCCTTCCCTTGCATTCCATTCCTCAACTTCGACACAAGAGCCAAGCAATCAGATTCTAGCTGAACTCTTGGTACTCTTCTCTCCCTAGCCAACTGCAATGCCCATCTCACCGCCTCTGCCTCAGCTTCTTCAGCGCTGCACGTGCACTAGATTTCTCTTTGTCCCCCAAATAACATCTCCCCCAAGTGGTTTCGGCACACTATCCCAATAGCCGTCTGACCACCTACCGCCAGGCTTGCGTCGCAATTCAGCTTCAAGATGCCTTCCGGAGGCTTGGACCGTGTTCGGGGCTGTTCAATCTGCTGCTGCACATGTCGAGGTGGTGAGCATACTTCTCTGCGAGAAGCAAACTCCGGCAGCAATTCCTCAATCCCTTGAACTATCTCAGCCGGCTGTTGCAGCGTCCTTCAAAGATGCGCTTGTTACGGGCTCTCTAGATTGCCCGTGTCGTTGTCGCCCACACCAGTCTCTCTTCAACAGAACTGGTAGTGAATACGAGCTCAAAAGCTCCCTGCACCGACGCTGATCACAGCCAGAAACGCTCAGCCCTGGGGACGCGCTTCCACACTCCCCTTGTCGGCCTGCACTCAAACAGTGTGTGGTGAGGAGTTTCATCCTTCCCACACAACTCGCAGCACCCATCTTCCGTGGCAGCCCTCCACACTAGCGATATCACCTTCGGGATGGCCTTTAATTTCCATAAGGCTTTCCACGCTTTCTCCAGTTGGGTATGGTCAGATGTCTCTGCTGCCTCCCCCTTACCGATAGCCCTCTCTAAGAATGCATGGTACGCCGACCTCACTGTGAAGATCCCATTCTTGGTATGGCTCCAGACCAATTGATCCTTGTCCATAGCATCGACAAGTCTAATCTTTCGTATCTCCTCTATATCTCCCCCAGCAAGTATCGTTGGAGTTGCTCCTCATCTCATCGCCTAGCCGACCAGTCAATCAGATCAAGCACTGTCATTTTCGGGTCACCTCTAGAAAAATTCCCAATGACTTTGTAACTCGTCGGTCTCGGGATCCATTTGTCATCCCAAACCTTAATGTCAGCACCATTGCCAACACTCCAAATCAGCCCATCTACCAAGTCGTCTCTGCCACTAACAATGCTGCGCCATGTGTAGCTGGGGTTGTGCCCAACTCCATCCTGAAGAAGTGAGCCCTGAGAGAAATACCTTGCCTTCATCAGCCTAGCAAGAAGCGAATCTGGTTCCTGAAGTATCCTCCATGCTTGCTTAGCTAGAAGGGCTCCGTTGGAGACCTCCAAAACTCTGAATCCCATGCCATCCCTTGCCTTGGAATGACACATCCTCTTCCATTTCATCCAATGGATCTTGTTTCTGCTAGCAGTTTCTGCCCACCAAAAATTGCACAACATCATTTCGATCTCGCGACATCGCCCCGTCCGCAATAAGAAACATGACATCGTATATGTGGGTATAGCCTGGGCGATCTCCTTGATTAGGTCCTCTTTCCCCGCTCGAGACAACTTTTTCTCCTTCCAGCTCTTCATCTTCTTCCACATTCTCTCCTTGAACTGCTCAAAAATAATTTTCTTGGACCTCCGCACCATAGTAGGTAGTCCTAGATACCGCTCATGCTTCGACACTTCCCGGATACCCAGAATCTCCTGAAGCTCCTTCCTCCTATCCTCGTCGATGTTTCTGCTGAATGAGAGCTCAGATTTCGTGAAGTTTACCGGTTGACTGGATGCCGCTCCATAAGTATGGAGAATGTGTATAATTTCCTTACTCTGTTGACAGGTTGCTCCAAGAAACAAAACACAATTGTCAGCAAAAAAGCGATGAGAAATAGGCGGGGCACTAGGCACTATCTTGATGCCCTTCAATCTATTTTGAGCCTCGCTCACTCGGATCAGTCCAGACAGTCCTTCGGCACATATAAGAAAAAGATACGGAGACAACGGGTCCCCCTGGCAGAGTCCCTTTTGCGGAAGGAAGACCGGAGATGGTGAACCATCCATAAGCACTACAAAGCTCACCGTTCTTACGCACTTCATGACCAGCGAGACCCACATCTGAGTGAAATTGAACTTCCTCAAACAATGCTCGAGAAAGCCCCATTCCACCCTATCATAGAACTTATCCATATCCAGCTTAAGCGCCATCTATCCCTTCTTCCCTCCTCTCCGGGTCTTCATGAAGTGGAAGATCTCAAATGCCGCCAGTACATTGTCCATAATGAGTTTGCCCGGAACAAAAGCGCTCTGACTAGGTGCAATCAACTTCTCAAGCACCCTCTTCAATCTGATTGTGAGGACTTTTGACACTATTTTGTATAAAACATTTAGAGGCTAATAGGACGAAGATCTTTCATTCTAGATGGTGCTGTTACCTTAGGGATTAGAGTAATGAATGTGTGATTCAGCCCATCCGGTAATGGGCCACCATTCAGAATGTCAAGTACAATAGTAGTGATGTCCTTCCCGACTATATGCCAGCACTTCTGGTAGAAGATGGCTGGCATACCGTCGGGACCCGGAGCTTTTGTGGGATGCATGGAGAAAAGGGTAGATTTTACCTCTTCTATAGTAAAAGGACGCGACAGCTCCTGGTTATCCTCTTCCGATGAAAGGGGATCGATTCCTTGATAGACCGATAAAAGGGGCTCGATTCCTTGAGTAGCCGTGTTTGGATCCGTCAAAGCTTCAGAATGAAAAAGTTTGCCGAAATAGGTCATTTCCACCATAGTCATCCCTCCAAAGATTTCCGTTCAGTACCATCATGCTCAACAAGCTTTTGGATCCTATTCCTTTTTTGGAGCCCCGAGGCTTTCTGATGAAAGAAACTCGTATTGCGGTCCCCACAACGGAACTCATTAGCTCTGGCACGCTGATACCACATTATTTCCTCTTTGTCCATAACCTCCCTCTCCCTTTGTTCCAGTTCCTTCCTCTCCTTGACCCGACTCCCATTCATCTCTCTCCCAATCTCCGCTAGTTTATTTATGATCTTCCCCAATTCTGCTCTCACTTTCCCAAACACCCTCATGTCCTAGTCTCTTAGATCCTCAGCACATCTCTCCAGCTTTCCTTTAACTCCCTCCATGGCTTGTGCCGATCCCGGATTCCGCCACCCGTTTGAAATGATTTCGGTGTAATCCTCCTCCTTGGGTCACATTGCCTCAAACTTAAAGGGTTTCTCACCTCCCTCTCATCTCCCCCTCATCTCACCTTCCAAACCGATCCGAATAGGGAGGTGATCAGACCCACATTTGCCCAAGTGAACAACAAGGGTGTTCGGGTGTCGATCTAGGAAGGCATTATTGCCAAAAGCCATGTCAAGCCTCTCCTGAATAAAGCCACCATCCTCTCTGTTATTATCCCAGGTGAATCTACTCCCTGTGAAAAGGATGTCTCTCAACCCACAAAACTCGATGGTCTCCCGGAACTCAACTAATCTATCAAAGCTTGTCCGCGTACCACCCCTCTTGTCCTCCAACGAGGTGAATAGATTAAAATCGCCCATGCAAAGCCAGTAATCATGAGGATCCTCATACAACCGCTTCATCAAGCTCAAAGTTAGGTGCTTATATTTTCCCTCCTACCACCCATAAATTCCTATCAATCTACAAACACCCCCCGGCTCAAGCCTCACCTGACTATCAATGTGATATTGAGTGAACGACACCACACTGACATCGCAGCCATCCTCCCACATTAACGCTAGACCACCCGACCTCCCAACTCCCTCAACCACGAAAACTCCCTTAAAGCCCAACGCCACCCTAACCTCCTCCATATTCTCTTCCTTTTGCATTTTGTCTCCATAAGAAACAAAACGTTCGGGGACTCTCTGCTCACTAATTCAGCGAGCTTCCTAACTGCACGGGCCTTCTCCCAGTCCCCGGCAGTTATAACTTATGCAATTCATGGCTCCCAACGGAGGACATTATCCCCGGTCAATATAGGTATGGTGTTGGTCTAACTTGTTTCAACCCTCCTCCTCTTTTCACTATCACCTGCCACCGACTCCCCGATAACTTGATCGACACTCATATAGTCCTCACTATTCCTTACCCCCTCTTTTGTTTTCGTCCCAACATTTCCCTGAGGTCCTATCTCCCCCTCACTATTGGCATTAAGCCCTTCCCCACCTCTTGCCGCCCTCTTCCACTTCTTCTTTGGCCCTATGCTGCTTTCTTTTCAGCTGTCTTTCCTTTGTCTTTATCTTTATTCACTACCACCATCTGACCTACTAGATTTTCCTCGTTTGCAATATCACCCCCCTCTTCCACGGCAATACGGACCCTATCAACCCCTTGTAAAACTTCACCCGCCTCTTTAGACAGTTCTTTCACCCCCAAGTTTCCTTTTTCTTGATCCTCAATCTCCCTCTCCTCGAATATTTCAATCAAGGTTTTCCTCTTCCCTTTAGTGAATTCTCTACCAATCTTGTTATCATCCCTCCCTCTCATCTTATCTATCACCTCCCTATCCGCCTCCCTCTCCGAGCTACTCCTATTGCGGAGAATTTTATCAAGAGGTGCCCTCAACCAATCGCCGTACTCCCCCCTATAGTGATCGTCATCAACCTCAGTATCACATTCAGCCTCTGTATGTCCCAACTGCCCACATGAGTAACAGAAATTCGGCATTCTTTCATATTTAACTTCAACCCAGATCTTCTTCCCCTCAATAGTAACCATGATGCCCCTCCTCAAAGGCTTAGTTATATCGATCATCACTCGCATCCGGATGAACCTGCTACACGACAGAAGTTCCTCCTCATCCATCTCCAGCACCCCACCGAACACTTTCCCTAACTTCATTGCCATCGGTTTAGTATAAGCAACAAGAGGAAGATCATAGATCCTTACCCAGAAAGCCGATTTCGTGAAGGATATGACGGAAATTTGCTCCATGCCCGGCTCTTTCAACATCACCAAGGCTCGATCAAAAGACCACGGGCCGCCGTTGAGGACCTTATCTTTGTCCTCTTCATTGCTGAATTGATAACTATATAGGTTTTCTTTGATTTCCCGGAACAAGAATCCCTTTTTAGTTCTCCACGCACCTCTCATAGTAGCCTTTATGGCATGTGTGTTCGGAAACTTCTTCGTCAAGACACTCCCTATCAGCGACAATTTGCTGTGAATTGATTTCTCCTCCTTAACTGCTTCATCCCCAATCACCGGATTACATTCTTCATCAGTCAAGTGAATCGTTTTCCCTCCGCTCCCCATCCCTGTAATGACCTATCCCGGCGCGCTGAACACGTCGATCTCGAACGAAGCCAAACACGGTGAATCTGGCACTTATCGGCGAGAAGATACCTAGCTCCCACGGCCCTAAAATGGAGAGAAGCACAGACGAAACGATGACCACCAGGGGATGCCCGCCGTGATCGTCTGTATCGCCCTAGGGTTTTTACTCCTTCATGTATAGTAATTATTGACGATACCCGAAAGAAACTTAATTGTACTATCATGACATAATTATTATTATTGAATTTAACCAGTTATTTTTTATTTGTATGTGTAATTTTTTTTACTAATTTTAGAGATAAATTTTAAAAAGGGTAAAAAAATCACAAAGATAGTTTAACTTTTTTTTTTTAATGAGGATACCCTATCTTTGACAATAAACCCGAGGACGTGATCCAACCAACAAGAGTCGTGTACAGTGTCGGCCCATAAGCCAGGGCACCATGGGCGACGGACCTTGGCCCATTTTACATAGGGGCCTAACCAATAATGAAAAGCAGTATGGAAATTTCACGAGGTACCCTTGAGGTATGACCTAATTCACGCGGTATACAACTGTTTTACATATTTCATGTGGTGCCCCCGAGGTTCTAATTTTTTTTCGTGTCATGCGGTGCCCTTGCCGGTTATATTTAACGGACTTTCGTTAGTTGGGCTAAAAAAAAGGAAAATGATTTTCAATTAAATTGAAAACTAATGAAATGAAATTAGAAGCTGATGCTTCTATGAAGCAAAGAGGGTGAACAGGCGAGACACCCCGAGGAGGCGGATTGTCGTTTTTGGGGGAAGAGTCGTGGAGTTGAGTTCGGCTACAATGGGCTCGACGGTAGCGAAATACCTAAAAGAAAATGCACCTCTCTAGAGGAAGGCGACATAGAAGAAACGAGAAGAAGAGGAGGTTGCGACTGGAGGCTGAGACCGATGACAGGTACGGTGGGTGGAGCAAAGGCAGAATCTGTCAACCAGTGGGTGGATTCGGACGATAGGTATGTATGTATGCCTTTCAATTTGGATTTTTTTCCTCTTGGGAAATTTAGGGTTTCAGAAATATGTTTTGTTCATTGATTGTGCTTTATTCTCTGCTCCTAAAAGTTGTTTTGTTCTCTACTCAATTGTGGGAATTGGGATGATTGTGCAAAACCGGTGTCGAAATAGCGGTTGATTAAATAAATGTTAATTTACTGTTGCTATCATTTGAATTAGGGATTGCGCTTGGGGAATTGCCTTCTACTGCAGGGATTTGCAGCCTGTGAGCATTGTTTTTGCTATACAAAAAATATGTCATGGTAAATGCGATTTGGATACCATTTAAGGTTTTAAACTGAAGTCATTGAATCCATACACCATGGCAATATGGTATCCTTGTCCATTTTTATTTGAAAAAGGGTCTTGATATTCTATTAAACTGTCAACTAGTATATTGCTCTTTCTATACACAATGTTAATGTTGTAACTTTATTGGAAACTAAGTTGACAACTCTATGTCTAATTGAAGTAGAAAGAAACCATAAAAAAATACTTGTAGCCATCTCTTATTCCCAACATAAGCATCCTAAGTCAAATATATAAGAAAACTTCAATGTAAGATTGAAATAGAAACTAAATTTTAGTGTTGCTCAACTAAAAGTACAGAACTGTAATTTTAGAAAATAAGTTACATGAACTAAAATTTCAAAAAGTGAATTAGAAGATGGTTATCTATGGTTAATAGAACTTGATATTCATATGGTTCAAATTCTATTATGGATTTGAAGCTTGTTAAAAAGTCATAAATTAGCTCAAACGGTAGAGCATGTGCCTATGCACAAGATGTGGGTTCAACTCCCACATAGACTAATACAATGATTTAGACTTGTTAAAGATCTACACTACAAAAGCTCTATCAAAAATTTCAAAGCAAGAGGCTAATAAAATGTATGTGTGAGTTATGTGAGATTCGAACTCACATCTTGTGCTGAGCACAATGCTCTACCGGTTGAGCTAATAAGCCAAAATTTTTAAAGCAAGAGGCTAACTAAAAGTTCTATAGCAATGCCCAATTGGGGAGGCCATGTGATATGAACAATTTCCAAAGGGCTTATTAAACATGGCATTTTGCAACTAGTTATCAAGTCAGGTTTATCAAAAAAAAAAAAAGTTATCAAGTCAGGTGGAATTTAGATGGAAGTTTTGGTCATATCTCCTCCATCTCCAACATAAAATGTTAATAACAAGCAAATAAAGGGATTACAACTTACACATCAAAGTTTCCATCAACCGGTCTAAGAAGTAGGACACCATAAATGTCATTACATAATATAGTTTTCCATATTAAAAGAATGTCCTTTTATTTCAAGATAAATGCTAGTAGAATCTGATTTTGACCTCTCTTGACACAGGGGATGAGTCAAGAATAAGCAGGAATTAGAGTTGCCCAACGCAGGAATCGTGATAAAATTATTGATGGGAAATAAGCAATGTTTCAATTCAGAAGCAAAATTAATGTCACTCGCCTCCACTTGGCCCATCGTTGATGACAACCCTGAAGTCATCATCAAGGACTTCTTGTTTCGCCACGAGCTTTGCAGTGTATATCTGAAGGCAAGCACTTGACTGCAAATTATATGGACTTGAGATTAATCAGATTAAGCAGCAAGCTAGAAGCATTCATAGTCAATCTCGACAGTTACGCCATAACACTAAAGCCCTTTTTCTTAAATGTGTACACGTAGAAACATATCCAATCCATGAGCAAACAACTTGCAGGAATAAGTTGTGATCAAGAATGAAAATTTACATGCATTGGTGGTATATGCTCTTGCCACTGAGCAGGTTAAGTGTGGAGAATATGAGGTGAGATTTGTCCCACATTGATTACAAAATGAATCCAAGCCTTGCATATAAGCCGGTGGGCTACCCCACCTAACACCAATTGGTTTTAGCATGGAACCCCACTTGGCTTGTGTGCTGGGCTTGGTTGGCGCGTTTGCGCTTGGGCGTGCGTGGCCCTCCATGTCGGATAACCCACCGTGATTTAACATGGTATGAGAGTCGAGGTTCGGCTGGGTGCGGTGCGGTCTTGGTTCCTAGTCTAATTGGCTAGCCGGCCTTAAGGCATTGATTTGTCAAGTGCAACTGGCAAATAATGCGTGGCTAGGCAGTTGCACTCGGTGGGCTACTTCAGCTAACACCAATTGATTTTAGGATGGAACCCCACTCGGCTTGCATATAAGCCTTGAAGTACTAGGTAGAAGGATGTGCTTTGCATAGCGTAGTTCTGGATACAAATTTGTCCCTCCACATCCACAAGCTGACGGCCCCGTGATCCCACTTCGCCTATTGAAGCTTCTTGATCTCTCCGGCGACGGTCTATTATGGTTCCCGGTGCTAGTCGCCATTTTCCTCTTCCCGATATCACTCCACTCCCACCACCTCTACTCTTTCTTCCTCGTGGTCGTCCTCGGACTCTTCCTCGACATCGTCGTGATCAGCCCCATCAAGCACCTCGGGTTGGCGCACTCGCCTCGTCTCCAACAAAGGAATGTGCATAGCGTTCACCGTCTTCTTGATCTTACCTATCAATTGCTGAGATTATCGCCGATTTGGAGCTGGTGAAGCTAAGAAATGGGAAGATTGTAGATCGGTTGATTGGAGATGTTGATGATAACGGTAAGATTGTCAATGTTTTTGCATATTGTATGTGTATTTGGGCAATGTTGACCTCGGCTTCTAGGGTTGTGCTTGGCCGGGATTTTGTGTTTCATGTCCTCGTCGGTGCTTGTCATGGTGTTATTCACGGATTGGTTGCTTACCACTACTTAAGGTTTTAGAGATACTCTGAGATCCCAGAGTATGCCTTTATTTCAATTGTATACGTGAAACATTCTGTATTTTTTTGTCCAAAGCTAATGCATTCATTATTCATTACATGGTAATACATTGCCATTTTTCAGATTGTTCCTTCCAGTGTTCATAATTTTTGTGACCTTCTGTTGCATCATTCAAAATTAGTGTGAAGTTAATCTATGGACAATTGAATATCCATACATGTTCATTATTGTGGTGTGACTTGTGATTTTTGAGTGCATATCTGTTAACTACTTGTAATGCTAGTATTACTGATTATCTTAGAATTGCATAAATCAATGCTTGTTTTAATAGCTTGTTGGAAAGGAAGAGATAAGAAAAGAACAGCTAGAGAGTGCCTATCTTGTTTGGATAAACCAAGGGATGGAAGCAACGGACTATACCCTCAAATTCTCTTAGATTTTAGACCGGTTTAACTTTGAAGAGTTTGAAATTTTGGAGGGATTTGTCCTCATTCCAGTTATCTTCAATTCTTAACTCAGAAGAAGGGAGCCCTGTTTGCAAAATCAAGTGCCACTATTATTGGATTGGACATTTTAAGCTCTTCTTTGGTGGCAAACTGTCAGTTTCAAGTGCTTCTTGGCTGCTTTGTTGTAAACAAATACTCCGTTAATATAATTTTTAGTCTTTCTACTTGGCTGACATCAAAAGAGAGGTTAGAGTTGCGAGTATTGTGGACAAATTGCGGGAGTCCAGACTACGCTGGTTTGGGCACGTCGGTAGGAGACCTGA
Organism: Persicaria tinctoria; assembly: GCA_037127255.1. Lineage (NCBI taxonomy): Eukaryota > Viridiplantae > Streptophyta > Magnoliopsida > Caryophyllales > Polygonaceae > Persicaria > Persicaria tinctoria. Next base: position 21,408,905 of record JBANSL010000019.1, on the reverse strand, counting down.
GTCGGCTCCGGTTCGTAGGTGTGAAATCCTAAATTTGGGAGAAATCCGTAGGGGTAGAGGTAGACCTAAGAAGAGCTGGCTGGAGGTTATCAGACATGGGGTTCTTATGGGACGGAGTTAATAAATTGACTAAAATTATAAACAAAGTAAAATTTATAAACTGTTGGTAAATGTAGTTAAAAATTTAAACAACAAGATAATCTCCGTATGGGGCGAAAAATAGTTTATTTGTAAAAAGTGGAGTTTATTTGGTTTTTATTAGGGGTATTGTGGAACTTTCAAACTAAATAAGATAAAATGGAAGGGGTAAAACAATATTTTTGTAAAATAAACCCCAAAATAAGCTTCAATCTGCAGCTTATTTTTAAACTCTTTTTTTTTAAATCATTTTAGTTTATTTTTAGCATCCATACAACAATAAACCTTGTTTATCTTATAAACAACCCCAAATGTTAAAATTTTAACAGCTTATAATTCTTACCATACACATCCATGATCTTATTTTACTGAACCTATCGGAGGATATGACTTCGGATAGAGACCACTGGATGAGAAGCATTCGAGCTGCTGATGTTTAGTGTCATTTGCTATGGTTTTGATTTGAGTTGTGCTCTCGTGCCATTGTTTACTTTCTTGCTTCTTCCCTGCGCCTTCTCTTCTATATTCCCTGCTGTCTTTGTTTCCTTCTTTGAGTCATACTGCTATGTGGTTATTGCCCTATCGTTCTGGGTCTACCGGAAACACTCTCTCGATCTATTCGGGGTTTGAGTGCGTACATCCTAACCCCCCAGACCCCGCTGTATAGCGGGATATACTGGGTTGTTGTTGTTGTTGTTTTTGGTTGTCCTTTCCAGTCTTCATTTTTACATTTACGAAGTAGGATAATTGCAGTGCAAGATGCATATTTGTTAGGGTTTGTCTTGTAATTTTCAAGTTCAGGTTTCAGATTTTTTTGGTACAGGTTCCATCAAGCCTCCCTTTTGCCTTTGTGCACACTCTTTTGTCATTTTTGCATCTCTTTCCAGCCTGGGATGTGCCCAATTTGTGTTCATTTTTCAGGTAAGAGTTTGAATCTTTTTTTAGGGCCACATGATAGACTTTGGACAGTGAGATTGTGAATATTGATATATGATTGTCCATTTAAAATTTGCCACCTCTTTGTTTTAACCTTTGCTTTTTTTCAGCCTATAAAGGTAACTATTTTGTTTTAGGTGCCAAATTTCCTTTTCTCTTGAAAGAGTTGAACTTTTAGCATTCTTTGAATAGATGAATTGTGAATCGTGAATGTATTTTCCACATGAAATGAAGTTATTCTGATGGTGAATTGGCAGAAATTAATTTTCTTTTAGTTTGGTATTTAGGTTAATTAGTTACCTTTATAGGCTATATAATATGCTAAAATTCCAAATTTTAGCTTTCTTTGAGCAAGTATATATTATTCATGGTTATTTGGCTGCAACAGATAATGTTTGTGTGTTTAAAAAGGAGCTTACATGGAATTTTTAATTTTAGTATGATAGTAAGATCTAGGAATGATTTTTTACTTGTTGATGGAGCTTTCATTGATTATATTTTTATGTCATGTGCAAGTTTGGAGCTGTAGATAAATCTTGCCACATAATTGGTGCTGAACAAGTTATAGGCTCAATGGATTGAATGTGATGAAAGCAAGGCCTTTTTATTAATGTTTGTTGGTAACAGAATCCATAGTGTACTCTGAGTGCATTTTTTAGTTAATCAGAACCTGCATTCTTGAAAACAAATAATGTACTGATGGATGTGTTTGCTGGTAAAGCATGGATATTGAATGGGGTATGAACACATAACATAAATGGATGTATAAACAGGCGAATCGTACATACTGAGGATACAAAAGATATGACTTTTGACTTGGAAAAGAACAGATTGTTGCTTGACAAGGGTGCTCGATCGGTTCAGCATCAGACAACATACGGTATGCTCGTAAAGCATGGATATCTTTTTATCTAGAGCTTTCAACTCCCGATTTGTGTAGAACATTTTACTTTCTACAACCATTAATCTGTTTGCAGTGCGCACTTTGGATAATGCTGGACTCACTATGCAAACTAAACATAATAGAACAAGTAATCTGAATGCATAAGTTTCTTAGGGCTATTCTGACAATTCCTCTGAATATGGTCGCGGTCGACACAGCGGTAGCACTTGTTCTTCCAGTCTCGAGCCCAGTGACCATCAATTCCACAATTGAAGCATCTTCCTGATCCTGGGAGAGGTCCCCTGCCTCCGTAATCACGTGAGCCACCTCGACCACGTGGCATCTAAATAACATCATAAGGGATATGTGAGCTTTGAAATAGCTACGCCGGAAACACAAATTTGCAATAGCACTACCAATATAGAAGATAAACAAGTTATATAAAGTTTGAATGAATGGAAGTGCTGCAAGAATAAAAAAGATCAAACTATTTATTTATGGAATAGTATTATGGCATGCTTTGGGAACGGTGGTAAACAGATACAAACACTTAATCCTCTTGAAACTTCCACAGTGATTCGACTACCATCGACATCCCCCGCCTGTTCAAACTGTATCTTGCAAATTATCAGGATATTAATAGAAAAGGAACTTCTGTTATAAAACAAGGCTTGAAACTTGAAAGAAATTAGATGTGGGATACGTACAACAAATGCAAAATCTCGCTTCATATCCACGTCTCATACTCTGCGTAAATGGTTGGCACAAACAGCAAGGCCATCATCATCATCACAAAACTACACAAGGGGTGACACCTTGCCCCTCATAGATGAACTAACTAAACACCACTTTGAGAGTTCCCAATCGACAAAAACACAATAAATAACAGAAAGAATCGCCAAAGTCTCTTATACATGGCAACAACACCAACTCCACCCAGAGCAAATTCTCACCACATGCCTCTTGGTTAGGCAAAAGCCCGCAAACCTTCACCAAGATATTAAAGTTAAACAAGACCACACATTGAGGTCTGCAATGTTCTTAAAACAAATATTTTACTTGTAAGTGAACCAACATCTTATATGGCAGAGAAGAAGAATCATGAATAAAAGTCACAGCACACAAATAAGATAATCTATCTGCAGCAGATTTAAAAACTGATAATGAGAAACAATAACTCCTACACTAAAATTTATTCCCTTTAAAAATACTCTCGTATCGACAAAAGATCTTCCAAATCACGGGTTTGAGTTCGTGAAGACAAGTGCCCAACATAGAGCCGAGTACCGCTATAACGATCATCATATCGAGGCATGTTGCCTGCAAAAGCAGCAAGAATACTAAGGGGTATTCAAACCATAGGTTCCATTCCAAAAACCCATGCCTATCTTAATATTGCACATTGTGTAAGGCCAAATATTTAGGCACACACAGGTTCTTCTCCATGTTCCATTTCACTTAACTAAAATGGGGTGCAAAAAGAATTTTGAACTGCAAAAGTTTCACGCGATTTTTAATACACAAGCAGATAATCTACTAACAGCAATCAGACACATACTAAAACAAAAAAACTCTCTAATCCAATCAAATCACAAGAAACGACTCACTCGTAACAGCTCAATTACGATCGCAAAAGCGATTTGGAATTGATATATCAACTCAAAATAAATTCAACATCAAATCTTTATATATAATAGAATATAGAATCCGCTTCTCTCACATCCAGAAAGAACAGAGGAAATGTATGATGATAAGAAACAAACAGTTTTCAATTTGTATATTGGAATCCAATAAATAATTTCAGGAATCCTGCTGTTCTAAAGTCTAAACTATGACATAAAATACTGAGAATTTACCGGGAGAATCCGCCTACCAAAGTGAAAGAAGATGATCAGCGTTATACCTTGAAGGAACAAAGTACACCAGAAATTCCCCCTGGATAAATCAAATAAGTTGATCGGCTTTATAAATTTAAGGAACAAAGTCTATTTGAGAAACCACCTAGAAAAGTCAAAGAAGATGATTCAGGAAACAAGTTAATGGAACAAACTCCATTGGAGAAAATACCTAGCAAAGTAAGGGAAACTGTAGCTGCCTTTGAAAGTAGTCTTCAGTTGCAGGTATCTTTCTTCGGCTATGTTATAGATACTTGCTTGATAAACTGATAATGCCTTTTTCCCTAGGGAACAAAATGTTAAAAGAAGTGTTTATTTACCAGGGATGGATGGGTGCAGCAAAAACACGGTCTGGCAGAGAAATAACAGATGGCCATTGTAAAGAGGAAACTCCAGAGAGTATTAGCGTTCAAAATGTTGAATCACTTGAAAACCGTGCAGAAAGGGTTTCAAAGAAATGGAAAGAACTTCCAACTTCTACCCGAGGTGTGAGAGAACCTATGGAGAATAGAAGCACTTCATTTGAGCCAAAAGATGTAGATAACATGGAGCAAACAAACAAAGGATGTATCAGCTGTGAAAGAATAATCATTTCAATACATGCATTAAGCTTAGTTGCGGAAATATTCAAGTTTTATTATTGATGAGTTATATTTGGTTTAATTTAATTTCCATTCAAGGATAATTAGGCAAGAGACCTTGTTGGAGAGAACAATGTCTCATCCTGTTGTCCACCAACCGGCTTTGGCCTCTGATTTACAACAGTTGGCTTCAAATTTTCATCATCCTCCTCCTCTCCCATATTTGCAGAGTTATGTAGATCCTCAGCAAGATGCTTTCAACAGTACAAAGTATCAGAAACTTCCATCTCAAGTGATTTATTCAAATCATCCTCATATGGTTGCAACTACCAGACTGGTTCTTCTACAACCACAGTTCCATGATAACGTTCCTCCTATTGCACCTCAGCGGTTCATTCCCATTTCACAAATTACAGTGGCTCCGCCTTCTTCCCATCCAAGTATTAATCCTAGCATGATGCCTATATTGATGCCGTGACATCAAGTGGTTGCAATTCCTGCTGACCAAGGCTACAATGCACACCCTGCACAGGTCCCTTCTGGAAGGGTTGCTGGCTATGGTTGGCACCAGGTTTCCACAACACAAGAGCATCTCTCCTACTCCGAAGTCTGGATACCTCATCAACAAGTTATATTACCCGAGCTTATACAGAAGATGGATGATTGCACAATGTGTCAGAAACAGTTGCATCATGCGTATTCGGATGGCATCGTGCAAGAATAAAGAGACAGCAGTGCAACCACCATTGCTTATGTAAATTCAATGTACCAAAGTTTTCGTCTAGAGGATGCTGCAAGATTTCAGCATGTTAACAATGTTTTTGTGCCTTCACAAGCAGATGTGATTGTTGTGTCGAGAAATTTGGAAAGACCTACTAAAGGGGGCAGGATTGCTTTAGACCATCCTAGGATGTAAGGCCCTCAAAACATCATGGGTAATGTTGGTCAGTCTTGTCCAGAAGATGGTGTTCAACATTTCATTCCACCTATACCAAATGTACGACAGGAGTTCTCGACGGCCAAATCTGCTAATTTGAGGCTGCTGTTGATGGTATACCTTTTGTAGCTACAAAGCCCTTGGTACATGAACCGGGGAAAGACTACATGCTGCCTGATCTCTTACAGAATGAATTAGTTGGCCTTACAGTTTGACACGAGCAGGTCAATCTAATCAATGGGATGCAAGGGCATCACAGGATAAGTCCACCTGAAATTCTCCGTGTTGACCAACCCATTAAGGATGTAGTCTTCACCCAATAATCTCAACAAATGGTGGAAAGAGAACCATTTTCAAACGATGCCTTCAGCAAGCCTGTACTGTTTTCTGAGGCTAATGCAATTCATCTAGTGACATCTCCTTCAGATCTTGAAACTGTTGTTGCAAACAGTAATGTCGTGTCTCCAATGGATGCCTCTAACTGGAGTGGAAATATCCAAGAGCCCACAAATACTCTATTCATAAATCAGGACCCCTGGAATTTCAGCCAAGAGCCTCACTACCCTCCTCCTAGGCCTAGTAAACTTGCAGCAAGAATGGAACCTTCTGCACCACGGGATTTTTACCATGAGAGCCAATTAGGCCATGAGCTGGAACCAAATGCACAACCACATATTTTAGATCCAGCTAACCAACCATTGAAATACACGATCAAGGATGAAAGTATAAATTCATACTTCTGCTTTGTCTGTGTTAGTGCTTTATTTGGGTTAATCCCTTTTCTGTTTACTTCAAATAGGCTCATCAGATGATCTCATCAAGAAAGAACTTTAGGCAACAGCAAAGGGAGTTGCTGCTTCAGTCCTCAAAATCTTCTCTGACATCTAGTGCTGATACCTGTTCTGATGGCAATTAAGAAATGGAACTTAGTAACAGCGATGTTGTGATACAGGCCAAACTGGATGTGTGTACAATATGTGGACACTGGTACTTCCATCTTGTTCCTCTTTCTTCTTTATTAGTCCTCTTTGGTATTTCTTTGGTCAGTGTTGCACTTGTGTTTTACTGATTTTCTCCTTAAATGAGCATGAAGGTTAAACCTGAAAAGGCAAATCTTGGCTTTCCAGCATCTGATGGGCTAGGAGGCAGCTTGCAGGTCACAATTGTGCATCTTTTACTGATTCACCATTTTCCGAATTATAAAAGTATAAGCCAGTTAACTAAACCCAGTAGTTTTATGTATTTGGTATTCTGTCTGCTATGAGATACAAACTTCAATAGCTGCCTCTTGAGTAGAAGGTAGATCACTCAACCCAATTATCTGTAACTCTTGGTGTATGTTGTTGTATTGCCTCTGAGGTTTGAAGCATTCGCTTTAAATTCAATTTTTAGTTTGATAAATATTTATTTTAAAATTTGGAACTACTGATATTACCCCTAATTTTTTTTAAAGGACATGTAAATAGTTTATATCAAACTAAAGTATTTCATTATTTCCTTTTAAAGACTTGTAAGAACCTGGTTATGGTAAGGCGATTGAACTTTATGCAGATTTTGATGGGTGGATTTCATCGATCATCTTATTTGCCATTTCAATTAACTCCTAAAGACTTTGATTTGATGTTTTTGTATACAAGGCAGTTTATTCAAGATCATTGGACCTTCTTTTAAGTCTCAGAACAGATTATATATATCTATACTTCTTAGGATATAAAAGACTATGACACGAGATGGAAATTTAGGATTCGCTAACTTGGATATTCGAGAGAAAACATAAACTTTGTAAATAAAAATTCAAAACTAAAAAAGTAAACCTATATTGACCCAATTAACCCAAAATCTCTATGAAGCATTTCTACAAACACCTTGAAGGCATAAAAGTAAACAACCATGCATAAGTTCATAACTACTCTCAGTCAATTGGATTCCTAACCTCAATTAAAATCAATTCATTAAACTAAAAAATCACAATTGTAGGTAAATCAAAGACGTTCCAATCAATTAGGCATTGATTACAAAATAAAGACAGAAATGAAGTAGGTAAAATAGTGTTTATTCAAGCCTGTTTAAGGTAGTAGTAAAACAAATCTGAGGATCAAAAAGAGATATAATAGGATATCATTTTGAGAGAACATGATGAATAAGGAGAAGTGCAATAAGAATGTGGTACATGTATAGGTAATCTATATACCATCAAACGGATTCCAAGATACATGAGAAGATCCAAGATTCAACTTTCTCCAGCGCTGATGTAAATGTGAATGTGTATTGCAAACCATCAAAGCTATTAGAAAATTCACCTCTTGTATCTTTCTTATTGCAGGATGAAGCTTTCCATGTCAACTTTGGTGAATTATTGTCACTTTTTTTTTTCAACTGTGTTCTTGTGTGTTGAAGGCCCATGAGAAGCTGGTAATTGGTGTTCCTCACAGGCTTCAGTTATAATTGCGCCTAAAACCACACAATTTGATAACCAGAATGTTAACCTGTAATAAGGAAAATGGAACATCAAAAACAATCCTACTGTAATAAAAATTTCCAAAATCAGATAATGCAACATGTTATCATGTTATCGCAGGAGACAATCTGTGAATTGGGATTTATACAGGTCGTTACCACATGTTCCTGTGTCGCACATGATGACTATCCCAGTCTAAAGCCTGAAGTTCATGAGAAAGCAATGAGCTGAGGCCTACGCACTCTACTGAATTGTAAATGTTCCGAAACCACACAAACTTTCTCTTTCCATCAACCCTCTCATCACGCAGCATGTCTTTCCTTGCAAGCTTTGCCACTTCTGTAGGAACAACAACATCCATTGTCACCAGACTGCTTTCTTGCCAGTTGGTGTTTTTGCACACAAAGATCCTCTCCCATCTTTGCTCCAGCATCATTTCATAGAAAGTCGAGTTCTTCACTTGATATTTCGCGGTTTTTTCCTTGACAAACACGAATGGGACATACCAATTGCCCACCACTACAAGCTCAGATGCTCCATTGGACCTCGAAAAGTCAAAGTGTGGGAAGTGTGCACGCAAGGAAGAGTCTATTATTCCATTGGCTTCACCCAGTGGGAAGCTCGTGGGAGCCCTTAACTTGACCAGCCATCCATGTCGCCTCAGGAAGCAAGAAGGGCACCCATCAGAAGCCACATACTTGGCCAAGAAGTTGGTATGCTGAAAACTTGAATTGTTGATAGGCATTTTTAGAGTCTAGATCTCCTGGTTTAACATCTTCAACAGATGTGCACATGAAACAGTTGGTAGATTCGTCTTCCTCCGAGCTCGCATATGCATTCTTGTGAAAAACCCGACCAAAACTCTCCCATCAGCATCATCAATTTGAATCAAGAAAGCAACAAAACAATCAATTCTTACCCTTTGTGAAAGAGAGCCTTAAAAATGGGATTCAAAATGAAAGCAGTAAAAATAGACCCATCTCTATGTAACCACAAATAAAGTACCTTAGGTGAATTTCATAGTAAATTGATCATAAAAAAAGGACAAGAGTGCTTACTCTAATATGCCAAGGGTGCTGTGAGAAGCTGTGCTGCCAATGAAAGCGCCTTGAAGGAGCCCCAAGCCACTTCCTGGTGCGAAGATGATGTTTTCTGGCAGTCCCTTCAGAATCATCTTTCTGCCAATGCCTAGGTTAGCTTGTCAATGATAGCCTTCTTTGAGTTGTGCATCATAAGTATGTGTTTGTGGTTCTCTCTCACTGCTTGCCAGATCAACAAAGTTCTGTTCCATATTATGTAAATATTAGCGCATTCATAATCCAATAAAAAGGGTCAAATTCATCTCAATATTTTGGGAACCAAGCTAGCAACAAAAGAAGAAGGAATGGCCAGGTTGATGTAGACTTCAGCATTGGTGTAAGCCTCTTAGGCCTTTATGAGAACCATGGGAGTTTCCAATGGTAGTAGCGACACCACATATTTTTCAACCTGAATAGAAGGAAGAACGGGCTTAATAATGAACATTGGAAATTCTAAACAAGATTCGATGTCAAAAACATGGACCAACTACAAACACAGTCTTTGGTAGCAGTAAATTTCTTAAGTGATAAACCAAAGCCTTAGCGTTTTACATTTAAAACCTATCTATTCAGGGATAACGAAAGTATAGGAGACCGGACGACTTGAGAAAGATGGGATGGTTAGGCAGTTGCAACTAAATATGAAGAAAGAGATTATATTAAATGAAGTTGCAGAATAAATACAATATATAAAAATTATACCAAAAAAAAACAAATTTGTTCAGTTCCCAATCTAGCAAATAAGCTCAACCAAACCGTCACCCTATTAGATTTAAGGTACTGCACAAAACACCCATATTAGTAATTTTTTTATTAACATTAATCCAGTAATAAAGCAAATAAATGGCGATAAAAATACAACACAGTAACTATAATCCCGGCCTTGGACAACACATCATGCAAAACTACATTGGCTACTTGTTTCATATTCGTATTTGGTTCTATTGAGCGAGGAATAAAAACTTGCAAAGCATTTCGGTTACGGACTCGTAAGAATGCAACATATAACTGGCCGTGAGAGAAACAAGGTTGGTGAAGGATCGATAAAGTATAACAAAGTAATATAAAGATACTCTAGAAGGGGGGGGGGGGGTTTGAATAGACTATGCCGGTTTTTCGCAGGTAATCTCAAGACTTTTGAAACTCGTGCAAAACCCTTTGAGATTAGACTTGATCTTTTCTCTGAAAAACCTGAATCACTAATAAGTTATACAATTCGAACAAATGCGGAAATATGGTAAAACAATAAGTAAAGGACGCAATGAATTGTTAACAAGGTTCGGCACGAACTTGGCCTACGTCCCCGCCTAGGGTTCTTAAAAAACCCTAGGATTTAATCGACTTTATTGATTCACAAGACTTAGCATCCTAATAGCTCACCGATAAGCCTTTCTCCTATACAATTACAATCTAGTCAACTCATGTTCCCTTGGAGTCCTAGACCAATCTAAAAGAGCCCCACCTCTCTCAGCTATCTAGTACAATCCTCTTACACTTAGTGAATCAATCGCCTAGTGTCAACTTCCTGAGTTACAAACTCTCGAGTATAACACTCACTCGAAATATATCCTATAAGCTCACAGTGTAACTGTCAAATGCTTTGAAATGAAATAACAGACTCTTAAGAACTAGAAGAGAGCACATGAAGATGACAGATTTCACTTGAAGGCTTGAGTGCGAATGAGAGCTTGTGTTCAACGAATGTATCTGTCCTCTTTTCTTCATCTCCTTCTTATACAGATCAACTCGGCGCCTAGAGATCTTCTTCAATGGCTAGAACTGATTGTGGCTTGGGAAGAAATCTCCATGATCTTCTATATTTGGAAACTCGGACGCCATGATCTTCCAAATTGAATTCTCTCGATTTCAAGCTTATGGGAGGAGATAATTTTCGAATAGTGTTGTTAAAGGAAATCGAGAATGCAAAACAGTAAGCAAATAAAGTAAAGCAAACTGATCAAATCCCAGCAAATAATGTTCAAGACTCCCTCCAATGTAGTAAGAGAAAGTCAGGTTCGAATCCTCAAGGAAGATGGTCAGCGGATCCTAGGCAACGGTGGAATCTCACGAATAGAAGTCGACAACAGGAGCTAGATCTCGACTAGGTTTAGTCGACATGAGATCAGGCTAGTCGAACATCGTAGCAGTCGCAGGTAGAGGCTTGTCGATGTCGATGAGGGGCTACTCGATGTCGAGTACGGTCCTTGTCGACTTCGGGTTGAGCTCGTCGAGTTCCTTCACAAGTGAGCTACGACGATCTGGGATCGAGAATCAGTAGTCGAAATCGACCAGGCTTGGTCGAGATCGACGAGGGCAAAAAAGTAAAAACACAAAAGCAGTTTCGGTTTCTGTAACTCTATGAATTTAGAAAACTTCCAAGATTAGGGTTTGCGACAACGATTACCATGCAAGCGGAATATAAATCACAAAAGGCGGTAACTTTATCGATAAAGGAAAAGACTTTCATCTAATCCGTCAAGTAGGAATATAAATCTCGCGACAAATAATCCTAATTGCATCTATTCCTTTTCATAATTAGCATTTATAATCTTTCGAATAAAAGTCCTAATTACTACCCAAGTTTCACAACATGAGTTCTTTAATTTCTCAATCAAAGATGAAGCACATAGGGAATAGACTAAAATATCGACAAAATACCTCCTTTTGCAATTGCTAATCCACCGGCATGGCTCTCGTTGGGCTCACCCCAACCCCAGAAATAGGTGGACTACTCACGCCTCATCACAATCGCAGACATTGAATTAAAAGAAATAACTTGCATTAACTAAATTCAAAGCCTTTACAATCCCGGCAATCAACTTTCGTAAACTGCCAAAACCTTAAAACCTTCGAACTCTTAAATCTCTATGTATCACTGTATCTCTGAAATTGAATGAATAAAACTGAGCCCCATGAGCTTTATTTATAGGCTTCTAAACCTTGCTACTCAAGGATAGAATATCTATATCTATATCTAAAACTATATCTAAAACTTTAATGATAAACAAAAGCAACTAACAAATTAAATCTAAAAGGGAAATAATATCTATATTGTCTCAAGTGGATAAAACTCTCTTCTTCGTGATAGATGTAGATAATTCGGATAGACTAGGCTATCCTCGGCTCCAAGGACTCCAACTCCGAGTAGGATTGCATCAATGCGTCACGCGGCTTTCGGAAATCTTCGTCGATCTCGAGTACGACGTACTCGATGTCGAGTAGGAAAGTCGTCGACTAGGCTGGCTTGTCGTCTCGGCCTGCAGGTCCTCGACGTGGCTCGGTTATGGCTCCTGGCCCTAGTCGATCTCGACGAGGGCTCCTCGATCTCGACGAGGGTTCTTCCTTTCCGCTTCCGCGAGTTGCTTCTTCCGCTGCAGCGAGGTCGTCGATCCGCAGGTGCGAGAGCCCCATTCCGCTGGAGCGAGTTGGCGAGCTCCGTCGTCTTGGTGCTCTCGCTGGCAGCGAGGATTTCCGCGGCAGCGAGAGGCTCGCTGCAGCGAGTCTAGTCGCTGGCAGTGAATGCTGCCTGGTCGTCTTCGTCCTTGGCTTGTCGACTCCGGGTGTGGCGCTGAGGTGTCGTCGATCTCGACTACAACGATCATCGACTTGGCCAGCTGGGTGTTGTCGAGTGGCCTCTTTTCGACATGCTCGGACACGGGCTCCTGGGCTTCCTCGATCTCGACAAGAGCCTTGTCGATCTCGAGTAGATCATGGCTTGGCCTGGTGTTGTCGAGCAGCATCTCTTCGACATGGCTATGTTGTCTGGCACTTGTCGACATCGACGAGACTTTAGTCGGGATCGAGTAGACTTGCTGCTTCCGTCTTTGCTTCTTGGTTTTCTCCCGAAATGTTTCCATATTCTGCAATATTAAACAGAAACTTATGTAGATCTCCATTTCTAACAAATAAGCATATACTACATAAATTCGACATATTCCCAACCCGAAATATGAAAAATGTAAAGAATGTGGAACTAAAATATGCGTAAAAACATGGCTACTTTGGAGACATCAAATCACCCCATACTTAGACTTGCTTGTCCTCATGCAATAATCAAACAATAACCAAGACCTACAACACATCCTTCAAGTCTTTGCCTTTTGTCAAAAGCAACATCTCAAAGAGTAGCAATGTAAGACAAGTGAATTTAACGTCATTACACATATATGAGTGATCCATAGGCATAGGCAAATATAAATCCAACCTCACAGGGAAAATGTGTTTACACTCAGCTCTCAATGTGTTTAGGCTATGTATATCAATTCTCAACTCAATTCCATACACAATCTCATAAACATTGCAATTTAAATATAATCCACTTCGCAACCAATTATGAAAATGCAACAAGAATTATCAGGAGGACTTCGCTCATTAGAAGTCTTCAAAGAAGATTTCATTCGACGGGGTTGTAATGGGGCTTGGTAAGAAATAATATGGTATAAAATTATTTGGCCATGTGGTGCTAAATAAAATTCGGGAATCAAGACTCTTAAATCTTCCAACACAACCAAACCATAACTTCCCAACCATATGCATCAACCAAACTCTCTAATTTGTCTTAATGGAGTATATAACCTTTCAAACTTTCTAAATCTCCCCAAAGTATGTATCTTGCAAATAATGAAAGAAAATAAGGTAAATTTGGCTCATGCACTTTTATTCACAAACATATATACTTTTTCTTCTTCTTTTTTCGGAATTTTTTTTTTATGCGAAAATATAAAATAATACTAAAGGTGCATTTATAATGTGAGCCAAAAATCCTTTTACATAATATGTCTAGCAAGATAAAAAAAATGTAACCAACCCATATCTCAATAATTTCCAAAATCCTTCTTGAAATGCAACATAAGCTCATTCTTTCCACAAATTATCGTACCGTCCAACTCTAAGTCTTAATTCCCAAATGGGGGTCAGGCTCAATTTGGCTAAGGATAATTTTGTAGAATTTACAATAAAAGTCTCAGGCTAATGTTCTGGCTTCAAGCAGGGATAATGTAGGGTAGGTAAAGAGAGGATAAAATTGGCTTAAAAGGTGCCTCCGTCATTTAATTCTCATCAACATAAACATATAAATGCATTGGTTTTGAATAACTATCGCAACATTTAGAGATGCATAGGACGAGTAAATACACTCAAGAAAGCAGAGGGATTTTTAATGTTCTCCCTATAAGGCCAAAATTCTCACTGGGACAATTTTTGTTGGGTTTTAACCTTTAGCTTAGGATCATATGTGTTCAATTTCATCACAAGTTCACAATCCACATAAAAACCATTTTGAGGACTTAGGCTAAACCTTCCAAACATACCATAGGATTTACATGATCAAGTCAATCATTTTATCATCATAGGACATCTAAGTTAGGGTATAACACTAAAATAATGCAAAAATTTAAACATGGATTTTTTTTTCATTTTTCGACATTTTCTAATTTTATTATTTTTTTATTTTTTCTTATAAAGAGAACAAGACTAAAGTATGCATAAAACTTAAACATGCAAAAACTAACAAATAAAATGCAACTAATAACTTAAATACCAAAGTTGTGCCATGTCTTAGAAATCTATTACAAACCATGAAATAAGACTTTTAAAGGATACACATAAAGTACTAGCAGCATATAATCACATAAAAGTCCCATGTACAGTCCTTTCTCCCACCCCATACTTAGAATATACAGTGTCCTCACTGTTAAATAAAGAAAATCAAAGGGAGGGAAAAAGAGACTCACAGAGGTGTCACTGGTGGGGATCTGGTGGTGGACCATAATGTGGAAACTGAGGGCCAGCCTGATAGTCAGAAGCTCCTCCGTGGGAAGAGCTACCAGGCCCTTGCTGGAAATACTGATGTGGGTGTGGCCAGGCCCGTTGTTCCAGTCTGGTAAAGTGCTCCCTCAGTTCTATCCTTGTTGCGTCATGCCTCTCTCTCATTTCTGTCCTCATGGCGTCATGGCTTAGTTGTAAGTTGGTCATCTGTTCCCGAAGGAATGCCAACTCTGCTAACACTGGATCAGATGGTCCGCCAGAATGATGCTGCCGCTAGGAGTGATATGAGTGCTAGGAGTGGAGCTGCTGTGGGGACTGGGGATGATGGGAGTGCTGAGAGTGGTGGGAGGCATGGATATTGTCTGCCTCATCGTCGTCATCATCCTCGTCCATGTCTACTGTGTGAATAGGCTCATCTCTCAGTGTCGGGTCGGCAGTCGGGTTAATGGTGGGGTGATACTCCATCCCTGTCCAGATGGTGTACCAGTTGCGGAATTTGTAAGGGTTCATCAGCTCCTGCTGAATAACTGTGTTGTGGGTGTAGTGGACCCAAGTGTTGTTGCGGCGAGCTATGATACGTCCCCTCTGTAAGGACCCGATGTCGATCCTCATTACTGGCCATGAAGAGTATGCCGCGACTGGGACGCCCAGGTGGCGAGCCAGAATAGCCACCATACACCCATCATATATTGCTCCTGTGAGGTCTTTGTGGCGGGAAATGCAGTGCCGGAGCCAAGCGTGGGTGAGTGGTAATGGGTCAGACAGGAATAGCATCCGTCTGAGGTACTCGAGCTCCGGCTGGATAGGTAGGCTCAGCTCTGGCCGGGCCCATATAGTGCTACCCAGAATCCTAAGGATGGTAGCAAATAGAGGGTTGGCGATGCAGGAGGTGCGGGTGGTCTCCTTAGACGGATGTAGAACCCCAGTCAAATATCGCCACAACTCCGCTATGTCGCGGATGTTGAATGGCTCGGTGTTGTGGGGAAAGTTGAATGCCTCGCCGATCTCTTGTAAAGTTCTGGTGTAGGGTACGTTGTCTAGCTGGAAATGGACTCGTTGTTCTGAGGCCTGTGAGTTAGGTACCCGGCGGAGAGTAGCCAAGAATTCCCCAGTTAGGACCGGGTAATGAACATCCAGTGGCTGTAATAAGCGGTCTGCATCGAGCCACCCAAATGCTTGCTCCAACCAGTAATGCATACCCAGCTGTTCCATGGAAGGCTGGTCATACCAACGGGCATTTTCAGCCCGTCCTGCAATGTCCCAGGCGAAAGCTAACTTATCCGCGTCCGGAATATGTAAGGGGTCCATTCCTGCCATATATAAATACCCCATATAAGATAACCATTTCAAATAAAATAACCCCATACTTAGTTCATGAACTATCCTAATGATGTACTAAATAAATATATGGAAGCTTATAGTATCAAATAATTAAATTATTCATATAAGGAAACAACAAAGTGACATATATATGAATGATAAAAAAAAAACACAAAATTCATGAAATTTCTATATATAGCATGTTATTGGTCTATGAATTTCATGAATCCCTTTTGATAATATAAATGAACTAAGTATGGAGAATATGGAATCATATATAAAATCAGCCCACCAAAAATAAATATTACCAAAGATAGCAACCCTAAACATAAATAACAATTTCCACACAAAAATTTCCAACCCTAAACATTCAACGCATAACTCAAGATCCAATCTCTACCTAGGTTCTCAAAAAAGATATATAAATATGAAATTTAGAGAGAAAAGAGGGAGAAATCATACCTTGAATTAAAATAGAGTGTAGAAACTGTATATAGAGTAAAATTAGGGGTTGTTTTCGGAATTTTCGCAAAGAAAGCTTCTGAGGGCCGGATGTCCAGCAAGGTGGCCGGAATCGGAGAGATGGAGGCCGGATCCGGAGGTATCGAGGTGGATCTGGGCTTAGGAGGGTGAGATCCGGCTCGGCGGTGGTGCTTAGTGGCCGGATTGGGAGGGGCGTGGCCGGAATTCGTGAGATGGAGGCCGGATCTGGTGGTTTCTGGCGATTTGGGAGCGACTGGTGGTTCTAGTGGCCTTGGAGCGGCCGGACTGGGAGAGCGAGGGCAGTGAGCGAGGAACGAGAGGGACAGTGTGTTGGCGGTGCTGGGCTTCGCTCGATCTCGGCTTGGTGGTGGCGCTGGACTTCGAGGAGAGCCGGATTGGGGACAGCGAGATCTCGAGGAGGAGGAGAGCGACAGGAGGAAGACGAAGAAGGAGGCTGTGTCGGCTAGGGTTTTTGTCGAGGTCGGGTAAGCGGAAGAGGGAAGGGAAAGCTCCAAGGTAAGGTTTTATTATTTTTTTTTTTATTTTTTTATAAAATTCCGAAAAAATAAAGTAAAAAAATTAAATAGAAATGATGAAAATTAAAATAAACATCTATAAAATCTAAAAAACTGAAAACTGACCTATATATTTGTTTTTTTTTATTTATTATTTTTTTATTTATTTTCTTTTTAGAATTTTTCTATTTTTTGTAGAAAGAAAGAAAACTTACCTGAAATCTCCCACTTATCTGTGTAGCTTACTTGATTTAGACGAACCTGACTGATATGGGTCCCTCTCGAATGCCTGAATGTAACCATGAGAAGAGATTATGCGCGATTTTTAAGAAAATGAAAATAGGAAAGAAAATAAAGAAAAATAGGAAAGAGTAAGAAAAGCGGGTTGCCTCCCGGAAGCGCTAAGGTTTAAGTCGTTAGCTCGACCTACTTCCCTGTTTTAAGCTTTGACTAATGCCAGGGTGGCACGAATTTCCTCTTCCGGGTCTTCTTTGTCATAGTATTTCTTGACCCTATGCCCATTTACTTTAAATGTGGTGCCGTCAGTACCAATTAACTCTACTGCTCCATGAGGGTATATGTGGTGAACCAAGAAAGGTCCACTCCATCTTGTCCTTAGCTTTCCTGGAAATAGACGCAGTCTAGAATTATATAAAAGCACTTTGTCACCTACCTCATATGTTTTTGGCACCAGTTTCTTATCGTGCCATCTCTTGGTGCGCTCCTTTTAGATCTCAGCATTCTCATATGCTTTTAAGCACAATTCCTCCAACTCCTGTAAATCAATAAAGCGTTTCTTACCTGCCTCATCGAGATCCATATTGAGCTCCTTGAGAGCCCACATTGCCTTATACTCCAGTTCGACAGGTAAATGGCAAGACTTTCCATAAACTAAGTTGTAAGGAGTTGTTCTCAGCGGTGTTTTGTAAGCTGTCCTATAAGCCCATAGCGCATCATCAAGCTTAGATGACCAATCCTTCCTAGAGCGAGAGACTGTTTTCTCCAAGATGGCCTTGATTTGACGATTAGAGACCTCCACTTGACCACTGGTTTGGGGATGATAAGGTGTTGCTACTCTGTGTGTCACCCCATACTTAGCCAAAAGAGCCTCAAATCCTCTCTCGATGAAATGTGAGCCACCATCTGAAATAAGAACTCTAGGAACACCAAAGCGAGGAAATATGTTAGTTTTAACAAACTTTGAAACTACCTTCGCGTCGTTGGTCCTAGTTGCAACAGCCTCAACCCATTTAGAGACATAGTCAACTGCCACAAGGATGTATTTGTAAGGTCCTGAAGCAGGGAATGGTCCCATGAAGTCAATTCCCCATACATCAAATAGCTCGACCTCCAAAATTCCTGTGAGTGGTGTCTCATTCCTCCAAGTAATGTTGCCTGATCTTTGGCACTCGTCGCATGAAGTGACATAAGCCTGCACATCCCTGAAAAGATTAGGCCAGTAAAAACCACATTGAAGTACCTTAGATGCAGTTTTGAAGCCTTTGGCATGTCCGCCTGTAGGGAGAGTATGACAATGGCGAATGACACTTTCCACCTCTTCCTCCGGTATACAACGTCTGAAAATATGGTCCTTCCCTTGTTTGAATAGGTAAGGATCATCCCAATAGTATTGTTTGACGTCGTGGAGGAATTTCTTCTTTCCCTGTGAGGATAGTCCTGACGGAATCTCATTTCCTACAAGGTAGTTAGCAAAATCCGCATACCAGGGTACCTTTGGTCCTTTTATAGCATATATATCATGAATAGGACTAGTAGGAGGTGTAAAGAAGAAATCGTCATCGGAATCTAATCGAAGAACCTCACCTGAAATCTCACCTGGAGCTAGTCGATATCGAGAAGAGCTACTCGATATAGAGGAGGCTGCAGTGTCGACTGGTGAAGGGCATGGCTTTTGGTGGTCGACCGTACTCGATCTCGACAAGGGCTCGTCAATCTCGAGTACAGCTGTGGTGTCTGCTTGCGCTGTGCTCGGTTCCTGATGCTCCTCGACTTTGGCCCTTGTCGATCTCGATGAAGGTGTACTCGAGATCGAGTACCCCTGCAGTTCCAAACCATGCAAAGAAGAATGATCAACGGAAAACTCACCTGTTTTGGTCGAGATCGAGGAGGTGTCGTCGATGTCGAGAAAGACAGTGTCAGTCTGCATTAGGTGCTCGTCTGGGCGAGAGTCGTCGATTGGTATGGCGTCCTGGGCTTCCTCTAGCATGTCCTTGGGGAGCCTGGATAGGTGATCGGCGACTGAGGTCTCTATGCCCTTCTTATCCCTTAGCTCCACATCAAATTCTTGAAGTAAGAGCACCCATCGTAGCAACCTTGGTTTTGCATCCTTCTTTGCCATTAAATATCGAAGAGCAGCATGGTCAGTATGGACAATAACTTTAGAACCAACAAGATAGGAACGAAATTTTTCAAAAGCAAAAACCACAGCCAAAAATTCCTTTTCTGTTGTGGTGTACTTAGCCTGAACCACATCCAGAGTCTTGCTTGCATAGTAGATGGCATGCAATTTCTTGTCCTTCCGTTGTCCTAGAACTGCTCCCACAGCATAATCACTGGCATCACACATGATCTCAAATGGTAGTGACCAATCCGGCGATTGAATAATTGGAGCTGAGATAAGAGCTTCTTTTAACCTGTTGAAAGCTTCAAGACATTCGCTAGAAAATACAAACTTAACATCCTTCATAAGCAGGTTAGTTAGTGGTTTGGCAATTTTAGAAAAATCTTGAATGAACCTTCTATAAAAACCAGCATGACCAAGAAAACTCCTTATCTCTTTAATGGAAGAAGGTGGGGGCAATTTCTCCACTAGCTCTATTTTTGCTCTGTCCACCTCAATTCCTTTGTTGGACACTTTGTGGCCTAGCACGATCCCTTCCTTTACCATAAAGTGGCATTTTTCCCAGTTAAGAACCAAATTTGTCTCTTCACAGCGCTTGAGTACCCTGCGTAGGTTAGAGAGACAAATATCGTAAGTAGTGCCATAAACTGAGAAATCATCCATGAATACCTCCACTATGTCCTCAATCATGTCGGAGAAGATGGCCATCATGCACCTCTGAAAAGTAGCAGGGGCATTGCAAAGGCCAAAGGGCATCCTCCTATATGCGAAAGTTCCATAGGGGCAAGTGAAGGTGGTCTTTTCTTGATCATCATGATGAATGGGAACCTGCCAAAAGCCAGAATATCCATCCAGGTAACAAAAGTAATCATGTTCAGCTAACCTTTTGAGTACCTGGTCAATGAAGTGGAGTGGAAAATGATCCTTCCTGGTGGCGGTGTTGAGCTTTATGTAATCTATGCACATCCGCCAGCTGGTAGTGATCCTTTTAGGAACAAGCTCTCCCTTCTCATTCTCCTCGACGGTCATTCCATCCTTCTTAGGAACAACATGAACAGGGCTAACCCACTTGCTGTCGGAGATTGGATAAATGATTCCTGCATCCAGCATGCGATGGATCTCCTTCTTGACAACTTCCTTCATGTTGGGGTTAAGCTTCCTCTGATGCTCAATTGTTGCCCTGTGATCATCTTCCAACAAAATTCTATGCATACAAGTAATGGGTGAAATACCTTTTATGTCCTCTAGGGAATAGCCAATGGCCTTCCTATGAGTACGGAGGACAACTACTAGCCTGTTTACTTCCTGTGGGTTTAATGAAGCATTTATAATTACAGGAAAAGTAGAGTTAGGACCAAGAAATTCATACCTAAGGGTGTCAGGTAAGGGTTTCAGCACTGGAGAAGGGCCCTGTGGAATCAAGATAGGCTCAACTTCCTCCGTCTTCATGACCTCCCCTAAGTAATCCGTCTCAATCCTCATAGAAGAAGCATCCAAATCAGCTACAGGAGTTGGCGTCGACCAGACATACATCGATGACAATGCTGAATTGGACATAGGACTGTATTGTTGCAGGAAGCTACTCGACAATGGGTTAGAAAGATCAAAATCGACCAAAAACTCAGAACTTACCTCGAATACAGGGCTGGTCGACTTCGAGTGGGGCTCCTCGATATCGAGGAGGATTGTCGAGTTATCTTCGTCGACTTCTGGTGTGTCTGCAGGGGACAAGGTAGTCGACATCGATGGTGACTGGTCGATGTCGAGTAGGTTTAGAGGACTTACAGTGTCTGGATGACTGGTGTTTGTCGATCTCGATGAGGCTTCGTCGAGATCGAGTAGCTCAGTGGAGGGCGACTTGATTTGCTCGGCATCTGGTGAGTCGTTCAGCTCTGCCGATAATGCGTCGTCGAAGATTTCCTCCTCGCTTAATTCTGCAGTAGCCATCTCTTCTTCTTGGATCGAGAGTTGTTCTGCAGGTTCATCACAGGAGAAAAAATTAAATTTTGAATATATAGCTTTAATTTCTATTACCTCTTCTGTGTCTGGGTTGAAGAAGTATTCAATAATCTCATCTCCGATGGTGAACGTAAGGATTCCTCTTTTCACTCCAATGTTGGCATCAACAGTTTCTAGGAAAGGTCGCCCTAGGATGATGGGGCATGCTGGATCCTCTGCCATTTCTACTACAAGAAAATCTGTAGGGACAAAGAATCTACCAACTTTAACAGGAACATTATCAACAATACCTGTAGGGATTACCACGGTGTTGTTGGCCATGTAGAGTTTGGCATCAATTGGTTCCAGGGCACCTATCTTCACCTTCGACCAGATGGATAGGGGCATGATGCTGACACTTGCTCCTAGGTCACACAGTGCTTTAAATCTATGACGACCAAGTCCAACAGTGATAGCAAACTTACCTGGGTCAGGTCGTTTCTCAGGGAAGTCCATCTTTTTGCACTCCTTAGGAATCTCAGTCATCGATCGCTTGTTGCTGAGAATCTCCTTGAGGAACTTGACGTAGGCAGGCATTTCATGTAATGCTTCTGTAAAACGAATAGTAACATTCAGACTCTGAAGCAATTTCACAAAACGCTGAAACTTACCGTCTGTTGGATCTCTTTGGTTTTTTGAAGGGAATGGGAGCGTCTTTTTAGTTTTCTGAGTCAGAACAACTTCCGGAGGTGGTGAGGACTCATCGACGTTGGCCTACTCCTTCTCGACCTCGACAACAGTCTGGTCGATCTCGACGTAGGTCTCGTCGATCTCGAGTTGGGTAGTCGACTTCGGCTCGCCTGGCTGTGCAGCTGCGTCATATCTCCTTTTCTACTCTGTGTCGAGAAGGGCTTTGTCGATGTCGACTAGACTCTTGTCGATGTCGACGACAGTTTTGTCCTTCCTTTCTCCGTTTTCTGGCTCGTGCAGTTTGTGACCGCTCCGCAATTTTACAGCAGCTACATGTCCATGCTGCCCCTTGGGATTTGGTTCTGTATGTCCTGAGAGCTGCCCGGATGGTTGTGGAATCTGCGCCGTGAACTGACCCATCTGAGTCTCGATGTTTCTCTTCCAGATGTCTAGCTCCCCAAATTTTGCACTGATATTCTGGAACTGATTGTTGATGGTGCCTTGATTCTGGCACATCTCCTAAAGGATGAGTTGTAAATCATCCTTCTTCTGATCCCTTTCTGGATGTCCCGGAGCTCTGTAAGGCTGGGGGTTCCTAGGAGGACCTTGGTTCCTTTGAGGTTGATAGAACCTTTGGTCCCCCATATAGCGATTGGGACCCCCTGCGTAAGCTGCCTCCTCATGAATTTCTGCCATCCTGACTTGTTCTATATGCGGGAACTCAGTAGTGGTGTGCCGTTGTGAACCACATTCGATGCAGAGTTGGTTGACAGAGAGATACTTGACTTGTTTGAGGAGCTTGCGATTCTGATCTCTGTAGTACTGCTCCTTGACATCAGGGTCTATCTCCTTAGATGGCTCATAGAGAGGCATGGATGGGGCTGGTCTGGCATAGGTGTTCTCCTCATAGTTTGTAGGAGCCCCATATTTGTTGTCGTAGTTAGTGAGCTTGTCTAGCATACCCCATGCGTTGATTGGTGGCATCGTCAGATACTCATAGTGAGTATAATGGTTGATCCTGTCCTTAGTGATTTGATCAAGAGAGTTGAAGAAGATCTCCTGAATGACATAGGGTGGATGTCCATAAGTAGGGCAAGATCGCAGCAGTTCTTTGTAGCATTCCCATGCCTTTGCCAGCGGTTCCCCTTGCTTCTGTTTGAAGGCGGTGATTTTTTGGCGGAGAAGTGCTGTTTTGGCGGGTGGAAAGTATTTGTTCAGAAACTCTTGCTCTACTTGGGCCCATGTTGTGAGTGATCTTGGTTTCAGCCCCTCAAGTCACTTCAGTGTGGGTCCAACGATAGACCAACGGAAAGCTTTCATCTTGACATATTCCAGAGTTGTACCTTCATCAAGAGTACGACACATGTCATGAAAATTGGTAATATGTTCAAGAGGACACTCATTAAATCTTCCATGAAAAGCATTGTTTTTAAGCTCTATAAGAAATTGAGTGCGAATTTCAAAAGAGTTTTCAGGGATTAGAATCGCCGATTCAGGCACGACGAGAGTGGGATGCATATAATCCTCAGCAGTTGTTGGATATTGGGCAAGCTCAGCTTCTGCTTGCCTTGCGCGCTCAGCTTCTTGTTCCCTCGCTGCCCTTTCATTGGCGATAGTGGTATCCTTTGCGGCTAGTTCCCTTGTAAGCCTTTCGATCATTTGCTCTTGTGTTTCAACGGCCGCCATGATCCTTTTGAGTTTAGAGTGGATGTGTAGGTAACGCTCTGGTTCATCTAAGGCGTCAAACTCAGGTGGTAGACCAGAACGGCGCATACACCTGTATAATAACTCAAAGCAGATGTGAGATTTAACTACCTAAGGCGAGAATGATAGCTTCCCCGGCAACGGCGCCAATTTGTTGTTAGAGGAAATCAAGAATGCAAAACAGTAAGCAAATAAAGTAAAGCAAACCGATCAAATCACAGCAAATAATGTTCAAGACTCCCTCCAATGTAGTAAGAGAAAGTCAGGTTCGAATCCTCGAGGAAGCTGATCAGCGGATCCTAGGCAACGGTGGAATCTCACGAACAGAAGTCGACAACAGGAGCTAGATCTCGACTAGGTTTAGTCGACAGGAGATCAGGCTAGTCGAACAGCGTAGCAGTCGCAGGCAGAGGCTTGTCGATGTCGACGAGGGGCTACTCGATGTCGAGTACGGTCCTTATCGACTTCGGGTTGGGCTCGTCGAGTTCCTGCACAAGTGAGCTACGACGATCTGGGATCGAGAATCAGTAGTCGAAATCGACCAGGCTTGGTCGAGATCGACGAGGGCAAAAAAGTAAAAAAACAAAAGCAGTTTCGGTTTCTGTAACTCTATGAATTTAGAAAACTTCCAAGATTAGGGTTTGCGACAACGATTACCATGCAAGCGGAATATAAATCACAGGAGGCGGTAACTTTATCGATAAAAGAAAAGACTTTCATCTAATCCGTCAAGTAGGAATATAAATCTCGCGACAAATAATCCTAATTGCATCTATTTCTTTTCATAATTAGCATTTATAATCTTTCGAATAAAAGTCCTAATTACTACCCAAGTTTCACAACATGAGTTCTTTAATTTCTCAATCAAAGATGAAGCACATAGAGAATAGACTAAAATATCGATAAAATACCTCCTTTTGCAATTGCTAATCCACCGGCATGGCTCTCGTTGGGCTCACCCCAACCCCAGAAATAGGTGGACTACTCACGCCTCATCGTAATCGCAGACATTGAATTAAAAGAAATAACTTGCATTAACTAAATTCAAAGCCTTTACAATCCCGGCAATCAACTTTTGTAAACTGCCAAAACCTTAAAACCTTCGAACTCCTAAATCTCTATGTATCACTGTATCTCTGAAATTGAATGAATAAAACTGAGCCCCATGGGCTTTATTTATAGGCTTCTAAACCTTGCTACTCAAGGATAGAATATCTATATCTATATCTAAAACTATATCTAAAACTTTAATGATAAACAAAAGCAACTAACAAATTAAATCTAAAAGGGAAACAATATCTAAATTGTCTCAAGTGGATAAAACTCTCTTTTTCGTGATAGATGTAGATAATTCGGATAGACTAGGCTATCCTCGGCTCCAAGGACTCCAACTCCGAGGAGGATTGCATCAATGCGTCACGCGGCTTTCGGAAATCTTCGTCGATCTCGAGTACGACGTACTCGATGTCGAGTAAGAAAGTCGTCGACTGGGATGGCTTGTCGTCTCGGCTAGCAGGTCCTCGACGTGGCTCGGTTATGGCTCCTGGCCCTAGTCGATCTCGACGAGGGCTCCTCGATCTCGATGAGGGTTCTTCCTTTCCGCTTCCGCGAGTTGCTTCTTCCGCTACAGCGAGGTCGTCGATCCGCAGGTGCGAGAGCCCCATTCCGCTGGAGCGAGTTGGCGAGCTCCGTCTTCTTGGTGCTCTCGCTGGCAGCGAGGATTTCCGCGGCAGCGAGAGGCTCGCTGCAGCGAGTCTAGTCGCTGGCAGCGAATGCTGCCTGGTCTTCTTCGTCCTTGGCTTGTCGACTCCGGGTGTGGCGCTGAGGTGTCGTCGATCTCGACTACAACGATCATCGACTTGGCCAGCTGGGTGTTGTCGAGTGGCCTCTTTTCGACATGCTCGGACACGGGCTCCTGGGCTTCCTCGATCTCGACAAGAGCCTTGTCGATCTCGAGTAGATCATGGCTTGGCCTGGCGTTGTCGAGTAGCATCTCTTCGACATGGCTATGTTGTCTGGCACTTGTCGACATTGACGAGACTTTAGTCGAGATCGAGTGGACTTGCTGCTTTCGTCTTTGCTTCTTGGTTTTCTCCCGAAATGTTTCCATATTCTGCAATATTAAACAAAAACTTATGTAGATCTCCATTTCTAACAAATAAGCATATACTACATAAATTCGACATATTCCCAACCCGAAATATGCAAAATGTAAAGAATGTGGAACTAAAATATGCGTAAAAACATGGCTACTTTGGAGACATCAAATAGCTTCCTGAAATGTTAGTATATAAAATAATATCTGGAAGCATATAATAACATAATAATATTCGGACATAATATAATAAAGTACATGTTTTGTGTTTCATCAACACAGTTGTAGCTTCAAGACATTTGACACAAACTGTCTGTCAAAGCCTTTGAAATTAATTCCGATTTTCATCAAGGGAGTGGAGTTATCAATCTCCCCCTTGATGAAAGACCAAACTTGTGCATCCCTGCAAGTTAGTCAAGTAATAATATCATAAGCAAAATCGGACTAAGTACCTGCATGGGTTAGGCAAATGTTGGATCATAATTTTATCATGAAAAACATCCAACCAAAAACAAAACAAGGTCTTCCAAGACCTTTGGTTCACAACAGTTTCAAAGTTTTAAAGTCTAAACCACATCAGATCATCTCCCCCTTTTTGTCTTTCAACAAATGGAGGAGGTAAAACAGTCTCCAAGAGTTTTAAAACGGTATCCAAAAACCAGCAGTGTTTTAGATTCATGGTTAGGGTAGGGTTCAAGATTCCTCAACCAAAGCATCATCTGTGAGCAGCGACCTCAGACCGTGCAGCAACTTCAACACCTCGCTCATCTCCGTCATAAACTCCTTGTGCAGCTCCTTGATATCCAGGCGAACTTCCTCCAAGCCCAACTCCAGGTTGTCCATGCACTCATCAATGACAGAGGAAGTGGGAAGAGTCTTTAAGGGAGAGGCAAGACTCCAAGTCCCTTGGGGGGACCGAGTGATGCCAATCTTCTCAAAGCTCTTAGAGTCGAACTTACCTATATGACGCTGTTGTTCTTCATTTTTGAAATCGATTTCAGAAGCTTTGAAGATGTGGGTCAAAAGGTTGGCAAACGGGAGGGGAGTTCCTTTTCTGGCTTTTCGAGTGTGAGCCATGGATCCTAGAATGGTATTGGCCAAATCGAGATCAAGGCCATTCAAGATGCGGTATAAAAGGACCATAGCATTATCGGTTAGGAGGGAGCCAGAGTTTAAACGGGGTAAGAGGCAACGCACAATGATGTTGAAAATAATTTTTGCCTCGAGGGTAAGGGATGAGTGGGTAAGCTGTTTTGAGGTGTTGTTGGATCCCTCGGGGAGCAGATATTTGGATCGGGCAAGAGCAATGCACTGTTCTTTTGTGGGGTTTTCAAGAGAGGGTGGACAAGGTCTAGGTAGGCCAAGGAAATCAACGAAGTCAATGGAGTTGAAAGAGATTCTAACTCCCTTGACGACGGATTCCAAAGACCAACCATCAGCATTGTGTTTGGCTTTTAGGGTTATGTAGAAAAGGCGGGTAAGTTGGGGGTAATAAACAGATTTAAGGTTGAGAAGGGTCCAGGAAAGGGTTTGTTTGAGGAGTGAGATGCAAGGTAGGTTCAAAGCTTCCAAAAACTCAAGATCTAAAAAATAAGAACAACATATCTTACGAGTTCGAAACTCATCTACCCACTTTCCAGTCATCTCAGCATTTTCGAACCGAGAAGAGGACAAGGATTAGTTTACCTGGATAAGTGCAGGCGGGTCGGCGTTCTTCCTACGAGCCTTTGTGGGAGCGGTCCTCTTGACGGGCACCTCAAGGGTTCTAAGAGTGCCTTTCCTGGTGCGCTCGGGAGATGGAGGCTTTGCTGCAGGGGCTTTCCGCTTCTTCAGAGACTGGGGAGGAGGAGGAGGAGAAGGAGAGGGAACAGGTTCTGGCTCTTCATCCTCTTCGTCCTCAGACCCCGAGTCCTCAGCGGACCCTTCATCATCGTCTCCTTCAGCATCCTCGTCGTCTCCGGTCTCGTCGTCCTCCTCCTCTTCTTCCTCTGGTTCCTCCTCAGTGGGAACCTCCTTCTCAGCAGCTCTTAGGGCCTCCTCCTCGGCCTCTTTTCGTACTCTCTCAGCCTCCTCCTCGGCTAATCTCCTTACTTGCTCGGCTTCTTCCTCGACCTTTCTCTTTCTCTGGGCCTCTTCCTTGGCCTCTTTAGCAGCATCTCATTCCAAAATAGCATCAAGATCCTCCTCTTCCTCCTCTTCCTCAGCGCACTACTAGAAATTTGTTATTTAACATCGGGTAATAGCCGATGTCTTTCAAAAAAAAATCGATGTCTATGTGGGGGATATAAAAAGTCAAAAGTTTTTCACATCGGCCAGAACCCGATGTCTTTGGATGTTATAACATCGTTTATATTTTTAAACCCGGTGTCTTTGTTATACTATAACATCTATTATAAAATATAACTGATGTTATAACATACAAAGACATCGGCTATTACCCGATGTTAAAAAGTTTTGACTTTTTACAACCCCAACATAGACATCGATTTTTTTTAAAGACATCAGCTATTACCCGATGTGAAATGACATATTAACGGGGTTTTTTTATTATTATTATCGTAGCCTATGCGGGATTTGAACCCACATCTTTGTGTTTGAACACAATGCTCTGCCATTTGAGCTAATAGGCTTTAAATTAGATAAAATCTTCTTACACAATAATAATAATAGCAAAAAGAGCATGTTAAGCTTCAACGCATAAACTTTAGAAAGACCAAGCATGCATCACCTTGTTTTCACTCTGTTTTCTTCTAAGATAACACCAAGTCTAGCTGGAAAGTACATGAAAAGGCAACACTATATGATGATAGTTGAAGGTATTATTACTGATTACCATAAGTTAAACCCTATGACTCGATATATATGACTTGCAAGTTAACTATAGTTCGAATAAGAGATATCTTCACTTGTGCTGATAAAGGCTTGTCTCATCAGGCCATAGGACTTGTTGATTCTCATTGTTCGAAAACCATGTTGTCCATCTTGCATTGCACCCATTACCAAAGGTAACTGCATTCCATTCCGAAACTGAGGCAACCAAATATTATCCATAAGCATTGCTGGATTAAAAGAGAGGAGGGAGAGAGGAAAAAGATTTACTTCAGGCAAATAGTTCACCACTTCACTACTGCACTCAAGGGACATGACACAAACATGTTGTAAAAATGAAAATTTGACACAAATTGAAGAATAAATCATTTTGACAACTGTCCATGACAAGGAAATACATATATAAATCTCAGTTCACCAGGTTACTTATCACTTACTCCCCATCCAGCAGAAGTTGAACCATACTGAGAAGCTTTGTCCGCACCACCCTGATGAAAAAATACCATTACTTAAAAAAATATTACTAATCTAAGGGTTCTTTTGGCTCGCAAGTCACAACTTATATAATTTAACTTATAAGTCATACCTTAACTATTATAGACACATTATGTTATTAAGTCAAGTTATAGGTTACACGCATCCATGCCAATTGGAGCCTAATTCTCCAAGATATTTAAAAAAAAAAGACACCCTACAAGATGAGACACATATGAGTCTTCGTAAGGAGCATGATATCCACCCTCCACGGTGCTAAACTTCATCCTATATGATCCGCCTTGCAGTACCAAAAGTACGACATAATAATTCAATGAGAGGATGGCAACTAGCACTACAAAGGCAAGAGTATTATCGAAGCTTCAATCATAAAACAATTTAGAATGCCAAATCTTGCAGATTATGATCTACATGACGTTTAAATATTATTCAAAAGAAAGTTGCAGAAAATCTCTTTCGTCATTTCATAATTGCAAGCAACTAACTCTTAAGATATGAAATAACGAACATTACATATGCCCAATTTTCTTTACTATTTCTCCACATTTATAAATTATAATATCCTAGAAGAACAAAAAGACTGCTTATTCCCACCTTCTCCGTCACATAAATGTTAGTCAATTTTAAAAGATATATGTCTAATAAGAGATATTTGGATGTTTAGCAGATCTTAAAATAAAGAATTGAGCTGGGAAGTTTTTAGAAATTAGGGAAAGGAGGCATCCATGTTAATCTAGGTTGCAAGGATATGGATACACAGGCATGGAAACTCACACACATAGATGCATGCAAGCAACATTTTCTAAAGCAGAGGAAATGGCCAATGTAAGACTCTGAAATCAACATCGAACTCGAAACCTTACCAATGGCCAATTATCACTTCTTTTTTAAATATCCAATTTCTTTTATTGGATAAACTTCACATCCAGATTCATCTTCAACCAAGCACCACATAGAGTATCCAGTGAAAACATGATAAAATAGCACCAAGCATGAGTATAACCTCAAAGAGGTTGGAAATAAAAGAGCACCAAACATGAATATAGTGGCCACAATCGCTCCTTTCCCTACAATCTAAACCCCTAAAAAACAAAACTCACAGCAGCAAAATGAATATCAAAAATCAAGACAGAACAAATACAAAAACAAAGGGTTGGAAATAAAAAGAAGTGGAAGAGCGAACCCTAGGAGGAGCCGTCAGCAGGCTCACCATTGGAGGTTGAATAAGCTCTGGAGGAGTGGAGCTTCTTGAAGGAGCCGCTGCAGTAGCGCAAGTAACGCTGGAGAATTACATCAGATGGCTTTAGCACCGGGGATTCAGGTGCAGTAGGTTCAAATCTTCGTATACGAACACCTTTCTCATCAAATCCCATTCACATTGCCATACAAAGGTCAAGATTTTCCATTTTATGCCACGCCACCCCAAGAATAGGAAACCCTGCCACCAAAATTGGGAAATTTCAGAGATGTGATATAAATATTAAGATATTTGATAGTTTATATACTAGAAGAGAACTATAATATATATAATATATATCTCTTCATTGATGAAGTTTCATAAATTACAACCATTCTCACGAACCTCTATATGCCCCATTCTTTTCATAATTTGTGATCAAATGCATGATAAGTGGGGTTGGTATGACATAACCAAGATTCTCTACATCTTTGTGTTTAAGGGCTTGAAATGCAATTAACACATTTTCCTTTTGTCACTAAAAGCAGGACCACTCAGATTGCCTGAATTGATGACAACATCTATCTGTCAATAAAAAAAAACAAAAGTACCATCATACATGTTAAAACTCCAAGAAGCTTAGTTGATCCATGGACATAGGAAAGTATCTCCACGCATGAAACAACACCACTACTAAGAGCATGATTAACTGAATCGATAAGTCTGGCTGAAAATTTGAACAACAACATATAACATTCATTCAAAGAAGTAAAAAAAAGCAACACCAAAAGAATCTAACAATCATATTGATGCTGAATAGTGAATAGGATCTAAAATGGATCTAAATCTTCTTCCCTCAAACTAAAAACACAAATTCATCATAGATTGCACTATTGCAGGCAAGTAGGTGAAGCAATACATCAGCCTTAAAACTCTGTGAAAGACCTTCAGTCTAAATTGACAATCAACAATCAATTGAATACAAAAATCAAGAGGTGAATTAAACAATCAACAGGTCCAGACGATGACAACGAATGCATTTAGAGAAGTAGGGTAGATTGGAGAATGAAATTAAACCCTAGATCCAAAAATTAAAGAATGAAATTACACCACAAAACCCTATATTTGAATTTGAGAGGAGCATTCGAGGTCTAAAAACTCAAGAGAAAGTCGAAGGGAGACGGAGGACATGAATGCTTACCAGAGAAGGTTACAAGCAGCGGAGGAAGCAAGAGGGATAAGCGACGAGGGAGACGGTCGTTGTCGTGGTTAGGTCATCGCTAGCAGAGGGAAGTCGCAAATGAGAGCCATAGAGAGACAGAGGGAGAAATCTATAGAGTGTGGGAGAGGGCTTACCGGTTAGGGTTCCGGGAGAGAGGGTCGCCATCTTTGTATACATTGACCAGAGTGAGAGAGAGGGAACAAGACAACGAATGAAGATGATTATAAGAAAATGAAGCCAGTGATGGGAGAAGGAAGCCGAGTTTGGAGGAAGGATGCCAGATTTGGAGCAGAGAGAAGAAGACGATGATGGGAGAAGGATTTGGAGGAAGAAGGCTGCCAGATTTTGCTCCAGCGAGAAGGAACAGGGGGACAGGGAAAGTATAACCTTGAGCTGAAATGAAGAGTATTGGATATAGTCGGGAATCTCCTGGGCGGGCGTTGAAATTAATTCAAGATTTGATTCCGCGCCTTTTATAAAAAATTTCAAAATAAATATTTAATATCGGTCTAAAATATAAGATGATGTCTATTTTATTTTTAACATCACACATTTAAAAAGCGATGTTAAAAAACTGTTTAACATGGCAGGTTTTTCTGACTGATGTTAATGAACCGATGTTAAATAACAAAATTCTAGTAGTGGCGATGATTTTCCTTTTCCCTTTTTGCTTAGCACTGAGAGATTTCTTCGTCGGGCGCTTCAGAGAATGCTTGATCTCATCAATGGTGCTCTCAGGGACGATGCTCTGGACAGTAGCTGGGACAATGGTTTGAGGAGTGGGTTCGGGTTGAGGGGAAGTAACAATGGCCTGGCGTCCCTTGGGGGTGGCGCCAAGACGTTTGGATGTGGAGGTCTTCTTGGATTTGGGTTCCATGGATCCGGTTTAGGGTTTCAGAAAAAAGTTGAGAGGTTGAAGAAGGAGTATTAGAGTGGGTCAAGGTAAATCTGAAGTGGTGAGAGAATCGGGTACGGTTTGGGGTTTAAGTAGAGTGAGATGATGAAGTTGATGGGATGGGTTTATGGTTCCAATGTGGGTAATCATAACACTGCCAAATTTTAAAAAAATCTGATTTCCAATTCAAATTTCAAACCATCTTGTCACAATTAAATTCAAGAGGGAAAGTTTGAAAATATCTTTTCTAAAAATAAGAATACTCGTATATAAGATCTCTTTGGAAAATAAAATGTGTACTTATAAAGATGGTTTAAAATTATAAAAACTATATTTGATCAAATATCTAATAAGATATTAACCAAATATATGAGCCGATATCTGTGCTCTACCATTCAGCTCACAATCTTTGACATAATTCTCAAAAGTCTTGACACTTAGTAGAATTTATCTTTCGTAAAGGGAAAGCTCCCCCTACGAAAGTGCATCCTTGTTAAGCATTCCAATCTCACGTCTAATGAAGGTGAACATGTACTCTGCCAAAGGCTTAGTAAAAATGTCAGCCCATTGATAATCAGTTGAAATAAAAGATATAGACACATCACCTTTTTTGACATGGTCCCTAATGAAATGATGTCTCACATCAATATGTTTGGTCCTTGAATGCTGAACAGGATTCTTTGTGATTGATATGGAACTTGTATTGTCACACTTAATGGGAATACCTTTGAGGTTGATGCCAAGATCTCTCATTTGTTGAGCTATCTAACGGATTTGGGAGCAACATGCTCCAGCTGCTATGTATTCGGCTTCAGTAGTGGATAGAGCAACTGAGTTTTGTTTCTTTGAATGGCAACTGATCAAGGATGCTCCTAAGAATTGGCAACATCCTGACGTGCTCTTTCTATCCACCTTATAGCCTGCAAAATCTGCATCAGAATACCCGATTAATGTAAAATCTTTTTGCTTTGGGTACCACAAGCCAAGCTCTTTAGAGCCATTGAGATATCAAAAGATCCTCTTCACAGCTACGAGGTGAGATTCTTTAGGATCAGCTTGAAACCTAGCACACATGCAAACACTAAACACGATGTCATGTCTACTAGCTGTAAGATATAGTAAAGATCCTATCATTCCGCGATACTCCTTTTGATTGACACTCTTCCCAGTCTTGTCTTGGTCTAGAGATAATGTTGAGCTCATGGGTGTCTTGGTTGCTTTCGATTAATCCATCTTGAACTTCTTCAAGAGATCCTTAGTGTACTTGCTTTGGTTGACAAAGATCCCTTTCTTGGATTGATGAACTTGTAATCCCAAAAAGAAGTTAAGTTCACCCATCAAGCTCATCTCAAATTCACTGCACATTATTTTAGAAAATTCCTTGCACAAAGATGTATTAGTAGCTCCAAAAAATATATCATCAACATATATTTGAATAACCAAAATGTCCTTTCCTTTGGTCTTGATAAAAAGAGTCTTGTCGATCAACCCCATTTTAAAATCATTTTCTAACAGATATTTTGACAAGCGCTCATACCAAGCTCTTGGGGCTTGTTTCAAACCATAAAGCGCTTTGTCTAGTTTGTAAACATGATTAGGAAATTCTGAACTTTCAAAACCTGGGGGTTGAGCCACATAAACTCCTTCCTATAAGAAACCATTAAGAAAAGCACACTTGACATCCATTTGATATAACTTTATGCTCATAAAAGATGCAAATGCTAATAAAATGCGAATGGCTTCAAGCCTGGCTACGGGAGCAAAAGTCTCCTCGTAGTCAATACCTTCCTCTTGATTGTAGCCTTGAGCAACAAGCCTTGCTTTGTTCCTCACGATCTTACCATTCTCATCTAGCTTGTTCCAAAATACCCAACGTGTGCCAATGACTGATTGATGCTTTGACCTAGGCTTCAAGGTCCAGACTTTGTTCCTTTCAAATTCTTTAAGCTCACTTTGCATAGCAATGATCCAGTCTAGATCTTGAAGGGTCTCATCTACCTTCTTTGGTTCTATAAGAGAAACAAACGCGTGAAAAGCACAAAGATCTTTAAGTTTAGAACGAGGTTGAACACTAGCAGGATTGATTTGTGGTACACAAAGATCCTTTAATGAGTGTGATGAGGAGTATTTGAATTTTCTTTTGCTAGTCTCAGCTCCTTGATTCGTCACACCAGCAGGATTGATTTGTGATACATCTAACTCCGTGGACCTGTTAGGTTCAGTTACAGCAGTTTCTGACTTTTCAACACTATTGGATTGGACACCAAGGGCTTTGGACGAATCTTCGACACCTTGGGCCAATTCTTCAGTGTTGAGAATCTGTTCCTGCATGTTCCTTTTCTCTGTGTTCTTGGTGGCAGTATCATCACCATCCTCGTTCTTTGCATGGATGTTAAGATCTATATCTGCAACACTTTCACTCAAAGAACTGTCATTACATTCATCAAATATAACATGTATACTTTCCTCAACTAAATGGGTCCTTTTATTGAAGATTCTATAAGCTTTGTTACTTGCGGAGTAGCCAAGAAATATACCTTCATCATTACGCGCATCAAATTTCCCAAGGTTATCTTTTCCATTGTTATGAACAAAACAAGTACAACCAAAGGGTCTAAAGTAAGATATAAGTGGTTTGTGGCATTTGAAAAGTTCATAAGGAGTTTTCCTTAAGATGGAACGTATAAGACACCGATTCAAAATATAGTTAGTTGTGTTAATAACTTCAGCCCAATAGGTTTTAGGTAATGCATTTTCTAAAAGCAGAGTCTTGGCCATGTCCTCTAGGGTATGGTTCTTTCGTTCCACAACCCCATTTTGTTGAGGTGTCCTAGGAGCAGAAAAATTATGGGAGATGCCATATTTAGCACAAAAACAATCAAACTGAAGTTGATCAAACTTCCTACCATGATCACTTTGAATTGACACTATGGGCTCGTTTCTTAAAGTTTGCAACTCCTTACAAAGTTTTGAAAACTCAAATAAGGCCTCTGATTTTTCTTTTAAAAAAGCAACCCAAGTATATCTAGAAAAATCATCAACAACAATAAGCATGTACTTTTTACCATTGGGAGATTTGACTCGCATAGGACCACATAAATCCATATGTAAAAGTTCAAGGGGTCTAGAAGAACTTACAACCTTTTTGGGTTTGAAAGATCTACGTGTTTGTTTACCTCGTGTGCATGCCTTGCACATCTCAATACCTTTGAAATCCATCTCAGGTAGCCCTCTTACAAGCCCTTTGGATACAAGCTTCTGTAGTTTATGTGGACTCACATGACCGAGTCTCCTGTGCCAGAGCTTTGGATCGTCCATCAAAGCCTTTAGACATGTTAAGCTTCCTTGTGCCACTTGCTCAGCATTTACAGCATATATATTGTTGTAACGATATGCAGTTAGAACAGCTTCACCTGTATCTTCTCTGCACATTAGACATCTTTTCTTGTTAAATCTGACATCATTGCCACTATCACATAATTGAGAAACGCGAAGCAAATTATACTTCAAACCATTCACAAGATAAACATTTTTAATACTATGGTTGGAATCACTCCCAACACTACCAATACCAACGATGTCACACTTTCCTTTGTCACCAAGAGTGATTGTTCCAGTGGATTGCTTTTTTAGATCATGAAAGAGAGAAATCCCTCCGCTCATATGCCTCGAGCATCCACTATCAATAATCCATTTTTTCTCCTTCACCTTGGTGATCTCCTGCAAAACAAACATCAACCTTTGTGGCTAGACCAATATGCAAATTTAGATCCATTATTGGGATAAACCATATTTGGTAAAATAGTGCCTTTGGGGACCCAAACTTGCATTATCTGTTCTTTTCTCAAGTGAACAGGAAATGTATTGTGAATAATATGAGGATCCTTTCTTCTATAGGGGCGGGTCTCTCTTACATGTCCCTTTCTCACACAGTGGTGACATATAGGAGAGGTTCTGCTTCCTTTGGCCTTCATAAAAGTGGTAATGTGTTGCTTCTTTAAAAACCTCGGGTTGTACCCAATACCACTTCTGTTTAGAGAACTTTGTTGCTCACCCAACATCCTATCAAGACTGCCTTTGGATTTGGTAAAACTTATGAGGGTTGTCTGTTGGTCTTAAATCTTATTATTCAAGGAGATCTTCTTGTTCTCTAAGTCATGATGTTCACTTCTTAGAGAGGAGAGATCTTGCTTGAGTTCAGATTTCTCTTAGTCAAGAGTCTTCACTTTAATGTCAAGACCTGAATAAGAAGCTTCAAGACTTTTGACCCTCATAGACAGATCATCAATAGTTATTTCCTGGTCCACAATTTTCTTAATAAGAGTGTTAGTCTGGGCAATAAGTTTCTCTTCATTGGCAATCATATTAGAAAGGAATTCCGATAATACCTCTTTTGGACTTGCCATAAGTTCTCTTACAGTTACCTCAAGCTTCTCATCGTGGGATTCATCTCCTAAGGCCATAAGACAGACATTGGCCTTCTCATCATCGGAGTCTGAGTCAGAATCACTCCAAGTTGCCACCATGGCTTTCTTTTCCCATCTATCACCCTTCTTGGACTGGCTCTTCATCTTTTGAGGGCAGTCTTTCACAAGATGATCTGTTTCACCACATTCAAAACAAGACAAAAGTTTAGTCTTCTTGTCATATTTGTTGTATTGAGGCTTACCTCGAAATTTCACAAGATGATCTGATCCATCCTTGTTGTTGAATTATTTCTTCATTTTGAGGATTCAAGAAAGGCCTCTTGTGATAAGAGCAAAAGGATCATCCTCATCGTCATCCTCATCTTCAGAATCAGATACATCTTTAGGCTCATCCTTTTTAGACTTGAGCGCCAAGTTTTTGGTGCTTGCTGGAAGTTCTCCATCGTCTTCATTGAGACTGATCTCATGCGTGATCGGCTTTCCAAGCAAGTCATCAAGGGGCAGGGTGGTGAGATCTTGGGCTTCCTCTCTGCCTGTTACTTTAGGACCCCATTTTTCTTTTGGGAGGCACCTCAATATCTTCCTCACTTTCTCAACGTTCTTAAAGCTCTTGCCGAGAGAGTCAAGGTTGTTGGTGATTTCCGTGAACCGTGTAAACATGGCCTTGATAAACTCATCAGGCTTTATTTTGAAAAGTTCATACTTTCGAAGGAAGATGCTGATCTTGGTGTCCTTCACTTGGCTAGTTCCTTCATAGTTGACAACCAGCTTGTCCCAAATCTCTTCAGCTGACCTACAAGATGGAATACGGTTAAACTCATCAGTGCTAAGACCATAATAAAGTAAGTTAATAGCCCTGTAGTTTTTGGAGACGAGTTCAATATCCGCTTGGATGTATTCAGACTCCTTCTTCGCAATTTTGGGTCCATTTGGTCCGTCTTTCTCTGGAACCTTCGGACCATTCTCGATAATGTTCCAAAGTTCCAGATCTTGATCTATAATGAACATCTTCATCAATGATCTTCAGTGGACAAAGTTGTTTCCTACAAAGAGTGGTGGTCTACTAGTAGACCTTCCCTGTGCAAATCCTCCGCTTGCTTCACCAGACATGATCAAAAACTCACAAGATTGTTAGATCGAAAGCAGTGAGTAAAGCTCTGATACCAATTGAAGGATCGATAAAGAATAACAAAGTAATATAAAGATACTCTAGAAGGGGGGGTTGAATAGAGTATGCCGGTTTTTCGCAGGTAATCTCAAGACTTTTGAAACTCGTGCAAAACCCTTTGAGATTAGACTTAATCTTTTCTCTAGAAAACCTAAATCACAAATAAGTTATACAATTCAAACAAATGCGAAAATATGGTAAAGCAGTAAGTAAAGGACGCAATGAATTGTTAACGAGGTTCGGCACGAATTTGGCCTACGTCCCCGCTTAGGGTTCTTCCACAACCTTAGGATTTAACCAGCTTTATTGATTCACAAGACTTAGCATCCCAATAGCTCACCTAGAAGCCTCTCTCCTATACAATTGCAATCTAGTCAACTCACGTTCCCTTGGAGTCCTAGACCAATCTAGCAGAGCCCCACCTCTCTCAGCTATCTAGTACAATCCTCTTACACTTAGTGAATCAATCGCCTAGTGTCCACTACCTGAGTTACAAACTCTCGAGTATAACACTCACTCAAAATATATCCTATAAGCTCACAGTGTAACTCTCAAATGCTTTGAAATGAAATAACAGACTCTTAAGAACTAGCAGAGAGCACACGAAGAAGACATATTTCACTTGAATGCTTGAGTGCGAATGAGAGCTTGTGTTCAACGAATGTATCTGTCCTCTTTTCTTCATCTCCTTCTTATACAGATCAACTCGGCGCCTAAAGATCTTCTTCAACGGCTAGAACTTATTGTGGCTTGGTAAGAAATCTCCATGATCTTCTATATTTGGAAACTCGGATGCCATGATCTTCCAAATTGAATTCTCTCGATTTCAAGCTTATGGAAGGAGATAATTTTTGAACAGCTTCCTGAAATGTTAGTATATAAAATAATATCTGAAAGCATATAATAACATAAATAGTATAGTCCCCACGCCATGGCCCGTATTTAACCAATATTAATTTTTGTTAAAATAGAAAAACAAAAAGATTTGATAAATAACTCCCATTGGTTAAAAAAATGTTTAAAATTTTTATCATTTATCATTTGACATTTTATATAGATTAGGCTTGGTGGGTGAAATTCCAAAAATTAAGGTTATTATAAAGCTAAAAATAGTTTTCATTATATGTATAGATTGGTTGCTCCAAAAAAAATCATATATTTGGAACGTACAATATATATTTTTAAATTTTTTTTTTTAAATTCATCCCATTGTTTAAAGCAAATAGCTTGAAATGATATTGTATGATAAATATAGAATGAAATAATATTATATAGTTAGTATTAACTTTATTTTAAAAAGTTTTGAATTAATCATATTGGTTGAAAAATGTAAAAACTTTTGAATTAATCTATTGGTTTTGAATTAATCCTATTGGTTGAAAAATGTATTAAATATATAAAATAGATGTTGCCAAAAATATCGGCCCGCGAGGATGCGACACGTGGCCAAAAGGCTTTGGTTTTAAGTAATATATAGATATAGATATAGATTGTTTAAAGAAAATAGCTTGAAATGATATTGTATAATAAATATAGAATGAAATAATATTTTATAGTTAGTATTAACTTTATTTTAAAAAGTTTTGAATTAATCCTATTGGCTGAAAAATGTAAAAAGTTTTGAATTAATCCTATTGGTTTTGAATTAATCCTATTGGTTGAAAAATGTATTAAATATATAAAATAGATGTTGCCAAAAATATCGGCTCGCGAGGATGCGACACGTGGCCAAAAGGCTTTAGTTTTAAGTAATATATAGATATAGATGGTTAAAAAATGTATTAAATATATAAAATAGATGTTGCCAAAAATATCGGCTCGCGAGGATGCGACACGTGGCCAAAAGGCTTTGGTTTTAAGTAATATATAGATATAGATGGTTGAAAAATGTATTAAATATATAAAATAGATGTTGCCAAAAATATCGGCTCGCGAGGATGCGACACGTGGCCAAAAGGCTTTAGTTTTAAGTAATATATAGATATAGATGGTTAAAAAATGTATTAAATATATAAAATAGATGTTGCCAAAAATATCGGCTCGCGAGGATGCGACACGTGGCCAAAAGGCTTTGGTTTTAAGTAATATATAGATATAGATAGATGGTTTTGAATTAATCATATTGGTTGAAAAATTTATTAAATATATAAAATAGATGTTGCCAAAAATATCGGCTCGCGAGGATGCGAAACGTGGCCAAAAGGCTTTGGTTTTAAGTAATATATAGATATAGATG
The DNA here is from genome assembly GCA_037127255.1 of Persicaria tinctoria. Taxonomy (NCBI): domain Eukaryota; kingdom Viridiplantae; phylum Streptophyta; class Magnoliopsida; order Caryophyllales; family Polygonaceae; genus Persicaria; species Persicaria tinctoria. Next base: position 21,368,676 of record JBANSL010000019.1, on the reverse strand, counting down.
GTTAAAAAATGTATTAAATATATAAAATAGATGTTGCCAAAAATATCGGCTCGCGAGGATGCGACACGGGGCCAAAAGGCTTTGGTTTTAAGTAATATATAGATATAGATTGGTTGAAAAATGTATTAAATATATAAAATAGATGTTGCCAAAAATATCGGCTCGCGAGGATGCGACACGTGGCCAATAGGCTTTGGTTTTAAGTAATATATAGATATAGATGGTTAAAAATATATTAAATATATAAAATAGATGCTTCCAAAAATATCGGCTCGCGAGGATGCGACACGTGGCCAAAAGGCTTTGGTTTTAAGTAATATATAGATATAGATATAGATATAGATGGTTAAAAAATGTATTAAATATATAAAATAGATGTTGCCAAAAATATCGGCTCGCGAGGATGCGACACGTGGCCAAAAGGCTTTGGTTTTAAGTAATATATAGATATAGATGGTTGAAAAATGTATTAAATATATAAAATAGATGTTGCCAAAAATATCGGCTCGCGAGGATGCGACACGTGGCCAAAAGGCTTTAGTTTTAAGTAATATATAGATATAGATGGTTAAAAAATGTATTAAATATATAAAATAGATGTTGCCAAAAATATCGGCTCGCGAGGATGCGACACGTGGCCAAAAGGCTTTGGTTTTAAGTAATATATAGATAGATGGTTTTGAATTAATCATATTGGTTGAAAAATTTATTAAATATATAAAATAGATGTTGCCAAAAATATCGGCTCGCGAGGATGCGAAACGTGGCCAAAAGGCTTTGGTTTTAAGTAATATATAGATATAGATGGTTAAAAAATGTATTAAATATATAAAATAGATGTTGCCAAAAATATCGGCTCGCGAGGATGCGACACGGGGCCAAAAGGCTTTGGTTTTAAGTAATATATAGATATAGATTGGTTGAAAAATGTATTAAATATATAAAATAGATGTTGCCAAAAATATCGGCTCGCGAGGATGCGACACGTGGCCAATAGGCTTTGGTTTTAAGTAATATATAGATATAGATGGTTAAAAATATATTAAATATATAAAATAGATGCTTCCAAAAATATCGGCTCGCGAGGATGCGACACGTGGCCAAAAGGCTTTGGTTTTAAGTAATATATAGATATAGATATAGATATAGATGGTTAAAAATGTATTAAATATATAAAATAGATGTTTCCAAAAATATCGGCTCGCGAGGATGCGACACGTGGCCAAAAGGCTTTGGTTTTAAGTAATATATAGATATATATAGATGGTTGAAAAATGTAAAAAGTTTTGAATTAATCTATTGGTTTTGAATTAATCCTATTGGTCGAAAAATGTATTAAATATATAAAATAGATGTTGCCAAAAATATCGGCCCGCGAGGATGCGACACGTGGCCAAAAGGCTTTGGTTTTAAGTAATATATAGATATAGATTGTTTAAAGAAAATAGCTTGAAATGATATTGTATAATAAATATAGAATGAAATAATATTATTTAGTTAGTATTAACTTTATTTTAAAAAGTTTTGAATTAATCCTATTGGCTGAAAAATGTAAAAAGTTTTGAATTAATCCTATTGGTTGAAAAATGTATTAAATATATAAAATAGATGTTGCCAAAAATATCGGCTCGCGAGGATGCGACACGTGGCGTGGCCAAAAGGCTTTGGTTTTAAGTAATATATAGATATAGATGGTTGAAAAATGTAAAGGCTCGAATTTTTAAATCCTATTTTTTTCGGAAAAAAAAAAGAATTAAAAATGAAATTAAATCGGTTTTAAAACTCGTTTAGCGGATTCCGGCCGGAATGTAAAATTTGACGAACAATTTCTGTCTTTTTACCTCGAAAATTCAAAATAATTATCGGATGGTGATACCCTTATCGTTTTTAAAAATCTAATTGATCGAGGAGGCGAGAGTCGGAGAAACTAACATTCGAAGACTAATTGCGGGATTCAAAATTCGCGTATTCAAGATTAATTTCCGGGTATAGGTTATCTATTTCAACTCTCATCCTCCCCCATGTAACGGCCCAGAATTATGATTTCCGGGTTACGTTTCAAGGGATAAAACCCCTTGTTCGGATCTTGCAATCCAGGTACGGGTTGAGGTTTCAAACTCATTTTAAGATTAGTAGAAAGAGGGATTTCAAACCCTAAAGCCACGAAGGGTCGTTGGATACCCTTTACCTATCTTAAGACTATATCGCGAAATTCAATTCAAATGAAAGTAAGGTGGAAGCAAAGTTAAGATACAAGGTGTCACGGCAGAGCCGGGTCAAAACCAAAACATAAGCGAATGATTACCATTTATACCAAGTTAGGGAATTAGCTAGGTTCTTCGATTCGCCAAAAGGAACCCCGTCATATAGACATCGAGCACTCAAAATCTGCAGAAAATACCTTAAAAAAAAGAACGGGGAAAGGACTCAGATCGAGCCACTCATGCGGGACCGACAGTCCTCGCTGAGGCCACATAGTATGTGCTATACCTAATAAAGATCCTCTAATGCAGTACGAAAGTGAAACACACTAACATGCTCCTAGTTCATAATAATGTGCAGAAATACTGTAAAGGGCCCAAGACAATGCCAAATGGCATATCCCTCTCCTACCTCCACCCCCTTCCGATAGGGCGGAGACTGGCCAGCTCGTGAATGCATTCCATCATAATCGGGCGGCACGCATGCCTAACCCGCTCCACAATAAAGCCCGCAGGCATCTCATAATATAAGGAAGTTCATGACTCGATTGACTCAGGGTACCCGGTGAGGCTGGGCTACCCTATGACCCTAGCAAAGACTCTAGGACTATCACAGATAACGGCCGTTCTGTTTCAAACGCAATAAGTAAGCAGATGCTCATTCAATTAGTGCAACCTAAACGTGATACTACATGACATGCTTTTATGCATATGCAACACCTAACATAAAATGCAACAACAGGCATGAATGTCCAACCTAAGTAAGCCCCCTAGGGAACTTACCTGAAGATGCAGAACAACAAGATACCACAAGCAATGGCCCAAATGCAAATCCAAAGCAACCCCAAAAGCAATACTCACCTATCATCAAGTCATTTTCATAAGTTACCGGTCCATCATTCATACATACAAAACCCAAGTTCGCAACATTTTCAAAATCAATCGATAATAACACCATTTCCCAAAACTTTTCCGATACGATAAACATCAACCAAAATCATTCTTCCCCATTGATAAAATCGTACCAACCATACTTTCCAAACTCTTAAATCCCAAATTGAGTCAACTCATATTCAAAATAATTTCTCAAATCATACTTGGCCAAATTCCGACGTTTGTCATTTAAATCCTTAACAAATCCCCAAATCATATTATTAACACAATCCTGGCATGTTTATTTCCAAAATCATTACATAAATAAATTTCGACATTAAACCACCAAAACAATTCTATTTTCACAACCATATTTATAATTTAAAGCCCACAATTCGTTTCAATTTCTAAAATCACAATTTAAAACATCACTAAATACATATTCTAATTAATAACACTTGTAATTAATTTTATAATATAATAGTAATTTCCAGAGAATATTTTATCAAAAAAAACAGAATAATACCTTAATAATAACAATCTAGCAAATAAAAATTATATGAAACTATATACTAACATAACCGCATAAATAATACATAATCAATAAAATCTGAATTTAAAACACCCAAAAGCCCAACTCCTCTCACAAGAATCCGGATCCGGCCCAGAAAAGGAAGAAAAGGCCCAAGGTCTGAAAGGGGAACCCGGTTCCCTGACTCGATACCCGGCCCAAAGAAGAAAAGAAAGAAAAGGATACCCGACCCATCAAACTTTCTTCCCCAAACCCAGAAAAGAGCTCTGCGGTTTTTTTGACGGAAAGGAGAATGGAAGAGAAAGGAGGAAACCAGGGCCGGCCGGCGGCTCTTCTCCGACCCAAACTCACCCATCAGAAACGACACAACATTCCGACCCTAACCCACACGAAAGGATACAAGCGCGGAAAGAAAAGGAGGAGAAAGGAGGCTCACCGAGATCTCGAGATATTCGCCGGAAGGACGCCTGATTTGGTTCGATTCGGCTCCGTCAGAGGTAGATTTGCGCCGGGGTGGCCTAGGACGTGTGCATAGGGGTTAAAGGTGGACCTTTAATGCGATTTGAACAGAAATCGAATGAGAAGGAGTGAAGGACGGAAATCGACCTTCGAGAGCTCCGGTGAGCGCGAGAGGGTTGGTGGTGGCGTTGGCGGCTCCGGGGAGGTTTCTGGGTGGCTCCGACTCGTGCTCGGCCATCAGGGGACAGCTGCTACTGCTCGGACAGAAGGAGGAAGGAGGAGAGGAAGTGCAGCTTCGGTGGTGCTCGGCTGGGCGGCGTCGGCTGGAAGCTCCGGGAAGGCTTGGTTTGCCTGGAATGTCGCAGAGAAGGGAAACGATGGTCGATGGTGGTGGCTCGGCGGAGCTCGCAGAGAAGGGGTACGATGAAGAATCAAATCTGCCCAGAGATTTGATTCTTCATCGTTCTTCCCTTGTTCTTTCTTTCCTCCTTTCTTTCTCTTCTTAGCTTGATTTCTTGACTTCACTTGACCATGTTTAACAGCTTTTCCTTGCTTTCCACCATGTCGGATCTACGATTATGCACAATTCAACCGAAATAGCGTAGATTCCGAACTTTTCCACAAAAAGAGTTTAATCTAAATTAACACTAAAACATGCATATTCTACAATGTAAATGCAACTAAATTATCCTATAATGCCCATTAGAAATGTGCATTATCAGTTTGCCTGGAATGTCGCAGAGAAGGGAAACGATGGTCGATGGTGGTGGCTCGGCGGAGCTCGCAAAAATCAAAACGGAGGGAGGTGGAGGCGCTGAGTGTTGGTGTTTGTTCAGATCAAGAGGGATTGTGATGGGTTACTGGGTTTTGCTCTTTGTGAATTGCAAACAGTGGGAGAGAAAAGCTGATGCAAAATTGTAAATTGACCACATAACAACAAAATTGATAGCTGGATTTGTACATTATGGGCAAGGTAAGGGGACAAAAGGGTGAGCTTTGACTAATTGAAAGTAGAAAAGGAAAAGAATATAAATTAAGATGTTCCCAAAACTCCAAACGTCGAATACCGGGAATATAAATCAGAAACCCGCTCACCCGACCTTATCCCGACGCGTTTAAAATACTCCTCAATTTTCCAAATCCGAATTTAATAAATGAAATCCAAACATTATTTTCCAATTTTCGGTATATAAAAGCAGAGTATAACATATTTTAAATTTCAAATTAATAAATGCCGGAACTTGCTGTGAAAGATTTAGAATAAATCCAATAGCTCAAGGACAGAAATTTCAAATCTCCCAAATCTTAAAATTTGAAACGATTATGAATCACTATTTTAATAATTTAATATTCTAAAATTTCCCGGTCTTTACATCATCCACCTCTAAAAACAAGTCTCGTCCCCGAGACTAAAATCACTCTAAAACAAGGGGATGAAGTTTTAAATTGGTGAGTCCAAGGATCATGTCATTGATTTTGTAAGCATCTCATATGGGCCCGTATGCGATCCTCACAACACCCTTGACGCGATCATAACATTCCCAATTGGTCGTAGCAAGTATGTGATATGGGCCCCTATCACACCCTTACCCCGACCTTTTGGTCACATCATAACTCGAAAAGCAATCATAGCATCCCCACTAAGTCTTAGCAAGCATTCTATATGCGCCCCTAAAAAATGCTAGTATCCACTTCGTGAGGCGTTATAATATAATACCGGGTTTGAAAATTTTCAAAAAGGGATTCCGCAATTGAAAAAAAAAGATTGGCCTTAAAATCATTGAAATTCTCGGTATCGTTTATTCTTTTAGAATCCAAATTGGTCATTCCCAAAACAGCTCAAAATCTTCAAATCCGATGTTTAATCAATCAACTTTACACCAAACAAGTCAAATCCTTGCAACTCCAGATTTCGTCAAAATCTTTCAACAACCAAATCCGTTTCTCGCATAACCATCAATCAAATTCAAAAGCTCGGAGGTGGAATCATCCACCTCTAAGGGTTAATCCCATATTCTCTTCCTAGTTTCCAGAATCAAAACAAGTTATCAGTCTCAATTCAAGCAAGCTTCACAAGCCATAAGAAATGCATAACCAAATAACCAACCAATCTCCAATCATTACCTCATATGACAAGTCTCAAACATATGCCAACACAGTGCCACAAGGTCACATCAACATCCCTACAACTATGGGTCATAATACGCATCTTAACCACATAACAAAATCGTAATAAACGTCTGGACATCACATCAGAAGTCATAAAAGTATCACCTCATCATAGAGTCAACGAACCAAACGCATTGTCAACACATCAACACAACAAAATCATGCCATTAAGATTCAGCAAAAGGGGAGGTCAAGCAGCATATCAATCATCGAATGTCAGCATACTCACCAGACATCATCTTAACTCATCACAACGCCACGTAGCGATCATTTAGTAATCAGACGTCATTATCTCATATATATATATATATAAATCATATTCATCCTCGAAGTCATATTCGTCATTTAACATATCCATAATCATGCTTGCCAACCATATAGTGCAATATCATGTTTATCACCATACAACATAACATCATGCTTTCACACAATAACACGTCATTATCTCATAGTTCTCATATCATATCATAACATGCTTCTAAAACGACATAACAGGATAGCAATCCATCAATATATCACGATAATACTAGTCACTATCAATTAGAATTCAATATTGCAGATTAGCATGTAATATCATTGTATATCAGGTTCATCATGGTTGCCACAAGGCATCATGCCAGCAAATATAATTAAATCACATAATCAAGAAAATCATCACATCCTACGAGTCAAAATAAAACACAATCCCACTCACCCATCTCCACTCTCAAGCCAAGACTAATCCTCTTCTAGACTCGCCAAGGTCAACTCAGACAGAAATTCTCCAAAGAAATCCTAATTCATCTCAATGCTCAAATCTCGCCCTTATTCCACCAGACTCTCACACACATCATCCACCTCTAAGAACCCAACTCTTATCTCTAACCTTGCACCCGTGTACTCTTTCACTCTATGTTCCCAATACTCACAAAGGTCACTCCTTACGCTCCCCGTATTACCCAAGACATCACAACATTCTGCCCTGCTAGCTACACCTCTTCTAGAAATTTCCTTGATCACCGCCAAGTCGACCTATGGTTAACCATCCTCTTACCCAAGATTCACCTAGAAGCTCACCGAAAACCACCAGCATTGCCGCTTCTAACTCCCATAGATCACTTGGTTTTACTTCAACTAACCTCCCTCTCTTGCGACCTACCTCGTAATACTATCGGTCATCCTAACTGCTCAAATTCCCCCACTATTCTCCGACCAGTCCACAAAATAATCTCACCCCCACATTCAAAGAAGAAGCAATCATGAAATAATCACACATAAGACCCACATCATATCAGCTAGCATTTATATTAATATCGTCATAAGTTCATCGTCAAGTATTGCAAATGTATCAATAAGTCTTAATTTATTGTCATGCTCATTAATCATTGCAGGACAGCATATATGCACATAATCAAGTCAAGTGAGCAAGTTTCATCATAATTAACTTTATCTAATAAGCAGTTCAGGTTTCTTAGCATATGTAGCTCACATTTTACAGACAAAGGAATTCAATTCATGCTTAACAACTTAGAGTAGCAACACGTCAAGACATCATGGTACATGAGATCTATAAGGCATCAAATCATATCATCATAGACGACAGGCAATCAGACAACAATCATCATATGGTAAGCACATCAACACGTAAATCTCATCGTCAAGTCAGTGCAATATCATCGTCAACAAGTTTCAAAGGGTTAGAAATTCGAACGGAGAACACTCTCGCTTGCAAGTCATATCGTACTCAGCAACTGCAACTCTTGATGCGTGCCCGTTTCGTCGACATCATTGATCCTGAGGCCCGTGGGTTATGGACCCACACTTCCGTTGAACTGTTCTATCGCTGTACAACTCCTCATTCTCTTTTCCCATGCGGTCGTTCGTCTAATGTATCGCGCAAGAGTCCAAGTTAGTGAAGATAGGGGAGTGACAAGAGCCGACAACCCAAATTCCTTTCGGGGACAAAAACGGACCCACAACTAAAGACGACAACTAGAGACGAAATTCCGACCCGAGAATAGCAACGATGCCCTTATGGAAGTCTATTTAGGTGATAATTGGTGACAAGTAGCAAGAGTTCATCATAAGCAAACCAACCATATCAATCCACACTAACATGTACCTATCTCAAGGAACAACGACATATATGTACATTTCTAAAAACACGATTGAGGCCTACATCGGTGCATGCGAAGCAAAATAGCAGTCTATTATTCCATGAAAGCCATAATGCCTAGTTGCCCTAAACGAGATATGCAGGATTTAGCAAACGGAGCAAGTATCACATATACGAACAATGCATGAGCAAGATGTACACACTAACGAGTGAAGTCAAATATAGCATGGCGAGGTATAGCCAGATTACGCGTTGGACAAGAACACATAGGAACATCATAAAAATTATCACTTATGGAAGCAATGATCAAGTGATAGTTAAAGGATGGCATGTAATCATGTGACGAGGTGCATTTAGAAGGCATAGTCCTACATGATTTTAACGACACATGATGTGATACAAGTAGGGTCATGAGTCATTAAAAGAGGTTCACATAATTTTCACGAACATGAGGCATTATCAACAGTAACAAGAAGGGCATCATGGGTGACCTATTATAATCATGCTAGGAACGAACCATCGTAAGGCATATAAAATGATAACTATCTATGGAACAAGTACAACATGTAATCATTGTGGAAAGTAGAAGCCATACGAGATACTACTAGCACATATCAAAACGTGACTACAATCGAGGCAATTCGACTAGATTCATTCGAAAATTCATGTGTCCTACGTATGTGAAGACATGATATAGTTTGGTGAGTGATCATACGAGGTGCCAAGTCATACATCTATGCAAGCATGAGAGGATATCATAGAGTAATAGGGAACACTACCAAACGATAACATGGTTGTGTACTAGGATTTACCATTATGAAAAGCAAGTTGATCATCAGATTCAACATCAATCTAAGCAGGATGAGTGAAACATGTTAAGAGAACAGAAGGGTGAGAGAACCACACTATCAGGGACCTAGCTCAAGAGAGAATCAGCAATAATGTAGACAAGGTATATATGGTCCCACATAGGTCGCAACCAAAGGTCCTACATGATACTAAAGGCTCTACTTAACATACAATGCATGTATGCACTAATCATGACGACACGCAAGAAATCAATTCAATCACATTCCAACAATACAAAAGCATGAGGAAGGTTTTACAATGTATAACACGAGTTTAAGTAATGGCAATATGACTAGAATACGAGGACATGAGCTCAAACTAACACATACTAAGATAAAATAGGCATTTCTCAAGACGCAATTATACCACATATTCTCCATCCAACACAAGTAATCACACAACAACACAAATTGCAAAACAATCAACGTTAATTAATCTGACGAATACAGAACAGATTGGAATACTATAGATTCTTGTTACTAAAGGATAATAAGCATTGACACGTCATCATCCAACATGCTAAGACGATCATCTATCAGCATTCGTCAAAGAGGAGTTGATCACACTATCATGCACCTAACCCGGGCAAAACAACAAGCATATAGGTTCATATCATGTGGGTCATGCTTTCAATTGATCATTAGCGCAATTAATACAATATGTCAAGTAGGCATGCTATAAACAACATATAATCATGATAGAAGACAATACATAACACAAGACTTAAGCAATGTAACTAGTCACACATGTAAATATAACACAACAACTGGGTATCAATGGTTATTCATAAGGCACGTGTTAGAGACTACAAAATCATGTCATGCAATTCAGAGAGAGTCACCATTACAACCGGACAGAGATCCCTAAGGGCAACCATTGACTTTTACCGACTGACTTCTCGCCCTTTTTCCCCGTGGGACTCCGGTATGACTTTTTGTGGCAAGAAGACACGGGTTGATCGTCACAAGAATCAAGAAATACAGCCCAGAAACACCTTACTTTTGACTTCAAGGGACATAAGGAACCACCTTCCAATACTCGCTCAGACAACCTTCACATCCATACATGATTCCCGACACAATGTGTTTACCAACCCAATTCCCCGTGGAAGACACTGACATATGGGAGAAAGGCTCGATAGACCAGTTAGGGGTTAACAACATAGTGGAAGGGACTGTTTCACACAAGTTGGGCTTGACCATAGGGAAATAAGGGTACTCCCGCTATCCCGTTTATACAGATCAGTCAATACACAACTCATTGTTAGGCATACCAAATCAGATCTCTAGCATAGCAAGCACTGAACACAGAATTAGTTAATAACACTCAATAGTTAAGGCATCCAAATCAGATCCCAACCCATCTGTAAGAACAAGCTGATATTTTGCCTACCGTTCCCAACTATACCCAATAGGGGTGGTCTAGCGCCTTTACTACCTACTCGTGTCCCAGTTTGGTCGGTTTTTCTCGTTTATTACAAGTCGAGTTCATTACTTAGTCCAATTTAGGTTAGGCATCTTAAGTTCATTTTGCCCCTTTAAAACACTTTCAAATCATTTGAAATTCATGGATGGTTTTCCAAAACATACACTCGACCCTTGTGTACCCGAATTGCACAACCTCAGCTCTGATACCATCTTTGTAACGGCCCAGAATTATGATTTCCGGGTTACGTTTCAAGGGATAAAACCCCTTGTTCGGATCTTGCAATCCAGGTACGGGTCGAGGTTTCAAACTCATTTTAAGATTAATAGAAAGAGGGATTTCAAACCCTAAAGCCACGAAGGGTCGTTGGATACCCTTTACCTATCTTAAGACTATATCGCGAAATTCAATTCAAATGAAAGTAAGGTGGAAGCAAAGTTAAGATACAAGGTGTCACGGCAGAGCCGGGTCAAAACCAAAACATAAGCGAATGATTACCATTTATACCAAGTTAGGGAATTAGCTAGGTTCTTCGATTCGCCAAAAGGAACCCCGTCATATAGACATCGAGCCACTCATGCGGGACCGACAGTCCTCGCTGAGGCCACATAGTATGTGCTATACCTAATAAAGATCCTCTAATGCAGTAAGAAAGTGAAACACACTAACATGCTCCTAGTTCATAATAATGTGCAGAAATACTGTAAAGGGCCCAAGACAATGCCAAATGGCATATCCCTCTCCTACCTCCACCCCCTTCCGATAGGGCGGAGACTGGCCAGCTCGTGAATGCATTCCATCATAATCGGGCGGCACGCATGCCTAACCCGCTTCACAATAAAGCCCGCAGGCATCTCATAATATAAGGAAGTTCATGACTCGATTGACTCAGGGTACCCGGTGAGGCTGGGCTACCCTATGACCCTAGCAAAGACTCTAGGACTATCACAGATAACGGCCGTTCTGTTTCAAACGCAATAAGTAAGCAGATGCTCATTCAATTAGTGCAACCTAAACAGGATACTACATGACATGCTTTTATGCATATGCAACACCTAACATAAAATGCAACAACAGGCATGAATGTCCAACCTGAGTAAGCCCCCTAGGGAACTTACCTGAAGATGCAGAACAACAAGATACCACAAGCAATGGCCCAAATGCAAATCCAAAGCAACCCCAAAAGCAATACTCACCTATCATCAAGTCATTTTCATAAGCTACCGGTCCATCATTCATACATACAAAACCCAAGTTCGCAACATTTTCAAAATCAATCGATAATAACACCATTTCCCAAAACTTTTCCGATACGATAAACATCAACCAAAATCATTCTTCCCCATTGATAAAATCGTACCAACCATACTTTCCAAACTCTTAAATCCCAAATTGAGTCAACTCATATTCAAAATAATTTCTCAAATCATACTTGGCCAAATTCCGACGTTTGTCATTTAAATCCTTAACAAATCCCCAAATCATATTATTAACACAATCCTGGCATGTTTATTTCCAAAATCATTACATAAATAAATTTCGACATTAAACCACCAAAACAATTCTATTTTCACAACCATATTTATAATTTAAAGCCCACAATTCGTTTCAATTTCTAAAATCACAATTTAAAACATCACTAAATACATATTCTAATTAATCACACTTGTAATTAATTTTATAATATAATAGTAATTTCCAGAGAATATTTTATCAAAAAAAACAGAATAATACCTTAATAATAACAATCTAGAAAATAAAAATTATATGTAACTATATACTAACATAACCGCATAAATAATACATAATCAATAAAATCTGAATTTAAAACACCCAAAAGCCCAACTCCTCTCACAAGAATCCGGATCCGGCCCAGAAAAGGAAAAAAAGGCCCAAGGTCTGAAAGGGGAACCCGGTTCCCTGACCCGATACCCGGCCCAAAGAAGAAAAGAAAGAAAAGGATACCCGACCCATCAAACTTTCTTCCCCAAACCCAGAAAAGAGCTCTGCGATTTTTTTTACGGAAAGGATAACGGAAGAGAAAGGAGGAAACCAGGGCCGGCCGGCGGCTCTTCTCCGACCCAAACTCACCCATCAGAAGCGACACAACATTCCGACCCTAACCCACACGAAAGGATACAAGCGCGGAAAGAAAAGGAGGAGAAAGGAGGCTCACCGAGATCTCGAGATATTCGCCGGAAGGACGCCTAATTTGGTTCGATTCGGCTCCGTCGGAGGTAGATTTGCGCAGGGGTGGCCTAGGACGTGTGCAGAGGGGTTAAAGGTGGACCTTTAATGCGATTTGAACAGAAATCGAATAAGAAGGAGTGAAGGGCGGAAATCGACCTTCGAGAGCTCCGGTGAGCGCGAGAGGGTTGGTGGCGGCGTTGGCGGCTCCGGGGAGGTTTCTGGGTGGCTCCGACTCGTGCTCGGCCATCAGGGGTCAGCTGCTACTGCTCGGACAGAAGGAGGAAGGAGGAGAGGAAGTGCAGCTTCGGTGGTGCTCGGCTGGGCGTTGTCGGCTGGAAGCTCCGGGAAGGCTTGGTTTGTGACGGAGGGAAAGTCGTTGATTTCCCTCGCCAAAAATTATTCCCAAACAAACAAACTAGTATAGTATGCAAGTAAGGGGTCGAACCCTAGAGAATCAAGTATTTCTAAATATTGTGTATTTATCAATATAAAAGAAACGATTTTTATGAAAGAAAATAATATTGACAAAAGCAAATAAAGGATAGAAGAAAAGCGTTTCCACCTACAAGTTCTCGACTTTGGTTGGTTTTATTGATCATCGAATCCTTTTCAAGTTATTATCTTTTCCTACGAATTCCTCTCGTCTTGGTTTAAGTAGATTAAAAGTCCTACGAGTCCAATTAATCCCTTACACCTCAATGCAACCTTAACACGGTCAAGATTTAACAAAGAGATAGCAAATAGTCCCAAGAACTTGAGCATATAAATAACACCAATTAAACACGGTAAATCAATGTTTAAGATATATGTCAACTCCCTACATAATCATGCTTCAAACACGGAATCCACAATCTTATGCGTGCTACTACGGAAATAACACAAATACGAAAGTATTAAATCCTAGCATGAAATCAATATTATCAAGGTCGCGAATCAAGATAACATCAATAACATAATCAATATCACACAAAGAAGTTGAAAGAATTAAAGAGGAAAAATAACTTAAATTAGAAACTCACAAACCACCAACCAAGTCTCGAAAGTGTAGGCGAAAACTACAAAATTAGCCAAACATGGCTTACCTAAGCTTTCTTCTCTTCAATGGTGATTTCTCTACTTGAAAATTAATTTAAACTTCATTAAACTAACCCTAGAACACCCTATTTATAAGCCTAATGTCCTCCATAAACAAGGTAAAAGATAGATAAACTAGATAGAAACTTCCTAAACAAAAGATAAAAGATAGAACTTTCCTAAAATAATTCAGCGTCGGATTCCGCTGGCAGCGAGAAATTTCCGCTGGCAGCGAATGGCCTTGATTGAGCTTCTGTTGGATTTCCGCTACCACCTCGCTAGCACACTCGCTGGCAGCGACTTTCGTGCCTTAGAATTTTCTCGAGCTTCTCCGAGGACCCTTCTTTCCGCTTCCGCGAGACACTGAACCCGCTGCCGCGAGCTGGGCCTTCCGCTGCCGCGAGATCTCAAACTCGCTGGGGCGAGTTCCTTCTTCCACTGGAGCGAGTAGCCGAAGCTTCGGGTCCTGGTGATTCTCGCTGGAAGCGGAATTTTCCGCGGCAGCGGACGTCTCGCTGTAGCGAGATTAGTCGCTAGCAGCGGACGTTGCTTGCTCGCTTGCTGGGCAGCTCTCTCTCTCGCTGGCTCTCTCTTCTCGCTGGCTCTCTCTCGATGGCTCTATGCTTCTGGTTCCACTCGCTGTCAGCGAAATAAATCCCGCTAGCAGCGAAATCTGCCCAGAGATTTGATTCTTCATCGTTCTTCCCTTGTTCTTTCTTTCCTCCTTTCTTTCTCTTCTTAGCTTGATTTCTTAACTTCACTTGACCATGTTTAACAGCTTTTCCTTTCTTTCCACCATGTCGGATCTACGATTATGCACAATTCAACCGAAATGGCGTAGATTCCGAACTTTTGCACAAAAAGAGTTTAATCTAAATTAACACTAAAACATGCATATTCTACAATGTAAATGCAACTAAATTATCCTATAATGCCCATTAGAAATGTGCATTATCAAACTCCCCCACACTTAACCTTTTTCTTGTCCTCAAGCAATGCAAAATAAAGAAGATCAAAACCATCATCCCACACATATAACATTCAAGCACTAACCTTGTCAAAAGCAACATCAAAGTGAAGGAGCCATGAACATGAAAGCTAACATCCTAGCAAGTATATGAATGATTCAAAATAAGGCACATTTCATCCAACCTCATCGGTATTATGTGTTTGCTCTCACTCTCATTGTGTTTAGGCTTAACAATATATCGCTCAACTCAATCCAATATGCAAAAAGCTACATAGACCTTGACACATATATCACATATTCTCCACCGCGGATGCCATCACTCACAAGCAACATCAAGAGGTCTTTTATCAAGGTTGTAATGGGGCTTGGTAAGGAATTAAGGGCAAGGAGAATTTATGGTCATGTGGTGCTCAAAATCCGGGAATCAAGATCCTAGACAATCAAACATCAACCATCAACTCTCTCAAAAACATCATCTTAAACTCAAACTCTCAACAACTTTACAAAAGACATTCATCTCTCAACCAAAAATTATTTCCAACTCTTACATTCATAATAAAGATAAAAGGCTCAAACTCATGCTTTTTTTTTTCTTTTTATTAATTTTTTTTTCTTTTTTTTCATTCTTTTTTTTTTTTTAGAGCCAAAACAATAATGCACAATGTGAGGAATAAAACTAAAATTACATACTCATCCAAACTTGTAACTTTCTCAACAATAATCTCTTTTCCACTCAAACAAATCAACCATTCACCAATTCTAATCCTAATTCCCGGATAGGGTAAGGCTCATCATCGGCTAGGATAAATTTTTGTGGAGCTTCAAAGAATAGGCTAAGGCTCAAATTTGCTACAAGCAAAGGACACATATGTAGGGTGGATATGGATAATAATATGGCTAAGAAAATCATGCCTCTATCATTTGAAACTCATAAGCAATAGACATATAAATTCGGCCTCAAATATAGATAACAATGTCAATCTCAAGGGGTAAGTGCATAAGGAGAGCGTAATGTCACACAAGAAAGCAAAAGGGAATAAATATGATGAAGATCCCTATAAGGCCAAAATTTCTTACTAGGACAAGTTTTGTTGGATTTCAATGATGCCAATAAGAATCATACTTGCTCAATTAAACTAACAAGTCATGCTCCAATGAAAATCAACACAAGTAGGTGACAAGATTAGCCAATTCAATCATATCATGGGATTTATAGGTTAAGCTCAAAAACTCAAATAAAATAGAGGACAATTAAGGCAAGATGGGTATTTGAATAATACATGAATGCAATGCATGATATTTTTGGGTTTTTTTTTTTCCTAATGCAATATAAATGCTAGAAATAAACATGATATGCATGTGAAAATTTTAAATATGACCTAACTAATGCAATATGTACACTAAACCCCTCCCCCACACTTGAATATTTCATTGTCCCTAATAAAATAAAGACAACAAAAATTAAACAATTGAAATAGGTGAGGGAGAAGGAAACTCACGAGCTCAATGTGGTGGTGGAAATTGGGTTTGCCACCCAAAGGGTGCCCAAGCGTTGAATTGGGCCATGATCTCCTCATGATTCTTTCGTTGTTTCTCCATGAGAATGTTATGGTTCTCCGCAATTTGTCGGTCCGTGGCATCTTGACGCTCGGTGATTTGACGGAAGGCGCTCTCAAAATAGCCATGAGAGGGAAAGCCATCATAAGACTCGCCATGGTACCCTCCATGTGAAGAACTAGCTCCCCCGCCATAAGACACTCGTGGATGGGATGTCTCCATTTGCATTACCGGCTCATACTCCATCTCCGTGGGTTCTTCATAAGGCTCCTCATAAGCATCTCCTTCGTTAGCGTTCGGAGGTGGGCCCAATGGTAAGGCGTCGGATGGAATATATAAATCGGCGGGGGACGGACCGGTGGGAAGTGGGCGAGGGAGTACCAAAGTGTGGGACTTATTGACCCCAGCATACCAAATGAAGCTCCCCGCATAATCACTTTCCCTCACGATGTTAGCCTTCTTTAGCGAAGCCAAATTGAGCCTATAGTTGTCCGAACAAGGGACATAGGCATTCAAATCAATGTCGAGCTCCAATGCAAGCAAAGTAATTAAGCCCCCAAAGCCAATCTTCACCTCTTCCTTCCTTGAATGCTTTTTAGTAGCCTCACCACAAGTGGTAAAGAAAAGGTCTACCCAATCCGGGGTCTCATGTGCTTCGGGCAATAAGCAAGTCATCCATGCCCAACTTCCTTTGGAAACTTTGTTGATCTCGACATGCCCGAAAAAGGTGTTGTTCAAGACCTTGTGGCAAAGTCTAAGGGAAGGGTGGACGATGCTATAATTGTAGTCATTGCCGGAGGTCATGACCTTTTGTGTGACTTCAAACCATCGTTGTTGAGGGGTGGAGCGACGAGGCAATTCAGACCAACGGGCGGAAGGATTGCCCGTGATACCAAACACATTCTTCAATTCTTCAAAAGTCATAGTTTGATTTGCCCCACCTAATCAAAAAGTAAAACTATCCTCACTAGCCATTGCAAAGGTAGCCAAAAATTCCCTAACCAAATCCGGATAAGTGCGGACACACTTGTCTACCAAACCATCAATATCTCCAATGCCCATAAATGTCCGCACACTCTCCTCAAGTCCCAATAATCTCAAAGTGGGGATATCAAAAAATTTCGTCGAAATATACCGACGAGCATCAAGATCATCCCACCTAGTCCTTTGAGCTCTAGTCAATCCTCTAGGCCTAACCATTGGTGGAGAAGCCATAATATTTAATCAAACAATGAAGACCGAAGACTCACAAATAAGGCGACTCACTGGAGGATTTTCGCTGGCAGCGAGTGGTGTCCCGCTGGCAGCGAATTGAGTCAGGCCGGAGGAGCAGCGTTATGGGTGCGATTCGCTGGCAGCGAAGGCTAATCGTTGGCAGCGAACAGGGTGACACCGACGGGCTCCGGAACTGCTGCGTAAGTGGTGAGACTCGCTGGCAGTGACTGGTTTTCGCGGCAGCGAATGGAACCACCTGTTGGGCTCGGAGGTTCTGTTGTGTCGCTGGTGGAGGCTCCAATTCCGTGGGAGCGAGTCGGAGCTTCCGAAATTCCGGCGTCGTTGTCCGGACGTCGGATTCCCAAAAATTCCTTCACGAAAGTTTCCCAACTCGATCCGATCTATGCAGCGGCAGAAGAATAAAAGGGATTTGGGTGATTGTGTGGTTATGTGGTGGTTGATGGGTGGTCGGAATGTGGTGAATGGGGTGTGGTTGTGTAGATCGGCTCGTCGGAAGTCGGAAGTCGGAATCCGGTGCCGGAATTTGATTTCGGGGTGGCGGAGATGATGAGGTGGCTATGGAGGTGAGAAGCTTGGAGGTGCTCCAATGGAGGTGTAGGGGGTTTTTGGAAGGAGGAAGAAGATGGTAAAAATGGAAAATGGGGGATGATGAATATAAAAAATGGGTAAAAAGGAAAGTGGTTAAAAGGGTAAGTGGGTAAAAAGGGGTAAAAAGGAATCTCCAATATTTTATTCTTTTTTTTTTGTTTTTGGAAATCTGGGTGGCTTCGGGATATGGCATAGCTCGCTGCCAGCGGGTCTGGGTTCGCTGGCAGCGAATGGGGCCGCTGTGCTCGGAAGCTCCATGGTTGGTGCTGGTTTCTCTCGCTGGCAGCGACAATTTCGCTGTCAGCGAAAACAACCCAGTACATTCTTTTTTCGACTTCTCTCTTGTCCCTACGAGGTTAGCTCCAAACTATTCCGAAAAAAATCTATCTAATGTGATAAGTAAGTCTCATTTATTAAATGACAAAACTAATTAACTAACTAGGAATTGAAATAACTAATTTAGGAAAACTTACCTCGGGTTGCCTCCCGAGAAGCGTCCTTGTTTATCGTCATAGACTCGACGGTTTATTCGTCCATGTGTTCAAGACTCACTCGGACATCGCCAAAGCTCTCTTTAGCAAATCAAACTCCGATGCACACCATCTAGGTAGGCGAGCACCACATATGAAGAAGCCGAAGTCAAAAGATGTGATGTTGAAGAAGGTCTCCAACTCTTCATATGCTCGAGCGTGACTTCCCGTCGAGGGTATGTAGTACCACCAACACAGTTCCGTTGGTGGTTTGTCGAAGTAATGCTCCCAAGGATCTACATATTCACCAAAATCCACAAAAGTGTAAGAAATATCATTACCTTGCTCGGGAGCCATAGAAATCGGCTCCGGACTTGATTCCTTAATTGATGACTTGGGGATGATTTCTATGGGTGGAGTAGGTGTCAAAATACATGGTTCCTCATGCGTGCACTCATGAGACTCCCTGTCAAAATCTGATGAGATGGCGGATTATATATGTTGAATACGATATAAGATGATGAAACGAGATGAGAAATTGAATTGAGACATAAATGTTGTTGATGATGGGATGGTTAACTTAGGTATGTTTTATGTGAATCTTATGTGTGTTGTTTGATATGCTTTGTGTAAGTTAGACTTAGACTTATTATGTTGCCTACCTTCTAGGTGAGCTCTAATCTGCCTGCACTTGCTTAATTGTTGTATTGCTTGGATTCTGCGCTTCTCCAGGTAAGTTCTTTGAACTTACTCATGATGGGCACTCTATGCACTGGTGTTATATAGTTGTAAAGGCCCGGATTTTTGAATAATAACTTTTGGAAAAATGAAATTAAATCAGATTTTAAAACTAATAAAACAGATTTCCGACCTAAAATAAAATTTTGGAATGGTATTTTAATCAAGTCGGGATAAGGTCGAGAGAACCGATTTTGAGATTTGTTTTCAAGTATTTTGAAATTGAGATTATTAGGACCCCTATTATTTCCCCCTCCTGTTTGATGTCAGAACACCCAGCACATAGGTGCTCTCCCCTCTTCTTTTTACTTGATCCAAACCCACAAGCTTACTTGCTCCCCTTGCCATATCCGAAAGCAGCACCTCCAAATCTTCCATTTTGATCCATAAAATCAGATTTCTCTGACTCATTTCAACACCCCACAAACACAAGGAAACCCCAAAAATCTTATCCTTTTCTTCCTCTTTTTTTTCTCCCTTGTTAGCGTGTGTTGAGAACTCCCACAACCCATTCCCCTCTTGCTCTCTCCTTTGATTTCAAACACAATCCCCAGCAGCTCTGTTCGAGGTTTCTGACCGCCAATGCCACCACCGTACCTCCCCACCACCATTCTGCCACCGTCGGTCGCCTCCCTCCTCCGTCGAAGTCGCATCCCCAATCTATCTTCCCCTGTTTATCGAGAGGCTCTCGCAGCTCCACCCACTTCGTTCTCCCTCCTTCCACCCTGAGATGCCAGCAGCAGCTCTCTGACGCCTCCCCGGATCCACCGGCAACAGTAGCATCAGCCAGACGAGCCCCGGAGTCCGAGAGCGCCGCTACCGAATTCTCCGCCCCTGCTTTCGAATTCAAGAGCGGTAAGGCACTTTTCCCTCTCCTTTCGACTCTAAGCTGAGGAAAGCTCCTCCTTTAATCTTCCCACACCTCTCCCAGGCATCCTCGTACAAAGAAACGCCCTAAACGCGCCCGAACACAGCCCGGCGAAGCTCTCCGGGCATTTCTTTCCAGTGAATCGAAACATTGGGTGAGCACCTCCTTCTCTCTTCTTCCTTGTCGATTCGGTGGTCCTTAGAGTCGGGAAGGGTGGCCGGAGTGCAGTCGTCACCGGCGAGGCCCTCCCTCTCTTCTTCTCCTTCCCAGATTTCGAATGGGGGGTTTTTGGAGTGATGAATGAACAGTGCCCACCGGTTTGGGTTTTGTTTTCTTTTTGTTTTGGTCTGGTTCACCATTTAATAAAAAGAAAACCAGGTTGGTCTCTAAAAACCAAATCAGATTGGGTATGGGCTTTGGATCCGGATTGTGTTTTAAAAGGAATTTGGGCCAGGACTATTTTAATGAATTTTGGGCCTATTCTTGCAAAGGGTGTTTCATATTTGATTTTGGGTCTATTTTTATAAGATAGGTGTTTGGTTTTAAAAAATTAATAAAGGGTTGATTTTATAAATATTAAATAGATGGAATATAATATAGAATATTATTATTGAGATTTAAAGTATAATATTTGAACTTGGATCTGAAAAAGGTTTTAAAGGTTGGAAATGGATTCAATAAAATTAAAAAGAGGAATTTTGGAAATACCCTAATCTTGTCGGATTTGTTTCGATAAAGTAATAAAATAAGTTGGTTTAAAGAGTAACGCCTTGTAAATGGATTTTTGGGTCAAGTATGATTTGGAAAATCTTGGGAAAACGACTTGATTTACCTTGCCTAACTTGATGAATAAATTTGATGACCTGTGTGTGATATTATATGCTTTAAGTAACATTAGAAGTAGACTTATTTATATTACTTATATATGTGTTAGGTGATTGATAGGCGATATATTCTATAGCGCATTTAGTAGTTTTTGTCATCATTTACATGTCATTGTGAGAGGTATTTGTGTGAACTTGGTGATTCGGAACCTGTTGAAGAAATCAGGCAAGTTACAGAAAAGCTGAAGTGAAGAAGTTCGGAAGCAGCTGGAAGGCTGGTGAGTCTGGCGCGCCCGCGCTGACCCCTGACGCGCCCGCGCTGCTACCCGGAGCGCCCACGCTGCTAGGAGGAAGTGGCCGCGTCGATTCACCAGACAAGAAGCAAGTCAAAGGCTGGCGCGCCCGCGCTGCTACATGGCGCGCCCGCGTTGGTCCCTGAAGACGGATTCTTATCCGATTTTCCCTATCTTATTAGTTTTAATATTATATTTTATATTTTTACGGGATGTTAAACCCGATTTTATTAGGTTATATATTATGGCCGAAAAGGCAGGAGAAGAGATATATTCCAGAGACGTAGTTTCCTTTTCTTCATCTCACAAACCCTATGGAGAACTAACTCTCCGTTGTTGCACTTGGTTCTTTGAAGCCTTCAATTGATTTGGTTGTGAGTATTCTACTCTTGTTTGTCCTTTGTTAATTGTTTCGATCTCCTGAGCTTATTGCTTGATTGCTTATTATTGGTTAATCTGGATTGATCACCTAGGTTTATCGATACTAGTCATATTGCTAGGGTTTCCAATTCCAGGTTTGGGGTTGTAGATTCATTGTAGCAAACACAATCACCATACGCGGGTTGCTTGTGGTAGATTGTGAAGGAGATTCGATTACAGGCTATTTTAACGGGTTGTTAGAATCGCTTGTATCTCATTATAATTCATGTTTGAATGCTATCGCTTTATTATTCGGTGAAGGTTTCCCCTTGTAATTTGGTGATAAGTGCTTTTAGGACTGGTAGGACTAAAAGCTATTACACGATCTGAATTGAGAACAATTACTGGACATTAGAACTTGAGATTCATAGAATGCGATGATGAACCATCTAAATTGTTGTGCGGATAATTACCTAGTGTGATACTTTTCCATCATATATTCGCAACCTCTTATTGCAACTTGTTCTGTCACCATTTGCTTATACACAAAACTCCCCTTGAATTGGTTACTTTTGGGTAATAATACTTGCTCTTACAATTGATTCTGTTTCCCTGTGGGTTCGACCCTAACTTACCTACTATACTTGTTATAGTTTGCATCTTAGGAATTTACTTTGATTAGGCATAACGACCTTAGGCCTGTCAAATTTCGCGTCTGCCCCCTGCGCCGAGACTCCACTGTTCTTCGTGAGTTACTCCCGCTGTCCTTATTTCGATTCCGATTTAGTCCTATTATCTATCGAGTATGAGTTCATCGGAGGAGGAGGCGAGTCGATCTGATAATGGATTAGAAATGTCTGATGAGGAATGGGCTATTTACAATAAGGTTGGCTGTGTCAGTTCTACGAAGTATTTGCATGGAGAGACACTTCAGAGACTTCAGATGCTAGATTGTATGCAGAAGTGTCTAGCTCACGCTGGTATTAGTGACTTTTTGGAATTGAGAGCGGTAGGATACCCGGAACTGTGCAAGCAGTTCCTCGCAACATATCAGCTTTACCTTGGGGAGAACAGAATTAGAGGGGTTGCTTTCAGATACAATGGCACTACCTACAGGGCTTCTGCAGCAAGGTTGCGAAAAGCTTTGGGAGTCACTAAAGCCCCAACTGATGGATGGGTAACAGCCGCGACCGACGCAGACCTTGTTGCATTCTTTAGAGTGGTGTCTGGAGAGGAATTCTTGACCAGTAACGAGTACAACAGCAGGATTACTCATCCTGTCTTCCGTATGTTGTGCAAGATCGTTTCTGGAACATATTATGGGCTGATCACAGATACAAAGCTTTCCATGACGCACCTGCGGTTTGCTTACAGCGCTGTGCCTACTGCAGATTATACGCCTGACTGGGTTAGACTCTTTTTCGATGGCCTCGACAGGATCAGAAAGGATCGCAGTGCCGCTGGACCAGAAATGGTCCAGAGCGGACTTATTACTCGGGTAGCCATTGCTGCAGGCGTTGGGCAAAATGGTTTGCAGGCACTGGAGGAGCAGGTCATAGCGAGGACCTATACAGAGGAGTATCTGCGAAGGTGTTTGATGCTTGATACTGCACCGGATGGGGGAGCCATTTGGTGTACAGGCAAGAAGAAAGAGCATCAGTTCAGGCTCCCTAAGCCCCTTCCTTGGTCTGAGACTTGGACGGATTGGTATATTGAGGCTGATTATTTTCCGACGTCAGTTCTAGGTAGACGGCGTCGCCTTGAGGTGGGTAGCAGTAGTGGCACAGCTAGAGCTGCCACGGACGAGGATGCGCCTGTGGCTCCGCAGGCGTTTGTTCAGACAGATACACAGGGTTTCGCACAGAACCCACAGCAGGAGATGCCTGCTTATCAGACCCCCTCTCACGGTTGGGACTCTCAACCGACATATCAGAGCCAGCAGGATTCACATCTGTGGGCCCCTTGGCCCCCACAAGCTTTTCAGGATGCCCATCAGCAGCCTCATCAGTGGGGCTACCTGGTTGATCAGATTGGCCTTCTGCGCCAAGACGTGGGGAGTTTGACGACAGTGACGAACCAGATTCTCCACCAGCAGGCCGACATCCTAGAAGGCTTTGGCGAGTTCAGAGAGATGAGGGAAGAGCTTCGCCGCATGCGAGAGGATTACTCTCGCCACTATCCACCCCCTCAGTGAGTCCTTCTGGTCCCTTTCTCTCTACTTATTTCTGTCTTCTTTTACATTGAGGACAATGCTTCATTCAAGTATGGGGGAGGGAAAGGACTTACATATCTTGTACATATTTCATTTCCGCATTATTTTTGTACAGATTCTGCACTTGTTATTCTAAAAAAAAAAAAAAAAAAAAAAAAAAAAGGCAATCAAAATCCTGGGATGAGTTGAAAACCCGAAAGGGCGACTCAGGCAAAAAGCAGGTAGTCTGGCGAGCCTTAGGCTTGGCAATATGAGACTTGAGGAAAGTGAGAATGTTTATGTGAGTACCATCTTTGAAAAAAAAAAATGAGTGGCTTGGTGAAAACCCAAAAGGGCGCCTTGGCAAGATGAGCGTTTACTTTGAGTGTTTAGGATTGATCTCTTGGTGAAGGCGACATAAGAAGTGGAGTGATAAGGAGGTTTTCGGGTAGGCCACTGGGTGCCATAAGGTGTAGATGGTTGAGATACAATTATAGATCTCATTTTCTATTTTGATTGTCTTTTGGGCTGATTGTTGAGATGGTGAAAACTACTAGTACTTAGTGTTCATTTTCCTTGTACTGTCTGTGAACCTTTGAGATTTATGGTGAGAGTAGGCTTAACTTCTATGCTTACTCGGGACGAGTAAAGGTTTAAGTATGGGGGAATTTGATAGGCGATATATTCTATAGCGCATTTAGTAGTTTTTGTCATCATTTACATGTCATTGTGAGAGGTATTTGTGTGAACTTGGTGATTCGGAACCTGTTGAAGAAATCAGGCAAGTTACAGAAGAGCTGAAGTGAAGAAGTTCGGAAGCAGCTGGAAGGCTGGTGAGTCTGGCGCGCCCGCGCTGACCCCTGACGCGCCCGCGCTGCTACCCGGAGCGCCCACGCTGCTAGGAGGAAGTGGCCGCGTCGATTCACCAGACAAGAAGCAAGTCAAAGGCTGGCGCGCCCGCGCTGCTACATGGCGCGCCCGCGTTGGTCCCTGAAGACGGATTCTTATCCGATTTTCCCTATCTTATTAGTTTTAATATTATATTTTATATTTTTACGGGATGTTAAACCCGATTTTATTAGGTTATATATTAGGGCCGAAAAGGCAGGAGAAGGGAGATATTCCAGAGACGTAGTTTCCTTTTCTTCATCTCACAAACCCTATGGAGAACTAACTCTCCGTTGTTGCACTTGGTTCTTTGAAGCCTTCAATTGATTTGGTTGTGAGTATTCTACTCTTGTTTGTCCTTTGTTAATTGTTTCGATCTCCTGAGCTTATTGCTTGATTGCTTATTATTGGTTAATCTGGATTGATCACCTAGGTTTATCGATACTAGTCATATTGCTAGGGTTTCCAATTCCAGGTTTGGGGTTGTAGATTCATTGTAGCAAACACAATCACCATACGCGGGTTGCTTGTGGTAGATTGTGAAGGAGATTCGATTACAGGCTATTTTAACGGGTTGTTAGAATCGCTTGTATCTCATTATAATTCATGTTTGAATGCTATCGCTTTATTATTCGGTGAAGGTTTCCCCTTGTAATTTGGTGATAAGTGCTTTTAGGACTGGTAGGACTAAAAGCTATTACACGATCTGAATTGAGAACAATTACTGGACATTAGAACTTGAGATTCATAGAATGCGATGATGAACCATCTAAATTGTTGTGCGGATAATTACCTAGTGTGATACTTTTCCATCATATATTCGCAACCTCTTATTGCAACTTGTTCTGTCACCATTTGCTTATACACAAAACTCCCCTTGAATTGGTTACTTTTGGGTAATAATACTTGCTCTTACAATTGATTCTGTTTCCCTGTGGGTTCGACCCTAACTTACCTACTATACTTGTTATAGTTTGCATCTTAGGAATTTACTTTGATTAGGCATAACGACCTTAGGCCTGTCAAATTTGGCGCCGTTGCCGGGGAAACGGATTATCTTTGTTCTTGTTTGTCTTATTACCTGTTTGGGTGCGAACCTCTTGCATGGTTCGCACTCGTGCTACTGATCCCCATCTTGTTGTTTTTGATTGGGAAATTGACAGGACATACCACCGCCGTCTTAGAGAACAACCCCAACATTCCCAACAACCCGATCCAATGGCTGATAATGTAAATCAGACGCTGCGACAGCTGACAGCATCAAACATCACACAGCAGGCACCTGCTGTGACAATCCCTGCTATAGGGGATGACAACCATTTTGAGCTAAAGTCTGGGCTGATTCATCAACTGTCCAAATTCCATGGATTGGCTGGAGAAGACCCCATCAAGCACATGGGGAAGTTTCATAATGTGTGCATGAGCATGAAACCAGCCAATATATCCGAAGCACAGATAAAGATGAGAGCTTTTGGGTTCACGTTGGTCGATGCTGCGGATGACTGGTACTACAGCCTTCCTACAGGGAGCATCGATACTTGGCCTAAGCTCCACAAGGCCTTCCTGGAGAAATTCTTCCCTGCTAAGAAGGAGAACACCTTGAAAAAGGCAATCAGCAATATAGAGCAAGAAGATGATGAAACCCTCTATGATTACAATGAAAGGTTCAAGAAGCTTTGTGCTAATTGCCCTTTCCATGGCTACAGCACGAAGGACCTAGTCTTATACATCTATGGGGGATTGCTGGAATCTGATAGAAGGATGATTGATGCCGCCTGCGGAGGAAATATTCTGAATGCCACGCCAGAGGGAGCTATGGAGAAGATTCAGGAAATGGCCGAGGGGACTAGAAATTTTGGGAAGTCCACCAGAAAGAAAGGGGTCAACTCGGTAGACTCTAACCAAGCCAAGGATATTGCTGAATTGAAGGATATGGTTAGGAGGCTCACTCTGCAAGGGACTCCTCAACAAATCAAGGCTTGTGGAATCTGCAATGATAACTTCCACCCAACTGATGCGTGTCCTACACTCCAGGAAGACACCGCTGAAGTAAGCGCTATAGGTGGAAATGGACCTCAGAGACCCAGACATGACCCCTACTCAAACTCCTACAACACAGGTTGGCGGGATCACCCAAATTTCAGATGGAGGGACCCACCGAACCAACCACATCAGCAACAGCCACCTCCCTACAATCAGAGGCAGCAGGGTAACGCTCCCTCTACTGAGTCCATGCTCAATACGCTGACACAGCACTTTACTGCGCATGTTCAGACAACTGAATCGAGCATAAAGGATATACAGAAACAAATGGGGCAAATGGCTGAAGCAATCACGAGAATGGAGGCAAGGACGTCAGGGGGTCTACCATCTCAAACGGTGGTCAATCCAAAGGAAAACGTCAGTGCTATAACTCTTCGGAATGGAAAAGAGCTGAAAGGTCAGGAAGATGAGGAGGAAAGCACGCCAATCTCCGACGTAACCACGCCTAACACTGGCGCGCCCGCGCCACAGTATGACGCGCCCGCGCTGCCTTATGACGCGCCCACGGCGAGTCCGATCTCGCCTGAATCTGAGTCCTATGTCGATACATATGTACGACCGAATTTTCCCCCTCTCGGGTCGGAGAAACCAAAACCTCCGTTCCCTGAGGCACTCAATGAGAGGAGGATAATCGATGATTCAGAGCTTTTCGAGACATTTAGCAAGTGTCAGGTGAACATTCCTCTGCTGAAAATGTTAAAAACTGTGCCCAAGTACGCCAAGTTCTTGAAGGAGCTTTGCACAGTGAAGAGGAATCAGAAGCTGAAAGGAAAAAAGAAAGTGAAAGTAAGTGAGCAAGTATCCGCTATGTTTCAGAGGAGAATGCCGAAAAAGTGCACTGACCCAGGTATGGTTACTATCCCTTGTGTCATTGGAGATGTCAAATTTGATAGAGCTATGCTTGATTTGGGTGCTTCCATAAATGTGCTTCCCTACTCACTTTACAAATCGCTAGACTTAGGACCTTTGCATGAAACTGGAGTAATTGTGCAACTAGCTGACAGGTCTAATAAATACCCTAAAGGAGTAGTGGAAGACGTATTAGTTATGGTCGATAAACTGATTTTTCCTGCAGATTTCTTTGTCCTGGATATGGAACATGATAAGCATGATGCGCCTATTCTGTTAGGTAGACCTTTTATTAAAACAGCTAGGACAAAAATTGATTGTGTCTCTGAGACACTAACAATGGAATTTGATGGAGAAAAGATTGAATTCGATTTATACAAGGCTATGAAACATCCTGTTGATGACCATTCTCTGTGCTCTATTGATGTGATTGAACCATTAGCTCAAGATCTATTTGATATTTCTAGGGAAGATGAGTTGCAGTCAATTATTGAGAATGATATTGACGAGTCCTATACAGAGTTTTCAATTTCATCTAACATGCAGGAATTAGTAGCCCTGATGGATGTAGAAGGTAATTCCCCTACTCTTTTGGGCATTGGCCCCAATCTACTGACTCCAAGCGAAGTGCTTGTTCCATCTGTTGTGCAGGCACCTAAAATTGAACTCAAACAACTCCCTAGTCATCTCAAGTATGCTTTCCTAGGAGTTGATGACACTTTACCAGTTATTGTGTCAAGTAAGCTCTCAGCGGAGCAGGAGGAAAAGTTAGTGGAGGTTCTAAAGGAGTACAAAACTGCATTGGGATGGACCATCGCTGACATCAAGGGAATTAGTCCATCTACATGCATGCACAGGATCCTGCTGGAGGATGGAGCTAAGCCATCACGCCAACCACAGAGAAGGCTCAATCCTCCCATGATGGATGTGGTGAAGAAGGAAGTGCTGAAATTGCTATCAGCAAACATGATTTTCCCAATTTCTGACAGTCAATGGGTAAGTCCTACACAAGTTGTCCCTAAGAAAGGAGGGATTACAGTCGTGGAGAATCAACAAGGTGAGTTGGTCCCTACCCGGACACAAACAGGTTGGAGGGTATGCATAGACTATCGCAAGCTAAATACAGTAACCAGGAAGGATCACTTCCCCCTCCCCTTTATTGATCAGATGCTAGAACGCCTTGCTGGGCGCCCCTATTATTGTTTTTTGGATGGATATTCTGGATATTTTCAGGTGGCCATAGCGCCAGAGGACCAGGAAAAGACTACATTCACATGTCCTTTCGGTACTTTTGCATATCGCAGAATGCCATTTGGACTATGTAACGCACCCGGGACATTTCAACGATGTATGGTTAGTATCTTCTCTGAGTACATTGAGAATTTCATTGAAGTATTCATGGATGATTTCACAGTACATGGGGATAGCTTTGATACTTGTTTGAGCCATTTGACACTAGTGTTGAAAAGATGTGTTGAAACTAATCTGGTTTTAAACTCTGAAAAGTGTCATTTTATGGTAGAACAGGGAATTGTTTTAGTCACATAGTCTCTGCAAAGGGTATTGAGGTCGATAAGGCGAAGATTGATGTAATTCAATCTCTGCCTTATCCTACTAATGTGCGCGAAATTCGTTCTTTCCTAGGCCATGCAGGTTTTTATCGCAGGTTTATCAAAGACTTTTCAAAGATATCCTCACCCTTGTGCGACCTTCTGAAGAAAGATGTGACCTTTGCACTCACACAAGAGTGCAAAGAGGCGTTCGACCAGCTGAAAGGACGCCTCACTAGTGCACCAATCATTCAGGCACCAGACTGGTCTCGCCCATTTGAGATCATGTGTGATGCGAGCGACTATGCAGTGGGAGCAGTGCTAGGCCAAAAAGAGGGAAGAGCCTCTCATGTGATCCATTATGCTTCCATGACTCTGAATGGAGCGCAGCGCAACTACTCCACCACTGAGAAAGAAATGCTAGCTGTGGTGTTTGCACTAGAGAAGTTTCGACAGTATCTGCTTGGGGTCAAAGTGATTATCTACACAGATCACGCAGCTCTCCGCTACTTGATGACAAAGAAGGAGACAAAGCCAAGATTAATTCGATGGGTCTTGTTGCTCAGCGAATTTGATGTGGAGATTAAGGATAAGAAAGGAGCGGAGAATCTGGTGGCTGACCACTTAAGCAGATTGGTGAATGAGGAGGACAAGCCGGAGTCACAGAAACCCATCTTAGGCACGTTTCCGGATGACACATTATGCAGAATCGAGCACAAAGGCACGCCGGAGTTTGGCGTGCCCACGTCAACAGATGACGCGCCCGCGCTGACATCTGACGCGCCCGCGCTGCTCCATGGAGCGCCCGCGCTGACCCCTGACGCGCCCACGCTGTTGCTTCTCAGCCCATCTCAGCCCGTTCTGAGACTCCACTCTGTAAGCCCTTGGTACCGGGACATTGTGAACTACTTAGTTTGTGGGGAATTTCCTCCGGATCATACCAGGACCCAGACGGAGAAGATTCGAAGAGAAGCAAACCACTATGTTTGGGATGACCCATACCTTTGGAAACATTGTGCTGATTAGGTAATTCGTCGTTGTCTTCCAGATAATGAGGTACGATCTGTTCTTGAATTTTGTCATTCTCAAGCATGTGGGGGACATTTTGGTGCCAATAAAACTGCTAGAAAGGTACTTGAAGCTGGATTTTATTGGCCACATATTTTTAAAGATGCTTACTCTTTCTGCAAGGCATGTGATAGGTGTCAAAGATTAGGGAATATCTCTCAAAGGAATGAAATGCAACAATCACCAATGATTTTCTGCGAAATCTTTGATGTTTGGGGCATTGACTTTATGGGACCTTTTCCTAGTTCTTGTGGGAACTTGTATATTTTACTTGCGGTGGACTACGTTTCCAAGTGGGTGGAAGCGAAGGTCACCAGAACTGATGATTCTAAAGTTGTGGCAGGGTTCTTGAAAAGCAATATTTTTGCCAGGCATGGTATTCCTAGAGCGCTGATTAGTGACAGGGGTACCCATTTCTGCAACAAAACTGTGACTGCCGTGCTAAAAAAATATCATGTCACACATAGAGTTTCCACCGCATACCATCCACAGACGAATGGCCAAGCAGAGGTGTCCAATAGAGAAATCAAAGCCATTCTCGAGAAGACTGTGAATCCTAACAGGAAGGATTGGAGTTTGAGACTTGATGATGCGTTGTGGGCTTATCGCACTGCTTACAAAACTCCAATTGGGATGTCTCCTTTCAGACTTGTCTATGGTAAAGCATGTCATCTTCCTGTTGAGCTGGAGCACAAGGCTTGGTGGGCAGTGAAACAATGCAATATGCAGAGTGACGGGGTCGGAGAACACAGGAAGCTACAGTTAGGCGAGCTCGAGGAGTTACGGTTGGACGCCTATGATAATGCGGCAATCTACAAGGCGAAGACCAAGGCATGGCATGACAAGCACATCCATAGGAAGGACTTTAAAGCTGGTGACAAAGTCCTACTCTTTCAGTCTCGCCTGAAACTCTTCGCTGGGAAGCTCAGGTCAAAGTGGGGGGGACCATACATTGTTGCTGAAGTTTTCCCACACGGAGCTGTAGAGTTATATGACCCGAATAGCCACAAGAAGTTTAAGGTAAATGGTCAAAGGCTTAAGACATACTATGAAGGGTTCCCAAAGGAGGCTATGGATGAGTTAGCTTTGGAGGAGCCAAATGCAGAGTTAGAATAATCGAAAAGGCTTAGTCGAGCCAGCGACATGAAACAAAGGCGCTGCTTGGGAGGCAACCCAAGGTATTGCATTCTTTCCCTTAACTCGATTTTATTGTAACTTGTAGGTAATAAAGACGGAGTTTTTAGCGAC
This sequence comes from Persicaria tinctoria, assembly GCA_037127255.1. Lineage (NCBI taxonomy): Eukaryota > Viridiplantae > Streptophyta > Magnoliopsida > Caryophyllales > Polygonaceae > Persicaria > Persicaria tinctoria. The sequence continues at coordinate 21,337,068 of JBANSL010000019.1, read as the reverse complement.
GAATTGCACCCGCATTTCGGACCCACTGCTTCCACAGTGTTAATTTTCGTCAAAAAAAAAAAAAAAAAAAAAAAACCCTACATCCCCCACACTCTCTCACCTTCCCCACACGGGCTGGAAAACCCGCTTCGGGCCAGCCCGCCATTTTCAAGCCCCATCATCACTACCCATCACCATCCCCTCAAATACCACCAAAACCCTACATCCCCCACACTCTCTCACCTTCCCCACACCCTCTCCTCTCACACCCAATCTCCTCCACACTCCACTCAAACACCCCCCACCAGGGTCCCCACACCCCGTCCCACTCCCCTCCTTCAACACATCGGCGGGCTCCACATCGACAAGCTGCTTTCGACGACTTCCGGATCTGCAGAAATCGCCGACGCGGCCGCGCCACCCCTAACGCGCCCGCGCCTGTCAGAGAAAACCACCAAACAGCTGACACAACCGACGCGGCCGCGCTGCCACTCGACGCGCCCGCGCTGCTCCTTGACGCGCCCGCTCTGTGCTCCAACCTGCCCGCGTCTGCCCCCTGCGCCGAGACTCCACTGTTCTTCGTGAGTTACTCCCGCTGTCCTTATTTCGATTCCGATTTAGTCCTATTATCTATCGAGTATGAGTTCATCGGAGGAGGAGGCGAGTCGATCTGATAATGGATTAGAAATGTCTGATGAGGAATGGGCTATTTACAATAAGGTTGGCTGTGTCAGTTCTACGAAGTATTTGCATGGAGAGACACTTCAGAGACTTCAGATGCTAGATTGTATGCAGAAGTGTCTAGCTCACGCTGGTATTAGTGACTTTTTGGAATTGAGAGCGGTAGGATACCCGGAACTGTGCAAGCAGTTCCTCGCAACATATCAGCTTTACCTTGGGGAGAACAGAATTAGAGGGGTTGCTTTCAGATACAATGGCACTACCTACAGGGCTTCTGCAGCAAGGTTGCGAAAAGCTTTGGGAGTCACTAAAGCCCCAACTGATGGATGGGTAACAGCCGCGACCGACGCAGACCTTGTTGCATTCTTTAGAGTGGTGTCTGGAGAGGAATTCTTGACCAGTAACGAGTACAACAGCAGGATTACTCATCCTGTCTTCCGTATGTTGTGCAAGATCGTTTCTGGAACATATTATGGGCTGATCACAGATACAAAGCTTTCCATGACGCACCTGCGGTTTGCTTACAGCGCTGTGCCTACTGCAGATTATACGCCTGACTGGGTTAGACTCTTTTTCGATGGCCTCGACAGGATCAGAAAGGATCGCAGTGCCGCTGGACCAGAAATGGTCCAGAGCGGACTTATTACTCGGGTAGCCATTGCTGCAGGCGTTGGGCAAAATGGTTTGCAGGCACTGGAGGAGCAGGTCATAGCGAGGACCTATACAGAGGAATATCTGCGAAGGTGTTTGATGCTTGATACTGCACCGGATGGGGGAGCCATTTGGTGTACAGGCAAGAAGAAAGAGCATCAGTTCAGGCTCCCTAAGCCCCTTCCTTGGTCTGAGACTTGGACGGATTGGTATATTGAGGCTGATTATTTTCCGACGTCAGTTCTAGGTAGACGGCGTCGCCTTGAGGTGGGTAGCAGTAGTGGCACAGCTAGAGCTGCCACGGACGAGGATGCGCCTGTGGCTCCGCAGGCGTTTGTTCAGACAGATACACAGGGTTTCGCACAGAACCCACAGCAGGAGATGCCTGCTTATCAGACCCCCTCTCACGGTTGGGACTCTCAACCGACATATCAGAGCCAGCAGGATTCACATCAGTGGGCCCCTTGGCCCCCACAAGCTTTTCAGGATGCCCATCAGCAGCCTCATCAGTGGGGCTACCTGGTTGATCAGATTGGCCTTCTGCGCCAAGACGTGGGGAGTTTGACGACAGTGACGAACCAGATTCTCCACCAGCAGGCCGACATCCTAGAAGGCTTTGGCGAGTTCAGAGAGATGAGGGAAGAGCTTCGCCGCATGCGAGAGGATTACTCTCGCCACTATCCACCCCCTCAGTGAGTCCTTCTGGTCCCTTTCTCTCTACTTATTTCTGTCTTCTTTCACATTGAGGACAATGCTTCATTCAAGTATGGGGGAGGGAAAGGACTTACATATCTTGTACATATTTCATTTCCGCATTATTTTTGTACAGATTCTGCACTTGTTATTCTAAAAAAAAAAAAAAAAAAAAAAAAAAAAAAAAGCAATCAAAATCCTGGGATGAGTTGAAAACCCGAAAGGGCGACTCAGGCAAAAAGCAGGTAGTCTGGCGAGCCTTAGGCTTGGCAATATGAGACTTGAGGAAAGTGAGAATGTTTATGTGAGTACCATCTTTGAAAAAAAAAAAATGAGTGGCTTGGTGAAAACCCGAAAGGGCGCCTTGGCAAGATGAGCGTTTACTTTGAGTGTTTAGGATTGATCTCTTGGCGAAGGCGACATAAGAAGTGGAGTGATAAGGAGGTTTTCGGGTAGGCCACTGGGAGCCATAAGGTGTAGATGGTTGAGATACAATTATAGATCTCATTTTCTATTTTGATTGTCTTTTGGGCTGATTGTTGAGATGGTGAAAACTACTAGTACTTAGTGTTCATTTTCCTTGTACTGTCTGTGAACCTTTGAGATTTATGGTGAGAGTAGGCTTAACTTCTATGCTTACTCGGGACGAGTAAAGGTTTAAGTATGGGGGAATTTGATAGGCGATATATTCTATAGCGCATTTAGTAGTTTTTGTCATCATTTACATGTCATTGTGAGAGGTATTTGTGTGAACTTGGTGATTCGGAACCTGTTGAAGAAATCAGGCAAGTTACAGAAGAGCTGAAGTGAAGAAGTTCGGAAGCAGCTGGAAGGCTGGTGAGTCTGGCGCGCTCGCGCTGACCCCTGACGCGCCCGCGCTGCTACCCGGAGCGCCCACGCTGCTAGGAGGAAGTGGCCGCGTCGATTCACCAGACAAGAAGCAAGTCAAAGGCTGGCGCGCCCGCGCTGCTACATGGCGCGCCCGCGTTGGTCCCTGAAGACGGATTCTTATCCGATTTTCCCTATCTTATTAGTTTTAATATTATATTTTATATTTTTACGGGATGTTAAACCCGATTTTATTAGGTTATATATTATGGCCGAAAAGGCAGGAGAAGAGATATATTCCAGAGACGTAGTTTCCTTTTCTTCATCTCACAAACCCTATGGAGAACTAACTCTCCGTTGTTGCACTTGGTTCTTTGAAGCCTTCAATTGATTTGGTTGTGAGTATTCTACTCTTGTTTGTCCTTTGTTAATTGTTTCGATCTCCTGAGCTTATTGCTTGATTGCTTATTATTGGTTAATCTGGATTGATCACCTAGGTTTATCGATACTAGTCATATTGCTAGGGTTTCCAATTCCAGGTTTGGGGTTGTAGATTCATTGTAGCAAACACAATCACCATACGCGGGTTGCTTGTGGTAGATTGTGAAGGAGATTCGATTACAGGCTATTTTAACGGGTTGTTAGAATCGCTTGTATCTCATTATAATTCATGTTTGAATGCTATCGCTTTATTATTCGGTGAAGGTTTCCCCTTGTAATTTGGTGATAAGTGCTTTTAGGACTGGTAGGACTAAAAGCTATTACACGATCTGAATTGAGAACAATTACTGGACATTAGAACTTGAGATTCATAGAATGCGATGATGAACCATCTAAATTGTTGTGCGGATAATTACCTAGTGTGATACTTTTCCATCATATATTCGCAACCTCTTATTGCAACTTGTTCTGTCACCATTTGCTTATACACAAAACTCCCCTTGAATTGGTTACTTTTGGGTAATAATACTTGCTCTTACAATTGATTCTGTTTCCCTGTGGGTTCGACCCTAACTTACCTACTATACTTGTTATAGTTTGCATCTTAGGAATTTACTTTGATTAGGCATAACGACCTTAGGCCTGTCAGTGATCATCTGTGACATGTTGGCTTTCTGTATACCTAGTTGTTGCCTTTTGCTGTTCTGCACTTCCAGGTGAGTTCCTATATGAGCTCACTCAGATTCGAAAAGAGATCTGCCTGCTTGTAGCCATGTGCATACTAGGTGCTTGCATTCATAATAAAGCATGCCATGTAGTATCCTGCTAGGATTGCACTCATGATTGAGCATTTGTTTACTCATTGCTTTTGTAAACAGAACGACCGTTATCTGTGAAGTAATTAGAGTCATTGCTAGGGTTATAGGACGACCTAGTCTCATCGGGTCCCATCCTGAGTCAATCGAGTCATGAACTTCCTTATATTATGAGATGTATGCGGGCTTTATTGTGGATACGGGTTGGGCATGCGTGCCGCCCGATTATGATTGAATGCATTTACGAGCTGGCCAGTCTCCGCCCTATCGGAAGGGGGTGGAGGTAGGAGAGGGATATACCACTTGGTATTCGGTGCTAAGGCCTTATTATATTTACGCAGTTGACCTTAGGAGCATGTTAGTGTGTTAATATTCCGCCTTGCATCTGGAAGCATCTTTATTAGGACTAGCGTATGTACATGTCTGCTTGTTTGGGATTATATTGCGTAGGGCTTCGATCTGACACAGCCCGGCATACATTTTTTTTAGGTTTGTTTTGCAGCATGATTATTCCTTGTTCCGTGACGTGGGAACTCTCTTGGGAGATCTCAAAGAAATAGTTTAACTCCACTAACATTGTATATTAAATTTCGGTAAATACGCTCATTGATGTAGTTTTGACTCGGCTCTGCCGTGTCACCCTCTTGTATTATACCTTGATTCTACTATTTGCATGACTGTTGGTTTTCCACGCTTAGACTTATGACAGGTACAGGGGACTTCCCCGGGGATTCCAATGATCCCTTCGAATTTTGGGTGTGAAATCCCCCTTCCAAAATGTTATGATAGAATTTCAAACCTTCAACCTGTACTCAGGGCGCAAGATCCAAACGAGGGGTTTTATCCCTCGAAACGTAACCCGGGAATCATAATCTCGGGCCGTTACAGTAGTAGGGGCTTATTATAGAAAGTTGCTTGCACTTGATGGGTGAGGTAGGCTTTTTGGTAATAAGTCGGCATAGGACTCTTAGAGCATTAGGCCTTATATGGGTGTCGTTGTTTGCCTTCCCTTCATAGTTAGTAGGCTCTTTACGTAGGGACGGCCTGCACCGTGGGTGAGGTAGTTCCCTTTGAAGGGAGTTGCTAGAGAATTCCTTATGAGCCTATAGGGACATGCTATTTGGCATTTCTTATAACTGCGCGCCTCTTTATTTATGTCCGCACTTAATTATTCGTATGCTTGTCTGTTTAAGTTCCGCTTTGCATTACACATTTCATTTTAGGAATATGATGCTTATTATATGCCTCTCAGAGTATGTTTACACAGGCGCATGAGTGGCCTGATGATTGACCCAGATCCCCCTCATTTTTTTTAGATTCAGGTAACCGCTAGCCGCTATCTTTGCTTATATGGACGCTTGGCGGGTTCAAACTTTTGGCGTTGGATTGAGAGCTCGAGAGACCACTAGACTTCCCCTCTTTTACGTTGTTTTGTCCCGGCTCTCCCGTGGCACCTTTGGGATTGTATTTTGCTTTAACTTCAATTATCCTGGTTGCATGCCTAAATGGATTTTCCGGGTTATAGACTTAGGACAGGCACATGGGTTTACCCCAGGGTCTCCAACGGACCTTACTGATTTGGGTGAAAAACTCCGCTTTAAACTACAAATCTTCGGTTTCAAACCTTCAACCTGTACTCGGAGCGCAAGATCCTAACGAGGGTTTTTATCCCTCGAAACGTAACTCGGGAATCATAATCCCGGGCCGTTACAAAAAATGTATTAAATATATAAAATAGATGTTGTCAAAAATATCGGCTCGCGAGGATGCGACACGTGGCCAAAATGCTTTGGTTTTAAGTAATATATAGATAGATGGTTGAAAAATGTAAAAAGTTTTGACCTAATCTATTGGTTTTGAATTAATTTTATTGGTCGAAAAATGTATTAAATATATAAAATAGATGTTGCCAAAAATATCGGCCCGCGAGGATGCGACACGTGGCCAAAAGGCTTTGGTTTTAAGTAATATATAGATTGTTTAAAGAAAATAGCTTGAAATGATATTGTATAATAAATATAGAATGAAATTATATTATTTAGTTAGTATTAACTTTATTTTAAAAAGTTTTGAATTAATCCTATTGGCTGAAAAATGTATAAAATAGATGTTGCCAAAAATATCGGCTCGCGAGGATTCGACACGTGGCCAAGAAGCTTTGGTTTTATGTAATATATAGATGGTTGAAAAATGTAAAAAGTTTTGAATTAATCCTATTGGTTTTGAATTAATCCTGTTGGTTGAAAAATGTATTAAATATATAAAATAGATGTTGCCAAAAATATCGGCTCGCGAAGATTCGACACGTGGCCGAGAAGCTTTGGTTTTAAATAATATATAGATATAGATGGCTGAAAAATGTAGTAAATATATAAAATAGATGTTGCCAAAAATATCGGCTCGCGAGGATGCGACACGTGGCTAAAAGGCTTTGGTTTTAAGTAATATATAGATAGATGGTTGAAAAATGTATTAAATATATAAAATAGATGTTGCCAAAAATATCGGCTTGCGAGGATGCGACATGTGGCCAAAAAGCTTTGGTTTTAAGTAATATATAGATGGTTGAAAAATGTATTAAATATATAAAATAGATGTTGCCAAAAATATCGGCTCGCGAAGATTCGACACGTGGCCGAGAAGCTTTGGTTTTAAATAATATATAGATATAGATGGCTGAAAAATGTAGTAAATATATAAAATAGATGTTGCCAAAAATATCGGCTCGCGAGGATGCGACACGTGGCTAAAAGGCTTTGGTTTTAAGTAATATATAGATAGATGGTTGAAAAATGTATTAAATATATAAAATAGATGTTGCCAAAAATATCGGCTTGCGAGGATGCGACATGTGGCCAAAAAGCTTTGGTTTTAAGTAATATATAGATATAGATATAGATGGTTGAAAAATGTAGTAAATATATAAAATAGATGTTGCCAAAAATATCGGCTCGCGAGGATGCGACACGTGGCTAAAAGGCTTTGGTTTTAAGTAATATATAGATCGGCTCACGAGGATGCGACACGTGGCTAAAAGGCTTTGGTTTTAAGTAATATATAGATGGTTGAAAAATGTATGAAATATATAAACTAGATGTTGCCAAAAATATCGGCTCGCGAGGATGCGACACGTGGCTAAAAGGCTTTGGTTTTAAGTAATATATAGATGGTTGAAAAATGTAAAAAGTTTTGAATTAATCTATTGGTTTTGAATTAATCCTATTGGTTGAAAAATGTATTAAATATATAAAATAGATGTTGCCAAAAATATCGGCCCGCGAGGATGCGACACGTGGCCAAAAGGCTTTGGTTTTAAGTAATATATAGATATAGATTTTTTAAAGAAAATAGCTTGAAATGATATTGTATAATAAATATAGAATGAAATAATATTATTTAGTTAGTATTAACTTTATTTAATTTTTTTTTAATTAATCCTATTGGCTGAAAAATGTAAAAAGTTTTGAATTAATCCTATTTCTTTTGAATTAATCCTATTGATTGAAAAATGTATTAAATATATAAAATAGATGTTGCCAAAAATATCGGCTCGCGAGAATGCGACACGTGGCCAAAAGGCTTTGGTTTTAAGTAATACAAGCATAGTACCCGTGCGTAACGCACGGGATTTGTAAAATATATTATATTTTATAGAAGATATTATCATAATTTATTTACATTATATATTAGATATATTATACTATTATAATAATATGAAAACGATATAGTAAAATAATATAAATTAGGATGAACAAATAATGTTTATATTATATCAATATATAATATATGTGGCAAAACGTCATTGTCTCACCTTCCTCGCAGGCTCGGGTTTGAGATTTGAAATGCCCGAGGCAAGATATAAAAATGTGGCCCTCTACTATTATTTTTTGTTGTGTTAATTGATTGGAAGGTTAGACCAAATAATTTGGGAGTTTGAGTACATATTACACAAACTCTAGGTGAATGAAGCTTTAAGAACTTTTAGCTGGAGAGCATATAAAAATGTCGGAGAGGAAATATTTTTTTAATAAACTTAAAAGTAAAAAAAATTGCTTCATCCGTCTCAAAGTATATTTCGTTTTATTTTTTTGGCATGTTTTTTAATATGGTAAAAACTCTATAAAATATTATATTTTTATTGGTTTGTAAAAATAATATTATGCTTATTAATAATAAGTATAGCATTATTTTTACAAACTAATAAAAATTTAATATTTTATAAAGTTTTTAGCTCCTTAAAAACATGCTAAAAAGTAAAACGACCGATATTTTGATACAAAGGTAGTATAAAGTTTAGAGTCACCACGGCTATTTGAGATTTTTTAGCCTACACATTCAACAAACACTGGTGAATGAAATTTTCAGAACTTTGGGTTGGAGAGAACATAAAAAAAGATAGAGTATATTATTAAACTTAAAAGTAAAAAAATCATTTCGTCTCAAATATAGGCCATTTTATTTTTTTGACATGTTTTTAAAAAAGCTAAAATCTCTATCAAATATTATCTTTTTATTAGTTTTATTTGAGCATGTTATATGATTTGCAATGTCTAAATAGAAGCATTATTATCATATATTAACCCAAAGCATGGATAGTTAGCATAGTAAAAAAAAATGAATGAAATCCTTTTGGATCTCAAGCTTGTACTTTCAATGCAATTGTAAAAAAAAAAAAAAAAAAAAAAGAAGAGGATGAAAAATCATTAAACAAAATGGGGATTGGGAATCGAGCTCATAACCTATTGATAATGAAAATCTTTAACTTGGATTCAAATTTTATGTTTCAAAAGAGTATTTATTTGCCCAAAATCAACAATAACCATTAAATATTTCATTTAAATACGAAATTTCAAATTATTTTAGGTTAAAGGAAACATACATACTCTAGATTATATATTTTTTCATGGATTTAGTTTTGTAATTAAAAAAAGATTGAAATTGAAATTGGAAAAGTTTAAAAGTACGGTTATAGTTTGAATTGGAGAAAATCTATAATAAAATCAAATATCAAATAATGGTAATACAAATTAAAAGATTTCCTATTTTGTTAAGATTTTATGAAAAAAAGAAACAAAAAATTATATCAAGTCATTAAATTCAGATAAAATTTAAACAATTCCTTATTTAATTAAAAACAACTTAAGATAATTTTTAAGGAAAATTAATAGATTTTATATAGAAATTCTAAACAATTGAGTCAATATTTTCCTGATTATGTGTGTGAGTGCATGGTAGTTATCTTGTAAATAAATTATTCAAAAATTATTATAAATAAATTGTTTAGATTTATTAATTTAAGAAATAAATAAATTAGATTGTTTTACGTAAATTATTTATTAGTAATATTGACTCAATTGTTTTGAAAAGTTTTACGTACATACTTAGATTATTTATTAATTTTCTATAACATTGGATCTTATGTATTTTATAGATTGTTTTACGTAAATAAATTATTTATTAGTAAATTAAAGTCATTCAAAAGAGTTTTGAAAATTATTTATTAGTAATATATTGATTTATTATTTTTTGGCTTTAAAAAATATTGGATGAAAAATAATATGCAAATTTGCAGGAGTTGTTATGATTTGGTCAACAAATTCAATATTTAATTTAATAAAAATGATTTTAAGTATATTTATTTTATTGTTAGATTTAACTATATTATTGTACAAAGAGAAGAAGAAAATATAAAGTTTAATGCTTCTACTATGATATGGGTAAAAAGAAAATATAAATTTTAATGTTTTGCATGTACACAGAAATGTCTTAGGATGTATTTCATACATGAACAATGTTGAACTTGATTAATCCGGTGTTATCATATATATTGTTTTTGTCTTTCAAATGTAAGTATAAATTTGGAAGAAAAAAAAAAGAGTAAGATATAGACACCAAAGAAAAATGAATTAAATGCAATACCCGATAAGCTAGTGATATATGAATGTTTATTGGGGGTGTTTTTTAGCGAGGAGAACACCAACCTTCAGTAACGTACGTTCGATCATGCGCGCACTCGATCGTTTGATAAACTTTGGTAAACATTAACAAATGAAGCAACACTCGTAGTCTCGTACACCAGAAAAATTTGTAAGGTCAAATCAAAATTTAGATTAGGTTAAATTTTCGTAATTAATTGAATGAAAATCTTGCCCAGCAAGTTTTAAAAAAAAAAGGATATGATTGAGAGACAATGCATATAAGGAATCTACAATCTAATTAATGATATGAGATATATTTTTCTTTAATTATTGTGCCATTATGAAAAAACATATAATAATAATAATCGGAGGGAGTATGGATTAGTATGAATTCAAATTTTAAAAAAGGAAAAAAATTGATCTAGTAAGATTTAAGAAAATGATATAGCTTAAGAAATATAATTAGTTTAGATTTAGTATAAAATAAAAGGTAAGTTGGATAAGTAAAACAAAATGATCAATTAATTGGTTAGATAATATACTTAGGATTTGCATAATTTGTTTGGAGAGTTGAAATCTCGGTTTGCAAACACGATTCATTTATTTTTTATAATAAAAGTGGTCTTATCAATTTAAAAACGGGCCCACTTAAAATCAAATATTTTGGCATTAATTAAACAATTTAATTAGTAAAAATCAATTAATTAAAAAGGTGGGGCCATGATTAATCAAAATCTTCCACATAAGCCTAATTTTAAGGGTTGGGTGACACGTGTCATCTTGAACATGTGTTTTAGTATTATATTAGATATAGATGGTTGAAAAATGTATTAAATATATAAAATAGATGTTGCCAAAAATATCGGCTCGCGAGGATGCGACACGTGGCCAAAAGGCTTTGGTTTTAAGTAATATATAGATATAGATATAGATTGTTTATAGAAAATAGCTCGAAATGATATTTTATAATAAAAATAGAATGAAATAATATTATATAGTTAGTATTAACTTTATTTTAAAAAGTTTTGAATTAATCTTATTGGTTGAAAAATGTATTAAATATATAAAATAGATGTTGCCAAAAATATCGGCTCCCAAGGATGCGACATGTGGCCAAAAGGCTTTGGTTTTAAGTAATATATAAATATAGATAATTATCGGACATAATATAATAGAGTACAGGTTTTGTGTTTCATCAACACAACTGTAGCTTCAAGACCTTTGACACAAACTGTCTGTCAAAACCTTTGAAACTAATTTCGATTTTCATCAAGGGAGTGGAGTTATCAGTTGGCATAAATATACACAGACTTTGCCTAAAGTTTGTCCTTGAGACTTATTGATTGTCATTTCAAAGCTTAATTTTATAGGAAATTTCTTTCATTCAAACTCGAAAGGATATGTTCCTGAAGTAGGTCGTAGATTTATTCTTGGAAGTAATACATGTGTTCCTTTGTAATAGCCATTAGAAATTTCACAAAGTATAACATCATTTTTAAATTGTCTACAAATTAATCTTATTCCATTGCATAGGCTATTGGCTGGATCCAAATTACGAAGAAGTATAACAAGGCAATTTAACTTTAAAACCAATTCATGAGGACTCATTCCGGCGGAGCAAAGAGTATGTAAAAATTCTGTTGGATATAAATTGCAATTATCATCAACAATTGAATCAAAACTCTTATATACAAAAGGATCACTCGAAAATATAGAAATCAAAGATGTGTTTATTTTATCAACACCATCATTTGTAGGAGTTAGAATTGCTCAATCACTAAAAATATGTGCATCAAAATTAAGCTGTAACATTTCTAGAAACATTGACTTTATGAGAATAAGAATATGTTGATCTTCAATATTATAACTACTGATTTTTTCTTTGTATTGTTACATTCCTAAATTTTTTTAATAAGGAGAAAGATAGGAAGATAGAGTAAAAGAGAATGAAAAAGGCAGAGACTTCCCAACCAATTCTAAAACATAAGGAAAACTACTGATTAATCAATAAGTGTACCAAAAAGGTTCTACTTCTTCTGATAACTCAGCTAATCAACCAACCCTAATATTGGATTAGATCCTTGATGTAGCAATTGAAACCATCTTGTTATGATCCAACCAAACTCAGTGGCTTTTATTCCATGTATGCCATTCATAAGAGAGTATTACTTAAAACCATCTTGGTTTTAAGTAATATATAGATGGTTGAAAAATGTAAAAAGTTTTGAATTAATCCTATTGGTTTTGAATTAATCCTGTTGGTTGAAAAATGTATTAAATATATAAAATAGATGTTGCCAAAAATATCGGCTCGCGAGGATTCGACATGTGGCCAAGAAGCTTTGGTTTTAAGTAATATATAGATATAGATGGCTAGAAAATGTAGTAAATATATAAAATAGATGTTGCCAAAAATATCGACTCGCGAAGATACGACACGTGGCTAAAAGGCTTTGGTTTTAAGTAATATATAGATATAGATGGTTGAAAAATGTATTAAATATATAAAATAGATGTTGCCAAAAATATCGGCTCGCGAGGATGCGACACGTGGCCAAAAAGCTTTGGTTTTCAGTAATATATAGATATAGATATAGATGGCTGAAAAATGTAGTAAATATATGTAAAGGCTCGGATTTTTTAAAATATTAATTTTTGGAAAAGAAAATCAAAATGAATTTAAAATAAATTCCGACCCAAATTTTCCGACTTAAAAATCAATTCCGTCTTTCATTTCGGTTTTGAACGATCGATCAGCGGAAATTTAAATTCCCGACCCGAGCTCTCAATTCCGTCATATTCCGAATCCTTATCTATCCGACTCATCACCTCCTAATTGAAGTAAAATCTTATCCTCACCTCCCCTCCCTCTCTACTTGGTTTCTCTCATTTTGGCAAACAAACAACACCTTTCTCTTCCCAAAAATAAGACCTTTTGTGTTGCAATTTGACCCTTGTTAAATCAGACTCTTCCTCCCCCTCCCCCTCTCTCTCTCGGCATTTCACTGTCAAAAAAAAATCAGACCCAAAGCTTGGCTACCTTGAGCTCCCACCACGCCACCACCTCTCCTCTTCCCCCTTCCGCTGCCACGCACCTCCACCACCGCACCTCCTCCCCAGAGCGCCGCCTCCGTCGCCGCCAGCAGAAGCCGGAGCCACCGCCGCCGAGCACCTCCTCCGCGTCCCCTGTTTCCGTCAAAGTCCGGTAAGCCTTCGATCCTTCGTTCCGACTCCAAAACCTTGTAAAGGTTCCCCTTTTAACCTCCTCCTTCCTTCCTAGGCCACGCTTGGTTGATTCCGACCTCGGCAAAGCAAAATCGCACCTCCGAGCTCCTCCGACGAGACCTCGAAACCCCCCCCTCGGTGAGCCTTCTCCCTTCCTTCTTCTTCCCTTTCTTCTTGTCTCGTGTGTGTGGGTCCGCGTCGGAGAGGTCGGGTGGCCGGAGCCCGGAGCACCGCCGCCGGGAGGCTTCCCTCCTCCCTCCGTCGCACCTGGGCACTTGCCCTGCTCTTTCTTTCTCACGACATTGTAAGGAGGAAGAAGAAGTGAGCCCTGGGCCCCTCACTCGCCACGTCAGCCGCCACCTCCACACCTGGGTCCCGCTTTTTTTTAACACCTCACACCGGGCCCCCTCTCCCTTTCCTTTTAATTCCTAAGCCGGGCCTTTTTTTTTAAAGAGGATTGAGGTGGTTTTGGACCTAATTTCGTTGGGCCGGGTTTTGGGGCCTATTTTTAAACAAAAACAAGGTTTGGCCTTTCCCTTACTAAGGGCTGGGTTCTTTTAGAAGAATAGGGCCGGGTTGGGTTATTTAGAACATATAGGCTCGGTTTGGGGATTTTTACAAAAAAAAGGGTTGGTTTTGGTAATTTAAAAAGGGGATGTTTTGATTAAATGAATATTATTGGGATTAAAAAATAGAATGTTGTTTTGAGATTTAATATATGATATTGTGGTGAATTATTAATTGTGGTTAAATGTTATATGATTATCTTGAAGATGTGCAATTATATGCTAAGTAAGATTTTGAGATGATGGCATGCAAATTGGTTAAGTATGAAATGAGAATTATCCTAAGTTGGTGAATTAGAGAATTATATTGAGTATGGTTGCGAGATATTGAGATGATAAATTATGAGATAAGGTGGACATTATGGAAATGATGATGTGACGGTTATTATGTTGAGTTGTGAAGTTGTATGTGCGATAATTCTATGCTTTGTGTGCCTTAGAGATAGACTCATTGATGTGCTTATACTTGTTAGGTGACCATCTGTGACGTGTCGGATTTCATATTGCCTGGTTGATTGCCTTTTGCTGTTCTGCGATACCAGGTAAGTCTCTTCGGAGCTTACTCAGATTGAATAGAGCTATTCCCTGCTTTAGGTGCATGATATACTAAGTGCTTGCATTCATGATCAGCATGCCATGTAGTACCATGCTAGGTTGCATCGAATGTTGAGCATTCTATTTCTTTATGTGTATGTAAACAGAACGGCCGTTATCTGTGAAGTAACTAGAGTCATTGCTAGGGTTTTAGGACGACCTGGTCTCATCGGGTCCCGTCCTGAGTCAATCGAGTCATGAACTTCCTTATATTATGATATGCCTGCGGGCTTTATTGTGGAGCGGGTTAGGCATGCGTGCCGCCCTATTATGAATGAATGCATTCACGAGCTGGCCAGTCTCCACCTATCGGAAGGGGTGGAGGTAGGAGAGGGACATACCACTTGGTATTCTGTGCTAAGGCCTTATCATTATTACGTACTTGATCTTAGGAGCATGTTAGTGTGTTAATATTCCGCCATGCATCTAGAAGCATCTTTATTAGGTATAGCGTATATGTGTGCTTATGGTTGGGATGCAGAGCTAAGTGGGCATCGATCTGATCCCGCCCCATATCAATTTTTTTTAGGTATTATTTATGTTCATCCTATCGGTGCTGTTTGCTTATTGCGCGGGTCATTTTGTCGGCGGAGAGTGAGCGCTGGAGTATAGACTTCACCAGACTCTGATTATACTTTTCGGATTTACACCTTAGACTCCGTTTTGACCCGGCTCTGCCGTGGCATACTTTTGAATTACACTTGTTTCCGCTAGTCGCATGATTTATGATTTCCACGCTTAGACTTACGACAGGTACAGGGAACTTCCCCGGGGATTCCAACGATCCCTTCGATTTTGGGTATGAAATCCCCCTTTTAAAACATTAAAGTAAGTTTTGAAACCTTCAACCTGTACTCGGGGCGCAAGGTCCTAACGAGGGGTTTAATCCCTCGAAACGTAACTCGGGAATCATAATCCCGGGCCGTTACAATATATAAAATAGATGTTGCCAAAAATATCGGCTCGCGAGGATGCGACATGTGGCTAAAAGGCTTTGGTTTTAAGTAATATATAGATCGGCTCGCGAGGATGCGACACGTGGCTAAAAGGCTTTGGTTTTAAGTAATATATAGATAGATGGTTGAAAAATGTATTAAATATATAAAATAGATGTTGCCAAAAATATCGGCTCGCGAGGATGCGACACGTGGCCAAAAAGCAATGGGTTTAAGTAATATATAGATATATATGGCTGAAAATGTAGTAAATATATAAAATAGATGTTGCCAAAAATATCGGCTCGCGAGGATGCGACACGTGGCTAAAAGGCTTTGGTTTTAAGTAATATATATATTGATTGGTTTTGAATTAATCCTATTGTTTGAAAAATGTATTAAATATATAAAATAGATGTTGCCAAAAATATCGGCTCGTGAGCATGCGACACGTGGCCAAAAAGCTTTTGTTTTAAGTAATATATAGATAAAGATGTTTGAAAAATCTAGTAAATATATAAAATAGATGTTGCCAAAAATATCGGCTCGCGAGGATGCGACACGTGGCTAAAAGGCTTTGGTTTTAAGTAATATATAGATGGTTGAAAAATGTATTAAATATATAAAATAGATGTTGCCAAAAATATCGGCTCGCGAGGATGCGACACGTGGCCAAAAAGCTTTGGTTTTAAGTAATATAGAGATATAGATATAGATGGCTGAAAAATGTAATGAATATATAAAATAGATGTTGCCAAAAATATCGGCTCGCGAGGATGCGACACGTGGCTAAAAGGCTTTGGTTTTAAGTAATATATAGATGGTTGAAAAATGTAAAAAGTTTTGAATTAATCTATTGGTTTTGAATTAATCCTATTGGTTGAAAAATGTATTAAATATATAAAATAGATGTTGCCAAAAATATCGGCCCGCGAGGATGCGACACGTGGCCAAAAGGCTTTGGTTTTAAGTAATATATAGATATAGATGTTTTAAATAAAATAGCTTGATATGATATTGTATAATAAATATAGAATGAAATAATATTATTTAGTTAGTATTAACTTTATTTAATTTTTTTTTTGAATTAATCCTATTGGCTGAAAAATGTAAAAAGTTTTGAATTAATCCTATTGGTTTTGAATTAATCCTATTGGTTGAAAAATGTATTAAATATATAAAATAGATGTTGCCAAAAATATCGGCTCGCGAGGATGCGACACGTGGCCAAAAGGCTTTGGTTTTAAGTAATATATAGATATAGATAATTATCGGACATAATATAATAAAGTATAGGTTTTGTGTTTCATCAACATAGTTGTAGCTTCAAGACCTTTGACACAAACTGTCTGTCAAAACCTTTGAAACTAATTTTGATTTTCATCAAGGGAGTGGAGTTATCAGTTGGCATAAATATACACAGACTTTTCCTAAAGTTTGTCCTTGAGACTTATTGATTGTCATTTCAAAGCTTAATTTTATAGGAAATTTCTTTCATTCAAACTCAAAAGGATATGTTCCTGAAGTAGGTCGTAGATTTATTCTTGGAAGTAATACATGTGTTCCTTTGTAATAGCCATTAGAAATTTCACAAAGTATAACATCTTTTTTAAATTGTCTACAAATTAATCTTATTCCATTGCATATGCTATTGGCTGGATCCAAATTACGAAGAAGTATAACAAGGCAATTTAACTTTAAAACCAATTCACGAGGACTCATTCCGGCAGAGCAAAGAGTATGTAAAAATTCTGTTGGATATAAATTGCAATTATCATCAACAATTGAATCAAAACTCTTATATACAAAAGGATCACTCGAAAATATAGAAATCAAAGATGTGTTTATTTTATCAACACCATCATTTGTAGGAGTTAGAATTGCTCGATCACTAAAAATATGTGCATCAAAATTAGGCTGTAACATTTCTAGAAACATTGACTTTATGAGAATAAGAATATGTTGATCTTCAATATTATAACTACTGATTTTTTCTTTGTATTGTTACATTCTTAAATTTTTTTAATAAGGAGAAAGATAGGAAGATAGAGTAAAAGAGAATGAAAAAGGCAGAGACTTCCCAACCAATTCTAAAACATAAGGAAAACTACTGATTAATCAATAAGTGTACCAAAGAGGTTCTACTTCTTCTGATAACTCAGCTAATCAACCAACCCTAATATTGGATTAGATCCTTGATGTAGCAATTGAAACCATCTTGTTATGATCCAACCAAACTCAGTGGCTTTTATTCCATGTATGCCATTCATAAGAGAGTAATTTCTTCTACCACTTTCACTAATATTATTCCATACCATTTCTTGCACACACAAGAAACAAGTTGTATACCTGTATGAACTATGAAGAATGAATTAACCCCTAATTTGTTTTCCAAACCCATTTATTACAATTTGAGTGCAATTCCTACTTTGATATTTGTATCATTCTTGGTTTAATTGATGCTAATGACTAATTAAGCATATTAGATAGTATGTAAGGCCTCTATAACACCCACTTCCCTAGTGGAACCACTTATTTCTTTCTTATTATATTAATAAATTGCTATAGTTTATTTCTTATCATATTATTAAATTTCTATAGTAAATGTGCCAAGGAATGAATTAAGTCGCAAATATTAAGTAATATTTAAGTTAAGGTTCATTGATCATAATTGTAAGCATGACCCTCCTCTAATTTTTGCTCATACAAAATTTGCGTGGATTGCCCCAATTACATTGCCTATTTATTTCATGCATAATCATATCCTTAATAACACAACACCAATCCTCAATTGCAAGCCATAACTATAAATCAGAAGATCTCAACCCTCAAGTTAAAGGTCATAAACCACCTCTTATTGCAGGGCATAATCCATTGACCAATGAGAAACAATTTCAACTACAACTCTAACCCTAAAATTTGATCTTGTCTCAAAAAAAAAATAGAGATCGAGATAAAACTCCACCTCACCAAGGATGAGAACTTTTAAAAGCAAAACATAATCACTAATCTAGAACTCTCAAATAAGGTAAAATCTCCCTAATTTCAAAACATAATCAGAGAATAAAAACATCAAAGAAAGGAGAAGCCTAACCTTGAGTTCCTCGACTTCAAACCCTAAAATTTTAGTATGGCCAATGAGGAACGCTTAACTCGATGCAGTAGGCAAAGAAGACAGCACACGAACAAGGAACTGGAACCCCATGAAGATGAAAGATAATTAGTGTTGCAAACCCAATAAGTAGCTAGAGCGACATCTTGTCTTTAAAAATATAGTAGCATACAGTGAATTTCATTGCTTAATGCTATGAATGACAACCATAGTCACAACCCATAATACCCCATCAAACAACCCATACTACCCTTGAAAAGAAGCAGCAGAAAACAGTAATAACATCCTTCTAGTTGCACCATATTCTGATCATAGAACAGCCCCAGAATCTAAGATTAAAAGGCTACTAAAGTACCCACATCAACGCCAATAGTTAAGCACATCTAAACCAACCAAAACAGCCCCATTTCAATCGAAATCGGAACAAAAACAAAAAGCACAACAACAACTTCCTTAGCAGATCAAAACAACCACTTTTCAGCAAGCAAACATGCCATAAATGTCACCAGTATATGCGACTGGTAGTTATTTTTCCCGAGAGCATGTATTTCTTCAATTTTTCTTTTGAATATCCCCAAATTAAGGGTTTGAGTTTTTGGATTGGGGGATTTGAATTGATGAAATTTTTGAATTTAGGGTTAAATCTGTTTTGAGTGATGAACAATAAAATTCTGAAACTTAGGTTTGGAATTTGAATTTTGGTAATGGTGTCTCAGGGTTTAGGCCATAGAAATCAGACTGAGACATTTCTGTGTGGCCAGGAATCGGCCTATTGAATGTCCGTGTACAAGTTGGAGGTCTAAATATCCACCATTTTATCCCTCCCTTATTTTGGGAATATCTTACCTGAGAGAACAGACGCAAATGTCTTAGAAAAAGAATTCCAGCAATTGCTGCATAGTCAAATTCTAGAACACATAAGCTTGAGACATGCTAGATGAGTAATCTCAAACTTGAACTACGATTAAGAGGATATGGGTGGCTGTTTTAAGATGTATATGAAACTCGAATCTCTGAGTACTAACATGTTTAACATTTAAAGATCATACTATCTGTTGGCTTTCCTTTTCTCCATGATCTTAACCTGGATACACTGAAGGCCAAAAGAATGCCACCAAGAATGACACCAAACCTAATAGCAGATGTGCTTCCCGTTATCATGAAGTTTAGGAAACCACCAATGTAAAGACCGGAAAATTTTAGAATATTAAATTATTAAAATAGTAATTTATAATCATTCCGATTTCTAAGATTTGAAAGGTTTGAAATTTCCATCCTTGAGCTATTGGTTTTATTCTAAATATTTCAAAACGAGTTCCGGCATTATTTAATTGGAAATTTAAAACATGTTATACTCTGCTTTTATATACCGAAAATTTGAAAATTGAGGAGTATTTTAAACATGTCGGGATAAGGTCGAGTGAGCGGATTTCAGATTTATATTCCGGGTGTTTGACGTTGGAGTTTTGGGATCACTTTAATTCCATTTCTTTTCCCCTTTCTCTTTCCCATTTCTCCCTCTCGTTCAGAACTTTGGTTGAGGCGTGCCTCCTTGCCTCACAACACAACTTGCAATATTTGTTGTTTTGTGACATTTCAGGATAGAATCCAGTCAACCCACCCTCTTCCCTCTCCCTATTGTCTGCAAGTTGCCAGAAACACCATTCACTCTCAAACCCACAAAGGAACTACTCTCTTTCTCTCCCATTCTGCACAAAATCAAAAGAAATTCAAACCACCCAAATAAGCCCTTGTGTTCTCTGTTTAACCGATTCAAGGTATCACCTTCACCCCTTTTTCAATTCTCCCTTCCGTCCAGCGGTTATCAGGCCAAGCCTGCACCCTCCTCGTCGGTTGTCGTTGATAGCTCGCCTCAACAGCTCCTCCGTCGCTGTCTAGCCGAGCCACGCCGTTGCAGAGCTACCCAGAAGCCGAGCTCTCCTCCACCTTTCGCCTCGAGCAACAACAACCTGCCTCCGGTTACAATATCGAGCATCCCTGAGCCCCAACACCGTCTTCTCCTTGGGCGAGCGCCGCAACAGTCCTCGCTCCTTCCTCGTTTTCCGTCGTCGACGCCGAGTAGCCCCGCCACTCTTCCCATGTATTCCGATTTGAGATCCGGTAAGGCTCTCCCTCCTTTTCCTCTCGAAAACCAAGCAAAGTTCCTCCTTTTTCACTCCCGCCTATAATCTAGGCCGAGAAAGACACATCCTTGCCTCCTACGAATCCGGGCGCGACTCCGACGACGTTTTCCGGTGAAGAATCCAACCCCCCGGTGAGCTTTCTTTCCCTTCTTCCTCTTTCCTCTTGTTTCAGTTCTTTTGGGGTTGGTTCTGGACGAAATTGTATGTCGGTCAGGTTGAGCGAGTCTCGGGTCGGGAACAATGGCCGTCGGAGGCCTGGTTCCCTTCTCCTTTCTTCCGATTTCAGTCGTCAATTGAAGGAGCCCTATTCGTTGTTGAAGAACACAGACTCCTGGCCTTTCTTTCTTTTCATTTGGCGGGTCGTGGGCCTAATTTTCCAGGTATGGGCTCAAATCCGGATCCATCTTTCCCTTTCATTCCTTCAGCTGTCATTTGGGTGGATCCGGATCCTCATTTCGGGTTGGGATCTCATTTCTTTCCTTCTGGGTTGGGTCTGGCTTTTGTGATATGGTTTGGGCCGACCAGATTCTTTCTTTTGGGCTGGGGATATTGTCAAAGGTATTAATTGTATTTGTTTTATGCTTTTATATGTTATATCGATATTGTTTATGGTTTTATATTATGTTAATTCTAGGTATGATATTATTGTTGTTATATTAATCGTGACCTTATAAAAGCATATTTCTGAATTTATTATTTTATATTATAAAATATTTGCAAGGTAAACGTTGTTTGAGATATATTTTATATGTGACTATTAGGAGTTTAAAATATGGTTGATGTTATGTTAATTATGTATAGTGATGATTAATTATTTAAAAAGAGAATCTCAAGTTTTCGAAAATGTCTTTTAATTATTTATTGGTTGAATGCCGAAATGCCGGAATTATTTCTATGGTATGATTTGAGAAATTGTTTTAAAAATGAGTTTGACTTAACTTGAGATTTAAGAGTTTGGAAAACCTTGGGAAATGAGTTTTGAGACATTAATTTAATATTCAATATTAAAGAAGGGAATTGACGGAACTTGAACTCTTTGATCTTGAGCTTGAAGTTATGTTAAAAGTGTCATTTCAAATGTCGGGATTTTGTCTTGGCTTGATGATGTTGATTTTGAGAAGGAAATTGGAAGAACGACTTTTGTTGATGTTGATCATATCGGAAGGGTTTTGGAAAATGGTTTTACTATCGGTTGGTTTTGTGTGTATGGATGTTGATCCGGTAGCTTATGGAAATGGCTTGATGATAGGTGTGTATTGCTTTTGGATTGCTTTGGAGTTGCGTTTGGGCCCTTACTTGTATTATCTTGCGGTTCTACATCTTCAGGTAAGTTCCCTAGGGGGCTTACTCAGGTTGGACATTCATGCTTGTTGTTGCATTTTATGTTAGGTGTTGCATATGCATAAAAGCATGTCATGTAGTATCATGTTTAGGTTGCACTAATTAAATGAGCATCTGCTTATTTTATGCGTTTGAAACAGAACGGTCGTTATCTGTGATAGTCCTAGAGTCTTTGCTAGGGTCATAGGGTAGCCCAGCCTCATCGGGTACCCTGGATCAATTGAGTCATGAACTTCCTTACATTATGAGATGCCTGCGGGCTTTATTGTAGAGCGGGTTAGGCATGCGTGCCGCCCGATTATGATGGAATGCATTCACGAGCTGGCCAGTCTCCGCCCTATCGGAAGGGGGTGGAGGTAGAAGAGGGATATGCCCCTTGGCATTGTCTTGGGCCCTTTACAGTATCTTTACACATTATTATAACTAGGAGCATGCTAGTGTGTTTGACTTTCGTACTACATTAGAGCATCTTTATTAGGTATAGCACATACTATGTGGCCTCAGCGAGGACTGCCGGTTCCGCATGAGTGGCTCGATCTGACTCCTTTCCCCGTTCTTTTTTTAAGGTATTTTCTGCAGATTTTGATTGCTCGATGTCTATATGACGGGGTTCCCTTTTTGCGAATCGAAGAACCTGGCTAAATCTCTAACTCATTATAAATGGTAATCATCCACGTATGTTTTGGTTTTGACCCGGCTCTGCTGTGGCGCTTTGTATCTTAATTTTTCTTCCGTCTTGCTTTCGTTTCAAATGAATTTTGCGAGTTAGTCCCTAGGATAGGTTAAGGATACCCAACGGCCCTACGATATTTTCAGGGTTCGAAATCCCTCTTTATTACTGACCATAAAAATGAGTTTGAAACCTCGACCCGTACCTGGATTGCAAGATCCGAACAAGGGGTTTTATCCCTTGAAATGTAACCCGGAAATCATAATTCTGGGCCGTTACAAAGATGGTATCATAGCTGAGGTTGTGCAATTCGGGTACGCAAGGGTCGAGTGTATGTTTTGGAAAATCGCCCATGAATTTCAAAGGATTTAAAAGGATTTTAAGAAGGGCAAAATGAACTTAAGATCCCTAACCGGAATTGGACTAAGTAATGAAATTGACTTGTAATAAAAGAGGAAAACCGACCAAACGGGTACGCGAGTGGGTAGTAAAGGCGTTAGACCACCCCTATTGGGTGTAGTTGGGAACGGTAGGCAAATATCAGCTTGTTCTTTACAGATGGGTTGGGATCTGATTTGGATGCCTTAACTATTGAGTGTTATTAACTGATTTTGTGCTCAGTGCTTGCTATGCTAGAGATCTGATTTGGTATGCCTAACAATGAGTTGTGTATTGACTGATCTGTATAAACGGGATAGCGGGAGTACCCTTATTTCCCTATGGTCAAGCCCAACTTGTGTGAAATAGCCCCTTCCACTATGTTGTTAACCCCTAACTGGTCTATCGAGCCTTTCTCCCGGATGTCAGTGTCTTCCACGGGGAATTGGGTTGGTAAACACATTGTGTCGAAAATCATGTATGGATGTGGAGGTTGTCTAAGCGAGTATTGGAAGGTGGTTCCTTATGTCCCTTGAAGTCAAAAGTAAGGTGTTTCTGGGGTGTATTTCTTGATTCTTGTGACGATCAACCCGTGTCTTCTTGCCACAAAGAGTCATACTAGAGTCCCACGGGGAAGAGGGGTGAGAAGTCAGTTGGGAAAAGTCAATGGTTGCCCTTAGGGATCTCTATCCGGTTGTAATGGTGACTCTATCTGAATTGCATGACATGATTTTGTAGTCTCTAACACGTGCCTTATGAATAAACATTGGTACCCAATTGTTGTGTTATATTTACATATGTGACTAGTTACATTGCTTAAGTCTTGTGTTATGTATTGTCTTCTATCATGATTATATGTTGTTTATAGCATGCCTACTTGACATATTGTATTAATTGCACTAATGATCAATTGAAAGCATGAACCACATGATATGAACCTATATGCTTGTTGTTTTGCCTGGGTAAGGTGCATGATAGTGTGATCAACTCTCCTTTGTATGAATGCTTGTAAATGACTGCCTTAGCATATTGGGTGCTGACGTGTCATTGTCTTATTATCCTTTTGTGACAAGAATCTATAGTATGCCCATATCTTTTGTATTCGTCAAATTAATTAACGTTGGTTGTTTTGCAATTTGTATTGTTGTGTGATCATTTGCGTTGGACGGAGAATATGTGGTATAACTGAGTCTTGAGAAATGCATGTTTTATCCTAGTATGTGTTGATTTGAGCTAATGTCCCCGTATTCTAGCCATATTGCCCAATACTTGGAGTCGTATTATACATCGTTAAACCTTCCTCGTGCTTCTAAATCATTGTAATGTAATGTGATTGATTTCTTACATATCGTTATGATTAAATGCATGCATGCATCGCATGTTGTGTTGAGCCATTAGTGTCATATCGGACCCTTGATTGTAACTAGTGCGTACTATACCTTGCCTACATTATTGTTGAACCTCTTTTGAGCTAGGGTCTTGATAGTGTGGTCTCTCCCCTTTTCTATCACCTTAACATGTCTCACTCATGCAAATTAGATTGATGTTGAACTCGATGATCAATTTGCTTTCTGTGATGGTTCATCCTAGCATGCTTACATGTTATCGCTCGGTAGTGTTTCTTTATTACTCTGTGATATCCTCTTGTACTTGCATAGATGTATGACTTGGCACCTCACATGATCACACACCACACTATATCATGATTTCGCATACGCATGATGTACGAATGCTAGAATGAATTTAGTCGAGTTACCTTGATTGTGTTCATATTCGATATATGTTAGTAGTGTCTTGTAGGGCTTATGATTTTCAATGTAACTCGCTAAATGATTACTATGCCGCCCTTATGCATTCTCGTATGATGCTTAGTTGATTATTATTATGTATCCTTCCATCCTATGTTTGGTCTCATTTGTGATATGTATACTATGCTCGTTCAATTTCATATACATGATACTTGCCATCCTCGTTAAACCCCGCATGATCATTACTGGCTCCGCATAAATTGCTTGAAATTAGTAGGCATCTCTGCTTTCATGGAATAATAAACTGTTAGCTCGTCTCACATGCATCAGTGTAGGACTTGATTGTGTCTTTTGGAATGAATACGCATGTTATTCTCCTTGAGATAGGTACATGTTAGTGTGGGTTATTGTAATTGATATGCTCCATGATGAATTTATGTTACTTGTCGTAATTATAACCTAATAGACTTTAATAAGGGCATCGTTGCTATTCCCGGGTCGAAGTCTTGTCTTTAGTCTTGTAGTTCTCAGCCTTGGTCTATGTTTGGTTCCGAAAGGAACATTGGGTTGTCCGCTCTTGTCACTCCCCTATCTTTGCTAACTTGGAGTCATGCGCGATACATTGGGTGAACGTCTGCTTGAAAAAGAAAGGAAGTTGCATAGCGATAGAGCAGTGTGGTGGAAGCGTGGGCCCATAACCCACAAGCCTCATGATCGACGGTGTTGGTGGGACAAGTATTTTTCGAGGATTGCGGCTATCGAGTACGATATGACTTGCAGGCGGGAGTGTCCTCCGTTTGAATTGCTAACCTTTCTGAATATGTTGATAACTATGTTGCACTGCTTTGATGTTGACATTTATGTGTTGATGTGCTGACTTGATGATAACTGTTGCCTGATTGCCTGTTGTCTATGATGATATGATTTGATGACTTATATATCTCATGTACCATAATGTCTTGACATGTTTCTACGCTAACTTGCTTAGCATGATTGAATTCCTTTGCTTGTAAAATGTGAACTACACATGTTGAGGAACCTGAATTGTCTATTAGATAAAATTATGATGAAACTTGCTAGTTTGACTTGATTATGTGCATATATGATGATTTGTAATAATGATTGAGCATGACGGTAAATTGAGATTTATCGACGCAGTTGCAATATTTAATGATGAACTAATGATGCTATTGCTATAAATTATGCTAGTTGATATGATGTAGACCTTGTGTTTGATGATTTGCATGATTGCTCCTTCCTTAAACATGTAGGTGAGGTCATTTGGTAGCGTGGTTGGAGAGTGGTGAAAGAATCTTGGGTAGTTGGGATGATCGATGGTATTAGGAGGTGAGTCGCGAGAAAGGGATGTTGGCTTAGGTAAGACTGAGAGAGCTTTGGGATTTATGAGAGGCAATGTTGGTGGTTCTGATGAGCTTCTAGGTGATGCTGGTAATGCTTCGGGTAGTACGAGAAGTATAGGGAAGGGCTCGTGAATATTGAGGACATGGTATTAGAGGGTACTTGGGTGTGAAGTTAAAGATAGGAGTTGGATTCTTAGAGGTGGATGGTGTGTGAGAGTGCTTGATGGAATGAGGGGTGAGATTGGAGTATCGAAATGAATTGGGATTTCTTCAGGGGATTTTGTCGGAGTTAGTGTTGTTGAGTCTAGAAGAGGATTAATCTGGGCTTGAGAGTGGAGATGGGTGAGTGGGGATTGTGTTTTATTTTGGCTGGTATGATGTGAGGAATTTTCTTGATTTTGTGATTTATTTATATCTGCTGACATGATGTTAGATAACGACCATGATGAACCTGATATGGAATTACATGTTGATATACAATATTAAAATCTAGTTGCTAGTGACAAGTGTTACCATGATATATTAATACTTTGATATCCTGTTATATTGGTTTAGAAACATGTTAGAACGTGCTGTGATATGACATATGAAGTAATGATGAGTATGAACTATGGGATAATGATGTGCTATTATGTGGAAGCATGATGTTTTATTATGTGGTAGTAAGCATGATGTGTACTATATGGTTGACAAACAAGATTATTGGTTATGTAAATGATGAATATGTCTTGAAGTATGATCATGATTAGTATATATGAGATAATGGTGAATGATTTCTAAATGATTGTCATTCGATATTGTGATGAGTTAAGGTGATGTCTTTCAGAGCATGTTGACATTTTGGTGATTTATATACTGCTTGATCTTTCTTTTTCTGAATCTTAATAGCATGACTTTGTTATGTTAATATGTTAACATGATTAATCTGTTCTACTTGTGTTGCAATATCGATATGCGATATTGAGATTTGATGTGTACTGTCGTACTAACCCCATAACATCCAACCCGTTGATTTCTGGACATGTGTGCTTACGTGATGAGTGATGAGCATTCGATTATGCACTTGTGATGCCTTCAGTATGATGTAGACATACCTTATGATTTGTAGTATGTTGAGGTTTGTTCTTCCTTAGTTACTTGAGACTTGTTGGCATGTTTATGTTTATGTTAAACGGTTATGTGATGGTTTGTGACTATGATATGATGTAGGACTTTCCATGTGTGAGA
Source organism: Persicaria tinctoria (assembly GCA_037127255.1). Classification (NCBI taxonomy): domain Eukaryota; kingdom Viridiplantae; phylum Streptophyta; class Magnoliopsida; order Caryophyllales; family Polygonaceae; genus Persicaria; species Persicaria tinctoria. The sequence continues at coordinate 21,309,761 of JBANSL010000019.1, read as the reverse complement.
TGGCTTATGGTATTATGCTTATGTAAGAGTTGATGAGACTTTTGGTTATGGTACTTGTTGAGTTGTGAATTATGTTGCATGATCTGGAAACTAGGAAGAGAATATGGGATTAGCCCTTAGAGGTGGATGATTCCACCTCCGAGCTTCTGAAATTGATTGATTGTTATGCGGGAAACTGATTTGGTTTTAGAAGATTTTGATGAAATTTTGATCAAAACGATTTTACTTGTTTTGGTGTAAAGTTGCTTGGTTAAACGTCTTATTTGAAGATTTTGAGCGGTTTAAAAAGGAATTACTTGAAATTTTAAGGAATAAACATACCGAGAATTTCAACGATTTTGAGGCCAATCTTTTCCAATTGCAGAATCCCCTTTAGAGAATTTTCACACCCGGGCTTATATTATAATGCCTCACGAAATGGATACAAGCATTTTATAGGGGCGCATATAGAATGCTTGCTAAGACCCACTAGAGACACTGTGATTTCTTTTCGAGTTATAATGTGACCGAAAGGTCGGGGTAAGGGTGTGATAGGGGCCCATATCACATACTTGCTACGACCAGTTGGGAATGTTATGATCATGTCAAGGGTGCTGTGAGGATCTCATACGGGCCCCTATGAGATGCTTACAGAATCAATGGCGTGATCCTTGGACTCACCAATTTAAAACTTCATCCCCTTGTTTTAGAGTGATTTTAGTCTCGGGAACGAGACTTGTTTTTAGAGGTGGATGATGTAAAGACACGGAAATTTTAGAATATTAAATTATTAAAATAGTAATTTATAATCATTCCGATTTCTAAGATTTGAAAGGTTTGAAATTTCCGTCCTTGAGCTATTGGTTTTATTCTAAATATTTCAAAACGAGTTCCGGCATTTTTTAATTGGAAATTTAAAACATGTTATACTCTGCTTTTATATACAGAAAATTTCAAAATTCAGGAGTATTTTAAACACGTCGGGATAAGGTCGAGTGACCGGATTTCAGATTTATATTCCGAGTGTTTGACGTTGGAGTTTTGGGATTACTTTAATTCCATTTCTTTTCTCCTTTCTCTTTCCCATTTCTCCCTCTCGTTCAGAACTTTGTTTGAGGCGTGCCTCCTTGCCTCACAACACAGCTTGCAATATTTGTTGTTTTGTGACATTTCAGGATAGAATCCAGTCAATCCACCCTCTTCCCTCTCCCTATTGTCTACAAGTTGCCAGAAACACCATTCACTCTCAAACCCAAAAAGGAACTACTCTCTTTCTCTCCCATTCTGCACAAAATCAAAAGAAATTTAAACCACCCAAATCAGCCCTTGTGTTCTCTGTTTAACCGATTCAAGGTATCACCTTCACCCCTTTTTCAATTCTCCCTTTCGTCCAGCGGTTATCAGGCCAAGCCTGCACCCTCCTCGTCGGTCGTCGTTGACAGCTCGCCTCAACAGCTCCTCCGCCGCTGTCTAGCCGAGCCACGCCGTTGCAGAGCTGCCCGGAAGCCGAGCTCTCCTCCACCTTTTGCCTCGAGCAACAGCAACCTGCCTCCGGTTACAATGTCGAGCATCCCTGAGCCCCAGCGCCGTCTTCTCCTTGGGCGAGCACCGCAGCAGTCCTCGCTCCTTCCTCGTTTTCCGTCGTCGACGCCGAATAGCCCCGCCGCTCTTCCCATGTATTCCGATTTGAGATCCGGTAAGGCTCTCCCTCCTTTTCCTCTCGAAAACCAAGCAAAGTTCCTCATTTCTCACTCCCACCTCTAATCTAGGCCGAGAAAGACACAGCCTCGCCTCCTACGAATCCGGGCGCGACTCCGACGACGTTTTCCGGTGAAGAATCCGACCCCCCGGTGAGCTTTCTTTCCCTTCTTCCTCTTTCCTCTTGTTTCAGTTCTTTTGGGGTTGGTTCTGGACGAAATTGGATGTCGGTCAGGTTGAGCGAGTCTCGGGTCGGGAACAATGGCCGTCGGAGGTCTGGTTCCCTTCTCCTTTCTTCCGATTTCAGTCGTCAATTGAAGGAGCCCTGTTCGTTGTTGAAGAAGGCAGACTCCGGACCTTTCTTTCTTTTCATTTGGCGGGTTGTGGGCCTAATTTTCCAGGTATGGGCTCATATCTGGATCCATCTTTCCCCTTTCATTCCTTCAGCTGTCATTTAGGTGGATCCGGATCCTCATTTCGGGTTGGGATCTCATTTCTTTCCTTCTGGGTTGGGTCCGGCTTTTGTGATATGGTTTGGGCCGACCAGATTCTTTCTTTTGGGCTGGGGGTATTGTCAAAGGTATTAGTTGTATTTGTTTTATGCTTTTATATGTTATATCGATATTGTTTATGGTTTTGTATTATGTTAATTCTAGGTATGATATTATTGTTGTTATATTAATCCTGACCTTATAAAAGCATATTTCTGAATTTATTATTTTATATTATAAAATATTTGCAAGGTAAACGTTGTTTGAGATATATTTTATATGTGATTTTTAGGACTTTAAAATATGGTTGATGTTATCTTAATTATGTATAGTGATGATTAATTATTTAAAAAGAGAATCTCAAGTTTTCGAAAATGTCTTTTAATGATTTATTGGTTGAATGTCAAAATGCCGGAATTATTTCTATGGTATGATTTGAGAAATTGTTTTAAAAATGTGTTTGACTTAACTGTAGATTTAAGAGTTTGGAAAACCTTGGGAAATGAGTTTTGAGACATTAATTTAATATTCAATATTAAAGAAGGGAATTGACGGAACTTGAACTCTTTGATCTTGAGCTTGAAGTTATGTTAAAAGTGTCATTTCAAATGTCGGGATTTTGTCTTGGCTTGATGATGTTGATTTTGAGAAGGAAATTGGAAGAACGACTTTGGTTGATGTTGATCATATCGGAAAGGTTTTGGAAAATGGTTTTACTATCGGTTGGTTTTGAGTATGTTGAGAACTTGGATTTCATGTGTATGGATGTTGATCCGGTAGCTTATGGAAATGGCTTGATGATAGGTGTGTATTGCTTTTGGATTGCTTTGGAGTTGAGTTTGGGCCCTTACTTGTATTATCTTGATGTTCTTCATCTTCAGGTAAGTTCCCTAGGGGGCTTACTCAAGTTGGACATTCATGCCTGTTGTTGCATTTTATGTTAGGTGTTGCATATGCATAAAAGCATGTCATGTAGTATCATGTTTAGGTTGCACTAATTAAATGAGCATCTGCTTACTTTATGCGTTTTAAACCGAACGGCCGTTATCTGTGATAGTTCTAGAGTCTTTGCTAGGGTCATAGGGTAGCCCAGCCTCATCGGGTACCCTGGGTCAATCGAGTCATGAAGTTCCTTACATTATGAGATGCCTGCGGGCTTTATTGTGGAGCGGGTTAGGCATGCGTGTCGCCCGATTATGATGGAATGCATTCACGAGCTGGCCAGTCTCTGCCTTATCGGAAGGGGGTGGAGGTAAGAGAGGGATATCCCACTTGGCATTGTCTTAGGCCCTTTACAGTATCTTTACACATTATTATAACTAGGAGCATGCTAGTGTGTTTGACTTTCGTACTGCATTAGAGCATCGTTATTAGGTATAGCACATACTATGTGGGCTCAGCGAGGACTGCCGGTCCCGCATGAGTGGCTTGATCTGACTCCTTTCCCCGTTCTTTTTTTAAGGTATTTTCTGCAGATTTTAATTGCTCGATGTCTATATGACGGGGTTCCCTTTTTGCGAATCGAAGAACCTGGCTAAATCTCTAACTCATTATAAATGGTAATCATCCACGTATGTTTTGGTTTTGACCCGGCTTTGCTGTGGCGCTTTGTATCTTAATTTTGCTTCCGTCTTGCTTCCCTTTGAAATGAATTTTGCGAGTTAGTCCCTAGGACAGGTTACGGGTACCCAACGGCCCTACGATATTTTCAGGGTTCGAAATCCCTCTTTATTACTGACCATAAAAATGAGTTTGAAACCTCGACCCGTACCTGGATTGCAAGATCCGAACAAGGGGTTTTATCTCTTAAAACGTAACCCGGAAATCATAATTCTGGGCCGTTACAACCAAGATGTTCTGTCCGTTCTTATTCTATGCTTTTGTCAATGTGTTCTCATTTGTTAATTTTGATTTCTTTCGAATATTTTTTTTCCTATCACTGAATTCAATATGTATGTGTTTTATTGTGTGTTGATTCTCCTTCCCTGGAATGGAATGACAGCCCCCAATTTTGATCTTATATATTAAAAAAATTTATTTTCTTTGCAGATGCTTGTTTAATACAGTATAATGCAGCTTATGTGAGGAGCAAATCTAGGCTATGTGCACTTACAGGTTCATAAAGCATCACTAAACATTTAGTATATCATTTTGAATCGTTTTGAATGCTGCTCCTATAAAAAAAACGGCATGGGTGTTACTTTTTGCACCACTAAAAATATGTTGGTGTCTTTGACTTTTGCTTTATAGCCATTTATTTTCATCCCTTCTGCTAAATATCGATGATAGTTGGTAAAGATTGATGGGTAGCCATTTATGTTCATCCCTTAAGGTAAAGATTGATAATAGTTAGTAAAGATTGATGGGCTACATCAAAGCTAAATGTAAACTAAATGAGTTAGCACTTATATTTAGCTTTACGTACGACTCTTTCTTCTCTAAAATATGTTCAATGTATCTACACTATGAATTTGGATTAAGTTAGACTTTGGTCAAACCATGAGATTATCATCAACGAACCTGCTGACCCTTCCGATGGGATACCAGACCCAAAGGACGAGGGGGAAAACCCAAACAAAGAACCCTCAAGGGGAGAGAGAAACCTACCCTTGACTTTGCCAGGCTTCGGTCTCGGTTGTCAGGGGTTACAGAAAACATCCAAAAGCTTCAGAAAACCACCTTGTATGCTACTATCTTTGGTGAACCAGTGGAGCTGAAGGAGATAAGGAAAAAGATTCGGTTCAACTAGAAATTTTTGGAATGCGGTTTCCTAGTAACCCCTCTATCAGACAACTTGTAACGACCCGGGATTATGATTCCGGAGTTACGTTTCGAGGGATAAAACCCCTCGTTGGGATCTTGCGCCCCGAGTACAGGTTGAAGGTTTTAAATCGAAGATGTATAGTTTAAAGTGGGATTTCGCACCCAAATCTGGAAGGTCCGTTGGAAACCCCGGGGTAAACCCCTGTACCTGTCCTAAGTCTACAACGCGGGAAATCCTTTACATGCAAAGGGCATAAGTTCTGAAAGTGATACAATCAGTGCCACGGCAGAGCCGGGTCAAAACAGAGTATAATTAGGGAGAAATCCCAAAAGCGTGAATCTAGTGAAGTCAGGTTTCAAACACTCACTCTCCGCCATATGAATAGACCCCTTCATAACAGCACAAAATCAAGCAGTGTATCGGGTACCTGAAACTATACCACCAAGTCAGGCCAAGAGTCCGCCCGCGGGTCCTTTGACCGCGCTAAGGACATATAATACGCCTATACCTAGAATAAAGGATGCCTTCATACAGTACTGAAATAAAACCACACTATCATGCTCCTAATTCATATGCGCAGAATAATGAGGAAGACCTTAACAAAGAATACCAAGTGGTATATCCCTCTTCTACCACCACCCCCCTTAGAGATAGGATGGAGACTGGCCAGTTCAATGCTATAATCATATCAAATATCATCATCATATCATATTGCATGCCCATCTCGTATCTCGTGATATATATAAATGACTCGAGGAGGACAACACCCGATGACGGTCGTTCTGTATTCAAACGCATACAGAATAAGGATGCTCATTCGTAAATGCAATTCCTAAGCATGATACTCCATGACATGCTCTTATGCATATGCAACCCCTACATACTATATGACACATCAGGCAGGAGGTACTGGTTACTGAGTAAGCCCCGGAGGACTTACCTGGCTAGCAGATCGGCAACAGAAGATTCCAGCACACAGTAGTCACAATCACAGAGTATCACCTAGTACATAATGGAATATACATAAGTCTACATCCAACTATTAAGCACTCAAGCACACCTCAATCAATAGAATAAGCAACATATTATGAAAGTCATTTCATCGTATCATCCGCTCCTCAAGACCACATCGTTCTCCATAATTCATTCAACCATTTCCGCATGTTCATATACATCATTTCCGCATATACCTCAACAGTTCATCAAAATCACAAGACATAATTTGTGTAATATAAAATCCTACTAGATCGTCATAATCATCCAACATTTAATCTCATATAATAATTCACCACAAGTCATGCTATTAGTCATGCATATCATACTGTTAGTCAAACGATCACATTATCATGCTAGTTAGTCATCGAATAAGTCTTATTCCGAGGTTAGTTTCAGAACCGTTTCAAATCCCTGTTAAATAATTAAGTATTCCGACCCTTGAAAATACTCGCCCAATTCCCTTTTAAATTTATTTATTAGATTACTTTCCAACCTTGAAATTCTTTTCCAAATTCTCTATAAATCTTGAAGTCCCAATAATATATTTTAATTACCATTAATTAGTTAAATAATAAACGGATAACCCGAACCGTACCGAACCGAACCCGCCTAAATCCCAACCGGTTAACAAATAACACAATATATATAATGTTAGCAAAAGGGGCCCACGGGTCCACATCAGCGTCTTCCTCCTCCAGATTCAAATGAAGTCGCCGCCCGCGCCATTTCCCAGCTCGACTTCGCTCCTACCGGCGCCGCTGCACTGTTCGACAGAGCTGGCTACATCCCTCAGCCTCGCCTAGATCCTGGGATCCCCCGTCTCCTCACACGCACCTGCTTCTCCCGACCTCGTTCTCGACAATTGCTCACTCCTCGCTCCGCTCGCCCTCTCGCCTATCGAAGCTCGCTCACCGCCGCTCTCGAGCTCGCTGGAGCTCTCGATCTCCACTCGAATTCCCAGACTCAGCTCACACACACTCACACTCGACCACAGCCCGACCCCAATTAGAAATCGATTAGAAACAGAGGAAGGAAAAGGTAGAACTCACCGACAAAGTTCGCAACTTCGGAGCTCTCGATAGGAGTTCTGGGCGTCGTCGGAGACTCTCGATGACTTCTCGGAGCTGCGTCACACGGGGGTGACACTAGGCCAGTTTGACGTTCTAGACACGGGCAAATTTCGTCTCCTGAAGAGGGTTTTGGACGCCTAATAACTCTAGGCACGTACATCCGTCCCCTGAGGTTTTTCCCTTGTGCAGCGCATCTAGAGCACTTAAAACACGGACCAATTGAACCTCCGTCCCTTGATTGACATCCAATTCACCGGCCCACGAGGACATTGTCAGAGATTTTATGGTTTAGGCGACCACTAAAGTTTGTGTCTTGATAACGGAGGGGACGAACATAAGGTGAACTAATGTTGTGTCTTGATGAACATTTGGTTAGTCATGTTGTCTTGATGGACATCGTTTGTGGTGCCCTGAGAGTTTTATAGATCAACTTTTGGTTCAAAATGTTTGTGGCTTTAGTTAATAGAACCTAGTTGTTTTAGGTTTGTGGCTTGAGTTTAATAAAAATTAACAGCATATACGCTGCATTTTGTGATGCTCCTTGTCCGAAACCAAATGTAACCCAAAATAAACAACAATGCATTCAACATAGAGTGCAACAGCACCCATTTCATACATAAAAACCACATTGTTCATACATTAAACCTGCAATACCATGCTTGTTCATCAACTAACCCATGCAAACACCCATGTCAGCAAAACAACCTACAAATGTACTTGAGTTGAAACACAAACGGACATAAAGTTTAGAAACACCATGTTCAAACACAAACTGCGCTTACAAGTCTAGAATTGTGACCCAAAAGTTGCACAAACTAACCCAAAAGCTGCAACCATGTTCTTGTTACTTGTCACCTACCTGGATCACCAAGTGCTCAAACCTGCACTTCGGTAGGGGAGTGCACAGCCATCAGCCTCTCAAAGTGCTCCATTTTGTCCTTCATCTTATCATATTTTTCATTGGCTAGCTTGGCGGCGTCCTCAGCCTTCCTTGCTCGCTCATTAGCCTCCCTGGCTTGGTCTTCCAGCTCTCGCCTTTTTGCCGGGCCTAGAGTGGACCAATCAGCCCCTCGCTTCCTTGGACGCTTCTTGACAGCCGCGCCCATCCCTAAATGAAGGCAAAGAAAGTGAAAATTACAAAGATATAAAAGGTAAAAAAAATCAGATTGATAACATGAAAATGACAGTATGACATTTGTTCCTAAAATATGATGGTAAAGTTCCTAAAATCAAATGGATTTCATTCTCTTATATAATTGAACTCATTTTGAAGCCTTATATAGTTTTATATATAACTGATAGTAATGATAATATATATAATCATCAAGTTATATATATAACTGATCAACTATTAAACTCATTTTAAAGCCTTATCCTAACTTTGTTTACCTCGTACAGAAGTGCCCCTCCTCTCTCCAAAGGCCTTGACGATTATCTCACACTGAGTAGCTACTGGTAGGACATCATTGTCTTCTTCCTCTGGTCACGAACTCACATAGTCGTCAATCCTCTGCTGCATAATTTCCTGGGAACACAAAGAAAACATTAGAATCCTACACAATAAAATCATCCAAGGAACTCAGCAATGACATCCTACAAGTCAGAGATAGCTAAACTGTTAGTACACACTCACCACAGTGGAGTCGTCTTCATCGTCCTGGAGATATTCGTCTATTGAAGCTTGCACAAAAGGAGCCAAGTGTCCGTCCTTGTACAGCTGCTCTGCCCGGTAGCACACAGGTCTAGGCCCTGAGTGGTGCTTGATGTATTTGGGATTCTTAGTTCTGTTGAGCTTGTTGCGGTTGCTTATTTCCTCCAAAGACACAAGAACATATAAACATCAGAAAACAACAGTAAAGCTACGGAAACAGTTGAATGAAAAATACACAAAAAAAGCTAACAAGTTTGTCAGGAGCGGTGAACTCCTTCTGCACAAGGTAGCGCCATTGCTCAGGACGGAGTATGAACTCAAGAGATATGGGTGGACCATGCTTCAAGAAGTGGAAATGACACTTGTACTTCCAACTGCGGTATCTTGATGCTGCCTAAGTCTCAGTATACTTCTTCAATTTTTCATCATCAGGAGATACAACGTACATAGTCTACATAAATAAGAATGCAACTATATATATCAATTACCAGTGAAGAACGCAGAACAGGAGAGATGGGCAAAGCAAAGTGAAAATGAACAGATGCAAGTGAAGAAAACAATTTGTTGCATTCAGAACACATAACATGTTATTGCATTCAGTGAAAATGAAATTATCATATCATTATCAGACCATGAGAATGCAAGTCAAACTCCTAAAAGCAAATACAAAACTAAAAGCTACTATGAATCTCCTAAAACTAAGATCAATCTCACAATGAAGAACAGAAATTTAAGAAAATTAAAGAGCAAATATATAACACATTATACAATCCAGCAAATACAAAACACATTATACAAAACTAAAAGCTACTATGAAACTCCTAAACGCAAATACAAAACTAAAAGCTACTATGAATCTCCTAAAACTAACAACATTATACAATCCATAACACATTATACAATCCAGCAAAATTCACCAAATACCAATCTCATAACACATTATACATAACACATTATACACAGCTAACTATCATTGAGTGCACAACTATCATTCATTATCAGCAAAGTGAACACATAATAACTAAGTATGAGAATCCATGTGAACAACTAACTACCATTCAGTGAGAATACAAATGAAGAAAGCAAAGGGTATTTAACTCCTAAGAAATCGACAACTAACTAACAGCAAATACGAAACTAAAAGCTACTATGAACACAAAACAACTAAGTATGAGAATGCAAGTGAACTGAATGAATTGACAGTGGAGAGAAACATTCAAGATCAATCTCACAATGAAGAACAGAAATTTAAGAAAATTAAAGAGCAAATATATAACACATTATACAATCCAGCAAATACAAAACACATTATACAAAACTAAAAGCTACTATGAAACTCCTAAAAGCAAATACAAAACTAAAAGCTACTATGAATCTCCTAAAACTAACAACAACTTGTAAACCAGCAGACAAAATAGGCACATTATACAATTTATTGACAACAACTTGCAAATTAGACACATTATACAATCCAGTACAAGGGAAGAGAACACTTGCTTACATCCAGGTAAGCGGCAAGCGTATCCTTGTGCTTCTTCTCAAGCTGCTCGAAGGAGGAGGCCAGCATTGGCACATGTGTCTTCACAGCAGTCCCTATATCCCTTATCAGCAAACTGTATTGGTTGAGCTCGGGGTTTCCATGGAACTCCGACCACGAAATTTTTATCTTTCCAGTGACCCTCACTATCTGCATAGTCTTGTTACTCACCACAGTTCTTCCTTTCCCTACAAATGATGAAGACAACGATTAGATAAGCAAAGACCCATACAAAGCCTAAAATTTGGGGAATTAGAAAACCCTAAAACAAAGATAAACCCTAAATCACAAAATCTCTCTGAAATCATCAAACAACGATAAACCCTATAAAAATTGGGGAATCAAATAACCCTAAAACCTCTAAAATTATAAAAAAACCAACCTCTGATTGGTATATAGACTTCTTGCAGGGGTTCTTCTTCAGCCTCTTCTCCACCGACGGACAAAGGAGGGGGTGGAGGGGTGGTCGACGTTACTCGTAAGGCACTGACTGAGTGAGAGGAGGTCGGAGGGGTGGTTGACGCAGCCCGTGCGCCACCCAGAGATGGAGAAGAGTCCAGAGGGGGGATGGTCTCATCTTCCGCTACAACCACTAAAAGAGGGGGAGACGTCTATTGGGTGGTACCAGTCGAGGAAGAGTCGCCCCGTACCAGTCGTCTCTTCGGGGGTGGTGGCTTCTGAGGAGCTTGTGGCTTCCGAGGGCTCCTCCGAAGTGGTGGTGACGCGGGTTGAGTTGGCCTCGGAGGTGGTGGTGATGCGGGCTGAGTTGGGCTGGGATGTGGTGGTGACGCGGGCTGAGTTGGCCTCGAAGGTGGTGGTAAAGCGGGCTGAGTTAGCCTCGGAGGTGGTGGTGACGTGGGCTGAGTTGGGCTGGGATGTGGTGGTGACGCGGGCTGAGTTGGCACCCGAGCTCGAGTTGACCTCCGATGAGTGGTGGCCGGTTGTGAAGCGGTAGCCGGTTGTGGAGTGGTGGCCGGGCTCGGCGGTGGTGGAGTAACCCTTGGGCAAATGTGGATCTTCTTTCCCTTTTTTGGTGGCATGATGGAGGTCGGGCTGAGGTGGTGAGGGTTTGAAGAGGAGTCGGCGGAGAGAGAGAGAAATTGGAAATGAGGAGGCCGGAGAGAGACAGGAATTGGTGGTGAGGGTTTGAAGAGCCGTCGGCGGAGAGAGAGAGATCAAGAGAGGAGGGTTTGGATGTGTGTTGAGTGGAAGAGTCGTCTTGAGAAATGAGAGACATTGAGTGGGCATCCGAACGACACGTCCTCAAAACGTACAGTGAAAATATTGGGGGGGGGGGGGAATCCCGCCTAATTGAAATTCATTCAAGACACGAACGGAGGTTATGTTTGTCCCTTGAATACTCTAGAGATAAAAAAATTCACTGAAAATTTGGGCCGAATATTATCCCGCCAAATACATCAATTTATTTATTTATAAGTATATGATATTTATATGTTTGTAACTTTGTAGGTGTTGATAATAACTTTTATAAAGGTTATATAAAAAAATATAACTTTTTTAAATATAACATTAGGTATTAAAAAATATGAACTCGTATAAATATAAATTCATATATTTAATATTTGCAAGATTTTTTTTTAGTTTGTATAGGGTTTAGGGTTTAGGGTTATGTGATATAACATCTATCACAATCTTAGTCTCGATCTCAATCTCAATTCGAATCTCGATCTCAATCTCAATTCCAATCTCGATCTCGGTCTCAATTCCAATCTTGATTTGATCTTAATGGCAATCACAATCTTGATCCTAATCTCAAATGAAAGTTTGAACTTGATCGATAACATCTATCACAAAATCTATATTTAGTAACGAAAATCTCATTCTCGATCTCAATCTCGAACGAAAGATTGAAACTCATACATATAACATCTATCACAATCTTAGTCTCGATCTCAATCTCAATACGAATCTCGATCTCGGTCTCAATCTCGATCTCAATCTCAATTCCAATCTCGATCTCGGTCTCAATTCCAATCTTGATTTGATCTTAATGGAAATCATAATCTTGATCCTAATCTCAAATGAAAGTTTGATCTTGATCGATAACATCTATCACAAAATCTATATTTAGTAACGAAAATCTCATTCTCGATCTCGATCTCGATCTCGAACGAAAGATTGAAACCCCTACATATAACATCTATCACAATCTTAGTCTCGATCTCAATCTCAATTCGAATCTCGATCTCGGTCTCAATCTCGATCTCAATCTCAATTCCAATCTCGATCTCTGTCTCAATTCCAATCTTGATTTGATCTTAATGGCAATCACAATCTTGATCCTAATCTCAAATGAAAGTTTCATCTTGATCGATAACATCTATCACAAAATCTATATTTAGAAACGAAAATCTCATTCTCGAATGAAAGATTGAAACTCATACATATAACATCTATCACAATCTTAGTCTCGATCTCAATCTCAATACGAATCTCGATCTCGGTCTCAATCTCGATCTCAATCTCAATTCCAATCTCGATCTCGGTCTCAATTCCAATCTTGATTTGATCTTAATGGCAATCACAATCTTGATCCTAATCTCAAATGAAAGTTTGATCTTGATCGATAACATCTATCACAAAATCTATATTTAGTAACGAAAATCTCATTCTCGATCTCAATCTCGAACGAAAGATTGAAACTCATACATATAACATCTATCACAATCTTAGTCTCGATCTCAATCTCAATTCGAATCTCGATCTTGGTCTCAATCTCGATCTCACACTACTACATATATTGTTATTAATGACATTTAAAAAATGGCGTTTTCTATTAAATGTCATTAAAGATCTATATTATGGCGTTTATATACACAAAATCCATAAATTTAGAAAGTGCAATTTATTTATGGCGTTTTACAAACGCCGTAAATTTTATGACGTTTGTAAAACGCTGTAGTATTAAATGCAAATAATACGAAGCATATTTTATGGCGTTTCTAAAACGCCATAAAATTTAGGTTGTTTTGGTAATTTTGCATAATTATAACTCTAAATCTACCGGATCCCTCACTTTTGCTATTTCATCTCTTTCACTCGAAGAGGATCTCTCTCTGAGTGAAAGAACCTCTCACCGACTCTCCACTCCTCATCCTCTTCTCTTTTTTTCTTCCTCTCTCTCTGCATTCCCTTTTCCTCTATCGTCGGGCTCTTCCGTCACCTCACTGAACCCAAGCTCTCCCCTCGCCATCGCTGCGATGCCGCTAGGATCGAGGGCTTCATCTTCATTGCACTGGACGGGCTCCTCGACAATCTACGTCTCCCCTACGGGCACCGGTAAGCATTAAACCTTTCATCACTTTTAATTTGGGTTTTTTTTTGCGATAAACCCTAATCCCTAAGTAACCCTTTAAATTCGTTTGAAAATTTGCTTCATAGGTTGTTTCTTTTCTGAAATTGGGTGTTTTATACTTAATGTCTCTTCATTTGACAGTTTAAACAAGTCCCATCTATGCCCAATTGAGTTTGTAGTCGATGGTGAGTATAGCATCTCTACTAACTAAGTTCATTGGCAAAATCTGATGTTTCCTCTTGAGAAAAAGGTAATCGAGATATCTTATTACTTCCTTGCTTCTCAGATCTGGGTTTGCAGGCTTCTTCTTGGATTTTGATTAGGTTCTAAATGATTCTCTTCCTCGCCTTTGATCCTGCAAGAGTAATATTTTCTCGTAATTTGCATTTGACAACGGCAACTTGTTCTTAAAATCTTCTGTACATTTAGTTATATATTTTTCCCTCCTAACTTGTACTCTATTTATTTATGCATGCGGTTTTGTTAATTATAATGTTCAAGAAGAAATATTGTATAACAATTTAAATAGTTGTCCTTATATGTCGATGATGTATTAGTACATGGTTCAGTATAGCTATAATTGACCACTATGGTACTTATTTTGCTTGTATATGCAAAACTGAATATTTATAAGTTATGAATAATTGGGGTAGGTTTCACTTTCAAAGTTCGGACCTAATCCAACACCTCCACTGCCTCAGATGCGAAGTTCGGACCCTATCAGCTCCAAATCCTCCCTCCGAGCCTCGATCTTTTCGGTTCATCTAAAGATTGGGTATAAATTCTGGGATCCTTCTTTAATAAAAACGTTGCTGATTTCATTCGGCTTTGCCCACAGCTAACTTTGATGGTAAAGGGACTTATTTAATCTTCAATGTAGGAGACACCATGTATATCAGTGACCTAAACTCGCTGGATAATGTGCTTGAGCTTTGTTTTATTCTAGTTTATTACCTTTTGTTTTTCAGTCTGGATTTTCATGATGTCTTTTGAATGCAGGACCCAATAAAATCCATTCATTTTGGCAACACTAATCCTATATGTCATGCTTTTGATCCTGAAGCTAAGGACGACCACCATCGGTTGATAGGAATGGCTTCTGGTGATGGTAATATATCTATCGCCTTGGTCTTGTTCACTTTCTACTAGCCAAAAGCCTGATATTTTCATCACTTCTCCATTGTTGTAGTATACTCGGTTACATTGAGGCAACAATTGCAAGAATTTGGAAAGAAGTTGGTTGGTGCACAACATTATAACAGGGATGGCACTGTTAATATCAGGTGAAAGTACAGGCCTATCTTTTTTATGCTTATTGCAGTATTACAGTTAAGCAATACAAATTTTATTCTATCTATTGCTAGGATGCATTCTTGAGGCTTTTCTGCCTTGGCTTGGCATAACTCTTTTTCATAGATATAACTTTTGATGTTCTAAACACTATGCAGTTTTGTGGATTTTATTTTTTATTTATGATTCCTGGCCCTTTTCTTCTACTTGAATGATTTTAGCTTAGTGAGGTCTTTTAGATGTTTCCATTTCTTAATTCTTTATGGTATAAATTATATAATTGTTTAGCATTGTGATGGTTACTCGTTGCTAGTGGGAGTGTATAATCTGTAATTCTTTTTTCAATAGTCGATGTACAAGTGTTGCATGGGTTCCTGAAGGCAATGGTACTTTTGTCGTTGCTCATGCTGATGGAAACTTATATGTGTATGAGAAGGCAGGCCTCATATCAGTAGAATTTTTATTCATTTTTATTGGAGTTTGAGAATTCACATGTGTACCCGCTGAACGAAATTAAACTGAATGAAGCTATCTTCATCCTTGTCAGGGTAAGGATGGTACCGGTGACTCTTCCTTCCCAGCTGTCAGAGATCAAACCCAATGTTCTGTCACACACGCAAAGTCTAGCAGGGTATATTGACTCAGAGTTCAAGTGTTAAACGAGGATCTGAAGAGGCTGAGTAGAGTGCAATTGACTCAGCCATGGTACAGGTTTGAACAGGTTTACAATCTAGGAATTACTATTTGAGAATTTTATTTCAAGCAGCTCCATGTTAGATGCTCTTGCTTGACTCTTCCTTCAGCCGATCATGTATCAATTTACAATCTCTGATTTTTTTCCAGTACGCGTGTGATTATCATCAAGATCAACTAATTTTTTTTTTTTTGTCATTGCATATTCTGTTTTGATGATTGTGGATTTTGTTGGTGTGCTCAAAAGCCTCAAAGTCGGATAAATGGAGATTGCTGGAGAGATGAGGCTGAGGCATATTCTGTTTTGATGATTATGAGAAAATGTTTTTTTCACTGTATCCTAAGGTATAGAAATCATTTACGAATAGCCATTCTACTTGTTTCAGGTGAGATAATGAATGAGGTGGTGGTGGAGTAGAAGAGCACAAGGAGATTGCCTTATGGCTGATGTATAACTTTCTTTCTAGCCCTTTTAACAGTTTTTGTCTTCGTGTATATTTTTGTGATTGGGTGAAAGCGTATGCACGTTTAGTTATGAATATGAACCCCACAGTTGTAATTCTCTAATTGAGTGATTGCTTTGTAATCCTCTAGTATAGTACTGTTTATTGTTTTAGCAAAATCTTATTTTTTTTAAATTACTAAGCTTCCATGGCGTTTTTCAAATGCCATGAAATGTGCATGTTTTTTTTTTTAAAAAAACCAATAAAATCCATGGCGTTTTTGAAATGCCATGGAATGTGCCATGAATGGCACTTTCTATGGCGTTTTTGAAATGCCATAAAAATTAGGACAAAAGCACGGCGTCGGCTTCGACAGCGTTTGAGTATGGCGTTTAAAAACGCCATGTTAAGGGTTTTATGACGTTTTTCAAACGCCGTAGAAGAGTGTATTTGTACTAGTGTCAATCTCAATTGCAATCTCGATCTCGGTCTCAATTCTAATCTTAATTTGATCTTAATGGCAATCACAATCATGATCCTAATCTCAAATGAAAGTTTGATCTTGATCGATAACATCTATCACAAAATCTATATTTAGTAACGAAAATCTCATTCTCGATCTCAATCTCGAACGAAAGATTGAAACTCATACATATAACATCTATCACAATCTTAGTCTCGATCTCAATCTCAATTCGAATCTCGATCTTGGTCTCAATCTCGATCTCAATCTGAATTCCAATCTCGATCTCGGTCTCAATTCCAATCTTGATTTGATCTTAATGGCAATCACAATCGTGATCCTAATCTCAAATGAAAGTTTGATCTTGATCAATAATATCTATCACAAAATCTATATTTAGTAACGAAAATCTCATTCTCGATCTCAATCTCGAACGAAAGATTGAAACTCATACATATAACATCTATCACAATCTTAATGGATCTTGGTCTCGATTTCAATCTTGATTTGATCTTAATGGATCTCAAACCGATATGATTTGATCTTAATGGATCTTGATCGATCTCAAACCGATATGATACAAAACTTACTTTACTTGATGCTAAGTTCAACAAACCGATATCCGAAATGTTATGTTCAAGAAACCGAGATGTTAAGTTTGAACAGTCTAGTTGCCTTGTTACCAAATCCGACTACGAGAACGAAAACATTACATGAATTAAGACACGATTACATAAGGTGGAGGCCATGCCTACTTCTTCGCAAATGAAAGGACGAGTTCTCCCAACTGACAATTGCGTTCGATTAGAGCCCGGTTGCTCTCCGTTACACACCGGTTGCGTTCTTCCACTTCATGGAGCTGCTGAATTAGATTCTGGTTGCGCTCGGTTAGATCCTGGTTGATTTCTACCATCTGACGGAGCAATGAGTTCTCGCTACTGGTTGCATCATCCTCCTCAGCAGCCGTGACATGATTCTTCTCCTCTTTGCCCCTCGACACTTCCTCCATCTCTTCACTATAAGGAGTCCACTACGAATCATGACATTATATTCATAAGCATGGCATTATTCATAGAATGTATCATGATGATTTAAAGGCAAATAAGTTCATTTTAAGAGTCATATGCACCAAAGAAACAAATCAACATCCATGTTTTAGAAAATGAATATTCCTATGAACAAAACAACATTCGATCTAGAAATACAATGCACCAAAATCAGTCACGAATGAATTACATTCATCTCCACCAATGCACCAAAACAACATTCGATCTAGAAATACAATGCACCAAAACAACATTCGTTCTAGAAATACAACGCACCAAAATCAGTCATGAGGGAACAAAGAAGCTAAGGCCAAAAAATTCTTCTCCAACAACATCAATCATGAATGAATTCCATTCATCTCCACAAAAATCAGTTCTTGCCTTCATTACAAAGTAAATTAAAAGGAATTGTTTACCTGACGTTCGTATGGCTCATCCCCTCCAATCCATGGGTACTTTTCTGGACAACCGCTCAGCCAACTACCGGAAGTGTCTGACATACCTATGGACGGAACAACACGGAGTATTGTTGTTGCAGGAGGATGGTCAAGTATGAAATAAATATAAAGTAAAGATCAGACTGACTTCCCTGTCTCAGCAAATAAATACAAGACTTCCTCCCGTTGTAGTAGAAGGTTGTCAGGATCGAATCCACGAGGAAGCACGTCAGCAGTTCTTAAGTAGCAACAGATTCTCACAGACAAGCAGCAGAAAGACAGAAATAAAAGCAGAAAAGACAAAGCAAAACAGAAACAAAAGCAAAGACATAAAATAACGAAAGAAAGTAAAGAACAAAAGCAAACGAAAGTAAAGAACAAAGCAAGGCAGCAACTTTACTCGATCTCGACTAACCTAGTCGAAATCGACAACAGTAAGTCAAAAATCGAAAACAGAAACTAAAAATCGACGACAACAGAAGAAATCTCAACTCGACCTAGACAAGACTCTACTCGATGTCGACTAGGGTCCTACTCGAGATCGACAAGGCTCTCCTCTGTATCGACAAGAAAGACAGAAACTTTAAATTGCAAATTCGAACACAGAATTTTTGACAGAAATAAATCAATATAATAAAAGACTTCCAAGGCCAGGGTATCAACACCACAACGATAACCACGCAAAGTAACACATAAAGGCATAAAAGATCAGGCTTTCCATCAAACAACTTTCATTGTTAACAAATAGGCATATAGAGGCTTTCGCATAAACCCTAATTGTTACTAACCTTTTTCACATAATTAATCCAAGTTGCATTAAGATCACTTTCGCTTCAATAATACAAACAAGGATCACCTTCAACTCTCGCAAAAGAATCATGCTCATAGGGATAGAAGACGAATTGCATAAAAAGATCTGACCTTTACTACATCATCTCACATGGCCACCGTCGGGCTCACCCCAGCCCCAAAAGTGGGTGGACTACTCGCTCCTCATCGCAATCACAGACATTGATGTATAAAAATAAACTTGCATTAAACTATATTCAAAAGCCTTTACAATCCCGACAATCAACTTTCGCAGAATGCCAAAACCCTAAAAACTTTAGAACTCCTAAACTTCTCTGTGGAACTATCTCTTTCTCTACTCCTACTTACTTCTCTCTGAAATTGAATGCCTGAAAAACCAGCCCCTAGGGCTTTATTTATAGCCTTCTATCCCTTGCTGATCAAGGATAGAATATCTATATCTATATCTAAAATGCTTAAGGATAAATAAAAGCAATAAAGAAATTAAATCTAAATATATCTAAATTGTCTCAAGTGGATAAAACTCTCTTCCATGATAGATGTAGATAAAATCGGATAGATTTTGGTCTTCTCGGCTTCCAAGAAATCCCAACTCTACTCGGACTGCTCACGTCGACGCGATTCCAGAAGCTGTTCTACTCGACTTCGACAAGGGCTCGTCGATGTCGACTAGGATTCGTCGTCGTCTGGACTCCTCGGGTGACTCTGCTCGACAAGGCTCGGACAAGGCTCCTGGGCGTCGTCGACCTCGACAAGGCTCATTGACATCGAGTTGGGTTCTTCCTTTCCGCTTCCGCGAGTTGCCTCTTCCGTTGCAGCGAGGTCGTCGATCCGCAGGTGCGAGAGCCCCCTTCCGGTGGAGCGAGTTGGCGAGCTCCCTCTTCTTGGTGCGTTCCGCTGGCAGCGAAGATTTCCGCGGCAGCGAGCGGTCCGCTGCAGCGAGTCGAGTCGCTGGCAGCGAGTGCTGCATGGTCGTCCTCGTCCTCGGCTTGCCTCCTCTCCTCGTCGACTCCGGGTGTGGTGCTGAGGCGTCGTCGATCTCGACTAGGGCTTGTCGAGATCGAGTAGGGCTCTGGAGCTGGGTTGGTCTGGCTCTCGACATTGCTCTTAGTCGACAAGGCCTGTGCTCGGACATGCTCGTCTAGATCGAGTAGGGCCTACTCGAGATCGAGTAGCCTGGGCTCTCAGCTTGATTCTCTTGGTTCCGCTGCTTCTTTGACCTTGGACTTCTGTATTGGTTTTCCGAGCTTTTCTGACCTTCCTTAGAGTTGCTGTAAAATGTCTCGAATTCTGCAAATTTAAACAGAAACTGGTGTAGATTCCATAATTTGGCAAATAAACATAAACTACATAGATTATGTACTAGCTAACCCAAATGTATGTAAAGTATGCAAAAAAAGATATTAAAGTTACTGTAAAATATGGTAAATTCAGCTCACAACAAACACCCCATACTTAAGCTTGCTTGTCCTCAAGCAATACTTTTATCTGTCATTCAGGGGAAGAAATAAAAAACTCTCAACATATCATATTCATTCTTATATAACCCAACAGTCAATTAACATCCTCGAAAAGGTACTAGTGTCACAAATCCATGCATGTGCAATTTAAAGAGCAACATCTACTCACAAAAGAAGGGTTATGCAAAAAACATTCATAAGTGACAAAGCATTGATAATCAAGAGGACTTCAATTTAAGCTCAAACAAGGAGTAGATTTGGTAAAAGGCTAAAAGGTGGGCAATTTCTGGCAATGTGGTGCTAATGATCCGGGGAAATGGAGTATTTCCAAACTTGAATTTCCACATTCCTTTTCATAAAATTCATCACCTTTCATAATGCTTTTATCAATAATAATGCTTTTACCTCTCTGACCTCAGCACTGCCTTCTCGCGAGTCGCAAACATGGGTGTCATGAATGGACCTGGATACTTAGTGCTTTGGACTCCTCACAATGTGTCCCATCTCTCCAAACTATTATCTCAGAGAGCAGGGTCAATCTACCTTTATCTCCTGAGGTGATTGGATTTTCTTTCACTCATTAAATTTTCCATATTCCAAACAATTTCCTTCCAAACTCCAAATACAACACAAACACCATATGATAATCTCCATAATGTAACATCATTCTCAACATAATCCCCGGATAACGTAAAGAATGGCAAATATTTAGGTCATGTGGAGCGATAATTGAAATAAGGCATATTATGGCTTTTGTGATGCATAAGCATAGGTAAGGCTAGGATTTCAAACAATGGGCATTATATGGAAATATAAAGTCCTCCATCATCTTATCATGCAACATGTCAAAAGCAACTTCAAGTTTTACCTCCTTCTATGGTTTTCATAAAAATATGCACTTCATTATGACTTCCCTTTACTAGGCAATTTCATGCTATATCTCTGATGAATCTAATTTTGCATCGTCGAGTTCAATATAAACTTCCATGACATTATTCAAAATTTTCAATGGGGGTCATTTTTCAAATTTTTGGAAATCATGCATATAAGCACATAGATAAATAATGCATTCCAAAATAGAAATGTAGCAATCTAAAGAAATAAATTCTAAATATGCACAAATAATGTCAAATATGGCAAATATGCACAAAGTAAGCCCTTCCCCCACCCCAAAATAGACATTACAGTGTCCTCACTGTATAAAAACAAAGGTAAAGAAAGAAACTCACTGGACTGATGTGCAGGGCCTCTAAATTTCGAATGGAAGCACCTCCTGGGCTGAGTATGAATGTTGATATAGCTTGCCTCTATCCATGGACCTGAAAAGTGTAGAAGACATATACCCACAATAGCAAAACTAAAAGTGTTTCAAACCAAAAACAAAGTCTCAAAAAGTCCTAAAAAGTCTATGTACAAGCTCTAGATTTTATAGTCGCTAGGCCGACTTTCCATTTAGCTCAAGGTGGCATTTGCAGGGCCCATGTAGCCCGGGCCTCAAATAAGACTCCATTCTTGTCCATCAGTTGTAATCCTCCAGAATGGATCTTGTTCACCACGAAAGGTCCCATCCGCTTCTTATTAAATTTGTTAGGGAACCAATGATCCTTTGATTTAGAGACATAGAGCTTGTCTCCAACTTCATACTCCTTGGGCTCATCATTGGATATCCTACATAAGCGCACATACCAAGGCAAACCTCTCCTATGTATAGATAGATCTTTAATGGAAATAGGAGAAGAGAGGTCCATACCTTGGCTTACCTTTGCAGCGACGGAATCGGGGACCACAGTGTTTGGTCGATCTCGACTAGGGTTTGTCGATCTCGACGAGTCCGCAGGTTCTGGTGGTGGGCTTCTCGAGGATGCAGGAGCTGGTGAAGTCGAGGGCTTGTCGACATCGAGTGGCCTACTCGATGTCGAGTAGGGTTCTGCTCCTGGTGGCTGCAGTGTCGAGGAAGCAGGAGTTGATGGAGCTTGGTGGTGGTCGATCTCGACAAGCCTAGTTGATGTCGAGTAGCCTTCAGCTTCTGTGTTGCTGATCGATGACGTTGGTGCTGGTGGAGGCTTCTGTGTCTTGTCGAGATCGACTAGGGTCCTCGATGTCGAGGAGTCTTGGTCGATCTTGACCCCATACTTAGTTCCTGTCAAGGCATCCGAAAAATAATTAATCCATAACGACGTACCTTCATTTGTGTCGATTGGATTTTCTGCGTTCTCCTTTAGGATTGCCATGATCTCCTCCACCTGGGTCTCCATGTCCCTCTTTTCCAGCTCCTCAGGGGTCATATTTCTGACCTTGGGTTCCCCGCAGGTGATGTAGCCAGCTGAGATAGATTTCACCTCTTCCATTGGACCCTGTATGCCTTTCAGTTTTATTAAAGGAATACTCAATTACCTCATCGCTGATGTTGAAGGTGAGCACTCCTTTCCTTACGCTTATGTTGGCATCCACCGTCGCCAAGAAGGGTCTCCCTAGAATAATTGGACAAGCAGGATCTTCTTGCATATCAATAACTAGGAAATCAGCAGGGACAAAGAATTTAGCTACTTGTACTGGCACATTGTCCACCATGCCTGTTGGAATGACCACCGTGTTGTTGGCCATATATAGTCTAGCATCCACAGGCTCTAGGGCACCTATCTTAATCTTGGACCAAATTGTTAAAGGCATTATACTCACACTAGCTCCAAGATCACATAAAGCATTAATTTTGTATGGACCAAATCCAATGGTTATAGCAAACTTACCTGGATCCGGCCTCTTCTCCAGTATGTCCAAATGGCTGCATTCCTCTGTAATTTCAGCCATTGATCGCTTTTTGCTCAGTATCTCCTTTAGGAACTTGACATAGGATGGCATTTCATTGAGAGCTTCTGTAAAGGGGATGGTGACGTTGAGTTTCTGAAGCATCTTGATGAAGCGCTGAAATTTCTTTTATGCCGGGTCCTTTGGAGATTTTGTGGGGAAAGGCAGCCTCTTTTTCAGATTTGGAACAGACGTCGGAGGGGCTGCAGCTTTGTCGACTTCGACTAGGGGCTCCTCGACATCGACTAGGTCCTTGTCGATCTCGACTAGATTGGGCGTTGTCGAGTTGCTGTTTAGTGCAGACGAAGGTTTCTGAAGTTTCTCCTCTACGTCGACTAGGCCCTCCTCGATGTCGACTACAGTGTTGTCGATGTCGATTTGCTTTTCTTCATCGTTCTACTGCTTTCCGACATCTGGCTCTTGCAGTTGATGTCCGCTTCTGAGTTTTACAGCAGCGATGTGCCCAGTCTTTCCCTTAGGATTTGGTTCTGAAGACCCAGGGAGCGCACCCGACTGTCTGGGGATTCCTGCTGCCAGCTGACCAATCTGTGTAATAACTGATTTTCGCCATATATCAATCTCCACAAGCCTAGAGTTGACCCCTTGCATCTGAGTGTAGACGGAATTGAAGGAATGCCTAGTTTCTGAGTGATTCCTCCGTATTTCCTTCAGGACTGTCTGTATATCATCCTTTTTCTGGTCTCTTTCCGGATGTCCTGGAGCTCTATAGGGCGAGGGGTTCCTAGGGACACCTTGGTTCCATTGTGGTTGCTGAAACCTTTGGTCCCCTATGTAGCGATTTGGACCCCCTACGTAAGCTACCTCCTCGTGGTGTTCTGCCATCCTGACTTGCTCTGTGTCTGGGCACTTAGGAGTGGTGTGCCGCTGCGATCCGCATTCAATGCAAGGCTGGTTGACAGAAATATACTTTACTTGCTTTATGAGCTTCTTGTTCTGATCTCTGTAGTACTGTTCCCTTACATCCAGATCAATTTCCTTAGGAGGCTCATAGAGGGGCATGGAAGGTGCTGGCCTGGCATATGGGTTCTCTTCATAAGTTGCAGTAGACCCATACTTGATGTCGTAATTGGTGAGCTTCTCTAGCACACCCCATGCGTCACTTGGCGGCATTGTCAGATACTCATAGCGAGTATAGTGGTTGATTCTATCCTTAGTGACTTGATCAAGAGAGTTGAAGAAGATCTCCTGAATGACGTAGGGTGGTTGTCCATGAGTAGGGCAAGATCGCAGAAGTTCCTTGTAGCGCTCCCATACTTTTGCCAGCGGTTCCCCTTGCTTCTGTTTGAAGGCGGTGATTTTCTGGCGGAGATGTGCTGTTTTGGCGGGTAGGAAGAATTTGTTCAGAAACTCTTGCTCTACTTGGGCCCATGTTGTCAGTGATCTTGGTTTCAGCCCTTCAAGCCACTTCAGTGCAGGTCCAGCCAGCGACCAGCGGAAAGACTTCATCTTGACATATTCCAGAGTTGTACCTTCAGCAAGAGTACGGCACATGTCAGAAAAGTTCGTAATATGTTCAAGAGGACACTCATTAAATCTACCAAAAAAAACATTATTTTTAAGCTCTATAAGAAATTGAGTGCGAATTTCAAAAGAGTCTTCAGGGATAAGAATCGCCGATTCAGGCACGATGAGGGTTGGATGCATATAATCCTCAGCAGTAGTTGGATATTGGGCAAGCTCAGCTTCTGCTTGCCTTGCACGCTCAGCTTCTTGTTCCCTCGCTGCCCTTTCATTGGCTATAGTGGTATCCTTTGCGGCTAGCTCCCTTGTAAGCCTGGCAATCAGCTGTTCTTGTGTTTCAGCGACCGCCATGATCCTTTTGAGTTTAGAGTGGATGTGTAGGTAACGCTCTGGTTCGTCTAAGCTGTCAAACTCGGGTGGTAGACCAGAACGGCGCATACACCTGAAAAGTAACTCAAAGTAGACGTGAGATTTAACTACCTAAGGCGCGAATGATTGCCTCCCCGGCAATGGCGCCAATTTGTTGTTGCAGGAGGATGGTCAAGTATGAAATAAATATAAAGTAAAGATCAGACTGACTTCCCTGTCTCACCAAATAAATACAAGACTTCCTCCCGTTGTAGTAGAAGGTTGTCAAGATCGAATCCACGAGGAAGCACGTCAGCAGTTCTTAGGTAACAACAGATTCTCACAGACAAGCAGCAGAAAGACAGAAATAAAAGCAGAAAAGACAAAGCAAAATAGAAACAAAAGCAAAGACAGAAAATAACGAAAGAAAGTAAAGAACAAAAGCAAACGAAAGTAAAGAACAAAGCAAGGCAGCAACTTTACTCGATCTCGACTAGCCTAGTCGAAATCGACAACAGTAAGTCAAAAATCAAAAACAGAAACTAAAAATCGACGACAACAGAAGAAATCTCAACTCGACCTAGACAAGACTCTACTCGATGGCGACTAGGGTCCTACTCGAGATCGACAAGGCTCTCCTCTGTATCGACAAGAAAGACAGAAACTTTAAATCTAAATATATCTAAATTGTCTCAAGTGGATAAAACTCTCTTCCATGATAGATGTAGATAAAATCGGATAGATTTTGGTCTTCTCGGCTTCCAAGAAATCCCAACTCTACTCGGACTGCTCACGTCGACGCGATTCCAGAAGCTGTTCTACTCGACTTCGACAAGGGCTCGTCGATGTCGACTAGGATTCGTCGTCGTCTGGACTCCTCGGGTGACTCTGCTCGACAAGGCTCGGACAAGGCTCCTGGGCGTCGTCGACCTCGACAAGGCTCATCGATATCGAGTTGGGTTCTTCCTTTCTGCTTCCGCGAGTTGCCTCTTCCGCTGCAGCGAGGTCGTCGATCCGCAGGTGCGAGAGCCCCCTTCCGGTGGAGCGAGTTGGCGAGCTCCCTCTTCTTGGTGCGTCCCGCTGGCAGCGAAGATTTCCGCGGCAGCGAGCGGTCCACTGCAGCGAGTCGAGTCGCTGGCAGCGAGTGCTGCCTGGTCGTCCTCGTCCTCGGCTTGCCTCCTCTCCTCGTCGACTCTGGGTGTGGTGGTGAGGTGTCGTCGATCTCGACTAGGGCTTGTCGAGATCGAGTAGGGCTCTGGAGCTGGGTTGGTCTGGCTCTCGACATTGCTCTTAGTCGACAAGGCATGTGCTCGGATATGCTCGTCTAGATCGAGTATGGCCTACTCGAGATCGAGTAGCCTGGGCTCTCAGCTTGATTCTCTTGGTTCCGCTGCTTCTTTGACCTTGGACTTCTATATTGGTTTTCCGAGCTTTTCTGACCTTCCTTAGAGTTGCTGTAAAATGTCTCGAATTCTGCAAATTTAAACAGAAACTGGTGTAGATTCCATAATTTGGCAAATAAACATAAACTACATAGATTCTGTACTAGCTAACCCAAATGTATGTAAAGTATGCAAAAAACGATATTAAAGTTACTGTAAAATATGGTAAATTCAGCTCACAACAAGTATAAGAAACACCATACAATTGGACATCCCATCCCATGACTGACAGTTGGAAAAGACCTGATTTCTCAACAAAAACCAGCAGTGAAAGTTGAGCAACAAAAACACCATACAATTGGACAACCGCTAGGGCACATGGCATCAGAATTTTATCCCAGAACCGAAAAAAGTGAAAGTTGAGCAACAAAAACCAGCAGCATATGATTACTCCAATTACCTAAACTGTTAAAAGTTAGTTTATAATCCAAGGTTCAAGTAAGCTGGCAAGTTCTGTTTCAGCTCTGTGTCTTAGGTTTTGTCGATATCAACTTTATTGACTTGATCAGATCTTGTGAATTCAAGGTATAGAACAGCTTGAGAGACAGAGAGACGAGAGAGAAAAAAAGAGAGGGAATCAATGAACTGAACTGTGTAGAATTTGTTAACTTGTTCAACTGATAGTTTGTTACAACAAGAGGCTTTATATAGCCTGAAAATGTGATGACTTTCTAACATAACCTAAACCCATCATTTATTACTCTAACAGACTTAGTTTGCCGATATCGAATGACAGCAATTGTGTTAGTTATGTTTGCTGTGTGGTTTGTCGATTTTGACTTAACTTGACAGTAAATGTTAGTACGACAGTTAGAGGCTTTTATCGAAAACTGGTAAGTGTGTGCTGTTTGTGTTCTTCCTAGAGTCAAGTCCTCGAATTTGTCTAGGTTTGAGTGTGTGTGATCCAAGAGTCCAGTTCCAACATAAACAAGAAAGCTCAAATTAAGAAATCACCCAAGCCAAGGAGAATCCTCAATGCAAGGAAGGAGATGAGGTCGAATTGAGCAATGATGAAATTGGGGTTTTTCTCATTCTCCTACAACTACAGGTTCTAATAGGCCGAATTGAGCAATGGAAGCCACCCAAAGCCAAGGAGAAGTAGCAGCTAGCTCAAAGGAAACGGATCTAGATGAGACCAATGGAGGCTAGGGCGATTTGGGTTTCAGATCTGGAATTCTAGTTGAACCAAAACAAAAACCAATTAATCAAACAGATCAATCGAAAGGAAGGAGAAGACTCACCTGATCGAGCGCGAGGGCAAGTGCAGAACAATGCAAGGAAGTCGGGGAAGAGTTGCCAAATACCCCGGCCCTCACTGTCTGGAATAGAGGATGCAAAATAACCCCACTGTCCGGAGAAGACGATATATGCCAAACACGTACGGAGTCACATGTTTTTTTAAAGTACAGTTGAATCAAGGGACGAACATATATATGTTCGTCCCTTGAATGATGATGTTACGACTGCACCTGACAATCCCGGTTGATTCACCATGTTTATCGATGGTCAACGGCTTGGTCAACCTCCACTTAGTATTCAGGAGACAAACTTAGTAATTGTTCGTCTTCTGAAAGGCTCCCTTCGATGGGTGTACATCCGGTCCTATTGTAAGTGACGACCCAGGCTTTGTTCGTCCCTTGAAGTGCATTCAGGAGACGACAAAAAAGCCGTATGTATCTAGAACGTCAATCTGGCCTAGTGTGAGGATGATGGTGGAGTTCAAGATTAGTTTGGATCGGAAACAAAGGAGAATGACTAACCGAATGTTTGGTTCGCGATCGACTCGGGCAGCGACTTTGGATGTGGAAACAGGGAAAAAGGGAGATCGTTGGAGCTGCGGTGGCTCGCGCAGTTGCTCCTGGTGGCTCCGTTGCTGCTGGAGGTGTCGAGGAAGGTCAAAGGAGGAAAGAGGATTGATGGTGGTGGCGATCAGTGGTGGTGGTAAGGCTCCGGGGATGGTGGCGACGAAATGGTGATGACAATGGCATCTGGTGGTGACTTGGAGGTTGGGGATTCCACTAGTGGTGCTCGAGCGTAGTGGTGGTCGAGACTGCTGTCATCGCAGATGGGGGACAAGGGAGGTGGTTTGGGTGGCGATGGTGAGAACAGTGATGGTGATGCGTCGGAATGGTGGTGGTGAATGCAGGGAGGGTGATGGAGGAGGTGTGATACAGAGGAGGAATGGCGTGGGGATTGAAAAGAATGGAGGATAGGGTGAGGCTTGACATGAAAGATTAGGTGAGGGAGGGATGGTCTCGAGCTGCAGGGTAAGGTAGGAGGGAGTGGGTGAGAATTGAGTGTGAAATTGGTTAAAAATAATACCCGAAAATAAATATCGAATACACGAATTTTGAATCCTACAATTAGTTCTCAAATGTTAATTTCCCCAACTCTCGCTTTCTCGATCAATTAGATTTATAAATTCGAAAAGGATATCGCACTACGATAATTATTTTGAATTTTCGAGGTAAAATGACGGAAATCGTTCGCTAAATTTTATATTCCGGTCAGAATCCGCTGAACGGGTTTTAAATCCGATTTAAATTCATTTTTATTTTCCTTTTTCCGAAAAATTAGGATTTGAAAATTCGAGCCTTTACATCATCCACCTCTAAAAACAAGCCTCGTCCCCGAGGCTAAAATCATTTTAAATTAGGGGATGAAGTTTTAACTTGGTGAGTCCAAGGATCATGCCATTGATCCCGTAAGCATCTCATAAGTGCCCCTATGAGATCCTCACGGAACCGTTGTCGTGATCATAATATCCCCAATAGACCGTAGCAAGAATGTAATATGGGCCCCTACCACATCCTTACTCTGACTCCTTGATGTCTCCAAAGTAGCCATGTCTTAATGCATATTTTAGTTCCATATTCTTTACATTTTGCATATTTCGGGTTGGGAATATGTCGGATTTATGTAGTATATGCTTATTTGTCAGAAATGGAGATCTACATAAGTTTATGTTTAATATCGCAGAATATGGAACCATTTTTGGGAGAAAATCAAGAAGCTAGAACCGAAGCACAAAGCTACTCGACATCGACAAACCTTAGTCGATCTCGACAAGCCATGCCTAGACACCTGCCAGGATCGAGGAGCCTATGTCGAGAAGCCGGAGACGAACAACCTGGCTCCAGCAACCTACTCGAGATCGAGTACCATTACTCGATGTCGACAAAGCTGCACAAACACCCAGGAGTCGAGAAAGCCACCCAAGGATGCCGAGGAGAGATCGACCAACCATGCTCAGACATTCTTACTCGATGTCGACAAGAAAGCCAAGGAGCCATGACCGAGCACATCGAGAAGACTTGCCCGACCAGCCAAGCGAGACGTAGTCGACGAGCCTCTCTACTCGATGTCGACAAGGGGTCCTCGAGATCGACGAACGCCAGGAGTCATGTCCGAGCCTGTCGAGGACCAGCAACCCAAGACGACGAGCCAAGACCAGTCGACCAACAATTCTACTCGATCTCGACTAGCATTACTCGAGATCGAGGAGGACTCCAGAAACCGCGTGACACGGTTTGATCAATTCTACTCGGTGTGGGATTACTTGGGCTCGAAGATTGCCGAGTTCTATCCGATCTATCAAGTTCTATCATGATGAAGAGAGATCTATCCACTTGAAGACGCTTTAGATATTATTTCCCTTATTTAGATTTAATTTCATTATAGCTTTTATTTATCTTTTAAAGTTTTAGATATAATTTTAGATATAGATAGATGTTTCTATCCTTGGGTAGCAAGGTTTAGAAGCCTATAAATAAAGCCCATGGGGCTAATTTCTATTCATTCAATTTCAGTTAGAGACAAGTAGTTCCAAAGAGAAGTTTTAGGAGTTCGAAGGTTTTAGGGTTTTGGCGTTCAACGAGAGTTGGATCGCCGGGATTGTAAAGTCTTTGAATTTAGTTTAATGCAAGTTTCTTTTCATCAATCAATGTCTGAGGTTGCGATGAAGCGTGAGTAGTCCACCCACTTCTAGGGTTGGGACGAGCCCGACGATAGCCATGCGTGTTTGAGGTAAAGATCCGACTTTTATCATGTTTTGAGCATCTACTACTTGTTTATGTGTTTATTACCCATCTAATGGAGGTCCATGCTAACAACTTGGATTGTAAACATAAAATCAGTAGAGATAATTAGGGTTTCTTGAAAGAGTTATCTAATTGTTGGAAAAGGCGAAAGCTTGTCATTTGATGCAATTCACATGATTATCTGTTTATCTCTGCCTTATGCATGCTTGGTTATCGTTGTTGCAAACCCCAATCTTGGAAGTCCTTTTTATACAGTTTATTTCGGAAGTCCCAAAGCATTTGCCTTTACTTTATTTATTTATTTCGTTTTTTTGCCCTTACTCGATCTCGACCAAGCCTGGTCGATCTCGAGTTACTGATATTCGATCAAGGTCACTGTAGCTTCTGTGTGCAGGTGCTCGACAAAGCCCAACTCGACCTCGACGAAGTCTACTCGATCTCGAGTAAGCCCTAGTCGAGATCGACGAGAACCTGTGATTGCTGCTGCGCTCTGCTTGACTGGTCCGATCTTCTGTCGACTAACTCTAGTCGAGATCAAGGACATCTGTGGTCGACTTCCGTGAGATTTCTTCGCTGCCTAGGATCCGCTGACACGCTTCCTCGTGGATCGATCCTGACTTCCCGCTGCTACATCAGGAGGAGGTCTTGTAATTATTTGCAAGGGACGGAATCTGGTTTGTTGTGGTTTATTTATATTTTAATTTGCATTCTCGATTTTCCTCCTACAACACTCCTCGGTCATATCATAACTCAAAACATCACAACGTCCTCTTTAAAACACCGTTCAAAACTTCAAGTTCGGCATTAGTCAAAAGCATTTCTAACCTCTACATTCATCCTACCATCCACCTCTAAATGCTAATCCCATATTCCCCTCCTAGGTTCCAAGTCAGAATCAAAGTTCAACAGTTCAATTTCTATCATTTCCATCATCAAACATCATGTATATATACATCGAATAACAATAGCACCTCACGTCTAATAGCATAGCATAATCACCTCAAGAATAGCCACATATCATTGCATATCTAGCATCGTTTCATATATGGTAGAATTTATCACATCATCTCACGGAAGTTACACACCATATCAATCAAATAAGCACGTTATATCAATCAGATAAGTACATCATACTCATTCTAACTACCAAGCGTCATCGCATTAGAGGCAAACAACTACTTCCGTACAGTAGCATTCCATCCAGTTCAGGGATAACTATGTTAGTACTAGCAGTTCCCTATTGTCAACGGCAATACATCATAGAATCAACATCGTCTATAGCATAGAATTCGCACCACATTCGGCCCCAAGTAAAGTGTACGCTAGATCACATCCTCAAGAGAACATGCCTATAACTATCAATCATGACAAGACACGACCACTACCCATCAGCTCTTGCATTAAGATCAAATTCACCAAGGTCTACCAACCCAAACCACTACTAGTTCTAGACACCATTGCATCCTGCTCACATACAACCTTTCTAGCCTCATAAATATTCGCAATCAAGGCCGAATACCCCAAACCAACTACTAGGTATCCCAATTCCTATACCATCAAGCCATCTAAGGGCCAATCCTCATCGGCATCGAAATCTCAAGCCCTACCTTCCACTCGACTATTTAAAACTATCTCCCGGAGTTCCCAAATCACAAAATTCCCTCATTTCGACAATCTGAACAACTCGATCTACTACCAAGACTCCATATATAACACGTCCTTGCCCTAGGGGTCCTCTATCAGTCCCATCTTTACACTCTAATAGAAAATTCTGAGTCCTCAACTGAACCGCTCTCACGATCGATCTAGACGCTTCTTAACAATCTTGCTTACTCTTCCTAGGCTCTCAAGACTCCGTCCGACCATCATCTTATAAAGAGACGTCTCGAATCACCTTGCTAACCTGATCATACTTCCCACGCCACTAACCACTCTCACTAACCATCCATCTCTAAGGACCCAACTCATGCTGACCATCTCACACCTGACACTCTCGATCAATTCTAACGCATGAACCCAACTAGTGGCACTCCCAACCACGAATCACCATGACCCTCAAGCCAACTCACTCTAGATCCTCTTCCCAACATACTCTACCTGGACTAGCTCCCTCAACTCCACATGTTTCCTCAAATTGCCTCAGATCACGCTTCCTCGAACTTCGAAATCTCTACCGCTTAAACCCTTATATACCGATCATCATTTTCACCGAACTCCTATGACATCCTCGTCCGAATTTCCTAAGTATCGCAACTTCACCATCCTTCTAATATCTCTTATCTTCTAGCGTCCTCAATACCTTCTTCTTTGCCTAGTTCCCAAGTCCATGCTCATAGTCTTACTAGGAATCTCAACTACATCCTTACCTAGCTACTAGCCTTTCCTCGAAGGTTCATCTCACCTCCTCAAATACCTCAACAGCCACAATAACCGCCACTCATAAATCCCGATTCATTCCCTATGCCAAAATCCTCCAACCACGCATCTGGAAATCCTTCACTCATAAATTCCACAAGCATTACCAATCCTATCTAAACAACCCCCAAATACTCATCACACGAACAACCCTGATATGAACAACCTAATATCCCCGATCGATAATTTCCCAAGCAATCTCATACTACTCTTCCTTGGCAATTCCTCAACCTCATCCTTTACCGAAATCGCTCTCACTCATAACACACACACAACCTAGTCCCAAGTTCTACGATTCCTTGAACGTTCCTTCATCGATCATCCTCGACACCGCCCACGATCCGCTCCTAGACTATCTAGACACCTTCCTTAGCACACCAATCTATCTCACAACACCTCCCCTCAAGAATCCCCTGATCAACTCCTATCTCTCTCATCCACCTCTAGAACTACGTCAACTGCCTATACTCACACTCACTCTCAAGGTCACCCTAATGAAACTAGTCCAGACCTCACTCAACCACTCTCTTATACTACCCGCACACACTACCTGCCTAGAATACCACTTCTCACTAGGACACCCCCCCTCAAAATCTCGGCATACTAGCCCCACTGCTCACCTAAGACCTACCTAGAAGCTCATTTATACTCACGGACCACTATCTTCGACACATCCCAACTCACTCGGCTCTACCCAAGCTAACGCATCCTTTTTGCACCCCATCTCACACGACCAATGACCCAATCCGAAGACCTTAATCCACCTGCCACTTTCCAAACCGTCTCACCGAAGAATCTCAATACTCAAGCTCAAGAAGAAAGCACTCCCATACATATAACGCATAACCTACTCACCAGCAAGTTAGTATACCAAGCATCAAGACACATCATCATAGAAACAAGTTAGTCAGGCAATCATTGCTACTAATTCAGCACATCCGTCATCACACATTCAATTATGTCAGTTCTAGGCCTATCACAAAACATCAATTCCGATTAGTATAGAAGAATCCACGATTTGAATTAAGAGCGTCCTTCCTTGAGTCATCTAAGATAATCACGTACGCGGCTACCATCTTTCAAATGTGTTCGCCCTTTGTATACTTTTGACGACGTCATTCCAGTGGTATATGTGTCATGGACCCATCACACTTCCGTTGCGCCGCTATGGTGCCACTTGGTCGTCGGTCCTTTCTTGCATGTAGGCGCTCATCGAAGGATTACAAGGGTTAGAAGTTATGGAGATAAGGGAGAGACAAGGGCGGACGACACATCTTCCTTAAGAGTTCAGACATGGACCAAGACTAGGGACGACGAGACCAATGAGAAGATCCTAACCCGAGAGTTAGAACGATGCCCTTATAATTTTGGCACACAAGCACATAAAAATCAAGAGATATCATCACATTATTTCACACTAGTATGCACTTATCTCAAGGGATATCGATTTATGCATTCATAACATGTTCATATAATCATCTTTATGTGTGCGCACAACAAGCTAGCAACCTATCATTTCATTCATCAATCATGCTTGACAGACTAAGAACATGTATGCACAGACTGATATGGGACATATATGGCATAAGTTATGCAAGACCTAGCAAACATCACAAGATATCATATGCACGACTTATCACTCAATTTAGATACACACATAAGCAAGTAATAATATTGCGAGATTGAGGCAAGCATGCTAAGATGCACCCTAAAAATCATGCTAAAGGTATGGTCAGTTCATGCAGAGTTGGTATAGCAACTATCTCATCAATCATACGAGGGACTATAACTGAGAGGTATATGTCTTACATGATACTACCAATACTCATTAAATATTTACACAGTCAATGAGGTCTAATTAGGTTAATCTGGCATGCTAAGTGATCTGATTCACGTGTTAAACATGTAACGAGAGTTGACCACACTATCATGGACCTAGTACATAGGAAGACAGTAGTCATGGGGATTCAATACATACGACACATACATCTACTCTTAAGTGCAACCATGCAAGGTACCAGGTAAGTCATGCTGAATTATACCAATATACAATTTCATGAAATCACAAGGAGGCCATCATTATAACTTGATAGAATTCTCTAAGGACAATCACCGATTCACCACCCCGTTTTCCCGTGGGACGCTAGTATGACTCGCTTGACACAAGGACATTCACGCCGTTTCCGAGAGGTGAGGGTAGAACTCGTGTTTAGACTCTTGTGGCAAGAAGACATGGTTGGCCATTACGAGGATCGAAAGGGATGACTCCATAAGAAAACTCACTTCAATCTCAACACGATTTAAATCCTCACTCCCACTAACATATTCAGGTAACCCTCACATCTGACACGATTTCCGAAGGTATTTAATTGAACGACCCAAATTTCCCATGAAAGACCCCAACCACAAGTACGAGACTCGATAGAAGCATCGATGGTGGGGTACGAAACAAGACTCTAAACAGGGGGAGCGGATGCTTCTTGACCTTTGCTAACATGCCTAGATGTTTTGGTGGGGCGGATGATAGAGTCGGAACCATCAGGGGGTTTGAATTATGAAAGGGCTATTTCGACAAGACAGGAATTCTGATTACATAAGAACAAGGTTTTCTCCCACTATCCCGTTTGCACAGTTATTCAACACATGATTCAAGTCAAGGCGTACCGTTTAGTTTGTTATCCTAAGCACAATAGAGCACTCATCACATAAGCAATCAATAAGATTAATATGACCCTCTTCGAGGAGGATCGCCCTCGGGCCCAATTGCATATATGTACATATATAAACGTAAGCATAGAGACGATCTATGCCGTCCTTTGAGGGACGGCTGACCGGAGGGGCAAAACCTCACGGCCTCCTAACTCAACACTCCAACCTCCGTGGTGCTCCTTGGAGTCTTCTAGGCCCATCTGTAAATAACAGCTAGTATTTTGCCTACCGTTCCCCGAATTCTACATCCATAAGGGATGTCTAACGCTTGGGTCTCTAACCACGAGATTATTTTCCCTTTATTCATTTTAGGTTTTAAGTCCAATTAAATTCATTTCGCCCTTTATAAAATATTTTCCAAAACTATTTGAAAACATTGGGCGATTTTCAAAACCTCTTCAACCTATTGTACTCGGATTGCAAAACTTCAGCTCTGATACCACCTTTGTAACGGCCCGGGATTATGATTCCCGAGTTATGTTTCGAGGGATGAAACCCATCGTTGGGATCTTGCGCCCCGAGTACAGGTTGAAGGTTTTAAATCGAAGATGTGTAGTTTAAAGTGGGATTTCGCACCCAAATCTGGAAGGTCCGTTGGAGACCCTGGGGTAAACCCCTGTACCCGTCCTAAGTCTACAATGCGGGAAATCCATTACATGCAAAGGGCATAAGTTCTGAAAGTGATACAACCAGTGCCACGGCAGAGCCGGGTCAAAACAGAGTATAATTAGGGAGAAATCCCAAAAGCGTGAATCTAGTGAAGTCAGGTTTCAAACACTCACTCTCCGCCATATGAATAGACCCCGTCATAACAGCACAAAATCAAGCAGTGTATCGGGTACCTGAAACTATACCACCAAGTCAGGCCAAGAGTCCGCCCGCGGGTCCTCTGACCGCGTTGAGGACATATAATACGCCTATACCCAGAATAAAGGATGCCTTCATGCAGTACTCAAAATAAAACCACACTATCATGCTCCTAATTCATATGCGCGGAATATTGAGGAAGGCCTTAACAAAGAATACCAAGTGGTATATCCCTCTTCTACCACCCTCCCCCCCCCCCCTAGAGATAGGGTGGAGACTGGCCAGTTCAATGCTATAATGATATCAAATCTCATCATCATATCATATCTCAGCATCATATCATATCTCATCATCATATCATATCGCATGCCCATCTCGTATCTCATGATATATATAAATGACTCGAGGAGGACAACACCCGATGACGGTCGTTCTGTATTCAAACACATACAGAATAAGGATGCTCACTCGTAAATGTAATTCTTAAGCATGATACTACATGACATGCTCTTATGCATATGCAACATCTACATACTATATGACACATGAGGCATGAGGTACTGGTTACTGAGTAAGCCCCGGAGGACTTACCTGGCTAGCAGATCGGCAACAAAAGAATCCAGCACACAGTAGTCACAATCACAGAGTATCACCTAGTACATAATGGAATATACATAAGTCTACATCCAACTATTAAGCACTCAAGCACACCTCAATCAATAGAACAAGCAACATATAATGAAAGTCATTTCATCGCATCATCCGCTCCTCAAGACCACATCATTCTCCATAATTCAATCAACCATTTCCACATGTTTATATACATCTTTTCCGCATATACCTCAATGGTTCATCAAAATCACAAGACATAATTTGTGTAATATAAAATCCTACTAGATCGTCATAATCATCCAACATTTAATCTCATATAATAATTCAGCACAAGTCATGCTATTAGTCATGCATATCATACTGTTAGTCAAACGATCATATTATCATGCTAGTTAATCATCGAATAAGTCTTATTCCGAGGTTAGTTTCAGAACTGTTTCAAATCCCAGTTAAATAATTAAGTATTCCGACCCTTGAAAATACTCGCCAAATTCCCTTTTAAATTTATTTATTAGATTACTTTCCAACCTTGAAATTCTTTTCCAAATTCTTTATAAATCTTGAAGTCCCAATAATATATTTTAATTACCATTAATTAGTGAAATAATAAACGGATAACCCGAACCGTACCGAACCGAACCGAACCCGCTTAAATCCCAACCGGTTAACAAATAACACAATATATATAATGTTAGCAAAAGGGGCACACGAGTCCACATCAGCGTCTTCCTCCTCCAGATTCAAATGAAGTCGCCGCCCGCGCTATTGCCCAGCTCGACTTCGCTCCTACCGGCGTCGCTGCACTGTTCGACGGAGCTGGCTACGTCCCTCAGCCTCGCCTAGATCCTGGGATCCCCCGTCTCCTCACACGCACTTTCTGCTCCCGACCTCGTTCTCGACGATCGCTCACTCCTCGCTCCGCTCGCCCTCTCGCCTGTCCAAGCTCGCTCACCGCTGCTCTCGAGCTCGCCAGAGCTCTCGAGCTCCACTCCAATTCCCGCACTCAGCTCACACACACTCACACTCGACCACAGCCCGACCCCGATTAGAAATCGATTAGAAATAGAGGAAGGAAAAGGTGGAACTCGCCGACGAAGTTCGCGACTTCGGAGCTCTAGATCGGAGTTCTGGGCGTCGTCGGAGACTCTCGATGGCTTCTCGAACCTGCGTCAGACGGGGGTGAGGATGATGGTGGAGTTCGAGGTTAGTTTGGATCGAAAACAATGGAGAACGACTAACCGAAAGTTTGGTTCGCGATCGACTCGGGCGGCGACTTTGGATGTGGAAACAGGGAAAAAGGGAGATCGTTGGAGTTGCGGTGGCTCACGCGGTTGCTCCTGGTGGCTCCATTGCTGCTGGAGGTGTCGAGGAAGGTCGAAGGAGGAATAAGGATTGACGGTGGTGGCGATCAGTGACGGTGGTAAGGCTCCGGGGATGGTGGCGACGAAATGGTGATGACAATGGCATCTGGTGGTGACTTGGAGGTTGGGGCTTCCACTATTGGTGCTCGAGCGTGGTGGTGGTCGAGACTGCTGTCATCGCAGATGGGGGACAAGGGAGGTGGTTTGGGTGGCGATGGTGAGAACAGTGATGGTGATGCGTCGGAATGGTGGTGGTGAATGCAGGGAGGGTGATGGAGGAGGTGTGATACAGAGGAGGAATGGCGTGGGGATTGAAAAGAATGGAGGATAGGGTGAGGCTTGACATGAAAGATTAGGTGAGGGAGGGATGGTCTCGAGCTGCAGGGTAAGGTAGGAGGGAGTGGGTGAGAATTGAGTGTGAAATTGGTTAAAAATAATACCCGAAAATAAATGCCGAATACACGAATTTTGAATCCTACAATTAGTTCTCAAATGTTAGTTTCCCCAACTCTCGCTTTCTCGATCAATTAGATTTATAAATTCAAAAAGGATATCGCACTACGATAATTATTTTGAATTTTTGAGGTAAAATGACGGAAATCGTTCGCTAAATTTTATATTCCGGTCGGAATCCGCTAAACGGGTTTTAAATCCGATTTAAATTCATTTTTATTTTCCTTTTTTCCAAAAAATTAGGATTTGGAAATCCGAGCCTTACACAACTGATTCGAGCTGAAATTCATGCTTTCATGAGTCGATAACCCAAATTACATATGCAACCCCACCCAAAGCAAAAATCATCCGAATTTACTTCAAATTGCTCCAACAGTCACTCTCAATGTAAAACCTCCCAACTATGTGTTTCTTAGTGTTTATGATTCTACTCTTCTCAAAAATTGGTTAGAAGGTTTTTATAGAAATTTAGAAATCTTGAACATTTCAGATAGCTACTCGGGGGTTATCCTTTCCGCTTCGAGTATAGCAAAATTGATAATATGAAGCTTTGTGCCTGGAATTGTCGAGGTATCGGCAAACCAACTTTCTGGACGGAAATCGACTACTTTTGCAAAAACGAACAAATCCAACTCCTTGCATTAATGGAAACCAAAGCAAGCACAACCCCGCTTGACCACCTCTGGCGTGCTGCCAGTTTTGACAATGCAATTTGGGTCCCATCTATCGGTCGGGCTGGTGGGCTTGGTGTGTTATGGAAATCCCATCATCTCCCTTATGAGGAAATGTCTGATATTATCCGCCTTCCTAGAATCATCGGCATAAAATATGAAAACACAAATTCAAAAACTCGAATCAATATTTTCTTTATTTATGGCCCCCCTGAACCTCAAGACAATGACAGTTTATGGGATGCCTTACTTTCCTTGGTCAATAACTTCACCCTGCCGTGTGT
Organism: Persicaria tinctoria; assembly: GCA_037127255.1. NCBI lineage: Eukaryota > Viridiplantae > Streptophyta > Magnoliopsida > Caryophyllales > Polygonaceae > Persicaria > Persicaria tinctoria. Next base: position 21,270,188 of record JBANSL010000019.1, on the reverse strand, counting down.
TGTTATTGGCGACACAAATGAAATTCTAAATCCAGATGAAAAGGAAGGAGGTGCAGAAGTGAACCCAAGAAGATTTGACAGATTAAGTAATTTCATAAACCTCTCTAAAATGATCGATATTCCCTTCACCCGAAATAAATTTACATGGAGGAAAAAAGTGGATGGTTCTGATAACATTCTTGAAAGACTAGATAGAGTCCTCGTACACCAAGAGATTATACAAATCTAGCCATCAATCCAAACAAAACATCATGCCTTTACCTCATCCGATCACTGCCCGATAACTATAAATATTCACATGACAGATGAGTTTAAGGCCCCTCCTTTCAAGTTCGAAAACATCTGGTTACAAAGAAAGGATTACAAACATATTGTCCAACAATCCTGGAGATCGTCCTGTTCAGGATCGGATATGTACAACCTTATGTTCAAACATCGAATGTTAAAATTGAAAACAAAAGAATGGAACAAGAAAACTTTTGGGAACATCTTTAATCAACTAAAAGAAGTCGAGGATAAACTACTACAAATTCAGTCAACAACAAGCAAATATAACAACACGGACATAAACCTTCAAAGAAATTTGTTAAAGAAAAAGGAGCAGTTACAGCTTTTTCAAAAAAAGTATTGGAATCAGCGGGTTAAATCTAAACACATTCGGCTCGCCGATTCCAATTCTGGGTACTTCCACCGGATTGCTACAGGGAGAAGAAATTGAAAAATTATAAGACAAATAACTACAAGAGAAGGAACCCATATAACAGGAGAACAAAACATCAGGAAGGAAATACAAAGGGACTTTGAAACAAGATTCACGAAAAGCAATATAAATAAAAACTTACTACAAGAATATCTAAGACCAATTCAAACGGAAATCATAGAATCCGACAATAGAGAACTAACTAAACCAGTAACAAACTGTGAAATCAAAAGTGATGTCTTCAACCTTGGTAATAACAAATCGCCAGGACCTGATGGGTGGACCGCTGAGTTCTATAAAACTTTTTGGGTTTCGATTGGTCCTTCGGTAAAAAAGTTGTTAAAGCTTTCTTCCAACAATGTAAACTACTTAAACAGATAAATCATACCTTCATTTCTCTCCTTCCAAAATGTGAAAATCCAACTATGACAAACAATTGCAGACCGATCAGTCTATGCTCAACTATATATAAAATAATCTCTAAAATCATTACTGAGCAACTGAAAAAAGTTATTGGCAAATTAATCCATCCGCTTTAAGGAGCTTTTGTCTCCGACGGATCCATCCAGGATAATATTCTAATAGCCCACGAGATATTTCATTCCATAAAAAATAGAAAAGGTCGGGCAGGCTCAGCGGCCATCAAACTCGATATGGAAAAGGCTTATGACAGAGTAGAATGGGACTTCGCACAGGCAGTCTTGGAAAAATTTGGTTTTCACCCAACTTTCATTTCGTGGATAATGGAGTGTGTTACACCTGTATCCATCTCTTTGTTAGTAAATAATGGACCAACGGAAATGTTTAAACCTTCAAGAGGACTCAGACAAGGTGACCCTATGTCCCCCTTCCTTTTCATTCTTGGGGCGGAAACACTCGCCAGGAGACTGGCAGCAGAATCTACAAATCCAAAAAAAACATCAGTTTCCCTTTTGGACGTTAAGGTCCGAAGATCCCTTTCCTTGGCTTTGTAGACGACATCATTATCTTCTCAAAAGGAACCGATAGTGCTGCTAAAACTGTTCGCAAGATTGTTGATGAATATTGTCAAATTTCTGGCCAACTCGTTAATTTCAACAAATCTGCATTCCAAACGTCCTCTGGTTTAGACCATCACCGAACGAATCAGCTCCAACGTATACTACAAATCCCCAATGCTAGATCACTGGACAAATACTTAGGATGCCCAATCATTAACGATAGGGTCAATAGGGAAACATTTCAAGAAATTGTTTGCAAAAGTAAAGAACAACTTACAAAATGGCTTGCTTCTGCTCTCTCGCATGCGGGGAGATCAGTTCTTATAAAATATAATCTAGCATCAAAACCAATCTACACGATGCAAAGTTTTATGCTTCCGCAAAAAATTCACCAATAACTAGACCAAATAAACAGATGCTTCTTTTGGAACAAAGATCAGCAACACAAACCACTTATTAGTTGGGACCGAATTTGCAAAGCAAAGGATAGTGGTGGGCTCGGTTTGAGAAAATCAAAAGATATGAATGAGGCCCTACAAATGAAGCTGCTCTGGAAAATCTCGCGGAACCGGACAATGTATGGGTACAAATTATAAGAAATAAGTATTTAAAACATGAAGAGCTATTCCAATATACAAGGAAGGGGGGTCTGCCCTGGCAATGGGGACAGCTCAGCAAACTCATAAACTCCTTTAAAAAAGGTCTTATATGGGCTGTTGGAGATGGAAAATCTATTAAATTTTGGACTGACAACTGGATTTCAACAACTCCATTATATAAAAGACTGAACAAAGACGTTGGGGACTATCCGAGCCAAGGTTGGTTCACGACAAAAAGTGCACTACAGCTGCTATCAAATCAAAATGACCAACCAGATTGTTCAGCTTGGATATGGAAACTGGATTCACTTCCTAAAATCAAGAATTTCATGTGGAGAGTTGATCAACAGGGCCTCCCCACAAAAAATAGGCTTTGTTCTAGGGGTGTCCCTACCACACCGTCTTGTGTGTTTTGTAATAACACTATTGAGGATGAAATGCACCTCTTTGTGAATTGCAAATTCGCGAATCAGCAGCCATTAAAAATAACGAGCCTCCAAAAAAGCCTTAGAACCATGATTTCTAACACTCACATAACCAATATTAAGGATCTTTTGGCCAGAATAGGGGACACATTGCAGAAAAATGAGAAAGAGGAATTGGCCCTAAAATGGTGGACAATCTGGTTTATTAGAAATAAAATAATTTTTGACAACACAAAAATGTCAACTCAAAAAGAAATCCAGCAATTCATTCAATCACAAACCGATAACTGGAACCTAACCAAAACCATGGACACACCAACCTCGTCGAACCCCAACAACCAGGTTATGGACAAGAAAGGGTTACATCGGAAAATATCTAAATGGAGCAAGCCAAAATCAACAGTTTCAAAAACTCAACTTTGATGGATCAACTTGGACCAGTGGTGACCGCTTTAGGTTCAGCAAAACTAGGGTATCAAACCCGGTTACAAGCAGAAAGTGGTGCATTGAAACTTGGTATCCTAAAAGCATTGGAACTCAATATTACCCATATTCATGTTGAAGGCGAATCCTTAATAGTTATATATCACCTAAAAAATAACGACAATCAGTGCCCATGAGAAGTGTAACTTCTCCTTTCAGATATCAAATCTGAGTTGTCTAAATTTCAATCTGTAAAATTCTCTCATGTCTACAGATCGGTTAATGGAGTGGCAGACAAGATTGCACATCTTAGTCACTCTACCGATGTTGACAGTAATTGTTCCGATTTAGGTCTCCTTGATCTCATCCGTAAGGATGCTCTCAGATAAATGTCTGTCTATCCGAATTCTTTCCTGGTCAAAAAAAAAAAATGAACATAACATGACCAAACAAAAAAGGTGAATCAATCACAACAGCAAAAAAACGAGATTCATTCCTAATTTCAACAATAATAAAATCTGAGATCAAACGAGAAAGATACACAACCGTCTAACACATTTAGAAGCACCAATTGATGATGAGGTAAAAAAAAAGATCAAGATTGGAGATTTTAGGGGATAATCTCACCGGAGTGGTCACCGTTGTCTTGACAACGCGATAACTCTTCTCTCGATTGCTTTTCACCTTAGACTGCAAACGGTGGCGAAAATTAGGTAAGTTGGAGATTTTAGCATCAATTGAGCAACTACAAACGAAATCACCTAATCTCACAGTAATGAAATAACGGAAATTAGGTCACCTGAGAAGTACAAACACCAAAGAAGCCGAAGAGGAATCTAAGTGGCTGCTAATAGAACGACGGTGACGTTCACGGTGCCGATAGACTAAATGACGTCGGCGAAGGGTACAAGGATAACAATAGATGAAGAAGGAGAAAGATAGGAAGATACACAGAGGCAGACGGGCAAAAGAACTTACGATTGAGGAAGAAAATTCGCACATATTTGTACTCAACCTAATCACCGAAGATGCATACACTCTTTGAAACTGGGAAAATAGGTATAGACTGCAGGAAATAAGAGGTGGAATTAGAAGAGAACATTCACCCAAAGCAAGAGGAAACCCAGCCCGGCCAAAAGAACGCGCCTCTTCACGCGCTACTCCTACTCTCACCAAACCCCAAAAACTTCACAAACCCTAACCATGGAAGTCGACTTCCCCTTTGTCTCCTTCAAATCTGGTTCATAATCATCCTTGCCATAAACAAAAATCAAATCCTCCTCCTATACATGATCTCCACCCCCCACAAAAGATCAATTTCAGTCAAAATAGAAAAAGGCATAAACCCTAGATCTACAAATCTTCCCTTGCAATGCCTAATCGATCCTCTGAATCCAGGCCTTCTCCACTGTAATCCCCGAATAAAATGGCAATCAAAAGCATTCCGCTACTGGACCTGGATTCAATCTCTAACACGTCTCCCTAGCCCTAGCCCTAGCCCCAAATCAATTGCTAATAATCCTATATGTTTAAATGGAATCCTCTTCCTTCAAACCGTTTGCAGTTTCTTCATCTTCCATGGAGGGTTGATCTTCCTCCTTGAGGATGGGGGGTCTCTGCTCACCTCTCCTTTTCGTTATATTGTCAATCAGACGAAGACCCTGTGGCTTCCTCTCTCTCTCCACCTCTGGCCGTACCACCATGGTTGGACTTCAGTGGAGCTCTGCGATTTCGTATGCTCTCGCCATTCTCTCGTCTAGTTCTTCAAGTTTCGTGGCCTCCTCGGCGCCTGGACTTTCTCTCCTCTCGGTGTGAGGCTCCTCCTGGTGGCGCTGTGGTGTCCTCTCCCACCGATCATCCATGCTCGCTCCTTTCTAGCGAGATGGGTTACTATCTTTGCTCGTCGACCTCTTGACTGGTATGATTTCATGTTACTTCTCTCTCTCTATGTACTTACTCACCTTCCATTCTCTCCTTAATTTATCACAAAGATTTCAAATCTATATATGCATTAATTTGTTTAAAAGATTTCGAATGAGCAACCAAAAAAGGGAAATTCCTTAGGGAATTACACCCCAAATCTTAACTTTCAAACATTACCAACTGAGAAGCCTTCATGCGACTCCCAATCAACCCAATCTCCAAATGGGAAGCAGTCCTGCTCCACCGAGCCCGACATCTCATCCCCAGTTTGCTTAAAAGCGCTTTGGGCAAAGAAGAAATTGATTTTTGTTCCTTCTGTTCACAACTCACCAAATTCATAACGAATGACATCGGCTATATCCGTTTTCAGTTTACATTCTTGCATCTAAAATGTTATAACAATCGAATTATTAACCAGTGTTCTCAAACTGTTCAAAACGCTTCCTATCACCCTGGCTTTAATCAGGCTAACCTCTGTATGTGGTCTCTCTTCTTCATCCCTCACTTTACCAAATATTTAAGCAGAATTTTCTTTACCTTGATTATCTATCTGGATACAAATCTAACCAAGCTTTGGGGTTCGCCCCAAGGATACCACGCTTAACCGTATCTTGCTACAGGTAAATCGACATTATAATATTGGAACTCTACATCAGATCTCCCAAAGTTGTCGCCTGCGCCTTCTGATCGGAGATCAACCCACCCGTCTTCCCTATGAGATCATGGAGAAACCACCACCCGGCTGATCTCCTGTCCAACTTTGAAACTCTACCTATACACACTGTAAGGGAGTCTCCAGTTCCTTTCTACTGTCTTCTTTGTTTTACTTCATAAGCACTTACTTATTGGTTGCACCACCAATTGTCACAAGTTTATTTGTGATAAACTAAACGCCTATCTAATGGTCATTCACTCAATTCTACTAAATGCTTGTCAACTACTTCGTGTTCCTTCTCTTTATCTCTCCTCTTCTTTTCTTGATTATAATCGACTTTATTCAATGAACAATCAAGATCCCACTAAATGTGGAACCGGGGTGCGCCTAAGGGCCAGATTCGCAATCACATACCCAACATCAAACCCACTGGGAAGCTCTCGAGCGACACCCACACAATCAGAAGCAAACCCGGGAAGCTATCGAGTGACTCCCATTTTACCCAAACTCCCTCCAAGTCCTCTAAGGACACGGGTAAAGGAAACACTGGCATTCAATGTTATGCACTTACCACACTTGTTGTGTTGTTCAAACTCAACATGTTGCTGCTCTACTCATGTTGTGTGTATTGTCTAACATATCTTATATACAATGATACCTGCTATGTTACTCAAAAATAATCAATCTCGGACCGTATTTTCTCAAAATCATGCGGGCTAAATTCTTTATTTAAACTCCATTTGAGTATCGTATGGATCTTGGCTATCATTTTCTCTTGGTTACTTCTTTCTTATCTAAGACATAAGATCTTTTACTGTACTCATCATATGACAATCTTAACTGTTCACTCCTTTCAGCCCCACACAAATAAACAGCTGGGACTCTCGACCCCAAGAACACTCTTCTTTGCTGAATATCTCGGGTTTAACTATAACAAACAACACATGGACTCAAAAGGGCAACCAACATACTCGAAGTGACCCCTGGCTCTCGATCATACTACTCTTGAAGTGCTTTGCTGAAACTGAACTTTACAAAAGGTTTACGCTGAAATTCTCAAGCATCTTACACTCTCTTAGAACTGTACCTGGTGTTTTGGAACCACTTAATCAATCTGTCATATTGGAACTTAGTAACTCAAGGTTTAATTATTTTAAACCATAAAGGAATTCATGTTTTAACTACTTTGACTTACTCAAGAATTGGCCCAAGCTCTATAATTTTTGTATTGCATACTGCACCTCATCCCTCTTGATTTACTATGGGTTTTCTTGGTTGAGATTGAAGTATCTTCTCACGGATTGGCCTAACTCTCATCAGTGGTTAATAACATCCATTATGCACTCTACAAAACCTCTTTATCTTTGTGTTGATCAGGACTCACGAACCTTAACAGTTATCCACTCGACGAGTTGCTCTCGACCCTGGTCAGCTTGGGCTCTTGTTCACTATATGCGAGCTCACTCATTGCTTACAGTAAGTATTCTGCAGCACGTACATTCTGTGTTATGGAATTTTGCTAGGACAATAAACTCATGGCAATCTTGGTTTGTTAAATTGCAATTACACTTGTTTTTTTACCGGGTTTGCTTTGGTAGTAACATTGGTCTTAAAACAACCCTTCTTGCGAAAGCATTACCAAATGACAACCCCTATTCAAGCAACAAGTATATTATGAAGATAAGTTACTCGAAAATTTGGGGTCTTGCTAGGGAGAACTTATGGACTCAAATTGACTCGACTTGTAAAACTGAGCATATACAAATACTCACGCTAGCGGAAACCAAGCTCCAAACTCCCCCAAAAGAATCCTTATGGCGACAAGTAGGTTTTGATAATCTTCGATTTTGCCCCTCTGTGGGTCTCTCTGGTGGTCTCTGTCTTCTATGGAAATCTTCCCACTTAAACAAAGATTCATTTACAATCATCTCTTTAGGAGAACGCTACATTCTGTCAGAATACCATAACAATGCCCGCAACCTAACATTTATAATTTTATTCGTTTATGCACCTCCTCATCAGAATAAAAAACTAGTATTTTGGAATGAGATCTCCACAATACTTCTAACTAACCCCCATCCATGCATCATAGTCAGAGATTTAAATGATATTCTATGCACCTCTGACAAACTCAGAGGGGCCACCCCCACCCCCTCGAGAATCCATTGGCTCACAGACTTCATATTGAAACATGATTTGATAGACCTTCCCACGATTGGGAACCAATTTACATAGCGCAAAAGTTCTCAGGCAGAAAACAATACCTATGAAAAACTAGACCGGTTTCTTGTCCATAAAAACATATATGCAGCGCTCCCACACCTAACTACCAAAAACCATGCTTTCACAACATTTGATCACACTCAGATAACTTTAGAACTATTTCCAAACGAACTACCAATAATGCAACCGTTTAAATTCGAATTAGCTTGGACAAAACACAATGACTATGAAAATCTAGTAAGGCAGGGTTGGCGGCTTAACCCTACTGGTTCCCACCTTTTTAAGCTTGTCAAGTGTCTCCAGGAACTCAAAAAGAAAAGTAAGCTCTGGATTAAAAGAACATTCGGGAATATTTTCACACAGATTGCAAACACTGAAACTGAAATGCAACATCTCCAATCTCAACTATTCATAAACTACAATAAGAACATAGATATGAAACACAAACGTCTGCTCAACAAATACAACCAGCTTGTGAATTTTCAAAAAAACTATTGAGGTCAGAGAGAAAAGAGAATTTACATTAAAAACATGGACACGAACTCCAAATACTTCCATCGTGTGGCGATTGGCAGAAGGAATCGAAATATAATAAAAAAATCTTATCACCAAAGACGAGATCAATCTCAATACAGCATCGCTAATCCGAGATGAGATCAAGTCGGATTTTTCCCCGTTATTCTACTACCCCTCCAATACAAGGAACTTATTGGCTTTTAGACCACATAACACATCTCTTTCAATAGAAGACAATGACTGGCTAATTCAACCAAAATCGAACTCCGAAGTTAAGAATGTTGTCTTCTCTGTGGCTAGAGACAAATCTCCGGGCCCGGACGGCTTTCCTGCCAGATTTTTCTGTTCTTACTGGCACATTGTTGGCCCCTCCGTCATCAAAGCTACCAAGGGTTTCTTCTCCAGTGGGAAAATCCTTAAACAAATAAACCACACCTTCATTGCACTAATACCCAAATGCGACAACCCACAAACGACAAACAATTTTAGGCCCATTAGCCTATGTTCAACCGTCTACAAAATAGTCTCTAAGATCCTAGCTACCAGACTACGACAAATCCTTCCTAAACTAATCCACCCACTATAAAGTGCATTCATAACTAAACGTTCAATTCAAGATAATATCTTAATTGCAAATGAAATATTCCACTCTTTCCAGCATAAAAAGGGGTCCTCCGGTTGGATGGCTGTCAAGCTGGACATGAAAAAAGCTTTTGATATGGTCCGTTGGGACTTTCTGCTTAAAATCCTGGAAAATTTTGGCTTTAGTAGCATATTACGCGGTTGGATTAAGGAATGCATAACAATAGTAACCTACTCCATCCTAGTTAACAACGAACCAACGGACTTGTTCACCCCAACAAAGGGTATGAGACAACGAGACCCTCTATCCCCATACCTCTTCCAACTCGTCTTTGAGGTCCTTGCTAGAGGACTCCAAGCTGAGTCAACACTATCGGGCAGCCATCTTGGCATCTCAATAAAACGTGCTTGCTACAAAGTCCCGTTTTTGGCTTTTGCAGACGATATTATCATTTTTGCCCCTGCCTCTAAAAAAGCATGTGACCAAATCAATGCAATCACCCATAACTTTTTCCAATACTCCGTCAGCGTATCAATTTTCACAAATCAGCATTTTATACCACACAAAATACTACCAACACTATAATAAACACCATTAAAAATGAACTTCAAATACCATACACAACCAATTTAGGGAAATATTTAGGATGTCCTGTCATTACTAGCAAAGTCACCAACACCACCTTCGAAGACATAACAAACTCGAGTAAAACACAACTAACAAAATGGACAACAAACAACTTATCACGGGCAGGAAGGTGCTCACTAATCAAATCCAATTTAGCTGCAAAACCATTGCACATTATGCAATGTTCCTTACTACCGTCACATATCCTTAAGGAGCTAGATAAGATAAAAAAAAACTCTCTTGAACAAGGGACCTAAACACAAGCCCCTAATTAATTGGTTTGAGGTGTGCAAATCACACTCTAATAGAGGCTTGGGCCTGCGCCTATCAGAAGACATGAACAAAGCCCTTCAACTTAAACTTCTCTGGAAAATTCTAGCAGAATTGAATAACCCTTGGGTTAAATTAGTAACTCAAAAATATTTAAAAGATAAGCATATCCTCAATTATGAGAAAAAATGAAATGTATCATGGCAGTGGTCAAAACTGGCTTCCCTTATTCCTTTCTTTAAATGTGGTCTACGATGGGGAATCGCGAATGGCAATTCAATAAATTTCTGGCATGACCTTTGGATTGGGGATGATCCATTGGTAGCTCATGTACCAAATCCAAATTTAATAGACAACAAACTAATGGTTGGCAGGTTTATATCTGAAGACCATCTTTGGGACACAAATAAATTATATAACGATTTAGGCAACCTCGTCAGCAGGGAAACTCTAGAAAAGATTATTCAAACACTAATCCCAAAGCACATCCATCAAGATATAATATACTGGACCCTAGTAAAAATGGTTGGTTCTCGACCGCTTCAGCTAATGATCTCATCAACAAATCAAAAAATCACTCCACGGCTCAGTTGCACTGGATATGGAAACTAGATGTGGCCCCAAAAACCAAAGAATTTCTGTGGCGAGTCTAAAAAAATGGACTACCGACATCTGCCACCTTCTATTCCATTGCCCAATAATAACACAAACAATACAACACCTCTCTCCAAAAATCTGTAACACAATTCATGGTGCCTACGATTCCACTTCCAACACAAATGAAATACTATGCGCCCTTTACACATCACTAAGTAAAACAGACTTTTCATTACTTGCTACAACTTGGTGGTGCTCTTGGTTTTTCAGGAACAAAACCCTCTTTGACAATGTTACTCCTAACCCTAAAACAATAGCATCATTCATAACAAACCAAATAACTAATTGGTAAAAAGCAAAAACGGGTGACATATATATGTGCAGAACAAAGCATTCACAACAAAAAACCACATCTCGAGAACGAAAGAAAACGCTTAACTAAATGGACTAAACCGAGACAAAACTGGTATAAACTTAACTTTGATGGAGCTTCATCCTCCAACAACATTAGCTCTTGTGAATTTCTCATTAGGGATAGTTTGGGTCGTACTCAGTATGCAGAATCTGGCTCCTCCCCACGACCCTCTGTTATTGGATCCAGAATGTTTTGGTCTATGGAAAGGAGTGCTTAAAGCATTAGAACTAAAAATTCCATGTATCTGCATTGAAGGCGATAATCTCAGTATTAGAAAAAGTCTCAAGTCAGGTACGTCTTGCTCTGTTGAGATCGAGATGCTAGTATCCGACCATCTGTGTGCTCTGAGCATGTTTTCAGAATATGAGATCTCTGTCTTTAGGAACGGTAATCAAGCTGTTGACCGTCTATCTCACATTGGGATCGCTTTCTCCGGCTTGACTTACCCCTCAGATGCAGATTTAAGAAGTATCATCCGTAAGGATGCTCTTGGCTAGTTGGCTTTGCCAACAACAAAATTCTTTCTTGTTCAAAAAAAAAAATTCACCCAAAGCAAGAGGTGGAAGAAAAAGGTGAGACACACTGATGCAGGGTCTCCTACAACCTGAAAACGAACGTGAGCCGTTGATAATTATAACTTAAACGATCAGGATTAAGTTATGCCCAGACATTTATAGTAGTATAGATTTATGCATAAGGATACATATCCTCATTTAGAAAACTATATGTATATATATGCTAAGATTATTTAAGCTAAGCTTCCTTGCCACTGAGCAGGTCAAGTAGTAAAGGGGAAACATGATGCATTTGAAGTACTAGGTAAGTAGGCCATGCTTCGCACGGCTTCCGACATGTTGTGAATTTAGGCGGTGTTGGATTTAACGTACTTTTGTGATCAGCTGCTAGCAATTCCAAGAGCAAGATCTGTTGCCACAAGGTGCCATCTGCTTGTCCTCTATCAAGGACTCCATTCCCAAATGAGAAGGATTTCAATGAGAAGGCTCAATGGACCATCAAGTCTCCATTGGCCTAACCCTATCTTTGCCAACAAACATTAACTACAGAAGCACATAATTTCAGCCAAAAAAATAATAGACACAGAAGGTGCAAATAACTCAATAAGGTGCAGATTTCATTAAATCGGAGACCAAGGTTCACTTGAAAAATAAAGGCAGACATAATTTTTTATCGTCTAAAACAAATACAGTGAACCTTTTAAGCACCCACCATTATCTACTTATCCTTGAGCTGACCAACCTCTTAAGCACCCACCATTATCAAATGAAAAAAAACAGGAAATGAATTTAAATACATAGACATTCCAACCACGAACAACAGATGCAGCATGCATCTTTTATTCATTTGAACCACCAACTGCAATCTCAAATATCTTCTCTACTTAGCTTCCGTCAAGGACCATGAGTTCAAATTAGTTGCTATATGATAAGGAGCAAAATATAGGCCTTTGCCTTTTGCATAAAAGAATAAAACTTATTTTGCATAAAAGACTATCCCATTGAGAAGTAACCCAATCCAATTAATAGGTTTAAAGTTTGTAATATAAAAATTTGCTAAATAGCACTTGAGGCAAGAAATTCATTACTTCTGTAACCAAAAAGAAGATGAATTCAACAAGTTGAAGATACATGTATCCGGCTGCAGAGAAAATTCAGGATCTTCTACATCCTAGATCACAACATAGTTAAGAAATGTTAGAAAGAATTAGCGAAGACGGGCCTCAGAAAAGGAAAAGAAAGTAGCTATTTTCCTCACCAAATGCGTAGGATAATAAGCATACATGTCTTCTTCAGCATCATCGTCCTCAATTTCATTTTCCTCTTCCTCATCTTCATTTTCTGCTTTTCTATCTTTGTCTACAACTGCTTCTGCATTAATAATTCATTCAACATGTCAGGAAAAAAATGTATAGACTCCATTTTCCTTTAAAATGTTCTCTCCCTTTACTGTAGATCCTAACAAAAATAAATATATATTTGACAAAACCATAGATGTATTTTAATGTCACGATAACTATTTAAACCTTAAATTCCCATCAAGTAAAAACCACAAGATCAGTCAATGTATGTGAATTTATCTAACTAAACATCCAGAGGATAAACATTTAGTTTTATAAAGCAATATAACCATATTGGGTATTTGGAAACTTGTCAAATCTTTAAATATCATAAAAGATTATAGAAGGGGTAGTACAACTCTAACCTTTGAGTGTTTATGGTACTTCATCAGTAGGCTTGATATTGGGCGGTGGAAAGCGCATTTTTTTTGCCTTTTCAAATCTGTCATAAATGGATTTCAGCAGCTCCAGCTACAGGACGTATTGACAGGAACCTTAATGCAATACGCAGTCTTAAAGTATGGAGACTGTGTGAAGTGATTCAGGGGAAGTGATTCCGATGAATCAAAGTAGAAAAAATGTCACATAATATGCATAAGAACAAAATTAGAAATAAAACCCTTTGCAAAGTAGGCAGATAAAGAGGGTAAAATGATAAGGCAAAAATAACAGAAAAAGAGAGTGAAGGCAACATCCTAAGAAAAGCATCTTAAAACACTAATGAACAGAAAGCAAACAATAATGTACTAAAACCCATTTACAAAAACAGTTTAAATGCCTTTTCTTAAGTGGAACGACCTGCCACTTATCTTTAAAACAACACTCTGACAAAATGATTCAATCTAAATTAGCTAACCTGGAAGAGAGGATGGATCTTTCCAGAGCACGTTTTCACAACTTCTTGACCAACAAGACCACCAAACATAGCAGTCATGGGATTTAAAACAGCCTTTGCTCCGTATGTAAAATGCTGAATCACTTTTTGGTCAAGTTCTTCAACCTTCCCATCAACAGAACTGTCATTAATGCTATTTGTGATAGAAATCAGTTTCTGAGCATCTTCTTTAGAGCCAGCAACAGGAAAGTGTCCCAACTCCGCCCTGAACTTATCCAATGCTTGAAATGCCAAATGTAATAGCTGTGGACGATCAAACTTTGAGAAATCACTGAGGAGGAAATCACCAGGGTCCTTGAGTGCAATGCTAAGAGGCATGAAATTCAACTCCTTGGGATGCTTTACTTGAGTGACAATACCACCTCTCTCATATGCACCATAGTTTGCTGTGTCTTTCTCCAGGGTGAAGGAGTAGGGCCTTGCACTTTTTATCTTCCTTGGCTTTCCATCATTTAATTCAGTCATTCCATTGACTTCATAAAACACGACGAGATCACCATCTTCAAATTCCAGCCTCTCATCATCCACGCATGTAATATGAGCTGATTTGTCATTGCTGATTGATACTGTTATTCTTGTATGCGGTTCGTTACCATCAACATTAGTAACAGTGAACTGTGGACCAAAGTCACATAAAACACTTCCTAAAAGGCCTCACACTTCAGTTTTGATAAAGGCTATTGGAGGCTCATGATGATGACAGTATTCATCAAATTCAATTGCTTTCTCTAAGCTGATGTTAGTGAACACAACAACCTACAGATTTTAATTTACTTGAGTAAGATGATAAGCGTAGCACTCCAACTTCTATTAACACACAAACCCATCCATAAATGAGACTAAGCCGATTACCACAACAATTGAGCCACTGAAGCACTTAGTATTTAAATAAACGAGAGCAGAAGCTGTAGAGTAAGCAACATTGTCGGCGTATTATGCATGAAACATAACACATAAAATCACATGTGAAGAGCATCCGAAGAAAATGGGAAAGCACAAAATTCAGGTCAATCAATCTTGTCAGTAACTTAGATGACTCAATTCCTTCCCATGCTTTAGTCCAACAGTAGAGTGGTCGAGGATAATTTTGGGATTGATCAGTGGATAGATCTAGCAATGCCACATGATAATATTGATATATACTCATCTAGAGTCCTTCTCACCTCATCATACCAACATATCCATCATCCTTTAGTTAAATAGAATACCATAACTTCACAGCTCTTAGGAGATAAGACAATGTCAAAAACTCATATATAAGACACACTCAGCCTCTTACATATTACTATACAGTAAATACTGAGTTAGAGAGCCCTTAGTGCATCATCTAGCAGGAAACTTGAATTATAACTTAAAAATAGAGGCCAAAGTAGTAGAAATATAGGTAGCATAGAAAGCTCATAGCAAGAACAAAGAGCAGCCATTTCCATAGTACCTGGAACTGTGAAAGGTTTTCTTTGGTGAGCAGCCATTTCCATAGCACCTGGAAAATCTTGCTCGGAAACCTAAGATTGGCGCGAAGCACCGTCTGGAAAGTCTCTTCTGTATCCCGCCTAGAGGTGGCAATCGGGCGGGTCGGATCGGGTTCGGGTTCGGTTAGTCGGGTTTCGGGTTATTCGGGTTTCGGGTAATTCGTGTTTCGGGTCATTCGGTTTCGGGTAATGTCTAATAATTTGGTTATTTGGTTGGGTCGGGTTCGGGTTTCGGTTGTATCGGGTTTCGGTTCATTCGGGTTTCGGTTGTCTCGGGTTTCAGTTATTTCAATATTCATTTTGAAAAATTTACTAGAATGTATCTTAAAGTTCGGGTTATATCGGGTTTCGGTTGTAACGGGTTCGGGTCTTAATGGGTTTCGGTTGAATCGGGTTCGGTTCATTCGGATTTGGGTGAGTTTCGGTTATCGGTTATTCGGATTTCGGGTCCAAAATGGGTCGGGTTGATCGGTGTTCAAAACAATCGGTTCCGGGTCGACCGGGTCGGGTTTTCGGGTTCAGGTCGGGTTTTGCCAGCTCTAATCCCGCCGATGATGGCTGCGTTGGCCTAAACAATTCGAGAGAGAGAATCAACAGAAGATGGCGGCGGCGGCGACGATGAGGCAACGACGGCGACGATGAGCGACAGAGGAATCCGTCGGTGCCCTAATTCGAGAGAGAGAGAGATTCAGAAATTAGGGATCTGGGTTGAACAACGGTATAATAGAAGGAAGGGTAATATAGTCAATTAAACATCCGAAATTATAAAAGTGGACATTCCACTAATTTTTTCAAAAGTTAGGACAAACCTCAAATTAGGGCGAAAATTTGTGCCTTCGGCACAAATTTTCTCCACTTTTATAGTAATAGGTAGGGATGGGCACAAATCCCGCAAATCTCGGGTCCGTCCCGGTCCCGTCCCGATCCCGGTGGGATTTAGAAAAAAAATGGTTAATCCCGTCCCGGTCCCGTCCCGCAAAAATTATGCGGGACGAGACGCGGGACGAGTATTCCTTACCCCGCAAATCTCATCCCGTCCCGCATATATAATAATAATGTGTTATATATTATGTATAACCATATTATATATATTATATAGTTTTACAGTGTATACACACACTGTTTTTTTGCAAGGAAAGTGTATATATACACACACTAACACTGTAAAAGTGTGTGTATATACTGTATTGTTCAAGTGTGTATATATATTTCGTATATATAGTTGATCAATTTTTCGATCTTATATACATCTATATATATTGTACGTGTAATTATATGTACAATGGGTTCAATGTTTACATTATAAAAAAAAGTCGTAAAATTATATAAAAATATTATAAATTTCTATATGTTATGCCTTTGAAAACCGCAAAATATATAAGAATTTTAAATTTTTTTATAATGTTTTTTATTTGAGGGACAAGGCCCGTCCCGTCCCGATCCTGTCCCATCCCGTGAGAGACAAGGCTCGCACGGAATTGAAAAAAAAATAGTGAATCCCGTCACGCAAAAATTACGCGGGACGGGACGCAGGACGACCTCCATCCCATCCCGTCCCGTCCCGCGCCCACTCCTAGTAATAGGGATAGGGATTTATGCATAAGGATACATATCCCCATTTAGAAAACTATATATATATATATATATATATATATATATATATATATATATATATATATATATATATATATATATATATATATATATATATATATATATATATATATATATATATATATATATATATACACTAGATTATTTAAGCTAAGCTTCCGCAGCAACTCCTTAAGGGAAAGAAACATGACATAATGCCAGAGATGATTTCACCAAACCAATTTGCTAATTTCACCTAACCAATTTTCTAAATCAATAACTATCAAATTTTCACAAATTCAAAAATTGGAAAACCACTAAACCCTATGGACACAACCACAAAATTCTTCTAAAAATTCGAAAAAGGGCAAAATTGGAGAATCATTGGTGTAGAAGCAACCTTGTAGCAGCAACATTAACCATCTACAAATTAGAACCTCATGGGCACCACATGAAATATGTAAAAAAAATTGTATACCGCGTGAATTAAGTCATACCTCAAGGGTATCTCGTGAAATTTCCGAAAGCAGTATATGTAAATGAAGCCCAAAAGACAAAAGTCTTATTTAATTTGAAAGAAAATAAAGTTAAATTAGACCCACTTGTTTTGTTTCTAATTCATTTTAATCGGTAGCCTTGATTTATTTTTAAAATTTAAAGTAAACTTAAACCTATGAATTATGTAAATAAACCACCCTTAAATATACAAAGTAAGTATTTAAAAAAAAAAGTCATGATTAATGGTTTTAGAACAATGCACATAAATTGATTTTCTTTCATTTAATGCTTTTAGAACAATGTACATTAATTGATTTTTTTTCATTTAATAATTGATGACTCTTTTTAAGTATAAAAATATTTCAAAATATGAACGAAAACAGGTTTTAAGACTTACTTTGATATATAAGGTGGTATTAATATTTTGTCACAATTGCTACACATAAAAAAAGGTTTTAAGTAGTTCATTGAAAGGAAAAAAAAAACATTTTTTATGAGTAATTTTATGAAATATTTTGTTTTAAGGATGATTTATAATAATTAACCCTAACGTGGTTAAGTCTATACTTATCACATATATTCTACATTAAATTAGGTTTCAAGTAAAGGGGCTTTTTTTTTGGCCCTGGGCCTCTAAAATGATAAGATAGGATAAATCGGTGTAACGGCCCAGAATTATGATTTCCGGGTTACGTTTCAAGGGATAAAATCCCTTGTTCGGATTTTGCAATCCAGGTACGGGTCGAAGTTTCAAACTCATTTAAGATTAGTAGAAAGAGAGATTTCAAACCCTAAAAACCTCGAAGGGCGATTGTGTACCCTTAACCTGTCCTAAAACTATGTCGTGGAATCCATTTCAAACAGAAGTAAAGCGGAAGCAAGGTAAAGATACAAGGGCCACGGCAGAGCCGGGTCAAAACCAAATCATAAGTGGGTGATTACCATTTATAACGAGTTATAGAATTAGTCAGGTTCTTCGATTCGCAAAAAGGAAACCCCGGCATATAGATATCGAGCACTCAAATCTGCAGAAATACCTTTAAAAGAAGAACGGGGAAAGGAGTCAGATCGAGCCACTCATGCGGGACCGGCAGTCCTCGCTGAGGCCACATAGTATGTGTTATACCTAATAAAGATGCTCTAATGCAGTACAAAAGTCAAACACACTAGCATGCTCCTAGTCATAATAATGTGTAAAAATACTGTAAAGGGCCCAAGACAATGCCAAGTAGCATATCCCTCTCCTACCTCTGCACCCCTTCCCGTTAGTGCAGAGACTGGCCAGTTCGGGCTATAGCATAGCAATTTCCTCGTGGTGGTGCACAAACCACGACATCATCATATCATATCATCTCATCGATTGCCCGGTGGTGCTGGGCTATCATATCATGCTCATATCGACTCGATTGACTCAGGGTACACGATGAGGCTGAGCTACCCTATGACCCTAGTAAAGACTCTAGGACTATCACAGATAACGGCAGTTCTATTTCAAACGCATAAAGTAAGCAGATGCTCATTCAATTAGTGCAACCTAAACAGGATACTAGATGGCATGCTTTTATGCATATGCAACACCTAACATAAAATGCAACAACAGGCATGAATGTCCAACCTGAGTAAGCCCCGTAGGGAACTTACCCGAAGATGCAGAACAGCAAGATAACACAAGCAATGGCCCAAATGCAAGTCCAAAGCAATCCAAAAGCAACACACACCTATCATCAAGCCATTTTCATAAGCCACCGGACCAACATTCATACACACGAACCCAAATTCTCAACAACCTCACAATCAATCGAAGGTAAAACCATTTTTCAAAACCCTTCCGATACGATCAATATCAACCGAAACCATTTACTTCCAATCAACACCATTGTTAAAATCATACCAACCATATTTTCCAAACTTCCTTCTCAAAACCAACATCATCAAACCAAGACGGAGAATCTCAACATTAAACATTTAAACCTTAAAACCAATCTCTCAAAATCATATTATAGAAATGATTCCGACATTTGCTTTTCCAACACAAATCCTTAAAGAAATAATTCCAAAGAGTTGAAAATCTCTTCATTAATTAGTTCAAACAATATCTATCTCAAATAAACACCAAGTAAATCCATCTTTATAAGTTACATTTTTTAAAACAACATCCATTAATACAACATTTCCCAACTATTTAATAATTAGGTTTTTAAATAATATCAATCTAAGTAAGTTGTAAAACATTGTTTTCATCCTATCACAATTTTCCCAAAAATAGGCCCAAGGAGTAAATAGGCCCAAACCTCTTTTGAAATCTGGATCCAAGGCACATCTAAACCCAACTCTCATAAAAGAACCGGTCAAAGAAAGAAAGGAACAAAACCAGACCTAAGTTACTGTTCACTATCTTCCATATGTTCGGCAATGAAGGGGAAAGAAAGAGGATGAGAAGCAGCTGAGTTCTGACCACTCAAACAGACACCGGGCATCATAAAAAAAACAATAAGGAGGAGGGAGACGAGGGAGTGCTCACCAAGGTGTTTCTTTCACCGAAAACAACGCTCGAATCGCCTCGACTCGCTTCGCCGGAGACGTGATCTCATCGGAGGTGGCCTAGGGAGAGTGAAAGGGGGTTAAAGGTTCGCCTTTGCGCTAACAGGAGGTGAAAGAGAAGAGAACCAGGGTCTCACCGAGTCTAACCGAGACAGAGGGATGGCGACGACGACGACGGGCTCACTCTCAGCCTTCGGGCTCACCGGGGTGGGTGCCTTGGCTCGTCAACGTAGGAGGTGGCCGAGGTCGTGGCTGACTGCTGCTACAGCTTGACGGAAAGAGAGAGAGGGGGGGGGGGGGGGGGGGGGAAGCTGCTAGAGAGTGGCTCCGAAGACAGGGGAGCGGATAGCTCCGGTGGTGCTCGGTGTCGGAAGCTTCAAAACAGAGAGGTCGGGAGCGCTCGGAATGTGCCCGGAAGGTGCTCTGGGTGTTGATGTTCAGAAAGGAGGAAGACACAGGGGAGGGTGCACTGCTGAGTTCGATTGAATGGAAGGAATGTGGGTGTGGGCTGTGAAATTCAGGAGGAAAGAGGGTGTTTGTGGGTTTGGGTTTCTACCGACGGCCGAGTGAGGAAGAGGGGAGAGCAAGGAGAAGGGTGGGTGTTGAATTGAAATGAAATGAGGATAAGGGGTGTGGTGAGGGAGTGTTGTATGTTGAATTCCCATTGAAAGACTCGGCGTGGGATCTGCAGATAGCCACAGGGGGTTGTTGGGTTTCACACTGGGAAAGAGACAAGGTGTGCTACTGCTGTAGCAACGAGACAAAGGAGAAGGGGACCAATTTGCAGGCTGGCTGGGCAATCAGATAAGAAGAAGGGAAAGAGTTGCAATTTCTTTCTTTGATTTTCGATGGAAGAAATAAATAGACAATTGGTGTGGTTCCCAAAAGATGTTTCAAGTTACCCGGAAAACAAATCCCAAAATTCGATTTTTCGATCTTATCCAGACCCAATTCAAAACAATTTTCAAATTTCCAAATCCAAGTTTAATAATGAACTCCAAATTTTATTTTCAGTTTTTGCATAGGGGAGCGGGATAAAACATAATTTAAATTCTCAAACTAAATAACGTCGTAACTCGTTTTGAAGTATTTAGAATAAAATCAATAGCTTAAGGACATAAATCCCAAACCTCTCAAATCTTAGAAATCGGAATGATTATAAATCACTATTTTAATAATTTAATATTCTAAAATTTTCCGGTCTTTGCAATCGGCTCTTGTACGAGGTAAATCGGCTTGCGCCAACCGACTAGATCCAATGTGAACCTTGATTTTTCACCTATGATAAAGGGCGAAGGAATGGGATCGAACCCGGGATCTTCCATTAACCCACTTGTAAAGGCCTCGAGTTTTAAAATAATAATTTAATAATAAATAATATAAAATGAATTTAAGTCGAAAAAATTGGATATTTTGAAATAAAATAAACCTAAATTAAAATCCTTACAGCGAATTCGGACCCAATTTTAAATTTTTGAAGATTAATTCCGTCTTTTCATCTCGGTATTTGAAAATATCTTCGAATGTGGATATTCCCTGATTTTGAAACCATATTTTGATTGAATCGGATAAGATCGAGAGGACATATTTTAGGATTTTATTCCGGTTATTATTTGGGGACCTTGTACTCTTCATTTCTCCCTTTGTCTTGTTCCTCTCTCCCCCATTTGAAATTCGGTCAAAGCAAGATGAGCAGAGCCCTCCTCTCCTTTATAGTTGTCACTACGGGTGTGCATAACCGGGTACTCGATACGAACTGGTTAATCGTGTCGGGTACCCGAAATCATTTATGGGATGTTTGGCGAATCGTACACGAATCGGTTCAAGCCGGGTACCCGAACCATTTACACGAACCGATTTTGTTTCGGATACCGTGTTATCCGACACGAACCGTTTAGTATATTTGGAAGGAATGAGATTCGAACCCAACACTTCCATGTTTCTTTTGAAACTCTCCCCACACAGCCAACCAATTGAGCTATCATGACTTTGTGATCCTAATTAACTACATCTAATATATATATACACACACAACTCGCTATATATTTTTTAAAAAAAAATAAAAATAAACGGTTTGATGGTTCGTGTTGGGTATCCGGTAACAAGATTTGCCCGAACCATACACGAACCATTAATTTTCGTGTTTTCACGGTTCGTGTCATTATCGTGTCGTGTCCTTTTCGTGTCGTGTTTTTTCGTGTCGTAACGCCTCTGTTTCGTGTCGGGTCAGTCGTTTCGGTTTTTTTTTCACAACCTAGTTGTCACTCTTTCCCACGTTAGCTAAACATCTCACAAACACCTGCAGTCTCACCTTCTTTGACCTCAGAAACCATTCCCCTTTTTTTTAATTGAATCAGACACCCAACATCTCCAATATCACTCAATTTAAGCTTTGATCTTATCCTTACATTAAACCCACCCCCACTCTCAAGCACCAAGCTCTCTCCTTCTCTTTTCAACCCATTACAATCTCCCTCTGCTCTCACTCCCTTTCCGCCTCCTTCTTCCCATGTAAAACAAACAAAAAAAAAAATATATCCCACGCCACTCCCCTTCCTTCATTTCAACACCAAGAGCTACCCCTCCTCCTAGCTCCGGCCCGACGACCCCCGGACACCACCAACGACCAGTCGACCATAAGCCACCAACACCCCCATCCTCCTCTGCTCGAAAGCTCTCTCCTGAGCACCCTCTCGTCGGACATCAGCAACCACCGTCTCCGGCGCCTGACGTAGACAGCAGCAGCCACCAAGGCCGACTCCGCCGACCCTCCTTCTCGTCCCTGTTTTCCGATTCGCCGGCGGTAAGCTAATTTCTCCTTCTTTCCGGCCAAACACCACGAAAAACTTCACCTTTCTCACATTTCCTTCCGATCTAGGATAAGAAACGCAACCCTGAGCATCCGGCGAGCTCGATCGCGCACCAATCGAGCTCCGACATCCTTTTCCGGCGAGTTCGAAAAGCTCCGTGAGAACACCTCTCTCTCTCCTTCCTTCCTTTGTCCGGTTCCGTGTCCAGGAGGTTGGAAGGGTGGTCGGAGTGGGTTTCGTCGCCGGCAGCTCCACCCCTCCCTCTTCCTTCCTCCATTTTTGTCGAATGCAATGCTAAGGTAGGAGGTGAACAGTGCCGGTTCACCTCTCTGTTCATTTCTTTCTTTCTGGGCAAGGAGGGAGAAGGATGGCGTGGGTCCCGCCTCCATATCAGCCGCCACATCAGCGGAGGGACCCACTCTTCCTTCTCAATTCGGTTTTACAGAGGAGGAAATAAATGGCCTTGTTGGGCCTAACTTTTATTGGGCCGGGAACCCTCCCTTCAAAAACAAATGCAATTTGGTCCAGATTATTGTTGTTCAGAGAAAATGAATTTGAGGCTTTGTCTCACAAATGAAACTCGGTTTTGGAGGATAGAAAAACAAATGGGTTTGGTTATGGGGTTTTCCAAAATAGGAGGATTGGTTTTGGTACTTGATAAAAAAAAGGGGGTATTATCGGATTTAAAACGAAAAAGGAAATTTACGAACATGTTCCAAGGTCGGAATTTCTATCTAGTAAACTCGGGTTTCTAAACAGTTTTCGGGACTAATTTGGGAATTATTTGATCGATGACTAACTAGCATGATGATATGATTGATTGACTAATATCATGATTGGTGTGGACTAATGACATGATCGATTGACTAATGACATGATGAAGTGTTAAACTTATGTATAGTTCACTTATGCTTTTAATACGTGATGATCTCGAGATATATGAATATATGAATGTGGCTTAATGGAACGATGAGAATGATGTGGACTTACGGAATGTGGCAATGAGATGAATGGTTGAACCTGATGGAGTGACGATTACGATATGGTTGTTATTCTTGTTGAATGATGTATGCTTTGAGTGCTTGAATGATTAGACGTAGACTTATATATGTGTTCTGATATGTATTTAGGTGATACTTGTGACTATGTTTTATGTGTGCTGGACCCTTTATTCTGTTGTTCTGCAAAGCCACGTAAGTCTCTTCGGAGCTTACTCAGCTTGAAATAGAGCTATTCCCTGCTTTAGGTGCATGATATACTAGGTGATTGCATTCATGATCAGCATGCCATGTAGTACCATGCTAGGTTGCATCGATCGTTGAGCATTCTATTTCTTTATGTGTATGTAAACAGAACGGCCGTTATCTGTGAAGTAACTAGAGTCATTGCTAGGGTTATAGGACGACCTAGTCTCATCGGGTCCCGTCCTGAGTCAATCGAGTCATGAACTTCCTTATATTATGAGATGCTTGCGGGCTTTATTGTGGAGCGGGTTAGGCATGCATGCCGCCCGATTATGATGGAATGTATTCACGAGCTGGCCAGTCTCCGCCCTATCGGAAGGGGGTGGAGGTAGGAGAGGGATATACCACTTGGTATTCTGTGCTAAGGCCTTATTATTATTATGCACTTGATCTTAGGAGCATGTTAGTGTGTTAATATTCCGCCATGCATCTAGAAGCATCTTTATTAGGTATAACGTATATGTGTGCTTAGGGTTGGGATGCAGAGCTAAAGTGGGCATCGATCTGATCCCGCCCCATATCAATTTTTTTAGGTATCCGTTATGCTTACTACTATTGATGTTGATTTGAGTCCATGACCGCTGGGTCTAACATGGCGGAAAGAGAGAGTTGAGATTCCAACTTCACCAATTTAATTACGGCTCGAATTTGAATGGTTGATCATATTTTGACCAGGCTCTGCCGTGGTACCCCTTTGTATTATGCTTTACTTCCTCTATTTGTGTGACCATTGGTTTTCCACGCTTAGACTTATGACAGGTACAGGGGACTTCCCCGGGGATTCCAACGATCCCTTCGAATTTTGGGTATAAATTCCCACTTGAAAACGTTAGAGTAGAATTTCAAACCTTCAACCTGTACTCGGGGCGCAAGATCCTAACGAGGGGTTTTCATCACTCGAAACGTAACCCGGGAATCATAATTCCGGGCCGTTACACCACTCTCACTCTTTGATCTATTGGTTTTGCTGATAAATTGATCAAATGCTTGTTATACTTCTTTTTCTTTTTTTTTTTGCATATGCAAATTAGTTCAAGATATTTTTCAAGAGATAGTGAAAGAAACATGTACTATATATCATGACATAATTATCATTAATATTGCATGTCTTAATATGAAGAAGCATACAATGTTGCAGGCCCGTGCCTAAGCATGTTCAAGTGGATCGACGGAACAGGGCCCCCAAAATTTTAGGGCCCAATATTAAACGAAACCATAACATTGAATTATATGTATTGTCTTTCTAAAAATGAACTAGGAAACGGAGGTAGCTCAGTGGTTCATGTCACTTGGTGTAAAAGCACGTGTTTCACTCAACGCGTCCGCGTTCGATTCCCAACCGAGTGTTCATTTTTTCCTTTTTCCTAATTTAATGTACAGTACGTCATTTCCTTTCTTTCTCTTTCTAATTTTTCTTTTTCCTAGTTTAATGTACAATACGTCATTTTCTTTTTTTTTCCTAATTTACTACGGAGTATATTGTACGGTATAAATGTGTGAGGCGAGACCTTTCATCTTTATTTCTTTTTTTATATTTGTTGAGTGTTTTTTCAAGAGCAACCTATATGTATTTTATACTAATACTTGTTACATTTAATGAAATTAATTAAAAATTTTAAAATGTAAAAACAAAATGAATAAAAATTTGAACATGTGTTTTTAAGAACCACCCAAATCCTTTTTAAGTAAAAAAGCGTTTAAAAATATCGGTAAGGTTCCCATGTCTCGAATTATTTCTTAATAAAAACAAAATGTTTAAAAACAGATAAAGACTATATTTTTTCAAACTTAATCGAAAATTTGATAAATATAGTAATATCTATATCTATATCTATATCTATATATTAATTAAAAGCAAAGCATTTGTGCCACGTGTCGCTTCCTCACACGAAGTTATTTAAGGCAATTCATTTTTATTTAGCAATCTATATATTAATTAAAAGCAAAGCATTTGTGCCACGTGTCGCTTCCTCACACGAAGTTATTTAAGGCAATTCATTTTTATTTAGCAATTGTGATTAATTCAAAACTTTTTAAAAAAAAAGTAATGTTAATATTAACTATACAATATTATTTTATTCTATATTAATTACACATTATTATTTCCATCTATTTTTTAAACAATCTATATCTAATATCTAATATAATACTAAAACACATGTTGAACATGCCACGTATCACCCAACCCTTAAATTTCGGCTTAGGTGGAAGATTTTCATCAATCATGACCCCACCTTCTTATTTAATTGAATTTTACTAATTAAACTATTTAATCATTCAGCAAAAATATTTTATTATAAATGGAAAAATATTAGTGGATAAGTCCGATCTATTATAACTTATGTATTCATGTGAATTTTTATTTAGTTTCTTAATTAGCCATGATTTTTACCCAGAAAATGTACTTAATTATAAGATTTGGTTTGGTAAGATTTCAAATCTTACAAAAATTTTAAAAAATAAAAATACAAAGTTGTTGGAATGGTAAATGGTAAAGAATTTTAAAATCCAAACTTATATATATGACTTATGACTTTCATGGCAAAATGCTTATTAAGGATAAACACCGCGATTAATTTTAAATTGTGTGGTAGATACTCCGTATTTGTATTTATTTTTGGTAGAATACTCTGTATTTGATACATTATGCAATTATAGGTTTCGAGATATTTTGAGTCAATGCTAACAACTACGCTATACATTTTGTTTACTTAATCACATAATAGTTTATTTTAACCTTAATTTTATACTACGTCACATTTTTAAAAATTTTAACTCAATAATTTTTTAACGTATTACAAAGTCCATATCGATCTTCAACTGATTAGATATTTAACTAATTTTCAAAATACTGCCGAATAATATTTTATTGTTTGAATTGGGAGTGTTTTGAAAATTATTTAAATCAATAAATAAATTATTTATTTATATATTGTTAAAATAAATTACGTACTTATCTCATTTTGATAGCTTTTTATTAATTTCTATTTAATCTTTTATTAAAAATAGTTGATTTAGTTACAGTTATTTACTACTAAAATTAAGATGCTTTGATTTTTTTTATAGATTCTCTACTTTAAATAAATGTTTCACCTTAATTTTTTTATTAAATTAAAGTAATTGCATCTTATGTATTTTTAAATTAATAAATCTAATTTATTTATTTATAATATTTTTATAATAATTTATTTATAAGCTAAATACCAAGTCAATCTAATTAATTTATTTATTAAATTAATAAATCTAATTAATTTATTTATAATATTTTTAGAATAATTTATTTATAAGCTAACTACCATGCACTGACACACACGTAATTTGGAAAATATTGAGTAAATTGTTTAGAATTTCTTTATAAAATCTATTAATTTTCCTTAAAAATTACTTTAAGTTGTTTTTAATTAAGTAAGGATCTGTTTAAACTTTATCTGAATTTAATGACTTGATATAAATTTTCGTTTCTTTTTGTCATCAAATCTTAACAAAATAGAAAATCTTTTAATTTTTATTACATTTATTTTATATTTGATTTTATTAGAGTTTTTAGCTCCTTAAAAAACGTGCTAAAAAGTAAAACGACCGATATTTTGAGACAAAGGTAGTACAAAGTTTTCCTCCCCTGGTCATTTCAAATCGCAAACCCGACTCTACTTGGAAGGTGAGACATGAACGTTTTGCCACATATATTATATATTGATAAACTATAAGCATTATATTTTTTTATCCAAATCTATATTATTTTGCTATATCAATTTTCATATTATTATAATAGTATAATATATCTATAATGTAAATAAATTATGGTAATATATTCTATAAAATATAATATATTTTATAAACCTCGTGTGTTACGCACGTGTACTACGCTAGTATTAATTAAAAGCAAAGCATTTGTGCCACGTGTTGCATCCTCACGCGAAGTTATTTAAGGCAATTCCTTTTTATTTAGCAATTGGGATTAATTCAAAACTTTTTTTAAAAAAAAATAATGTTAATATTAACTATACAATATTATTTTATTCCATATTAATTACACATTATTATTTCCATCTATTTTTGAAACAATATAATGAATTCAAAAGCATTTTTTTATATAAAAAATGTATAGTTCCAAATATATGATTTTTCTATTTTAGATAATTCCTTTTTATTTAATCAATGGGATTAATTCAAAACTTTTAAAAAAAATAAAGTTAATATTAATATACACTATTTTCATTCTATATTAATCACACAATATCATTTCTATCTTTTTTTTTAAACAATTGGATGAATTCAAAAGCATTTATTTTTATAAAAAAATATATAGTTCCAAATATATGATTTTTTGGACTAGCCAATCTATATATATTGAAAACTATTGTTGTTCGTATAATAAACTTAAATTTTAGATTTTCACTCAACCAACCTAATATAAACTATATAAAACCTTAAATGATAAAAAATTTAAACAATTTTTTTAATGATTTCCTCCCAATCTATATATATAATGAGAAATATGGTTGCTTAGATGTCATAATCACCTTAATCTTAAGATTTCCTCCCAATCAACTTAACCTAGGAAAAAAATCCAACTAATGACATTTGTACAAGTTCTTTAATTAATCTAGCGATATCTAACTAATAAACCATAAATTTTTTTTTATTAGGTGTTATAACCACTTTTATTTTGGGATCGATTTCACCCAATCAATCTATTCTACTTAAATCTTAAACTCATGTAAGTTTTACATATTTTTCATAAATATTATTATTATTTTTACTTACTTTATCAAATATATTTTTTCTATTTTATATTAATTTTTGGTAATAGTTTATTTAATTTTATAATATTGTAGTAATTTTCTATACTTACAATATTTTATATTTATTTTTAAAAAAAAATTACGCGTCATGGCGCGGGGACTAGACTAGTTATATATTAAATGAGAAGCAACTATGTGCCATTTGTCATCATTCTATGCCAAGCTATTTTAGGTTAGTCTATTTTCATAATAATCTATATAATTAAGGTAAATCAATTAGTCTATCAATTACTTGCCAATTGTTTTATATATTTTATTATCTATCCATATATATCTACCCGTTAAAATTTATTATTATATATACACATACAAAAAATTCAAAATAAGGTTATATCCATCAAAATATAAAGATCTTATTAAGAATTTGTTTGATCAAATGTAGGAATTCCAATTCACGGGAACTTAATTTCTGAGAAATACAATTTCCATAAATTCTACTTCCCGGGAAGTATAAAAATGTGTTTGTTTGCAAATAAATTCCCAAGAACTCAATTGCTGCATTTTGTTTGGTTGAACACAGATATTTGATAGCAATTGTTTTTAAATTACATTTATAACCTTTATATATAAATAAATTCATTTCATTATAGGGATAAATTAGATATTTTCTTTATAAAAAATCAAAAATAATAAAAGATTGGGGGAAGAAAAGGGGGAAAGTAGATCTTACCCACCCCTCATGGTAAGTTGTGTAATCCCCGGTAATTATATTAAAACTTATCTTAATTTATTATTACTTAGTGTAGACGTGCGGCTAGAGGTTTACTTGGTAGGATGGTGGGTTTTCATGTACCTCCTTGACTCCTAGTTACTAAAATATGCGATAATAAGGGTAAAAAGATAAAAATTAGGGGATTAATAATCAATTTAATAGAATTGATATGTATATAAGGGATGGGAGTTGACCTAATTAAGGGTTTGGTTTTATTTTCTTTGGGAAGTCATCCGTGGTTGAAGGTGGCGACTTTCATTATCGGTTCCGCCGGCATCGATTCCTCTATAATTGGTGGTAAGATTTGACCTTAATTAATCTATATCCATGAAGGTTTGATTAAACTGAAGAATTAGGTTAGTATTGGGCATCGTTTGAGAGGGATAATGGGGATGTTGAGTAGTCATATATATACATGAGTTTGGGGTCATAAACAATCGAGTTGAGGTTTCATCAATAGCGATTGTTAACGATATATTATCGCATGTCTAGGTCACTAATTGGCACTAGCATAGGAGGTCCCAGTCAAGGAGGTGCCGTTTGCAAGGTAAGTTCACGTATTGAACTTGCTTAGCTTAATTGTTGTTGAACTTTGGGTCCATTTTTGCCTGCAATCAATTCAAGGATATATAGCGGGTCGAGCCTACGGGCATCAGGTGGTAAGGGCGAGCCTGTGAGGCGTTGTTACTGGGTCGGGTCGAGCCTACGGGCGTCGTTTACCGGGTCGAGCCTGCGGGCGTTGCCGGGTCTAGCCTACGGGTGTTGGGGGTTTCATTCCCTTTTATGTTACTGTATTTCATTACATATATAGTATATATTTTCCTTTCTGTAATCATATGATGAATGGTGATGACTTGACTTGCTATCATCTTCCATTATTCTCACGCCATTAGCTTCTCAAGGAGGATATAGGCGGTAAACTAATTACTAGATGTTATATAGCGTTTTGGTGTGGGTCCTATTCCTGTGAATTCTAATTCCTACGTTTTTTAGTTTTCAAAATTTATACCAAACACATATATTGTAAACCAATTCCCGGGAATTTATACTTCCCGGGAAGTTAAAGTGTAACCAAACGAAGCCTAAATTATTCAAAGTAAGATATTTGTTTAATAATTATAGATTAAAATTTTCATTTAACATCTTTTTTTATTAAATACATGATTTTTTTATTACCTTCCTTTCTATATCTACCTAATTAACTTCTAATCTAATTAGTTTTTGAGAAAATAAAATAAGAATTAACGTGTTAAATAAAATAATATAAGTTGCGTCTTTCCTTTTGCTTTTCTTTTTGAATTAATAAGATTCATTCATCTATGCAAATTGAATTATATATAACCCATAATTTTACAGTCATGTGTCGTCTCTTTATGTAAAGATATTTTTGGTCATTTTTTCAATTCATTGTATACTCCATTTTCTAATCAGTGGTTCAATTCAAAATCTTGAATTAATATTAATGCTAATATATAATTTCGATGAAAAATATTTTTGATGGGTGATATCATCACATTATTATAATTTTTTCCTTAATATATTCTATATTTTATAACCAATGGGTTTAATTGAAAATATTGAATTAATATATAATATATACCTGTATGTAGCTCTTTATATACTATATTAAATTAAAAGCATGATAATAGCACATAGTATATATTTTCTCTTTCATCTATGTGATTTTAATAAAATTATCTTTAGTTAAATCTTTTAAATAAAATAACAATGATAGTAATTTTTTTTCTTTCCAATAAGATAATTTGAAAATATCTATATTTATATACTTCTTTAAATGAGAACCATTTTTAATGAGATATTATCATCACATTAATTATAGCTTTTTTCAATCAATCAAATTATATATTTTTAATCTTATACTAACTTTTATTAAAATTTTATTTAATTTTATAATATTGATTTTCCATATTATTATAATTTTTAAAAAAAAAACCGCGCAATGGCGCGGACACTGTACTAGTTTTAATTTAATAGATATAATAATAAATTTAGCAAATTAAAAGTATATATTTATTCATGGATACAATTTAGCACAGGACTCCTAAAATGATTGGCACGGTCATGCAATGTTGCCATCCTAGCTGCTATAGGAACTGGCATTATTCAGTACTTAAAACGTAGAAATATATAAATTAGGATCGATATATAGGACACACATGTGAACAATATCGATCTCTAATTAATGCTTAATTTGCAAGGAAGTCCTTGAACCAGAAGTAAGAATCCTTGGGGGTTCTCTTCAAATCATTGTCGAAATCCACAAAGTTGAGACCGAATCGAGGAGTATATCCAGAACCCCACTCGAAATCATCCATCCATGTCCATGCGTAGTATCCTCCCACGTTCACACCCTCCCTGATCATTCATCGTCATCAGTCAACTCAATTTATAATATATATATATATATATATATGGATCGATCAATTTGATCGATGAGGATATGAGATTTGAGAAGATTACTTTATAGCTTCAAGAACATAGTATAGATGTTCGCGGTGATATCGAATTCTGACGTTGTCTTTTAAAGCCATCGGATCTTCCGCTAATGATCCCTTGTTTTCATCGGCCATCCCTGCACCATCAAATATCACTCAATTTCATTAACATTTCATATCAAATTATCAATATATATATAATCAAGGGAGTTTAATTATATATGTAATTTTCCCTTAATTTAGTATAATAGTCGGTAGTAATTAAGTAGCAAAAGGTTTACGTACCATTCTCAGTGATCATGACAAATGGATTGTTGTACCTTTCCTTTACGTATCGCAACAGAGTTAGGATGCCCTCTGGATATATATGCAACCAGCTCATAAATGTCTGTACGTACAAAACTATACAAATTCAATCATCCCATGCACGCCAACTTTCATATAAAATGATCGGTCGGCTTTTATATATATGGATTAAAGGGATTTAATTTAAATTAACTTTTATTGGGTTACTCCATGTTTTTTTATTGGGTTTTGTGATTATATGCCGTCTGTACCGTAGCATTGGAAAAACACAGCGGTCACGTGATGTATTTTAATGAAAATCAATATAAGCCATTAGATCTTAATCTAAGGGTTGTAAAGGCCACTTCTTATTTCTCATTAAAACATCTATTTCTCACTTGATATATCATATATATATATATATATATATATATATATATATATATATATATATATATATATATAAAAGAATTTTCTAGTGAGGACACCCCTTACCATAAAACGGGATGATAAATATAGGTTTTTGGATTACAAAAATAGGCGGGCTAGATTAACTATAAAAAAAACACGTTCAAGTGTGTAACCACCTTTATTATTCATATTTAAGATAAAATATGAATATTTGCCTTAGTACAGTGTGTAATCAACAACGTACTATTAAAATTCATATTTATTGATATGATTATTCATATCTAAATTATTAAATATTTAATCATTCATATTTAAACTGGCAAGTATTCACTATGGATTATTCATTTTTAATGATCTGTTTATTCAATTATTCATATTTAAATTGGTAAGTATTCACATTTAAATGATTATATATGAATACTTAATATCTAGATTTGAATAAACAGATCATTAAAAATGAATAATCCATAGTTAATCTAAAACTATCCAGTGTGCCAAGGTGGTAAGCAAAATTCATAAGCAAACTAATTGTGATTCACATAACCCCTTTACTAGTTTAATGTTTTCACAGCAGTGGAGAGAACACGTGCCGAATAAAAAAAAATCATTTGAAAGCAGTTTGATTTCTATCTAGCAGTGATCTTTTAAAATTACAAATTCATCCTTCTTCTTATTAAAGTAAAAGAAAAAATGAAATAATCTTATTCGTCAATTACTTTTGATCTAACAGTCCAGAATAGTCCCCACGTTTCATGGGAAGGGTGTCCACTGAAAATATTAACAAGTAAAGGTTGAAGATTAATTTACCGGGTCGCCGATAGGAACCCCATCTTTTATCGCTATACACCAATATGCAAAAAACATATGCACATAATTAAATTAATATATATCCATCTCATTAGATCATTCTATAGGCAAAGAACAAATTCAACCATATATATATATATATATATATATAATGAGGTTTAGATATAAGATACCTGATAATGTTGCTCGGGAATCAGTTGTGTAACTGACATTCACTGGATCAACTGAAAAAGATGATGCGGCTGCATAATCAGTTGAGTAGTAATTCAACCCTATAAAGTCGAACGATTGTTTCAACATCTCCGACTCTTTTTCTGTGAATTTTGGCAGTCGACTTCCCAACCGCTCCCTCATCGTCTGTGGATACTCGCCGTAAACAACCGGATGCAAAAACCTGCACAATACATATACAATCATACATATGCACACACCCGGAACAAAAAGTTTTTTTTTTTTTACCTTCATTACTACCGTAGTACTTTTGCGTTACA
The DNA here is from genome assembly GCA_037127255.1 of Persicaria tinctoria. NCBI lineage: Eukaryota > Viridiplantae > Streptophyta > Magnoliopsida > Caryophyllales > Polygonaceae > Persicaria > Persicaria tinctoria. The sequence continues at coordinate 21,236,377 of JBANSL010000019.1, read as the reverse complement.
GTTAAAAAGCTAGTCACTATAGCTATTTGAGAAAATTAAACTACGCAGGTACGTACCATCCAATGTTGAAATCGATGGCTCGTGACGCTGCCAAGAGGTTGGCAACGTTGTCGTTTAACGGTATGGCCATCTGTGTCGCGGTTGTTATTCCGATTATACCCTTTTGATCATCCTAGGATCAGCCAAACATAGTTACACTTACAGGCATTTTATTTATATATATTGATCAATATATATGTAAAGCATTTACTGAGTATCACTACAGGAAATACTGGTATTTGTCGACGGGTTGGTGGCGACGTATTGTAATACCGTCGAAAATTTTCGACGTTCTGAGATGTTGAAATTTTTCGACAGCTGGAGGCGTCAAAAATGACACAAATCTCGACGCCGTAAAGCGTCGAGAATGGCTTAACTAAAAAATTAAAACAAATGAAGAGGAGACGGCAATCTTCACTCTTCACCCCCGTGTTCCTCTCTGCGCGCTTCACACTTCGAAAACCCTAATCGCGTCCATCGGAGATGGCCACCCAGCGCCCACCGGAGACGGCCTCCCACCGCCCACCGTAGACGGCCACCTGAAGTCTGAGCAGGTTTGTCTCTCCCTTTTTGTTCGTCTCTCCCTTCGGCTTCCCTCTCTGTTCGAGATCGATTGAGGTTCGTCTCTCCGGACTAGAACCGAATCAGGAAATCAGGAGGTGAGTAGGTATCCGTCTTCCCTCTTTGTTCGAGATCCACATCCGAGATATTGGAGGCAATTCGAGATCAGAAGGTTTAAAATCACAAGGAGGCGATTAGAGAAACGACTCAAATCAAGGATTTGGAGGCGAATAGATTTCTCAAATCAGGAGATTGGAGGCAATTTCAGATCCACATTCATCTTCTCTCTGTTCGTCTCATAGGTATGTTCCTCTCTCCCTCCATCCTGACTGAACGCGATTTGTCTTTGTAAATTTTGACCTAATAGCGATTTCTCTCCGTAAATCAGCTAGCACCTTTGTTGAGATATTATAGTTGTTTGATCAAGTTCTCCTTCTCCAGTTGAGATATTCTTGCTAACTAGGAGGCTCAATGCTTTATTTATGCTCTTCTAATTGCTGATTTTATCCCTGACTCCAAAAGTAAAATTCAAAAGCTGAAATTGGAACTGGATAATAGTTGGGAAGGAATGTTATTGCTTCTACACTGCTTGGATTGAGTATTTTTAGTTTCTTACCTGTTCCCATCTTTTTTTTGTTTTCTAGTCATTGATTCTCTGAATCAACTTTATCAATTATCAATCACGTTTTCTAGTCATTGAGTAATAAGTATCTATCTTGATGAAACTGAAAATAGGCCATTCTTATTTTTTCTATATAATCACAGCTTGTGGTTGGTTGCTGTTTACTATGAATTTTGTTGTGAAATGGGTGTGAATTATGAATGTGTGAACTGTAGACAGGTTGTGCTTGTAAATAGATGAGTTTTTCCATATTTTTCTCATATTTTTTTACTGTTGCATTGCAGATGGTTGAATTGTATGTTCTTGGAGTGTTATGTACTGTTGAGTGGGTATCTTGGTGAAACTTCTTTTTCTGTTGCAGGTGGTGAATCAGCACTCCACTGTAGGTTCAATGTTTCCAATTTGATCTTTTTTTGTAACTCAGCCTCTTGAGCCTCTGATTCACTCTTGACACGTTCAAGCCCTGCAATTGTAAGTGATTTTCTGAGATCGTTCATTTCCTTCAACTACTCAATTCCTTTTACTTCCCAAGAAATCTCTAAATTGGCAGCAACCAGGTACTGCATTGGAGCATGGGGGGACTATTTGGATTACATAAGACAAAACATTCAATGATTTTGGAAGCATTTGTTATTTCTTGTGCCATATTTTTAAACTCCACTTATCTAAATGCCTCATTAAATTTTTTAATCTCGCTCCGAGCAAGGTTTGTAGAGTTGAGATGTATGCACCATTTCCCCAACTACATTGATAGTGTGTTTTCGAATGACCCAGTATTGATCACTAGGTAAAAGCAGGCCATGAACACCCAAAATTAGAAGAACACATAATTATGAGTTGAACTAGAATAACATTTAGAGGAGTGTTACTATTTACTTTAATTTGCCAAGCAGATAACTACGAGTTGAACTAGAATCCACTACCATGGTCCCTCGTAAATTGACAGCATCAATCACACATTTGATGTATAAAGCTTTGCATGAATATATAGTGTGTGTATAGTCATAGTTACTTTGTTGACAATATATAGTGTGTGTATAGTCACAGTTATTAAACGAATCAGTGAGAATTTGATGTTTCCTTTGGAAAAAATAAAACTTTTTTGAAGTAATAAACCATACCCAAGAATAATGCAGCTGTCAGTGAAGAAGAACAATGAGAGATTAACCAAGGTGCAGCTTATCTAAGATAAAATTGTTGAATTTGTACAGGATAGGCAGCCATTGACACAAAAGAGGAATAGAAGTATAGAACAGTGAGAGAGAAATACAAATCCCTGTACAATAGAGGGTGGAATGTGGAGAAGGCTAAACAGTACATAGATCTTTAGAGTCAGAGCATGTGTTCATCATGAGAGTAAAATGATCAACCAAGAGAGGATCAATTGATAGGAGAGAGAAATTTTAGAACCGACAAATAATCATAGTGTTTGGAATTCCATTTTCTGTCCTTTTCTCATGTGCTGAACATTATAGTTTAGTCTACTTGAGCATTATTGTTCCATTTGATCCCCAAGGTCAGACATAAGTGAGACAACGTATATCTCTAGCAAGCTTGACATCTTCAATCTTCTTGCTTTGCCGAAGATAAGTAGTAGAATATCTTATAATGATGAAGCAATCACATATATATCATCGAGCTTAGTAAACTAAGGAGTATCTGTAGTACTCAGCCTCCTGCTGCGTTGTTCCTCTTGCTTTATGCTTCTGGTTTCCAGTTTTTGGTTTAATTTCATGTGTATATGAATCTAACTGTTGCTGTTGTTGTAATGCGTGAGTGATTGTTTCATGTACTCAAGCATTGCTTATACTATTAAGTTTTCATATAATTTTAGGTGAAAGCAAATGAACAAGTTCAAGAACATCTTAAAAAATCGGGCTCGTCAAAAGCTAAAGTGGAAATTGAAAATGCCGTGTTTGAGAGGCTTATGTATGAAGATGGAAAACCTAAGAGGCCAGTCAAATTTGGGTTAGGAGTGAAAGAAAGTGACGTTTTTGGGGCGTCCTTTTTCTTGAGACAAACAAGAGGTGGTGGTGCGAGCATGAACAATTCTATGGAAGTAGAGCATTTGAAATCAAAATTAACAAAGATGGAGGTGGAGAATGAAGCTGTTATAACAAGCCTGAAAATGGAAAATCAAGAGCTTCGAGCAAAGGTAGATCAATCTAACCAAATGATGCTACAAGCTCTAGATGCAATTCATACTGGTAGAGTTAAAGAGTTTATGGAGGTTGCTACATTGGACGTGGCTGATTCTCAGGTTCTATTTATTTTCATAATGATTTGTTTTATATTTCCTAATCCAATTTCGGTTCCTCCCATTTTTAACCTCTTTTTTTTTTTTTTTGTATTAAGGTCGCTTATACTAGTGGTGATTCGGAGGAAAGCATGGATCAAGTGTGACTAATATCCCTTGAAGAGGTATAAATTGTAATCTTAAAGCTTATAAAGTACTGTCATGATGGAGTAATAAGTGAGCAATATCATACTAGTATCTCAATCTTCCATTACATGTGTAATTTCATTGTGAAATCTTAATGTTTTACAGGCCAAATTAAGTATCTCACTCAAGCCAGTTCTCTTTTTCTGAGGTGAGTTTCTCTTTTTCTGTATGATCTTAATCCTTTAACATTGTCCACTGGCTCAGTTTTGTTAAGAATCAAGAAATGAAAATAAAAGGATCACATATTATTCGAATGAAAGAGGGGAATTATGGGATTATGTTAAGAACCAAGAAACCAGCCACCCTGTTCATTGGTCACTGGTCCACCGTCTTGTGCTCAGAATGAACAAAAATTTTGGATCTCTTTCATATTTCCCTTTTTCAGGTTCCTTGTTTTCTGAGGTTTGGGTGATAAATATTTTATCATGGACATCATTAAATGCAAAATGCATGTGCCTTGTTAAAAAAATTCACACCCTTTTTTAATTGGATCTGTAGCTTTGTGGGAGAGTAAGAGTATAATACTTGGGTGGTCTGTTGATTTTGGATCTCTTTCATATTTCCCTTTTTCATGTGCCTTATGAAAAAAATTCAGGTTCCTTCATAAATGACTAAAAGTATCCCATGGCCTTTTTATTCAAATTCAAAGTATAATACTTGGGTGGTCTGTTAATTCAAACTTCTTTTTTGCTATGTTCTAGACCTCCTTTGTGAGATGCCCATGTTTTTCATATGGCCATGCTTTCCTACATGTAAAATATCAATGTGTCTCAAATTCTTTGAAATTGATTTATGAAAATAAGTTCTTGTTCTTTGCAATCAGTAAACTCATGTGGATCTGACCCTTGGCTGATTGGTGTCTCTTTCAGGTCGAAATAGGGTTCCCGTTCTTTGCAATCGCCAGGATGAGCTTAAGTACTCTTTTTTGTTGCTAATACTAAATAGAGGAAAGATCCCTAAAATGGAGGATAGAGCAGATCATCTAGCTACTCAAATTATCTTTCATATGGGAAACAAACTGAAACTGCAGCTCAACTACTTTTTGTACGTTGTTGATCCAAATAGTTTTAAGTTGTGATACTTATGCATGATTAATATATTGTGGAAACCAAGTTTCTAATTGTTAACTTCTTAGAATTTGTTGGACAGTGTTTCAATGAAAGATAATCCTTTTGTCCAAGTCTTTGGTTATTTTTTCTATGGAGCAGTGACATATATACATATATGCCAACAGAGGAGAAAGAAAAATAATAAAAATAAAATAAAAAAATATATATGTGTGCCAATTTCGACACCCTATGGTGTCGAAAAGTGCTGACAGTAAAATAGTAGTAAGCCATTTTCGACACCCTAAGGTGTCAAGATTGGTTGGGAGGTAAATATTAAATGAGCCATTTTCGACGCTCTAGGGTGTCGAAAATGGCATGCCAATCTCGAAGCTTTTAAGCGTCGAAATGGGTTCCGACACAAACTCACGTCGAAACTGACTGCTGACCATTCGTGACGCAAAAATTACCGACGCTTTCTTAAAGCGTCGAAATTGATTTTTCCGACTCTTTATGGCGTCGAGAATGGCCATTAAAAGCGTCGAAAATGGCCCGCTTTTTCTGTAGTGTATATTTTAGCTAACTCATGTGTAGCTAGCTTAGTTGCATTGAATTTTCTTACATAGCCACGTATAAAATTTGATTTAAAAAAAAAAACATAACTAATGAACTAAATTAATTAACAAATAAAAAAAATGCTGGTATATATATATATATGAACTATGAAGCATATATATATACACATACATATACCTTATACTTTTGTTTGTATAGTTGAAAAGCTGCAGCATGACATAGGAGGAGGTGGTGACCAACTATATAAGGCTCGGTGCCGGAGTTTCCAGCCGGGCAGTTCCCTTCGAAGTGAGAACATCGTCCGGGTGCATGTGCCCCAAATACGTACCCTTGTTGGGTCATTATATTGGGTTCATTCAGTGTCGCCCAATGCTTAACCCTATCCCCGAACTCCTTAAAAACTAGGTTTGCATATTCCAGAAAGTCATCCCTATTAATCGAATTAAACAAATAATTAATTTAAGTTATATACTACATATGATCGAGTTCAGTACTCTGTACTCGTCGTACGTACTCTCTCTAACTAACTAACTAACTAGATATAGATATAGATATAAATATACTTACACGATTTTGGGGCTCAAGAACCCTCCATATTCGTCTTGAAGTGCTTGTGGAAGGTCCCAATGGTAGATAGTGACAAGTGGCTTGATTCCTAAATCACAAAAACGCCCAACAAATATATCATTTTTAAAAACTTGTATTTTTAATTATATAAAAAAAAGCATTAAACCGTATATATGATATTTCATATTCTGAATTCACACACACACACACATAGATAGATAGATAGATAGATAGATAGATAGAGAGAGAGAGTATGTTAGATAGATAGATATGTACCATTGGCTAGCAGTTCGTCAATGAGATTATTGTAGAACTTGATCCCAAGCTTGTTGATTCCTCCACTGATTTTCCCATCTGTTCATAATCCATTTCCAACCTTTTTAAATTAATTAGGGATAATATATAGAGATATTTTGAGAAATTTTGGTATTTTATACCCTTTTACACATTTAATTAGTTAATTAACCACTTTCAATTGTATTTTAGCAGTGATTCCACTACTTGATTTACCATTTTAGCTTTAGTCAGCACTCTAGATTATTTGATTAGAAATTTTAAATTAAGTTGAACGTCCCCTCTTTTCTTGTTCCTTTTTTTTTCTCATTGCTGTGTTGGATTTTCTCCTAATTCTTAGTCACAAATCTTTAGGAGTTTTGGTGCTCAGCTGTTGGCAGGGGCACAAGCAGGAGTTGTGATTGATAACAACAAGGTATTTTGATATATAACTGACTCGAATGAACTCAAATAGGTGTTTTGCCTGCAGAGCCTTCTGATGACGATTTTAGTAGTGGGTTGACGAGTGGTATTATATACTGTGCACTGTCCTCAACAAGATTCAAGCCGGAGCAATATCGAAGGTATGGTTTCTGTTTTTAAGCATATATAATTTTTAGCTAAGAAAATGGCCATCTTATTGTCTTTTGGGAAATGTTTATGAATGCATTGTGCTTCTGTCTTCTAGGTTGTGGAAGTTTCAAATGATTCTGTTATAATTCATGATGGAGCATCTTAAATGGCGTAACAATATACTGTATTGGAGCAAAATATTGACTAAAGTTAGTAAGTTCCTCTTAGAGGTCAAAATTGTTGTCTAGATTCATGTTCAAGAAGTTGAGATATTGACATTCGCATAACTCATACGTATCAAGACTAAATTGGCATCAAAATCCAGAGTTGTAGATTTGTAATGAGATTAGGGATCTTATATAATGGACAATTTTTCAGATGAACTTCATTGGGTATAGGCGTCATCAAGTTCTTTGGTGCAAGATAACGACCCATGTTTACTTGTTGGTATGGTGTGTGATTTGCTTCGTAAGTTGTGTAACTTTTGTCAGCAGTGAAAATCAAGATTTGTCGTTTTATTGCTTTCCAGTTTACAATAAGTTCTGTTCTTTCGTATTCGTTTCAACTTGAGTTTGTTAAAAGTATTAGTTGTGTAACTAATACTTTTTTGTGGGAATTAATAATTACAACATCAACTATTTTTTTGTGGGAATTTTGCAACAAACTAAATTCCATATTTTAGGCATGTACAAATTATTAGAATTGAACCAAAAACCTAAATTTAGTGCAAATCCCACTAGTACAATCATTAAAGTATCATCAACCAATATTTGAAGTAGCTGACATTAATGAAGTGCAATCACAAACGTGTCATCAGTGAATAAAATAGAATCGATGAAAATATATCAATATACAGTTGATTAAATTAAAAAAAAAGTGGCATTAGTGTCATCAGTGAATAAAAGTAGAATCGATGAAAATATATCGATATACAATTGATTAAATTAAAAAAAAAAGTGGCATTAGTGAATAAAAGTAGAATCGAGGAGACTATATCGATACACAATTGATTAAATTAAAAAAATGGCATCAAAAGATTTGATTAAAAAAGTGACATCAAAACGCTACTTTGAAAAAGTTGCATCACATTAAAGAAAAAAATGTTATCAAAACACTACTTTGAAAAATTATGGCATCACGGTTAAAAAATCTCATCAAAAAAATTGACATAAAAATGGCATCAATGGTCAATGTGACATCTCAGTAAACAAAAAATATCATCAAGGTTTAAAAAAAGTGGCATTAAAAAAGTGTCATCAAGCCATTTCATTAGAAAAGTGGCATCAAAGTGAAAATAAAATGTAATAAAAAAAATGGCATCAAAACGGTAAAAAAATTGGCATCACAAAAAATGTCATCAAAAAAAATCTAAATGAGTTGGTCAACGTTGACAGATCGACGGTCAAACAGTTAACCATTGACCATTACTACCCTATTTGGATGTGGTCTATCTCACATAATTTAACTTTTAAGATGGTTAGTTACCTAATTAGATTTTCATAAGTTACTATTTATCTAAATCCCCCTAATATATAGTTTAACATTACTAAACAATTAAGGAAATCTTTTGATGTATCAATTTTAATTTTAGTTTTTAACTCCTTAAATTATGTACGCCGAAGTCAAATGTCTTATATTTAGAATCGGATGGAGTAAATAATAGGAGACGGATGAAATATATATTAAGGATAAACTTACTAGGTAATATTCTTGACCATGAAATGGAGAACCTGAATGACTCCAAACCCATTTCCTTCATCGACTTTATATCTTCCTAAAACATAATATAACCAACACGAAAAATCATTTTTATATTATATTATATTATATTATATTATATATATATCAATAAGTCACATCAAATTAAAATTTTGGAGATAGTGTATGAATAAAGTCACGTCACGTTTCGACTAATTATAATCACAAATGATCGAATTGGGTCGATCTAGATTTTATATATTTGGCCCCAAATGTAGAAAAAAGGTTAAATATATTCAATTTGAAGCACATATGTTAAACATGGTAAGTAGTTAGAATTAGTAATTAAACAATTAAGTCAATTGGGTGATTTGGTTGGAAACGTTACGTACCTTGTATCGGTGATAAAAGTCTTGAGCAACATCTCCATTCGACTGATCTGCGATCTTTTCTGTAAACATCCAACTTTAATTCAATCAGACCTCGTTTGGTTTAACGTGAAAAATAGACTTTTTAGGAAGTAACTTTCCGGGATATGTAATTCTCATGGATTCTACTTTATGGAAAATGAAAAAATATGTTTGGTTGGAAATAAGTTCCCATAAATTCAATTCCTATGTTTTGTTTGGTTAAACATTAAATTTTCATAGTAATTTATTTCAAATTACTCTTATAACCTTTTACTTTTTGTTTAAAATTAAAATCAATATGGGTAAATTGAAGATTTTGTTTATAAAAAATAAATTTTATAGGAGATTTGGAAAAAAAGAATAGGAATATATCAAACACATGTATTGACTCCTACTTTCTGGGATTTTGAACTTCCTTAGAAGTAGAGAGCTAACCAAACGAACCCGACAGATAAAAGTTAAATGAGGAATATATATATATATACCAGGGTGTTCCTTAGTGAAGACATCCCAGACGCTAAGTCCTCGCCCATCTATATGTGCTGCTCCTTCATACTGCAATCACATTTATGAAAACAGATTAACCAGGTTGAGAAATAACATAAAAAAATTAATTTTCAAAATTAAACTTAAATCTTAGATTAATGAGAAAATTTGTCCAACGGGCCTTTTTTTTGGGCCTTATTGAGGGAGTGTCTCCCAAGTTCGGCAAATTAGGTTTTTGTCCACCTCTAATTTTTTGGATAAAATTGCCCCTGAAATCTTAACTAAATCTGAGAGATTTCTAGGGTTTCAGCAACGCTTCTCTTTCCATCGGCCCTCTGTGAAACTTGCAGATCTGAGAAACTTGCAGATCCCCTATCCCCCTTCTCTTTCCATCGGCCCTCTCCCTCCACTGGATCTAGATCGGCCCTCTCCCTTTCTCTTTCGATCATCCCTCTGTGAATCGATCGATCGATCGCTTGGTTGCTGTAGAGTGCAACGATCTCCCTCGATCTCCATTGGTGATGTCGGTCGCCGCTCCCTCTGTGAATCGATCGATTGATCGCTTTACCGCTATCTCTCTCCTCGCCGTCGCCGGTTGTTGCGATCGGTCCAGATCTGGCTGGATCTTCAACAACGGCCTCGTTCCAGGGATCAGCTTCAAAACGACGTCCTTCTCTACACTATCTGCGGCGCTCCGACGTATGTGGCTCCGGAGGTTATCTAGCGGCGGGGCTACGACGACGCTAAGGCTGATATCCAGAGGTGGGAGGAGGCGCAGCTTCGACTGAAATCTTCAAGCCCCCTGACAAGTAAGTCGTTCCCCCCCTTTCTTGCTCACAATTTGATCTACTTTTCCGCGCTTCTGGTGAGATTTCCATCTTTATAATTTGATTTACAGTGTTCCTCACAGTCGAATGTGGTTGGATTTTGGATAACATCCGTGTTTTATTACCGTGTCTGTATAATGATAATTGGGAAATTGGTAATGTGAGCTGCATCTGACAAGAGATATTCAAAGTAACACTTTGACTTTTATCTTCCGTCCTGATGTGCTTTTAAATTCATAGCAATGACATATAGATTGAGGCATCTCAGCAATTTCAGCAATTTGACCTTTATCTTCCGTTCTGATGTCCTGACGTGCTTTGTTGAAAGTTTAAATATTGGTAATTTCAGCAATTTTTTTGTCTTGCTGAAACTTTTTCTTGTGCTGAAATGTTGAAATTAATTCTTATAAAATTGTATGAGCTGCAATATATTACAGACAAACATATATTTCAACATTTCAGCATTTTTTTTTTGATCTGAAATGCTGAAATTAATTCATTGTTGGGGTCAAAGTCGGATATCAAATGTTGTTTATGCAATTTCAGCATTTTTTTTTGCCTTGCTGAAACTTTTAGATAGCTTATTTTTACTCTTTTGGTGAGAACTCTTAGTTTGGTCCTTCTTTTTGCTGAAATTGTTGTTGCTGAACTTGCTTTAAAACTAGAATTAGCTGAAATTGTTGTTGTTGAACTTGCTATAAATCTCCTTTAAAAGCCTCTTAGCTCAATAGTAGAGCGATGTGCTATGCGCAAATACGTGGGTTCGAATCCCGCATAGGCTAAATTTTATATCCCGTAACACGATTTCAGCAACAATTTCAGCATCAACAACGTTGCTGAAATCGGGGTTTCAACATCAACAACATTGATGAAACCGTGGGTTTAGCATCAATAACGTTGCTGAAATCGGTATTTCAGCAACTCCGGTTTCGACAACGTGAAAAAAAAAACAGTAATGCAAAAAGAAAAAAAAACTGCTGAAACAGAGGGGGGAACAGGTGTTTCAGCAACCCAAGAAACGTGGAAAAAAAGAACGTGGAAAAAAAGAAATCAATTTCAGCAACTTCGGTTTCAGCAGTTTCTGCAACGCGGGAAGAAAAAAAAAAAAAAAAAAACTAAATTTCGTGGAATTTTTTTTTTCTGAAAACAAAAATTTCAGCATGATGAAAATTTCGGTGGACAAATCCCAAATATGGAGAGGGTAGGAGACGGATTCCTAATATAGCCCAATTTCGTGTCCTATATGGTAAATGCCCCTAGATTAATTTACTTACTTGGTAAGAAGCAGAGCCAGCCCCAAACAGGAATTTCTTGGGGAAACTAGTCCGCTTAAGCGGAATGCTTATGTTTGCATTGACGACACGAAGACGAGCTAGCGGAATGCTCATGTTCGCATTGACGACACGGAGATGAGCTATGGAGGTGATCGCCATTAGGAGCCCTATGAGAAGGAAGATGGAGGAGGAGACTATCTGGTAATTTTGTTTGTGAAGAGATTTGAACACAACACCCCACTATATATATATATACACACACACACACAGCCCTATTTTACGTGCTACATTGATCAACATATGAAATTGTATTTGTATATGCATGCAATACGATTTTATTTCTATTTAATTCTTTCTAATCCAAATATATACTTTTTAATTAATGTTAAATCCCATTCTAATTAAGCATTTAAATTTTATCTGTATTTTATTTTGTTCCCATAATAACTCCCAAATTTTAAAATATTTGTGTAGTTTACCCTAAAAATAAGGAATTACCATTTCCTTTATTTTATTTTAAAAACAAAATCAGCTAAAACATATGTCTTCATTTGACACTGTAAAGCAAGATACCAACTAGTAAAATTCTCACGCTATGGCGCGATTTTTCAAAAATAAAATAAATTAATATTATGCAATTAAATAAAATATTAGTTGAATATTTGAATTAAACTTATAAGAATAAACAACTACTAAGCTCATTCAAGATGAACTCAAATATAATACAGTAGTATATAAAGATTTGTGTGTGCGTGTGTACATGTGCATGTGGGCGTATATGATATATTAATTTAAAATGTTGAAATAAACTCAATGGTTATGTAAAAGATGAAAATAATTGTAAAAAGAAAAAAAATATGAGAAAATTTTGAGAAAAAACGTGATTGGTCATAAATGAGTGAAGAGTGGAGAGAGCATCACGTAAGTAAAAGTATTCTAAATTAAGTATATAATAATAATAATAATAATAATAATAGTATACTAGTACAATTCTCGTACCATGACGTGATTTTCTAAAACTCAAATCTTAATAATATAAAAAAAATATTATAAAATATTAATAAAAGTTAGGATAAAAATCATAAAAATCTTTACCATAAATGTATTTTATAATTCTCTCAGAATTTTTTTTTTAAATCTCATATAAATTATATAATACATCAATATAGATATTTTAAATCACTCAGCAGTAGTAGTAGTAGTAGTAGTAGTAGTAATAATAATAATAATAATAATAATAATAATAATAATAATATCATTGTAACTTTGATTAAATTTGATGTGTCTTAAGTAACCAATAGTTATATTCAATTTTTTGAATTAAACTCCATAGTTAGTAAATAAATTTGAGTTAAGCTCAACAGTTATATTAGATCGAATTTAATGTTTTGAATTAAGCCTAATAGTTAGTAGTAAATAGGGTTTTGGTTGGGAAAATGAAAAAAATGAAAGGAAAAAGTGTGATTGGGTGGAAGAGAGAAAGATGGAGAGCACACCACTTAAGAACAAAGTATTCTGAATAAAGTATATATATATATATATAGTTAGTTAGTTAGTTAGTAAATAAATTTGAGTTAAGCTCAATAGTTATATACTTATATTAGATTGAATTTAATGTTTTGAATTAATCCCAATAGTTATTAATAGGGTTTCGGTTGGGAAAATGAAAAAAAAGAAGAAGAAGAAAACGTGATTTGGCAGAACAGAGAGAAGGGTGGAGAGCGCACTACATAACCACAAAGTATTATGAATTAAGTATTATTACTACATATCATTGTAAATTTGTTTAAATTTGATGTGTCATAACCAATAGTTATATTCAATTTTTTTAATTAAGCTCAATATATAGTTAGTAAATAAACTTGAGTTCAACTCAATAGTTATATTAGATCGAACTTAATGTTTTGAATTAATCCCAATAGTAAGTAAATAGGGTTTTGGTTGGGAAAATGGGAAAAAAAAACTAAAGAAAAAAAGTGATTGGGCGGAACGGAGAGAAGGATGGAGAGCACAATAACCACAAAGTATTCTGAATTAATTTATATATATATATATATATATATATATATATATATATATATATATATATATATATATATATATATATATATATATATATATATATTAATAAAAGTTAAGACAAAAATCATAAAAATCATTACCATAAATGTATCTTATCATTCTCTTAGAATTTGTTTTTAAATCTCATATAAAGTATAATACATAAATATTGATATTTTAAATCACTCAGTAGTTGCGATAATAATAATAATAATAATAATAATCTCGATCCCTATGTTTAGTGGCTATCCAACTTGTCCCAGTTGTGAGCTGGACAGGATGGACCCATTTGGAGATCATGGTCTACATTGTAGTCGAGGAATTGGGGCCAAGCACCGACACAACATGGTCTGAGATGTTTTGGCAGACATATGCCATAAAGCGGGCATTGCAGTTCAAAAGGAAGCGCATATGGTTTATGGGTGGGATAGGGGTAGAGACACTTGTGTTGACGTAGTTGGGGCTTCGCCGTTCACAACTAGAGCCAATGACTCCTTTTTACCAGGCAAGGCAAGGCAGTCTCTCAAGCCACGGAAAGGAAGGAGAAGAAGTACGCAGATATTTGTGCTGCTAAGGGGTATTGCTTCATGGCATTTGCGTTTTCTACTTTGGGAGAAATTAGGAGATAAGACTATTGGTTTTTTGAAGCGGGTTCAGTTGGTTACCAAAAGTCATGGTACGAGGTTTGTTAACGGCGATTTTGTTTTTCATAGAGTAAGTTTTACTATTCAAAAAGGCGTTGGAGCCCAATTTGTTACGATGCTTCCAACCAACTTTATGTAAGCCATCTTTATAATAATAATATTTTATATTAATAATTATTATTATAATAATAGTAATAAGATTTTGTTCTGGGCCGGGTTTTGGCAATTGGCAATGGAGGCTCACCACACTGCCCTTCGGGTTTGGGGGCCTTGGTGTTTATTCTGCATGTGATGCTCTCTTTTATGCTTTTCTAGCGTCGCGTTTACAATCTGCTAGCCTACATAGTAAGCTTCTCCAACATGCTGATGTCACATCGTCTGGTTTCGCTTTGGAGGACGCCATGCGTGTTTTCAAAAATAAGGTAGGAACTGATATTCTAAGTAATCCAAGTGAGATCGCTACCCCCAAACTCATGAAGAAATTGGTAGACATATATTTCACACAGATTACGAAAGATGCAGAGACTACCTTTTCCTTATCACCGCGTCAGATGGCTTTGTGGAGTTCTCAGCGTCGAGACCATACTAGTGATTGGCTTAGAGATGTCCCCATCTCTGGGTTGGGTCAAACTATGAATGGTAAGACGTACCGTTGTGTGTTGTGCTATCGGTTAGGCATCCCTTTGTTTTCCATTTCGAAGTCTTGTTCTGCTTGCTCCAGGGTATTTGAGGGAGACAATTTTGGAGATCATGTTGTGTCGTGTGCTGGTATTGTGGGGATTAAACATCGCCATAATGTTGTTCGTGACACTTTAGTGAATGTCTGTTATCGTTCTGGGATCTCAGCTGGTAAAGAGGTTGATATTTGTCTACATAGGGGAGACGGGAAACCCCTCCGTCCTACGGACATGCTTCTGTATGCGTGGGACGAAGGGTTGGATGTTTGTGTGGACTTGATAGGGTCATCTCCCTTGATGCAATCTGGGTTGAGGGATTTTGTTCCAGGACATGTGGTGGCGGAGGCAGCTCGTCGTAAGCGGTTCAAGAATCAAGATAAGTGTAAAGCCATTGGTTATGGGTTCTTACCCTTCTCTTTCTCTATATTGGGGGAACGTGAGACAGACGTCATAGCCTTTCTAAAGAGGATCCGGAAATTTGCTCAAGCTCACGATATGGGAAAAAGGAAAAAAAATGAAAGGGAAAAAAACGTGATTGGACGGAAGAGAGAGAAGGGTGGAGAGCGTGCCTCGTAAGTACAAAATATTTTGGATTAAGTAGATATATAGATATAGTTAGTAAATGAGTAAAAAATAAAAAGAAAAAAAAAATGTAAATGTATTAAAGAGATGAAGATGAAAAAAAATTGAAAGGAAAAAAAATTGAAATATATGTTGGGAAAATGTAAATGTACTAAATAGGGTTTATGTTGAGAAAATGAAAAAAATTGAAAGGAAAAAAAAGTGTGATTGGGCGAAAGAGAGAGAAGGGTGGATAGCGCGCCACATAAGCACAAAATATTCTAAATTATGTAGATATATATAGATATAGGGTGTGTATGGATGCCAATTTTAGTAGTTAATAAACTACTAAAATTGGGGGTTAAAAATTTTAACCTTGTATGGGGTTGTGTAGTAGGGGGTTTTTGGTTAAAATTGGGACTTAAAAAATAAGTCACTTTTGATAGCTTTTTAGTGGTTTTGGGGTTTATTTGATTTGAAAATACAATTATACCCCTAATAACAACCAAATAAACTCTACTTTTTACAAATAAACTGTTTTTCATCCCATACGGGGTTTATATTTCTCATAAAATTTTAACCTTATTTGAGGTTAAATTTTTAACTTTAACCTGTTTATAAATTTTAGTCATTTTTTTAACCCCGACCCATACGGACCCATAGTAGGATAAATAAAAAAGTTTCTCAATTTGGCTTGCAAATTTTCATGAGTTAATCATGAAAAAACGAATGAGGACAACAACAACAATAAAATTTCTCAAATTTGATCGTCGTCCGAAAGGAAGCCTTGGGCTGATTCATGCACGATTGGCTAATCAAACTAATATCTCAACTACATCAAACAACAACCAAAACGACAACGACAAAATGTGCGAAATGGATTCACATGCCCCACCCTACATCCTTCAAACCACATGTGAGACTAGGCAAAACTATAAGATAAATGAGGGACCTCAATTCATAAGCACATGTAAGAATAGGCAAAACTATAAGCCAAATGATGAATTTATGATGAAGAAGAAAACAAAAAGACCGTATTTGACAACCAATTCAGGCCCAATTACTTTCACGATGGATAAACTTCTTCAAAGAATCAAAATTACTCACAAAACATAAACCACAAACCCTAAGAGGCAAATCAAGAACCAGAAGCCGGAATCCAAGATAAAGTGTTAAAGTAACAAAAAATCAAGAAGATGGGTAATTGAATTTTACTACGAATTAGGATTGGATTCAGTGGCATTGTTATCAATGTCTTGTGTTAATGTTTTGAATTAATCTCAATAGTTAGTAAATAGGGTTTTGGTTGGGAAATTGAAAAAAAAATTGAAAGGAAAAAAAGAAAAAACGTGATTGGGCGGAAGGGTGGAGAGCGTGTCACGTACGTAAGCACAAAATATTCTGAATTACGTAGATATATAGATATATAAATATATAAATATACAGATAGTTAGATAGTTAGCAAATAGGATTTTGATTGGGAAAAAGAAAAAAATGAAAGGAAAAAAAAACGTGATTGGACGAAAGGGAGAGAAGGGTGGAGAGCGCGCCTCGTAAGCAGTGTTCTAAAAAACGGCCTTGGCGGCCGCCAAGACGGCTCCAAGACGCTTGGCGGACCCACACCGTCCCGAATTCGGCCTTGGCGGTGTCGCTTGGCGGGGGAGGGCCTTGGCGGGAATGAAACAGCACCTTGGCGGCCTTGGCGGGTACAAGACGGAGACTTGGCGGGTGCATATCGGGCTTGGCGGGGAAGAGTTTTTGCGGGCACGGGACGGAGGCTTAGCGGTCTTGGCGGTTTTAAATTGAGATTATTTAGTTTTTATGCTTTTAAATTTCTCTATTATGAAGTCATGATACTTATTTGAATATATTTATATGATTTTATATTTGATTTAGACAACTTTAAAAAGGGTCATGATGATTTTTTATTTGATATGCTATAAACTTAAAATTAATGCATAGTTTATTACATAATATATGTTTATACATTGTTTATGGGATAAATATAACAAAATAAAAAAAAACCGTTTTATCCGCCAAGAACCGCTAATATGGCCGCCAAACCGTCTTGGCGCTTAGCGGTACCCTGCCGTCAAGCATCCGCCGAACGTTTTTTAGAACATTGCTCGTATCTACAAAGTATTTTGAATTTAGTAGATATATAGATATAGTTAGTAAATGAGTAAAAAATAAAAGGAAATAAAAATGTAAATGTATTAAAGAGATGAAGATTGAAAAAAAATGGAAAGGAAAAAAAAATTGAAATATATGTTTTGAATTAAGCTCAATAGTTAATAAATAGGATTTTTTTGGGAAAATTAAAAAAAAATGAAAGGAAAAAAAATATGATTGGGCGAAAGAGAGAGAAGGGTGGATAGCGCGCCACGTAAGCAAACTAGGACAACAACAATTTGACTTGCAAATTTAGTGTACTAATTAGTAGGATAAATAAAAAATTTCCCCAATTTGACTTGCAAATTTTCATGAGTTAATCATGAAAAAACAAACTAGGACAACAACAACAATAAAATTTCTCAAATTCGATCGTCATCCGAAAGGAAGCCTTGGGCTGATTCATGCATGATTGGCAAACCAAACTAATATCTCGACTACATAAAACAAAAACCAAAACGACAACAACAAAATGTGCAAAATGGATTCACATGCCCCATCCTGCTTCCTTCACACCAGATGTGAGACTAGGCAAAACTATAAGACAAATGAGGGACCTCAATTCATAAGCACATGTGATACTAGGCAAAACTAAAAGATAAAAGATGAATTTATGATGAAGAAGAAAACAAAGAGACCGTCTTTGACAACCAATTCAGGCTCAATTACTTTCACGATGGATAAACTTCTTCAAAGAATTAAAATTACTCACAAAACATAAACCACAAACCCTAAAGGCAAATCAAGAACCCGAAGCCGGAATCCAAGATAAAGTGTTAAAGTAACAAAAAATCAAGAAGATGAGTAATTGAATTTTACTGCGAATTAGGATTGGATTCAGCGGCATTGTTATCAATGTCTTCGGTTAATGTTTTGAATTAATCTCAATAGTTAGTAAATAAGGTTTTGGTTGGGAAAATGAAAAAAAAAATTGAAAGGAAAAAAAAATGTGATTGGGCGGAACGGTGGAGAGTGCGCCACGTAAGCACGAAATATGCTGAATTAAGTAGATATTGAATTTAATGCTTTGAATTAATCTCAATAGTTAGTAAATAGGGTTTTGGTTGGGAAAATGGAAAAAAAATTGAAAGGAAAATAAAATAAAAAAACGTGATTGGCCGAAAGGGAGAGAAGGGTGGAGAGCGCGCCACGTAAGCACAAAATATTCTGAATTAAGTAGATGTATAGATAGTTAGTAAATAGGGTTTTTGTTGGGAAAATGAAAAAAAAAATTGAAAGGAAAAAAAGAAAATACGTGATTGGGCGGAAGGGAGAGAAGGGTGGAGAGCGCGCCACGTAAGCACAAAATATTCCGAATTAAGTAGATATATAGATATATAGATATATAGATATATGAATATATAGATAGTTAGATAGTTAGCAAATAGGATTTAGATTGGGAAAAAGAAAAAATAATGAAAGGGAAAAAAACGTGATTGGACGAAAGGGAGAGAAGGGTGGAGAGCGCGCCTCGTAAGTACAAAGTATTCTGAATTAAGTAGATATATAGATATAGTTAGTAAATAAGTAAAAAAATAAAAGGAAATAAAAATGTAAATGTATTAAAGAGATGAAGATGGAAAAAAAATTGAAAGGAAAAAAAAAATTTAAATATATGTTTTGAATTAAGCTCAATAACTATTAAATAGCGTTTTTGTTGGGAAAATGAAAAAAATTTGAAAGGAAAAAAAGTATGATTGGGCGAAAGAGAGAGAAGGGTGGATAGCGCGCCACGTAAGCACAAAATATTCTGAATTAAGTATATATATATATATAGATTTTATTGATTTAGTGTACTAATTAGTAGGATAAATAAAAAAGTTCCTCAATTTGACTTGCAAATTTTCATGAGTTAATCATGAAAAAACGAATGTAGACAACAACAACAATAAAATTTCTCAAATTTGATCGTCGTCCGAAAGGAAGCCTTGGGCTGATTCATGCACGATTGGCTAATCGAACTAATATCTCAACTACATCAAACAACAACCAAAACGACAACGACAAAATGTGCAAAATGGATTCACATGCCCCATCCTACATCCTTCACACCACATGTGAAACTAGGCAAAACTATAAGACAAATGAGGGATTTCAATTCAGAAGCACATGTGAGATTAGGCAAAACTGTAAGACAAATGATGAATTTATGATGAAGAAGAAAAGAAAAAGATCGTATTAGACAACCAATTCAGGCTCAATTACTTTCACAATGGATAAACTTCTTCAAACAATCAAAATTACTCACAAAACATAAACCACAAACCCTAAGAGGCATTGTTATCAACGTCTTGGGTTAATGTTTTGAATTAATCTCAATAGTTAGTAAATAGGGTTTTGGTTGGGAAAATGAAAAAAAAAATTGAAAGGAAAAAAAGAAAAAATGTGATTGGGCGGAAGGGTAGAGAGCGCGCCACGTAAGCACGAAATATGCAGAATTAAGTAGATATTGAATTTAATGCTTTGAATTAATCTCAATAGTTAGTAAATGGGGTTTTGGTTGGGAAAATGAAAAAAAAATTGAAAGGAAAATAAAAAAAACGTGATTGAGCGGAAGGGAGACAAGGGTGGAGAGCGCGCAACGTAAGCACAAAATATTCTGAATTAAGTAGATGTATAGATAGTTAGTAAAGAGGGTTTTGGTTGGGAAAATGAAAAAAAAAATGAAAGGAAAAAAAGAAAAAATGGGATTCGGCGGAAGAGAGAGAAGGGTAAAGAGCTCGCCACATAAGCACAAAATATTCTGAATTAAGTAGATATATAGATATATGGATATATAGATATATAAATATATAGATAGTTAGATAGTTAGCAAATAGGATTTAGATTGGGAAAACGAAAAAAAAATGAAAGGGAAAAAAAAACGTGATTGGACGAAAGGGAGAGAAGGGTGGAGAGCGCGCCTCGTAAGTAAAAAGTATTCTGAATTAAGTAGATATATAGATATATAGATATAGTTAGTAAATGAGTAAAAAATAAAAGGAAATAAAAATGTAAATGTATTAAAAAGATGAAGATGAAAAAAAAATTGAAAGGAAAAAAATTGAAATATATGTTTTGAATTAAGCTCAATAATTACTAAATATTGTTTTTGTTGGGAAAATTAAAAAAAAATCAAAGGAAAAAAATGTGATTGGGCGAAAGAGAGAGAAGGATGGATAGCGGGCCACGTAAGCACAAAATATTCTGAATTAAGTAGATATATATGTAGATATAGATTTTATTAATTTAGTGTCCTAATTAGTAGAATAAATAAAAAAGTTCCTCAATTTGACTTGCAAATTTTCATGAGTTAATCATGAAAAAACGAATGAGGACAACAACAACAACAATAAAATTTCTCAAATTTGATCGTCGTCTGAAAGGAAGCCTTGAGCTGATTCATGCACGGTTGGCTAATCAAACTAATATCTCAACAACATCAAACAACAACCAAAACGACAACGAAAAAATGTGCAAAATGGATTCACATGCCCCATCCTACATCTTTCACATCACATGTGAGAGTAGTCAAAACTTTAAGAGAAATGAGGGGCCTCAATTAATAAGCACATGTGAGACTAGGCAAAACTATAAGACAAATGATGAATTTATGATGAAGAAGAAAAGAAAGAGACCGTATTTGACAACCAATTCAGGCTCAATTTCTTTCACGATGGATAAACTTCTTCAAAGAATCAAAATTACTCACAAAACATAAACCACAAACCCTAAGAGGCAAATCAAGAACCAGAACCCGGAATCCAAGATAAAGTGTTAAAGTAACAAAAAATTAAGAAGATGGGTAATTGAATTTTACTGCGAATTAGGATTGGATTCAGCGGCATTGTTATCAACGTCTTGGGTTAATGTTTTGAATTAATCTCAATAGTTAGTAAATAGGGTTTTAGTTGGGAAAATGAAAAAAAAATTGAAAGGAAAAAAAGAAAGAAAAAACGTGATTGGGTGGAAGGGTGGAGAGTGCGCCACGTAAGCACGAAATATGGTGAATTAAGTAGATATTGAATTTAATGCTTTGAATTAATCTCAATAGTTAGTAAATAGGGTTTTGGTTGGGAAAATGAAAAAAAAATTGAAAGGAAAATAAAAAAAACATATGTTTTGAAAGAGAAGAAGATGGAAAAAAAATTGAAAGGAAAAGAAACTTTAAATATATGTTTTGAATTAAGCTCAATAACTACTAAATAGGGTTTTTGTTGGAAAAATTAAAAAAAATTGAAAGGAAAAAAAAGTATGATTGGGCGAAAGAGAGAGAAAGGTGGATAGCGCGCCACGTAAGCACAAAATATTCTGAATTAAGTAGATATATATAGATATAGATTTTATTGATTTAGTGTACTAATTAATAGGATAAATAAAAAAAGTACCTCAATTTGACTTGCAAATTTTCATGAGTTAATCATGAAAAAACGAATAAGGACAACAACAACAATAAATTTTTTTAAATTTGATCGTCGTCCGAAAGGAAGCCTTGGGTTGATTCATGCACGATTAGCTAATCAAACTAATATCTCAACTACAACAAACAATAACCAAAACGACAACGAAAAAATATGCAAAATGGATTCACATGCCCCATCCTACATCCTTCACACCACATGTGAGACTAGGCAAAACTATAAGACAAATGAGGGACCTCAATTCATAAGCACATGTGAGACTAGGCAAAACTACAAGACAAATGATGAATTTATGATGAAGAAGAAAAGAAAGAGACCGTATTTGACAACCAATTCAGGCTCAGTTTATTTCACGATGGATAAACTTATTCAAAGAATCAAAATTACTCACAAAACATAAACCACAAACCCTAAGAGGCAAATCAAGAACCAGAAGCCGGAATCCAAGATAAAGTGTTAAAGTAAAAATAATCAAGAAGATGGGTAATTGAATTTTACTGCGAATTATGATTGGATTCAACGGCATTGTTATCAACGTCTTGGGTTAATGTTTTGAATTAATCTCAATAGTTAGTAAATAGGGTTTTAGTTGGGAAAATGAAAAAAAAAATTGAAAGGAAAAAAAGAAAAAACATGATTGGGCGGAAGGGTGGAGAGCGCGCCACGTAAGCACGAAATATGCTGAATTAAGTAGATATTGAATTTAATGCTTTGAATTAATCTCAATAGTCAGTAAATAGGGTTTTGGTTGGGAAAATGAAAAAAAAATTGAAAGGAAAATAAAAAAAAACGTGATTGGGCAGAAGGGAGAGAAGGGTGGAGAGAGCGCCACGTAAGCACAAAATATTCTGAATTAAGTAGATGTATAGATAACTAGTAAATAGGGTTTTGGTTGGAAAAATGAAAAAAAAAATGAAAGGAAAAAAAGAAAGAACGTGATTTGGTGGAAGGGAGAGAACGGTGGAGATAGCGCGCCACGTAAGCACAAAATATTCTGAATTAAGTAGATATATAGATATATAAATATATAGATAGTTAGATAGTTAGCAAATATGATTTAGATTGGGAAAAAGAAAAAAAAATGAAAGGGAAAAAAAACGTGATTGGACGAAAGGGAGAGAAGGGTGGAGAGCGCGCCTCGTAAGTAAAAAGTATTCTAAATTAAGTAGATATATAGATATAGTTAGTAAATGAGTAAAAAATAAAAGGAAATAAAAATGTAAATGTATTAAAAAGATGAAGATGAAAAAAAAAATTGAAAGGAAAAAAAAGTATGATTGGGCGAAAGAGAGAAAAGGGTGGATAGCGCGCCACGTAAGCACATAATATTCTGAATTAATTAGATATATAAATAGATATAGATTTTATTGATTTAGTGTACTAATTAGTAGGATAAATAAAAAAGTTCCTCAATTTGACTTGCAAATTTTCATGAGTTAATCATGAAAAAACGAATAAGGACAACAACAACAATAAAATTTCTCAAACTTGATCGTCGTCCGAAACAACAGCCTTGGGCTGATTCATGCATTATTGACTAATCAAACTAATATCTCAACTACATCAAACAACAGCCAAAACGACAACGAAAAAATGTGCAAAAATGGATTCATATGCCCCATCCTACATCCATCAAACCACAGAAAGAGCATATGACAAGAAAAGAAAGGACCTCAATTCATAAGCACATGTGAGACTAGGAAAAACTACAAGACAAATGATGAATTTATGATGAAGAAGAAAACAAAGAGACCATATTTGACAACCAATTCAAGTTCAATTACTTTCACGTTGGATAAACTTCTTCAAAGAATCAAAATTACTCACAAAACATAAACCACAAACCCTAAGAGGCAAATCAAGAACCAGAAGCCGGAATCCAAGATAAAGTGTTAAAGTAACAAAAAATCAAGAAGATGGGTAATTGAATTTTACTACGAATTAGGATTGGATTCAGCGGCATTGTTATCAACGTGTTGGGTTAATTTTTTCAATTAATCTCAATAGTTAGTAAATAGGGTTTTGGTTCGGAAAATGAAAAAAAAAATGAAAGGAAAATAAGAAAAAACGCGATTGGGCGAAAGGGTGGAGAGCGCGCCACGTAAGCACGATATATGCTGAATTAAATAGATATTGAATTTAATGTTTTGAATTAATCTCAATCTTTAGTAAATAGGGTTTTGGTTGGGAAAATGAAAAAAAAATTAAAGGAAAATAAAAAAACGTGATTGGGCGGAAGGGAGATAAGGGTGGAGAGCGCGCCACGTAAGCACAAAATATTCTAAATTAAGTAGATGTATAGATAGCTAGTAAATAGGGTTTTGTTTGGAAAAATGAAAAAAATATTTGAAAGGAAAAAAAAAATGTGATTGGGCGGAAGGGAGAGAAGGGTAGAGAGCGCGCCACGTAAGCACAAAATATTCTGAATTAAGTAAATATATAGATATAGATATATAGATATAGATATATAGATAGACATATATAGATATATAGATATATAAATATATAGATAGTTAGATAGTTAGCAAATAGGATTTAGATTGCGAAAAAGAAAAAAAAATGAAAGGGAAAAAAACGTGATTGGACGAAAGGGAGAGAAGGGTGGAGAGCGCGCCTCGTAAGTACAAAGTATTCTGAATTAAGTAGATATATAGATATAGTTAGTAAATGAGTAAAAAATAAAAGGAAATAAAAATGTAAATGTATTAAAGAGATGAAGATGGAAAAAAAAATTGAAAGGACAAAAAAATTGAAATATATGTTTTGAATTAAGCTCAATAATTACTACTAAATATGGTTTTTGTTGGGAAAATGAAAAAAAATTGAAAGGAAATAAAATGTGATTGGGCGAAAGAGAGAGAAGGGTTGATAGCGCGCCACGTAAGGACAAAATATTCTGAATTAAATAGATACTAGTATAGTACCCGTGCCTAAGGCACGGACTTACTATTTCAGATGTACTAATGTCAACAATGAATATATATTGGTATGCGAAACAGGATAGGATGCTATGGGGTAGGTCATCCCTCCCGAATCATTTGCCAAACCAAAAAAAAAAAATGTATTGGTATACGGAAGACTTTTAATTTATACCAAAAAAAAACTATATAGAGTTAATCTTGCTCTATTAAGGTAATCTAGATATACAATTTGTATGTTACCCTAATAGAAAATAGTGAACCCTAGAAAAGCTAAAATAAAGTTAATGACTGTTAAAAAGTAAATCATTCAATTGTTTGTAGCGGTTATAATTTTTTTTAACTCTGCCCATATAGTTGTTACACAACTCTACTTTAACTTAAGCTATAAAAGCATGTATATAGTTTTCTAAATATTTGTTCTATCATTTTAACGTCAATATATTTGGGATTATAAAAGAAGCCTAAAGAGACCAAGTTTATTCAAGTAAAACTTTCACAATTATTCCAATAATTGTATCTAAGACATCCGTGCGCATACACCCATACCTTAATATAAATTAATTAATAACTTAGGGATTAAAGCTTAAGATTGACAAAAAAGTTGCTATTATATATGGTTAGCCGAAAATGGAGCGTACGTGAACCTATTTGAATTGTGCAATTTTATTAGTTGAAATTACTTGAAATAAAAATGGTTGAATTACCACTCTCATATCAATACTTTTAACACAAACATCTTTAATTTTTTTAAAGTCAAACATTCATATATTCTAACTATATATTAATTATGAGTTATTTAAGGTGTGGGTACGGAGTATCATAATTGTATTATTCATTAATCTTAATTTGATATTTGATTGATTACTAATTTTAAAATGGTAAAAAAATCTAAAATTAGCAAAAGTGATTTGTGTAAGATTTAACCCTAATAAACCATCTAAAATTATTAAGAAGTTTTTTACCGTTCAACATTTCAAATAATTAAGTAATTTTTTTAAAGTAGTTAAATATATAAATTAAAGTAAAAATATGAAAATCTAAAGTTGGATTATATATGTTAATTAATAAAGTTAGATTTATCAAAATAAAGAGGGATCCACCAGTAATTATAAACCAATGAAATTCTAGAACTCTATGGGGGATGTGACGTAAGTCTTTGATCGCGATGTGACGTTTTTAACGTATGACTATCATGTATTATCTTAAGAAGCTAGTTTGGTATCCACACCTTGTGCGAGTATTGATATAAAATTGGTTTCATTACATGTAGTGCGCGCTACATATAATACAAAATTTGAACTATTAATTATTTAATTAAAATATAAGTATGAATTATATAGTAAAAGATAATAATTTTAAGTTATCTCAACCTAAATTTGAAAATATAATATAATATACATAGAAAAATATTTAATTTTTAAAAAATTATCCAAATTTTATAACATAATTTATTAAAAAATGATTTATAATATTTTTTCGAAAATTTCATATATTGTATTCGATCTGTTCATTTATTTCATATTCTCATTTTTTAAAACTTAATCCTATTTTTCATAAAGAAATGTTTGATATCCCATATATTTTACAACTTTTAAAAAAAATTAACTCATGTAATTAACTAAGCATATTATTTTTAACATTGAGCATATATCTTTTTCAAATCTAAGTATATAATTGAAATATCCCCCGTCTTTCATATTATATTAATTATAACATATACAGAATACTAAGAATACTAAAAAAGTAATGAGGGAATTAAAGGAAATGACCATTGCCCCGGTTTGGTTTGCTAGTCTAACCCACTAACTGTTTCTAATTGCAAGGGTTAGACCCCCCCCCATTAAAAAATGGCAAGGTAGCCGGTTGGGAAAGGGGTGTGGAAATCAGTTGTTGGGAGTCATTAAAGAAGGGAGAGAGTGTGGGAGGGAGGAGGAGAGAGAGAGAAGTTTTTAAAAACCTGTCACTTCTTCCAACTGTGTAAAACAGAGAGGAGGGAGGAGAGAAGTCACGAAACCGTCATTTTTTAAACGAAAACGAGAGAGGAGAAGAAGAAGGCAAATGAAGAAGACGAACCTGGGAGTGCGGAGGAGAAGACGGCGTCGGATTTCAAGCCAGTAAACCCGACGTGTAGAAGACGACCTTGTGGGCGTTTAGAAGAGAAAGAGACCGACCGATTTGAAGTAAGTAAACCCTAACCCTACCGATTTTGTACTGATTGCAGAAATTGAAAGGATGAGGGACCATTTGAAGAACCTAATTTGTTTGCCATGGTTTGCAATTGGATGAAAGAACGGGTGGAATATCCGCCCCTGTCATGTGGGATGTAACAGACATCTAGTATGAAAACAATGGGTGGAAATGTGGGAACGGGGGGGGGGGGGGGGGGGGTTCGAGTTGGGGAGAGAATGGAAGTACCATTGTGGTGATGATATGGTAAAGCCCTTGAAGGAGGAAGCAAATTCGGGGAAATCGATACATGTATTGTGTGAATATTTGGAAAATTGGTGAAATTGGGGAAAATGTGGGAATTGGGGAAATTGGTGAGATTGAGGAAATTGGATAGATAGAGGGAAATCAAGGAACCTATATGTGGGTAAAAAAATTTCAGGAACAAGTTATTGAATGTAAATGTTGTTACATTGTAACATGTCATGTTTTTAATATATAGTTGTCATGTTTAATAGGTTTCCTGTCATGTTTAAATGAAAAATTGCGCGGCTTATATTTTTTGGAAGCTATAAAATGGTTACAATGCTCAAGTGATAAGTATAGGGTAAGATATGGTGAGGCTAGAAATTTACTGTCATTTGTGATAAGTATAGGGTAAGATTTGGTGTCTGTCATGTTAAAATGGTCACATGACATGTTAAAATGGTCATATGACATGTTAAATGAACTTACTGTCATGTGCATTATGAATGGTGTGATGAAAATGTGCAAATGTTTGAAGAATGCTAAAGTATTGCTCCCCAACCTGCAGGGTATCAAACAATGGCGACATATGCAGTCCCCGAGGACCAGTATTTCAAGTGTAGGTGCAACCAATACGCCAGGCCCAATGTCCTTTCAAAGCTAGACCAGTACCTGAGCGCCTCAGACTGGAAGCGTATGTGTGAAAGCCAGTTTGGCGGCATTGCGAGGCTCAGTGCCAAGGTTGAGTTCTCAGCACAGCTAGTCCACTACGTCCTGCAGAGGCAGCTGCGGTCGAAAAAGGAGCATGAAACCTGGTACATGATCCAGGGGTCCATAGTCCTGTTCTCCATCGCGGAGTTCGCGCTAGTGACCGGAATGAAGTGCTCGTCAAACGTGATGCGGACCGTGGACACTGAGTCGAACAAGGCTGCGTGCTTAGATTTCTTAGGGGCGGAGAAGATGAGGATGGAGGACTTCGAGACGGAGTACAAAGTGGCGATGAAGTCAGAGCGTTCGTCCGCCAAGCGCTTTAAGTTCGCGCTCATAATGCTGGTGGAGGTGGTGCTCTTTGCAAAGGAACCCCAGAACTTTATTCACGGGTGGGTTGTAAACATGGTGTCTGACACTTAGGCGTTCTTGCGTTACCCGTGGGGGCGACTGTGCTACGAACAAACCCACAAATTCCTCTACCGGTGTGTTGAGCGCAAGCTCCAGCATGGGGTCAGTAACTCTGGCTCGTCGTACTTGTTAGGCGGCTTCCCCCTTGCATTTCAGGTATGGACATAAATCTCACATGAAAAATAATGATTTAAACTGGACGATGACTCGTGGTAACTGGACATAGGCACTGTGCATTGAAAAATGCAAACTGAACACGATTAAATGCAAAGTGTGGACATGTCATCACCTGGTTTGTTTTTTTTATTGTAGTTGTGGGTGTACGAGGCTCTGCGTCTAGTTGCAAGACAATTTGCTGACACCAGCACAAGCACAAGCCCAACCTACCCTCGGTGTCTGCGATATAAGTCGAAAGAGCACAATATCATGTACGATTCTCTTGCCTCCCTCATCCAGCAGTCGAAGGACGAGTTGGGCATGTTCGACGAGGTGGACGCTGTTCGGACAGTCCTACTCCCGGATGCCGAGGAGGTCAAGAAGGGGGTTATCCTTGGCGCCATCCTCGCGACAGAGAAGCCGGATAAGTTCTTCGACGACCTCGTGGAGGAGTATAAAGCGAAACATGCGCCGAGCACGACGGAAGCATCTGGGTCAGGCACACAGGGTGAGGGAAGTACGACGGCTACCCAAGTGGATGTGTCAAGGATTTTGTCTAAGATGGATGATCTGGGGACGAGCTTATTGGCAACGTTTAACGAGAGGATGGAAAGGATTGAGGCGGCGATGCAGGAGCTGAGAAGGGAGGTGAGGGGGAAGAAGCGAGGCAAGGAGGTAAGATGTTCAATTTTTCATGTCAGTATCCTTAACCGTCATGCATAACAATATAGGCGTCATGTATAACAATATAGGCGTCATGGTAACATACCTTTCCTATAATTGCGTAGGCTGAGGAAGCTGTTAAGGAAATGGGCCAGAAATCGGGTACTGATGCAGGTGAAGATGAAACCACCAAGACAACCTTTGAGGTAAGTACCCTAACTGAAATCGTGATGTCAGTTTTGTGAATGACGGTGACACGAACTCATAATCTGTAGGAGATGGGTAAGAGTAAGGGACCAGTCTACGGGGAGACCGAAATGGAAAAGGATGTTGATCCACAAGAACCCCCCAAAGAAACACCCACCACACAGGTAAGTCATCCCTGTAGTACTGCGATTTGACTGTTGATAATGGTGTCGAGACTAAGTTCCTTCGCATATTTGCACAGGGTGATGAAGTGTTGAAGGAAAAGGGTGAGACTGATAGCACAGGGCCAACTGAAATGGTAAAGGCGACCGGGCTTGAGCCAGTAGCAGCCACTAGCAAAGTCACAACCACCGAGGTAAGCCATCTGCCGCCCAGTGTCATGTGAAGATTGTTAGTTGTCATGTCAAAAATCTGTTGTTGTCATGTAGGAGGACCGGGCTAATGAGGATGAGGTGTTAGCTGAGGGGTCTAAGACTGTGGCCAAAGGGCCTGGGGCCAAGTCAACCATCTCCGAGCCAGAAGCACCCACGACACAGACAACCTCTGAGGTAGGTCGTGTTAATAGTACTGTCATGTTAAATCACGTATGTGTCATGTTATTTTACGTTTGTGTCATGTAATCAACCATAGGAGGCACATGAGGAGGTCGTACTTCCCCTTCAGCGTAAGGGCGGAAGGGTGAAGCGAGCGCCTGCGACGTCAGAGGGCCACGAACTTACTCAGCTGGTGAAGAAGCCGCGTGTCGACAAGGGGAACAAGAAAAAGGAGGTGGTTGAGGACGTGACGAAGGGGCAGAAGAAGCCGCGGGCCACCAAGGGGAAGAAGGTCATTGTGGGGGTTGACGTCGTGGCCTTGGGCCTGATGACCAGGGCCGACGTGGACGCCTTCACCGTGTGGTTGACCACCGACGACGCCCAAGGGACTAAACCCGCACGTACAATGCTGGGCACCCGCCTCGAGAGGAATTTCTTCGGGGACCTAAAAACGCCAATGAAAGTGGTGGGCTCAGAGGTAAAGTCCGCCCACCCGTGCTCCGATAACATGACAATTTTGTGGTTGACTGGACTCGTGTTCCTTGTTTGCAGCATATCGACGAAGCATGCGGCATCCTCCGAAAGGAGGTAGCCAGCGAGTCGAAGTACGTAGACGTGGCAGTCGTCGACCCCTACTTTGGTGTATTGCTACAGAGACAAACCGGCATGCCCATCGACGAGGAGTTGGAGTACTACTTCAGCGGTATGTTGCCCGACAGGTGTCCGAAGCCTTGGGCCAGCGTCGATCGTGTGTTGGCCCCATGGAATCTGAAGGACAACCATTGGGTAGAACTGGAGATCGACCTGGCCGAGTGGAATGTCCGTGTGTATGATCCGGACACTCGTCTGACTCCTGAGCGTCAAATGGTCGGCCTTCTGAAAGCCCATCACGCACACCCTTCCCCCGCTGATGGATGGCCACCAAGAGCTGCACGCCAAGCATGTAGGGAAACTGCCCCAGCCGTTCAAGTACAACCGTGTGAAGGGGATCCCTCAGAACAAGCAATCGTAAGTCCTCGTAGTCCATCTTCTGATTTATAGTGTAATTGGTGCGAATTGGGTTTGACACATACTTTTTGCGACGTAGAGGAGACTCCGGCCCCTACGCTATCCATTTCATCCAGATGCTCGCATCAGGCGACCGCGTATTCAAAGGGGTGGACGACGCCTTTATCGATGCTTACTGCCTAGTCCTACGTGTCGCCATCTACCACGGTGCCTTCCGACCCAGCCCCGATCCTCAATAGTCATTGCCTCCATCTCCAATTACAAGAACATTATTGTTTGTACTGTTGTCTGGACATGTTGTTGGTGGCTTGAACATTTGTGCTTTCGTAGGTTTTAATTTGGTTGACTTTGGTATCGACGGTATGTCGTTTTGGGAAACCTAGGGCTCAAGTTTAGAAACTATGTTGTTTTGTGATTTTTGAAACTATGTTATCATGTAGGGCGTACGATGGTTGACACTTATATATTTACGTCGTCCGCATTTCCATTGAAAATGCACAATTAGAACATGTCATGTCCAAAATATCACCTGGCAAGTTAATATAACTGCATGTCATGTACAAACTGAAATAGCTGCACCCAAGCCCAACAAGCCTTAATAACAAAACACGGGCGAAGTTCATACTTCAATGTCAAAGGGGGAGCGATAATGTTTCCGATTAAGTGAGCCCTGATGACAAAATGCGTGAAATACCTACTGACATGTCTTACCCATAATATGTCATGTCAAAATATCTAGCCATCATGTCTAACCCATTATATGTCATGCCAAAATATGTACCCGTCATGCCAAAATACCACCTGGCAAGTTACTATGTGCGGCGCCTTTTCGGGAACTTCCTTTCCCACTGAGACGGGTACCTAGATGTCTTTGGCCTGCCAGGGCATACCTTGATAAGTGGGGGGAGGCAAGTCTCCTTGGCGACTGCCTTGGGTACCCTCCAATTCTCTCGCGACGGTACTGGGTAGATCACGTCCTTGTAGCACGCACGCCACGCGTCTACCTTGTACAAGTCGTTGATGAGTGAGTACACATCCGTCCCGTGCAATTGGGATGCTGCCATTGCGTGCGCGCATGGGTACTGGTCGACGTTAAAGCGTCTGCAGCTGCATAAACGTCCTGTTAGGTTTACAAGCCAGGTGGAGGTTCCCTTGCGTACCTCGAACTCAAGTGCACTCAGCTGTCTGACGACCATGGAAAGGGACTGCACGAAGTTTGCTCTGATGGCGTTACCAACCCAGTCGCTTACGACTTTCCCCTGCTCGCCGCTTGACTTCCTATGTTTGACGAACCACGTGCTGACAGTCTTAAGGATGGCATCTACAAGGGCTGTTACTGGCAAATCTCTAGGATATTTAAACACCGAGTTCAAGCACTCGGAGTTATTAGTGGTTGTGATGTTGTACCTATTCCCAGCGTAGAAAGCCCTTGCCCAGTTGCTGAACCCGGCCTCCTTCAGATATTGGCCCACTCCGAGAACCCGTGCAGAGAACTCCGCGTACAACACCTGGAACTCCTCGTACGTGTAAGCTTTACACATCATCATGAACTCTTCTTGCAAGCCCCCGCACTTGAACCGGAAACAAACGTTTTGAAATAAGTGATATGTGCATATGCCATGCTTCGCGAATATGTAGCTATCCCGTATGCCCTTCAGGATGCTCATGTGGTGGTCAGAAACCCAGACCAAATCAGTCGTGTCTTTAACGACACGCAACATCTGCCTGAAGAAGAACCCCCAAGACCCATCATTCTCGCCGTCAACCATGGCGAAGCCTACGGGGTAAATGTGGTGATCAGCGTCTTGTGCAGTAGCAAATAGCAAGCACCCTCAAAATTTCCCCTTCAAGAAGCTCCTATCCACGGATATAACCTGGAGAATAAACATCTTGAGGCGTTAGAGGTGTCATGTCTATTCAAACATATGTCATGTTTTATTAGTATGGGCGTCATGTTGATAGTAATTGAGCGTCATGTTCCATGTAAGGAAGGACTGACCTTCCGTAGGTAGGGGATAGCCCTCCGCCACGCTCCAAGACTCACAAACACATACTTGAATCGCCCCTCCGTGTCGCGTTCTATCCTCATGTACGTCCTAGGGTTGGCCTGCTCCAGCATGTACATGTACGAGTACATGCTCCGATAGCTTTCCTCATCCGTTTCGTACACGTTGTCCCTCGCACTCAACCGTGCTCGGCGCGCCTTCTAGTAGCTGCATGTGACCCCCAGCTGCGACTTCATCATCCTCTGCACTTGATCCGGATCGAGGGGCTTCTTTGACCGTCCGAAAATGCACATACCCATTCACACCCACATGTGTCCAGTTAATATAGTTGTGTGTCTAGTGAAGATAGTGGTGTGTCCAGTTAATATAGTTGTGTGTCCATTGAAGATAGTTGTGTGTCCAGTTAAGACAGTTGTGTGTCCAGTTAAGATAGTTGTGTGTCCAGTTTATATATCTATATGTCCAGTTGAATTTTGGCAAAAGTCCAGTTCAGTTTTACGTAGTGGGTCACATACCTTTCGACAATGCGCCGCCCCAGCTGCGTGTATGACGCACTGCATTTTTGGCTGACCGCCACATTCAACGAGCACGTGTGCTCGTCCACAAGCTTTCAGATCTTCCATAACCCTGTTCCCTTGTAAGTCGAAGCCCGACATGACCAATTGCACTTGGGAGCAGCGCACCCTACAACATACAAGGTCGTCGTTGACTTCTTCACCTTCGTCGTGAAGCAGCGAGTCAGACCCACCCACGCTACGAGTTCCTGCACATCCTCCTTCCTCCGAAACGTTTGTCCCTCCCGGAGCTTAATACCACACTGGCTGGGATCCAATGGATTCCCCGCCACCATTGGTTCACTTTCAGCAGGCTTCGGAGAAGTGGTCGACTTCCATTTTCGTCTTTCGTATGCTTCCTCAACTTCCCTCACCGCTCGCTCCGCCTCATAATCCCATGACCAAGACTTCATCGGACCAGAATTACCGTGTTCATGTTTAACCACTTTTGGGATTGCATCATCCTCGTCGGAGGAGCTACCAAGGTCAATGGCTCCATCTTCCATGTCACTGCTGACATATATGACCTGCTTCCCTTTATTCACTACGTCGGCATTCTTTTCCCTCTTCGCAAACTCCAACTCCAACTCCTCACTTATCCCTAACTGGTCAGAAGTCTCTTGTAACTGGACGGCTGTTTGTGTTAACTGGACATCCGATAATTCCAACTGGACATCCTTTTGGTTTACCTCGACAATTTTTTCTCCTAAATCTTCTTCTTCTCCGTCAAGCCCCATGGGGAGATCTGTATTTGGGTGATCTTCTTGGGTCACGGGCGGACCAGTTAACGGCACTACAGCATCCTCCAAGCCTGCAGGAGACAAACCACCACCGTCTGAGTCATCCGTTGTCGATCCTTGTGCTTCAGGCACGTCTCCACCAACCTTGCGTCGCAGGGAGACATTGAGGTCGATAGGCCAATTTCGTTCTCCAGACAACCCGTTTACAAACTTGTAGGCCTCCAAGTCTTCGTCATCCCCGATAGCAAACGGCCTGGACCCTTCCTTCTTTGGCTTAACATATGTGAGCTCCACATCATTCCTCCTCCCATCGACATTAAACTTGTCCATCACCTGTTTCTTCAGCTTTACATAGTCAATCCTTTCGTCCACCAGCATGGGTTTCTGGCCCCTTGTTCCCGTGAAGACCCAAGTGCCGCCTTCACACGCCCACCATCCTCCAAACAATACATTGATACAAACTGATGATTTTCCCCTGTTGCATTGCATAGGGAGACAGAAATTAATTTGTATCGACGGTCTTTACATATGAAAATCACTTACCAAACATAGAGAGAACACTTACCCATTTTATGTCAGACCAGAGGAATGTCCAGTAACTTCCAACACGTGTCCAGTGGGTACGATTTAATTGTCCAGTGAAAAGTGGCTTCGTACAACTAAACCGTTTACTGAACCCAGGCCCACTTGCTTCTTCTTCAATGGATTCTCTCTCTTTCTTCAGATTTTGTGAATAAAAGTGACGCCCAGAATTTCTCTGATCTCCTTATATAGACCACACATCATTGGACACCTACCCTCTTTCTTCAAATCCAACGCCGGCCATTCCCCTTATTGAAGTTCCATTTCCCCTGCAATTCATTAATGGGAACTAATGATTTTCCTCAGAAATTCTTCAAAGCTTATATACCCTCCCCCTCCTCCCTCCCTTTTCCCTTTTTTTTTTTTGGCGCCATCCATGGTCGGGAACAATTGGCTTCCTCCTTTTTACTGTAGCCAGCTGCTCCATCTCTCTCCCTCTCTCTACCTGTCTTGTCAATAATGATCAGGATTTTCACCCTCTCTCTCTCTCACACAGACTCTCTCTCTCTCTCTCTCTGTCTTTTCCTCGCTTTTCCGTCTCTCTCTCTCTCAATTGTCCAGCTGTCAACCTCACATTGTCCAGTCTCCCCCACTAACATGCTACCGGTTGAACCAAAAATCCGATTATCCGGATTTCTACAAAAAAATTTCGGATGGGGTTATGTGTGCAAGGGTTTCACCCAAATGGGTTATTTTAGCAAATTATCCAAAAGTAATGATACCATTTTCATTATAATGTTTGACTAATAGTTGTACATATAATTGAAAAAATATATGTACAAATATTTGAATAATTTTACTATGGAATCGACCATCGTTTACATTTGTACTCATCAATGTCATCATCTTTATTGCAAATATTTGTTAAAATCAAATCATAATTAAAATCATTAAATAATATATAATTAAAAATTCAACTAATTAAATAATAATTGAAATTTTAAAATAAATCATTTTATTTTAAATCAATCCATAATAAAAAAAAATATGTTTAATTATTAATTTCAGGTTTGTTATGAAGGTAGCCTTAATTTGTTGGAAAAAACGGATTAAAAAATATTGTTGTTTGAATTGGGTATAGAGAACAAAAATGGAAAATATGAGCTAGAGTAGAGTAGATTGTATGATAAATGAAATAGATGACAAAGTTAAAAATATTCATTCTAATTATTTCATGTTTCTTATGAAGATGGTCGAGCCATAATTTTGTTTTAAAAAATTATTCTTTTTTTATTTGGGTTAATGAGAAAATGTTAAATCTATGTCAACGTAAATTGTATGGTAAGTTAAACAAATCGTTTTTTGTTTTAAAAATTAAAGATATGCTCGAGAGTAATTAAAAAATTAAGTTATCAATTAATTAGATAAATATGCAATCTTTTAAATAAAAAGTGATAAGCATCCGAATTTTAAAAAAAAATCACAAAATTTTATTGGGTCAGATTGGAAAATCTTATTAAATCTCATTTGTTACTAAAATCACTTCTCTACAATCTGAATTATCAAGTGTGTAATTGTATTAGATATTGAAATATTTTGGTTAGTAAAGAGATAAACATCCCTCATTTTGAGGGATTCGAGAAATAGATAATGGTTATAAATATTGGATGAATTAGTTTGATAAATAAGAGTTTAATTTGAGAAAATGTTTTTTTAAATCAAATGTGGACCCATATTTAAGTACATCATGCCACATATGATGATTGAACGATAATCCGTCATGTGGCATCTCCAACATGTGTTTTAGTATTATATTAGATATTAGATATTAGATTAGATATTTCAATCATTGTGAAAGAATTACTAAATTAAAAAAAAAACTAATTTTTGGGTAAAATGTGGTAACTAAAAAATATATTGAGTTTTAATTCAAAATAAATGAGAAAAAATAAATTAAAGTTATCATAGAAAAATAATTATTTGGTATTTAAATTTTTTTAAATCACTTTAATTCGAAAAAAAGATATGAGATTTATTTTAATTAATAATTGAGTAAATTGAATTAATTATTTAGGTGGGGCCACATTAAAGGAAAACTTGCCACGTAAGCCTGGTTTAAGGATGTGCCGCCATGTGACATCTTCTAACATCTGTTTTAGTATTATATTATAT
Organism: Persicaria tinctoria; assembly: GCA_037127255.1. Lineage (NCBI taxonomy): Eukaryota > Viridiplantae > Streptophyta > Magnoliopsida > Caryophyllales > Polygonaceae > Persicaria > Persicaria tinctoria. Next base: position 21,199,454 of record JBANSL010000019.1, on the reverse strand, counting down.
TGTATATATATATAGATTTTATTGATTTAGTGTACTAATTAGTAGGATAGATAAAAAAGTTCCTCAATTTGACTTGCAAATTTTCATGAGTTAATCATGAAAAAACGAATAAGGACAACAACAACAATAAAATTTCTCAAATTTGATCGTCGTCCGAAAGGAAGCTTTGGGCTGCTTCATGCACGATTGGCTAATCAAACTAATATCTCAACTACATCAAACAACAACCAAAACCACAACGACAAAATGTGCAAAAATGGATTCACATGCCCCATCCTACATCCATCAAACCACACAAAGAGCATATGGCAAGAAAATAAGGAACCTCAATTCATAAGCACATGTGAGACTAGGCAAAACTATAAGACAAATGATGAATTTATGATGATGAAGAAAACAAAGAGACCGTATTTGACAACCAATTCAAGCTCAATTACTTTCACGTTGGATAAACTTCTTCAAAGAATCAAAATTACTCACAAAATATAAACCACAAACCCTAAAAGGCAAATCAAGAACCAGAAGCCGGAATCCAAGATAAAGTGTTAAAGTAACAAAAAATCAAGAAGATGCGTAATTGAATTTTACTGCGAATTAGGATTGGATTCAGCGGAGTCAGAGTCGAGTCTGGCTAGGATCGAGGTGGTGTGTACAAGGCGACTCTGTGTTCGGGAAGGAGTTTCCTTGAGGTTCGTCTTCACTACCCATAGGGATTCATGATGTATCGTCAGCCAGCGATGTTGTTTAAGGATGGTGCTTGGCTTTGCCCGTAGTATACGTCCCCTTCGTGTTAGATTTAGTTTTTCCTTGGCGCGTTTCTTGTAGGGTGCGTTTTCCACTTGTTGTTACGCACCACTTTTTGTTTTCGTTTGTATGTTTTGATGGGTTACCGTCTGCCGACTTGTTGGCCTTCGAGATTCAGGTATATCTGATCTCGGATTATTACCTTATCAAAAAAAAGGATAAATAAAAAAGAGTTAAAGAAAATAAATCCTAATTTAACTTAAAGCTCTACCCTTTGAAAACCCGAATGAGCATTTTCCTTTCTCTATCTGTGCTCTCTCTCCCACGTTCTGAAACCACCAAAGAAGGAAGCAGAAAAAGGCGGATTCGTGTGGGAAGTTCGATTCCCAAGAGGAGCTTTATTTGTTTCTCCTATGGCGTGGGCCTCCTGGAGCCAAATGGTATAAAGGGGGGTGGTTGGACCAATGCTGAGGCACATCCCGCGGTTTACCTCCTCAAGTCAATGAGGGGCAGGAAACTTGGGGTCCAGGACTAGTCTAAGTATAAGCTTTTGATTTGTGTTTTGGTTCGATTCAAATCCCCACTGAATTTCACTACAAAAAACAAACAATTTCGCAACGGCTGCTTCCCGTGGCTAAAAGACCATTTGTCGTGGCAAAACAGTAGTAGCGTCAGCTGTAGCCACGGGAAACTAGCCGTGGGGAAACCTATGGTGGCAAAAGAGTGTAGCCACCGGATCTGCCGTCGCTATGATGGTAGCCACGGCAGTAGCGAAGGCTGGCGAAGCCAAGACAATAGATGCGACGGGTGGTTGCCGTGGCTACTAAATTCTTCCCGCTAAAACTTTTGGCGCTTTTTTTTCTGTTGCCACGGTATGATGCCGTTGCTAAGCTTATTATGCATCTTCCCTTGTTTTCCCTGTTTGCGGCGGCAAGTTGCCGTGGCCAATGGTAAGATTTTCCCTGGTTCCCTATTTTACCCATTTCTTCCCTATTTCATTCTAATTATCTAATGTAAGCAATGATAACCACTTCACAAATATATTACAACCATAATACAATCTTCCATATAACGTTAGATTAAACATTTGAAAGTAAATAACAAAAATATGTTGCCAAGTTCAGAGTTTTAGCATTCCGACAAAAAATGTGAGTGTACACATACATACAAGGAGCCAAGTAAAAGCATAGTCCTTGTGTTAATGAGTCCTCGCCATCTCAACGAGCCAGCTTGTGAAGCATCTCTTTCAACTTCTCCATAGCAACTTCAGCGACATGTCTCAGCCCTTGGTTCAAGGAGAAGAGAGAGGATCTCCTAGGGGTGGACTCTGCACAAGATTTATTCAGTTAGCATCCATGTTATCCTTTATTCAGTTAGCATCCAAGTTTTCGAATAGAAAAGTCACTTTAAATAGGAAATGCAGAAACAAAAGAAGATTCAACAATAAGAAAATTAAGATGATTAAACAAAAGCAAGACATGTATCAAAATGATTAAAACCCTTGAGAAGGATGACTACTTAATGTCCATGACCAAGGAAGAACACATGACAACAAAGGAAGGCCAAATCCAGCAATAAGTGTAGTGAGGAAGGCATTTACTGGATTTCTAGACATGGTAAAAATAGCAAATATTGGATTTTTGTAAATCCTTGTTGTCCATCTTGAAGAATCGATCAATTTATTTCTTCATTGACATAAACCAGGTCTTAGAAAGAAGTACCATGAGCCTCGGACATAATAAGCAGCAAGAGATATCAAAATAGTATTCTCTATAAGCTTTTTCCTAGTAGTTAGTTGCTCACCGTGTTTGTAAAGTAAAAAGATCACACCAAGAGGAGATGCAGAATTCAGAACTCTAAGCAAATATAATCCAATAAGATCTCATTTATTTCTAGGGGAAAAAAAAGCTAATGAAGGTGATTTAAGAACTATAATAAACACGAACAATAAAAAATGTTAAGATATATGCAACAAAACAAACATATAAACAACAAGGCTTTTATATAGGCAAGACAAGAGAAATAATAGGATATAATAAATATTGTAGGATATATAGGCAGCAAGGGTTTGGATGTTTGTTACCAACGTAAAATAGGAGAAATGATAGGTTTATCTACTTTATTCCTTTTACATTGTTGCACCATTACCCATGAAGATATTAAGGCCCTTTTAGTAAGAGTAGTATGATAATTTAGAAGTGAAAGTGTTGTTTATCAATTAAGTAAAACTTACAAGGTCTTCAAATCACTTGTATTTCAATATAATGCAGGGGGAAGTGAAAAAGTGGGACCCAAAAGAATATTAAAGCAGAAAAGATACAAAGCACAGGATTACATTATCCTGCAAGAGCACATCTTTCTCCCGCCATTCTCATCAAATTCATCATCTAAGTTGCCCGTCTCAATGCAGTTGGGTTCCATCCAAATTTTTTAAACAGTTGATGAATCTACTACATGCAAGTACAAATTTGGATTCACTATTAGAGATAAGTAAACAAATGGAGAATAAGAGTAAATCTTGAATCAATGCATCTACGATTACTGCAGGATTGGATGTGCAAATGTTATTTGCAAACAATTTGATTTTACTTTTAGAGAAAAGTAAAATGAAGTAAAGCTTGAATAAGCTCTAAGTTCTGTTAAAGCATTATGCCTATCATCATAATAAACAAAAAGTCAAGACCATATCAAAGAGAAAACAAGAGGATTCTTACTCAAAGATAAGCTTGATCCCCATTGGAATAACTCTTTGCTCCTATCGTCATTTTGCACTATCACTTCTATGAAACATAGGCTATCCTCCGTTGGTCCAGTTGCTGTTTTTGATTGCTTCAATGAGGTCTCTTCACATGTAACCTATAATTGCAGTTGTATGAATTAGAAAGAAAGGCATATAAATAAGCCTACATGGAAATGAATCATCATCCTTATATAACAAATACCAAGCTCCTAATCAATCCACATTGCTTCTGATTCACTCTAGATGGTAATCTTTTGCAATATGCTCTCTTTTTGCACATAGGAGTATAATAATAAAAGCGGCCCTGATATTAGTTGCCAGTTACCACAACATAAAGCAACTGGGTAGGTTTATCTAGGTTTCCTAAACTCTAATCTCATCACAAAAATTCAATGAAAAAGGAAATTATGTCTCATTTAATATTCCGATAACACCTCTAGACAAGAGTTTAAGATGATAGAATATGGAGGCCTGATATCATTCAAAGCCTCAACCCCTCTACCCAATTTCATCATAAGATTAAAAGTAAAAAACAAAAAAGTTCAAGATTTTGCTTCTGTGCACAAGGAAAACCAGTCATCTTTACTGGTAAAAAAAATTTGTGGCACACAAATCATCCCCTTCCCAATATGTGGCTAATGAAAGAGAAAATTAAATGAACGAAAAATTATGATCTATATCAAAATTGCATTCAGAGAAGAAACTACTCACGTACATATCAATACAAAATGAAAGAAGCATTCAAGAACAGATCAATCTAGAATGTAATTCAATAACTATAACTTACATTCTAACTTTGACAAGGACCATAGACAGAGATAACTAACTAAATTCAAACTTGGAAACATGATTACAATTAACAACAAGAGCTACTCAAAACCAATGGCATGGTACGTGTTCACTTACCTGAGATGAAGTTTCACTATTAAAAAATCAGGAAACGGGATTAAATAAGCACAAAATGAGCATTCTGCCATGAGAATTGGAAACGAAGGAGGCCCGTAGGAAACGAAGGAATTTCTAATCCTCGAGCAGCTACATCGGTCTCCACCAGTATTGATGTGGCTATGCTTTTGAATGATTTCAATGCCCGCTCCCTCTCTTGAAGGATTCATATAAGTGGAAAAGATTCTTATAACATCTTTTGAACATTTAATAAATAGATAGGTATTATATGCATTACCTGAAGAGCTTTAATATCCTCATCTTGATTTACCAATGTAAGCGATCCAGTCAAGGAACTTTGTTAAAAATTCCAGCTAGTACAACAGATGGAACTTGAACTTCACAATACAGTATTATATGCATAAAATGGAAATACATGCAGTTCCAAGCACCATGCCAAATTTGTTTATAGATAGAGTGACACATTAAAATAAGATAAAGATTATTGCTAATTTTATTGGCATCGTCAATGATCAAGATAAGGCAAAACAAGGAAATAGATGGTACTAATTATGCTGAAGAGGCATATATTCATACCTAGCAAAGCATCTCCCCAGCCAACAACATGTTAAATTATATGAACCCTAGCCTGACTTCTATTAATGCTACAAGAGACTTTTGGAAATGAAAAGCAAGGATAGACAACATACATCAATAGCTTCATGCCGATCAAGCACTCCTTTGGTTATATTATCTCCAACTTCTTGGTAGCCCCTGCAGTCAATAGTTTGCAATTTGTCACTAACTTTATTTTAGCATTATTTAATAGTGTTGAGAAGAGGCAAAGCAAGTCATCCAGAGAGACCAACTTGGACCCTGTATCACTGGACAACTTGATCTTAAGCTTTTCTTCAAGGATTAGATATGGAAGACCTGATGTGCAATTTTTCTAACTTGTTTCATGAGAGAATCTGGAATGTCATGACCTTTCTGATGAGCCAAAAAAGAAAGACAACGATGCGAAGTAAGAGTTTTTGCCTTTACAGCTATGTTTGAGAGGGATGACAGTATAATAACAATTACTAAACTAAACATGCTAAGACGAATAATACAATTTCTAACTCGTGAAGATGCAAAATTGAGTATTATCCATTGAAAAACAAATGCAAGATAAAAAAAATAAAAGCGGCACAGATATGCCCACCACGAGATTACAAGCAGGCATGATAATTTCTTTTGCTATTGTTTGAGCTTGGTAGATTCTAGAAACTATAATATAACTATATGTGAGAATGTGAGACGTATTAAATAATCTCAAGTAGCCTTATTGATCAAGTATAACTGCAGGTGAGAATGTCATATGTATTGAGTCAAATCTATCACTTCAAAACTCAGATAGAGTTATTTAGTTCATTTATAGCTTTTGTGTCTTCCTTTATAACATTGCACTTGTGATGCATGTAAATCAGAAATAAATGAAGAACACATATGCAAAAGACAAAATCAGGGACAAATGGAATGGTGAAGAACACAAATGTAGAGAATCAACCACCAAGAGACAAAAGAAGAGGATAAGAGAGGCAAAAAGGTGAGTAATTGAATTGAATGAAACAGAGGATTGCCTTGATCCCAGGGGCGAGAAGTGAAACCAAAGACGAACCCACCTGCAACAAACGATCACAAAATAAGACAAAACCTTAATATCTAAAATCACGTTGGAAGAAGAATTGATTTCAAATTATTCGGAGAAACAAAGGGGTTGAACCAAAGAAATAACATAATTGTATTGTTGCAAAAAAAAAGTTAGTATATTCAATAAGAATGAAAGAGTAGATTGAGGTAAATCACCTGTTTGATAATATTATTACATAGAACAACTAGAAGTTGTACCATAAGTGAGGATCTGTGCATCACCTGTTTGAGCGACGGGAGGGAGAGAAGGGACTGACATCAGTTCCACCACCACCGGTAGTCACCAAAACCTAAGAGAGGACCAAGGACGTGAGATCCCTGAATTAGAGAACCCCAAATCAAACCCTAACCAACAAGTAATTTTTCCCCCAAATCAAACCCTACCTTCAGTAATCAAGCTCTTCAATTGAAATGAAAGGTGTTTGGAGACTACCTGACATGGAGATGTTGAAGATCTGAGAAAGGTATCTCATTCTGTCGATGGCGGCTGAGATCTGAGAGAGGTATCGATGGTGTGGGGGCGGCGGCGGCGTGCGCACAAGTAAAGAGCGATGGCGATTTGGAGTCTGATGAGAGAGAGGTCGAAGAGTGCAGTGGAGAGAGATTGATTTGGAGAAAGAGCCAGAGAGACGAGAAGCAATCACTGAGGCCGATGGGAGGGAGATCCAAGAGGGATACGAGGAGAGAAACGGTGATTTTAGGGTTAGATAAGCCCCTGTATGTTCTCTTTTTTAATTTCTTTTTACTTAATTTAGCCACGACATCCCCGTGCCGTAGCAAATTTCAACCAACTATGGTAACATTAGCTACGGGACTCCACTGCCGTGGCTACGCCATAGTAAAAACCAACTCAATTGCCACGGCAAACCTTGCCGTTGCTATCATCTGTGGCAAATTTGATTTTTTGTAACCCATTGGCCACGGCAAACCCTTGCCGTTGCTACGCGTGGTGGCTAATATGTTTTTTTTTGTAGTGTTTGTCATTGAGAAATTGAATAGAAGTGCTTTTGTGATAATTGGAATTGGATTTCTTCCGTGTGTATAGCGAACGCCGCTTCTGTTTGGTTTTGTAATAAACAAGTAAAATCGCACTGGCCTCTATGAATTTCTTGATTTCAATGTATTTGCTTTGCTATATTCATTCAGTAATCATCCATCATTTCTAGTATTTTTGTCTAACTTGGTGGTATTGTTACTTGATTTCTTTTGTGGATTTCTAGTGTCCAAATGGGCATATAGGCATATAGCATGCTCTTCCTTTGGACGAATATCAGGAATAGATGCCCTTCTTGCTGCGAGAAGCTAGATAGGCCATATTCGTTGTAGAGCGTTCTTGCGAAAGCTTGTGTCTATGCCCCATATACATGCCCATTCCAATATTGTATCTTCCAGGGCTCACCAAGGGGATTGTCTTTGCACCTGAACAAACAGCACACCAACTTTGTGATTAGCTTCCGTTGCAATTCCGGTTCTCCAATTTGTGTAGAAATGGTTGATAAGTTCCTGATTTTGCAGGGAAGAGAAAGTTGTGATTCATGGAGGGAGAGGATCGACGGAGAGGAAGGGTATACAGTCCAAGAGGACGAATGCTAGTTCAATCAAGAGAGATTGACAGATTAAACCCCCCCCCCCCCCCAAAAAAAAGGGGAAAAATGACAAATGTTTAGTTTTATGGGTTAATGGTTAATTAATTTGTGGAATTAATCATAGCTATCAATTTGATTGAATGGTTGAGATCGATTTATTAGGAGGTTGGTGCAATTCAATGTTGTAAAAAGAAAGAGGAAGAAGACAACTTACTTGGAGTGGTCCCAAACCAAGATTCAAAATACCCGACAAAATAACTCAAAACCCGCTCTCTCGGCCTTATCCCGAATCAAAATTTCAAATCGAATTTCCAAACCCGAATTAGTTAATCTGATAAAATCTCGATAATTACTAAATAGGGTTTTTGTTGGGAAAAGGAAAAAAAAGTTCCTTAATTTGACTTGCAAAAATTACTAAATAGGGTTTTTGTTGGGAAAATGTTTTGAATTAAGCTCAATAATTACTAAATAGGGTTTTTGTTGGGAAAATGAAAAAAAAAATTGAAAGGAAAAAAAGCGTGATTGGGCGAAAGAGAGAGAGAAGGGTGGATAGCGCGCCACGTAAGCACAAAATATTATGAATTAAGTAGATATATATATATATATATATATATATATATATATATATATATATATAGATTTTATTGATTTCGTGTACTAATTAGTAGGATTAATAAAAAAGTTCGTTAATTTGACTTGCAAATTTTCATGAGTTAATCATGAAATAACGAATGAGGACAACAACAACAATAAAATTTCTCAAATTTGATCGTCATCCGAAAGGAAGCCTTGGGCTGGTTCATGCACGATTGGCTAATCAAACTAATATCTCAACTACATCAAACCAAAACTAAACGACAACGATAAAATGTGCAAAATGGATTCACATGCCCCATCCTGCATCCTTCAAACCACATGTGAGACTAGACAAAACTATAAGACAAATGAGGGACCTCCATTCATAAGCACATGTGAGACTAGGCAAAACTATAAGACAGATGATGAATTTATGATGAAGAAGAAAACAAAGAGACCGTATTTGACAACCAATTCAGGCTCAATTACTTTCACAATGGATAAACTTCTTCAAAGAATCAAAATTACTCACAAAACAAAACCACAAATCTTAAGAGGCAAATCAAGAACCAAAAGCCGGAATCCAAGATAAAGTGTTAAAGTAACAAAAAATCAAGAAGATGGGTAATTGAATTTTACTGTGAATTAGGATTGGATTCAGCGGCATTGTTATCAACGTCTTGGGAAACTCTCTCTCTTAGAGAGATATCTCTCTTCGAATAGCGTCGTCGACCTTCCACCAGGGCCACCACCATGGCCTTCCTCTAATCGAAACTCGCTCTTCGGAGAGCCCTAATTCCTCTCCTCAAAGAGTACTCGGAAAGCAATTGGTTGATCCTCGGTCACCCCGGCTTCGGCCGCCATCATGGCATTGTGACGTCGCCGCCTCTAAGCTCCGGTGTACTACCGGTTGTAGATGGTGATTTGATAATCCTTAGGTCCTCTCTTCCGATTTTGGTTTCGATCCAAAGCCAAAATTATTTGGGGGCTTTTGTCGTTCTGAATCTTCTTACCCCTATTCTGCAGTTGGATGGCCCTGATTAGTGCAACCCCTTCCATCTTTCTTCCTCACAGGTTGGTTTTTGGGTGTCTTTCGTTCCGTCCTCCCTGATCCCGCCGAACTGCCATGTGAAACCACAAATGAAATCTCTGTTACTCCTTGGTTGTTGTCTCGGTAGTGTTGGAGTGGTGCCCGCCCCTCCTTTCTCACCGTTGACGACGCTGAGCGGCGGCGGCGAACATGAGATGCACCCTCGGGTGTCGGCCTAGACCACGCTTGTCTTCCCATGGTTGCTGGAAGGCTAGGGCTTTCCCCTCCCCCCGCTTAGGTTGTTTGGAGCCGCCTCCGGTGTGTGCTATCGGCCTTTCCGGTGGCACTTGATGGCTCCATCTTCCCGACGTTCCCTCTTTGGTTGGAACAAGGTACAGGGGCTTCCGTAAATAAGAGAGGCTATTTATTTATATATTTACATATATAAACATATTTATTTATATATAAATAATTTTTTTTTTTAAAAAGTGCCCCAAAGGGCTTAATTGAAATCTCGTAAAGGCTCGAAACATCACTCGAAAAAGCATGGATTAAATCATGTTTGGACTTGACTGGTCCGTTGTGATCGGTCCTTCGCAGTTTGCTTTGCTCGGGTGGCGTGCGTCTCTACTTTGGTGCGAGTTGGGGTTCTTCATCTATGACGGGGTTCTGCCAGTCGGAGTCGGGTCAGGCTGGGATCGAGGTGGTGTGTACGGGGTGACTCCATGTTCGGGAAGGAGTTTCCAAGAGGTTCGTCTTCACTACCCATAGGGATTCCTGATGTATCGCCGGCCAGTGGTTCCTTTTAAAGATGGTGCTTGGTTTCGCCCATAGTCTACATCCCCTTCGTGTAAGATTTAGTTTTTCCTTGGCTCGTTTCTTGTAGGGTGCGTTTTTCACTTGTTGTTATGCACCGCCTTTTGTTTTCGTTTGTATGTTTTGACGGGTTACCGTCTGCCGACTTGTCGGCCTTCGAGATTCAGGTAAATTTGATCTCAAATTATTACCTTATAAAAAAAGGATAAATAAAAAAGAGTTAAAGAAAATAAATTCTCTTATAACTTAAAGCTCTACCCTTTGGAGAGCAGATAGGCTATCTACGTGCAACATTCTCAATTTTTTTTTCTTTTTTCCTTTTTTTCCTACTCTTCCTCTCTCTTTAAAACACCGAATGAGCATTTTCCTTTCTTTATCCGTGTTCTCTCTCCCATGATCTGAAACCACCAAAGAAGGAAGCAGAAAAAGGCGGATTCAAGGCTGATGTCTCAACCAGAAACTCACTTTGTCGTCGCCACTAGTGCTAGTGCCGACGTCGTCCATCGCCGATCAAGGTAACGGAGCTCGTCGATCGCTAATTGCAAGCGGCGAAGAGCAAGGGAGATGCAAGCGTCACCGTGTGTCGACCATGCCACTATTCGACTGGAATTCATCAAGCAGCCCTCGTTGAAAGAACAAAGCCCCTGTAGAGGGAAAGTTTTATTCCTACTTCCATTTTCATTTAAATTCACTTTTCTAGGGTTTTGCCTCAATTGCTTTATATGAATACTAAACACTATTCAATAGACTCATGGTAATGTGGCTGGCCTATTATGATCTTACAGATACCTTCCATGAAGTAAAGACGAGGCGTGACAAGAAGGTACTCTTTTCTTCTTGTGTTTTATGCTTGCGCTTCTAGAAAAATGATGTTTTTAGTGGGGGGACATGCTTTTCCTGATAGTGTTTTTATGTTAGACCTGAGATTTTGTCTTATATCTCGCTTTCTTGAATTGCTTTAGAGTCTGAACAATCAGGAGATTGTGGATCCAAGGTGGAGGTTTGTCCTTCTAGACGGGTTGGTAGAGGAGGTCACGGTAATGTTTCAGTTCATCATCTTGGTGAGTTGATAGATGTTGTTGCTAGAATTTTACTGACATATTTTTGTCTTAAATGATCAATTCTGTTGAATCATCTGTCAGTAACATTCTTAAATCAGTTAATATAAAATGACTACTTTGGGAAGATTTATACTTCAAGTGTCCCAAGGTTCTCGGATTTTGTTTTTTTTTTTGTTTTTACGCTCTTCATGCAATGAAGGCTTGTCTGGAATTAACCGCATAGGTATTCTTTTAGCTCAAGAATCTTCGTTGAGTTGAAGTTCTGTATCAAATTCAATCTTCTTTAAATCTAGGTGCATCTATAGTTATATGACAATTTTTTGTATTCATGTATCTGTTGTAAGCCATATGCTCCACCATTTTGACTTATTTCGTCTTTTCTGATGAAGCAAGGTTGTCATTCATAAGAACAAGTCTGCAAGTCCGCTGTAATAGATTAGATCAACTAACCATGGTAATTTTAGGTCAAGTAGGGATTCATTTATTGATTTGACATGGTTGATGAACTTTATGGTAGGCTCTGAATTAGGTCATTAGTAACCATGGTAATTTTCTAGAAGGTGTTGTACATATTGTAGGTATTGTGCTTTGTTCATTACCTTGAGTAGTGCTGCTAGAAATAGGGGTGGGCAAAAATATTTGTAATTGAAAAACTGTTTTGAATAATTGAAAAATTGCCACATTTTACAATTAATTGTTTTGAAGTAAAGTTGTATTTCAAAATAGTTAATTGAATTGCTTTTATTTTTCAAATCAAAACAATACCAATTACTTGTATCAATTAATTGATTACTTGAGGGGTTGCAAAAATTCTCCAGATGCTGCGGTTGAGGAGCGACGCTTGGAGCGAGTCGACGTACCACTGCGAGTCGTCAGACATCATCCAAAGCTCAGTCGCCGCCTCCTCTGCCGGGGAAGGCGATGAAGAATGTTGATTTTGTGTGAATGCTTGATTTGTTGAATGACAAAACATAATTAGGAGAGATGAGAAAATCCATTAAAGTGGAATTTGGAGCTTTGAAGAGAAAATTCATTCTCATTCAACTGAAATGTTCAATTGCTCAACCTTTATTTTTTACTAACTTTGAACAATATGTTGACTTGCTCAATCCGAATTTGGAGTTATCTTCAACCTCTGCTAATCATCAGGTTGCACATACCGTAACAGCGAAGGTGCAGCGACGGCGACGAGGGAGATGAGCAATGCGGAGCAAGCGTGGTCGAGGTTGTGGCCGCAGACGGCGGAGGAGTCAGCTCATGAAACTGTTCGGTAATGAGAGGTCGTTGAGTGATTTGGGAGAAATGCCTGCAATCGATGAAAGTGGAGGGAGAGATATGGGAAAGATACTGGAGAGAGGCGTATTCGTATTGAATGAGTATGCATTTAATTAGGACATTGCAATTATCAATTAATTGCAACTACCAATTAATTGTTGGATTCAATACAAAAAAAGTTACTGAAATTTTCGTAATTGAAATATCAATTAATTGCTTTGCAATTAATTGAAATGACAATTAATTGAAAATGCACACCTCTAGCTAGAAATGAAGCTTCAAGCATGTGCACTAACCCGAATATATGGAACTCCTGAAGTGACAAATGTAGGTGTCATTAGTAAGTGTGTCACACCGCGGGTTTCTTTCAATCAATTTAAACCAGCGAAAAGGCCTACACATGAACCCTCAACAGACCAAGGTGATGGCAATGCAACTTGAAGGTATTGAGCTCATGAACCCTCCTCTTTAATTGTTCTAGTTGTTTGCTTGGAGATGACACAAGAGAGTTGGATAAGAGAAAAAACAATTCATGGAGAATGGTTATATAATATAAAGAGAGAAGCTAGGAAACTTATGAGAGAAGCTACAAAGTTTACAGGGAGCAAAAAAAAAAAAGCAAAAATCCAAGATGTAAAAGCTAACTAAGGTTACTTACTCTAAAGCCTAAATGACAACCTAACACAATATAATAATTTCAACATAGGAAACATACCTTGATACTTTTTATTGTGAGCTTAATTTGCCATATTTTACACTTACTTCTATATCAATTTCTGTATGCATTTCATACATTTGGTTAGAATAGTACATAATCTATGTAGTTTACACTTATTTGCCAAATTATGGAGTCTACACTAGTTTCTGTTTAATTTTGCAGAAATCGAGGCATTTGATGGCAATTCAGAGAAATGACGGAAAGCTCGAAGTCAACTACAGAAAGTCCAAGGTCAAGGAGCATCGGAACCAGGACAAATTGAGCAGAAACAAGAAAAGAAGCACTCGGCACAACTGGTCGATATCGACCAGACTTGGTCGACATCGAGTACTTCAGAGCCAGTCTACACGAAATCGAGCAAAAGCCACTCGAGGAGCCAAAGCTAGTCGACGACGAGTAGACGTACTCGATGTCGAGTACTTTGCTTTCGTTTTGCGTTCTATTTGCTTCTGTTTACAGTTTCTGATCGACTGAGTGGTCGACGTCGAGTACTTCCTGAGTCGAGATCGTGCTGAGATTTGGAACTGAAAAAGCGGGCGCTAACACACTTTCTCATGGATCGATCCTGATTGTCTTCTACTACAACGGGAGGAAGTCTTGTATTTATTTGCTGAGACAGGGAGTCAATTTGCTTTTATATTTATTTATATTTTCATACTTGACCATCCTCCTGGAACAACAAGTTGGCGCCGTTGCCGGGGAAGCAATCAATCGCGCTTTTTTTAGTTCCTTTTTCTCTTCTCTATATTTTTTTTTGCTTTTAGTTCCTTTTTACTTGTTTCTTTTTGTTTTTGTTTTCCAGGTGCATGCGAAGAACTGATCGCACACCCATCGACCATCTTCTCGAACCAGAACGTTTCTTCCATCTTCAACAAAGGCTTAGGAGGAGACTTATGGCGACTATACCCAACAATGAGAACGTGGTCGAGCTCACACCAGTACAGGAGCTTGAGCAACTCCGCCTACGGATAGAGGAACTCACCACCAGAGAAGCACAACACGCCCAACGAGAGGCGGAATATAGACACAACCAACAACGGTGGGAGGCAAGGGTAGATCGCGAGGTCAACGCCAGAAGGGAACTTGAGGAGCAGATTCAGCACATCCCTACCAACGCATAGGAGTATCTGCATCCTACTCCGGAAGTTCCAGAATCACCGATCGTTCTTCCCCCTGTCAATTTTAAAATTCGTCCTTCTTTTATAACTGAAATTAGAAGGAATCAATTTAGGGGAAGGACCAATGAATGTCCTTTAGTACATGTCACCACTTTTATAGATTTATGCGAAGCTATTGCTGATGGTGCTAATCTAGAGTATCTCAAACTAAAGGCTTTCTGTTGGTCCCTTGCAGGAATAGCGCAACAGTGGTTGGAAGGATTGCCTGCACGATCAATTCACACGTGGAACGAACTGCAGGACTTGTTTCTCAACAAGTTCTTTCCTCCTGCAAAGACAGCAGCGCTCAGACAACAAATCACGGCTTTCAGACAAAAGCCAGGGGAAACACTAGCATACGTCTAGGAGCACTACAAAAGGCTACTGAAATCCTGTCCTACACATGGACATCCACCCTACGTGATCCAGGAGATCATCTTCAACTGCCTGGATGCACCAACTAAGGAGCGGATCAACAATTACACTTCCTATGGGTATCTCGAGTACACTCCACGCCGTGCTTGGAAGACCTTTGAGACGCTGGCCAACTATGACAGCACATATGGGACTTCTGCGGCTTCAAACGAATGGTATGAAAGGCCTGTCCCATCTATTCCATTGTATGAGCCACCAAAGAAGATTGATCCGGACGTCAGGGACCAATTCCATGATGACCAGGTACGTCGCCTTACCAAACAAGTTAAATTCTTGTCTAAAAATTAGCCTTGTTTAGAATGTGGGTCTGTGAGGCACAACACTACTGTGTACCCACACGTCGATCAAGTACACCTCGCTGAAACCCACGAAGAGGCACGATACGCGGGGCACTACTCAGGGCAGCATCACAATCAGAACTGGAGCTATTATCGCCAGCCCCAGCATCAGAACCCCCCACCCTACAGAGCTTTTGGTCACCCTGACAAAGAAGGAAAGAAAGATGAGCTGCAGGTAATACTTGAGGAGATGCGGAGGAATCATGCAGACAGCAAACAGTCCATCAATTCCATCCACACCCAGCTGCACGGCGTCAACTCTAGGCTTAGAGAAATTGACATCTGGCGGAAATCTATGGAGACCTAAATGGGTCAATTGGCTTCATCAATTCCCAAGAAATCAGACATGCTCCCCGAATCTTCTGAACCAAATCCTAAGGGAAAATCTACGGGGCAAGTAGCTTCCATGAATCTAAGGAGTGGGCGTCAAACAAAAACGCCCGAGCAAAGCACAGAGGAGAAAGCTGCAAAAGACTACTCGACATCGACCAACCCAGTCGACGTCGACCAGAACTTAGTCGACATCGAGGAGCCCTCACTCGACATCGAGCAGAACGCGGAGCCCAACCCGAAACCGACTTCTATACTCGACGTCGAGGACCCCCTAGTCAACATCGACCAGCCTTCTGCCCCTGTCAACTACCCTTCTGCACCTCCGATAAAGAAGAAGCTGTCTTTCCTGACAAAATCTCCAAAGGATCCAGCAAAGAAGAAGTTCCAGCGGTTCGTGAAGATGCTTCAAAGGCTCAACGTCACCCTTCCATTTACAGAAGCCCTTCATGAGATGTCGTCTTACATCAAGTTCCTTAAGAAGATTCTAAGCAAAAAGTAGTCGATGGCTGAGATCGTAGAGGAGTGTAGCCAGATGGACGTTCTAGAGAAAAGGCCAGATCCAGGTAAGTTTGCTATAACCATTGGGTTTGGTCCATCCAAATTTAATGCCTTATGTGACTTGGGAGCCAGTGTGAGTATAATGCCTTTATCAATCTGGTCCAAAGTTAAGATAGGTGCTTTAGGGCATCTGGAGGCTAAACTTTATATGGCAAACAACACTATAGTCATCACAATAGGCATGGTGGAGAATGTACCGGTGCAAGTAGGTAAGTTCTTTGTCCCTGTTGATTTTTTAGTTATTGATATGGCAGAGGACCCTTCTTGTCCAATCATTCTAGGAAGGCCCTTCTTGGCGACGGTGGATGCCAACATAAGCGTAAGGAAGGGAGTGCTCACTTTCAACATCAGCGATGAGGTAATTGAGTATTCCTTTAATAAAACTGAAAGACACACAGATCCCATGGAAGAGGTCAAGTCAATATCAACCAGGTACATCACTTGCGAGGAGCCTAAGGTAAGAAATATGACCCCCAAGGAGCTGGAAAAGAGGGATATGGAAGCCCAGGTGGAGGGGAACATGGGAATCCTAAACGACGACACAGAGGATCTACTCGACATTGATCAAGGTAAGTCGATATCGACTAAATTCTTTTCGGATGCCTTGCCAGGACTCAAGTATGGGGTCGATGTCGACAGAGGTAGTCGACGTCGATCAGAACCCGAACACTCCACCCGAAGCCGAGCTCTACTCGACGTCGAGTAGGTTACTTGACGTCAACCAGCCCTTTTCCTCCTTGACTCCCTCCTCTTCGACCAGCAAGCCACCAGACGCAGCACAGTACTCGAAGTCGAGTAGATCCCGAGGTCCTAAAAGCTGTTTTCGCAACGGTAAGTCAAGGTATGAACATCTCTTCTCCTATTTCAATTAAATATTTATCTATACATGGGATAGGTTTGCCTTGGTATGTGCAATTATGCAGGGTTTCCAATGATGAGCCTAAGGAGTATGAAATTGGAGACAAGGTTTATGTCGCCAAATCAAAGGACCATTGGTTTCCCAACAAATTCAACAAGAAGAATATGAGACCTTTCACGGTGAACAAGATCCATTCAAGAGGACTACAATTGATGGACAAGAATGGAGTCTTATTGTTTGAAGCCCAAGCTACATGGGCCCTGCAAATGCTACCCTGAGCTTAAACGGAGAAAAGTCGGCCTAGCGACTATAAAGTCTAGAGCTTGTAAATAGACAATTAGTTTTTGGACATTGGTTTTTGGTTTAGGACATTATTTTTAAGTTTTTCTATTATGGATATTTTCCGTCTAACAAGTTTTGCAGGTACGAAGAAGCTTCAGGAGTATTCGACGTCGAGTAAGGTACTCGACATCGACCACCAACTCGAGGAGATGAACTTGTGGTCGAGGAGAAGGCCATCCTGAGGTCCAACACTACTCGATGTCGAGTAGTACTGTTCGACGTCGACCATTCTCCTCGATATCGACCATCTTCTTCGATGTCGACTACCTTTGCAGTAACATTCACACTCGATTTCGACGATCCTGCACACCTGTCTAGTGGGTTTCTTTCTTTGCCCTTGTTTTTATACAGTGAGGACACTGTAATGTTTAAGTATGGGGTGGGGGAAGGGCTTACTTTGTGTATATTTGACATTATGTGTGCATGTTTAGGTTTATTTTCTTGAATTACTTATGCATGGCTATTTTGGATTTCATATTTGATTTATGTGCTTATATGCAAGTTTTTCCAAAGTTTGAAAAATCACCCCCATAAATCACCCCCATTGAAAAATTGTGATAAGTGTCATGGAAGCTTTAATTGAACTCAACGATGCAAAATTGGATTCATTAGGGATATAGCATGAAATTGCCTAGTAAAAGGAATTCACAATGAAATGCATATTTTCTTGAAAACCATGAAAGGAGGTAAAATTTAAAGTTGCTTTTGACATGTTGCATGATAAGAGGATGGAGGACTTTATATTGTCCATATAATGCTCATATTATTATATCATAGCCATACCTATGCTTATGCATCACAAAATCAATATTATATGCCTTATCTATGCTCCATATGATCTAAATATTGCCCATTCTTTACCTTATTTCCATCCGGGGATTATATTGAGAATGAAAGTACATTTTGGAGATTATTATATGGTGTTTGTGTTGTTGTTATATATCATATATGGAGTTTGGCAGGAAATTGAAAAAATATATGGAAAATTTAATGAGTGAAAGTGAAGGTTCGACAATGTATACCAAAGTAATATAAAGATACTCTAGAAGGGGGGTTGAATAGAATATACCAACTTTTCGCCGATAATCTCAAGACTTTTGAAACGCTTGCAAAACCCTTTGAGATTAGACTTAATTCTTTCCTCTGGAAAACCTGTATCACAAAAGAGTTATACAATTCGAAACAAGTGCGGAAATAAGGTAAAGCAATAAGTAAAGGATGCAATGAATTGTTGAAGAGGTTCAGCACAAACTTGGCCTACGTCCCCGCCTAGGGTTCTTCCATAACTCTAGGATTCAACCGGCTTTATTGATTCACAAGACTTAGGATCCTAATAGCTCACCGAGAAGCCTCTCTCCTATACAATTGCAATCTAGTCAACTCATGTTCCCTTGGAGTCCTAGACCAAAATATAAGAGCCCAACCTCTCTCAGCTATCTAGTACAATCCTCTTACACTTCGTGAATCAATCGCCTAGTGTCCACTTCCTGAGTTACAAACTCTCGAGTATAACACTCTCTCGAAATATATCCTATAAGCTCACTGTGTAACTCTCAAATTCTTTGAAACAAAAGATACGACTCTTAACAACTAGCAGAGAGCACACGAAGAAGACATATTGACTTGAAGGCTTGAGTGCGAATGAATGCTTGTGTTCCACGATTGTGTTTGTCTTCTTCTCTTCATCTTCTTTTATATTAAATCAAATCGGCGCCTCTTTCAAAGAAAGATCTTCTCTTCAACGGCTAGAATAGATCATGGCAATCTTCACAATCTTCTATTTGGGGAAACTCGGAAGCCATGATCTCCGATTTGATTCTTCTCGACTTCAAGCTTAAGGAAGGAGATTTCATTCGAAATTCTTGCTGCATATGTTAGTGCATAATATATAATAATATTTGGAGATATATTTGATAATAATAACATATAATAACATCCGGAAATAATATGCACATAATACAGGTTTTGGGTTTCATCAACACAGCTGTAGCTTCAAGACCTTTGACACAAGCTGTGTGTCAAAGCCTTTGAAAGCATTTCCGATTTTCATCAAGGGAGATGAGTTATCAATCTCCCCCTTGATGAAAGACAAAATCTGTGCATCTCTATAACTTAGTCAATCAAATATATCATAAGCAAAATCGGACTAAGTACCTGCATGGGTTAGATAAATGTTGGATCATAAGTTTTTAAAGTCAAAGAGAAAAATCCAACAAAGTAAAACAAAACAAGGTCTTCCAAGACCCTTGGTTCACATCAGTTTCAAAGTCTAAACCACCAATCTAAACCATCAAACCATCTCCCCCTTTTTGTCTTTCAACAAAGGGAGGAGGATAAAAAAAGTAACCAGAAGTTTTGACAAACCAATAAAACCAAACGTGTTTAGATTAAGGGTTAGGGAAGGGTAGGGTAGGGGTTTAGGATTCATCATCAAGAGCACCATCCGTGAACAGCAACTTCAGCTCATGCAACAACTTAGCCACCCCGCTCATCTCCAGCGAAAACTCTCTATGCAGCTCTTTGATGTCCAAGCGAACTTCCTCCAAACCCAACTCTAGGTTATCCATGCGCTCATCAATGGCAGAGACAGTGGGAAGAGTTTTGGAGGGAGAGACAAGACTCCAAGTCCCTTGGGGGGACTGAGTGATGCCAATCTTCTCAAAGCTCTTGAAGTCGAATTTACTCATATGATGTTGTTGTTCTTCATTTTTGAAATCGATTTCAGAAGCTTTGAAGACATGGGTTAAAAGGTTTGCAAAGGTGAGGGGAGTTCCTTTTCTGGTTTTGCGGGTATGATCCATGGATCCTAGAATGGTATTGTCAGTGAGAAGGGAGCCAGTGTTTATTCGGGGTAAGAGGCATCTCACAATGATGTTGAAGATGATTTTTGCCTCGAGTGTGAGGGACGAGTGGGTAAGCTGTTTGGTGGTGTTGTTTGATGCTTCGGGGAGCAAGTATTTGGATCGGGCAAGAGCAACGCACTTATCTTTTGTGGGGGTTTCAGGAGAGGGTGGACAAGGTTTAGGAAGGCTAAGGAGATCAGCGAAGTCAATGGAGTTGAAGGTGATTCTAACTCCCTTGACAACTGATTCCAAAGACCAACCATCAACATTGTGTTTGGCTTTGAGGTTTATGTAAAATAGACGGGTGAGTTGGGGGTAATATACGGATTCAAGGTTCAGAAGGGTCCAGACAAAGGTTTGTTTGAGGAGAGAGATGCAGGGTAGATTCAAAGCTTCTAAAAATTCAAGATCAATAAAATCGGAACAACAAATCTTACGAGTTCTAAACTCATCTACCAACTTTCTAGCCATCTCAGCATTCTCAAACCAGGAGGAGGGTAAGGATTGGTTTACCTGGATAAGTGCAGGCGGATCGTCGTCCTCTTCTTCCTCTTCCTCTGGTTCCTCTTCAGCGGGAACCTCCTTCTCGGCTACTCTTTGGGCCTCTTCCTCTGTCTCTTTCCTTGCTATCTCAGCCTCTTCCTCGGCCTTTTTCTTTCTCTGGGCCTCTTCCTCAACCTCCTTTGCAGCATCTCGCTCTAGAATCTCATCAAGAACCTCCTCTTCATCATCTTCCTCCTCTTCCTCAGCAATGATCTTTCTCTTCCCTTTTAGCTTAGCACTGAGAGGCTTCTTAGTCGGGCGCTTCAAGGACCGCTTGATTTCAGCAATAGTGCTCTCAAGGATGGTGCTCGGGACAATGGTTGGGACAATAGCTTGAAGAGAGGGTTCGGGTTGAGGGGAGATCACAGGAGTGGCCTAGCGTCCTTTGGGGGTAGCGCCAAGGCGTTTGGGTGTGGAGGTCTTTTTGGATTTGGGTGCCATGGATGGAATTCGGTTAAGCTTTCAGAGAAAGGTTGAAGGAGAAGTTTTAGGGACAGAGGGTTTAGGTAGTTCTAGAGAGGTGAGGAATAGTTAGGGCAAAATATGTGGTTTAAAAAGAGGCAACAGGGTAAGTCGATGGGACGGGTTTAGGGTTCCAATGGTAATAATCATAACACTACTGCCAAAATTAAAAGATATGATTTGCCAAAAATTCAAAATTCAAACCATATTTTCACATTTCAAATTCAAGAAGGAATATTTCAAAAAAAAATATTTTCCATAAATAAATATACTCGGATGTAAGATTTTTGGAAAATAAAATGTGTAATGCATAAAGAAGGTTAAAAACCATTAAAACTATATTTGATCAAATATCTAAAAATATATTAACCAAATATATGATCCGTTATATGTACTCTACCATTCAGTTCACAAACTTTGACATGAATCTCAAAAGTCTTGACACTGAGTAGAATTTATCTTTCATAAAGGGAAACTTCCCCCGACGAAAGTGCATCCCTGTTAAGCATTCCGATCTCACGTCTAATGAAGGTGAACATGTCCTCTTCCAAAGGCTTAGTAAAAATGTCAGCCCATTGATAATCAGTTGAAATAAAGGATATGGACACATCACCTTTTTCGACATGGTCTCTAATGAAATGATGTCTTACATCAATATGTTTGGTCCTTGAATGCTGAATAGGATTCTTTGTAATGGAGATGACGCTTGTATTGTCACACTTAATGGGAATGCCTTTAAGGTTAATGCCAAGATCTCTCATTTGTTGAGCTATCCAAAGGATTTGGGAGCAACATGCTTCAGCTGCTATGTATTCGGCTTCAGCAGTGGATAGAGCAACTGAGTTTTGTTTCTTTGAGTGCCAACTAATCAAGGATGCTCCTAAGAATTGGCAACATTCCAACGTGCTCTTCCTATCCACCTTATAGCCTGCAAAGTCTGCATCAGAATACCCAATTAGTGAAAAATCTCTTTGCTTTGGATACCACAAGTCAAGCTCCTTACTGCCATTGAGATATCGAAAGATCCTCTTCACAGCTACGAGGTGAGATTCTTTAGGGTCTTCTTGAAACCTAGCACACATGCAAACACTAAACATGATGTCAGGTCTACTTGCAGTAAGATATAATAAAGATTCAATCATCCCTCGATACTCCTTTTGATTGACATTCTTTCCGGTCTTGTCTTGATCTAAAGATAAGGTTGAGCTCATGGGTGTCTTGGCTGCTTTGGATTGATCCATCTTGAACTTCTTCAAGAGATCCTTAGTGTACTTGCTTTGATTCACAAAGAACTCTTTCTTAGATTGATGAACTTGTAATCCCAAAAAGAAGTTGAGTTCACCCATCAAGCTCATCTCAAATTCACTGCACATAATGTCAGAAAATTCCTTGCACAAAGATGTGTTAGTAGCTCCAAACAATAAATCATCAACATATATTTGAATAACCAAAATGTCATTTCGTTTGGTCTTGATAAACAAAGTCTTAGCGATCAACCCCCTTTTAAAATCATTTTCTAAAAGATATTTTGACAAGCGCTCATACCAAGCTCTTGGGGCTTGTTTCAAACCATATAGCGCTTTGTCCAGTTTGTAAACATGATTAGGAAATTCCGAACATTCAAAACCTGGGGGTTGAGCCACATTGACTTCTTCCTCTAAGAAACCATTAAGAAAAGCACACTTGACATCCATTTGATATAATTTTATGCCCATAAAAGATGCAAATGCTAATAAAATGCAAATGGCTTCAAGCCTGGCTACGGGAGCAAAAGTCTCTTCGTAGTCAATATCTTCCTCTTGATTGTAGCCTTGAGCAACAAGCCTTGCTTTATTCCTCACGATCTTACCATTCTCATCTAGCTTGTTCCGAAATACCCAACGTGTGTCAATGATTGATTGATGCTTTGGCCTAGGCTTCAAGGTCCACACTTTGTTCCTTTCAAATTCGTTAAGCTCACTTTACATAGCAATGATCCAGTCTGGCTCTTGAAGAGCCTCATCTACCTTCTTTGGTTCTATAAGAGAAACAAACGCGTGAAAAGCACAAAGATTTTTAAGTTTAGAACGAGTTTGAACACTAGATGTAGGGTCGGAGATGATATCCTTTAATGAGTGTGATGAGGAGTATTTGAATTTTCTTTTCCTAGTATCAGCTCTTTGATTCGTCACACCAACAGGATTGATTTGTGGTCCATCCGACTCCGTGGATCTATAAGGCTCAGTTACATCAATTTCTGACGTCTCAACACTTTTGGATTGGTCGCCAAGGGCTTTGGACGGAGCTTCAACACCTTAGGCCAATTCTTCAGTGTTAAGAATCTGATCCAGCATGTTCCTCTTCTATGTGTTCTTAGTAGCAATGTCATCACCATCCTCATTCTCTGTATGGCTGTTAAGATCTAGATCTGCAACACTTTCACTTAAAGAACCGTCATTGCATTCATCAAATATAACATGTATACTTTTCTCAACCAACTTGGTCCTTTTGTTGAAGATTCTACATGATTTGCTACTTGTGGAGTAGGCAAGAAATATACCTTCATCACTATGCGCATCAAATTTCCCAAGGTTATCTTTTCCATTGTTATGAACAAAACAAGTACAGCCAAAGGGTTTAAAATATGATATAAGGGGTTTGCGGCCTTTGAAAAGTTCATAAGGAGTTTTCTTTAAGATGGAACGAATAAGATAATGATTCAAAATATAGTTAGTTGTGTTAACAGCTTCAGCACAATAGGTTTTAGGTAATGCATTTTCTAAAAGCATAGTCATGGCCATGTCCTCTAGGGTGCGGTTATTTCGTTCCACAACCCCATTTTGTTGAGGTGTCCTAGGAGCGGAAAAATTATGGGAGATGCCATATTTAGCACAAAACAAATCAAACTGAAGTTGATCAAACTCCCTACCATGATCACTTCGAATTGACACTATGGGCTCGTTTCTTAAAGTTTGCAACTCCTTACAAAGTTTTGAAAACTCAAATAAGGCCTACGATTTTTCTTTTAAAAAAGCAACCCAAGTATATCTCGAAAAATCATCAACAAGAACAAGCATGTACTTTTTACCATTGGGAGATTTGACTCGCATAGGACCACATAAATCCATATGTAAAAGTTCAAGGGGTCTAGAAGTACTTACAACCTTTTGGGGTTTGAAAGAGCTACGTTTACCTCGTGTGCATGTTTTGCACATATCAATACCTTTGAAGTCCATCTCAGGTAGTCCTCTTACAAGCCCTTTGGACCCAAGCTTCTGTAGTGTATGTGGGCTTACATGACCGAGTCTCCTATGTCAGAGCTTTGGATCGTCCGTCAAAGCCTTTAGACAGGTTAAGCTTCTTTGTGCCACTTGCTCAGCATTCACAGCATAGATGTTGTTATATCGATAGGCAGTTAGAACTACCTCACATGTATCTTCTCTGCGCACTAGACATCTTTTCTTGTTAAATCCAACATTATTACCACTATCACATAGTTAAGAAACACTAAGCAAATTATACTTCAAACCATTAATAAGATAAACATTTTTAATACTATGGTTAGGATTACTCCCAACACTATCAATACCAACGATGTCACACTTTCCTTTGTCACCAACAGTGATTGTTCCAGTGGATTGCTTCTTTAGATCATGGAAGAGAGACCTCTTCCCACTCATATGTCTCGAGCATCCACTATCAATAATCCATTTTTGCTCTTTCACCTTGGTGATCTCCTGCAAGACAAACATCAACCTTTGTGGCTAGACCAATAAGAAAATTTTGATCCATTATTGGGATAAACCATATTTGGTAAAATAGTGCCTTTGGGGACCCAAACTTGCGTTATCCCTTCTTTTCTCAAGTGAACAGGAAATGTATTGCGAATAATGTGTGGATCCTTTCTTCTATAGGGGCAGGTCTCTTTTACATGTCCCTTTCTCGCACAGTGGTGACATATAGGAGAGGTTCTGCTTCCTTTTGCCTTTACTAAAGTGGTAATGTGCTGATTTTTTAAAAACCTTGGATTGTAACCAATACCACTTTTGTTTAGAGAACTCTATCGCTCACCCAACATCCTATCAAGAGTGCCTTTGGATTTGGTAAAACTTATGAGGGCTGTCTGTTGGTCTTGAATCCTTTTTGATAAAACCAGATTTTCGGAATCCCGTGTCGGCGGGTTCCGGGATCAAGTGGGGCGCAGGCGAGCTCAGACGATCGGGCTTACCTGAGACGCGCGACGAGATTCCGTCGGCGTACCCAAACCTGTGCCAATCCGAGCTCAAGACATCCGTGTACCACCGTCCTCCTTCGGCTCCATCAATGTCGATTTTTACCAGCCGAGACTAATCCCGCTTGAAAGGGGGCTCAAAGCTAGGGAATTCGGCCTAAGCCGTTCGAGATCCCAATTTCCGACCCTCAATAATGAGCCCTCGACCTCTTATTTATAGTACTAGCCCCCTTCATGCAAGCCTACTTGTTGCCAGGTGTCACATGTCTCATGACATGTGGGAGGGAGGCATGGATGCCAAGTGTCATGGCATATGTGTTAGAGCCGCAGACGGTTTATCGTCCGCGGATGTCTTAAGTCTGTATCGCGGACGGTTTTATCATCCGCGGATGTCTTAAATCTGTATCTCAATTTGCATTCGCCCATTTCTTCATACTTCTAAAGTTCTATTTGTATAGCGGGGAACCTTATTATATATTCTTATTTACTCATGATGTCGTAAATATTATTATTTATTTTTTGGTGCTTCGTCACAACTCCTCAAACCTTAGTTAAGATGGGACTTAGCTAGGGTTCGATTTAACAAGGCACCATATACTTGTTCTTCCTTCGGAGGTGTACTCAATATCTCAAACTTTTGGCGTAAAGTTTTAACTAAGTTTGTTTGGTCTGGGCTGTACCCAACTTATTAGTGGGTTGCCTACGTATCTCTTGTGAAGAGAATCAAGCCTTTTGTAGTTCAACCAGGAAGCCCTCCGCGGATGAGAGCTCCGACGTTTGAGGGGCTTAAATTTATACTCATTTAGAGTTTATCTCCGCGAGCTTACCAGCTACAGTCGGAGGCCCTCTGCGAGCATAGCTCCAACGTCGAGGGACTTAAAGACTCAGATCCAGAAGGCAAGCTCTACGATTGAATGTCCAACGCGGAGTCAGCTCCAACGTACTAGGACTTAATAAAATCATCGATCCGGGAGGCTAGCTCTACAATCGGATGCCCTGGCGCGGAGCAAGCTTACGCGTCCTTTTATTCGATAATAAGTGTATCACTTGTTCAAATATTTATTTTACTTCTCTCATGCGCTGATTTGCTTTCTCTGCTGCACGACTCGTTGATTCGTGCACAACATCCTGCCACTTATCTTAGTTTGTTCCTGCGTGGGTAAAAGCTCATCCGCGTGGGTAAAATTGTACAACACATTTTATTTAATTTATAATATTTAAGTTCGACCCCTTTTGGTTATCCTCTTGATTTGAAGTCGTATCGATACCAAGATTTTGGTGGTTTTGGTGATTTGGGCTGCACCCGAATTTTAGCGGGTTGCCTACGTATCTCTTGGAAGAGAATCAAGCCTCACGTAGTTCATAGTGTTTAGGTTTGTGTGTTTTAGCTTCTTTAAGATTTTCATGCATCATTGGATCGTATTAGGACCCACCTTCTCGGAAGGGTAGCCCTAACATAAATCACACTATCATATGCATGAGATTTTCTCATGTATCACCCGAATAAATTGAGCACACCTTCTCGGAAGGGTTTCCCAACTCAACGGCTATCACTTACACGAAAAATCATGTATATTTCATTTGACGTTAATTTTAACCTCATCCTCATTTTTGAAGTGAATTTAGGGGTTAGCGACTGTACCCGACATATTTTGAGATTTAATATCGGGTTACCTACGTAGCCGTTTTGCTGGCGTCAAGTCTTTACGTAGTTCTACCTAAGGACAAATTTGATTTAATTTGAGCCGGGCGACTGAATCCGATATATATTGAATTTGATACCGGATTTCCTACGTAACTCTTAAAAGAGTATCAAGTCTTTACGTAGTTCTACCGCGGAATCAAGTTTATATTTGGTGAAACTCGATTTGAGGTTTTGACTCCGTTATTTAAATAGGAGCCGATTTGAGATTGACCCACTCGAATTAATTGGCAAAGAATATTTGACGAGTTTAATTTTGTATTTTGATCAAACTCAAATTCTTAATTTGTGCCATTTATAATTCTTATATTTTAGTGGGTCGATTTGTGTAATTAAGCACATTTTTTTTTCTATCAAGCCAAAAACCAATGTCGTATGCATATTTGCATGTGTCATACATGTGCATATGATTTGAAAACAAGTTCCTACAAATTCAAATTAGATGTTTTATGGGCTTAAGCCCAAATTCCAGCTCATGAATTCAACACTTTAATGAGGCCAAGCCCACATTTTGCTAGTTCAACCCATAACTCGGTATGCCTGATTTTAATTTCAATTTCAACCCTTTTTTCTATCGGCAAATCAATTCTACGGTATTGATTTTTTTTTTAACCCTAACAATTCCCCCACCAGCTGGTACACTCTTATCAGAGAACCTCGCCGCTTAGCCCTTGACCGGAGTCAGGAACAGCGACCGCTAATCGGGGATCGAAAACGCCCTCCTCTGCCGGCGTTGGCGACGCTCCCAGTCCATCCCGGCGCGATTAAGGCTGGACCGGCCGCAGCGGAGCATAGCAGCGCCCTTGCTGGGCACCATTCTCGGACCTAGCAGCGGACGGGCGGGGCTGTAGGAAGGAAAACCCGTCGATTCAGGCAAGGCCTAAGGACCGAGAACCGACGGAGTGCCTTTGAAACCCGACTCAAGGGGAGATGAAAGAGTTCTGACAATTGAAGATTTAGACTTCGTATGTCAGATGAGTTTATAAATCTGATTTTTTTTTTTCTCTTCTTTCTCCTTCTTCCCCTCTTGTTCTTCTTCTTTAATTTTCTTTTACTTTTCGGAACCAATTTGGGCGTCGTTTTGAATAACAGCCCTTGCCGATTAGTTTGGATGTAAATAGCTTATTTCAACCTTAGGCGGTTCAACTGAATCATGGAATTCAGTGTATTTGAGTTTTAATTTGTTTGCTTCCCTGTTGGCTCAAAACATGTCAATTTTGAGATGGGAGCTTTGAGTTTTAGTCTCTTCATTTGCCTTAAGAATGCTCGTTTTAGAGCCTTGATTCATCACTGTCTGATTCTTCCTCTTGTTCTTTTTTCTCCCTCTTTTAATTTCTTGTTGAAGAGAGTCGCAAGGTCATTTGTGACCCAGTTTGGAAAAAACCAGAGACTCTTTTGACGATTCCAGTTTAGGTGTAATGCGAACAGTCTTGGTAAAATTTTGCCAGCAGTTCGACTATATGAATCGATCTCATGAGATCGGATGTAGCGGTGAAAATCTCGATTTCAAACCGACTACGAATTTTGGCGCTAGGTGAAACTTTATATTTCGAACCTACAACGCCCCACCGGTCTTCATTGTATTAACCTGCAAGAAACAAAAGAATGCTGGAAAACAGATGAGATTTGTGTTTCTACCTTCTCTTAGGAGGTTGAGGGGTAAAAATTCTCTCTATTTTTTTTTATCACTTTCTGCACTAAAAAACTGACGCTCTTTTTGCTGGAAGTAGTCAAATGAACCAGTGAAAAACCGATGGATGGATGCCCCTTTTCTACTTATATGAGAATGAATAGCAGTTTCTTTTCATTTGTGAATACCTGCCCACTTTGACAAAATTCATTTATTTGCCTTTTTTTTCTTCAGAACGTGGGAAATGAGAAAGGGGGTGTAACTGCTATTTGACACAGTTACTATGAAAAATGATGGACTCCATGGAAATAAATGGGTCATGTCCACACTCACTTTGGGCCTCAAATAATCAGCTTTCATTCATGGCCCAATTTCTTTCATTCCCTATCCTTTATTTTATTTTGAACATTAATTTCATGAATTAATCATACCCAACTTAAATTTGTAAGCCTCCGTTTAATTTGATAACAATTTATCACATTTTTTTGTTATGAAATGAATGTGATAAATTCATTATACCATGAATAATAAAATTCACAAAATTTTACCCTCCAACAGTTGCCCCCCGAACTTTGTGCGTGTGAGATATCGAACGCGTTCAAAGTTCGACATATGTGCTATTTATGCACAATTTATGCTTCAATCGGACTTTGCTTAAGAAAGCTTTTTGTTTGATTTATAATCCGAAGAAAAATTAGAACCTTCATTGTTGTTCCAATGAAAATTGAGAATTTGCTTAGGACAAATGAGAGGTAATCTGGTATGGGTATGTGAGAGTCGGAAAGATTTTCCTTCTCAAAATTTGATTTTTGCTTTTCTAGCTTTTCAACCAGTTTGACTTTTGAGCTTTCAAACCGATTGGATTTTTGGCTTGAGTCCTATTTTGGTTTTTGGCTTCTGGTCGGAGATTTTCGACTTTAAGCTCGAATTTTGATTTGAAAGTTTTCTTGTGAGGGACAAGAACTTGGATTTGGAGACTTGGTGTTGTAGGTTTGAGCTTTTTGTCTTTTGACCGATTTCATTTTGATTTTCGGTCTTAGACTAAATTTGGTTTTGACGACTTGGTGTCGTAGGCTTAGCTTTTGTAACCTTTGTGGTCGAAGCTTTGTGATCAAAATCTCATCTAATATGATTTTGGAATATGATACCCATACCATTTGAAGCCAAGGCATTTAATGGCTTTTTCCTTTGAGTTTTTGTTTTGAGTTTTGGGGGCTTTGACTGACCATACATATGCAGAATGTAGGTCAATTTTTGTTTGGGAGGGCTTTGAGAGAGACGAAAACATTGACCATTTGATTAGTCAAGTTTTGAAGCGACTTGGCTTAGGGTTCCTTGGAAGGAAGATTTGATTTGAGAGACTTGAGTTGACTACCACATTTGGACGTGATGATCAAAGTCAGAAAATTTAGGCAGGAGCCTTTTGTTTGTTTCTCTTTGTGAGAACGTCTTTGAAAGACAATTTCTTTCTTCTTTTCTCTTTTCTTTTGCCTCGTTTTCATTACAGGCAAAAAATGTGCAAGTCTTTGGACCATATTTAATTTTTCGCCTTGTAGTTGAGACAATGCTCATTTGACTACAAAAACAGAGGATTTGACTTCTTTTTCTTTTTTGTTGAGAAAAGAAAATGATTTGTTTGTTTTTGTGGCTGCACCTAGCACTTTGACAAGCTAGACTGCCTACGTACCCCCTTTGTGAGGGATCAAGCCGCTCGTAGTTCTTTGTGAACCCATTTTCCATATATGCTTTCGGGTTGCTTGAATTTAGGACTAATTTCAAGTCCTTTTTTTTATGCATCACTCGACTTACTTGAGCACACCTTCTAGGAAGGGTTTCCCAAATAATTCGACTATCATTTGCAAATCGGGATTTTTTTTTTTTTACCGCATCATTCAGATCACTCAGGCCCACCTTCTAGGAAGGGTTTCCTGAATAACCTGACTATCATTTGCGAACCCAGAAACTTTTTTTTTTTTTTGTGCGACTGAATCTGACATATTATATATATTTTGTATGTCAAATTTCCTACGTACCCCTTGATGGGGATCAAGTCTTAACGTAGTTCTAGGCAGAACTATTTGTTTTTTTTTTACGCCTTGGAGACTACTTGATCATTTTGACACCCTTACTTGGCTTTGAGTGTCCTTGATTTGGTTGAGCTTGTGGACGAGAACTTTTGACTGCCTCTTCCGGAGCTCTTGCTTTTGATCCTTTTCATTTGGACCTTCTTGCTTTTAGACTCATCAACTTTTCCGAGCCTTTCAAATATCGGAGCTTTAGATTCTCCACTTGTCGAGGCTATATTAAGCCTTTGAAACACCGAAGGTTTAGATCCTTCACTTGTCGAAACCATATCAAGCCTTTGAAACGGCGAAGATTTGGATGCTTCATTTGTTGAGGCTAGCTCAAGTCTTTCGAATACAGAAGATTTCGATGCTTCATTTGTAGAGGCTAGCTCAAGCCTTTTAAACACCGAAGAGTTAGGGGTTCCAGTCGAAGCTGTTTCGAGCCTTTCAAATGCAGACACTCTCGGCTCTATCACACTTGCGGTTAGAACACCCTCTTCGTATGAGATTTGGAAATTTTTGACACAAGCCTTCTCAACGAGTTTTTGTGGAGCTTTACCCTTGAAACAGGGTTTTAGCTTTTGCACTTGAACTTTATGCTTCCTGTGCATTTTTGAAGTTTTTGCGAAGCTTGACTTCTTTCCCTTTGATTCCTCTCTTGATTTTGAGGAGGGAATTTGATGCTTGGAGCGAAGAGTAATCTTTTTAACTCCTGCTTCATTTTCGTCCATGTCATTGGTCCATGAGACCATACAACATTGAGCGATGTCTTTGTCTTTCAAGGACTCTTCTTTTGATGTGTCATTTTTCACCAATGCTTTAAGAGGCAATGAAACCATGGGGGTGCCCCCAGCTTCAATAGCCATAGCAGATGTTCTCTCCGTTTGAGAAGACACTTGGAGTGAGGGAGTGGACTCTGCAACGTCTACCATTGAAATGGTATTTGATGAAGCTGCTTGAGTTGAGGACGTTGCCCCATCGATTTCGATTTTTCCTTTGTTAATCATCTCCTCTATGACATCTTTGAAGACGTAGCAATCCTTGATTGGGTGACTAACGAGTTGATGATACGAGCAGTATTTTGGATCACTCGTTTTGCCAACCTCTTTTGGCATTTTTGGCTCCGGGGGTGTTAGAAGTCTAGCACTCATCAACTCATCGAATATCCCTTGTACATCGTCATCGTCAAAGGGATATTTCTTTTGTCTTCTTTCATGAAGGGTGAGTCTATTGGCTGGCTCCCTGACTTTCTTTTTCCTTTGAGCTTTAGAACCATTTCTTTTACCGGACTCTCGATCATGTTTGGTGAAAGTCGCCATAGACTCTTCTTCATTTTGTAGCTCATCACCATTATTTTTGTTAGCCTCACTATCTTGAGGCCATTTGGATTCTCGTGCTAGCTGTTTTTCAACATTGCACGCTTTAGACACCAACTCATCAAATGAACGAGGTTCGGCACTTCCAACATGTACCGCTAATTCCAGTATTAGGTTGTTGGTGCACATTTGAACACAAGCTTGTTCGCTCAATTTTTCACGGCATTGGAGTCTTATACTCCTCCACCTAGTGATGAAGTCGTTGGTGAGCTCATTAGACCTTTGATAGGTGTTTGCGAGGTCCAAAATGGAAACTCTTGCTTTCGAGCTCACAAATTGAGCTAAGAACTCTTTTTGTAGATCGTCCCATGTTTGAATCGACCCTGGTTGAAGTTGAGTGTACCAAGTGAATGCCGATCCCTTCAAAGATTGGACGAATTGCCTGATTAATAAGGCCTCGTTTAAAGCGGTTTGACCACAAGCAGAATAAAAATGAGCAAGGTGCTCGTGAGGTGAGCCGTGAAGGCCATCGAACTTTTCAAAGCTCGGTCTTTGGTAGCTTGGGGGAAATGGCATCAAATCATAGTTTGCTGGATATGGCTTTCTATATCCAACCACCGCTGGATTTTGTGATGCATATGCTTCTTTTATCCCTTGAGCGATCATCTCTTTGATTTCTTGTGGAGAGATCGACGTGCTACCGCTTGATCCTTCACCATTTGGCCTTGATTGCTCTTGTCTATTTGCTTGAGCTTGAATATTGATTTGAGCGAGGAGTGATGCAATTTGAGCATCTTTCTCATCAAGCCTTCTTTGCAACTCTTGAAGCTGCTCTTCGACACTTTGTGTGCCAGTAGTCAGTACTGGCATCACCTCTGGTTCATCTTTTGAGATGTTTTCTAGAGATTTAACCATTGAAGCATCTGAACTTGTTAGCTCCAACCGGTCTTTCTCTCTTGCATCCTCTCTGGAGACTTGACATGTTTGTTGAACCTCCTTGTCCTTCTTGGATTTTGAAGGCTTAACCTTTGGGGCATTGAGTTCTGTCTCTTCTGAATACGAGGTCATATTGACTTGTACAACCTCTTCCGGATAGATAGGTAGAGACCCAACGAGGATTTCTCTTTGAGAAGCCACTAGGGGAATTTCTCCTGCCCCCTGCGATCTAAGAAGATCTTTTGCAGGGGTTGCACTGGCCCGCTCTAAAGTTGATGAACAAGCTAGCACAAGAAGAGGTATTGTCTTGTCGCGTTGAGATCCACACTTGTGCCCCCTTCGCTTCATGGAGTCGTTTGCCTTCTTGGCAATGGAGACAGTTTGTGCAAACGTTGCAATAAACCCCTCATTCTTTTTTATGACACGAATGATGGGCCTTTGAGCGATTTCTTTAGTTGGCTTTGTGCCTTTATAACCTCCCTCTTGTATTTTGAGCTTGTTGCGGATGGATTGGTTGTTGAGCTTGTTGTCGCCGAGTCGAGTGATCTTGAGCTTCCTGCCCCCATGGCTTGGAAGGGTTGTAGGCTTCATGCCCCCTTCCCCTGAAAGCGTTGCGGGAGAACTGGACACCCACTTGGCGACGATCTGATTCTCCAAAGCTTGAAGAGCCCCAAAGATGCTGTTGATCGGGATCGTTGAAGACATAGAGTCCCGGGTGATGTCAAGATCAGCTTCAAATGATCGTTCCTTGATCCAACGACCCCCTTTGATTATGAAGGTTGCTGGAAGCTCGTTGAAGTTGACAATCACTTGAGGTGCCATTTGTACCTTTCAAAAACATATAACCATGTATTAGTATAAATACAACTAAGAGATGAAAAGGCAAAAAGGATCCCACTGGGCGTCTCAAAAATATGTTGGACAAAAATGCGCGATATAATTGTACAACACATTTTATTTAATTTATAATATTTGAGTTCGACCCCTTTTGGTTATCCTCTTGATTCGAAGTCGTATCGATACCAAGATTTTGGTGGTTTTGGTGATTTGGGCTGCACCCGAATTTTAGCGGGTTGCCTACGTATCTCTTGGAAGAGAATCAAGCCTCACGTAGTTCATAGTGTTTAGGTTTGTGTGTTTTAGCTTCTTTAAGATTTTCATGCATCATTGGATCGTATTAGGACCCACCTTCTCGGAAGGGTAGCCCTAACATAAATCACACTATCATATGCATGAGATTTTCTCATGTATCACCCGAATAAATTGAGCACACCTTCTCGGAAGGGTTTCCCAACTCAACGGCTATCACTTACACGAAAAATCATGTATATTTAATTTGACGTTAATTTTAACCTCATCCTCATTTTTAAAGTGAATTTAGGGGTTAGCGACTGTACCCGACATATTTTGAGATTTAATATCGGGTTACCTACGTAGCCGTTTTGCTGGCGTCAAGTCTTTACGGAGTTCTACCTAAGGACAAATTTGATTTAATTTGAGCCGGGTGACTGAATCCGATATATATTGAATTTGATACCGGATTTCCTACGTAACTCTTAAAAGAGTATCAAGTCTTTACGTAGTTCTACCGCGGAATCAAGTTTATATTTGGTGAAACTCGATTTGAGGTTTTGACTCCGTTATTTAAATAGGAGCCGATTTGAGATTGACCCACTCGAATTAATTGGCAAAGAATATTTGACGAGTTTAATTTTGTATTTTGATCAAACTCAAATTCTTAATTTGTGCCATTTATAATTCTTATATTTTAGTGGGTCGATTTGTGTAATTAAGCACATTTTTTTTTCTATCAAGCCAAAAACCATACCGTATGCATATTTGCATGTGTCATACATGTGCATATGATTTGAAAACAAGTTCCTGCAAATTCAAATTAGATGTTTTATGGGCTTAAGCCCAAATTCCAGCTCATGAATTCAACACTTTAATGAGGCCAAGCCCACATTTTGCCAGTTCAACCCATAACTCGGTATGCCTGATTTTAATTTCAATTTCAACCCTTTTTTCTATCGGCAAATCAATTCTACGGTATTGATTTTTTTTTTAACCCTAACAATTCCCCCACCAGCTGGTACACTCTTATCAGAGAACCTCGCCGCTTAGCCCTTGACTCGAGTCAGGAACAGCGACCGCTAATCGGGGATTGAAGACGCCCTCCTCTGCCGGCGTTGGCGACGCTCCCAGTCCATCCCGGCGCGATTAAGGCTGGACCGACCGCAGCGGAGCATAGCAGCACCCTTGCTGGGCACCATTCTCGGACCTAGCAGCGGACGGGCGGGGCTGTAGGAAGGAAAACCCGTCGATTCAAGCAAGGCCTAAGGACCGAGAACCGATGGAGTGCCTTTGAAACCCGACTCAAGGGGAGATGAAAGAGTTCTGACAATTGAAGATTTAGACTCCGTATGTCAGATGAGTTTATAAATCTGATTTTTTTTTTCTCTTCTTTCTCCTTCTTCCCCTCTTGTTCTTCTTCTTTAATTTTCTTTTACTTTTCGGAACCAATTTGGGCGTCGTTTTGAATAACAGCCCTTGCCGATTAGTTTGGATGTAAATAGCTTATTTCAACCTTAGGCGGTTCAACTGAATCATGGAATTCAGTGTATTTGAGTTTTAATTTGTTTGCTTCCCTGTTGGCTCAAAACATGTCAATTTTGAGATGGGAGCTTTGAGTTTTAGTCTCTTCATTTGCCTTAAGAATGCTCGTTTTAGAGCCTTGATTCATCACTGTCTGATTCTTCCTCTTGTTCTTTTTTCTCCCTCTTTTAATTTCTTGTTGAAGAGAGTTGCAGGGTCATTTGTGACCCAGTTTGGAAAAAACCAGAGACTCTTTTGACGATTCCAGTTTAGGTGTAATGCGAACAGTCCTGGTAAAATTTTGCCAGCAGTTCGACTATATGAATCGATCTCATGAGATCGGATGTAGCGGTGAAACTCTCGATTTCAAACCGACTACGAATTTTGGCGCTAGGTGAAACTTTATATTTCGAACCTACAACGCCCCACCGGTCTTCATTGTATTAACCTGCAAGAAACAAAAGAATGCCAGGTCAATATCGAGTACAAATCAACTCGATTTTCATCTCTGGAGTCAATATTGAGCAGCTGAAGAGAAACCGAGGAAAATGCCAGGTCAATATCGACTGACCGTAGTCAATATCGAGTAGACCACGGCGGCGGATTCCGAGCTTAGCCGACGTCTTGTTAAGGTTCTATCCCGAATCCAATGGTGATATTTTCGAGATCAAATTCTATCAACTTCCATCAAGACCTATCAAGATCTATCAACTCCATGAAGGATTTATCCACTTTAGATATAATCGTAGTTGATTTAATTCTTTTATTCCATGTTTTATCTTTATGTTATAAGATAAAGTAGATATAGATATAGATAGACTTTCTTACCTTGATTAGCAAGGGTTGGAAGCCTATAAATAAAGCCTTAGGGGATGGATTTTATTCAATTCAATTTCAGAGAGAACAAGTAAGTAGTTACATAGAGAGAGTAGAGGAGAGAGTTTGTGGCGAGAGAAGTTGGAAAGGCGAAAGCGGATTTGACTTCGATTGGTTGTAAGCTTTCTTTAGTTTATTTAATGCAAGTTATTTCCTTTTATTATTGATTTCTTTCTTGATGATGAACAGCAATCCTGACAACCTTCTACTATAACGGGAGGAAGTCTTGTATTCATTTGCTGAGACAGGGAAGTCATTCTGATCTATACTTTACATTTATTTCATACTTGACCATCCTCTTGCAACAACAAATTGGCGTCGTTGCCGGTGAAGCAATCATTCGCGCCTTAGGTAGTTAGATCTCACTTTTCTTTTAAGTTACTTTGCAGGTGTATGCACTGTTCTGGTCAAACACCTGAGTTTGACGCCTTAGACGAACCGAAACGTTTCCTACACATCCATTCTAAACTGAAAAGGATCATGGCGACTACTGAAACACAAGAACAGCTGATACAGAGGCTTCGGGCGGAAATAGAAGCCAACAATGCTGCTCTCGCCGCTGAGAGAGCAGCTAGGGAACAAGCAGAAGCCGAGCTTGCCCAATATCCTACCACCGCAGAGGATTATATGCATCCGACTCTCGTCGTGCCTGAATCGGCTATTCTAATCCCTCAGAATAACTATGAAATTCGCACTCCTTTCTTAATAGAAATTAAACATAATGCTTTTCATGGTAGATTTAATGAATGCCCTCTTCAGCATATTATCAATTTTCCTGATATGTGTCGTACTCTTGCTGAAGGTACCACCTTGGAGTATATCTTGATGAAGGCTTTTCGTTGATCTCTCGCTGGTCCTGCATTGAAGTGGTTGGAAGGACTGAAACCACGATCCCTCACGACATGGGCTCAAGTGAAGCAGGAATTTCTCAATAAATTCTTTCCTCCTGCCAAGACTGCACTTCTTCGCCAAAAGATTACATCTTTCAAACAGCAGCCTGGAGAGCCGCTAGCAAAGGCATGGGAACGCTATAAGGATCTACTGCGATCCTGCCCTACACATGGACAACAACCTTGCATCGTTCAGGAGATCTTCTTCAATTCTCTTGATCAGGCTGCTAAAGATAGGATCAACACATATACTCACTATGAATATCTGACAATGCCGCCAGCTGACGCATGGGCTGCCCTCGACAAGATGACCAACTATGACAACAAATATGGGAATCCAGTCAACTATGAATAGAATCCCTATGCCAGGCCAGCACCATCCATGCCCCTCTATGAGCCCCCTAAGGAGATTGACCCGGATGTTAAGGAGTCATACTACAGAGATCAGAATCGCAAGCTCCTCAAACAAGTAAAGTATCTTTCTGTCAACGAGCCTTGGATTGAATGCGGATCACAGCGGCACACCACTACTGAGTGCCCATACACAGAGCAAGTCAGGCTAGCAGAACACCATTAAGAGGTAGCTTACGCAGGGGGTCCCAATCGCTACATGGGGGACCAAAGGTTTCAGCAACCACAATGGAACCAAGGTACCCCTAGGAACCCCCTCCATACAGAGCTCCATAACATCCGGAAAGAGACCAAAAAAGGGATGATCTACGGACAATCCTAGAGGAAATACGGAGGAATCATTCAGACACCAAGCAGTCCTTCAACTCAGTCTACACTCAGATACAAGGTGTCAACTCTAAGCTTGGGGATATTGATATATGGCGAAAATCAATGGAGACACAGATTGGCCAGCTAGCAGCAGGAGTCCCCAGACAATCAGGTTTGCTCCCTGGATCTTCAGAACCAAATCCCAAGGGAAAGACCGGACACATCGCATCCGTAAAGCTCAGGAGCGGACGCAAACTACACGAAACAGAGACCGGAGAAGCAAAAGACGGCACTGCAGAGGAGGTCGATATCGACCAACACCTAGTCGATATTGACCAACACCTAAGTCAATATCGACCCATCTGCACCAGTGAACCCGAAACCGACTCCAACAGTCGATTTCGACCAACCACCGATCAATATCGACCATACTGCAGTCGATATCGAGTCCCCTCCAGTCAATATTGACTCATCTGCAACACCTCCGACATCTGTTCTGACTCCAAACCAGAAAAAGAAGCTGCCCTTCCCAACAAAATCTCCAAAGGATCCAGCAGAGAAGAAATTTCAGCGTTTCATCAAGATGCTTCAGAAGCTCAATGTCACCATACCCTTCACTGAAGCTCTCAATGAAATGCCATCCAATGTCAAATTCCTCAAGGAGATCCTAAGCAAGAAGACATCAATGGCTGAGATCGCAGAGGAGTGCAGCCAGATGGACGTTCTTGAGAAAAGACCGAATCCAGGTAAGTTTGCTATAATCATTGGATTTGGTCAATATAAATTTAATGCTTTATGTGATCTTGGAGCCAGTGTGAGTATAATGCCTTTAACAATATGGTCCAAGATTAAGATAGGTGTCCTAGAGCCTGTTGATGCTAAGCTTTATATGGCCAACAACACAGTGGTCATCCCAACAGGCATGGTGGACAATGTGCCAGTGCAAGTAGGTAAGTTCTTCGTCCCTACTGATTTCTTAGTTATTGATATGACAGAAGACCCTGCTTGTCCAATTATTCTAGGAAGACCCTTCTTGGCGACGGTGGATGCCAACATAAGCGTAAGGAAGGGAGTGCTCACTTTCAACATCAGCGATGAGGTAATTGAGTATTCATTTAATAAAACTGGAAGACACACAGGTCTCATGGAAGAAGTAAAATCTATATCAGCTGGTTACATTACTTGCGGGGAGCCTAAGGTAAGAAATATGACTCCTGAAGAACTGGAAAAGAGGGATATGGAAGTAATGTAACCAGCTCATATAGATTTTACCTCTTCCATGGGACCTTCTACTACAACGGGAGGAAGTCTTGTGTTCATTTGCTGAGACAGGAAAGTCATTCTGATCTATACTTCACATTTATTTCATACTTGACCATCCTCTTGCAACAACAAGGGACAGGAGGTGAGTCGGTGAAAAAGGCACTGCGGTGAAGAAAGGAGAGACATGTGCTCAAAATCCAGTGCTCACAAACAATCCAGTGCTCAAAATCAAAACTTTCTCCAACTGAAAACAAATTAGAAGAAAAGAGAGAGAGGTGCACGAAGAAGACCCTGCGGTGGATGAAGACTTGAGAGGGACATGAGGTGAGTCGGTGAACGCGGTCGAGCAGCTCCGGAGGGTAGCCTTGAACCCGGCTTCACAGCAGAGGAACGCGTCGAGAAGCTTTCGAAGCCAGGCGGTGGACATGAGGGCGTCGGTCGGTGTCCCCATCAGCGTCGTTGGAAGGGTCGGCCGGATGAGGCGGGATTTTGGGGAGGTGGAGGTAGTCGTCGGCGAGGAGGAGGTGGATCGAGTGAGTCGGCGGCGGCTTAAGGGGTTCTAGGGTTCGAGAGGTCTGAGGATATGGAGATCGAGGGTTCGAGAACAGTGTTAAATTAACCGGTGTTAAATTACCAGTATTAACAGCAATTTTGTTCACGTGTATATGACAAGGATTATTTGAGATAACCTTTATATGTATGACAAGGATTATTTATATGTTAGTTGTTTTTTAATTACAAAGACAATGGTTTGAATTGGGTATAGACAACGGTTTTGTCAGCCGTATTATTTGAGATGTTCTCTATATTTATGACAACGGTTCTTTATATATTCGTTGTCTTTATAATTACAAAGACAACAGTTTCAACTGGGCATAGACAACGGTTCTGTCATCCGTATTATTTAAGATGTCATATATATCTAGAACAACGGTTCTTTATATATCCGTTATCTTAGTAATTACAAAGACAACGGTTGCATTTGGGCTTAGACAATAGTTATGTCAACCGTATTCTTCAAGATGTCTCATGTCATCTATATTTATGACAACAGTTCTTTATATATTCATTGTCTTTATAATTACAAAGACAACAGTTTCAGTTGGGCATAAACAATGGCTTTGTCATTCGTATTATTTGAGTTGTCCTCTATATCTATGACAATGGTTCTTTATATATTCGTTGTCATTGTAATTACAAAGACAACGGTTTCAAATAGACAACGATTTTGTCAACCGTATTTTTTGAGATGTCTTCTATATGTATGACAACGGTTCTTTATATAGTTGTTGTCTTTACGATTACAAAGACAACGGTTATGGTGAATAACCGTTTTGCATACCAAAAACTCTAAATTTTGCTAGTATAGACAACATTATTTTAGAAACCGTTGTCTATAAAGCGTTGTCTAATACCATTTTTGTACTAGTGGCTTTATTTGTGTTATCCTTTTTTCCCTGTACCATAGTGATTATGACATGGGATATTTGACTATGATGAAATATTTTGATTAGAACATGAGAAACCCGCTATAAATCTTATGTTTTTTTTGGTATATTTCTGTCTTCTTTTCTAGGCGTTTCGTCAACCTGGACATTATAATTTTTATTGGATCATGGTTTAAAGATGTCCCAGTAAATAACTCTAAGGTAACCATGCTATGTGTTATGATTTTCATCTTTGTTTTCTATATATGCCCACATGCTAAAAGAAGTATGAATTCTTTTAGAGTCCACCTTTAAATACTTTGTTAGGTGGGCTTGATGCTTAAATAGAAGTGGATAATTCAAGTTTTATGTTTATACTCTTTAATGTTTTTTTTACAGTGTTTCACTGATTCCCACTGATTTGATCTGGAGTCCGTAATGAATGACTATTTCCAAGGTTTGGTACACCCTAATTACAAAGCATATTTAAAAAAAATAAGTATGCATCTAATATGATATGAGCACTTTAAGTTTGGAACATATAATCTAAAAATATAAGATTTTATCATTAGTCAAAATTGCAACTAAAACAGGAAAACATTTCATTTCCAAGTACATGTGTTCCTCAGTAAATGCACTAAGATTTTGACGATCATGATTATGATCAGAATTAGCATGGTTATCCATTCAAACATCATAGGAAGGCACATGATACTTAAAAGGGGGGGAAATCATCCGTGCCTAGAAATCATTATCAAGAAAAAAAAACAATTCCAATGAGTGAAATAAGGATTAGTGAGGCATATCAAGTATGATAGGGGAGTTCTCAATCATGTAAGATAGGATAAATAATGGATTTGAGACTTCTCCTTGACCATGTTTTAAGTTTCAGAGTGAGATGGGTAATAAATGAAAATTTTATAATCACTACATCCAAACAAATCAAAGAAAATAAATGGGGCAAATATAAAGTTCAAGGAATCTGATTTCATTAGATACCATTTTGATTTCCAAGTTGTCTAAATAAGCAAAGCCTAATTCATATTAAAAGAAGATAATTGGAATCGAACTTTGGAGATCAAGGAAAAGTGGTGAGGACACACTTTCAAGAGGCGCCTCCTAAACAAGTGAGGCTTGAAGGACACACAATGCATCAAAATCAAGCAGAACCAGCCTCAATACGGTCGAATTCAATAGATTAGATGCTCCCAACTGTTGAAACCGAATCACAAAATCGATGAGGGATGGGGCAAATCCTCAAAAAAAAAAATTAGCAGTATAAATAGATTTAAGAACAAGCACACAAACGCCCATATTGAAATTTAATAGAGCCTGGCTTAGGGAACTTACCTCTTTGACAGGATAAGTGATTCCAATCTTGACTTATCAACACCTGCAATACCCAAAGATTCAGAAACATCGAATCGCCATGGGTATTTAACCGATGGCTGAACAAAACAGAAAACTAAGAGAGAAGTTGACCAGTTCAACCATGAAATCAATTGCTTTACCATGAACTGATTTCTCAGCCCTAGAAACCCACAAGATGCTAAACCAAGATCCACAATCAAAAATCAACAATCATGTAAAGAGTATCACAACATAAATTCCCCATCAACTTCCCAGCAATACACAAAATATATAATCCACAGTATCCCACTTGAACAGATCAAGAAACCAAAAGAACCCAAGAACGAGAGGCTCATGTAGCAGCAACCAGAATCTTATAATCCTTTATCACCAAAACCCTCAGACATTTGCAATAACGATTCAGAGAACAACCCACGGATTCCAATTCACACACATACAAGAAAACCCAGATACATAACATAATAAAAGCACAAAGGAAAATATACACATCGTATCACATCAAGTATATGAAAAGATCATGGAACTTGGACTAAGAAAGTATCAAACAACATACTGCAAAATCTCTTGGAGAAATCACACCACCAATCCTCGAACAGTACCTTGTCAGAGAACCCATTTGGCTCGCCCTTTCTTTCTACCTTTTGCCTCTTCTTGAATTCTCCCCCTTGCACTCTTGCAGTACCCATCCAAGGAACTGAATCAAGGCAACCACATGAAAGGAAAGAACAAATAAATTTCTGGAATTCAAAGAGAGAGCATATAGTGAGATGATAGAGGGAAGAGGAATTGGTGATGAAAATCATGCAAGATTTTGTTTAGTTTTAGGAGTGAGCTTACAAAATGAACAACTTTTTTAGAGGAAAGAGATTGATAGAGAAATGCAAGCAGAAAACATGTGGGCTTGTGTCGTATGTTATTTCCTCAAGTCATCCAATGTAATATTTAGACACAGTCCCTCGTGGTCATAAATATATGAGTAGTATGTATAGATCCTTCTTAGTGTTAGTACATGTGCATAGCTGTCCTATTAAGGTTAGGTACTAATGTGAGGTTTCTAGTACGCCATAATTAGTCAATATTAGATCCCTTGTTGCATTGAATTAATTTAGGTCAATGTATTGACACCTGTGTGAAGTAAACAGAATCTTTCCCTTCAACTTTTATCCTAAGTTCATCTGCATCCCTTAAACCGAGGAAAATAATATTCAAGGCCTTCTGACTTTTTCACACACCAATGGGGCTGTTGATAAACCTTATAGGGTGGTTTAAATGCTGCAGATATCAAATGAAGATATGTTATGCAATTAGATTTTTAAATAATTAACAAGAAGAAGCTTAATAATACCTAAATGGCAGTTTTTTGACTCCACAAGCACAGTCAAAAGCTTTAGATTGTAAAAATTTAAAAAGAAAAAGAACCTAAACACAAACAAACAAGGAAGAAGAGGAAAAGGTAAGCAAGTAACCTCGGGGTTTAAACCAAACATAATAGAACATATCTCCAGGTAAAAGAGAACCTGCATTCACAAAATCACAAGGTAATCCTCACAAATGAAATTAAGAGGTAGGTTAGAAGCTAGAAGTTAGAAGTCTGAAACAATGAAGTTGGAACAATACCAAACAAAAACCAAATTCAACTCAGTAGGTAGTTGCAACTAAATCGAAATGATCAACATCAAGATCAATCATTTAAACCGGAATAAGAGTTGGGTGAAGGAGGATGGGGAATTGATTAACTGGAATTAGAAGTTTTATCCATTTTCGGAGAAGAAAACATTCGTCACAGAACTCAAACAGTAATAAAAAAAAAAATCTGAAGATATGTGTGAAGGGATGAATTTACAAACAAATAAAACCAGATATTCATAGTTAGCTACATGAACATCTCTTTACAAGTTCACATGCGCAAAATAAATAGACAAACACGAAGAAACTGAAAGGGAAGCTTCCAAAAATCTGTGACAGAAGGAGGCATGTGACAAGGAATGGGTGCTTCTGCAGTTTCAATGTTTCATTTATAGCAATAGATAGATAGATTCTAAATAGACAGCTCAAGCGAGTAGGAAAGAGAAAGCAATACTTACCAAGCAGATCTTGCAAAAAAACACAAGTGTCATTGCTGAACTGTAAGTCTACGAATCGCTTCGCACAAAGTATTTCAGTGTGACAAGAATGTCAGATTTCAAAGGAATGGGCTCTGGGGGACAAAGATAATTGATGAATCCTGGTAAATATTTTGAATTGCTGAGCAAAATGAAGTCATATCTATGATTCTTAAATGCAAGAAACAATGCTTATGAATGAGGAGCAACATATAACCAAAATCTCCACTTAGGATTACAAGATCAATATTATAAGCATGGATAGGATCAGTTATCAATCCAAGTAATCCAAAGACATTCTCCATCCCAAAATCTCTCTCAAGCATTTCTACAAACACCTTAAAAGCATAATATCAGGTCAGACCCCAGGTCGCAATATCTAAACCCAATTTAACCATAAAACAAACAAAAGG
Source organism: Persicaria tinctoria (assembly GCA_037127255.1). NCBI lineage: Eukaryota > Viridiplantae > Streptophyta > Magnoliopsida > Caryophyllales > Polygonaceae > Persicaria > Persicaria tinctoria. Next base: position 21,154,944 of record JBANSL010000019.1, on the reverse strand, counting down.
GAAAAATAAACAGAACTTTTGATATTGAATTCCGAAAGTAGGGAACAAGTGTAGAAGACAGATAACCAAATTAGCAATTCCAAAGGAAGAGGGGCAACACCCATTTCGATTAAAGTACAAAAGCGAGGAAAAAATCAGAAAATGAATTTGAATGAACTCGGACAACCGAATCTGGAACTTTTAGGCCAAAAATCCCTCTGAGATCGATGATTGAGATGAAAAAATTAATCCAACACAAAAATTCACACACATACCTTAAATTACAGGCGGTGGAACCACAGGGGCAATATTAGAGGAAGGCGGTACCAGAAATGTCCACCCTCCTTTTCCCCTTTTAAACTAAAATCCTATTCAGTGACAAGTGATTTACTGAAAGATAGCGTGGAATAGTCTTCCATATCGTTACCATCCTTGCAGAGTTTATTGAAGCTGCAGTAGAAGATTGGTAGAAGTCACGTCACAGGAACACTATAAGATGCTTGTGCAAGGTGAACATTGGAATGGAAGGGCACACTTTATTATAGATATGCAGTAGAGATCAGAAGTTTCAATCGTTGGTAGCGAGAAGAACTCGTGTGGCTTGTTTTAGTCAAAGGAACTACCATAATGATAACCTCACATGAGATTTAATAGCTGACAAATACGACGGATACATGATTTATGGATAAAAATCATTCTAAACATTGAAGCTAGGCTTCATGAAATAACTAAAAAATAGTCATATAAATTAACCTTTCATTGACACAATTTATCGTGACAATTACGCTTCCTCTAAAAAAGAGGCAGTAGGAATGGAATTATAAGGGTATTCAATACATAAAACTTGAAATTTTGGCTCTTTTTTTTTGTTTAGCGAAACCAGAGTATTCATTTGTTCACAAGGCATGCATAAGCTAAAGAAGCTCAAGCAACAAATGCAAAAGGAAAACTCAGCCGGTCAGCCATATACATCAAATGATGCAAATGCAAGCTTACAGCTTACCTATTATAAATTATAATATAGAATCTTCATATTTAATAGATGATGATATGAATTCTAGACTATCACATTCCTATAAGTGAAAAGGGATTAGAGAGTATACATTTCTTGAGCTTGTGATGTTAGTGGGCAGTGTTCTAAATATCGGATATATCGGCCGATATATCGGGGATATTTAGAATCCGCTACGATATCGGCATATCGGGTGAAAAATATCGATCAACGATATATATCGAGTCAGCGCCGATATATCGGGTCAATATCGGCGATATATCGGGTCAACGCCGATATATCGGGGATATTTAGAACTGCCAACTTTGCTAAGTTAACTTTTGCCTTTATGAATGAAGTTGTTTTTATTTTATCAAGTTTATTTGTTAATTTTGCAATTTAAATATTATTTTTTCATGTATATTTTTACATTTTGAAGTATAAATATAGTACTTATATTTAAAAATTAGTGAAACCGATAAATCCGATATATCTCGATATATCCCCGATATATCATTTTTACTCCTAACCGATACGACCCCGATATGCGATATTTAGACCCTTGTTAGTGGGTATTTAATGCCTGCTTCATCTGCGGATACAGCAGCAAGCTTCAAGTCCTTAGCCTGCACGAGGATTGGAATTCAGCTAATGAGAGAAGTATCCCAGATTATCATGGAGAAATATCTGCTGTAAACGCTAGTAAAACTAATACTTCAATGTAATATTGACAGGGGTAAGAGACTAAGAGTTAGGTCCAAATATTGACTGGACATCACTGAGCAAGCACAACATTAAACAACGTTTCAAATATGTGTTCATCGACCAACAGATGTTCAGAGGGCTGGCAAAGTGCAAAAAGAGGTTTTTACGTTTGTATATTCAAAATTTTACCTAAAGGAACCAAAAGTACCATCTAACTGACCGTTAAACACAACCCAAATCTACATTCACAAGGACAACAATCTTTGGTTGATGCTAGAGGTGGTGATCTGTGCTTCAATTCATATTCTCAATATTTAACCACGGAATAATTTACTGTTCTCAAACAAAGCAACATCATGCCCCAAAAAAATGTCATTCAAACACTTTTAGTTAGTTTTCTTTTAGGGTATTCATCTAAAAGATTTAAGCATCCTGATTTGCGCGGTCAACAGCCTAAATAAATCCCCAAACAGTCCGGATCAATGTGAAAGGATATGAAACTGGAGAGGGTTGAAACATAAATTGAAATTAATCCAACCACAAATCCCAAACCGGATGCCAACGTTGGAGAAATATAGAAGAGGGTTACCTAATTGTGAATTAGAGCTGAGGTCCAACCGAAACTGGAGATCGACAGCAGCGCAAAATGCTCTAAATTGAAATAAAAACATCAATAGGAGATTAGATATATGAAGAAACCTTAATTTAGAAATAAACAAACCGAAAACAATTACAAATTGGATCGGTTGTACCTCTTCGACACTGAACCATAAACTAATAGGCTGATATCGAACCAAGAGGGGTGTAAGCCGCAAGCTTACCCATGTTGATGCCAAAACTGAAAATGCTTTCACTACACCCGATGTATCCTGCAAGCATTAAAGAATCACCATACAGAATAAGGAAATTAATATTATTGGATGTAATCTCAGAACAACTTGATAAGATATTTTATGATAAGCATTCCGAGAGGTACCCCAAGAAGTTGAGCACGTACCTCGCAAACTTCCTCCTGCAACACAAAGTCTTGAAGTCAGCCTACTAGGAGGGAAGTTCAAGGAGATATATATACTCTGAAATTAAGTAGGTTACCGTAAAGACTAAACATATCATCAACATATATGAATTGAGAGCCTTGATCAGGTCTGAAGCATACCGGGTTAAATGGCTTCAGCAGACCCATACATATTTGTCCTCATCTTCTGTGGCTATCAAAGACTTCATCTGCAAAGAATTCTCGATGTGAAAACATATCATTTACCTTGTCCACCTAGCACAAGAAGCTAACTGTGTCATCATCCAACAAACAAATCAGGGGTTAACTATTATGTTTCAAAATTGTAACCACTTGTAAACCCATACCTTGTTCCAAACCATCAATTCAGGAATTGAAGAAACATCCAATTCTGACATAACCTTCTCAACAACATCCATATGTTCTTGATCCAAGGGATGGATGAAAACGAAAAGAAAAGGATTGGGAAATTTTCAGGAAATCAATAAAACAAATCCAAAATAGAGACCTAAATAAACCTGATATACAGAACATGTACAAGAAGTGACGACTCTCTAAAAGCAGCAACCTGCATATAGAAGCATTGCTCAACATTTTTGAAACTTTCTAGATGCCTTAATCTACATAAATTTAGAAACTTTCTTGTCCCTTCACAAAGATCTACCACTTAGATTCGATTTCGGCCAAGCCACAATTCATGTAAGTTTGTTAGACTGTGCGAATTCTCAATCACCTAAAATGAATATGTTAGAATACAGGAGATTTCAAATAAGAACTTGAAATTTATAGAGCCTTATAAGACAGTAAAAGTTCTTTGTGCTTCTTAGAGATATTTGTTAATAAACAGACATTCGCAAATATGAGCAGCAATACATAGAAACAAGAAAAAAAATAGCAAAAAGCTCTAAACAACCTTATAAAGCAGGGTAATTATGGAAGAAATACTGATATCAGCTGCCCTTTAGAAGCTAGGTTCACTGATAACAAGATAAAATGTGCTTTACTACCCATTATTAACTTACTTCTTCTTATCACTAAAATTTCCTTTCGTATCAACAAAATAGACGAGCCTCTCAATCATCTAAAAAAAATACTATTGCTACAGAACTGGAAAAAAGATGGCTTAATATCGCCAACCATAAAGCTTACTCCATCAATTTCATCCCAAAATGACAAAACTTTGAAGACAGTGATGTGATAGAGTGCTATGAAATATATGCAGTTGATAGTGATGTGAAATATAAAACAAGATTTAAGAATCATTAATCTATATTTCAGATATGACAGAGTGCTCACCACCCAAAGAAGAGTTATCGGATTGCGTGCTACTTACTCTCAGTCTCTCGCACACATCAACCCTCTCAATCTCATCCAAATGATTCTACCAACTAAATTCATAAACCATGTATACTGCATCTCACTAAATTCATAAATCCAAGCCCACCAAAAGTCAAACGTAGTGTTGTCCCAACTACCCCCGCCCCACACATGAAGGAAAGTGCTAACAAATAACCATATATACGATTACACATATGGGCAAAAGACGAGCACAATCAGCACCATCAGTTTTCACAAGCAAGGTGCGGCAGAGTTACCTTTGCCTCAGGGTCAGAAATATAGCTACAACGGTCCTCTGGGAATATGGCCGATCTAGCGATCGAACAACCCTGTGTTGATAGAAAATCAACAAAGCCCATCCAAGTTAGATGTGAACTTTCAACCCCCATTGTGTTCTAACATTACACAAGGAAGCATTGCATAATCTTGAACTTCCCAAATTTTAATTATACTCTTTGAGGCCTTGTTAGTGTACTGAAGAATCATAATCAAGGCTCTGCTAGCCATGATACCAAACCAGCAAGTGCAGTATCATGCCAATAATTAACCTTGACCACTTTGTTAACTTTATAAGCAGGATATCGCCTTATAAAAACTTCTGATCAATGAACTTTATATTCCATTTCAAGAAAATTGCAGATCATACAAATCATTCATTAATTAAAAAATTTAAAACAAATTTCCACCAAACCGGAAGAAACATGATAGACCAATTTCAAAAGCATGGAAAATCAGCTGCAGAACTTAAGAGAATAATCAAATTTGATACGATAAATAAATGAGACTTAGAGAATAAGCAAATTACCTGATGATTTTCGATAGGACGACGGGAGGTCAGCGCAGCGCTTGACATCAAGCTCCGACATTGCTCCAAGTAAGAAAAACACAACTTCACTGACTTAGGCAGAGGCATGCTGTAGCTCCAAGACGACAACCTCGGTGGAAGGTGGCTACAAATATTTTAAAAGAAAAAATCAACACATATAAGAAGCGGAAAATTCCAAAAAAAAAAAAGATTGTTGAATGAGAAAACTTACTCAGCCTACCATAATTGTATAAACACTATAGGATTAAATGCAAAACATATGCTAACAGGAATTAAACATAGCAAACAACTTACCCCTATACTCCTTATGACTAATAAACTCACAGCCATGAGTAACCCCACCCCGCTCTTGTTGAAGGCTAAAGATTCTTTGAAGATGATGCCCACATATCTGATGCCAAAAAGCTTTGAGAAGGTTGATGCTCGTCTACTGAAGGATGCTGCTATTGAACATGCAAAGGACCCCTATGGAGCCATTGATTTTATTCTTGCCGATGTTACCCCTCACACAGTGAAAGCGGTTGATGCTTCTAGTGCTGTCAATGGGAGTCTTGGTTCAGCAGGTGAGTTTCTTTTTGTATTTGATGATCATAACATTAACTTTTACATGTGTTATATTATCAAGTTTTATTACAAATCTGATGTAACTTGGCCTTATTTGTGAAACAGAGGGCTGTCCGTATGGAAATCAAAGGGTAATTCACTCAACAAGAACAAGGGAGGTGGAAATCAAAAGAAAAGGTCCATATCAACTCAAAAAAATTAACAGACCTGCGATTTTTATGGGGAAAAAAACAAGGAAGTTCACAATTAGATCCACAAAAAATTCATCTGATCCAAATATTCAAGGAATGAGCAATCAAACAATGATATGATTAAAAAAAAAAGCTGAACCTGTAATATGAATCCGGAAAAGACGATAGATAGTTGTAGAGCAAACCCTAGAGTCGTCCACAGGTAGATATAGACATCGCAGGAGATAGTGTGATTTAGGGATTGTGAGGGTTATACAAAGGGGAGATGGACGGGATTGAGATTGCAGCTTTATCACTACCAGAGAGAAAACAAACACTGAAATTAGGGTTGAGGGCGAGCGCTTTAGCCTTGAAAGGGCAAGGGCGATGAAGCTAAAATGGAACAGAACGAAGGCGAAGAGTGGATAGACATTGACACAAGCGAAGGCGAAGAAGACCAGGAGCGCAAAGGAAAATCGTTCAAAGGTAGGGTCGAATAAGGGAGAAGGTGACCGCGAGGGAACGAGGCACAAAGAATCGAAGCAGGAAGTGGAAGAGGCGATAATCAAGAGATGGAAGCCGGAGAAGGAGGGGAAGAAACGAGGAACGAAGCAGGCGGTGGAGAAGGTGAGAAGCAGGCAAGCGGCCCTGGAAGAGTATAAAGCTTTGGAGGAGTCATTTTCAGCCGTAGATAACTTATAACTTAAACGGTCCAGATTTCATTATGCCCACACATTTATAGTAGTATAGATATATATATATATTTTTTTTTTTTTGTTATATAGCATATATATGCTCTTCGTGGCTCCTTTTGCGTGGTGTTCGAGACTGACTCGATCAATCTTCGGGGGACGTTTTTGGCCTTTGGTTGTATTTGGTATGGCGCATAGTTGGAGATTTGATTCGGGGGCACGCGGAGATCATCGGCGGGTGCTCGAGGAGCACAAAATATGCTATGTTGTGCAGGAATCCTCCAAAGGTGGTCGACAGGCCAACTTCTGGCATTTTCTGCGGCCACCACAGAGCTTCGATTTTGCCGTCGTTTCTTCTGGAATACTCCTTGCCTAACCTTCTTTTAGCACCGCCTTTCCATAGTCTTGGATACACCTCGAACTGTTCATATCACAGCCCGTAACATGACTTCCTGAGCAGTTGTTCCCCCTCCGTAAAAGCATGATTTTCGGGCCTATTTTTATACTCCCTTTTGTTGGGCGTTCGAGGCCGCTTCGACCACTCTTTAGAGGAAGTTGTTGGCTTTCGGTGGTAGGTGGCATGGCATGGGGTTAGGAACTCGGGTCATGGGCTTGCCGGGTTCATTGTTGAGCGATCGGGAGGCACGGAAAAATGTGTAATTTGACACAAAGTGGGAGGGATCTTGCTGATCGGAGTTTTGCTCCTATCAATTTGAAATTTGGTTTATGTTCTGACCAAGGCTGATTTGGAATTGCTCTGTATTTTGTATCTGGTGTTCAAATGCACATTTTAGGACTTCTGGTTGAAAGTCCTTTGTCTGGGTTCAAGTGAATGACCTCTTTTGCTTACGGGGCCTCGGAGCTTTCTTCCGTACATGCCTCTTGGTTCAAATTAGGTAGCGTTTCCCCTTTCATTTGACGATCAAGGGCTCCGGCATAATTACAATTTGGGGGTAATTAGGAGAATTCATGGGAACTTGTTTTGTTTTGTTTTGTTTTGGTCTAAACTGAACCAGGGGTTTTGGGCACACAATGGATGGAGCGCAAGATGATTTCTGGTGAAATTTTGGCAGCATTTTGTTTCCATTTGGGTCGATCCATGGGATCGGTGTAGTGGCGAAAATTTTAGCTTTCAAGCCAACGACAAAATTGTTTTGATACTAGGCGAAAATTTTAGCTTTCGAGCCTAGCTTTCCAAATTTCGGCAGCATTTCATTCCGATGTATATGACCCCGTAGGATCGGTGTAGTGGCGAGAAATTTAGCTTTCAAACCAACTACAAAATTGTTTTGACGCTAGGCGAAAAATTTAGCTTTCGAGCCTAGTGCCCCACCGGTCTTCGAATTGCTATAGCCTGGGCGAAATATTTAGCTTTCAAGCCCAGGACATATTTTGCCAACATTTCGCTCCAATATATATGACCCCGTAGGATCGATGTAGTGGCGAAAATTTTAATTTTCAAGCCAACTACAAATTTGTTTTGACCCTAGACGAAAAATTTAGCTTTCGAGCCCAGCGTCCCACCGAAAACCAGCATAGAAAAATAGAGTAGCGTGAGGAGTTTTGAACCTCTGCCGTTTGCAATGGAGGATTGGATTTCTACTGTATTTCTTCCTTGTTTTTTTTATTTACAGTAGTTCTCTCTTGCTTTTTTTTTTTCCTCTCTTCTTCTTTCTTTTTCTGGTTTCCGATTCGGGCCTTCCGGCCTCCTTTTTTTTTTTTTTTTTTTTTTAGATCAAGGTTATGTATATATACACGTACACATCCTTGATTAATTACGGGAGGAGTTAATTTCTATGACGTAACCGACCTTCCTTCATTCAGCCGTTTCAAACCGAGGTTGTAACCGATGTGCACATGTTTTAGTTTAGCAGTTTCATGGCTTTGACGACGTTAATCGGCCGGCTTCCCTACTAATTCGTAATTCATGATCGATCAAGGAGCAATTAACCCCAAACATTTAATACCTTCTATTTTTTCTCCTAATGTAAACTTATCCATAGCTAGAGGTAATGAATTAATATTTTATTTGTCATCACCAACTAACCAGCGTAAATCCCATTTTAAAGGTACGTAGGACCGTGAGAAATATTTACCCCTAACCTTATTTCATGACATTTGCTATTGCTATTAATCATGAGTAACATCCTGTACCCGTGAAATTTTACCCATCAACACATGTTTTAACAGTTATAATATGCAGAAAAACTGTAAAGAGCCCAAGGCGATGTCAAGTGGCATATCCCTCTCCTACCTCTGCACCCCTTCCCGTTAGTGCAGAGACTGACCAGCTCGATTCCCTTTTCCTCGTGGTGGTGCAAGGACCACGGAATAACCATAAAGTAACCAAGTTTGCCCGATGGTGCTAGGCTATAGTAACATTGACTAGATTGACTCAGGGTACCCGATGAGGCTGGGCTACCCTATGACCCTAGAAAAGACTCTAGGACTATCACAGATAACAGTCGTTCTGTTTCAAACACACATAGTAACCACATGCTCAGCTCAATGCAATCCTAGCATGATACTACATGGCATGCTTTTATGCATATGCAAAACCTAACATAAAATGCAACAACAGGCATGAGTGTCCAACGGTCCAACCTGAGTAAGCCCCATAAGGAACTTACCTGTAGATGCAGAACAGCAAGATAATACAAGCAATGGCCCAAATGCAAGTCCAAATCAATCCAAAAGCAATACATACCTATCATCAAGCCATTTCCATAAGCCACCGGACCAAATAAATCACAATCATAACATATAAATATATATATATATATATATATATATATATATATATATATATATATATATATATATATATATATATATATATATATATATATATATATATATATATAAAATAGCGATATATATATATACATATCAAAATATAACATCACATTTAAACCCAAGTAATATGACAAGGGTGTTATTATATACACCACAAATCCAAGGTAAAAAATGCACGTCCTTAAGGACGTGCAAGCCTTGTGACTAATTAACATTTAAAAAAATAATTAACCCATTTTTACCATGCACGTCCTTAAAGACGTGCATGTTTTGGGGTGTATATAGCGAAACCGTATGACAACAACACAACCCAGAAAAGAATACCCAGCAGCCCAATGGAGAGACCCGGAAAAGAAGCCCAACCCGAAAAGTTATTACCCGTTGCTGGAACCCGGATCCGATACCCGAAACCCAAAACCAATCCCTGAAGAAAATGATATAACCCGAAAGCCAGAATCCGGGTTAAGCCCAACCCGATGGCCCAAAGAGAAGTAAGAGGAATCATCCTCTTCCTCTGAACTGGGCACAGACGCGACGGAAACGAACGGAGAAGAAGAGGAATTAGGCTCGCCGAAGCTCTGTTCCAGCCCAGACTTTGCCCACCCGACCGACACAGAAATCCAACCAAGACCCACACCGGTAATTACAAAACGCGAAAAGAGAGAAGGAAGGAGAGGAAGAAATTTCCGAGGCTGAGTTCTCGCCGAAAATGCTCGTCGGAGGCGCGATTGGCTTCAAAGGAGATGGATTCGAGCTGCTATTGGCCTAGGACGGATGTAGAGAGGTTAAAGGCGGATTTTTAATGCGATTTGAACATAAATCGAATAAGAAGGACGGAAAATCGACCTTGGAGACAAACCAGGGGGTGTTGAGATGCGACGCGGCTCCGAGTGGCTCCGACGACGAAGGAAGAGACTTCTGAGTAGACCTGAGCATGGGCTGGGCGGGGCGGGCTTGGGTTGGGCCTTAACCAAATTTTCAGCCCATTATACCGGGTCGGGCTTGGACAGGCCTGGTTTTTGGGCCTAGTGCATTGCCCAAGCCCGCCCTCATAGCCGGGCCGGGCCGCCCAACGGGCCAAGCGGGCTTAAAGTTTCAAATTCATTTTTTTATCCGAAATCGAACTAATTTTTTTTTAAACAAAAGAGGCAAATCACAAATTATACCAATACTTTCAAATGTGAGGTAAATCTGAATACAATATTAGCTTACTAATAAATACAATACAAAGTTATATATATAATGTAATACAAAGTGATATATATACTGTATAGAAAGTTATATATACATGTTAACATGTATATATGTTATAGTTATAGTGTATATATACACTGTAAATGTATATATCATATGTAAATGTGTATGTCCCATACACTAAATATATAATTTCAATGTGTGTGTGTTTTGTGGGACTGTAAATATATATACACCGTAAATGTGTGTATCCTCGTCCCGCGTTTCGTTTCTGGGCCTACCGGGCCGGGCTCGTCGGCCCGCTTGGGCCAACTACTCTATCCAAGCCCGCATATTTTCCCGGGCGGGTTGGCCGGGCCGGGCGGACTGGCCCATGTTTGCTCAGGTCTACTTCTGAGTGTTTTTTAGTGTTGCTGCAACAAGAGCTATGAGGAAGGTGCTCAGCGGCTTCCTGGCAAGACAGGGGAGCCCGGACTCGGCCGCTCGGTGACGACGACGATGAACAGCGAGGAAATGTGAGCTGGTGGTGGGTGTTGGTCCTGCTGCTGTTCACTAAGAGGGAGGAGGAAGAGGGAGAACTGGTGGTGCTCGACTGGGTTGCTCGGAAACAGGGCTACTGGCCGACTCGTCGGTGGCGACAGGAGGCCAAAAGAACAGGGAAATTGGTGAGGTTTGGGGGTCTTTGAAAGAGAAGAGAGATGGAGGTGGAGTAGAGTATGTAGGTGTTTGTGTAGGGATTGTGACTTCCCTGAATTTGCTTTTGAAATTGGGTGAGAATCAGTTGGCGTGGGAGCTGTTGGAGGCTTGGCCCGAGAGGGAAAAACAATAGAGGGAGGAAGAGGTATTGTGAGTGTGGGTGTTAGGCTCAAATGGGAAAGAAGACAAAGAAGATCAGGAGGCCACAACTGCCTTCTGAACGAGAGAGAGGAAAGGAAGAAAGAAAGTAATGTGGTCCCCAACTCTCAATTTCAAATACCCGGAGTGAATACCGAAATCCGCTCACTCGACCCAATTTCGACAAACATAAGCTGGAAATCGAAAACTCGAACCCGAAATAAAATGCTTAAATCCCAACCATATTCCCAAATCTCCGAGCATGAAAGCGGAACGCAATTTCGTATGAAAATCTGTTTTAAAATAATGCCTGAACTAGTTTCGAAAGACTTTAAATGAAATAGACCGCTCGAGGACGTGTTTTCTCTCATTTTTACAAATTAAATGGAATAATAATATATCTATTTAAATAATATTAAAATAATATAGAAAATATTCTCGGCCTTTACAGAGAAACCGAAAAACATGGGTGGCAATGATCTTGGCAACGCCTTCTATCGGGATGTGATTGTCTTCATGAACATTGGCGTTCCGAGCGTGTGCCAAGTGAAGTAGATGGTGGCAGAAAAAGCATATGTCTTGGCTCTCATGTTGCACGCATCCCTCGAACTTTCGAACTCTTTTTTATTGTTAGAGGAAGACACTAGGGGAAGGGCTACTCCCCGCCTTATTCTTGTCTAGCCCACGTTTTATTTTGTTTCTTTTAATTTTGAGAGCCCAACTCTGTAAGATGGTTAATTAGCTAATTAAATAAATAAAGGTACAAAATATCAAATTTTCTTAGCTAATTAAATAAATAAAGGTACAAAATATCAAATTTTCTCATATATAAGAGTGACTTTTTTTCTTTCAAATTCGACATAATTTTATGAGTAAATTACAGAAAACCACCCTTAAAATAGGCGAGTTTTCACAAAACCACCCTTAAAATAAAAGTTTACAGAAAACCATCCATAAATTTACTTTTCTTTCAAAGAACCACCCAAGAGCATTTTTACGTGTAAAAAGCTATAAAAAAAATTAAGTTTTTATATCTTCTTAAATATTTTGGTTAATTTATTATATAATTAGGTTTCGTTGAATACAAAAGGTGAGAATTTAATGTTTTTAAAACACTTTTTACACATAAAATTGGTCAAGGGTGGTTCTTTGAAAGAAAATAAGAATTTATGGGTGGTTTTCTGTAAAAAAACTATTTTAAGGGTGGTTTTGTGAAAACTCACCTATTTTAATGGTGGTTTTCTGCAAAATTACCCTAAATTTTTTTTTTTTTAAAAACACACCCAACCCGTCTTCGACCCGCCGGGTTAGGGTTCGGATGGGCCTGTCTTCGACCCGCCGGGTCCTATTACGAAGATTGTATGACTATCTCACCGTCATTGCCAACCCCACACCAAAGTGACCAAACAGCGAGCACAATTCGATCGTCAAAATGTCCGGCTTCACCGGCTTTGCCTTCTCCACCGCTACTGCCGCCACCGCCCCCGCCCCCGCCCCCGCCATTGGTGTCGCCAACAGTTCCCCTTTCTCCTCCGCCGCTTCCCCAACCACCCCTTTCTCATTCTCAAACCCTAGCTCCTCTAATTCTGGATTTCCGGCCTCTGCTTCCTCCATCCCTGCCGCCACCCCTTCGCCCTTCGGATTCGGTTCATCTAACTCCTCAACCCCTGCCTTTGGATTTGGAGCTTCTTCGGCTTCCTCTGGCATCACTGCATCGTCTCCCGCCCCTTCCACTTTGGGATTCGGAGCTCTTCCCTCCTCTCCTTCCTTCTTTGGCGCTTCTTCTTCAGCCGCTCCTTCCCTCTCCTTCTCTTTTAGCTCCTCTGCCGCCGCCACTTCCATCTTCGGTACACCATCATCATCTGCCGCTGCTTCCTCTCCATTCACTTCCCCCAATCTGTTTGGCTCTTCTTCTTCCTCCTCTTTTTCGTCAGTTTTATCTTCTTCTAGCTCTTTCCCTTCGCAAACTTCGTCTCCGTTGTTCTCAAACTCCACCTCAGGCTCAGCTACTACTAACACCTCTCCACTGTTCGGATCTTCCGCTGCACCGGCCTTCGGAACTGGTACCGCCCCCTCTTTCCTCACTTCTTCCTTTTCGTCTCCTGCCTCCGGATTCGCCTCTGCAGGCACTTCCTCTTTTGCGAAGACTACCCTTGCCACCCCTGCTACTTCCTCGACAGGGTTTGCGTTCCAAACACCACCTTCAACTGGCTTCTCTCTCTCACAGTCTTCATCAGGTAGTCAAACCAGCTCTGGATTCGGAAATCTAGCTTCTAGTACTGCGACTGCCACAGCTACCAGTAGTTCAGGTGCCAGTTCTAGTCTGTTTGGTTCTACAATTCCTACTGCTAGTACAACGGCTTCGAATCCATTCTTTGGGTCTTCATCTTCACCTCCATCATTCTCTACTGTTACAAGTGCCTCAGCTCCTGCATCTACTAGTGCCTCTACTTCGAAGCCATTGTTTGGGTCTTCACCTTCATCTCCATCGTTCTCGATTGTTACAACAAATGCCTCCACTCCTGCAGCATCTGCATCTGTATCTGCTCCTGCTTCAACCACATTTACCGGTCTTGGTTCTACTGCTGGCACTTCATCTGGTTCTGTAACTACTGCTTCCTTCTCCGGTTTTGGGGCTACTACTGGAACTGGATTCGCGAGTTCTAGTAGCTCGCCTCTAAACTTTTCGACCAAAACTACAACCTCTACATTGACTTCGCTGCCGCTTTCAACTGCTTCAACTGCTGCGGCATCTGGTACTTGTGAGTGTTGTGTCTTTGATACTCTCTAAGATTGCATCGAGTTATGTAGCTGTTACCTTAAATTGTTCTCCATGTTTAACGAAATATTGATATATATAGCGAAATGCATGATATTTTGAATATGGTGTCAAATAAAAAAAATGAGAAAAATGTTGTCCATTTATTGTTTGATAATTGTTGTTGTCATTTCTCAGTTTGATGAAAATTGTGAAGATTGCGTCGTTGAGTTAATGATCTAGAAATGATTTCAAGTAAACTTAATATGAGTATTAAACACTTTTCAAGTATTGGCTCATGTTTTTGTGACACTATCTTTGTGGATGATTAATTTGGATCGCATGTGGAGACAATCACCGTGAACTTGTTGCGAATTAGTGTAACATGAATTGAGATTTTGGTTATATGGTGCTAAGAGCCACCGGATCTAAACTAGATGTGCTAAGAGCGGTGGCTATCAGTTTATAGGTGATTGTTGTAACACCCAGATATGTGGTGTTGTTAACTCGTTTGCATGGTGGTAGGTGGCTTAGTTGCTTTGTAGGAAGCCTTGTATGGGCTTGATAAGCATTATTAATTTATTACTATCGTTGTCAAGGCTATTAGTCTTAACTGTTTGAAGGTAGTGCTAATTACTGATTTGTAAGCTTGTGAACACATATTGATGCATATGGGAAGCTAAATTCATGCATTAGCGTGCCGTTCTATAGGGATAAGGCATGGATGAATTTAAAGAAAAGGCATTTTGACTTTTTTGATACCTTCACAATGCTGGGTTTTCTTTTTTCAACCCGTTTGATTTTTTTTAATAGCTTTGAGAGGTGTGCTTATTTTAGTCTGATGGAGCCTTTCCTTTAACGACTTGCTCTCTTTATAAGACATTTGAGTCTTACATGCTGCTACAGAAGAAATATTATTGCTTTATTCATGAATTTAGGATAAGCTATGCTTATAAACCAGGCCAGATTGACAGTTCCAGCTGTGGTGGCCTGTTGCTGGACAAATAGATTTTCCAGCTTTTCATAAAAGACTGACCTGGACAATGAACCTGGCCATTTCATCTTGAATGGCTGAACTAAGCCATTGTGAGCATCACCAAAACATATCATTATATAGTTTATAACTTGTAAAATGTGTATGATAGTATAATGGAAATATTTTTGTTTGATCGTCAATAAATGTTATTATGAAGTTAATGAATCACCTCTTAAGATATTTTTTGGGAGTACCTTAGTATTATCATCTTTACTTCAAAGAAAAAAAAAGTATTATCATCTTTGAACTTTACCAAACTTATGATGGGAGAAGCATCGCTGAGATATATCAGATAATCTGTCCTTTTTTTTTGTTCCTACTACAATGCAGTCCTGTTGTCCTTTTTTGTTAGATTATGCATATGTCTCATATGTTAGTATAATGTGATCTTCTATTGATTGTGCAGCATCAACTTCTGTAACAACAGCTGTATTTCGTGCTAGCACAACTGGTGCTCAAACGCCATCCTCCCTTGTTGTTGCTTCAAGTAGTGGGTAGGTTCCTTACTGTATCTTGATGGACCTGATTTCTGATTAAGCTGATGAGACTCTGACAAATATCTCTACTTCCTTCTTAATTTAACTATGCTGCATATTGGATGCCTCAAAATTTGTGGGTGGAATCCTCCTTAAACCCTGATTAGTTCATTCTTGCTTTTTCTCGTGCTTCTATTGCTGTGTTTGGTTGGGACTCTCCATTCCCAGGATCTTCTTGCTTTGCTTCAGTTATACAGTGATCTTCTTTGTTTCTCTGCCAGTGTCTTGCATGTTTTTTTTTGTCTTATTCCTTGATGTCTTCGTCGACAATAACATGGTTCAATTCTCACTTTGTGTTCCTTTCTGTTTGGATTTCTTGGATGTTTTGTCCTTTGTTTCAGGATTAAGTGTTTGAACTCTTTGAACAATTGAAATTACTCGTTTTAACTTGTGATTATTAGTCCCTGTGAATAACCATGGGTAAATGAGTATAAGACTAGTTAGACGCCTTCTCGTACTGGCCTTGTGTCTTGGAAGTTTCCCACTGGGTTGATTGAAGCACTTCGAAGTTGGAACGATCTTTCAACACTTGCTGGGAATTTCCGGGCACTAATGGGTGTCTAGCATGGAATATGCTAACTCATTGAAGTGTCTTTGCTCCCCAGTTTCCAGGCACTCTTGGATATCCAGCATGGACTTAAAATTTTAGAATGTTCCTTTGATTCTCTTGGAGAAGTTAATGTCAGATTTTCATTTATGGCACCTCATTGAAACATAAGGAAAATTTTATTCCTCAGATAGCAGCATTAGAGGCTTAAAATGTAATGATTTTTTTTGCTGCTACTTCTAAATTGGAACTGTTTGGTAGAGGTGGCAATTGCAACTATTTGGGAACAGGGTGTGGTTCCCAGATAGCCTAACCGGAATTATTTTTTCCAGTAAAAGTGATTGAATTATTATAAAGCAAGATACAGTAGAAAAAGCTGTTAGGTGAGTGATTTGGAGCAGGGTGCAATGATAGCTTAACTGGAATTTTCATATTAATTTAAAAACAACTGGATTAATTTTAACTCAAGATACTTGCAAAATGGCTCTGTGTCAAAGTAGTAGGATGACTGAATGTTATTCGTGTTTAAAAATTACCTTCTGAAATTGTTTTTAGATCAATGAAAACAGTAACGCTTTTACCCTCTCTTTCTGCACCTGTGTGGATGAAGCTGCATTCATCTCTTAAGGGGATCAGTTACCATCTTTGTTGATAAACTCTCGTGGATTCTGAACTTTTCTTTACTTGTAGGACAACTAATAATCTGAGTACACAAACTCCTTCTGCTCCAAAATTACCCTCTGAAATCACTGGAAGAACTGTTGAAGAGGTGGGTTATCTTATTATGATATCCCTCAGAAGTTATTCTTTTTGTTTTCTTCGAATTTTTCTAATTGTATTGATTTATAATGCCTTTTGAGTTGAGCACCACCTTAAATACTTGACGTGATTCCTTTTGATGCCTTTTGTCAGTAGTATTGACATCTGTTTTTGTGCAACATAATAGATCGTCAAGGAGTGGAACTCTGAATTACAGGAGCGTACCAAGAAGTTTCAAAAGCAGGCTAATGCAATTGCAGACTGGGACAAGAGAATATTGCACAATAGAGACATTCTTCTCAGGCTTGAGGTATTCATGCTTGTGAAACTCGTCTTTCCTCTTTCACTTTCAGATGATCTTGTACTGTCTCTGTACTATGCAATGTTGTTTCCAGTTTTTTCCACTTCTGTTTTTCAATTGGGGTTGGCATATTGGGAGGAAAATGTAAAGAATGTATGTTTAGCCGATATAATGTTACTCTGCCCATCTATGTTCAGCAATTGTTGTTCTGCTAGCTTCTGTATGTAGACTTTTCTTCTCCATTCTTCCCTTTCACAGTGATTTGACTACTTGATTTAAATGCTATGCTGTGAACAGACAAAATTCAAAAAGAATAAGTGTGTCTACATGCTTCTGCATGCCATTTAGGTTATCTACTGTCTTTATTGAGATTAAACTAGTACAATTCCCGCGCGTTTTTTTTAAAGTAAAAGATTAATATTATATATATAATTATAAATTATTATTAAATGTTAAGATAAAAATCATAAAAAGCTTTCCCATAAATATATCTTATATTTCTTTCAAAAAATTATTTTTAAAACATCTTATTTAAAGTATAATACATAAATATAAATACTTTCAATCACTCAGTAATAATAATATCAATATCGTTATAACATTGTTTAAATGTGATGTGTCATAATCAATACTCCCTCCGTTCGGTAAAACTTGTCATTTTAGGGTGTTATTTTTGTTCAAAAAAACTTGTCATTGTAGGTATTTTGCACTTCACTTTACAAAAATGCCCTTGATATGATTGATGGTTTGTTAGTTGTAGTTTTCAATAAAGTAAAAAAGGAGGGTAATAATTGAGGGTAAATTAGTACATTTGTTAATTGCTTTAAAACTTGTGAAAGAAGCTAAAATGACAAGTTTTGCCGAACGGAGGGAGTAGTTATATTCAATGTTTTGAATTAAGCTCAATAGTTAATAAATAATTAAATTTGAGTTAAGCCCAATAGTTACATTAGATTGAATTTAATGTTTTGAATTAAACTCAATATAGTTAGTAAATTAAGAGTGGATATATAGATTAAAAAATTAAAGAAAAAAGAGAATTAAAGGAAAAAGAAGGGAAAAAAAAAAGAATTAAAGAAAATCAAAGAAAAATGGAAAAATGGAAAAAAAAAAAGATTGACCAAGACTTTTAAAATATCTCTAAGATTGACTTATCATCATAAACTCTTTAAAATTAAGAATTTATATAGATAGTTAGTAAATAATTAAATTTGAGTTAAGCCCAATAGTTACGGTAGATTGAATTTAATGTTCTGAATTAAGCCCAATAGTTAGTAAATTAAAAGTGGATATATAGAAAAAAGAGAATTAAATGAAAAAGAAGGAAAAAAAAAAGAAAAAAAAAAGAAAATCAAAGAAAAATGACAAAAAAAAATAAATTGGTCAAGACTCCTAAAATATCTCTAAGATTGACACGTTATCCTAAACTCTTCTAAATTAAGAGTTTATATAGAAGTTAGTAAATTAAAAGTGGATATATAGATTAAAAAATCAAAGAAAAAATAGAATTAAATGAAAAAGAAGAAAATAAAAGAGAATTAAAGAAAATAAAAGAAAAATGGCAAAAAATAAAATTGGTCAAGACTCCTAAAATGTCTCTAAGATTGACACATCATCCTAAACTCTTCTAAATTAAGAGTTTATATAGATAGTTAGTAAATTAAAAGTGAATATATAGAAAAAAGAGAATTAAAGGAAAAAGAAGGAAAAAAAAAAAGAGAATTAAAGAAAATCAAAGAAAAATGGCAAAAAAAAAAAATTGGTCAAGACTCCTAAAATGTCTCTAAGATTGACACGTCATCCTAAACTCTTCTAAATTAAGAGTTTATATAGATATATAGATATAGAAGTTAGTAAATTAAAAGTGGATATATAGATTAAAAAATTAAAGAAAAAAGAGAATTAAAGGAAAAAGAAGGGAAAAAAAAAAAGAATTAAAGAAAATAAAAGAAAAATGGCAAAAAATAAAATTGGTCAAGACTCCTAAAATGTCTCTAAGATTGACACATCATCCTAAACTCTTCTAAATTAAGAGTTTATATAGATACAATTTATCATGGTGTATCTTTTCTTTTTTTGGTTATTTATATCTCATAGGGTTAACTTTGTCTTGACGCAACTTATTATTTTCACTGTGCAACCCACGCCACAGAAAGAAGTCATCACCATCAGCACTTTCAAATTTCATTCATGAATTTAGTCTGTCTAGCATGCATTAATTTTTATTCATGTCTGATTTGGACATTTTATAAGCAGTAATATTCTTTTCCCGTTTTTGTTTTTGTTTAGCATGAACAACATTGATGTAGGACTTGTAAGGCTTGTACTTTCAATCGTGAATTTTACTTAAATATCCAATTAATCATCTTTCTGTACATTGTTTTTATACAAGTTGTTCACCAGACTGAAGTAGCAGAAAAACTTCTTGTGCTTAATCTGTTCAATTCTCTTTGTTTCTTAAATATATATCTATTGTTCACCAGACTGAAGTGGCAAAAGTTGTTGAGACCCAAACTAACCTGGAACGACAGCTTGAGCTGATTGAGATTCACCAGCAAGAGGTATATCTATGAACTTTGTATTTTATGTACAGACCTGTTATATGCACAAATGCACAATTTCTTTAGAATTTAATATCTACTTGGTGGGTCCACCTTTTCATATGTATCATTTACGCCCATTAATTTGTGGGTGGTATGCTGTTGGAAGGTATGCTGTTGTCTTGTAATCTTTTCATATGTATCATTTACGCCCATTAATTGGATTTATTTACTTCTTGAAACGTGTTTGTGATCTTTCTTCTTGTTATCTTCTTTCTGGCTATTTTTTTGTAGGTAGATAAAGCTTTGCTGAGTGTGGAGGAAGAAGCTGAGTGTATTTACAAAGATGAGCGAGGATTGCTTCTGAATGATGAAGCTGCATCTACTAGAGATGCAATGTGAGATTTCGTTTCATTAGTATTTTGTTTTTTCTGAAGTACTCTTGCCTTCTTATTTTCATCCCAATTTATAAAATATGCTTTGTAGTTTGCTCCATCAGTTGAATGATTTTGTCCATGTGCTTTGGTGACAGGTATGAGCAATCTGAATATATAGAGAGAGAGCTCGAACAGATGACAGAGCAGATCAAATTGATTATTCAGGCACTAAATGCCAGCAAGGTAACACTGTTGTTAGCTTAAACCTCCCTCGAATTAGTTGTTCCTAGCAAACAATACTAATATTTGTAATTTTGTTTTTCTGTTTAGGGTGGAGAACTTGATACATCAGAAGGGATGGGTCCATTAGACGTGGTAGTGAGGATCTTAAACAATCAGCTTAGTTCACTGATGTGGATTGATGAGAAAGTGAGTAAGATGTGTTGTCTTTCCAACCTTTTTCTTTCTTGGGTTATAAATATTTAGTTCAGGGCTTCGAGTATTGTTCTGTTTCAGCATGTAACAGAAACTTCAAGTTTTGTTTTTTCCACCCAATTCTTAATTGTTTCTTTTTTTACTTTTAATACTGTTAGAAGAGTGATATTTCTTGCAATTTCAGGGGACTTGAGTCCTTGTATCTTCTTTAGTTTCATATTTCCATTTGAACACGAGGATTCCTGCCAATAATATCATCTGTTGCCTTGTTACATTGACATGCATTCTTATTTTACATTTCTGAGTTCCCAGCACTTGCTTCGTCTTGAGTCTTCATCATACTGTATTTTCCAGGGAGTCTTCATCTTTTTGTGTCTGCATGCCACATGTCGATGAAAAGAGAAATTAATATATAGATTAAGATATGATTGATTTTATAATTCCAAATGAAAAAATTCTTTTCTTTTCTTTTTTCATGTGCAGGCTGAAGATTTCTCCTCACGGATAAAAAAGGTAGCAAGTCAAGGTTCTGCAGCTGATCGTGAATTGACAGGCCCAAGACTCTGGTTGAGTTGATTCGTTAGAAGGGTTAACTCGTTGAGCTGTAGCCTGTAGCAATTGGGCTCTGGGAGGGTGAGACGAGATTCGACTTTCGGGAAACCATGAGTTGTAGCAATTGGGCTTGAAAGGGATGCTCTCTGTGTTTTACTGGCATTATTAGGTGGGTACCTCTACTGGGTAGGGTGGACAGAGTTGGTAGCCTGGTTATTCTTCATCATATTTGCTGCATTTCATGTTCATGCTACTTGCCGATTCAACTTTCGACAACTTATCTCGAGTTTCTGGGAACACATCATCTGGGTTTTACTGAGGCCCTGTGCCATTGGCTAACAAACTTCCCAATCCAAATGTTCGTCTCGGTCTATCGTAGACGCCATTGATTCTGATACCGCATGCAATACTAAAATCCCAAAATAATTTTGTAATACACGGATGAACCACGGAGTGGACTAGAGGATCCGAACCGAAAGAATCCAAGATATATAAATCCAGTCCACAATCTTAACATAGTACAACTTCGTAGTAGATAATCTACTCAAGGTTCAAAACTGGAATTAGAAAAATCCACCAAAGAGATTTGAACTCAGAGTGATGGATTGTTAATCTACTCAAGTTTCAAAACATTTCTTTGTTTATTTATGTTTTACATGACTCTCTTTCGACTTTTGTGCATAACGTTTTGGAGAGTGCTATTTATAGAGCAGGGTTGCAAGCATTAGATGCTCTTTCAACGACTCATTACATGTGGCCAAAAAAAGTGTTCTAGCTAAACAACACTCACAACAAACAAAAGCATTCTCTCAAATTTTGACATAGTACAAACTAACAAACACCCACATAACAAATAGTGTCAACAAGTTAAAAAGTAAAAGAAAAAACATCTACAGTCGAGATTCTCCATGTGATAATGCAGTTTGGCGTCTAGCAATTATCAATGTTATGAATCTATTCTTCTCCCATGTTGGCTTCTGGATCTTCATTGTTTACTTTAGGTTTAACCCCGCGTTTGCTTATGGAACCCTAGGATGCTCTAATAATCCTCTCTATCCCCTATTCTAGATTCACAAAAAATGATGATCATATACATTTTATATGTAAAATTGAATTCCTTTCCTTTCCATTCTCCCATCTAAAAACAAACGACCCCTAAATCTTTATTATTATCAAGGTCTAGATCTTGCATTACTGATCTCATGAAATCTGGATCCTATGCAGTTAATTGATCAATAAGATAACCATACCAAAGAGAAGGTAACTAGATCAATTATCCATCATAAAATGTTAATACATTTATAGAGATGCATTGCTGGATAACAACTGCGCACAACACATTCATATATAGAAGGTACTAGAAGGGCACATAAACGTACCGTACCCTACTTATTCAAAAGCTAATTGAACAATCTAGCCAAACACGAACAAGATCGACATTGATCGATCAAGCAACCAACGTCGTCGGGTCTTTGGCAAGGAATCGTTTGAACCAGTTAAAGGAGTCCTTGGGGTGTCTCTTCAAGTCATTATGGCGGTCGACAAAGTTGATCCCCGCTTTGAAGGTATAGCCAAGACCCTACTCGTAGTCATCCAGCCATGACCATATGAAGTATCCTCCTACATTCGCACCCTCCCTGCAGAGCATATTCAATCAGTTAATTTTAGTTTATTTGAAGAAGCTAATACGCGTGTTTGGGAGGTTGAAGAAGCTCTACTTGATAGCGTCGCGGAGGTGAGAGAGATGACCGCTATGGTATCTAATCCTCAGGTCATCCTTGAGAGCTTTCTCTAATGGCTCGTTGTTTGGTTGACTCACACCCGCCGGATTATTCATATCAAAAAGACTCTAATTAAATGATTTTCTATCAGAAGTGAAGTAGCTAGAATGTTGTATCCATCACCTGCACCACCCGTCACCCACTTTATTGTGGGTTTTCACCCGCAAAATTAATGTGGGTGAAATGGATGGATTAGATACCCACGGGTCATTTCCAGCCCTTACTATATTGTTGTATATATATAAAAGGCTTACCATTCTCAGTGATAATTACATATGGATTATTGTACTTTTCCTTGACATACTCCAATAGTTCACTAAGCCCCTTTGGATAGGCATGCAACCATCCCAAACCCGTCTGCACGTCCAAAGCAAAATGGTGATTTTCTTATACTATGTATAATATAGTTAATGTTCGTGATTATTTACCTGTTCACCTAGGGGAACTCCGTGCTTGTTGAATGCTAGATATATGAAAACAACATTAGTTCAGATATGATAATTGATAAGGAGAAGATGACGAGACGACGAAAAGAATGAATGAAAAGTACATTATGGATCGATATAAACTTACGAGTTAACGTTGCCCGTCTATCAGGAGCGTAGCTGGGGTGCACTTGATTGACGGACGAAGGTTTATGTGCGTATAAACTTGAATAGTAATTCAATCCTATAAAGTCGAAAGATTGTCTCAACGACGAAGCCTGTTCATTGGTGAATTTTGGCAATCGCCTTCCCAACAACATTCTCATTGTCTTAGGATACTCCCCGGACACGACTGGAGCTATAAACCTGCCCCAGGCGTACATTCAACAACATCCACATCTCAACTAACTGACTAACTAACTATATACACAAAAGTAAGAGTTGTAGTGAAATGGAAAATACGGTGCAACGATGTAACGAATGAATATTGAGTTATGTGAATATGTATATATCTGTGAATATTATGGTGTATCAATATGAATATGGTGTTATACTCATTTTATGTTTTTGAATATATATAATTAAATAATAACATATTTATATACCCATATTTACATTATATTCATATTCACACAACATAATATTCATGTGTTCATATAATATAATATTCATATGAATATAATACAATATTCATTCGTTTCGCCATTGTATCATAACTTATGTTTCACTAGAACCCTAGCTATCCCTTATTTTCTTACCATCCAGTGATGAAGTTAGTAGCGCGTAAAGCTGCCAAGTTGCTCGCAACGGTGTCGTCTATTGGTTTAACGAGAGACGCTTCTACTGATATCCCAATTGCACCATTTTGAGATTTCTACACGGTAAATAGTGCACATGGAACCGTTGTACTTTTTCGAGAGTATGTTAGTATCAATATTATTTGTTAGTACGTGTGTGCATTTACCTTGTACTTGTTCCTGTAGAGTTGAACCCTTGCGGCGTGGCAAAGGAGGAGGTTGTGGCCAACAATGTAGGGCTCGGTGCCGGAGTTTCCAGCTGTGCAGTTTCCGATTTGCTTAGAGCATCGTCCGGGTGCGTGCGCCCCCGAAGAATACCCGTACTCGGTCATTATATTGGGCATGTTCAGTGTCGTCCAATACTTAACCCTGTCTCCGTACTCCTTGAAAACTAGATCTGAGTAATTTGCGAAATCATCCCTAATAAAAATAAAAAAAAAAGGAAAATTAAACATAAATAGATTTCATCTAGCTAGATAAAATAATTAGTAAAAAAAAAGTAGTTACACAATCTTGGGGCTCAAGAAGCCACCATAACTGTCTTCAAGTGCCTGAGGAAGGTCCCAGTTGAAAATAGTAACAAATGGCTGGATTCCTGACTCGAAAAGGATCGATTGATACGATCACACAAACAAAATATTAATGTTGATGTTATGGACGTTAAGTTGTGAATCAACTGATACGATCGATGTATAGATTAATTAAAATGTATAACTTACCATTCGAGTGTAATTCGTTGATGAGATTGTTGTAGAACTGGATCCCTAACTTGTTGATTCCGCCACTTATTGTTCCCTCCGTACGTACCAGATTAATATAGATATAGATATAGATATAGATTAATAACGAATTAATGAAGGCGGTTGTAGTTTATCTGATTTCTCCATCTTCACTTGAATTGGTTTGGTAATTGCTATAAAATGAACAAAGTCTTACTAGGCAGGATTCTTGACCATGATATGGAAAATCTGAATGAATCCAAACCCATATCTTTGCCAACTTTATGTCGTCCTTAGATTGATCACATTACATCAATTGTATATTTTGAAATTAAATCAAATTAATATTTTAGGTTATAAACAAGTAAATCACACAGTTGTATACCTTGTAGCGGTGATAAAAGTCGAGAGCCACATCTCCATTGGATTGATCTACGATCTTTTCTGTAAACATGATATCCATGTTTAGAATACCATTTTCACATTCTAAAAATAAAATAAAATAAGGAGGGGGAGATTTTTAACTGTTGATTGTAAAATTAGCGGTTTGGACTCTCCCAATTTTACCCTTAGAGTTTTTGTAAAACGATTTGAAATCGAGGGTGAGTCCCGAATGAGATCTGATGAGGTTTTTTATTTTTTTATTTTTTTTTTATTAGGAATGAATTTGGGTGAACGAGCTCTACCCGATGGCATCCTTACGGATGAGGTCTAGAAGACCAGAATCGTTGTTAATATATCGACACCCCAGACAGAGTGATAAATGTGTCAAACCTTATCAGCCACTCTATTGTCTAATCGGGGAACATATATGAAAGAAGGAAACTTCTTTCAAAGTCGATAGTAGAAATTTAACATCTTATAAAATCAGTTCGATTTCCCAAGGACAGGTAGATGTTTTATTTAGGTGGTTTATGATTATCATGGAGTCACCTTCAATGTGGAGTTTATTGATACGGAGTTGTAGAGCCTTTTAGATTCCCAGTTTAAGAGCAAGCACTTCCGCTTTCAAATTAATTTGTTTGCCAAGTTTTTTATAACAGATGTGTATCGGATGTCCTTCCCAATCTCGGATTACGGCTCCAGCCGAGCTATCATTGTTTGAATTTGTGGATCCATTAAAATTTAACTTGAAAGTTCCCCTAGGGGGTTTTCGCCAAGTAATGTTACCATACTTTTTTTTCATCCTTGGATGCTTGGAGATTCGTGTGCGTAAGGGGAAGTCCTCATCCAAGCAATATTCAAAGTGAGCTGTTTTACTCCAATTTTCCTTATGTGTTTTAATGATACGTAATGAACTTTCTCTATGAGGTATGGGGACCTGCCTAAAAACAAATTGGTTTCGAATGTACCAAAACGTCCACCAAGAAAAGGCAAGCTCCACCTTGGCAACAGATGTAAGCTTGTTTCCGATGAATGAAAAGATAGGTTTTATCTCCCGTGAATGATTTATCATACTCGATATAGTTGAGTTTACGTGTGTAGGTAAGTGAAAGAGAGGACGCACATATGGGCATTCTAGTAAGAAGTGAACGTCATCTTCAACTGCACAGTTGCACAGTTAATTGACAGGTGAAAGGTATAGAAGTCCCACGTTGAGCCAACCTAGAGGCAGTAGGGAGGCCATGGAAATTATGGGAGTGTCATGCAAAACATAAGAGGTGTCATGATATAGTTATAGGGGGTGTTTGAATGTATAGGTTGATTCCTTTAGTGACATTTTTATAGAGGGTGTCATGAAAAATCCTATAAGTGTCATGGCAAAAATAAGAATTCGTTGTCATAATATATGTACAAATAGTGTTTGACTGCATAAGTCCGTCGATAGATTGTCACGCAATATTAAAGGAGTGTTGCAAGTAGGGTCGGCACGAGGCTTGTGCAGAAAGTGCAATCGCACATGGCCTCATATAGGCATTCTAATATGTATATATATGTATACGTAAATTTCATTAAGTAACAAGATATTGTGGTAGACCAATTGGTAAAGGGATGCGCTTGCTGTTGGAACGGTTTGAGTTCGAATCTTTCTGGGAGCAATTTGAATTATTTTTTTCCAAAACATAATTGCATCAGTTGTGGGTTGGTCCGGATTTTTTTCAAAAAAAAAAAATTTACAGTCAGTTCTGAATATTTTTTTTGCCATCACAACCTCACAACATTTAATACAATCCATTCCACCTCCAGAAAAAAAAGATCCTAATGTAGGGAAATCAATTCAACTTATTCAACCATTGCAATGGTCCCTTCAACCTCAAGCTCAAGGTTTTTGATAGGAAATCTCAAATTCTAACTATATTATTTTGTTAGTTTTCACTTTTTAATTTCTTAGATGATCATAATTATTATTATTTTTATTATTGTTTTGTATCTTTCTACCTAAGTCACTAAGTTGAGATTCAGAAAAATAGAATGCCTCCTACAAGATTCGAAAGTAGTCATGTCAAGCGTAATAAAGAAGAAGAGAAAGATAGAAAATTGATTGAAAGTAAAAAAGAAGTTATCTACAATTTGTAGTAAAAAAAAGGCATCAACATATGTTTTGCACAGTGCCTCAAATTATAACGGAACGACCCTGTTCACGAGATTTGACTTGGACTACATAAAATAGATTTATCCACTATAATCATCTCATATTCTCATCTCTCTCACATTTTCAAACAAAAGGTTTATTTCTCTCTCATGTTATAATAAATGCACTCAGCCCACAATTTCTTTCATCTCTCACATTTTCCTCTCTCTCATATAATTGATAATATTGACTAGAAGTTAGAACTAACAATAACGAAAAGTAAATACCTGAATATTGATGGGCAGATGCTGGGTCCTCGACCATCCTCATTTACAGCTCCTTCAAACTGCAAATAAGTACATTGATTACAATTAAGAACATCATCATTGGAGTATCATATTATTATAATGTAGTAAGTTGCTTATTATAGTGGTCTCATTTTTTTCGACTTAGCATTAGCAATTAATTCGAATATATTACCAATTTTCATTCATCCAAAATGGGCTTGTACATTTTCATTCGAATATTTTAGGTGTTTATTTTTCAAAAGTCGTCTTTACACTTTTCTTTTTAACTTATTTGATTTGAAAGTACCACAATACCCCTAATAACAACTAAATAAATTTCACTTTTTACAAATAAATTGTTTTTCACCCCATACGAAGATTATTTATATCTATTAATTAACATATGACATTTTATTATTCGATCACAAACGTTTTTTTAGTGTTAAAATCTATTAAATACCAACTTTTTATATGATTTTTTTTTATAATTTCATACTTGTTACTATTAAATATAAATTTATATAAAAAAAAATTGTAAAAAATTAATATTTTATACAGTTTTAATCATTCTAAAAAAACGTAATGTAGATACATGTTTTAATTAACAGGCACATCTAGGGTACTATATAAGCGAATTGAATTTAGAAGATGATGATCTAATACCGGGGTGCAATTGAACGTACATACATTTACATTAATAGACATTGTGATTTTGTGTTAGTTTCTTACTTGGTAGGCAGAAGAGCCAGCCCCAAATATGAAGTCCTTAGGAAAGCTACTCCGAGTGAGAGGTTGTTCAGCATTGAGAGTTAAGAAGCTCCCCATCACCATAACCAGAACAACCATCTTCTTGATGCAGGAGGAGTTTCCATGGCAGCTGGTTTCAACACTTGCCATGCTTAGCTTGCTTAATAGTGCATATATGGTTCAAATAAGTCGTCACAGCATCCCTAGCTATATATACTAAATTACTAACACATTCCAACCGTACCTATTCAATGGGCAATGTCGGTCGTTAGGTTTTTAGAGCCGACTAGGTAGAAATTGATAATTGTTTTTTTTAAGAATACCAAACAATGTAAAATTTTAATTATTTAGCCATTATTGAATTCGATTTTTTTTTTATCACTAAAAAGAAATTTACCGGTTTTCAGTAGTATATGAGTATGACTATATATCAAACAATGTAAAACTTACATGATGAGACCTATGTAATCTATCAAACCCCCGCAGTCAAAACTGGAGGGGGCCGTACAATGAGACTGGAATGAAAATCAATGAACAACTGTCTAGATAAACCCTTGGTGAATATATCAGCGTACTGACAAGAGGACAGAACATGTAGAACGCGGACATGTCCAGTGGCAACCTTGTCCCTGACGAAGTGGAGATCAAGCTCAATGTGCTTCGTGCGTTGATGCTGGACTGGGTTGCTAGCCAGATAGACGGCGGAGACGTTGTCAGTGTAGACCAAAGTGGCATTCTGAAGAGGGCAACGGAGCTCAAGCAGGAGATTGCGGAGCTAAGAGCACTCGGAGACAACGTTGGCAACACCCCTGTATTCTGCCTCAGCGCTGAAGCGAGAAACGACAGACTAACGCTTGGCTGACCACGACACAAGGGTGTCGTTGAGGAAGACACAGTAACCAGACGTGGAGCGACGTGTGTCAGGACAACCACCCCAATCCGCATCATTGTAAACAACAAGATCAAGCTTAGAGGAAGGAGTGATCGTGGTGCCGAGCTCGAGGGTGTCGCTGATGTACCGAATGATTCGCTTCAAAGCCTGAAAGTGGGGTTCCCTGGGTGCATGCATGAACAAGCAGACCTGCTGAACGGTGTAATTGATATCAAGCCTGGTGAAAGTGAGATACTGAAGAGCACCAGCGAGGCTCTTCTACAATGTCGGATCGTCAACCAAAGGACTAGAATGAGCACTGAGCTTGTTGGATGTATCGATAGGGGTGGCGACTGGATTACAGTCGACCATCTTAGCCCGAGCAACAATCTCAGCAGCATACTTACTTTGTGAGAGAAACAGACCAAACCCATGACGCTGAACAGCAACTCCCAAGAAGTAGGACAACTGACCCAGATCAGACATGGCGAATTCCGCACTCAACTGCGAAATAGTGGACGCCCGAAGAGCATCAGAAGAGGCGGTGATAATGATGTCGTCGACATATAGTAGCAGGAATGTCAAGTCTGAGCCTCTGCGATAGATAAACAGAGAAGTATCCGAACGGCTGCCAATGAAACCCAAACATAGCAGATGAGAGGCAAAGCGCTGGAACCAAGCCCGCGGAGCCTATTTCAGACCATACGAGAGCGCTTGAGGAGACATACATGCTTTGGACGATCAGCATCAGCAAACCCCAGCGGCTGCGGCTGAAACATGTAGACTGTCTCATTCAGATGATCATACAGAAAGGCGTTCTTGACATCTAACTAATGGATGGCCCAGTTGCGCGACAAAGCTAGACTCAAGACCACTCGAATAGTGGCAGGCTTGACCACATGGCTGAACGTCTCATCACAATCAATACATGCCTGTTGAGATCGACCGTTGACCACAAGACGGGCTTTGTAGCGCTCCAACGTCCCATCAGAGCGGAACTTGTGACGGAAGAGCCACATACAACGAATGACGTTCGCCTCAGGAGAGCGAGGGACAAGAACTCAAGTACCATTCTTCGTAAGGGCCCTGTATTCGTTGAACATAGCCGCCTGCCAATTCGGGTCGAGGAGGGCTGTTTTGTGGGAGGTGGGAATAGGGGAAAGGGAGGTCGGGGTGGAGGCAGGGGGTGATTGGGAGTCGGGAAGGACGGGGGCAAGGGGGGCGGAGCCTGGGGGAAATGATGCGGGCGCAGCAAGGTTGCGGGCGCCGCTAGTTGATTGGCCGCGTGCTGCGGCCGCCGCCAGTAGGTGGGGCGATGATTGGGGTGTGGGTTGTTGATTGGCTGCGGCCGCAACATCTTGTTGCGGCCGCGGCATCACTTCATGGCGAGAGGACGGAGGGGTGTAGTCATGGTGTTGAGCGGCGGGGTGATGTGCGGCATTCATGGAGACGATCTGACGAGGTCGAAAGACACCGGAGACGCTGCGGGTGTGTGGTCTGGTGGGGGGGTGGTGGTGGTGGGGGTGGGGGAGAAGCAGAAGCACCGGGAGAGCTCTGGGGAAAAAGGAAATGTGGGAATGGTGACTCTGACTCTGACGGAGACACAGGGGGTGGAGCGTAGGGATGGCAACGTGGCGGGTTCGGGGTGGGGAGTACCCTCCCCGTCCCTGTCCCCGTTTGCAAAATGTCTCCCCGTCCCCGTCCCCGTTCGGGGATAAAAAATACTCCCCGTCCCCATCCCCGTCGGGTCCCCGTCCCCATCGGGGAATCTCCGTCCCCGCTTAATTTTCCCCGTTTGCATTCCCCACGGGTTTTTCCGTCGGGTTCCTCGTTTAAAACCCATGGTTTCCCCCATTTATAAGATATTTTGAAAGTTATATAAAAAATATAACATAAATATTACATATAATTAGGGATTTCATACTCCCTATCGGGGATCCCCGTGGGGGTCCCCAACAGGGACGGGGCGGGGCGGGGATCGGGGTGGGGACTACTATCCCCGTCCCCATGCGGGGAATCACTTTGCCCCCCATCCCCGTTTAAAATCCCCATCCCCGTCCCCGTCGCGGGGATTACCCGCGGGGAACGGGGAGTCCCCGCCCCATTGCCATCTCTAGTGGAGCGTGGGTGAAGCTTGTGAGGGGCGGTGGAGGATTGATTGGGGAAGCACAAGCACCCAAAGGTACGAAGGTGATCATACTTAGACAAAGTGTAATACAGTGCCTGAGTTGGTGAGCGATGGTGGAGGGTGGTGGAACGGAGAATGTTTAGAAGGTAGCACGTGGTGGCTAAGGCGTAAGGCCAATAGAGAAGGGGAATGGATGTGTGGAAGAGAAGAGATGGGGATGCAGTTTTTGATGTTGGAAATCGTGAGGGCGGAGTGGAAGGGCGGTTTGTTAGTAGGTGGGTCGGCCATTGCGACAAGAGGGAGAGAGAGAGGGTGACGACGGGAAAGAGAGGCCGAGAGGGGGAGGTGGGCGGCGCCGGTAGGGTGGAGGCAAGGGGGAGGGGCGGCAGCTAGGGTTTAGGATGAAGAGAAAATAAGAATTAGAGTGTGAGGATTTTAGGCTCTGATACCATGTAAGATCACGAGATTGATTGTAATGTTCTCTTTGTGGGTTTCCATTCATTGATAAACATATATGTAGGTTACAAAGGTATTGAGCCTTTGGGCCCACTATACATGATGAGCCCTATGTAATCTATCAGGATAAACACTAAAAAATATATCGTCACTTTGCAAATTTATCCAAATAATTAAAATACTATAATCACTTAAATAAATATTTTAAAGTCACGTGAGTTGTTACTTAAAAACAACCGGTTCTTTCCATTCTTAGCAAAAATTAAAAGATATAGAGACCTTTTTAGACTATTTTTCGTTTACTTGAAATCTTGAATAAATTAACAAGTTATATCACAATTGAGTTTTTTTTTAACGTATATATATTACATATTTTTCTCTCAGGATCCTACAGTCCTACTCATAGATGATCCTAGGCGACCGCCCCCTGGATCTACCCCAAGACTTGGCCTAGCGTAGTACATAGTATATCCTAAGAGCATCCACAATGGTGACACTCAAGTTGAGTGTCTTAACCATTTTTTTATTTAAAAAAAAAAAGAAATGTCGGAAATTGCACTTGAATCAAGAAAGTGAGTTTCTTCTTCCATATACTCTCTCACATTAGTTCTACAAAAAATCTGACTTTTATTAAATATTATGGCATTTTTTTTTTTGTTATTTTTAAGACACCCACAAAATGTGGGTTATGGGTGCTCTAATAAGTGGAGCCAAAAGAAAACGCCTAACATAGTTAGAGCTAGCAAAATCTAACTCTACCCGAAAACCCGACCCGACTCATTCGAAAATCTGGAGTCAACTGAAACCCGAACCCGAGACTGACCCGACCCGAACCTGACCCAACTGGAAACAGATCCGAACACAGATAAACCCGACCCGACTCTAAACCCGAACCGACTTGAAATGGTTATTTAACATCAACATTTTAATGTGTGAATGTTAAATGGTTTTTTTTATTTGAACACAAGTTTATGATTATATTTTTAACATATAAATATCTCAAAACCTGTGACAATATCTATGAGAATAAGCAAACAACTAAACATCTCAATATCTCAAGTTCTCAACATCTTCATCACTAAAATCTATAACAATATCACAATATTTATGAGATACTCATTCAATAAAATAAGTAATCTAAATCCGAAAGGAATTGAAAAACAAAACTAACTGAATTACCCAAAGAAAATAACGATTTCAATATCAAGTATTGCTACCAAATCACCAAAAGTCATTTAATTCCGACAAGAATGAGTTCCTGATAAACAATAGTAATTACCCAATGAAATGGGCATTGAAAATGACATGGGTCAATGATATAGTCAAACCACAAATAAGCTCATTTGCAACTTGCTAGTTAAAATAAGGTTAAATCCTAAATGTACAATTAATTTGATTTAATTATAGCTCCGATCAATTGGTTTAAATGTTTAAAAAAGAACGATGTTGTCGAATACCGAATTTCCGATTATGACTTTTTTGAAAATCGGTCGACAACCGATGAGTCAATGACAATGAGTGTATTCAACCGAGACAAAATTACATATTCAAGTATTCAACCGAGTCAAAATCATTTATTTTAAGTAAATTACATATTTAAGTATTCAACCGAGTCAAAATCAACCTAATTATCCAAACGGGTCGAATATGATTCAACCGAAAACTCAAACAAACTATACCCACTTTGATTTGAAATTCAAATGAGACCGATCCGCCTCTTGACCCAAAACCCGAACGAGCCCGACCCGCTTTGACCCGAACCCGAATGGGCATGACCCAGTTTAACCCGAAACCCGACAAATCTAAAATTCATTATTACCGAACCCGACCCGACCAGTACCCGAACTGACCCGACCCGACAGTGACCCGACCTAAACGACCGACTTATCAGCTCTAAGCATAGTTATTAGAAATTTCTTTTAAAATAATATATTGGAAAAACCTTAAACTTTATCGAGTTTTTTAATTTAAGATTTCATGGTTTGATCGAGTACCAGTTTTATACCAAATGAGCTTAATATGCCTTTTAAACTCTTCAATTCTCTCGATCAACTAATTTAGAAAAAAGGTCCGTAGTATTTAAGACCCTACTTATGGAAAATACTAGACGACTATTTATTGTTTAACCCCTACAATTAACAAATTATTTATTAAAAAAATACATAAATTTATTTTCACTTTTTCCCTCCCACACTTCTTATAGCCGTTATAAACTATTTAATATTTTTTTAATATAAACTATTCAATATATTTATTTTATTTCATATGTGACATGCTTCATAATCTCATATTCTCATATATATTCTCAACAACAAACCCCAATGTTCCCAATTGAACGCGCCTCACGCGCGGGATGTGAAAACCCCCCATCTCCCCATCCTCCCCGAAGAAAGAAACCCTTGTCAAAAAATTCTTTCCATCTCTTTCTCGTGCTTGCAATCCCGTACACCTCCATTGCAGATCTCCCATCCTTACCTCTGGGTTTGGATGATAATCCTACCTTAACCCTCCTTTGGGTAGATCTATTTCATTATCACTCTTGCACTGGCCTCTTGTTATTAGCGATTTTAGTTTTCCCCAAATCTCAGATTGCGTATGAGGGTATTCTAAACCCTAATCCCTTCAAATTTGTCCTTCGTTGGTATGGTTTTGGGTTCAAAAAATGGTTTTCTGTTGAGGACTGGCCTGATCGTCCCCCCCCCCCCCCCCCCCCCCCCCCCCCCTTGGCCTAATCGGAGGTGTACGACTCCTAAGTGTGTGAAGATTTATTCGATTCTGGTGGGTTCCCGACTTTGCAATTCGGAGAAGTTTGATTACTGTTACAAGATATTGGGGATGGGGGTGTGGGGGGTGCTCGGTTGGGTGGTGGTGTTTTGTGCGCTCTCCATCCGAAGGGGGACTGCCTGCTCGACGGGGTGATCTCTTGCACCTCATCTTCTCTCTTCTTTCTCTCTTTCTCTTCTCATCCCAAAAGTTTAATTACTCTTCCTTTGTGTGTGTTCTGAGCATGGCTCCAACTGAAGCCGATAAGGGCAAGCGCCCTCTGGTGGTAGATGATCCTACCCCGGTTATTGAGAAAACCAAAAAGCCGGAAGGCTATAATCTCAAAGAGCAGATCCCTCGGAGCAGAGAGGTGGGCGAATCCAATAGAAAGGCGAAACTGGAGAAGAAACTCAAGAGAAGAACAATCAATAGGGAAAGGCTCCTGGCGCTGCAGGGGCGTATGCAAAAGAATATCTCAGCCTTGAATCAATCGTCTTTGTCTGCCACGGTCATTGGGGATCCTCTTGAAGCAAAGGAAGTCCGGAAAAGGGTCTGGATTGTATGGAATTTTCTTTCCACACTGTCGGAGAAAATTAAACTCACTGAGGTGCCTTCAGGTACCGAGGAAGAAAAGAAATCAAAGAAACAATCTAAGGCCAAAAAACGCTTCAGGTACGTTATTGTTGGATGGGGTATTCTGTCTTCTTTCATCAATCTTTGGGTGTGTATTCAGTGCCGTCTAAATTATACTGATTCACAATGGCTAGATATGTTAAACATTTTAATGGTGCATTCTTATTATTTCATAGCTCCTGATTGTTGGACAAGAAGTTCATGTTGCTTATGTTACTGTCATAAATTCAAGGCATTACTACTAAGGCAAACCATTATATTAAATAATCTTAGATTAAACTCCAGGACCTTACTTGTCTTAAATGTCTCCTTCCTTGTTTAAGTGCCACTTTAAACCACTGTTGGCGCAAAACTATGTGGGTTTTGTCATATCCTGACACTCCTGCCCAACTCTTAATCACCTATTGTCACATATATATTCATTTGCATAAATCTCCTTTGTCTTCTTTGAGACCTCTCTATTATAAAAGGATTAGCCTTTGGTGTGCAGTTGCGCCTATAACCTTGTATGATCAGTCTAATTATAGTTTGCAGGGTACCCAATTAATGTTATTCTGTTTGTTAGTTTTCAATGTCAAGCTTGTGATGAAGTCATTAAGTAAGAATAATTTTTGTGAAATTAAGGTTCATCCATTTAGAAAATATTATAAGCATGTATACCTTGAAAGTGCCTCTTCCATGAGTAATTCTAACTTCTATAACCTAACATCTTTCTCTAATGAACCTAAATGGTGGACCTTGCTTATCTCAATCCTTTATAGACCTAAAGCATGTGTAATTGTCACTAGATTTGGTTGGTTAAACTCACAGCCTTGTGATCATATATCTAGGTGGATTAGTGCTTGGCTAGTCTTATATAGCCTTCTTGTCTATTGGAATAATATATATGGGAGTTCAATTCGTTATGACTACACTACCAATACAACTCATTATAATAAGCTAAATGATCCGTTTTTTGAGTACCCACTAATTTCGGTCGGTCACAAACAATTAAGTAAAACAGTTTGGTATGGCTTGGAAGTGAGGAAATGTTCATGGACAGAGGCAGCTAGTCGATCAGGTGACCTCAAATCAGGCAAGATAAATCCACCACTAATGTCTATTACCTTCCTTTTGGGTATGGCTTTTGTTTGTGGGTTTCTTATGATTATACTTGCAAGTGCAGCAACTGCCTATGTGGGTTTGTTGGGATGGTTCATGGTCAAACTCTCTACAATTTGGTCTCACTTGGGCGTGGACTGTCCCTTAAAGTATTATAATCAATGGTGGCTAACATTCTCATGTAATATATTGGCTATCCATGTATGGAAAATGTTCTGGGGATTCCGCTCTCCATTCTTTGAATATATTACTTTGCTTGATAAACTGATTGAACATTACTTGTCACTCACATGTCATGAAAGTGTCGTTCAGCTCCTTTTTCACCGATTACCGTCGAGGGTTGTGATGTTGAGTGTTTGCCTATCTACTGACATACAGGTTTGTGTAGTAACTTGTTCTAATTGCCCATCTATTGTTCTATGCCCAAACTCTCTTTTCAAAGGGCTGATTGACATAAATTCTTCAAAGGAAACAAAATTTCTGTATAGTTCTAGACAAGAGCCAATGGCTTATATACCTACTTCTAAGTTCTCAAGCTCACTAATGATTGATCCCATTCTTAGATCAAACCATCTGATATCCTATTTAATGACCATGAATTTCTTAAATACAAAAAATTATTATCATCAAACAAAGGGTGTTTAGTGATACCATTGTCTCTTTGGTTATTTTTCAATTGGGAGTTGTAATCCCTTCTAGAACTCGTTTAAAGGTTGACATGTATGTCTATGGTTTGCTTTGGCATAGAATTGTGATGGGCTATTGCTTGATGTGTGTATTATGTTGGAGGAATGTTTGGACATTTTCTAATGTGGGCAGATGTAGATTTAAGCATTGTAGTTGCAATTCCTATGATAATTTAAATATGGAGCAGATGGGTGTTATGAATGTTATGATTCAATGGTGCAAACTTGTCTCCGTGAAAAGGCTCTCCAAGCTTTCTGTGTTCGGTTTTATGTTTAACTTGATTAAGAAAATGCTGATCAAAACTATATCAAGACAACATCATATTTGGACAAACTTAGCTACAGGTGGCTTAAATCCATGTCATGAGAAATGGTTTGAAAAAACTAAAGGGGTCATACAACTAGGAGTTATTATATGTGTAAATATGTTTTTGCTATTAGAAGTTCCACACCCTCGGCTTCTAATGGTTCGAACAGTTATGAAATGAAAGTCGGTTTTTGGAACATTAGAGGCGTAGGAAGGGGAAATATTTGGGTTAGATCTAAAGACAATGAGGATAAACGACCACATCAATCTAATGGCAATTGCAGAGACCAGAACAAGCACAATTCGACAGGAGAAACTTGGAAAGCTACAGGGTTTAATAATGCCATCTGGTCGATAGGAGAGGATAGAACGGGTGGAATCGAATTATTGTGGAACGAGAACGCTTTTACTAACGAGACAATAGAAGCTGAGGTGATTCTTCCGAGAGTGATCCGTGTAAAATATAAGTGCAGTGATAAAAACTTTATAGGAATGATCTTCTTTGTTTATGCCCCCCCGTATGAAAGTGACAAAGACGCTTTTTGGTCAGAATTTGCGAATATAATCATCAATGAGCATCTACCGTGTCTAGTTATTGGGGATATGAATGAAATAAGCAGCAGCAATGAGAAGGTTGGTGGAGTGTCAAATAACGTATCTAGATACACTAGATTAAACCACTTCAAAGACCAGTGTGCTTTATCTGAAATTCCGTCTTCAGGAAATCAATTCACCTGGCGGAAAAAAAGGGAAGGGGAAGACAATATATGGGAAAAACTTGATCGAGTCCTAGTTCAGCATGAGTTCCTTAGCACCTTTCCCGAATTAGCTACTTTTAATGGGGCTTTTTCGGGTTCTGATCACTGCCCTATTTCAATCTGCCTAGATTCTGGGCGACAATTTACTCCACCACCATTCAAATTTGAGAATATGTGGTTACATAGGATGGATTTTAGGAATATTATTAAGCAAGCTTGGAGAGTAAGATGCTCGGGGTCAGCAATGTATAGATTAATTTATAAAACAAAATTTCTGAAAAATAAAGCCAAAACTTGGAACAAAAACTCCTTTGGGAATGTTTTCCGTCAAATACAATTAGTTGAGAAAGAGCTGATCGCCTTACAATCTAAAAATTCTCCAGGAACGGGTAAGGAAATTACGGTGGAGAAGCAACTGATTAAGAAAAAATAACAACTGTTAAAATTTCAAAAAGAATATCGGGAGCAAAGGGCGAAATCTAAGCATATCAAGTTAGCAGACTCCAACACGGGCTATTTTCACAGAATAGCGTCTGGAAGACGAAATAGGAAGATAATCCGAAGCATCACTTCGGCTTCAGGGACACAAATCATGGGTGAAGATAATATCAAGGACGAAGTGAAAAATGATTTTGATAGGCAGTTTTCTAAAGAGCAGATAAATATGAATTTACTTAACGAGTACCTTGAACTAATACCAACGACTGTCACATAAGAGGAAAATAATAGCCTCATACAGCAACCAACTAACTGCGAAATAAAGAATGTTGTATGGGCTCTGGGCAGAAACAAATCCCTAGGCCCGGGTGGTATGACAGCTGAATTCTACAAAGCGTACTGGGATATAGTCGGATGTGATGTCATTAAAGCAGTCAAAGCGTTTTTTCATTCTGGTAAACTACTTAGGCAGATCAACCACACATTCATAACGCTTCTACCTAAGTGTGACAATCCCTCTAAGACTGCAGACTATAGACCCATTAGCCTATGCTCGACGATATATAAGATAATCTCAAGAATTCTTACTGAGAGACTTAAAAGAGTGATAGGGAAACTTATTCACCCGTTTCAAGGCGCCTTTGTGTCTGATAGAGCCATACAGGATAATATTCTTATTGCACAT
This sequence comes from Persicaria tinctoria, assembly GCA_037127255.1. Taxonomy (NCBI): domain Eukaryota; kingdom Viridiplantae; phylum Streptophyta; class Magnoliopsida; order Caryophyllales; family Polygonaceae; genus Persicaria; species Persicaria tinctoria. The sequence continues at coordinate 21,115,905 of JBANSL010000019.1, read as the reverse complement.
GAGATTTTCCACTCTTTCAAAACACGAAAAAGGGACAGAGGGCTGGCTAGCAATTAAACTTGATATGGAAAAAGCATATGATAGAGTTGATTGGACGTTCACAGAGGCAGTTTTGAGGAAATTCGGGTTTAGTGATCAAGTTATTAGGCTAATCATGGAATGCGTTACAACAGTGTCCTTCTCTGTACTTGTCAACAATGGGCCCACGGAAGTGTTCAAACCTTCGCGAGGGCTGAGACAAGGAGACCCCATGTCCCCATTTCTGTTTATTATTGGTGCAGAAATCCTCGCCAGGAAACTTAATGCGGAATCCAACCTTAATCATTCAGGTCTTGGATTCCGGTTTGGCCATTCAGGTCCAAAAATCCCCTTTCTTGCTTTTGCTGATGATATCATTATTTTCACTAAAGGCAACCAAACGACTTGTGAAAGAGTAACTAAAATCATCGACGATTACTGTAAACTCTCTGGCCAAAAAGTGAACTATAATAAATCTGCTTTCCAGACTTCCCCAGGGATACCTTCCGCGTGAATTGCTACCATTGAAGGGTGTCTTAATATTGCGAAGCAAGTGAAACTAGACCAGTATCTTGGATGTCCGATTGTCAATGGTAGAGTGAATAAAGATACATTCGAAGAATTAATTGGAAAAGCTACATGTCAACTATCAAAATGGAAGGCCGACTCTCTCTCAGAACATGGTAGGTCGGTGCTAATAAACTCAAACTTAGCAGCGAAGCCACTTTTTGCAATGCAAAGTTTCATGCTTCCTGTGTCAATACATTTGACACTAGATAAGGTTAATAGAACTTTTTTCTGGAATAAAGATCTAAATTACAAGCCATTAATAGGATGGGACAGAGTGTGCAGACCCAAAGCAAAAGGAGGAATGGGGCTACGCAAGACAAAAGAAATGAATGAAGCCCTTCAAATGAAACTCATTTGGAAAATTCTTGCGGAACCAGACAATGTTTGGGTAAGAATTATTAACCATAAATATTTAAAATCTAAGTTCATTATGAATTATGATAAGAGAGGAAATGCTTCATGGCAATGGACACAACTTAGGAAAATAATTGAGCCATTTAAGGAAGGGTTAGCATGGTCAGTAGGGGATGGAAAAACGATTAAATTCTGGAAAGATAAATGGGCGCCCATTAAGAATATCAATTCGGCTTGTCTTGACCTGACAAGTATTAATAAAGATGAAACTGTAGAACAATATATCACGAATGGTGTTTGGAACAGGACAAAGCTAGAATCAATTCTGGAATATGAGGTGGCACAATAAATTGCAAACATCCCTCTACCGGTAAGTCAAATTCAAGATAGAATGTATTGGTAGCCGGACAAAAAAGGGCGATTCACAACATCAAGTGCATATAAACTGAATACAAAATCGATAGATTTAACAAACGACATCAATGAGTGGATCTGGAAACTCAATGTCCCACCAAAGATAAAGAATTTTATGTGGAAAGTCTGCCACAATGGACTACCAACAGCTGCCCGACTATCTAGAAGAGGAATCGCCATCCCACCTTATTGTGCGGTCTGCGACCATCATGAAGAAGATACTGCTCATCTTCTATTCGAATGCAAGTATTCGTTGTGTTGCCCAAATCTGCCCAATGCAGTAAAATCAAAAATTTGTGAGAAGATCAAAGAGTCAAGGAACATTGAATCACTAATGGCCTTCACTACAGGACTACTTGACGGCCAGCAAAGAACACGGTTGGCTTTTCACTGGTGGACCACCTGGTTATGTCGAAATAAATTAATCTTCCAACAACAAAAGCTTCCGAATACGGATGGATTCCTACAAATGGTTAATTCGTTTTTCAACGAATGGGAAAAGGCAGATAGATTTACAGAAGGCAAAAACACTGTTATCAGAAACAACGGAAATAGGATCCTAAATAATACAAGGACAAAGCACAAAAGCAAATGGAAAAGGTCACCACCGGGTAAATGAAAACTAAATTTCGATGGCTCAGCGTCCGGTCACAGACAGGGCTCTGTAGGGTATATTATGATTATTATCTGTGACGATAAGGGCGATGTCTCTGCCCTAGGGGGAAGAATAATTCGGCTACACAAACCATTAATGTCTGAGGCACTAGCATTGAGAGAGGGAATCCTCAAGGCCCGTGAAATGAGAATATCCAGTCTCGTTATTGAAGGCGACTCGCTAATAATCATAGATCATCTGAGATCCAAAACGAAATGTCCCTGGGAAATAGAGCTAATTATGTTCGATATTAGCTCTCTCATATCTGGGTTCTACGAAGTGTCGTTCTCCCACGTCCTTCGTAACGGTAACGTTGTAGCAGATAAGCTCTCTCATATCTGGGTTCTACGAAGTGTCGTTCTCCCACGTCCTTCGTAACGGTAACGTTGTAGCAGACAAGGTTGCACACCTTACTCTTGTTGCCCCCACCACCTCATTTCACAATGATTCAGGTCTTGTTGACCTCATCCGCAAGGATGCTAACGGGTAGCTTTATGCTCCCGAATTCTTACCCAATCAATATATATATATATATATATATATATATATATATATATATCGCTGTTATTTTTTTCTTTCCTTTAATTTGGGCAACGTTTTTCATACGGAGTACTGTATATATTGGCTAGTACAGTAGTACATAACGCAGGACCCAGAGCAGGCGCAAGAGTGAAGGAGAAGGAGACATCAATCTCGTACATTAATGTTTAATTTGATGGATATATATGTTTACCAGTATCATCTCAATAATTCACCAGTATATGGTCAGTCTAGTATTTGCTTGTCTTTTCGATCGATCAGTTTACATTAAAATCTTTCATATTGGACTTAATTGTCTCGGGTAGGTGATGGATGCTTAGAGGTTCTCCATTGCTTGGGTCCAATATGATTTACTCCCGGAATCGATCTGAATAGATTTATATTGAGATATATTAAGATATTTGTTAAATATATCTTTCTTTATGTCTTTATCATACATTATCTAATTAGGATAGAATTTCTCTCCTACGTGTATCTATTTAATCAAGTTCAATCAATGAGAAAATTAACTTTTTCAGCCTCAAATAATTCTTCATGGTATCAGGCTTAACAACGATCCTCTAAACCCTAACCCTGTCGACGGCTCAATCCACCGCCACCGCCACCTTCTTCCGCCAACATCACCGCCGAACTCATGGCTCAACCGCCAGTGGCCCTTACTCCCGCCTCTTCCTATTACCTTCATCCCTCGGATCATTCGGGTCTCTCTATTTTCCCGGTGATTCTCAAAGGGGACAACTATCAAGAATGGACTGTCGCTATGAAAAACGCCTTCTCTGCAAAACGCAAAGATGGTTTCATCGACAGATCCATAACCCAACCGGCCACCGCCTCTTCCGATCATCAATATTGGAGGCCTGTCAATGCAATGCTGATTGGATGGATTGCTCAGTCTATTGAGCCCTCTCTTCGATCTACCCTCACCTATTTCTCCACTATCAAGGAGCTCTGGGATGATCTCTCTCAACGTTTCTCTATCGGCAACGGCCCTTGAATTCTGCAGTTGAGATCTAAAATCGCTTGCTGCCAACAAGATGGTCAGTCAGTTTCGGCCTACTTCGGCCGTCTTACCAAACTATGGAAGGAACTTGATTCTCACCTGGCTCCTCGTGCTTGCACCTACGACAACCATGTCAAATAACGGGATGAAGAGTGGACTCATCAGTTTCTCATGGGTCTTGATGATCTCGGCTACGGTACTCTTCGTTCTACCGTTGTCGCTCAAGATACTCTACTCGGCCTCAACAAAGTGCATTCGCTCGCCGTTCAAGAAGAGCGGATGCTGTCTATGCGGACCACTAAGCAGCCAACTCCGGACGCCCTCGCCTTCTCTGCCTAGCGTCGTCCGTCTCGCCCGTCTTCCACCCCAGTCGACAAAAGCTCCCTGTTTTGTGTTCACTGCAACAAAACCGGTCATGACTCCGCCTCCTGCTTCAAGATTGTGGGATACCCGGACTGGTGGAACAACGGCCGGGTCGTCGCTGATCCGGCTACAAGCGCGCCTCCGCCTAAACCGAAGCCCTCTACAACAGCTTCTGATTCGGGTGCTGGACGGGGTCGTGGGAAGGTCACTACTGCCAACGCCAACTCCATTCTCACGCCTTCTCCATCATCTTCTGGCTCTCACAATCTCACCGCTTCTGATCGAGCCGACATCACCCTCACCAACGAACAATGGGACCGCATGCTCTCCATGTTTCAGCAGTTCAATACTAAGTCCGGGAATGACACTCTAGCAGGTATTGCCTCTACCCCTAGGATTCTTGACAGTGGCGCCTCGATTCATATGACTGGTGATCGCTGGTTCCTCCGAGATCTCCACACCGTCGATGAATGACAAGTCAAGTATCCAGACGTCGACACTATCTCCGTCAATCAGGTTGGCTTAATCGCTCTTTGTGATTCTTTTGATATCACTGTGCTTTATGTTCCCGGCCTTCAATGTCATCTTATCTCTCTTGGTTGTTTGACTGCTAATTTACGTTGTGTTGTCACATTAACTGACAAGATTTGTGTGATTCAGGACCGCACTTTGAAGACGCTGATTGGAGCGGGTGAGTGTCGAAATAGGATCTATTGGCTCTACTGGGCTTCGTCGATCAACCATCTTGGCGTCAGCAGCCCCGTTTGCCACACTACCCATGCCGAATCCCCTTCCCTCTGGCATCGAAGAATCGGACACCCTTCTTTTTCATTGCTTTCTTCATTTTCAAAACTTTCTAGTCTTAGTCTACAAAACAATACTTTACCTCGTGATGTCTGCTACAAAGCAAAACAAACTCGCCTTTCCTTTCCTATTAGTATGTCAAATGCTTCGGCATCTTTTGATTTAATTCACTGCGATATTTGGGGTCCTTATCATATTCTCTCTTCATCTGGCGCCTCTTATTTCCTCACTATTGCTGATGATTTTTCCCGCGCCACTTGGGTCTATCTTATGACTCATAAATCAGAGGTTTTCCATTTATTAAAGCAATTTTGCAGCTTCACAATCGTCCCTACCTTGCCGATCATGGCATTCTCTTTGAGTCCTCCTGTATCGCCACACCTCAGCAGAATGGTCGTGTCGAGCGCAAACATCGACATATCCTCAATGTGGCTCGCGCTCTCATGTTTCAAACCCACCTTCCGTTTCAGTTTTGGGGGGAGTGCACACTCACTGCTTGTGATAGAGCATGATTAGTGTTGCATTATAGAATGCATTTAGCATAATTTAGTTGTGAATAGTGCATATTTTAGTTACAATTACATGTTTACCTGTGGTTTTGGAAGAGGCGAAATCTACATGATTTTATGGTTTATTTCAGGTATAGTAGATTGAAGGTGGAATGAATCAGAAAAGAGCGGAAATAATCTAAGGTAAATGCATAGGAGCTGTTGGAGTAACAAAAGGAGAGCTCGGAAGAATCGCTGGCCGCCCCGCAGCATCGCTGGCCGCCCCGCGGCTCGAAGAGAGAAACGGAAGACTTCGCTGATCGCCGGCCGCCCCGCGGCCCCTGCAGAAACTAAACATTAATTCCGGATTTTTACTTAGGGTTTGATCTAGTTATTTCGGCCGACTTTCATAAGACTATTTAAGGCTTTTTCTAGTTATTCTTTCATTCACCTTATGCACATTATTCCATTGTGGAGAGCGTCGTTGAGCATGAGCAACTAAACTCTCAAGGTTTCGCCTACGATTTGGATCTTTGATTGTTGAATTGAGAGTTTCTTAATCTAGTTTTTATTCCTATTGCAATGTTTTAACTTCTTTGTGCTTAATTGCTTGAATGTGTTTTATTCTCTCTGGCCTAATCAACTAGTTTAGTAGATTCATTCAATTGCTAGGGTTTTGCAGATTCCTCGTAGCGAACCTTAACCCAAGTGGCAATCATATCCCTTTAGGACTCGTAGGACTAATTGGATGTGTAAGAAGTTGAATACATGTTCAATATCGACTCGTAGCTTGATATTATGTGTACCTTGGTTAATTCATAATCTTAATGCTATCTCTAGGTTGAATCTTAACCGTGTTAGGGTTGTTTAGAGATAAGGGTTCCTAGGACTCGTAGGACTAGTAATTTACCTAAGATCTGAACAAGGACATTGATAGGAAAAGACAAGAACTAGAGGTTGAAACAAGGATCGAATTCATCAATCGAAGTGATAAATTGTAGGTGAACCTATTTCTCTCCACTGAATTCTACAATCTATTTACTTTGTTTGCTTGCTTCCACTTTGATAAAAGGCGGATCTTTTCACACCAAAAACCCCCATCTTCTTACTAGCGATTAGAATTGATACTTGAATTGAATAGTTTTCCCTGTGGATTGATCTCTTGCTTACACACTATACTAGTTGTGAGTTTGAGTATTCTTTGGCAAGAACAACGACAGGTTTTCCTCTTGTCAAATTTGGCGCCGTTGCCGGGGAACTCTTATTGAATTCTTGTGTGGTTTTAATTGCTAATTTTGGTGTGGACCACCTATATGGTCCACACTCGTGCTACTAACTCATCTTTATTGTCTTTAGATTCGGAGATTGAGAGGACTCTCTCTAGATTGAGGCGAGAAGCTCGTGATCACTTTCGCGAGTTACCTTTCGATCAAGGAGAAGAAGAGAGTATAGAGATGGCTGCTAACGATGATAATCGAACGCTGAAGGAGCTCACTACACCAAACTTAGCCCAACAACCATTGGCTATCGTGTTCCCTGAACTTGACGAAGGTGTCAATTTTGAGCTAAAGTCTGGGGTGATTCATCTCTTACCCAAATTCCATGGGTTGAGTGGTGTGGACCCCCACAAGCACTTATCTGAGTTCCATACTGTCGTGGTGGGGATGAAACCAGGCAACATCACGGAGGAGCAAATCAAGTTAAGGGCATTCCCCTTTTCGCTGAAGGACACTGCTAATGAGTGGTTCTACTACTTGCCACCAGGTAGTGCAACAACATAGATACAGTTGAAGAGTCTCTTTCTGGAAAAGTACTTTCCTGCAACCAAGTTGAACAGTCTGAAGAAGGAAATCAGCAGCATTGACAAGCAAGCTACAGAGACACTCTATGAGTACTTTGAGCACTTCAAGAAGCTTTGCTCTAGTTACCCTCACCATGGTTTCTCAAAGAAGGATTTAGTGCTCTTTCTATTCAATGGATTTCTTGACGAGGAGCGCAAGACGGTGAACTCTGCCTGTGGAGGCAACATCTTGAACAAAACACCCAATGCTACTTGGGAGGTGTTTTCAGAGCTTGCTGATGGCTCTAGACAATTCAGCAAGGGACTTCATGCTAGAGGGGTACTCGTCGTTGACTCCTGAACTTCTGCATTACATAGCGATGTGGCTGAATTGAAGGATATGATGAAAACATTCATGCTACAAGGAACCCCGCAACAAATTAAGGCATGTGGCATTTGCGCTGATCTTTATCACCCGACGGACACTTGTCCAATGCTGCAAGAGCCAAATGTAGAGCTGAATGCCATGGGGAACTTTGTTCCTCAGCGACCCGGGTATTGTAACTATGCTAATCCCAATCAATACAATAACAACTATAATGCAGGTTACCAGGGATATGGCTATGGTAATAACCAAGCCCCTTTCAATCCACAAGGAGGACCCCATTTCAGACCTCAGCAACAATTTGATCAAAGACAGAGAGGACCTCCACCAACTGATGATCAATCCAATGAGGATCCTCTCAAAGCTCTCACAAAGATCGTCCTGGGTCAAGCTGAGCACCAAAAGACACAAGATGAGCACCAAAAGAATTTGGAGAAGCAACTTAGCCAATTGGCTCAATCGCTGAGCGAAATGCAGGCTAATTAAGGACTCAGGAAAGATACCATCTTAAACGGTGGTGAATCCCAAGGAGAACGTCAGCACTGTGAGGCTAAGAAGTGGTAAGGAACTGATTACCACTCCCAATAATGATGCTAACATAGAGGATTTTGAAACAGGTGCGAACGAAGAGGAAGAAGACGTTCGCAATCGCCAGCCACCCCGCGGCACCCCTGAGCCGCCCCGTGGCCAAGGCGATTCTGACGATGCGGAAAATCGCCGGCCGCCTCACGGCCAAGCCGAGCCGCCCCACAGCCTCTCCAGTGACTCCTCATACGGGTATATTCGACCTGATTTCCCCCCTCTTAATTCTTTTAAACCTGTTCCTCCCTTTCCAGAAGCACTCAGAGACACAAAAAGACCAGACAATGACAAAGAGATCTTTGAGACGTTCAGTAAGTGCGAGGTAAACATCCCTTTACTCAATCTGATTAAAAGTATTCCTCGTTATGCCAAATTTCTCAAGGAACTTTGCACAATAAAGAGGAATCAAAAGTTGAAGGGGAAACAGAAAATTAAGGTAAGCGAACATGTGTCTGCTGTGTTTCAAAAGCGTATGCCTAAGAAATGTAGTGACCCTGGCATGTTCACAATCCCATGTGTAATAGGTGAAACTAAGTTTGATAAAGCTTTGTTAGACTTGGGTGCATCTATTAATGTTCTACCTTATTATCTATATGAATCATTGGGTTTAGGACTTTTGCATGAGACTAGAGTGGTAATCCAACTAGCTGATCGATCAAATGCTTTTCCTAGAGGCATAGTTGAGGATGTTTTAGTTATGGTTGACAATTTGATCTTTCCTGCTGATTTCTTTGTCTTGGACATGAAGCATGGTAACCAAGAGGCTCCTATTCTGCTAGGAAGGCCCTTTTGAAAGACTGCTAGAACAAAAATTGATGTGTATTCTGGTTCTTTGACTATGGAATTCGATGGTGAGAAGGTTGAAAACAATATATATGATGCAATGAAATTCCCTTCTGATGATCATTTCTTATGCTTTATGGATGTCATTGATACTTGTATGCAGGATACCTTTGACATGAGTTGTGTAGATGACCTGCAGGTAGCTTTAGAAACTCCTATTGAGGAGTTCTCATTGAATTATGCTTTATCCACTAACCTGCAGGATACCATAAGAGACTTGTCTTCCCTCCCTTCCAAATCGCAAGAAGAAACCTTTATGGCATTAACCATTCCAAATGAAAAGCTCTTACCTTATACCGTACAGGCACCTGAAGTTGAGCTCAAGCCTCTTCCTGAGCATCTGAAATATGCATTTGTGGGGGAGGGTGACACCTTGCCTGTCATCATCTCTAACAAGCTTACCAAAGAACAGGAAGATAGGTTGGTAGGAGTGCTCAAAGAGCATAAGACAGCTCTGGGATGGACAATAGCGGATATCAAGGGAATCAGCCCAGCTACTTGCATGCACAAGATCTTATTAGAAGAGGGAGCCAAACCTTCAAGGAAACCTCAACGGAGACTCAACCCACCTATGATGGATGTAGTGAAGAAGGAGGTGCTCAAACTCCTTCAGGCAGGTATGGTCTATCCCATCTCTGATAGTCAATGGGTTAGTCCAACACAGGTAGTACCAAAGAAGGGAGGCATTACAGTGGTTGAGAATCAAGAAGGTGAGTTTGTCCCTACCAGAGTCCAATCAGGCTGGAGAGTTTGCATCAATTATCGTAAGCTGAATGCGGTAACTCGAAAAGATCACTTTCCCTTACCTTTCATTAATCAAATACTTGAAAGACTTGCTAGTCGTCCATATTACTGCTTTCTAGATGGATATTCAGGGTACTTTCAGATAGCCATCACACCAGAGGATCAAGAGAAAACAACATTCACTTGTTCGTTTGGCACTTTTGCATATCGCAGAATGCCTTTTGGCTTGTGCAACGCTCCTGGGACATTCCAACGGTGTATGGTAAGTATCTTCTCTGAATATATAGAGCAATTTATTGAGGTCTTTATGGATGATTTTACAGTCCATGGTGATAGTTTTGATGCTTGCCTCAACCATTTGGCGCTTGTGCTTAGAAGATGTGTTGACACTAATTTAGTGCTCAATTCAGAAAAGTGTCACTTTATGGTTGAGGAAGGCATTTTTTTGGGTCACATTGTCTCCCATAAAGGGATTGAGGTTGATAAGGCAAAGATTGACATCATTCAATCATTGCCTTATCCTACTAATGTGCGTGAAGTTCGTTCCTTTTTAGGCCATGCAGGATTCTACCGCAGGTTCATTAAGGACTTCTCAAAGATCACCTCACCCTTGTGCGAGCTGCTGAAGAAGGAGGTTACATTTGCCTTTGATGAGAAGTGCAGGACGGCGTTTGATGAGTTAAAGACTTGTCTTACTAGTGCACCAATCATACAAGCACCAAATTGGTCTCAACCGTTCGAATTGATGTGTGACGCTAGTGACTATGCTGTGGGAGCCGTGCTTGGACAAAAAGAAGGGAGAAGCTCTCATGTCATATACTATGCATCTATGACCCTGAATGGAGCTCAAAGGAATTACTCAACCGCAGAAAAGGAACTTCTTGCTATAGTTTTTGCACTTGAGAAATTTAGATCTTATTTACTTGGTACCAAAGTTATTGTGTATACTGATCATGCAGTACTTCGTTACTTTTTGACGAAGAAAGAGGCTAAGCTAAGACTGATTAGATGGATCTTGCTTTTAAGCGAGTTTGACATTGAAATCAGGGACAAAAAGGGTACTGAGAACCTAGTTGCTGACCATCTAAGTCGTATTGTGCAGAAGGAGAATGGACAAGAAGGCATATTGGGGCTCTTTCCTAACGAAGAGCTTCTACAAGTCTTCGCAATCGCCAGCCGCCCCGCGGCCACCCCAGGCCGCCCCACGGCCGATTCCTCGGAGAAGATTTCCTTCGCAATCGCCGGCCGCCCAGCGGCTAGCCCTGGCCGCCCCGCGGCCTCTACAGATTCTGAACTCGAATCCCTCCTCAAGGTGAGTTCTCTTCCACGCCCTTGGTTTGCTAACTTGGTCAACTTTTTAGTGTCGGAAGAGTTTCCACCCAACTTTTCAAAGGCTCAGAAGGACAAGATACGCCACGATGCTCGCTTCTACGTTTGGGATGACCCTTACCTATGGAAGCATTACGCCAATCAAGTGATACGTCGGTGTCTCCCCGACAATGAGGTACAATCTGTCCTTAATTTTTGTCATTCCCATGAATGTGGTGGACACTTTGGACCACAAAAGACAACTAGGAAGGTACTTGATGCAGGATTCTTTTGGCCGCATATATTTCGTGATTCATATGCTTTTTGCAAATCCTGTGATCGCTGTCAGAGAGTTGGGAATCTTTCTAAGAGGAATGAGATGCCACAAACTCGCATGATATTTTGTGAAATTTTTTATGTTTGGGGCATTGACTTCATGGGACCATTCCCTAACTCCTTTGGAAACTTATATATTTTGCTTGCGGTGGACTACGTCTCCAAATGGGTGGAGGCGAAGGCCACCAGAACTGATGATTCAAAAGTAGTTGCATGATTCCTCAAGGAGCTATTCTCTAGATTTGGAGTTCCAAAAGCACTAATCAGTGATAAAGGGACCCATTTCTGCAACAAGACTGTGAGTGCGCTCTTAAAGAAGTATCATGTGACTCAGAGGGTGTCTACTGCATACCACCCCAGACCAATGGGCAAGCTGAGGTGTCTAATTGCGAGATAAAGACGATCTTGGAGAAGACTATTGCCCCAAACAGGAAAGATTGGAGTGTCAGACTTGATGATCCTCTATGGGCTTATCGAACGGCTTACAAGACTCCCATTGGGATGTCTCCGTTTAGATTAGTCTATGGAAAGGCTTGCCATCTTCCTGTCGAGCTTGAACATAAAGCATATTGGGCGGTGAAGCAGTGCAACATGTAGATTGATGAAGTTGGGGAGTTCAGGAAACTACAGCTGCAGGAGTTGGAAGAGTTGAGATTGGATGCCTATGATAACTTCGTCACCTACAAGGAGAAGACAAAGGCATGGCACGATAACCATATCTTGCGAAAGGACCTCAAAGTTGGGGAAAAGGTCCTTCTATTTCAATCGCGCCTACAACTCTTCCCAGGTAAGCTTCGTTCTAGATGGACAGGACCATATGTGATTACTAATGTCTTTTCTCATGGTGCAGTAGAACTACTAAATGAGAGGAATGGAGACATCTTCAAGGTAAATGGTCATAGAGTTAAACCCTATTATGAGAATTTTGTCAAACAGGACGGTGATGAGTTGGTTCTTACTGAACCAAGTGATGAGGATAATTAGGGGGTCATAACGTCGAGCCAACGACAGTAACCAAAGGCGCTGCTTGGGAGGCAACCCAAGGTAAGTAGTTTAGATTCCATTTTATTTGTGCATTTTACTACTTTTTAGTTTAGTTTTGGTTTTTGTTTGGGATACTAACGCTGCAGGAATAAAAAGAAAAGGGAAAAATGGCGGAAAAAGACGGGCCGCCCCGTCGCCAGCATGGGCCGCCCCGCGGCTATGGCGACCAGCGAAATCCTTCGCGGAATCGCCGGCCGCCCCGTCGCCCACCCTGGCCGCCTCGCGGCCTAAGCCGGATAGGAAATTTTTTAGGGGCCCATGTGGGCCCCCACTTGATACACACATAAAACCCTATCTCTATCATTTTCTATCTCTATCTAGCCGCCCCCGTCGCCCCTATCTTCTATCTTCTATCTTCTTCCTTCTTCAAGCTCCCAAAATCCTCCATTAAAACACTTTCTCCAAGCTCTCTTTCACCCAAAGCTCCACATAAATTCTCCTTTCTCATCTTCTTCCTCCACACTATCCACCTTACCGCTTCTCTCTCCTAGATCTACACAAAAAAGCCGGCCTTCTCCCAAGAAACCTCCAAGTTTTCTTCAAATCCACCACGGAGGGAGGAAGTTAGGGACGTCAGAGAGCAGATCCGACACTGGAAGTTCCAGAGCCGACGATTCTTAGGCCGCCCCTTTACCAGACCAGCCGCCCCGCGGACGAACCCGTCGCCAGCCGCCCCGTCACCCTCCTCGGCTGCCCCGCGGCCACTGCAGACGCTGCCAGTTTGTGAGTTTTCCTTCTATTTCATTCTTGTTTGGTAATCTCTTAGCTCAGATTCATAATGTCGAGACCACATGGAATGAGTAGAAACCAGAAGGAGAGATGAAATGCTCTAAACACTAGAAATTTCTTTGTAACAAAATTCTTTCATGAACCTACGCTTAGATTGTTACAAATGGATGTATGCACGATGCAATTGTTAGAGCATGGGGGCCTAGGACAGTTTTTAGGGAAGAATGCCCCTACTTATCCAAGCTTATGTAAATAATTTTTAGCAACTTTGAGTGTGAACCGTTCATCTATTGATTTTCGGTTGCTTGGGAGAGATTTCACACTATCGAAGGAGAGATTGGCTCAGATTTTTGGTGTTACTGCTGCGCCGACTGCTGGGTGGCTTGATGTTTGCAAGGGAGAGGGCCCTGTGGCTTTTTGGATGGCATCTACTAGGGTGCCTTCTGAGGTAAAGAAGGGCCAGTACAATTCTAGCATTCTCCATCCTGCCTTACGACTGATTCACAAGGTTCTGGCGAACACCTTCTTCGCACAGGCTGAGGTCAACAAGATCTCGCTGAAGGACATGTTATATCTGTGGTGTCTGACGCTAGAGAGGCCAGTGGTTCCAGGATGGGTGGATCTGTTTCTGATGAACTGCAAGGATATCCTGGACAAGCGCAACAAGGCGACCATCAGCTTTGGGGGTCTTATCACCCTCATAGCTCGCACATGCATCGATGTGAGCACTGTCCATGATGCTCAGCATGGCTCATTTCTGTATGATGAGGCCCAGCTGAGGAAAGCTGGCCACCTCGAGGGCAGAGCACCGATGTGGATCTGGAGGGCAGGCCATCAGGGGAGGATCCAGTTAAGATTGCCCCGTCATCTCCCTTTTGGCCCTACAACAGTTGATTTTTATATGGGAGATGAGATGGATGAGGATGATGATGAGGAGGAGGAGGCGCATGATGCTGAGCAGGAAGATGCTGAGGATGTTCCAAGAGTTCAGACGGATTTTGGAGGTAGTGGAGCTGGACCTTCTGGCACAGTTGGAGGTGCTGGTCCAAACAACTACTCGTTGGAGCAGAAGATGGCTGATATGTGTCTCCAGCAGAACACTATGTGGGAGCATCAGCAGATGATGTCGCGTCATCAGGACGCCATGTGGGAGCACCAGCAGAGGATGTCCCAGCGCTAGGATGTGATGTGGGACCAGCAACAGCAGATATATGTGGAGATTGGCGACATTCGTCGGGATGTACGTGGCTTGACTTCTCACCTGGAGGATGTCTCTGAGAGCCAGGCATCGATCAGACGGATGCAGGAGTAGATATAGCAAAGGCAGGAAGACTTCTATCGATTCGCCTATCCACAGTTTCCATCATACCCACTGCCGCCACCACCTCAGCAGTGAGCATGTCAGTTGTTTCTTTTCTTTTCCCTTTTATTTTTATTTTGATGTTTTTGTTCTCTTTTCTGAATTGAGGACAATGTCAGAACTAAGTGTGGGGGAGAAGACTTGAAAACTCTCTGTATTTTGGTTCTAAGTTGCACTGCATTTTTTACTTTTAAGTTTGCATGTTTATTTCTATTGGTTGTATGCATACTTAGTTTCTACCATTGTTATTTTTACTCTGAAAAAAAATGAAAAAAAAAATGAAAAAATGAAAAAAAAAAAACAGTTTAAGTTCTTGCATTATTAGGAATAGGTCTTATTTCCCCATATGGATGTCGTTTGTCCTCCATTTTATCTATTGAGATTTATGCCCCACGATGTGCTTGGATTGTTGAAGCCTTTGATATATGTTTTCTATACTATTTGGTGGGCATGATTGATTAATGATTGAGCACATAAAATCTTGAATTTTTGGGTGATCATGAAGTTCTAGACATGACCTGGTGAGCTTATTTTGGCTTATTCAGGACTACACTTTATTAAGTCCTCTTGCTTGTTGTGTGTACTCTCTTCAATTACTTCCTCTTTGACTTGCATTGAGATATCTTGTTCAAGGCTGCATATTATGATTTCTGCACATGACTTAAACATGATTGAGGCACCTTTATTAGCCCTATTTGACTTTATTCTCACCTTACATATTATCCTCTGCTTGAAGCCAGTTTGAGACTAATTGCCTATTCTTTTATAGCTCCACAAGATTTTTCCATAGCCAATGATAGCCTGACCCCATCCGGGAATTTAGGAATAGTTGGTGAATATCTATAGTGTGGATGATGGTTTGTAGTGGTGGATTGTATGTTGAGGTGTATTTATGAGATGTTTGAATCTTGCTAGCATATTTATTACTTGAGACCTAAGGAGGATAAAATTCACTTAGGAGAAAAAGTCAAGGAAAATCATTTGATATAGCATGAATGGAAAAAAAAAGAAAAAAAAGAGAAAGGAAAGAAAAAAAAAATAAAGTAATGAGTTGAGTATGGTTTGTAAGGTTTTATGCTTGAGATTGATGTTGTTTGGCATTATAGTGATATGGTATGAGAAGTTTATGAGTGGTTTTGTGATTTGGTAGCTTCCTTAGTTCCCGGATTATGAGCACCACATGACCAAAATTGTTCCATACCTTATATGTTCTACCTTGGCCCTATTACATCCCAATTGAAAGCCCTCATGATTTTTGTTGTGTGTAGAGTCACCAGCGGTGGAGATTTAGAACACTGGTGCAAGGCTCTTGTAGCTAAGTTTTTAAAGATTGAGTTTTGAGCGTAAACATTTAAATCTAAACACTTGAGCGAGAGTGAAACACATATCCTTTGTGAGGTCTAGAATGAATATGGTTGCTTGATTTCATTGATTATTCCAATTATGTGCTATGATGTTGTTAATTCTATTGTGTTTGCTAGTTTTTCATGCACTTAAAAGAGTATTGAGGTGTGGATACATGAATTACTATTCCGTGGGGCTGCAAAGTTGAGTTTTCTATTGCTTGAGGACAAGCAAAGGTTCAAGTGTGGGGGAATTTGATAGAGCATGATTAGTGTTGCATTATAGAATGCATTTAGCATAATTTAGTTGTGAATAGTGCATATTTTAGTTACAATTACATGTTTACCTGTGGTGTTGGAAGAGGCGGAATCTACATGATTTTATGGTTTATTTCAGGTATAGTAGATTGAAGGTGGAATGAATCGGAAAAGAGCGGAAATAATCTAAGGTAAATGCATAGGAGCTGCTGGAGTAACAAAAGGAGAGCTCGGAAGAATCGCTGGCCGCCTCGCGGCTCGAAGAGAGAAACATAAGACTTCGCTGATCGCCGGCCGCCCCGCGGCCCCTGCAGAAACTAAACATTAATTTCGGATTTTTACTTAGGGTTTGATCTAGTTATTTTGGCCGACTTTCATAAGACTATTTAAGGCTTTTTCTAGTTATTCTTTCATTCAGCTTATGCACATTATTCCATTGTTGAGAGCGCCGTTGAGCATAAGCAAGTAAACTCTCAAGGTTTCGCCTACGATTTGGATATTTGATTGTTGAATTGTGAGTTTCTTAATCTAGTTCTTATTCCTATTGCAATGTTTTGACTTCTTTGTGCTTAATTGCTTGAATGTGTTTTATTCTCTCTGGCCTGATCAACTAGTTAGAGTAGATTCATTCAATTGCTAGGGTTTTGCAGATTCCTCGTAGCGAACCTTAACCCAAGTGGCAATCATATCCCTTTAGGACTCGTAGGACTAATTGGATTAGGAAGTTGAATACATGTTCAATATCGACTCGTAGCTTGATATTATGTGTACCTTGGTTAATTCATAATCTTAATGCTATCTCTAGGTTGAATCTTAACCGTGTTAGGGTTGTTTAGAGATAAGGGTGGCTAGGACTCGTAGGACTAGTAATTTACCTAAGATCTGGACAAGGACATTGATAGGAAAAGACAAGAACTAGAGGTTGAAACAAGGATCGAATTCATCAATCGAAGTGATGGATTGTAGGTGAACCTATTTCTCTCCACTGAATTCTACAATCTATTTACTTTGTTTGCTTGCTTCCGCTTTGATAAAAGGCAGATCTTTTCACAACAAAAACCCCCATCTTCTTACTAGAGATTAGAATTGATACTTGAATTGAATAGTTTTCCCTGTAGATCGATCTCTTGCTTACACACTATACTAGTTGTGAGTTTGAGTATTTTTTGGCGACATGTTTTCCTCTTGTCAGCTTGCTATCTCATCAACCGCACCCCCTCCTCTGTTCTAAAAGGTAAAACACCCTATGAATGTCTCTTCAATAAACCACCTACTTACACTTATCTTCCGGTTTTCGGATGTCTCTGTTATGTGTTGTGAGCCTAATTTGCCATGTTTTACACTTAATTTTATATCGATTTCTGCATAAATTTCATGCATTTTGGTTAGAATAATACATAAATTGTGTAGTTTATGTTTATTTGCAATATATGGAGGTCTACACAAGTTTTTGTTATATTTCGCAGAAATCGGACGCACTTTGGAGCTTAAAGGAAACTCATGGAGAGGCTAAGAATGGTGCAGCTGGAGAAAAGGCCATTTTTCACCGTTCTTCGTTCTGAATCAAGATTTGATGTCTTCATGAGAGTTGTAGCCCTCGAAAAGAGCTTTCCAACGCATAGTCATATGCGTCAATCCGACGAACAACGACTCGGGAAAGTGCGTTTCAAGAACAGAGCAGAAAGCTGAGAGAACTTTACTCGATCTTGAGTACACTTACTCGATCTCGACAAAGGCTGTCCGAGCACACCTGGTCGAGCAGAGCTGATCGAGGACACTGAACCCGATCCCGGAACCCTACTCGATCTCGAGGAGGCCTTGTCGAGATCGACTACACCTCAGTGCCATGTCCGGAGTCGACGAGTTGTGCCAAGTCGAGAAGTCGAGGACGAAGAAGCCGAGCCAACTCTACTCGATCTCGAGTACAGCTAGTCGAGATCGAGGAGCCAAGGAGCACCAGTCCGAGGCTTGTCGAGCAGAGCTACACGAGCCAGCCAGCCCAAGTCGACGCCAGTCCTACTCGAGATCGACTAGCCCTGGTCGAGATCGACGAGCGCCGTGTCCGAAGCCGCGTTACGCGGTTTGCTGTCCGACGTGGTTTGGCCTTCCTTGGGGTCGAAGGAGTCCGAGATATCCGAGATCTATCAACATCTATTCACACCTATCAACACATGGAAGATTTTGCACTTTAGATATATTTCCCTTATTTAGATTTAATTATGTTGTTACTTTTATTTATCTTTAATGCTTTTAGATATAATTTTAGATATAGATAGATATTTCTATCCTTGAATAGCAAGGTTTAGAAGCCTATAAATAAAGCCCATGGGGCTGATTTCTATATATTCAATTTCAGTCAGAGACAAGTAGTTCCAAAGAGAAGTTTTAGGAGTTCGAAGGTTTTAGGGTTTTGGCATTCAACGAGAGTTGGATCGCCGGGATTGTAAAGTCTTTTGAATTTAGTTTAATGCAAGTTATTATTTCCTTTCAATCAATGTCTGAGGTTGCGATGAAGCGCGAGTAGTCCACCCACTTCTAGGGTTGGGGCGAGTCCGACGATAGCCCTGCGTGCCTGAGGTAAAGATCCGACCTTTATCATGTTTTGAGCATCTACTACTTGTTTATGTGTTTATTACCCATTTAATGGAGGTCCATGCTAACAACTTAGATTGTAAACGTAAAATCAGTAGAGACAATTAGGGTTTCTTGAAAGAGTTGTCTAATTGTTGGAAAAGGCGAAAGCTTGTCCTTTGATGCAATTCACATGATTATCTGTTTTATTATTGCCTTATGCATGCTTGGTTATCGTTGATGCAATCCCCAATCTTGGAAGTCCTTTTACATACAGTTTAGTTCGAATCCCCAAAGCCTTTGCATTTACTTTATTTCGTTTTTATTCTCCGTCTTCCTCGAGATCGAATAGCACTCCTCGATCTCGACTACTAATCTTCGACCCAAAGTCGATGTAGCTTCTGTGTGCAGGTACTCGACCAAGACAAGACGACGTCGACCACCAGTGCCTGTGCTTGCTGCTGCGTTGTTCGACTGTCCGATCTTCTGTCAAGTTGCTGTACTCGAGATCTAGGACCCTGTTGTCGACTTCTGTGAGAAATCTTCGCTGCCTAGGATCCGCTGACATGCTTCCTCGTGGATCGATCTTGACTTCCCGCTGCTACATCAGGAGGAGGTCTTGTAATTATTTGCGTGGGCAGAATCTGGTTATATTTATTTTGTTATTTGTCATACTCGATTTCCTCATACAACAAATTGGCGTCGTTGCCGGGGAGGCTATCATTCGCGCCTTAGGTAGTTAGATCTCACGTTTTCTTTGAGTTTTCTTCTACAGGTATATGCAGGAGACCCTCGAGTATTTTGAAAGGGAAAGAGAGAGACGGTACGCAAAAGAATTTGAATATTTGAGATGGCTATACATCGTTGATGAGGAGGCATGGCTTGAGGGAGTACGCGCATTTAGGAAGCTAAAAGAATCGTCAAAATCACCACCAGAAGCCTCAATCCTGCTAGAAGGAGAATCTAAACCTGAGGTCGACCTTGACCAACACCTAGTCGATGTCAACCCATCTCCAATCGATATTGATCTATCTCTAGTTGATACCTAGGTATGTCCATCCACTATCTCAATTCCAACTTTGCCCTCTGTCTTTGAAAAACCATTTGAAGAACCTCAAGAGGAAGAAGAGCCAGAAAAGAAGAAGTTGGACGTCGTTGCCCATGTTGTTTCAAAGTCACTTTTGCCTTATAAGGTGAAGGCTATCCCCGACGATTTTGAGCAACCGATGTTCATATTCAAGTATGGGGTCCTCGCAAAGTGGCATGAAGCTCCGCACGATGAGGTGGAAATATCTCTTCCCACTCCACCGTTTTGTTGTGGTGGAGACGCACAAACAAATCAACCAATGGAGCGAAAGAGGTATGATTATGAGGTATGCAAATTTCCTTTATATATTCCTTTATGCATGCCAACTGGATCCCAGGAAGATGAATGGGTGAAGCCATGGAGCGTCCACTCGGGGAGGTTTAAGCTTCTTCACATGATGCCCCCGGATGACATCCCACGCTTCCCACCACCGGAGGAACCACCAGATCCACCTATACCTCCGGACAAAGATGAGCCAGGCTAATACTTAATTGAGAAAGTCGGCCTAGCGACTATAAAATCTAGAGCTTGTAAATAGACATTTATTTTTGGGACTTTTGGACATTGTTGCTTTTGTTTGTTTTTGGTTTTGAACTTTTAGTTTTTCTATTGTGGGTATTTCTCTTCTACATTTTTTCAGGTCCATGGGGATAAAAGTAAACTAAATCAGACTCGGCCCAGGCGATTCTTTCATTTGATATTAAAAGGCCCTGCACACCTGTCTAGTGAGTTTCTTTCTTTACCCTTGTTTTTATACAGTGAGGACACTGTAATGTTTAAGTATGGGGTGGAGGAAGAGCTTACTTTGTGCATATTTGCCATATTTGACATTATTTGTGCATTATTTCTTTGAATTGCTACATGGCTATTTTGGAATTCATTATTGATTTATGTGCTTATATGCATGTTTTCCAAAAGTTTGAGAAAAATGACCCCATTTAAATTTGATTAATGCCATGGAAGCTTATATTGAACTCGACGATACAAAATTGGATTCATTAGAGATATAGCATGAAATTGCCTTGTAAAGAGAAGTCACAATGAAGTGCATATTTTCTTGAAAACCATGAAAGGAGGAAAAATTTGATGTTGCTTTTGACATATTGCATAATAAGAGGATGGAGGACTTTATATTTCCATATAATGCTCATATTGATTATAATCCTAGCCTTACCTATGCTTATGCATCACAAAAAGCCATAATATGCCTTATTTCATATATTGCTCCACATGATCTAAATATTGCCCATTCTTTACCTTATTTCCTATTCGGGGATTATGTTGAGAATGATGTTACATTATGGAGATTATTGTATGGTTTTTGTGTTGTTTTTATCATTATTGGAGTTTGGTAGGAAATTGTTTGAAAAATATGGAAAATTTAATGAGTGAGAAAAAATCCAATCACCTCAGGAGATAAAGGTAGATTGATCCTGCTCTCTGAGATAATAGTTTGGAGAGATGGGACACATTGTGAGGAGTCCAAAGCACTAAGTATCCGGGGCCATTCATGACACCTATGTTTGTGACTCGCGAGAAGGCAGTGCTGGGGTTAGAGAGGTAAAAACATTATTGTTGAGAAAAAGCAGTATGAAAGGTGACGAATCTTATGAGAAAGAATGTGGTATGAAATTCAGTTTGGAAATAATCCATTTCCCCGGATCGTTAGCACCACATGGCCAAAAACTGCCCACCTTTAGCCTTTTACCAAATCTACTCCTTATTGAGCTTAAATTAAAGTCCTCTTGATTATTAATGCTTTGTCACTTATGAATGTTTTTTGCATAACCCTCCTTTTGTGAGTAGATGTTGCTTTTGTATAATTGCAAATGCATGGATCTGTGACACTAGTACCTTTTCGAGGATGGTAATTGATTGCAGGGTTATATAAGAATGAATCTAATATGTTGAGAGTTTTGATTTCTCCCCCTGAATGACAATTAAAAGTATTGCTTGAGGACAAGCAAGCTTAAGTATGGGGTGTTTGTTGTGAGCCTAATTTGCCATGTTTTACACTTAATTTTATATCGATTTCTGCATACATTTCATGCATTTTGATTAGAATAATACATAAATTATGTAGTTTATGTTTATTTGCAATATATGGAGGTCTACACAAGTTTTTGTTATATTTCGCAGAAATCGGACGCACTTTGGAGCTTAAAGGAAACTCATGGAGAGGCTAAGAATGGTGCAGCCGGAGAAAAGGCCATTTTTCACTGTTCTTCGTTCTGAATCAAGCTTTGATGTCTTCATGAGATTTGTAGCCCTCGGAAAGAGCTTTCCAACGCATGGTCATATGCGTCAATCCGACGAACGAGGACTCGGAAAAGTGCGTTTCAAGAACAGAGCAGAAAGCTGAGAGAACTTTACTCGATCTTGAGTACACTTACTCGATCTCGACAAAGGCTGTCCGAGCACACCTGGTCGAGCAGAGCTGATCGAGGACACTGAACCCGATCCCGGAACCCTACTCGATCTCGAGGAGGCCTTGTCGAGATCGACTACACCTCAGTGCCATGTCCGGAGTCGATGAGTTGTGCCAAGTGGAGAAGTCGAGGACGAAGAAGCCGAGCCAACTCTACTCGATCTCAAGTACAACTAGTCGAGATCGAGGAGCCAAGGAGCACCAGTCCGAGGCTTGTCGAGAAGAGCTACACGAGCCAGCCAGCCCAAGTCGACGCCAGTCCTACTCGAGATCGACTAGCTCTGGTCGAGATCGACGAGCGCCGTGTCCGAAGCCGCGTTACGCGGTTTGCTGTCCGACGCGGTTTGGCCTTCCTTGGGGTCGAAGGAGTCCGAGATATCCGAGATCTATCAACATCTATTCACACCTATCAACACATGGAAGATTTTGCACTTTAGATATATTTCCCTTATTTAGATTTAATTATGTTGTTACTTTTATTTATCTTTAATGCTTTTAGATATAATTTTAGATATAGATAGATATTTCTATCCTTGAATAGCAAGGTTTAGAAGCCTATAAATAAAGCCCATGGGGCTGATTTCTATATATTCAATTTCAGTCAGAGACAAGTAGTTCCAAAGAGAAGTTTTAGGAGTTCGAAGGTTTTAGGGTTTTGGCATTCAACGAGAGTTGGATCGCCGGGATTGTAAAGTCTTTTGAATTTAGTTTAATGCAAGTTGTTATTTCCTTTCAATCAATGTCTGAGGTTGCGATGAAGCGCGAGTAGTCCACCCACTTCTATGGTTGGGGCGAGCCCGACGATAGCCCTGCGTGCCTGAGGTAAAGATCCGACCTTTATCATGTTTTGAGCATCTACTACTTGTTTATGTGTTTATTACCCATCTAATGGAGGTCAATGCTAACAACTTAGATTGTAAACGTAAAATCAGTAGAGACAATTAGGGTTTCTTGAAAGAGTTGTCTAATTGTTGGAAAAGGCGAAAGCTTGTCCTTTGATGCAATTCACATGATTATCTGTTTTATTATTGCCTTATGCATGCTTGGTTATCGTTGATGCAAACCCCAATCTTGGAAGTCCTTTTACATACAGTTTAGTTCGAATCACCAAAGCCTTTGCATTTACTTTATTTCGTTTTTATTCTCCGTCTTCCTCGAGATCGAATAGCACTCCTCGATCTCGACTACTGATCTTCGACCCAAAGTCGTTGTAGCTTCTGTGTGCAGATACTCGACCAAGACAAGCCGACGTCGACCAGGACCCTACTCGATCTCGAGTAAGGGCTTGTCGAGATCGACCACCAGTGCCTGTGCTTGCTGCTGCATTGTTCGACTGTCCGATCTTCTAGCGAGTTGTTGTACTCGAGATCTAGGACCCTGTTGTCTACTTCTGTGAGATTTCTTCGCTGCCTAGGATCCGCTGACACGCTTCCTCGTGGATCGATCCTGACTTCCCGCTGCTACATCAGGAGGAGGTCTTGTAATTATTTGCGTGGGCAGAATCTGGTTTGATTTATTTTCTTATATGTCATACTCGATTTCCTCCTACAACATTATGCATCTGTCATCCCTCGCTCCACAAACAAATTCTCTCCCCGTAGTCGTAAGTGTCTGTTCATCGGTTATCCCTTTGGTCAGAAGGGATGACGCCTCTATGATCTCACTACCCATCGGACTTTTGTCTCTCGGGATGTTTCCTTTCATGAGGATATATTCCCATACCCGCATCTTGAGTCACCTGACCCTGCTCCACCCATCCACCCATCTCCTGCTACCCATGACGAGGTTCTGCCGCCTCCAGTTACTCAACCTCCAGCCCCTCAGCCGCCCCCACCTCGTCGCTCTACTCGCCCCCATAACCCTTTAGTGCTGCTGCGTGATTATGTATGTCATACTCTTCGTAAGGTTGATCCTATTTTGGCTTCATCTGCTTCCGTCACGTCGTCAGGTACTCCTTATCCCTTAGCTCATTATGTCAATACACACTCTGTTACTCCTCAGTACAGCCACTTCTTAGTTGCCATTGTCGCCACTCCAGAACCATCTTCCTTTCAGGAGCCATTCCGTCATCAGCATTGGAGGGATGCTATGCGCTCTGAAATTGACAATCTTCATCGCAATGGCACCTGGGAGGTCACTGACTTACCTCCTCACAAGAAGGCTATCGGTTGTAAGTGGGTCTTTCGGGTGAAATACAATTCAGATGGAAGTATTGAGCGCCACAAAGCTCGCCTTGTGGTTCTTGGAAACAGACAGATTGAGGGCATTGATTTCTCTGAGACATTCGCTCTGGTTCCTAAATTGCTGTCTGTTAAAGTTGTTGTTGTAGTAGCTTCTATTCAAAACTAGGAGCTCCATCAGATGGACGTTCACAATGCCTTTCTTCATGGTGATCTTCATGAAGAGGTATACATGTCCTTGTCCCCTGGTTTTTCTACAGCCGGCTCATCTAAGGTATGTAGACTCCGAAAATCGCTCTATGGCCTTCGGCAGGCACCTCGGAACTGGTTCGCCAAGCTAGCCTCTGCTCTTCGTCTGGTCGGTTTTTCCCAGTCCTACACTGACTACTCTTTATTCTCCTATGCTCGGTCTGGTGTTATTTTGCATGTGCTCATCTATGTTGATGACTTGATCATTACAGGAAACAACTCT
This sequence comes from Persicaria tinctoria, assembly GCA_037127255.1. Classification (NCBI taxonomy): domain Eukaryota; kingdom Viridiplantae; phylum Streptophyta; class Magnoliopsida; order Caryophyllales; family Polygonaceae; genus Persicaria; species Persicaria tinctoria. The sequence goes on along the minus strand of JBANSL010000019.1, from coordinate 21,091,249 downwards.
GCCTCTATCACTCGGTTCAAGACATATCTTCACTCTTGCTTTCACATGAAAGATCTTGGTCATATCAAGTACTTCCTCGGCATAGAGGTCTCTCGAACTTCTGCTGGCATTGTTCTGTCTTAGCGCAAATATACTCTGGACATCTTGGGTGAGGTCGGCCTTCTTGGATCCAAACCGGCGGCCTTTCCTATGGAACAAAACCACACGCTCGCTCTAGACACCAGGCCTCTTCTTCCGAAGCCGGATCAGTACCGCCGGGTTATTGGTCGTCTCATCCACCTCACGATCACTAGACCTGATCTGTCTTACTCCGTTCATACTCTGGCTCAATTCATGCAACAACCCCGCCAGGCTCATTGGACGGCTGCCTTGCGTGTCCTACGGTATCTCAAGGGCCGGCCAGATCAGGGACTCTTTCTCTCTCGTCACAGTGATCTTCGCTTGATTGCCTATTGCGACTCTGACTATGCCACGTGTCCGTTGACTCGTCGATCACTCACTGGCTATATTGTCAAGATAGGTGAATCCCCAGTATCCTGGAAAACCAAAAAACAGACTACAGTCGATATCTCGCTCTTCTGCTGAAGCCGAGTACAGAGCCATGGCGACCACCACTTGTGAGCTCATTTGGCTCAAAGCTCTTCTCCGCTCACTCGGCTTTGCTCATCGGACTCCTATGCGACTATGCTGTGACAATCAGTCAGCACTCCACATCGCCTCCAACCCCGTCTTTCATGAGCGCACAAAACATATTGAAGTGGATTGTCACATTGTCCGAGATCAGGTTCAATTAGGCAACATCGCCCTATCTCACATTCGTTCTTCCAATTAGCTGGCCGACATCTTCACCAAAGCACTGGGAGAGTAGCAATTTCAACTTCTTTTGTCCAAGTTGGGCATTCATCTTCACCATGCTCCAACTTGAGGGGGAGTATTGAGATATATTAGGATATTTGTTAGATATATCTTACCTTATATCTTTATCATACATTATCTAATTAGGATAAAATTTCTCCCCTAGATGTATCTATTTAATCAAGTTCAATCAATGAGAAAATCAACTTTTTCAGCCTCAAATAATTCTTCAATTTATGCACCTCATTTTTAGGCACTTTATTTTTCACAAGCCTATCTTTGGAATATGTGAAATAAACCTCGCACGTTGATAATATAAAGAATTCAAGTCTTGTATATAAGTCAGTGGACTACTCTTACTAATATCAATTGGTTTTAGAATGGAACCCGTCGATCTCGTGTGCTCGACTTGGTTAACGCATTATGCACTTAGACGTGTAACCCCTTGTCATATGACCCACCAGAATTTAATAATACTCTATGAAGAAATAGAATTTTTTTCCATTATTATTGGTAAAAATATATTTTATTTAATTTTGTATTTGAATCCACCTTCTCGGAATGGTAACTCAAGTAATCCACCTATCATTTGCATAAAAAATTATTTGACTTTGATGTGGAGTTTTATTTGGAGATTGCAATCTAACTCGTTTTTTTAGTTTCCTACATATCCTCTTATAAGGGATCAACTCACGTGTACGAAGTTCTTGAAAAGGGCAATTTTAATTTGGTCAGATTTGGTTTTGATTTTTGGTGTGACTGAATTCGAAAAATGAATTTGAAGTTCAGTACTCAATATATTATTAAATTCAATTAATTTATAATTATATATTATTAAACTTATTCTTGGAGATTCCAATTTATTACGTTTTATCACTACTAAAAACAAAGCAATTTTCAACGTAAGTGTTCCAACAATTATATTTATTGGAAAATATCTCAATGCTAAAAAGTATTGGAAATGAGTTTCCAATCATTATAGTTGGTGGAAATAATTTTACATAATATTCCAACACTAAAAATTATTGGAAAAAATTTTCAACAATTGAATATGTTGGAAACTAATTCTAATATTTCCCAACGTTAAAAGTTTATTGGAATGCATATTTTTAAAAAATAAGAAAAAGAAAAAAGATTTATATTGAGAAAATATTTACAATTATGGTACTTATTTTGATAAAGATATTTTAATAATAATCATTTATATATTCCTAAAAAAATAAGAAATGATTATCTTGTAGTTGAGAAATAATTTGATTAGATAAAAAAAAAAGATATGTGAGAGAAAATTGAATTTAAATAGAGAGATTGTATCTCACAAATCTACAACGTGGTTTGATGTGAGTTGATTACCAACTGGTATGTAACGGCCCAGATATAAATACACGGGTTACGTTTCGATGGTCGGATACCTTCGTCCGGATCTTGCAATTCAGATACGGGTCGAGGTTTCAAACCTCTTTTAAGGATTAGTATGAAAGCGGGGATTTTGAACCCCAAAACCATCGTAGGGCCGTTGGATACCCTTAATCTGTCCTTATGACTAAGTTGTAGAAATTCATTTAAGGAAGTGGAACAGAAAACAAGAATAAGATACAACTTGCCACGACAGAGCCGGGTCAAAACCAAAACCATAAGTATAATTGATTACCACTTAGCCAAGTTAGCGGGTTTGAACGGTTATTCGATTTCTCCCAAGGAGATTTCCCATCATATAAGCATTGAGCAAGCAAGAAGCAAGTACCTAACACTATCCACGAAGTCATGCCCAATATTCGCCTGCAGGCCCTAAAGACCTCGCTTAGGCCATATAACATTATAACATGCCTATACCTAGATAAATGATGGTTTAATGCAGTACATAAATTAAACATGCAAGTCATGCTTATCAAGATATATAATATATATAAGTGCAGAAAGACTGTACAAGCGCCCAAAGAATGCCAAGTGGCATATCCCTCTCCTACTCCGCCCTCTATTTCATGAGAGGACCTGGCCAGTACGGTACCCATTGTCTCATCATCATATCATATCATGCTCGTCATCATCATATCATACTCATGTCCGATGGTGATGGGCTATCTCATCATGCTCATGTAACGAAAATATTAAATCAGGGCAAGCTCGATAGGGCTGGCTACCCTATGACCCTAGCAAAAGATTCTAGGACTTACATATAACGGTCGTTCTCTTTTCAAACGCATAAAGAAAAGGGATGTGCATTCATAAGTGCAAGTCATAAGCATGATACTACATGACATGCTTTTATGCATATGCAACACCTACACACTATATGGCACATCAGGTAGAAGGTCCAGGTTGTTGAGTAAGTTCCGTAGGATACTTACTCGGAGGCGCGCAGAATCCAAGCAATCAACACCAATAGCAAGCAATGTCCAACATATCACAAATCACCTAACAAATATACAAATATGCATAAGTCTATCTAAATCACACAAGACGCCCTTAACTATCATACATAACTTCACATATCCCATTTCAGATCATTTCGTCTTATCTCATCATATATCACATATCATTTCATGTTCATCTCATCTCAACATATAATATCTCATCCATCATCTCATCTTGCATCATTGTATAACATTTCATATCTTATTGAAATTCACAAAATTCTCAAGCAGGATTCAATGATAAATTCACCGACTTAAATGAAGGAAATCATTTTCCCAAAGTTTTCCAACTCTTAAATCTCAAGTTAAGCCAACTCAAAAATCAACAATTCTTTTAAAATCGTACTTAGTCAAATCCCAACATTAAACATTTAAACCTTAAAATCAATCTCTCAAAATCAAATTATATAAGTAGTTCCGGGATTTTATTTCAAAATCATTATATAACAAAGTCCGACATTTAGTCATAAAATAATTCTATTTTCACAACCATATTTATAAATCAAAACCTATAATTCATTTCAAATTTCCTAAAATCACAAGTTAAAACATCACTAAATATATATTCCAATTAATGTCTCTTTAAAGTTTAAACCATTTAATAATATATAATAATAATTTCAGAAATATATATCCTCAAAACAATATATTATAGTTATACTACTAATTTAATAATCAAATAATCATCATATAAATAAGGAAAAATTACTCAAAATAATACGAAGTATCAACTTTTAACCAAAAATAATACGAACTTTCAAATTCACTAACACTTATACAAACTATACCAATATTAACCGAAAATAATATGACTTCAAATTCCGATCACCGAAAATATTTTTGGGCTCAAAATAAAATCAACAATAAAGTTAGGTAGATCATTGTAAATTAATTTACAAACACACTTTTTTTTTGGTGAACAATTTACAAACACAAAGATTTCTTCTTCTTCTTCCTCACGGTGGGTCACCGGCGGAAGAGAGAGTCGAGTACACACAGTGAAGAGGTTGTCGGCCAAACAACAGTTGCTTGCATCAGATTCAATGTGGTGGGGCGAGTCCGGTGGCGACAGCCGACAAGTCTCAACTCCGTCCCCTTCCTCGGACTTGGTCCGCGCAAGCAATCAGTCTCCCATGGCGTTTTTGTCGATTCAACTCTAAATCACACGTTCTCAACACCGAAATGGTCGGAAATTCAATTTCTAGCGTGATGGAATCTCTATTCATTGATTTCGATTCCAATTTACCCCCAATTTCATCAAAATTCGAAAACCCGAAAAAATTACCTTTGTCGAATTGGGATAGCAATAGACGTTCTTGTCGTAAATTGAGCACACGGTGAGCTTCTTAAAATCAAAAGGAAGATAAAAAAACGTATTCAATTTGATGTTTCATAGTCTTTACACCCCGACCTTATGCGAGATTTTTGACATTTTTTAACCTTCCCCAATTACCTTGCGTCGTCAGCGACCCTAGTGGCCATTGGAGCCAGCGACTGTCGTCGAATCTCCGGTCACCTGACTCCTCGCCACCCTTCTGTTGCCACCAACCGCCGTCTTTGCCGAAGTGTCTTCGCCGCCACTGTCCTTGCTGAAAGTGGTGAGGAGAAAGAAGACAGGTTGAGGCGCTGAGCTTGCAAAATTATTTACGATATTTCGCCTACTTGTCTTGTTTATTTCATTTTTAGCCCACAATCTTTTCCCATTAGCATTTTGGTTTGAAACTGGTCGGAAGTTGGAGTTGTATTGTTTTCAGTTAATATTGGTATAGTTTGTACATGAGCTAGTCAATTTCAAAGTTCATATTATTTTCGGATAAAAGTTGATAGTTCGTATTATTTTGAGTAATTATTCCTATAAATAATATAAAACAACACATAAAACATTACCCCAACACAAAAGGAATGTTGGTCGGCCCAACCCGAGACAAAACAAGCCCAAACCGAATCCAATGGAAACCCAACCCGGATTGGGAGAAGAGGAAACCCAGATTCTTCCCCAACTCATAACCCACCAGAAATGATATATAGCCCGTTTCACGTAATTTGGGTCAGGCCCAACCACTCCAACCAGCCCACAAGGAAAGAAAAGGAAGGTCGTCTCCTTCCTCTGAAGAGCACAACTCTTGCTCAGAACAGAGAGCGGTGGAACGGAGAGGAGAGAAAGAAAGGAAGACAGAACTGTTGAACAAAAATGCGCGAATAATTGTAAAACATATTTTATATAATTTTTTATAATTTGAGTTCGACCCATTTTGGTTATCCTCTTGATTCGACGTCGTATCGACACCAAGACTTAAGTGGTTTTGGTGATTTGGGCTGCATCCGAATTTTTAACGGGTTGCCTACGTATCTCTTGGAAGAGAATCAAACCTTACGTAGTTCCGAGTATTTGAATTGATTTAATTTTTGGGTTTTGGTGAATAAACCCGACGAGCTTGAGCTTTATGTCGGGTGTCCTACGTACCTGTTTGGAACGGGATCAAATCACCCGTAGTTCTTTTAAGAACAAATTTAATTTAATTTGAGATGTGCGACTGGATCCAATGTATATTTGAATTTTAACATCGGATTTCCTATGTAAATCGTAAAAGAGTATCAAGTCTTCACGTAGTTCTTTTTTAGAACCGTTTGAATTTGGGAAATTTTGATTTGAGATTTTGACTCTGCTTTGATTAGAAGTTAATTTTGAAATTGACCCACTAGAACAAACGGCCAATGAAATTTGACGAGTTTAACTTTAGGATTTTGTTAAACCCAATTTCTAATTTTATGCCAATTACATTTTTTATATTTTCGTGGGTCTATTTCGTAAATAGATAAATCTCTTCAAATATCCCAAGCTTCTGTACGTGGTGAATGGTTGACTGCAATTGTGTTCTTTCACAAGAACAAAATTAAAGCCAACTCTTTGTTTGCCACAAGCCTACGGGCTTTAGCCCAATTTCAGTTTTGAACCCATTTTTTTAGCAAACAATTTCCACGTTTTGCGTTTATTTTTTTTTTATTTTTTTTTGTAGCAGCTTGTGTACTTTTGGTCCTGAAGACCAACACAGCCGATATCCTTCAGACAGCCCGGGAGGAGCACGCCAGCGCTCGCGTTCCTCGACACCTCCGACTTCATCGACGCCCGGCCTTTGAGAGCTTCAGTTCAGGCACTCGCTTCGACCGAGAAGAGATACGCAATTCCGACTTGGCTATCGTCAACCCGAGCTCCCTTGATTTCGGTATGTTCTAGGGTTTTTCTGTTATACGAATTTCACCCTAAATTCAGTGTTCAATCCGATTCTTAGATGATTCTTGGCCTAGATTTCAATTTCTCTGTCGAATCCCTTTCGATTTAGTATTTGATTTTAACACTGGACTAATTTTTCCAAATCGTGATTTTAGGGCTTTAATTTGTGCGATTTGGGGCCTTTTCGGTTTCGACATTTGAGAGAGAACAGGAAGAGCGCGGAGCGTCTAGCAACTGAAGACGAACGAGCTTTTGCAAACACAGGTTTTGTTTTCACCCATCCCTTTGCAATTCTCCCTTTTATTTAATCCGCTTTGGGTCGAGTTTGTCGATTTTTAACTCGGGATTTACTTTGGCTTCTTGGCTTGAGTATGCCTCTACTTCTCTTTACTGAATGGGAATTTCAATTTGTGGTAGATATAGATTGACTTCGATCTTGAGTATTTTAATTTAGGGTTAGTTGCGATTTAGTAGCAACGAATGAGGATTTAAAGTTTGCTTGACTCGGATTGTGCTTGTTTTGTTTGTCTGAAAAGTAGAGAGAGGGAAGGCCCTGCTTGATTTGTTTTCATCTTCAGGAACTTAATTTCTCACTAATTTGTTTGTTCAGACAACTTGCTCTTTCTCCAGAAAAATCTGTTCTCTTTCTTGGAAATTTTGATTGCGAGGAAGAATGTCTTGATGGATTGTCATCTCCTCTCTTTTTTCATGACAATAACTTAGTTTGTTTGGACAAAAGAACTGATTTAATTGCTGCAGAAAATCTGTTCCTTTTCCTTTGCTTTCAATTTCGTTATTTTTCATGCTTGGATGTAGTGCAATTTCTTCCTTTTGCTTGTTTGAAACCGTTTACAATTTGCTGTGAATCAGTTGACCAATTTAGGAACAATCTGATTTTTTTTGTGTTTTTGAATTTAGGTAATCAACAAGAGGAGTCAAACGAGATCCCAGGCTTGGGAATTTTGAAACTTTGACCATGATTTCGACTTTGAAGCAGTGCTAAGCAGGGGCTAATTTAGGGTCTTCTTATTGTTTAAACTCATTGTTTGTGATCTTCACCGCATTAGTCCCAACTTAGAGCAATTTGTTGATCTCATGGTTAGGGGTTTTCATAGCCAATCTGAACAGATTTAGCCTAAGCAGAAAGTTTTCTCTTGTTGACTTAGGATTTGATTTGCGTGAAGTTGAACAGAAAATATGTTCAGTTTCTTTTTCTTTTTCTTTTATTCCGACTTTATCATCTGTTCTTTGCCTTTGAAATTGCTTGTGATTTGTGTGCTTGAATTAGTCGCCTAGTTTAGGGAAAAATCCAGCAGCGTTTCGCCCTCATTTAGGGTAATTTGACGATCCCGAAACCCAGGCCACAAGCGAAAGCCGCGACTTTGCAAGGGCGGGGTTTCGAGGATCAAATTCGACAGCACTTCGGCCCTATTTGAGGCCATTTAACGACTCCGAAACCCTGGCCGCAAGCGAAAGCCGCAACTTTGCAAGGGCGGGGTTTCGAGAGTTGATTTCGGCATCGCTTCGTTTTTGTTTGAGGGCTTTTGCTAACTCCGAAACCCAGGCCGCAAGCGAAAGCCGCAACTTTGATTTCAGCGGTACTTCGATCTTGTTTAGGCCAATTCCATGACCCCGAAGCCCAGGCCACAAGCGAAAGCCGCAACTTTGCAAGGGTGGGGCCTCGAGAATTGTAGGAACCAATGTAGAGAGTGCTACCTTGGTGGTTTTCTCTTCCTCTTTCTTCCTTGCTTTCTGTAGATGTTGCTTTCTTTTTCTCTGCAGTATTTTTTTTAGCTCTGTGCGTGCTACCTTTTTTTTTCAACCTCAACCCTAGCCTTAACCTCTTTTATAGGGAGGAGGTACAATATAGGATAAATCTTTGTTAGGAAAATATCTTTCTTTGTTTTCCTTTAAATAAAACACGCACTCCATATCTTTTTTATTCTTGTTATTTTTGCTGATCTTCTTTCCTCAGATATCGATAGCCCTTTGTTCAGCTATTTATTTATTTATTTATTTTGCTGATTTTTTTTATCTATGTAGTTAATTAATTTCACCAAATCTGGTAACTCTTGGCTATTCTTGCAGCTTGTTTTGGGCCAGTTTATTTTTTGGGCTGCCATTGAATTCAAATAGGTCCATTTGGATTTCTTTTAGAACCCACTAATTAACTCAACCTTAGTTTGAATTTGCAGATTCGATCGGATAGCTGAGCTACTGTTGAACTTCGAGCAATTCGCCATCCGATTGACGGGATTCACGCCCTCGGCTGCTTAATTATTATGTCTTTTTTTTTTGTATGCTCGGCCGTCGTATTAAATTTATATACTTTAGCTTATGAGCTTGTAGTACGTCAAAACGGTGTATTTGATATGTAACACATTTTGCATACTCTTTATTTGCTTGTAATCACTGTCACCAAACCTGCTCTCGCATATAATATACGAACTATCACGTGAAGTTTTTCTCGAAAATTATCCCACGAGCGTATAAGGCAACATTTTAATAAAGGACGAATTTTTACACTCAAACAAGAACCTCGCCGGAGACTCCTCTCAGACCCCACCTCGCCCAATTAGACTTCTCCGGCGACGAATCTCAGTCGTATTGGCCTAGGAAGGAGATAAGAGGCTCAAAGGTACGATTTTACATCGATTTCGAGTTGAAAACGGAAACGTTAAAGGGAGACACCGACCTTACTCGCGAACAGGGGCCATCGGGCCTTAACGACTTCAAGGGTTGTTGGCTCCGACTTCTAGGCTTCGAAGGGGCTTCTGGACGCTCTACTCGGGGCTGGCTCCTTCTCCTTATTTCCTCTTCACGACAACAGGGAAGTTGGGTGTGGCTTTCTCCTCGGCGGCGGTCTTGACGACGGAGACTCCGATGGTGGATTTGTTTATAATGAGAGGGGAAATGGAGGAGTAAGGCGAGGTTATGGTGGTGGGTGATGGGTCTCTCGAAACAAACCTTCAAGGGCTTTTTATGGGTACTGCAAAAATGGCAAAAGAGGAGGAGAAAATGGGTTTTCTGATAAGGGAGGTGGAGGAAGGATTTCTGGATGGGAATTTTATAGTTGTAATGCTCATTTTATAGGGAGAGATGGAGGGGTGAAATCGGATTGTGTAGGAGTTTGTGTTGGTGAGTGTTTGGGGTGAAATTTCGTGTTTGATTAAAAGTTATCTTATAAGCTCATGAAATTATTCATGTGAAGGTTTTCATGTGATGCTTTATATATTAAACACAAATACCAATTGGTTAACAATAATTACAAGCAAATAAAGAGTGCACGAAATGTGTTATGTATCAAATACACCATCTTAGTGCATTATAAGCTCCTAAACTAAATAGTCGATCATACAATGAAAAAATAATATAGTCGAGCTACTAAGAGCACAAATTCCGTCACTTAGGTGGCGAATCTCTCGAAGTCAAATGCTAGATGGGCTGTCCGATCAAATCTGCAAAAAAAAAAAAAAAAGAATGAATTCGAGAGTGGAATTAGTGGATTTTTTATTGTCTAAGAAAATCCACAAGAGTTTTAATTGAAAGCTGGCCCAAAGTAGGCTTCAAAGGCCATCCCAAGCCAACCCACAAATTGGAGCAGGGCTGCCAAATTGGAGTAGGCTTCAAAAGCCGGCCCTACCATGGCAACTCAATGAAATCTATATACAAGTTTTCAAGAGAATATTCTCATGTGAAAGGCTATACTCAATTTTATGCCTTATCTTTTTCCCTTACCATGACAGATGGTCTAAACCTCGAGGGTCAACAAGTTGGTAGATGGATAACCGTCTAAATGAACATAAAATACAAAGTTGGTGCAAAATACAAACAAGAGCACTCTACACAAGCGAAACTAAATACAACTAAATCAAACGAGATGAGGACGTAGACGACGAATGGAGCCAAGCACTACATTGAAGTAGTACCGCAGGCCCGCGGATAGTGAAGATGAACCTCCAAGGAAATAGTCTTCGGAAGAAAAGGAGACGCCTCGATACATACTACCACGACCCAACCTGTCCCGACTCCGACAGCCAGAACCCCATCACTTGGAGAGCAATCAAAGCACCAGAAACCCTAGTAGGATTAAGCAACCCAACCGAGATTTATTTATTTTTAGTTATTTATTAATATTTTCATTTTTTTTTGTTTATTCCATATTCCAACGGCCAGAGCCTAGGGCCCAAAGCAATTAGCTTGGGCCCGAAGCACTAAAAACCAGGTTCCGAACTCATATCACCGGGTCTTCAATGAGCCCAACTCAGACCCAGTGCAAAGGACGTAGGAGAAGCACTAGGGAGCATAGCTAGCCGGAAACAACGATAGACAAGGCTAAACCAGAATGGAGAAGTAGGGCCGGGGGGAAACACAAGTGAGGGAGGTCGATCAGGAAGGCCCGGATGAACCAATGACACGTCGAAAAGCTGCGTCAAGGCATAACCCGCCACTATGGGGAAGACACACGAGAGGAGGATGAAAATTCAACAAACGCCGCCCAGGTTTGGAGGACAGCCATGGAGCTAGAAGGCAAGAGGGTGGGATTGGAGTGGAGGAGAAAAGGCAGTAAAGAGCAAGGATGGAGAGAAGGATGTGGGCACCATAAATGAGGTTGCAGAGCACGAACGCTCCACTATTTCAGATCTATGAGGGTAAAACGAAGATGGATTGGTAATTGCCAAGGCAGAAACAAAAACGGTGCCAAAAACTCCGAATCTACAAAAGCCCCAACCCAAATAAGGGGATTGAATAAAATCCGACAAGGGATGAACGAATTTAGGGTTTATCGAACCAAGAGTCCACCAGACTAGTGGAGCGGTCCTCAACCTCCGAAGAGGTGGTTGTTAGTCTCCGAAGAGGTGGTTGTTGGCCTCTGAAGAAGTGGTTTTAGGTATCCGAAGATGTGGATGTTGACCTCTAAAGAGTTTTTTTTGCCTTCGAGGAGGTGGTCAACGGTGGTATGTATCTATTCTTTAGTGCAAGATGAGGATTTTTCCACCCTCAAAAGAGAGTGTTATTACTGAGTCTACGACTAAAAGAATAAGAGATTAAAATGATGCCACATAGATGAATAAAAATAATAATATTTCTTTTTTGCTAAAAAAAATATTCACTAGTTCAAATATAGGGGTGGAGCACGGTAAATTGGGTACGGTTTTTGACAAGTGTGCTCATTTTTATATTTAAAAAAAGGTTTTATATTAAAAGTGTGTTCCCAACCCCAAATTCAACTATAAACAACACACTTTTTCATAAGGCCAATTTGCAAAACTAGACCAAAAAAAAACTTTGCAAAACTAGACTAGTACATTGGAAATTTGCTAAGGGTAGAATATGGTCTAGTTTTGCAAAATTTTGGGGCAACCGGATGGGAAAGTAGCAGGTGGGGGACACTGTAGCTACATTGTAGCAATGATTGCATTTTTGGCACCAAAAGACATCATCTATGGGAAAAATGGGGGAAGCATTTATGAAGGAAAAAAGGAATGATTGGATGTAATATAAGCTGGATTGATGGATGTCAATCACCATTAAATACTCTGCAAAAAGCGAGGCAAAATAAGAGAGGAGTGAAGGCAAAAACCTCCCGGCCATTTCAGGAAACTGCACACTACCCATCTTACCAATAAAAAGAACTGGTCATACCAATAGGCTAAACTTGTCTTTCCATACATGGAGATATTTTGGAGAGAATCTGAAGGGGGTTCACTGTAGCTGATTTGGCGGGCTGTCAGTGCAGTTTTGGCGCCAAAACAGGGTTCCTCCTTTGGGGAAAGAGGGGAGCATTTATGAGGGGAAAATGCAATGATTGCATTGATGGGTGTCCCCCAAGAACATATATAAGCTTGAGAGGAGGATCTGAAACACCATAACATGCTCTCCAAAAAGTGAGGCAGAGTAGGAGAGAAGCGGAAAAGACGGGGAAAAAGTTACCCGTTCATCCCAAGAAATGATACAATCTTCATCCTACCAATAGAATATTTTTGTCCTACCAATAGTGTACAACTGTCCTTTCATACTTGAAAAAGTGCAAGAAGTTTGTCTGGTGGTAGTGACAATGATGAGTAAGTGATCTTGTATATGTCCTTTGTAGTTGTTCCTCTTTCTTATAACATAACTACCCCCAGGCTCATCCTCTGTTCCTGTGTCGTACCCCAGGTGATAGGGTTTGTCTGAAGGTCGTGTACGACGGTTGGTGGGCTCCCGGGAGTGGGAGCTTGGCACAACCAATAATCAACCTATGTTGATTCCAAAATTTTCAGAAAATGTTATATGGAAATGAAATTGATGCTATAATTAGTCTATGCTCACTGTTGACTACCTCGTAACTCATCAAATACTTGTCTTGGAAATATTAGGACAAAACATAATTGATTCAGTATCCACAACACAATTGAAATGGAGAACGCCTTGTCTTCATGTGGGCAAGAGAAGCGGGAATACATTCATAAAATCTGAGTGAATAAACTTGGAACAAATAAATAATAGGCACGATATATTTTCCAACACTTTAGGACAGAAATTGACGAAACCAGATGAAAAATACCCGGGAATAATAGGGAGATACGAATAAACAATAAAGGAAATAAAGAAAATACAAACAAAGACTCATCCGCAGAAATAAAGAAAATACAAACAAAGTTTCACCCATCCGCGGACCAAAAAGTGGACACATGTCCGTCATGCCCTCATACCACGAGGGGCACACGTGTCACTCTTAACACGACACATGTCAAAAGGGGGGAGACCCCCGCTCACTATAAATAAAGGAACCAGAATAGTTGAAAGAGGACTTTTGGCCGGAGAGAGAGAGAAGAGAGTAGAGCGGACGACATATTTTCATCCTAGCATGATCAGAAGCCGAAACACAATACTTAAGGAGAAAGACCACTCCGCGGATGAAATTAGGCCACATCCGCGTATAATTGAAAGGGTCGTTACCACGAGCCATTAGTCTGAGGTGAGGATCCACAAAATTGTGACCGTTTCACCCGATCGAACAGTGGATAACAAGTATACGACGAGTCCTCATTTTGTTGATGAAATCTCCCAATAGTGGAGGCCCTGAAGGGCATAACACAACTCGCGACACATGTTGAGCCGCACCGAATTTCTCGGTGCGGGTCAGATAAGCCCGTTGAGAGCGCCCTAGGTCCCACGAGATCCACCTCCAGGTCCCTCCGAAAGTGGAAACCTGAAATTCGAGTTTCGTCACTGGCGCCGTCTGTGGGAACCCCCTCACGCTAAGGGGTTCCCTAATGAACTAGGAACGTAAAGAAGAATAGACTCCCAACACCAAGAGGCTGAAGGTAGTCCACGTCTGAGAGAGAATGAAAATTTTCTAAAAAGGAATAAGCCAATAGATTGCTGACTTATCAAAACAATTGTGGATAACAGAAAAATGAGTGCCAACTAGGATAACGTGACAGATGGAATGGGCCAAGGCATTCACCAGGATCAGGAGGCCTCGAGCATGTACGTTCCATTGTCCTCTCAAGCCAACCAACATGAAGAAGCATGGGAGGAGCCGCGGGACACACCCCTTTATCATCATTACGACTAGTATGGGGGAGGAGCCTATATACCCCAAAACTTTTGGCATTACGAGGTCCCTCATGAACAACCTCATCCCCAACAGCATGAACAGGCACATTACTACTACTATGATTATGGAGTACCGCACCTGCACCAACAAGGAATGACTTACCAAGGTGGTCAATATGATGCTTTTGGGCGGCGATATACCGCGTTCAATGACACAACTAATGCTTTCGGCAACATGAATTATGGTTTCCAAGGCCAAGATCATGCAATGCCACACCGACCATGGCCGAATGAAAATTGGCAGCGCGTGAACAAACATTGACGAGGTGAACAATCTGCGGATGTCTCAACTTCCACCAAGTCCGACTCGGCTAACATGAAAATAGACGGTCTAGAGGCCTTGCCCTGTGTCTTCACTAGAGAATTTTGCTCCGCATCGGTCCCAAAGAGATGGAGGGACGTGGGTTTAATGAAGTATGATGGAACAACCGATCCAGAAGACCATCTAGGCATCTATGTCACTTCATCACAACAATGGGAATAAATGAATACAATGACGCCATGATGTGTCGGACCTTCCCGTCGACTCTGACTAAGACAACTCTTACCTGGTTCACTAACTTGCCGAAAAACTCTGTGGCAAGCTTCACCCAGTTGACCCACATTTTCAAATCTCACTTCGGAAGTGCTCGCTCTCGAAAGAAGACAATGCTTGACTTGAACTCGATCAAACAAGGAGCCGGGGAGACCTTGGGACACTTCTTTGCGCGGTACACCAGTGTGGTAGTACAGATTCCCAACTTCAATCATGAGTCAACAACCATCATCCTCATGGGAAACCTAGCGGAGGGGGACTTCAAAACTTACTTGTTCCGAAAGAAACCCTACAGCTATGATGTCCTAAGAGATCACGTCTCAAGACAGATTGAAGCAGAGGAAGCGATCGCGTCTAGTTCCAGGGCAAACACAGGCGACCAAGGTTTCTTTGGAAAACTCATCGGCAAGTTCAAAAAGGAAAAGCAAGGAGTTAAACCTCTCAAGCACTAGTCAGCTGAGGGACCCTTCCATTCTCACCGCGATGAAGTACATATGAATTCCGAAAGGGGCCAGGGATCCCGTCAAAGAGAGGGTGCACGAAGACAAGAGATGGACCATCTGAGGTCATATCGTCCACGGGAAAATAATTACCGAAATCCTGAGCAAGGGTATCCACCGAGGCGAGAAGATCGGACAGATCGAGGACCAGTTTGGGAGAATTACAATCCTCGAGCGAGTGACCCCCCTCACCGACGGGACCGGAACCGAGGCCCCTAAGATCAACAAAGGGAGCCCCCTTCTTTCAATCAAGAGAGGGACAGGGGGCGAAGATGGCGAGGAGGTAGACACAATCGATTTCTGTTGTGAGCCTAATTTTCAATGTTTTATACTTACTTTTATATCGATTTCTGCATGCATTTCATACATTTGGGCTAGAATAATACAGATTCTATGTAGTTTATGCTTATTTGTCAAATTATGGAGTCTACACAAGTTTCTATTTAATTTCGCAGAAATCGAGGCATTTTACAACAGTTCAGAAAAAGGAAGGAAAACTACAGAGAGGTCGATATCGACTGAACTAGGACGATATCGACTGGACCAATTCGAGCCGGGATGTTAGGAATCGACTAGAAAGATAGAGCGGATAAGAAGAGCTCAATATCGACCACATCTAGTCGATATCGAGTCAGTCCGGTCAATTTTCACCCAGAAGCCCAGAATCGAGTCAAGATCGAGTAAGGAAGAAGAGACAGGTCGATTTCGACCAAGGTGGTCGATATCGACCAAAACTAGGTCAAAAATTCTCCTGGGAGCCGAGATCGGGTGTCTGAAGCCAAAGTTGGGAAGATGAGGTCGAAATCGACCATATTGGGTCGATATTGAGTGACCACCAGAGGCCGAAATCGAGTGAATCCGAGTCCGAGTTGTTGAGCTGGCTTTCTTCCACATTAAGCAAGAGATATTCTATCAACTCAAGAGGAGATTTATCAAGTTCTATCAAGATGGAAAGGATCTATCCACACTAATCCTAGTTTCCTTTTAGATATTATTTCCTTTATCATAATATTTTATCTTTAGATTATAGATAGATAGTTTAGATAGATATATAGTTGTTCTTTCCTAATTAGCTAGGGAATGAACACTATACATAAGGCATTAGGGGCTGGATTTTATGGATTCAATCAATTCAATCTACAAGCCACAATAGAGAGAGAAATCGAGTAGGAGTAGAGAGAGAGCTTGTGGCCGATTGGAGTGGAGTTTTGCGAGAGCGGATTTGGCTTCTATTGGTTGTAAGTTTTATTTATTTTATTAAATGCAATTTAGTTTCCTTTTATTATTGATGTCTTTATTGATGATGGAGAGCGAGTAGTCACCCAACTTCTAGGGTTGGAGTGAGCCCGACGGTAGCCATGTAAGGTGATGCGGTAAAGGTACAATCTTTTAATGCGATTTCGTCTTCTATCCCTATGAGCATGATTCTTTTGCGAAAGTTGAAGGTGATCCTTGTTTGTGTTATTGAAGCGAAAGTGATCTTAATACAAATTGGATTAATTATGTGAAAAAGGGTTAGTAACAATTAGGGTTTATGCGAAAGCCTCTATATTCCTACTTGTTAATAACGAAAGTTATTTGATGAAAAGCATGATCTTTTATGCCTTTATGTGTTGTTTTACATGGTTATCGTTGTGGTGTTGAAACCCTGATCTTGGAAGTCTTTAGTTTATTGATTTATTTCACAAATTTCGAGTTATGTCTGCGAAAAATTGCGATCTTTGGTTTCTGTTTTTGGTATAAATCGAGTTACTGTGGTCGAGATTTTTGGTCGATATCGAGGGGTTTTGGTCAATATCGAGCGGTCGGTTTTCTGTTCTGCTTCTGTTATTTCTTTTTTTGGAGTTTCTGTTGACGTAGTGGTCGATATCGAGTGCTCTTTTGGTCGAAATCGAGAGAGTTTCTGAACTGAAATGGCGGGCGCTGACACGCTTCATCGTGGATACGATCCTGACTGCCTTCTACTACAACGGGAGGAAGTCTTGTATTTATTTGATGAGACAGGGAGTCAGTTTGCTTTATATTTTATTTATATTTCATACTTGACCATCCTCCTGCAACAACAATTTCCTACCATGTAAGGATCTGTCAAGCAAGCGCCGAGAAACTAGGAAGAAGTCAGAAGGCCAAGAGAAGATCGGATACCAGAACCTGAAGGGTTCATAAATACCCTTGCCGGAGGATTTTCAATGTCAGAAGTGAGTACACAACAAAAGAAGAACTATGAGCGGGAAGGAAAGCAACCGCCATCCGCTTCAAGCAGAAGAATATCTTCGGCACCACACGCGGAAATCATGTTTTCCGCAAAGAACGCGGAAGAAGTAAGAATGCCGCACTCAGACCCTTTGGTCATCCACGCTCATATAGCTACAAAAACTGTGAAAAGAGTTTTCATTGATATCGGTTCCACTATGGACATTCTGTCCTGGGATGCTTTCACTCAACTGGGAATCTCTGCAGTAGCATTAAAACCATACGTGGGCACCCTGGTTACTTTCTCTCGAGGAGAGGTACAAGTAGCTGGGACCATCGAGTTGACGGTAGTACTGGGAACTAGTCCTAGGAGACGAATGGAGGATATCGTCTTCACTGTGGTAAGAATCCCGACTATCTACAACACGTTGTTGGGACGCGTCTCACTCTATAAATTCCAGATGATAGTGTCCATTTACCTCTTCATTGGGAAATTCCCATTACTGGGAGGTGGAGTGGGCGAGGTCCGCGGACAACAGCCTGAGAGTCGGAGTTGTTACCCGACCTCTATTAAGAAGAAGAAAGAAGTTATGTGCATCAACGAGAAATGTGAGTCTGTAGTAGGAGACAAAAACCCGATCGAAACATCGAAGGCAGAGCTTGAGGTCAGACAGAAGGATGCAAGAATACCAACCGCAGATGAAAGGTCTGTCTGCACACCCTTCCCTAATCCTGAGGAAAAGATCTACATAGGGAAAGCATTGAGGCCAAAAGAGAAATAATGAATCTTGGAGATCATAACAAAATCTAGAGATGTTTTCGAATGGACCCCACGAGACCTCTTAGGGGTCCCACCCGTGGTTGCAATGCACACGTTGAGGATCCACCCAAACACGAGTCCCATGGCCCCCGAAAGAGCAGCAACTGCGAAAGAAAAAACTGATAAGCTTTTAGATGCGGGCTTCACAGAAGAAGTAGAGGATTCCGACTGGCTCTCGAATGTGGTCCTGGTGAAAAAGTCTAATGGAAAGTGGAGGATGTACGTTGATTTTTCCGACCTCAACAAATCTTGTCCCAAGGACAGTTACCCACTACCATCCATAGACGAACTCGTTGATGGAACCACGGGAAACAAGGTCCTCATCTTTCTAGATGCATACTCTGGGTACAATCAAATACGCCTAGATCCACAAGACAAAAAAGCAACGACTTTCATCACCAACTAGGGAATATTTTGCTATCGAGTCATGCTCTTTGGACTCATAAATGCTGGAGCAACGTTACAAAGAACAGTGGATCGAATCTTTCATGGACATATTGGGAGAAATGTGTCTATATATGTGGATGATATCGTTGCTAAGAGCAAAATGATGGAAGACCACGCGACAGATCTACAAGAAACATTTGACTCACTTCGACGAGGAGGTTTGAACCTTAACGCAGAAAAATGTGTCTTTGGGGTAGACTCTGGTAAACTTTTAGGTTTCATGGTCAGCCATCGAGGAATTGATGTAAACCCCGAAAAGATCACATCAATTTAGAATCTTCAACCGCCGCGGACCATTAAGGAGGTACAGTCTCTTAATGGAGTAGTAAAGTATTTGAGTCGGTTTTGTTCGTGTCTCGCGGATAAATCCCTGCCCTTCTTCTCCCTACTTAAGAAGAAAGGGTCGATTCAGTTGACCCCGGAATTACACGACGCGTTCGAGGGTTTGAAAAGTTTCTTGTCAACATTGCCCACTCTGCAGCAACCAGAAAGACACGAGGCTTTACATCTGTACTTAGCCATAAAAAGCGTCATTATCATCACGGTCCTGACACGAGAAGAAAAGTACCTCGTGTACTACATCAGCCGAGTTTTGCAAGATGCTAAGACACGATACAAACCAGTGGAAAAAATGATACCATGTTTGGTGTTCGCGGCACGAAGGTTGAGGCCGTACTTTCAGGATCATAACATCAAGGTAATGACGGACTTACCTCTAAGCTAAATCCTTCACTCACCATGCTTATCAGGAAGAATGACGAAATAGGCGGTAGAATTAACAGAATTCAAAATTGAGTATGTCCCGCAACGCGCGGCCTTGGCTCAGACCTTGGCGGATTTCATTTGTGAAACCAGTTTTGAGGCAGGATGCCAAGTAGAGTAAAGTGAGTGGGTACTCAAGATTGATGGGGCAGCCAATAAAGATGGATGTGGAGTCGGTGTCACCCTCACAGCACCTGAGGGACATCAATTCAACTATGCATACCAGTTGAACTTCCAGACTACAAACAATGAGGCCGAGTATGAGGCTTTGCTCACGGGCTTGGAAATAGCCCTGGTTAAAGGCGCAAGACAAGTATCCATCTACACAGACTCAGAGGTTGTGGCTCGACATATTTCAGAAGAATATGAGGCTAGAACCGGATTAATGCCAGATTACCTTAGGAAGGTTAAAGCCTTATCAAAAGCTTTCATAAGTTTCAGTTTAACGGTGATCCCAAGGGAAGAAAATTGACAGGCGGACGCACTGGCTCGAGTGGGAGCAGTCATGCCAACAGAAGTTGGAAAAGAAGTTTTCTTTGGAAAAAAAACAGTCGCAGGCTTCTTCAAGAAGTTTTACATGTCCAAATAATGAAGAAGAAGAAGACTGGAGGACCTCACTCGCGGACTACTTGGGAAAAGGCACTCTTCCGACAGAAAAGGATGCGGCCAAACAAGTTATCACGAAGGATGCCCGATTCACAATCAGAGAAGGAAAACTCTATAAAAGAGGTTATTGCCTCCCAGATTTATTGTGTATCTCGACAGGTGAAGGCGAATTAATTTGTCGTGAGAGAGCTACATGCTGGCGTCTGCGCCCATCACCAGGGGTGGAGAGCGTTAGTTGCAAAAATCATGAGGCTCAGTTACTATTGGCCAACCATGAAGCAAGACGTCCAAGCTTTCATCCAGAAATGTGACACGTGCCAAAGGTATGGAAATCTGAAACATCAGTCCGCAGAACCAATGTAAGGCATATTTGGAGTGTACCCTTTTTTCTGTATGGGGAATGGATATCCTGGGGCCTTTTCCAACTGCGAAAGGACAGTTAAAATATGTGTTTGTCCTGGTAGACTACTTCACCAAGTGGGTGGAGGCTGAATCCATGGGGCTCGTCACCGTGAAGAAAGTAAGGATGTTTCTATGGAAGAATATAGTATGCCGATTTGGAGTACCGGATTCAATAATTACTGATCATGGCCCACAACTCGATTGCGAATCCATCAGGGATTTTTGCGAGGGCCTAGCCATTAACCTCAAATTCTCATATGTGGACCATCCCTAGACGAATGGACAAGCAGAAACAACCAACAGGCAGTTGCTGCATGGAATATAGAAGAAATTAAGAAGCATTGCGAAGGGACGCTGATCCGAGCTCTTACCATTGGTTCTATGGTCTTATAGGACCTCGACAAAGACTCCAACAGGGGAGACCCCTTTCACATTAGTCTATGGGACGGACGCGGTCATACCAGTTGAGAGATTGGTCCTATCAGCGTGAATCCTTACATACAACCAGAAGACTAATGACGAAGCTCTAGAAATAAAATTGCATCTCAGAGAGGAACGCCGGATGGTAGTAGCATTAAAAGAACAAGAGTACAAAAGACGGTTATCAAAGTACCGCGACAAGCGAGTCTACCCGCGACGTTTCCAAAAAGGTGATCTAGTGCTCCGATAAAAGTCAACTGGAGGAAAGCTTGATGCTAACTAGGAAGGGCCATACATCGTTGTGGAGGTGATCCAGGTGAGAGCCTACAAACTTGGCACCCCGGAAGGCGTGACTTTGAACAAGTCTTGGAACGTTGAAAACTTGAAGAAATATAATATTGTATGTAATAGTTAAAAGTCGCCAAACTGTAAGCAACTTTAGTCGCTCCCGCGTAATTATAATAAGCGGTTAGTGGGCGCTTTCTTAACCATTGACGAGCCAGCTCATAAGTCCCTGTGACGCTGGAGCTTTCCTCTGCGTCGGGCTTCCGATCGAAGCAATCGGTCTCTCGTAGAATGTTTCATAAGTCCCTGTGACACTGGATCTTTGCTCCGCGTCGGGACTCCGATCGAAGCAATCGATCTCTCGGAGAAATGTTTCATAAGTCCCTGTGACGCTGGAGCTTTGCTCCGCGTCGGGCCTCCGATCGAAGCAATCGGTCTCTCGGAGAATGTTTCATAAGTCCTTGTGACGCATGAGCTTTTCTCCGCATCGGGCCTCCGATCAAAGCAATCGGTCTCTTGGAGAAATGTTTCATAAGTCCCTATGACGGTGGAGCTTGGCTCCGCACCGGGCCTCCGATCGAAGCAATGAGTCTCTCGGAAAATGTTTCATAAGTCCCTGTGACGCTGGAGCTTTGCTCCGCGTCGGGCCTCCGATCGAAGCAATCGGTCTCTCGGAGAAATGTTTCATAAGTCCCTGTGACGCTGGAGATTGGCTCCGCATCAGGCCTCCGATCGAAGCAATCGGTCTCTCGGAGAATGTTTCATAAGTCGCTGTGACGCTGGAGCTTTGCTCCGCGTCGAGCCTCTGATTGAAGCAATCGGTCTCTCGGAGAATGTTTCATAAGTCCCTATGACGCTAGAGCTTTGCTCCGCGTCGGGACTAGGGGTGGAAATGGGGCGGGTTATGGGTGGATGAAGCCACTCCATCACCCGCCCTGTGAGTAAAAAACTTCACCCGCTTCATCCATCACCCGCAAACCTTTTCACCGGCATCCGACCCACGCGGGTGATGCGGGTGGAGCGGGTACCCAATGGGTGAAACAAAAGAAAAAATCAAATCAACATAAATAGCTATTAGTCCAATTCTAACTCAAAATTACAAAGAGGTGGGTTTATATATTTATATTTTTGATCGGCAAAACACTAAAATGACGAGCTCATTGAAATTTAAAAGTGGAAGGGTATATATCTCTATACTAATCGTATACTAATCCAGGATATCCCTTGCTATAACGTGGAAGACCAAGCCGAGACCATATCTATTCTAATTGAAATTTGGTAGCCAAAGCACTAATCAAAGATTAGAGTTTGTAGAAGTTAAACTTGAATAAGGTAAAATAGTAAAATCACACACATTATACATGTAAATTTAAGGATTTTATGCAGGTTTGCGGGGCGGGTTAATGGGTGGGTTAATGGGGCAGGTTATGGGTGAAAAATTTTCACCCATAATCCATCCATCACCCGCTTCACCCGCACCCGCTCCACATGCACCCACTTTTTGCGGGTTTTCACCCGCAAAATTAATGCGGGTAAAGAGGGTGGAGCGGGTACCCACGGGTTATTTCCAGCTCTAGTCGGGGCTCTAATCGAAGAAATCGGTCTCTCAGAGAAATGTTTCATAAGTCCCTGTGACGCTCGAGCTTGGCTCCGTGTCGGGCCTCCGATCGAAGCAATCAATCTCTCGGAAAATGTTTCATAAGTCCCTATGACACTGGAGCTTGGCTCCATGTCGGGCCTCCGATCGATGCAATCGGTCTCTCAGAAAATGTTTCATAAGTCCATGTGGCGCTGGAGCTTTGCTCCGCGTCGGGCCTCCGATCGAAGCAATCGGTCTCTCGGAGAAATGTTTCATAAGTCCTTGTGACGCTGGAGCTTGGCTCCGCGTCAGGCCTCCGATCGAAACAATCGGTCTCTCGGAGAATGTTTCATAAGTCCCTGTGACGCTGGAGCTTTGCTCCGCGTCGGGCCTCCGATCGAAGCAATCGGTCTCTCGGAGAAATGTTTCATAAGTCCTTGTGACACTGGAGCTTGGCTCCGCGTCGGGCCTCCGATCAAAGCAATCAGTCTCTCGGAAAATGTTTCATAAGTCCCTGTGACGCTCGAGCTTTGCTCTGCGTCGGGCCTCCGATTGAAGCAATCGGTCTCTCAGAGAAATATTTCATAACTCCCTGTGACGCTGGAGCTTGGATCCACGTCGGGCCTCTGATCGAAGCAATCGGTCTCTCAGA
Organism: Persicaria tinctoria; assembly: GCA_037127255.1. Lineage (NCBI taxonomy): Eukaryota > Viridiplantae > Streptophyta > Magnoliopsida > Caryophyllales > Polygonaceae > Persicaria > Persicaria tinctoria. The sequence goes on along the minus strand of JBANSL010000019.1, from coordinate 21,067,942 downwards.
GAATGTTTCATAAGTCCATGTGACCCTAGAGCTTTGCTCCGCGTCGGGCCTCCGATCGAAGCAATCGGTCTCTCGGAGAAATGTTTCCTAAGTCCTTGTGACGCTGGAGCTTGGCACCGCGTCAGGCCTCCGGTCGAAGCAATCAGTCTCTTGGAAAATGTTTCATAAGTCCCTGTGATGCTGGAGCTTTGCTCCGCGTAGGGCCTCCGATCGAAGCAATCGGTCTCTCGGAGAATGTTTCATAAAGTCCCTGAGACGCTGGAGCTTGGCTCCCCGTCGGGCCTCCGATCGAAGCAATCATTCTCTCGAAGAATGTTTCATAAAACTTTATGACACTGAAGCAGGGCTCCGCATTTAGCCTCTGATTGCAACATTTGTCTAATGAAAGTTGGATCGTGAAATTCATAAGACATAAGAGTTCGTGTTAGCATGAAGATTGCAACCATAACCCATGATTCCCAGAAAAGAATTTGTAGTTCTATAATAAATGAAACATGACCTCATGCCAAGATGCTGATCATAAAAGTAACCAACTTCTCATGCGAAAAATTCATACGATCAATCGCGAGCAATTAAATCTAAACAAAGAAGTTACCCCAGGAAATCAAACAGCAAAAGATAAAAGGTTACATCCAACAGGAGAAAAATCTAGAGCGTCACGTGGGTGTTCTTGATTCACCTCCACCGGGGCCTTCCCAGAATAAGACGTGTCCTACCCTAACTCAGACGGGAACCATTTGATAGCGGTCCCTCTGAATGAGGAGATGCCCACTCCGCATCAACCTCATCATCAACCGCATCCAGAATACGAACTTCAAAATGAACCCCTCCTTTGTGAATAAAGGTCACGGAAGAGCCAATATCGATACTATGCGAACAGGCGAAATCATTCCACTCGCCACCTAAGTAAGAAACCCTGTAATCTCCTTAAATAACTTCACCAGGAAAGTCCCGCAGAATTCGGGATGACGGAAGAATGTTCCTAGGGAGATCTGGGTGGAATTCATCTTCAAAACGCAATGCAAGAGACTGGGAAGAGTCGGGAACAACAAAGTTTCAGAACGTTGAAAGATCTAATAAAGAAAAAGGAGAAAGTAGATTCAACAATAAAAATTAACCAAGCGATGAAGTTGCTCCGGGAAGCGGATAGGCTCGAAAAACGTCCAACTCGCCTGGTCTGAAGCAGACATACTAAAGAGAGAAATTAACTTAGGTAAATGAATATTCCCCAACATTTTTCCTTATAAAGGCCACTTAGAGGAGCTACCTAGGGTCACGAGCAACTGAAAAAACCCACCACGCATGCTTAGACAAATCCTTGATAAGAGCAGAAAGAAAAAGGCAGAGACTGAGACAAGAAAACACGTGACTCGCCATGCACAAGTACAAAATGCCTAGAAACACCTGTAAATCATATCAAATGACATAATTCTCACTAGGAGAACAATGAAACCCGTGAAAAAAGGAATCTGGAGGGAATTGATAGGAAGACAAGCTTCTTCATTTATGTCATAACCCGGTTTAGAATAAAACCGAGTTAATCTTGGGTACTCTCGTTGATAAACCCAGGTAGAAAGTCTTCAGTTTGGAAGAAAAACCATGAAAATACAGGAAGCAAACGGGTCATCTTAATATCCATGGAAAACTAGAAAATACAAACAAGGGGGACTTCGGGTCATCTTAATATCCGCAGAAAATTAGAAAAAGTTACCATTAGAAAGCTTAAGGGTATGAAATAACGAGGGCCGAAAGTAGCCAACAAAATCTTTGGCTTTATTTAACTTTACAACAAATATGGAACTGGCGAAAAAAACCATAGTTCCGCTAAGGATAAAAACCATTCGTGGAATGATCTTGCGAAGATAGCTCTGCACAATTTATAACTCCATCACCCTCATCCATGGTCGCACCTATTTCAAAGCCATGGGACTCGGCAAAATCATTCCATCCGCGACCCAAGTAAAGAAGCCTAAAAGCTCCCCACTCTATGAAAACTGGAAAGTCTCTCAACAGGTGGGAAGAAAGTAGCACTTGCTCAGGAAGGGCATCCTCATATTTGTTGTGAGCCTAATTTGCCATGTTTAACAGTAACTTTTATATCGATTTCTGCATACATTTGGGTTAGAATAATACAGAATCTGTGTAGTTTACACTTATTTTCAATATATGGAGGTCTACACAAGTTTTTGTTATATCTGGCAGAAATCGGACGCACTTTAGAGCTTAAAGAAAACTCATGGAGAAGCTAAGAATAGTGCAGCTGGAGAAAAGGCCATTTTTCACCATTCTACGTTCTGAATCAAGCTTTGATGTTTTCATGAGAGTTTTAGCCCTCGAAAAGATCTTTCCAACGCATGGTCATATGCGTCAATCCGACGAACGAGGACTCGGGAAAGTGCGTTTTAAGAACAGAGCAGAAAGCTGAGAAATCTTTACTCGAGATCGAGTACACTCTACTCGAGATCGAGGAGAGCCTGGTCGAGAAAGAGCTGATCGAGAAGCCGAGGACGAAGACGCAGACCACCTCTACTCGATCTCGAGGAGGTGTTGTCGAGATCGAGGAGCCCGGAGCCAAGGTCCGAGCATGTCGAGTAGATCCACCCGGGAAGACCTAGTCGATGAGCAAATCTACTCGAGACAAAGTAGGGCTACTCGAGATCGACTAGACCTCCGAGCCATGTCCGAGCCTTGTCGAGCAGAGTCACCCGAGAAGACCAGTCGACGACGAATCCTACTCGATGTCGAGTAGCCTTTGTCGATATCGAGTAGCCCAGTTTCTGGAAACGCGTCGAAGTGAGCAGTCCGAGTCGAGTTGGAGTTACTTGGAACTGAAGGAAGTCGAGTTGGCCGAGATCTATCAACATCTATCAGGTTCTATCTATGGAGAAGATTTACAACACATGGAAGACATCTTACCTAGTTTAGATTTATCTTTTAGATTTAATTCCCTTGATTGCATTTATTTATCTTCTAGCAAGTAGATATAGTTTTAGATATAGATAGAAGATTCTATCCTTGAATAGCAAGGAATAGAAGACTATAAATAAAGCCCTAGGGGCTGATTTTTCATTCATTCAGAAACACAATCAATTCCATTCAAGTAAGTAGGAGTGGAGAGAGAGAGTTTGTAGGAAGCAAGGTGGAAAGGCGAAAGCGGATTTGTCTTGTGGGTTGTAAGCTTTCTTTATTTAATTCAATGCAAGTTAGTTTCTTTTGTTATTTGATGTCTTTCTTGATGATGAAGAGCGAGTAGTCCACCCACTTCTGGGGCTGGGGTGAGCCCGACGGTGGCCATGTGAGATGATGCAGTAAAGGTCAGATCTTTTTATGCAATTCGTCTTCTATCCCTATGAGCATGATTCTTTTGCGAGAGTTGAAGGTGATCCTTGTTTGTGTTATTGAAGCAAAAGTGATCTTAATACAACTTGGGTTAATTATGTGAAAGTTGTTTGATGGAAAGCATGATCTTTTATGCCTTTATGTGTTACTTTGCATGGTTATCGTTGTGGTGTTGATACCCTGGCCTTGGAAGTCTTTTATATATTGAATTTATTTTGTCAGAAATCTGAGTTTTTGGTTCGAAATTTGCAATTTACACTTTCTGTCTTTCTAGTCGATACAGAGGAGAAGCTTGTCGAGATCGAGTAGGCCTTAGTCGATCTCGAGTAGAACTAGTCTAGGTCGAATAGAGTTTCTGCTTTTGTTGTCGATTTTGCAGTTTCTGTCTTCACTGTTGGTAGTCGATCTCGAGTAGGCTTTTGTCGAGATCGAGTACGTCTGTTGTCTTGCTTTGTTCTTTACTTTCTTTCACTATTTTCTGTCTTTGCTTTTGTTTCTGTTTTGCTTTGTCTTTTCTGCTTTTATTTCTGTCTTTTCTGTTGCTTGTCTGTGAGATCTGTTGCTACCTAAGAACTGCTGACGTGCTTCCTCGTGGATTCGATCCTGACAACCTTCTACTACAACGGGAGGAAGTCTTGTATTTATTTGCTGAGACAGGGAAGTCAGCCTGATCTTTATTCTATATTTATTTCATACTTGACCATCCTCATGCAACAACAAATTGGCGTCGTTGCCGCGGAAGCAATCATTCGCGCCTTAGGTAGTTAAATCTCACGTTTCTTTTGAGTTACTTCGCAGGTGTATGCGTCGTTCTGGTCAAACACCTGAGTTTGACGCCTTAGACGAACCAGAGCGCCTTCTACACATCAGAGCTAAACTGCAAAGAGCCATGGCAGCTGCTGAAACACAGGAGCAACTGATTGCAAGGCTTACAAGGGAATTGGCCGCTAAAGATGCTGCTATCGCCACTGAGAAAGCAGCAAGCAGAGGCTGAGCTTGCCCAATATCCAACCACGGCAGAGGACTATATGCACCCAACTCTCGTCGTGCCTGAATTAGCGATTCTTATCCTTGAAAACTCTTTTGAAATTCGCACTCAATTTCTTATAGAGCTTAAAAATAATACCTTTTTTGGTAGATTTAATAAGTGTCCTCTTGAACATATTACAAACTTTTCTGACATGTGTCGTACTCTTGCTGAAGGTACAACTTTGGAGTATGTCAAGATGAAGGCTTTTCGCTGGTCTCTCGCTGGACCTGCACTGAAGTGGCTTGAAGGGCTTAAACCAAGATCTCTGACAACATGGGCCCAAGTAGAGCAGGAGTTTCTGAACAAATTCTTCCCACCCGCCAAAACAGCACATCTCCGCCAGAAAATCACCGCCTTCAAACAGAAGCAAGGGGAACCGCTTGCAAAGGCATGGGAGCGCTACAAAGAATTGCTGCGATCTTGCCCTACTCATGGACAGCCACCCTACGTCATTCAGGAGATCTTCTTCAACTCTCTTGATCAAGTCACTAAGGACAGAATCAACCATTATACTCGCTATGAGTATCTGACAATGCCGCCAAGTGACGCATGGAGTGTGCTAGAAAAGCTCACCAACTACGACAACAAGTATGGGTCTACTGCAACTTATGAAGAGAACCCCTACGCCAGGCCAGCACCATCCATGCCCCTCTATGAGCCTCCTAAGGAGATTGATCCGGATGTAAGGGAACAGTACTACAGAGATCAGAACAAGAAACTCCTTAAGCAAGTGAAGTATCTTTCTGTCAACCAGCCTTGCATTGAATGCGGATCGCAACGGCACACCACCCCTGAGTGCCCACACACAGAGCAAGTCAGGATGGCAGAACACCACGAGGAGGTAGCTTACGCCGGGGGTCCCAATCGCTACATGGGGGACCAAAGGTTTCAGCAACCACAATGGAACCAAGGTGTCCGTAGGAACCCCCCGCCCTACAGAGCTCCAGGACATCCGGAAAGGGACCAGAAAAAGGATGATATACAGACAGTCCTGGAGGAAATACGGAGAAATCACTCAGAAACTAGGCATTCCTTCAACTCCGTTTACACTCAGATGCAAGTTGTCAACTCTAGGCTTGGGGAAATTGATATATGGCAAAAATCAGTTGATACACAGATTGGTCAGCTGGCAGCGGGAATCCCCAGACAGTCAGGTGCGCTCCCTGGATCTTCAGAACCAAATCCTAAGGGAAAGACTGGACACATCGCTGTTGTAAAACTCAGAAGCGGACATCAACTGCAAGAGCCAGAGGTCGGAAAGCAGCAGAATAACGAAGAACAGCAACTCGACATCGACAACACTGTAGTCGATATCGAGGAGGGCCTAGTCGATGTCGAGGAGAAACTTCAAAAACCCTCGTCTGCACCACACAGCAACTCGACATCACCCAATTCGTCTTCTATCCCTATGAGCATGATTCTTTTGCGAGAGTTGAAGGTGATCCTTGTTTGTGTTATTGAAGCAAAAGTGATCTTAATACAACTTGGGTTAATTATGTGAAAGTTGTTTGATGGAAAGCATGATCTTTTATGCCTTTATGTGTTACTTTGCATGGTTATCGTTGTGGTCTTGATACCCTGGCCTTGGAAGTCTTTTATATATTGAATTTATTTCGTCAGAAATCTGAGTTTTTGGTTCGAAATTTGCAATTTACACTTTCTGTCTTTCTAGTCGATACAGAAGAGAAGCTTGTCGAGATCGAGTAGGCCTTAGTCGATCTCGAGTAGAACTAGTCTAGGTCGAGTAGAGTTTCTGCTTTTGTTGTCGATTTTGCAGCTTCTGTCTTCACTGTTGGTAGTCGATCTCGAGTAGGCTTTTGTCGAGATCGAGTACGTCTGTTGTCTTGCTTTGTTCTTTACTTTCTTTCGCTATTTTCTGTCTTTGCTTTTGTTTCTGTTTTGCTTTGTCTTTTCTGCTTTTATTTCTGTCTTTTCTGTTGCTCGTCCGTGAGATCTGTTGCTACCTAAGAACTGCTGACGTGCTTCCTCGTGGATTCGATCCTGACAACCTTCTACTACAACGGGAGGAAGTCTTGTATTTATTTGCTGAGACAGGGAAGTCAGTCTGATCTTTACTTTATATTTATTTCATACTTGACCATCCTCTTGCAACAACAATATTCCTCTTCAAACCTAAGCGGCAGAAGCTATGAGGAAGGAAAAGCACGTGATTAGAACAAAACCAATGAAAGAAATAAGAAAGCAAGAAAAGGCAATCTCACCATCCGCTGAAGTTGCTCCGAATAATCGATTGCTTGAAAGAAAGCCCACCAGACTTCATGCGCGGGAGCCATATCGGCCCTCAAAGTTAAAGGGGGACCGATCGTAGATCCTCGCATCTCAGAAGGGTAGGAAATGCCGACAGCTCCCATTCTTGTCCTATCAATCACAAGGAAACAGTAGACCAGGTAAAAAAGAGTGCATGTCCGACCCGTGCTATTACTCTGATAAAATAGAAAAACACGCCCACCTCGAGCAGAGATCCATCCATCACGAGGAAATAGTAAACCACTCCTGAAGGGTATAAGAAACCAAGAAGTTTAGAGTAAAAAGCATCCTCCAAAAGTAAATGGAACTCGGGGCACCTCCCAGAGCTTTCTATCGAGTCATCATGAAGGAAGAGAAACACCAGACACTGCAACTCCCCCTAGTGTATGTCCTGTTCGAAGAAGACGCGCACACTCTAGCTAGACTCTGGTCTCGCTCCGACAAGGAGCACGAGGTCAAAGTGGAAAGGGACGGGGATGGCCTTTTCTGGCTCACCCAGGGATAGTTTGAGTTCACCCAAGAAAACCGAGTCCATGTGGGATCGGCCCTGATCTTCACCTACGTGGGGGGCTCCATTTTCGAAGTTGATGTCGTAAGTCCCGACAGTGACGAGAACGGAGATGTAGGACATCCTTGATCTTCTAGGAATTATGTAGCTTCAAAGTCGGCCCTAGTTTGAAGTATTGGATCGATGCAGATATTATATTCCGCACACCAAAACCTTTTCGTTTGTAATGTTGAATAAAGATCCTTTTGGATGTACCTAAGAGGTATGGTTTCATGGAAAAGAGAAACCCTCAAAATGAAACAGATAGATAACATGAGTTATAACTCCAATCCAAATTACACAAAAACATATATAAGAAAAGTTACAACCGCAATCCATTTTCAGTTAAGGATCGGCAAGACCCACTCGAAGAAGACGCTGAGTGATCAACGTTCGCGCTACTTCTAACATCACGTCGCAGACAAACTTTGAAATATACATTGCCCATATGAAAAAACATCATGACACTACCTATCCCAAGGCCATGAAGAACAAGGAAATCTCCCCATCTGCGGTCGAGTTGAAAAAGACCATTTTCACTCCAAGACACCACTACTGAAAAGTTACGAACTAAATACGAAGATAGGAAAGCCCACTCTGGTGGCAACAGCCCATATTCGGCTTCGAATTAAGGAGGTAAAACATGTATGCGGTCAAAAAAAGAAAACAAAACATAAAAAGATTCGTTAGGACTCATCTAGTCCTTTTCAGAAAACTAAAAATCCCTGCGTCAAAAAGAAAGCTTACAAGTCGGAAAAGTTGGTCCATGGTCTCTAATTTTTGGAAAAAAGCCCAAGGGTTGAAGCCTCCCAAAGCCATGAATTCCAAGATAATCCGAACGGTCATGAGATTTTAGACTACCGAGAAGACAAAACACCAAGAGGAGGGTGACCATTAAAAAGAGAAATCTTACCTCACAGATGAGGCACAAGTGGGGGAAAACCTCAAACACGTGGATTAAGATTCTCCACACTTGGAACGAATAACAGAGCACGAATAAGCAAAAAACTTACGAGGATGGTAAAATAAGATTAAACATTTAGCAGTAGCAGAACGAGGCTTTACAAAAGTAAATTTTTTCTGAAACACAAAAAGGGCCATAACAAGCACCCTGAATAAAGAGTTTGTTCCATAAGCAAAGCAAAATGGTGAAGTAAGGAAGACCAGCTATTCGAGATCTAAGCTGCTTTCTCGACGACATCTTCCACACCTTCTTCATCTTTAGAATCGGATTCTTCCGCGGCCATCTCTTCTTTGGAGAGCCCCCAGTCCTCGCTTTTTAGGCTAGGTTTAAACTTCTCCAAGGGAACCCCGGGGTTGGAAGCAGACCGAGACACACTTTGATTAATGCCCGCAGTCATACCTTTCCAGAAGTATTGAAAGCATTTGTCTTCCCAAATATCGTCACCTTCTGGCTTCTTAAGACAAAGCTTGACCACGGATGACATGAAAGAAATGTCGACCTCTATTTTAACCCACTTCGTAGAGGCGTAGATGAACATTCCAAACCCTCGGGAGTTCAAAGCCATTGAAGGGCCACATCTTGATCTGAGCAATATCGAACTCCTTCAAGGTCTTGTTTCGTAATGGATTGCTTCTCACGAAGGATCGAATAGTCCTCCTCTAATTTGTTAATAATGGTTGTTTTGTTTGAAGATGTTTATGCAAATTTTCTTCCACGGCTTTGAGTTCATCAACTTGCAGGCGAGTGGCACCCAAAGCAGACCTCGCATCCTCTCGCTCTTTAGTCAGCACCTCCATTTTTTCCTTAGTCACCTGGAGTTCCTCATGAAGCTCAACTGACCATTTCCTGAACTTCTCAACAGAAGCGGGGTCCCCAGAGTATTCCCGACAATCCTCACCCGGTGGTTTAACTTTTTGATCTCCGCGTCCTTTTTAAGGATATCAGCCTCTAGATAAACTAGTCGCCTCTCCGCATCAGTCTGTATCACTCTAAGCTAAAAAGTAGCAAATAGACAAGAATGTCAAGTAGAAATCGCTTACCTAGCCTACAGAAAGAAGTAACGTGAACACTAAAAATTACCCATTGAGTAATCCGGTCAAATTCCATCGAAAAATCGCGAGCGTCCAAGCACCGGATGTAGGACTGCTTATTGCATGCGGAGTTCTCATGAAGTTTAAGACTGACCAACTCATGCATCCCGAACCCGGGAATGGGAAACTTAGGAAGCGTATCGACCCCTTCAACAAAAAGAGGTTGAACATTTCCCTCCACATCAGACACCTCAACAAGACCACCAGTTTTCTTCTTTTTTTCTGGAGGTGGCCGAATTAGATGAATGAGCACGTTTCTCTCGTGTCGCATGGGCGACTAAGGTCCCCTCAATGTCAGTCGCCGCCCCCTGTCCTCAATAAGACTAACTACCGGAAGAGCAACTGGGGCAGGAAGAGGATCGCGGACGGCTGATTTCTTTTTCCGACCAACAGCTTTTGCTTTGTGGCACTAAAGAAGTGAATCCAGATCCATATTATCTAAAAAATAAAAATGAAAAGAGTGTAAGTTACCAACTGGCATGCAGCAAAAATATGAAAGAATGGTTGTAAATGAAAATCCCAGTCGAGAAGCAGGGTAAAGGAGAAAATAATAATAACGAAAATATATATAAAATGAAATAGCCGAAACTAAGGAAACACCTAGTCGCTGATGAGGAAGACTCAATCCATCCATCTCGAGGCGAAGAGCCGATATCATTCCTCGCCAAGGAAATTTTGGTTCATGGGCAAAAGACCCCTTGAATTCCGAGAAACCAACAACGGGCGGTTTCTTCACGACACTAAACCAACCCGAAACGGTCCTACAGTTAAAGTTTTTTCTGTCTTGTCGCGGACGAGGAACCACTTGTGTTTCCAGTTCGGTTTACTAGAGAGTCTTTCGACGTAGCCACAGCTAGAGTTGCACTAGTAAAACCTTGGATCCCGGGAACCCTTCTTCAAAGAAAATATGCTAAACATCAACTTCAAGGTGGGGGAGACCTCAATTTCCAAGCATCGTATGATGAAGCTGGTAAAAAACATCTAGCAATTTGGAACTATTTGTGCGGGACTCAAGTTATACCCTTTCAAGAAATCTACAAAGAAAGGGTGAAGAGGAAGACGAAATCCTTGGGACAGACTCGCCGCATAAACAACCAAACAGTCTTCATACGTGTCTAAACAACCTCCACCAGTGGTAGGAAGGCAAAGTTCCAACTCAGGAGGCCATGGGAAGATCTGAGAGACAGCCTCGAGATCAACCAACTCAAGCAAAGTGGTACAACCCCTTTGTCTCTCAATAGGGGAATGCCGCGGACGAACCCTCTCGATAATAATCAAAGGACAGGTGGGAGCGGAACCAATGGAATAACCCCTACGGAAAGGACAAGTATTTAAATCCTCCAACTTATAAACAGGAATATCCAAGTCGCTCAAGTTATTTTTAGAGCGAATCCTGAGAGGGGCCTCTGCAACACCAATGGGAGAATCAGCATACGGGACCTAAGACATCTCAGATTCTTGAATGACAGCTCCGGGATGAGAAGCGGAAGAAGGTCCCACGTCATTAGAAAAACGGAGTGTTGAATTGCATGCGCTCGCGAAAACCTCACCTTTCTCGCTTCCCTTCGAAGAAGAAGAAACTATGTAAGGAGAAGAATAGTAATCAGGGTCAGAGCGTTTCCGACGTCTTCTCACCTTAATAGGGCTACCCGTAGGTCCTGCCCGGGCTGGGGTAGACGCGGAACCAGGCGTAGATGCCTCCGAAGATGTTTCACTCGACTCAGAAGACGAGCTCTCCGAGGACGAAGTAGAAACCAAGACTTCAGGAATAGGGCGCGGAGAGGAAGATGATGCAACATCACCTCTCCATCCCTCTTCCCTCTCAAACTCATCCAGCGTGTCACTCTCCCCAAAAGGACATGCCATTCCCAAAAACTAAAAAGAACTGAGCGAGGAATGGTACACGCAGATCAAAATCCTTAGACAAAACAAATCTAATAAAAAGAATCAGTCTCGCTTTCGATCTAAAGCAAACAGATCTCGAGAAATTTCGAACAAAAAACAAGAAAATTCCAAGAACAAAACGAACAAATATGAAGAACAAGAGGAAGAACCTTAGAACTCGAAGAACACCACCGGAAAGTGTAACGGGAGCAAGACCGCCAATGAGAAGACACTGCCGGAAAATACTAAGCGGTAAAAGACAAGATTCTTTGGAGGAATGAGACAAATAATGGATGAAAAACGGAACGGGGCAATTTATAAAAATTTACCGACCGTTCGCCTCCCCGAGCACAGTCAAGCCCAATAGACCCAGAGAAGGGCCCATCAGATAAACCCTAAAAAATAGCTATTCACTCTGATGGGCCCAAGCCCATTAGGCCCAAGAAGAGAAAAGTTCTTCACTCTAATATTTTCCGTAACAAAGAAGTCGACCCGCGTCAATCTCATACGGAATCAACCCAGCCCGATGAGCTGTGACGAAACCAGATGAAAAATACCCGGGAATAATAGGGAGATATGAATAAACAATAAAGAAAATACAAACAAAGACTCATCCCGGAAATAAATAAAATACAAACAAAGTTTCACCCTTTCGCGGACCAAAAAGTGGACCATGTCTGTCATGCCCTCATACCACGAGGGGCACACGTGTCACTCTTAACACTACACGTGTCAAAAGGGGGGAGACCCCCACTCACTATAAATAAAGGAACCAGAACAGTTGAAAGAGGACTTTTGGCCGGAGAGAGAGAGAGAGAGAGCGGACGACATATTTTCATCCTAACAGGACCAGAAGCCGAAACACAATACTTAAGGAGAAAGACCGCTCCGCGGATGAAATCAGGCCATATCCGCGTATAATTGAAAGGGTCATTACCATGAGCCATTATCTGAGGTGAGGATCCACAAAATCGTGACTATTTCACCCGATCGAACGGTGGATAACAGGTATACGACGAGTCCTCATTTTGTTGCTGAAATCTCCCATTAGGGGAGGCCCTGAAGGGTATAACACAACTCGCGGCACAAGTTGGGCCACGCCGAATTTTTTGGTGTGGGCCAGTTAAGCCCTTTGAGAGCGCCCTAGGTCCCACGGGGTCCCACCGAAAGTGGAAACCTGAAATTCGAGTTTCGTCATAAATAAATCCCCATAGAAAGCATGATCAAGCACCGCCCTCATGATGTTATTGCTACAGGAAACGCAACTTACATTTGTCAAATTTATTAAGATCTTGTGTTATAACTTTCTACTGCCACAACCAAGTTCAAAGATATTCATAATTTTATCCCTACCAGATTCACCAATTTATCCTACCACTAGTGTATATATTTGCTACCAGTTCATAATTTTATGAGTTCAGATATATTCATAAATTTGTCCTACCAGATTCACAAATTTATCCTACCACTAGTGTATATATTTCCTACCAATTCATAATTTTATAAGTTCAGAGATATTCATAAATTTATCCTATCAGATTCACAAATTTTTCCTACCACAAGTGTATATATTTCCTACAGTTCATAATTTTATAAGTTTAGAGATATTCATAAATTTATCCTACCAGATTCACAATTTGTCCTGCCACTAGTGTATATATTTCCTACCTTGTTCATAATCGAATAAATCTAGAGAGATTTATGAATTTGTCCTACCATGTTCATAAATTTGTTCTACCATTAGTATATATATTTTCTACCAGGTTCATAATTGTATAAGTTCAGAGAGATTTATGAACACATACTTTATATTAGCCTATGTGAGAGTCAAACTCACATCTTTGTAATCTTAATTTGCAAGTTCTGCAATTGATCAAAAAGAGAGAGTATAAATTTGTAATCTTAATTTGCACATTCTGCAATTGATCAGTTCAGAGAGAGTATAAATTACGAACTCTCTGCAACTGGTCTTGTCAAACCGTCAACCTTTCGCATTTCGTCTCAGGTGGCGAAGATGTTATGGGATAATCAATGGATACAATATTTTGTCTTAAATGTCTTCAAGTGCCGGAGATATTATGTATTTTCATATGCATCCTACCAATACCGGATTTTTATCTTACCATTAGTTTAAATTTACCATTATTATTCTATCATCGGCCAACTTGCATAACTAGCAGACAAGTGTCGGAGATATTATGGAGGAACAGGTGAAGTATTTTTCGCAGGTAATGCAGATTATGCTGTTTGAACAATCAATTAGCAGACAAGGAAAATATATGCTTAAGGAATAGGAATAGACAAAATATATTTGTCCTGCCATGTTCACAAATTTGTCCTAACACTAGTGTGTATATTTCCTACCAGGTTTATAATCTTATAAATTCAGAGATATTCATAAATTTAATTTTATAAGTTCAGAGATATTCATAAATTTGGCCTACCAGATTCACAAAATTTGTATATATTTCCTACCATGTTTATAATTTTATAAGTTCAAAGATATTCATAAATTTGTCCTACCAGATTTATAAATTTGTCCTACCACTAGTGTGTATATTTCCTACCATGTTCAATCGTATAAGTCCAGAGAGATATGAACACATACTCCGTAGCCTATGTGAGAGTCGAACTCACATCTTTGTGTGCATACACAATGCTCTACCAGTTGAGCTAATAAGCTATTTATCATCGTATAGATTAAGCGCGTGTTTGGCAAAAAGGGGGTTTTTTAGGGGTTAGAGTTTTTTTAGGAGGTGGATATTATTTATGGAGTTTATGGAGGTGTGGGAGGTGGAGTTTATTTTTTAAAATAACCTTATAAAAAACCTGAATGGTGTTTGGTGGTTATAAGGTTTGGAAGATGTATTTATAGTGAAAATTACTAAACTGCCCTTATTGATAGGGACTCACCTACCCCTTTTACCCCTCCTTTCTAGTTGCTGAGCGTTTTGTCTTCTTCACTGATTTTATAAAGTGAACCAAGATCCCATTTTTGTCACCCCATAGCCCCAGTGGGAAAGAGGGGAGATTGACTCCATCTATCCACTTTTCTTCAGGTTCGAAGTGTGAGGAAAGCCTTACATCCGGATTCCGATCTGATTTCGCCATCTGATTTCTCTTAATTCTGATCTGGATTCACTCGGCGGTTGAAAGCCCCGACATCTCGCTCGAATTTCTCTCCTCGATCTGCATTCGCCGGTGCCGTATTGGAGTAATTGTGGAGGAGATCAATCGATTGGAATCTGTACTCGCGAGAACCTCGCTCTCTCTGCCTTTGCACTGAATTGCTCGGGAGTTCAACAATGGCGGGCGCTGCCGGTGGTTTTGTCACTAGAACATTGGAGCCCATGCTACCAAAGGTGATTTTTCAGGGGCAAAAATGAAAAAGAATTTGGCACCTGATAAAAAACCTCTTGGAAGCTGCCCTCCCAAGGCTTTCAATTTCCATGGATTTAACCTGATGAAACCTGCAACTGCACCTCTTTGCCAAACACCAGCATACGAGCTTTTTTTTTGGGGGGAACCTCATGAAACCTTTCAAAACATGTTGCCAAACATGCGCTAAGAAATAAGTAAATCTCAATCTAATGAGAATGTAGTAACCGATCCAAAACTAGGAAGCCCATTGCAGTTCTTCATATTTACATAGATTAGAACAAAAACATAATGCCATGCAGACAACCACCCAAAATTTCCTTACACAGATTACTACTTGTATTTGGCTCATATGGTAACGTCGAGTAATATAGATTAGAACAAAAACATAATGCCATGCTGACAACCACCCAAAATTCATCTAGATAGACCACCACAAATGCCATATGATGACAAAATCGTGGTCAAATGGAACTCCTCACATCATGTTTGTATTCCTATTTACTCAACACGTGCAATGGAAGTGCAACCTACCGTGCATCTAAATACATACGGCAAGCATCTTCCAAGCCGAGCAAACAAGTATCGATCATCCCCATCCATCTATTATTCATTCTGACATAGGTTCCAAAACCACCAAAATACGCACTGATGTGAGCCTAATTCGCCATGTTTTATAGTTACTTTTATATCGATTTCTGCATGCATTTCATACATATTGGGTTAGAATAATACAGAATCTGTGTAGTTTACACCTATTTGCAATATATGGAGGTCTACATAAGTTTTTGTTATATTTCGCAGAAATCGGACGCACTTTGGAGCTTAAAGGAAACTCATGGAGAAGCTAAGAATGGTGCAGCCGGAGAAACGGTCATTTTTAACCATTCTTCGTTCTGAATCAAGCTTTGATGTCTTCATAAAAGTTGTAGCCCTAGGAAAGAGCTTTCCAACGCATGGTCATATGCGTCAATCCGACGAACGGGGACTCGGGAAAGTGTGTTTCAAGAACAGAGCTAAAGCTAAGAGACTTAGTCGATATCGAGTTGTTTTACTCGATATCAAGTAACCCAGATCGAGTAAAGACCCCAGAAATCGACAAGTGAAGCTGAGAGCTGGAGCAGGTTAGTCGATATCGACAAGTTTGATCGATATCGAGTAAACACCAAGTCGATTTTCACGTCTAGGAGCCGAGATCGACGAAGAAGCTGAAGACGGAGCAAGCCTTACTCGATGTCGAGAAAATTTACTCGATATCGAGTAAAAGTCAAGTCGACATGCGTTCTGGAGGCCGAAATCGAGTTGCTGAGCGGAAGACGAGAAATTGCTACTCGATATCGAGTTGACCCAGTGGCTGACGCCGAGCAGTCCGAGACTCTTGTTAAGTTTTTATCCCGAGTCCAATGGTGATATTTTCGAGATGAAATTCTATCAAAATCTATCAAGTGTCATCAAGTCAAGAGAGAAGATATTTTATCCATATTAGATATAATTCCTAGTTGATTTAATTATTTATTCCATTGTTTTATCTTAAGTAAATAGATAGATATAGATATAGATATAGTCTTCTTTCCTAATTAGAGAGGGAACGAAGGCTATAAATAAAGCCTTAGGGGGCTGATTTTCATTCAATTCAAGTCAAGTCGTCTTAGGGCACAAGGAGAGAGGAGAGAGGAGGGAGAGAGAGAGAGAGAGAGAGAGAGGAGGCGAGAGAGAAGGAGAAGGAAGGAGACGAGCGGTTGTAAGTTTTAGTTTATTTTATGTTAAAGTTAATTTCTTTTATTATGTTTTGTTTCTAATTTCCTTCTTCTAAGGTTGGGGTGATCCCAACATAGATATGTGTGTTTGATTTATAAATCCATGAATTTATATGTCTTTATCATCATCTATACCTATGTGTTTAATCCTTTGCGAGAGTTGAGGAAATTCCTTATTTGCAATTATGAAGCGAAAGTTAATTAATTATGAATTTGGATAGTAATTAGGCTTTGCTTGCGAAAGTTGGTTGATCCTAATTAAGAAAAGGTAGTAACACTTAGGGTTTATGCGAAAGCCTCTATATTCCTATTTGTTAATAACGAAAGTTATTTGATATAAAGCATGTATCTTTATGTGATTTATGATCTACACATATGTTTATTGTTGCGGTGATCTCTAACCTTGGAAGTTTGCATCTTTATTTGTTTTATTTTATTATTTTTATTCGGCACATATTCTACTCAATATCAAACCACCATTCTCTTTCCATCCATCGACATCGACCAAGTCTTACCCGAAGTCGACAGCAACCTCCCACCTTTTCCCGCTATCCCTGAACCCCAAAACATACTAAATCTAGAACCGCTGACTTATCTCCTGAAGACGAACCTGACTCCACTATCCTATAGCGGGGTCTTGACTATAAATTTATTTGGTCGAGAAACCCTCTCGTCACGCACCTAGCATCAGTGTAATACGACTTCAATCGGAAGAAATTCCTCTCGAAAGCATCTTGATCCTCCATCTTAACACTAAGAAAAACAGCATGCTCATATATCTCCCCTAGATATCAACACACAAACATTGTTCAGAAAAAAAAAAAAAAAAAAAAAGATAACACCAAACGTCATTTTGGACGGAAAAAGCAACACATATCAAGCAAGCTAACTTACTAGCTATGGCCAATTCAGCAGCTGCATTAGGTGTTTCTTGAAGTAGTGGTGGGAGGCTTCTAAATCCTGGCAACACCTTAAAAGGCATACCAAAGACAATTGCCAACACAACTATCAAAACAACTTTCCAATTACCCTATGATCTCATTAATCCAAATCCATTCCACGGAAATTGCACTCAAACCTCAAATTGACTCTTATTAACCAGAAATTAACAAGAAAAATGAAGTGTGCAAATTAAAATTACCCCCAAAACAATGTTTATTCATGCATCGTGCTTAATTGAACCCAAAAATATGCTCTTTTTTTTCCAAAACCCTAAGTAGATTTAGAGTGCACTCAATACATCAATGGAACTAGCATTTCACATATCAAGTTGAGCCAGACGAAATTAAAGATATGTAGAAACAATGATTAATTAAGACAAATTGATCAAGATTTGAGTACAGACAATTTCATGCAGAAAAGCCAACAATATAACAAGTTTAGCAAATCACTACTCCACAGCCACGAGAACCAATCGATTATCAACGAAATCAAGAGAAATTGGAGACGATGATCAACAGCCATCAAATCGCCAAGCTTTGGCTACAATTCAAGCTGAATTTCATCAAATACTAATCCGAGAGGGGCGTAGACTGTCCCAGATAAAAAAAAAATTACCGATAAATCGAAATCCATCTACAGAAAAGAGAAAAGGGAGATTTACGAACCTTTTCCATGCCAATCTCTGGCTGCGTTAGGTGTTTCGGTTTCCTTTTCCCTGACCACAGTATCAAAAGTTGCAGCAAACGAAAGAGAGAGAGCGTGTATTTGACACAATCGCTGACGAAGACGAAATGGCGTCCTTTGGTCTCCGGTGGAACGTTCCTTGCCTTCTCCCTCTCCTCTCTTCCTTTCTTTTGATTTGCTGTAGATTTTGATTTTATAAACTCCCTCAGACTTCACCTCCTACATCCGGTCACCAACAGTGCAAGGAAATCGGGCTTTTTATTTGCAAAGGGTAGACTTGTTTAGTTTAGCAAATATTGGGCCTGCTATTATAATTTTGCAAATAGACCCATTCTTTGGTCTAGTTTGTACCATTTTCTCTTTCCATAAAACCGTTCTTGTTTATTTCTAAAAAAAATATTTGGACTGATTTTCATGTAAAGCGTGCTTAAAAAAACTGAAAACAAACACGGTTTAATTTTCAAAGTGTGTTCGCAAAACCAGATTTGACTAAAAAAACACGCTTTGCTATAAAACTGTTCTCGTTTATTTGTAAAAAAATATTTAACCCGATTTTCGTGTAAAGCATGCTTAAAAAAATTACAATAAACACGGTTTAATTCTCAAAGTGTGTTCCCAAAATCAAATTTAACTAAAACGAACACACTTTTCTATAAAGTCGTTCTTGTTTATTTCTAAAAACTATTAAGCCCGGTTTTCGTGTGAAGTGTGCTTAAAAATAAATTAAAACGAACAGGGTTTTATTTTACAAGTGTGTTCCCAAAACCAACTTTAACTAAAATCGACACGTTTTTCTATAGAACCGTTCTCGTTTGTTTCTAAATGAATAATTAGCTCGGTTTTCATTTAAAGCGTGCTTAAAAAAATTAAAACGAACACGGTTTTATAAGAAAAGTGTCTTCCCAAAACCAAATTTAACTAGATGGAACACATTTTTCTGAATTTTTTTTCAAAATATTCAATAAAAAATAAATATTTAACAAAATATTCACGTTTTAAAACTATTTACAAAAATATTCATTTTTGTCGGACGGAACAGAAAAACGCGGTTTGAGGCCACGTTTTACTTGGAAAATTTCAAATCTGAAAGTGAAAAAAATATTACGAAAGAAACGCGGTATCGGATTACGTTTCTTTTTTTTTTTAATTTCTCAATTAATCAAAGAAAATAACCAGACAAAGGCGAGGCCTCCTTCAACCTACGACCCTCCCTACGCCATGGCTCCTCCTCGACCTCCTCAGTCAGGCCTCGACAGCCCACCACCAGTCCAGCCGCCGCCTTACTCATCAGCCCCGCCAACATCTTCCTCATCAATCAATGGTCGCCGCCGCCTTCCTCATCGGCCATCGGCGACATCGACTACACCTTTCGCCTACACACATCGTCTTTGCCCTACCGCCTTCCTCATCGGCCACCGTCGCTTTCCTCATCAGCCACCGCCGACATCGGATTCGCCTTCCGCCTGCAGAAATCGGCATCACCTTCCGCCTTCCTCATCGGATTCGCATACCTCATTGCAATTTTCAAATCCGCCACCGGGTTTTCGAAATTAGGCAATGGTACTCATCCTCCACCGAGCTCTTTCCCCCTATTTGTGTCGATTTTATTCACCCCTCCTCAATTTGAACATTCGGAAACCCATTACCCAGCCCCCTATTTGTATCGAATCTGGGTTTTCAACCGCATTCGTCAATTTCATCTGTGTTTGGGATTTCTCTCGGAGAAAATTGTGAACCGGTGGTGGGCGGCTAGGGGAGGAGGGGGGGCTCGGAGACGGTCGACCTGGTTGGATGGTGGTGGGCTGTCGAGGTCTGGCTGAGCAGGTCGAGGAGGAGCCATGGCGTAGGGAGGGCGGTAGGATGAAGGAGGCAGACCCGACCCAGAGGCAAGGACAGGCTGGGCGATGGCCCAGGGCCCAATAAATTATGGGGCCCAATAATAAAAAAAATATCTATATGTATTGTATATTCGACATGTATTTTTAGGCCCAAAATTCTTTACAGCCCGTTAACTTTGAACCACCAAAAGAAGAAATAGGCCCATATAGAAGAAAAAGTGCGATAAATTTTTTTTGAATTGGTCCCGTGTACTTAAGTCAAAAATTGGCCCACATGGAAGAAAAAGTGCGATAATTTTTTTTTTAAATTGGGCCCGTGTACTTAAATCAATGACCTCAATGTTATAAGCTGTAGGAATTCCGAATTTGCATAAAAAAAATTTAAGTTTTAATTAATAAATTAAAAACGAGAGAGACCATACATCGTTCATTCTTACATTTATTTTAAAAAATCGGTTTACTCCTAAATTTTATCATGATTATTTTACTTGTTTAATAAAAATAGTTAAATGTTATTTCAAAATTGATTCAATTGCATAAATGTTTTTGAGTTTCTTTTTGAATTTTTGTTTGCTTATAATCTTTCTAATTATACTCCATACGAACTATAATTTATAATGTTGATGGATATCGCATGACTATTGCACTAGGTACTGGTTAGAATTGCAATTTATTGGTCGAAAATAGTACATATGAAAGTCGGTATTATATTGTGGGGACTAAATAAATTTAATGATTAACATGTTTTATTGATAGTTGGAATGTTCCCCCCCCCCCTAATAATCAATCAAAGTTTAAATTATTGGGGCCTGAAAATTTTATTTGCCCTGGGCCTCTATAATATTAGGATCGGCCCTAGAAGGAGGCCTCGCCGGTAAAGCGCGGCCTGAGGTCGCGTTTATCTGGTTATTTTCTTTAATTAACTGAGAAATTAAAAAAAAAACGCAGTTTCATACCGCGTTTCTTTCGTTAATTTTTTGTGCATTTTCATATTTGAAATTACCCAAGTAAAACGCGGTCTGTTTTTCCGTTCCGTCTGACAAAAATGAATATTTTTGTAAATAGTTTTAAAACGTGAATATTCTGTTAAATATTTAGTTTTTATTGAATATTTTGAAAAAAAATCCATTTTTCTTTTAAAGCGTTCTCATTTATTTTTATAAACCGTTCTCGAAAGGAGTTAGATTAAGTAAATGCACAAAGTTACAACAAAATTTCGTAGCTCATGTAGTTAGGTGGCAGGCGTGTGAAGCGGACAAATTGGATATATATAAAAGAGTACACTTTAAATTCCCTTTTTATACTAGTGATTCTAAGTATCCCTAAGGGCATCTCTCGTGGTAAACCAAAAAATGGGTTTTGGCCAAATTTTGCTCTCACCTTAACCCAAAACCCCTTTTACCCTTTTTGTATTTGACTTAATTCCAAAACAAATGCCAAATTTGGCTTCCACTTTTGGAAGGTCAAATCCTATTTATTTATTTATTTTTAAGTGTTTAATATTTAAAAATACAATTATAAATCTATATATTATATAGTTATGATTTTCAATTAAAAATAAAATTTGTATTATAGTTAAGATATTCAAGAGTTATTCGATATGACTATAATTTCTATTATCGGGGGACCTCCGCAAAATAATCATTAAATAGATTATTTGCAGCACCTTCTCGATCGCGATAAATGGTAATGTGACCAGGAACTCCACCTCTTCGTCTTGATTGGAAATCATCTTATTCGTTGTTGATATGTTCCGTGATGAGTAGATTGTTATTGGCATATATACGACATAACACATTTTGATCCTGATCAAATGAATCAAAGATTGAATTAGAAATCTCAATAATTTTATTTGAAAAGTGAGATGATGATGATATTTGAGAAGAATTCATTGTTGATTCAAATCAAAATGATAACGATAGAATCGAGTGACAGAAATGAGATGTGAAAGTTCTAAACTGTACGAGTATTTACAGAAAATTAGCGTGCCAAAATTGGCCTACGGTGGAAACAATCAAACCGCACAACTTTTGGTAGGCTACTAGTGAGCATGCCCGTGCGATGCACGAGACATATTTTAGTCACATTGTTTGCTTATTTAGTTTACTGATATACTTTAGTGAATATATGTGACCTGTTAAATGTTAATGGATATTACAATAGTTTATTAATTTATACATTCTTTATTTTTTTTTTACTAATATTAAAGATAATCAAACTTTTATTACACATATGTGCTTTGACATTAATTTCTTTAGTGATATTGATATAATAATCTACATTAATACCACTAAATTGATTAAATTTTAAAACACACACAGGGTAAGAAGTGAAGTATTAATACATTTGTAGCTTTCTAATACATTTAAAATTATTTAATACAAACACAAAAGATTTAGCTAATGATAAAAATGAAAATATTATGACATTTGAGAAATGATATACAAACAAATTGGTAAAAAAAAAACTCGATCCATCTTTCCTTCTTCCATCAACATCAAGGGAATTTCACCAATTTTGCTTCTCTACAGTAACATTAATAAACATAATATAAAAAGAGAATTATCTTTTTAAAAAAATATCAAGTTTTGTATATATTAATATAAAACATTAAGAATAAGATATAAAATATTACTTGTATATCTTTTTCTTCTCGGTTGATTATCTTTCTCTATGAACTTCTACTCACTCGTATTTTCATCAATAGTGTTGGTCTACCATAACATTAATTATTAAATATCTTGTTTATGTTCTTTTTAAAAAAATGATTTTGTTCATATTTTAGTTTAAATGGTAAAATCAATTAAAACTGAAATTGATATGCACGGGACAAACTTAATAAAATATATACCGTCAGTTTGGTATTTGTTACATGTCTATAATATTTATTAATTTTTTATAATAAGTACAATATATCAAAATTGTTAGTACAATATAGGTGTTTAAGTCAACTGTAATATTATAAATTATATTTAACAAAAGAACAGAGAGATGACATGAAAAATACTCTCATCTACTCTTTACCCAACATATTTCAGGCATAGACCTCATTCTTTATGGATAAAGGCAAACTCATCACAATCTTTTTAAAAATGGACTATCATTTTAGACAAATCAATTATTTTTTTAAATGAGGATATCGTTCTTTATTTTTGCATTCATCATAAATAAAATGAAATGAAAAAATTATTGGTGTCTTGATTTTATTCTTTCATCTTGTACTTCATAAATGAATATTACAAATAAAAAAAATTATAAACACTTATTCATATGAAATTTTAATTTTGAAACATTCTTGAATTTTTTTTTCTCTCATTCTAAAAAGATATATCATTGGGACATAATTTAATACCTAAACACGAAAATTTTAGAAAGATGGGAAAAATATAGAAAAAATTGGAAATTATTATTATTATTATTATTATTATTATTATTATTATTATATATATATATATATATATATCATTTTAAAAGCTACATAAAAATTATTGCTTTCGAAATCCATGTATAAAAATCTTATAAATGATAAATAAAAATTTTAGATGAAATAACGTACTATTTATAATTTAAAATAATATTTAAATGAAAATATAAGTGAATAAAATAATTAATTTGAGGTGTGTTCTTACATGGAGTTCTTCTCTTAGATGAATGACTAACCGGATGTGAATGGAATGAATAATCAAGCAGTGGTTTCATAGTAGAAAAAATAGGGGTTATGTGAAGAGATGTATCTACATTAATTAATTAAATGTTGGTTTATTTCAATTTTGGTAACTTCTACAATCAATTATCATAATATTCATTTTATAACTCCTAAAACTAATTAACACTGTATATCATTTCAACCATTATCATTTTAATTTTTTATATAATTAAAATTAGGCATTAAATGAACAATTTTGCATTCACCGTAACTAAAACAAAACTAAAAAAAATGGCAAGATAATATCTTTAGTAAATTACAAATAACAAAATTATAAACAATTGTTCATATGAAATTTTAATTTTGAAACGTTCTTAAAAAAAATTTCTCTCATTCCAAAAGATATAATTTAATACCTAAAAACGAAAATTTTAGAAAGATGGGAAAATATATAGCAAAAATTGGACGTTATTATTATTATTATTATTATTATTATTATTATTATTATTATTATTATTATTATCATTATTATTATTATTATAAAAGCTGCAAAAATGATTGCTTTCAAAATCTAGGTATAAAAATCTTATAAATTAAATGAATAAAAATGTTAGATGGAATAATTGTTTAAAATAATATTTAAATGAAAATATAAATGAAGAAAATAACTAATTTGAGAGATGTGTACTTACATGGAGTTTTCTCTTAGATGAATGACTAATCGGACGTGAATGGAATGAACAACCATGGAGTGGTTTCATAATAGAAAAAATAAGGTTATAGAAGATGAAGAGATATATGTACATTAATTAATTAGATGTAAATTTTAAGGAAAAACATACTTTATTGGTGTATTGGTTCTATTTTTTCATCATGTAGTTGATAAATGAATATTGTAAATAAAAATACATAAACGTATATTAATATCAAATTTCATTTTTAAAAATTTGTATTTTTTTCTCTCATTCCGGCCAAGAGAAATCCATGAAGAAATAATTTAATAACTAAAAAGGGATGAAAAAAATTATATGATGAGGTGGGACAATATTATATATATATAGGGTTTACTTCAAATGTAAAAACTCATTATTGTGTAAAATGAGCTTAACATGTAAAATTCCCTTAATTAACATAACCGAACTCGGATTAGTGTTAATTCGAAACGCTGGGCCTGTTTTGCGTTGGGCTCTATTTTTTTTAAGCCCGTTTCCTCTCTTTCCCTTGCGTTTAGATCATCTCACTAGCTCCGTTCTTCCTTTCTCTCTCTCGTTCGCTTTATCGTTCATCTGTGTCCTTGATCTCCGGTGAGCTTTTTTCGGTGTCTTTGGTGTCATCGTTTCACTATGTCAAGTTCATCAGTAGGTACGCGCAATGATTCGTTGTTATTCGCTCCTATTTAAGTTGTCATGTTTGTTAGGGTTTCTATTTACTTCGAACTTGTGCGTTTTTATGTTTTGCCCTTATATTCAGCGATTTTTTGCCTCATTGCTTTTATTTGTGTAATTGTTCTGTTCCTTTTCTTATTCAAGCTGTTTCGTTTTGTTATTCCCGTGATTTATGTGTTTTTTGTTATCATACTTTTTGTTTTATAATCGTTTATGATCATAAGTGTTTGTTATTCTTAATATTCATTGTGTATTTGTGTTTATACTTTGTTTGTTGTTCAGTTTATGTTTGTTTTTTGTGTTCATTTATTCTTCTTTGTAGATTTTATATATTTATTGCTAATTAGTCTCAATTTAGTTGTCGTTAGTATTTGTTGTCTGTTTATATTTTTCTTTTTTTGTTCCTTATAGGGAAAAGAACAAGGTCGAAAGTTGGTGGTGAAGCTCTAGCTGTTGTTGCTTATCGTTCAAAACGTATTAAGAAATCTCGGCCCCTTCGCTCTGTTCCTAAAGCTATTGATCTGGCACATGATTCTCCTGGGTTTTCTGTATCCGATGGGGAAGGGGTGTCACCTGATGTTGAATCACAAGATAATGTTCCTCTAATACGTAAATCAAGGGAAGTTGATAATAGTGAAGGTTGTTTATCCAAAGATTCTTCTGTAGGCCCTAGTACTGAATTTTTGTCTTCTAATCCCCAGCATAATGTGACTGATGATGTTCCTGTAGCAGCTGATGTTTCTGTTGAGAATGAAGGGCAACCACCTGTTGTAGAAAATTTGCAATCTGAAGGGACTAATGTTCAATCAGTAGCCTCTGATGTGCCCCTCCAAACCACAAATGTCCCCCAAGATGTTGGGGCTGGTGCTGTTTTAGTTAAGAAGCCGAGAATTAGAAGGGCTAATCAATACCCATCTTTGAAAACAAGGTCAAATCCTCGTGCGTTTGTCTGTGCATTGGGTAGATTTAATGATAAACAAAAGGAGTGTATCAAGTGGATAGGTTTTGGTTCTTTGTTGGATTTGGAAATTCAGTATCTTCCTCTGTATCTTTGTCATTGGTTGGTCGAGCAGTTTGATGCCAATCGATGTTGCTTGGTATTGGCTGATGGAAGTAGGTTAGATATTACTGAGCTTGATGTCCATATTACATTAGGCTTGCCTATGGGCAAGAATTTGATATGTAGGAAAACTTCTAAAGAGAAGTCAGATGTTCTTACGAAGTGGAAGAGTTTGTTTTCTGCTGGTGATTCCATTAATCCTTCTGTTCTTATTGATCATATGGTTGCCGATGCCGATGTTGGTGATAAATTTGTCATCAACTTTGCTGTGTTATTTGATTCATTGCTTGTGGACAGTATCCAAAATGGCAATGTTAATCACAATTTGGTTAAAGTCTTATCTGGGACTGAGGACTTCAAAGAATTGAATTGGTGTGCTTTTGTTCTTGAAAGCTTAGTGGATTCCAAAAAAAATTGGGAGAAGAACAAAACCAGTCAGTTTAGAGGTCCTATTCTCTTCCTCATTGTGAGTATTTGTTTTTCCTTTTTTCACCTTCTCATTTTCATTCAATACTTTTATGTTTTGTTAGTACATCATCATCTCTTTTGTTTATTATAATTTGGTTTCTTATGTGTTTGTTGTTGTTGTTTGGTTGTGTTTGTTAGCAGTTTTATATTGATAAGGTGAAGTTATTCTCAAGTACTTCGTACAGGAGAGTAACTCGGTGTTTCCCTGTTTTTATGGGGTTGACAGCACCTATGCTTCGTCAGCGCGAAGACGATGATCTTTCCAGTGGAGGCTTTGGACGTGGCAGAATTGAGGAACATCAATCTGTTCCTGTATATAACCCTAAATCTCCATGTGCTTCCCCTTCAGCTGCTCCTACTAACAATCCACAAGTTTCTGGAAAAAAATCATCTCCTATTGAGGTTTCTGCTATTCTTTATTTTAAGTATAATTTTTAACAATATTAATGGTGTTTTGTTTGATTTTGGTTATCTTTATTTGTGTGTGTGGTTGTGTGTTTTCTTCCCCTTGTAGAATTTTATTCAATCCTTTGCTCAAAAAACTGCTGCTCTTGCTACTTCTATTTCTGAGTTTGTTGCTTTGGCTGATAAAATTCCTCCTGAATTTAAAGAGAATGAAATGGTTAAAACCCTCAGTAATGCTGCAAAGAAGCTGATGGGTTTGGAGTTTGAGGGTGATAAGGCTGCTTCTCCTCCCGTAGACCATTCTAATATTGTCAACCCCCCTGCTTCTGAGTGGATTTCATCCCAAGATCCTTTATGGTCAGATCCTGTGTTTTTGGATGCTCTTACACAAATTGAGTTAGCTTACATTAATAAATGTAAGATGCAATCGCCTGGTCAGACTGATCAACCTTTTTGTTCAGTTGGTAATGTATCTGGGGGTGGGCTTGGCGGTGGTTGTTTTGAGAGTGAATGTGATGCTGGAAAGAAGGGTGATTCTGCAGTCTTTAAGGGTAAGGGGACTATGCCTATGAACCTTCCCGCTGAGCCATCGTTTGATATATTTGGTTCTGATCCTGCTTTCCAATCTCAAAAAAATCTTCTGAAGAAGCAATTGCTAAAGATTTTAACAAGTCTGATAAGTCTGCACAAAAGGGTTTTGTCTCTGCACACAAGTCCAATGCTGATGCACAAAAAGATATTAGAGATGCACCGTCTGTTGTCATGGGTGTCCCTGGTGTTCCTTCCTCTGTTGTCAATATTGCCAAAGAATATTCTGGTGGAGATGCTGCTTCTTCTTTAGGTATATCAACATCAAGTGACATTCAGTGTGCAACCCCTAAAGTGTATAAAAAGAAGCAAAAATCTCCTGTTGTCATGCCTTTACGTAGGTCTACTAGGGGTTGTCCTGCTGATCAAAATGAGAAAGATGTTGGAGGTAAGAGGGTTTCAAAACCTGCTGATTCCTTGAAGAGTCCTTACTATTCCAGGGTTGTTGATGTGAATGAGCGTGTGTCTGACATTGAGCGTTGCATTTGTGCATATTTGTCTAAGAAATCAGCTTCTGATGTGTAAGCCTTTTTTCCCTTTTTTCTTTGTTTTTTCTTTTATTACTTTAGTTATCTTATTATATTTAAATTTATTTGAGTTATATTTATTTTTTATAATTTGTTCTTTGCCTATTGCAGTGAAGTTCTCTTTAAGAATTCGTCTGTTGAAGTTATTAGAGCTGATTTTAAATCTCTTGAAGAAGATTTTGAAGTCGCTTTCTCTGTTGTGAGGGCATGGGCTTTTGTCCTTAATCATAAAGAACAATACAGAAGTGTTGTTTCTCCATCAAGGCTTTTTATATCTCTTGAGTCGTCTGTAAGTTGTATTTGTTTTTCCTTAATTTTTTCCCCATTCTACATGTGTTTATTTCCTTGTTCTTTATTTTGTATTTTTTTTCCAGAAATTTGCTCCAAACCCCCCTCCGGGTGACTTTGCTGAACGTTTCACAAAACTTGGTATCCATGTTGATTCTGAACTGGCTGCTGCTCCTCACATTCGGTTGAAAGATGTTGATATGGTATTTGTTCTTTTTAATACTTTTTTTTGTTTTATCTCCCCTACTCTCTTTCTTACTTTATTTGTTTTCTGTTGACTTGTTTTCTTTATATTTGTGTTTGGTTTGTATTACGACTCAATCTATTGCATGGTCGTCTTTAATCTGAAAATGCACGAACTTCAAATCCTGGATGTGTCAAGTGATACTCGTGCTTCTACTTGTATCTTCCAATATACAGTTGGTAATTTGGTTAGTTTTCATACTTATATGTCACTTTTTTACTCTTTGCGGGTTTTTTTCTTCTTCTATTTTTCAGTTTATCATTTATAGTATTTTCCTCTTTTTTTTTTACTATTTTTTTTTGCAGCATAATTTCTTGATTAAATATTTGAAGTCTAACGGATTATCAAAGAAGGCAGAATTAGTTTCTATGCTTCAGCAATCACAAATTTATCTTCCTTGGGCTGGTGAAGAAAAGCGTCCCCATTCTGGTGTTTGCATGATGCGCCATATGGAGGCATTCGTGGGATTGGAGAAGGGATTCAAGTGTGGTTTTGACCACGGGGCTGACAAGAACATCTCCAAGCTGCGTGTGAAGTACATGACTGACATAATTTGTTCTGATGTCAACGAACTTCGATCTGAAATTTCAGCTCAAGCTAAGGCACATGCATCCTTGACCTTAAAAGGTGTTCAAGCTCTAAAATTGCGGTTGGATTGATTGGGTAGGAAAGAGTAGTTAACAAACATTAGTATCTTGCTGGGCATTTCGTACTTTTGAGGGTATACAAATTTTGTGTCCTACATGTGTCGTAATGTATAACCCTTTATGATCCCCTTTTTGGGTTATCTTTGTCTATTTTACTCTATGTTTGTACGCTTGGTGATGTTGACATTATAAATATTGTTGAGTTTTTTTAATGTTCGAATTCGAATCTTTATGCGTTTTATATTTAATTTTAATCGTGCACACATTTCTTTATGTTGTGACATTATTATATAGTCATGTGCTGGCCTAATATTAATATGTGCAATTATATTATAATTTTGTGCACCCTTAATACCCTATTGTGCATATGCAATAGGATGCTCTATTTTTTATAACCGAAGTGCCTATCTATTCATGCTTTTATGTTGACGTCTCTTTCTCTGTTTGGTTTCTTATATTGGTCTGGATTCTTATTTTTTATTTTATTTTAATGTAATTTTTATTTTTTATTTTTGTGAATATATTTTACTTTGTGTGTGTTTTATATTAGTATAAAATTGACATTTCAGCCTAAATTACTTTTTTGTCTGCAATAGTGCAAAAGCATCTCTTTTTTGTGCAATTATATTTGTATTATGTGCAGTTATAAAGGTCCCCACTATAATATGTGCACTCATATTGTTGTTTTGTGAAATTACACAGCCTTATTGTGCAAAGTCAATAACTGTTTTTTTATTTATGTAACATTTTGTTTTTAATTACCTAATTTTCATTAACTCTATTTTTTTTAGTTGTAGTAATTTTATTTTACTTTGTTTGCAATTTATAGAATTAAGAATTCACACTTTAGTATAATTTCCTTTCACTTGTCTTTTAGTGCACAAGTATTCTCTTTTTGTGCAATTACAAATCTATTATGTGCAGTGTTAAAATGCATTCTAGATAATGTGCAACCACAATATCGTTTTGTGCAACTATAACACTTTAGTGTGCATATTTTAAATATAATGTTATTTTCATATTTACTTGCCTTTAAATCTATTATTATTTATATTTTTTGTTGGTTTTGTCAATCCATTGTTCTTTGTGTTATTTTCATATAGTTTAAATATCACATTTAAGTCCAATTATTATTCTGTTATTGTGCACTTGTAAACTTGTATTGTGCATTTTTAATATTGTTCTGTGCAATCCTAACAACTTATTGTGCATAGACATCAATATATTGTGTAAACAAATCATAGTTTATCTTTATAATATTAACTGAGATTACATTTATTTTAAGACAGTTACATGTCAAATAGACTGAAATCTACAAGTAAAATATGATTTCTTCTGAATCTCCTCCTTCCTCCTTGCTCTTGATCGCCTATCTTCTAAGAATGTCTGCTGTTATCCTCCTCCTCTTTTCTTCATCTTCAAATACCTACCTGTTCCAATCAATCACATAGGCAAATATACTGCAATACATATGTTATAAATATAGGGAAATAGATGTTCATAAATTACAGCTGCATAATTGTTTTTCAAACCCCAAATACCATTGTTTTAAACTTAAACACTTCAAATTAAGAAGAAATACAGACATTTCATATAAAATATATAATTAATAATTCAAAAGTAAAGTCTGTATTCTTCATCTTCTTCTTCTTCCTTCACTTGATTGCTTATCTTCCAAGGAAGTTTGCAATCTTCCTCCTCCTCTTGTCTTCTTCCTCAAAGACCTCCCTGATGCAGTCAGTCATGTACTCCCTGTACTGGGCCAGTTCTTCCTCCACTTGCACTTGTTTCTTTTGGAACTATAGAAATATTTATACTTAAAAGTTAAATAATCATGCGATCTTATTTTAAATCAAATTATTTAAAGTTTTGATAACTTACCTTCTCTAGGGTTTCTTCCTCCCCATTTTCAGTTGCCTCCAATATCTTGTAGGCATTTGCATTCCTCTCCTGGTTGAGGGAAGTCAGGAAGATCTGATGCTTCTCGGCGGCCTCCAGGAGGTTCTTCCTTGTTTCCTCAGTGTTTGTCTCTGCAGCCTCCTCCAGGAGATTCATGTGGTACCCTGGGTACAAGTACTTGTCTATCTCATTGTTGATCTTGTAGAACTCTTCGGCAAACACGAACGGGTTGAATCCTTCCATCTTGTCTTTTTGAATTTTGGGTTTCTCTGTTTTTTGATGTGTAAGAGAAGAAGACTTCTTTTTTTTTCAGGCGGTTTGTGTGATGTGTTATGATGGAGGATCTGTGTTTATATAGGCGGTTTTGGCTTTTCATCTCCCTTCATTTGATTGGCCTTATCCAATTGGCGGTTTTCCAAAAACACTTACCCGCCCCAACTCCCTATAACTGTAATGATTACCCATTTTAAATGTTTAATACTTCCCAACTTCCCATATCTGCAGTAATTATTTTCATACAACATTTTATTTGTAGACTTCATTATTTTAATTTATATTTCTCCTTGAATCTTTACATTTTTAAAATTAAAAGACATTTATTTAAGTTGTTCTTGTTATATTTAATTTTTTTTATATAAATTTTATAAACTAATTATTCCTATAGTAACTGTGTTTATTATACGGTTGTTTTGAAACAATCCCCTTTCATACTGTTGGTTTTCTTCTTTTGTTGATGTTTTCTGATTGCACATTAATTAAGAAGTACTTATTTGTTGATTAGATGTTTGTAGTTGAGGCTATGTAAATGGATCTTCCATCATTACCTGAATCTCACCTTGTCCATGATTTTTCACAATCTTGCAAAGCAAGTCATAATTAATAGTAGATTCTACCCTGTACGTATCCATTTGCAACTTGGGATTTTTCTCCTATTTCCTTTAAAATAATTATTGTTTATAGTAATAAGGAAAATATAAAAATAGATTGTACTGCACAATTAAATATTATCCTAACACAAAACCGAGATAGTAATGAACATAATATAAAAGTTGGTACATAACATTTGTGAATAAGAAAACTCAAAGTATACCATTTTTCTAATACTAAAGTGCATTTATAAATTTCCATTACAAATTGTGCTTATTATTCCTATTATGTTTCCCTTAATGGACATGTCCTGCTGTTGTGAGGTGCATATTCAAGGCAGATTGAGCATATTCTCTTCCCCTTTTTCTGTGTTTGAATTGTTGTTTCCTTCCCGCCTTTAAGCCTCTTCCCACTGCCTTTTGTCTTTGCTTGTTTTGGGTCTCTTATTACCACATTCTTCGGGAGGCTTACTCCAGCAAACTCTTCAAACATAGCTTCAAGTTAACAAACTTATTAAAATTAGTATACTTTGAATATATAATTCTGGACTATTTTATTTTATTTTTTGTATAAAAGGGTTTAAATAAGCAATCAATAATCTTGGGTTTCTGCATCAAACCTATCATACATACCAGGCTTTGAAGCTGTTGAAGATGTTGATGTTTGTGCACTTTGTTGGAGCTCCCTTTTTGCATTTGTTAATGCAGATGTTAAGTGCTTAATCTGATCACTATTGTCCTTAACTAAATCCACACAAGCATGAAATTCAGCTAACATATTTGTCAACAGGAGTTTTTGTTCTTGTTTTGCACTTGACTGTCTGACCACAACATCATCAAAAGTGAAAACATTACTCAAATTTGCTGCTTTGGTCCAAGCAGTAGTGTTTCTGGCAACTTCTCAAGTTGTATATCCTTCAAAACAGTTAATATATGTCGGCATGGATATCCTAACCTGTTGAACAAGTTACAAGAGCAGCAGCAATCATGATCTTCAAGTTTGTGCTCAACAGTGTATATCTTGCTGTTTTCCTTTAGAGTATATATCTCCAACTCATCAATCTCTGTCACATTTGTCACTCTGCAGTTGTACAATGCTCCCTTTAATTCCTCCTGAAATTTCCCGCACATTTTTATTGTGTATAATCTGGATGCATGCTTTTTTAGAGGAAGGGGCGAAATCAGAATTGGTTCCAGTATTTCAGAGTCATAGTTCTTCTTCCCTTGAATATGCCTTTGATTTTCAATTCCGCTTTCATAATACAACATAAACTCAATTAAATTTGCAGTGCAGTTGGAGAACTTACGGAAGAAGTTGTTCATGCTCTCTGAAATGGATGTTGTTTTAATCAATCCACTAAGCTTCACATTCTGAAAATATGCAGGGATCCACTTGTCTCTCATTCTAAACAGTTCACTCAACCACGAGTGACTTGTCATTCCATACTCTTCCATTAAGGTATTCCAGTCCTTTTCAAATTCTTCTGGCGTACTCTCCCTGTTCCATACAATACTCCTCAACCTGTCACTGAATTTGAAGTATCCATTCATGGAGTTGTCTATTTTC
The DNA here is from genome assembly GCA_037127255.1 of Persicaria tinctoria. Lineage (NCBI taxonomy): Eukaryota > Viridiplantae > Streptophyta > Magnoliopsida > Caryophyllales > Polygonaceae > Persicaria > Persicaria tinctoria. The sequence continues at coordinate 21,034,630 of JBANSL010000019.1, read as the reverse complement.
TGAGATAGCTTGTCCATGATATGCCACATGCATAATCTGTGTCTACTCTCTAGAAATACAGTTTGAACAGCAATCTTCATCGAAGGATCCTGGTCCGTTGTGAAAATTCTAGGACACCCACCCATTGCCTTTTTGAAGTGCTCAAACAACCACACATATGACTCTACATTCTCATTCCTCAAAAGCCCTGATGCTAGCAACACCAATGATTTATGGTGGTCATATGCTGTGAAGGGACTGAACACCATTTTGTACCTTTAATATAAGACACTTGTTAAAATTAGAATAATTTCAAAAGAAACATGTATAAAGTTGGTATTACATATGTATATAAATAAAAGATCACTAGGTTGTGTAGTTGTGCACTTATTCGATCTTGCAGTGCATTATATACATGATTTTGTGCATCTATACATTCTATATGTGCAGTCTTGTTACTATATTTGGGAATAAATCAGGCAATCTGTCTTTTGTCTGTTTTATAACTAAAATCTATGACAGTGCTTACACATATGATGTATCTAAATATTCAATATGAATAATGTCTAATACCTGTTTGTGTTGTACGTTGAATCAAATGAAATAACATCTCCAAATAATGAGAAGTTTTTTCTGCTTACTGCATCACACCAGAACAGTTTGTTCAACTAATTGTCTTCGTCGACATCAAAAGCAAAGTAGAATGCACTGCATATTTCTTGCTTATGGAAGAATCTGTCAATAACAACTTGTGCATCAGATCCTTTGAAATAAGCCAAGAGATCTCTTCTGTGATTTGTGAAATCAATCACTGAAGGACCCACATTGCTATATCCTCCCACCATTTCTTTATATAATCTGTATGCCTTTGCTGGTCCAACTCTTTGTTTTGCATAGTCCAGTACAAATTTTTGATGGTAACTTTGCATCCTCCTATTACTCTTCATGTATACCCTGCAGATCTCATCAACGAAAGGATGTGTGCGCTTCTCCTCAAATTTTGTCACCACATATCCTTGTTCAGGTATATATTTATATATTATCTTAGCAGTACAACCAACTCGTATAGATAATCTTTTTCTTAGCTTCTTTGTCTGTTTACCTTTCGAGTATCCTTCTCTATTGCAGTATAAGTACTTCAGTTGCTGTACCCCGTTATCATTAACTGTAGTCCCATGTCTTACATCAAATCCAGCTTTATATGCATAATCTTTATATGCTTTCATAGCTTCATTCAATGTCTGGAACACTTTCCCTTCCTTTGGCTCTAACTCTTCACTGCAAATCGGTATCCAATATCTCGTGTTGTTTGGTGTCACAAACACACGGTATGGGAGCTGATGTTGCACTATCAGATTATTTATATTCACTTCAGGCCCCGCATCGATGCTGATTGGTGTTGCACAAACGATTGCAGTAGTAGAAGCAGCTGAGGATTCTAAGTTTTCATTATGTGACTCTGGTACATACTCCATATTTTCTGTTAAACCAACATTGAAAAACTTATTAGATAAATTGAATTTTTGTAAACAGTGCCATCAATCTATCAACAGTGCAATTTATAATTACATAAGTGATAAACCAACATTCTATACTGAATATTAAGATCAGACAACAAACTCTCATATATGAGTTGTTTGAGGTTTTATTAATATAAATTTCATGCAAATGAGGATGGGATTGTATATTAACAGTGTTTTCTATTCAATTTCTGCATTTTCTAAGTGCAAATGTGTGTTAATTGACGGCCATTTCCTGTTTTGCAAACTTCAAACCCTAGGTTCGTTTTAGCCTATAATTTTATTTTTACTAGAAATTTGGGATTTGTTTACACAAATTACACTGATATTCTGCACCTTTTTCAGAACGAATCCGAAATTAGGACAAATTATATCAATTTTGGACAAATTAATACAGTAACGAATGCGAATTTGAATCTAATAAGAACGGTCATATTGTGCACCTTTTTCTGAAAATTTCTTCCTCTGATTCTGTTGTTGTTGCTTCGTTCAGGATATTCGGCTGTTCTTCGATGAATCCTTTTGCTGATTACAGGTTTCTGCAATTCAAATTGTTTGATTGTAATCCCCGGCGAGAAGTTGAAGCTTTTCGTCAATCGAATATGTTTTCATGTGAACGCAATCTCGGTTTTTGGAAGGGACCGATTTTCTTCTGTTTTTTTTTTATTTTTCCCGATTCAACCCGGTTTTTTTAACGAAAATCCGGCGCGCGCCCCCTAAACCCAAATTTTACACGTTAAGCGGATTTTACACGTTAAGGAGTTTTTACATTTTAAAGCTTCCCTCTATATATATATATATATACATATACATATACACTCAGTATAATTTAAAATTTTGTGAAAGATAATGTGTACTTACATGATTTTCTCCTCATAGATGAAATGCTTACTGAATGTAAATGGGATAAACAATTATAGAGTGGTTTTATAATAAGAAAAATAGAGGTTATAGAATGTGAAAAGCTTTATCTACCTTAATAGTGTGACAAAACATATAAATGCAGGCTTGCAGCCATTTGGTTATTATGTAAGGTAACCAAAGGTTTTATGTATTAATGGATATTATTATATTGATATTTCTTATAATTCATTGCATGAAAAAAAAAAGAGGCTAAAGCATAGCCATTTGATTCTTATAATTCAATGCATTGCGTAAAAAACAAAAGAGGTTATATAATAATGGATGCATATAAAAACAAATTGAATACGCATTTATGAAGGCTTGTACACAACTTTTCTAATTATATATATATATATAGAGAGAGAGAGAGAGAATGGGTAACTTGTGCACACCCCTTAGGGTGTACTTTGTGCACAAATCCGGACCCTTGATCTATAGAAAATGAATGGCTAGATTTATGCCACGTAGATGGGTATTTAAAAAAAAAACTGAAAATGAAGCCCAATCTCACATGTGAAGTGTGTGAAGCACGTGGCAAACCCTAATAAAAACCTAGCCCCTCAATCTCTCTACTCGATGAAGCGATGGCCGGATTGAAGCAGTTCTGGGCGATGAGGCGAGGCTGGGACGACTGACGGAGGGATCTCTGCGCCACCTCCCCTCCTCTTTCCGGCCACCATCCGACCAACACACCACCGCCGACGCTCCCCCTCACCAGGTCCGGCCACCCCGGTGTGAGCAACAGGACAACAGCACCGGCGAAGGCGATTGTTTCTCTCGCACCCCCTTGTGCGAAGGCGACGTTTGCGAAGGCGGCAGGGTGGGGTGCGAAGGCGGCGGCGGACGGTTTCTCTCGCACCCCCTTGTGCGAAGGCAGCAGGGTGGGGTGCGAAGGCGGCAGGGTGCGAAGGCGGCGGCGGATTCAGGAGACGAGGTTGCGGGTGTGGGGTGCGAGAGATGGGGCTGCGGGATTTGGCGGCGGCAGTGGTGGACGAGGGTGGGGAGGGAGTCGGCGACGGAGGGGAAGCCGGGTGCTAGGGGAAGGAGGAGAAGGTTTCGCATCCCCTCTCGCTCAGATCTGTGTTGGCGGCGCCGAGAACGACCGGATCCGGGCGGCGCTAGGGTCGCCTCCTCCTCTCTCGCTCAGATCCGGACGGCGTTAGGGTCGACTCATCCCCTCTCGCTCGGATCCGGGCCTCCTCCTCCACTCTCGCTCAGTTCCGGGCGGTTCCGGGCTATGGCCGGTGGTCGGGCTCCTTCAACCGCCTCCGTTTGCAGCCGATGTCCTTGTCGTCGCTGCTAGCCCTTGCCCGCCGGAGGAAGAGCCTCCATCGATCACTGCTCTTTCTTCTCCTATGCGGTTTCGGCGGAGCGCTGGCGTGGGGAAAGTGCAGGGTTTTGGAGAGCAGTGGCGATTTGGGAGGAGACGGGAATGCGGGCTTGGCGACGACGGAGGATCTGAGGGGTGAGGGTGGCGGGTCAGGGTGGCGGGGTTGGGTGGTTGGGTTGGGTTGGGTGGGGTGGGGTGGGCTGAGATGGGTGGTTGGGTGGGTGGCGGGGGTGGTGGGCAGGGTGTGGGTTGTTTATTTTTCATTAATTATTCATATGGATGAGTTGAATTTTTATTGTTAGTGTTAAATGTGTTGTTAATTATTCGGTGAAATTTGGATTATTATTCGTCGGTATATGGAGATTTCGGTTTGGCAAACAACATAAAAACCTTTCATATACCACCGAATAATCATTCCTTCTATTGAATAATGTTGTTTCTATTTCCGAAAAAATATAACTATTCTACCGAATAACATTTCAAAACTGAATGTATAAAAATTAATTCGGAGTCAAAACTAAAATTGATTGACAAAAAATTAAACATTATTCGGTAGGATGTGACAAATTATTCGGTTGAATTAGTAAAATTTGATCTAAAATGGATGAAAAAATGAAATATAACATTATTCGGTAGAGTATGAAACATTATTCAGTGGAATGGACAGATTTTTCAAAACAACGAAATCAGATCCAAAAAAAAAAAGCGCGTCAGACCTTTTTAGGTGGGTCCCACCAGTTTTTCTATTTAAAAAAAATAAAACACTCCTTTAATCCTGGCCTTCCATTTCTTTCAATCAAAGGCCAAAATTCGTGCACAAGGTACACCTTAAGGGGTGTGCACTCTGAACCACTCCCTATATATATATATATATAGGGAAGCTTTAAAATGTAAAATATCCTTAACGTGTAAAATTTGCTTAACGTGTAAATTTTTCAAATCCAACGTAAAACATACCGCGTTCAACAGTAGAAGCACCGCCTAGCCTGTCGAGCCACCTCCAGCCCCACGTCGAGCCACCTCCGGCCTCCACTGCCTAGCCGCGGCCGAGCCAACCGCCTGGGCGCACCCCCCGAGCCCTGACTTGGCTTGGTTCGAGCCCAGACGCGCCCACCCTGCCCAGTCGAAGCCCCACGTCGCTGCTTCTCTCATCGGCCTCCCACGCCACCCACGAGCCACCTCCGGCCACCAGCCCCCACCTGCTCGAACCCCCTCCCTCAGGCGCACCCCCCGAGACCGGAACCCTCATGGTCCTAGCCCAGCCGAGCCCATCTCTCCCAACAGCGCTAATCGGTGCTTTTGGCTCGGAATACCTTCGAAATCCCGATTTTGCTCCTTGTTTCAACTCGAATTTGGTATGATTTTAACCCTAAACTTGTTTATTACATCTATTTAGATTGTTTGAATGCTTTAGGTTGAGATTGAAAACCTAGGGTTTGATTTAAGAGCGGAAATTGGGGCTTTTTGCCAAAAGCCAAATTGATTGAAATTGATGATATGTTTGTGTTTTTGGGTTGATTTTGAGCTAATTTCATGTTCATATCATTGTCAAATTGTTTATGGATCATGAGCTAATTGAATTTTAGAATTTTAGAATGCGATATGTTTTAGAATTTGGGGCTTTTTGCCAAAAGCCAAATTGATTGAAATTGATTATATGGTTGTGTTGTTGGGTTGATTTTGAGCTAATTTCATGTTCATATCATTGTCAAATTATTTATGGATCATGAGCTAATTGAATTTTAGAATTTTATATTGCGATATGTTTTAGAATTTGGGGCTTTTTGCCAAAAGCAAAATTGACTGAAATTGATGATATGGTTGTGTTGTTGGGTTGATTTGGAGCTAATTTCATGTTCATAGCATTGTGAAATTGTTTATGAATCATGATCTAATTGAAGTTTGGAATTTTATATTGCGATATGCTTTAGAATTTGGGGTTTTTTGCCAACGGCCAAATTGACTGAAATTGATGCTATGGTTGTGTTGTTGGGTTGATTTGGAGCTAATTTCATGTTTATAGCATTGTCAAATTGTTTGTGAATCATGAGCTAATTGAATTTTAGAATTTTATTGCAATATGCTTTGGGTTGATTAGGTTCTTCTATTTTAGCATAAAAATCATAATTTAGCCTATTAGCTCAATTGGTAGAGCAATGTGCGTTTGCACAAAAGATGTGGGTTCAAATCCCACATAGGTTACATAATAGACAAGAGCGCAACAATCGCAAATTGTTAATCACGCACATTATAATCTATGTTATGCACTTTTTAACCTTAATTATGCACATTTTAATCTTATTTATGCACTTTAATTTTAAAAGCTTATACGTAAAAAAATCGATTTCAAACTTACATCTATCAACCTAAATTATCCGAGAGGTGAACCCAAACTCTCAGAAGTAAAAAAAAATAAAATTAAAACATCGATTTCAAAAGCACATCTTTTGTCTTATTAATGCACATTATGATCTTACATTTGCACAATTGTATTCTTAATCTGCACAATTGTATCTTACTTTTGCACAATTGTAGTTTAAATTTGCACAATTGTATCCTACTTTAAATTTGCACAATTGCACAATTAAAGTTGCACAAATGCACTTTACAGTTGTACAAATGCACTCCACAGTTGCACAAAAGGTATCGAAAACGGGAAAAAGTGCATTTACCCATAAAATTAGACATATTTACCAATTTACCCATAAATTAAACATATTTCAATTATAAATTTTTATAATTGAAATAGGCATATTTACCTATTTACCCCATAATGAATTATTTGTCTGCACAAAATAAGCACAAATGTACTCCACAGTTGCACAAATGCACTTCACAATTGCACAAAAGGTATCGAAAACGGGAAAAAGTGCATTTACCCATAAAATTAGACATATTTACCAATTTACCCATAAATTAAACATATTTCAATTATAAATTTTTATAATTGAAATAGGCACATTTACCTATTTACCCCATAATGAATTATTTGTCTGCACAAAATAAACTTATATTTGCACAATAAGATGTTATATGTGCACAAAAGCAAGTTATACTTGCACAACAGAAAGTGTTACCACGGGAAAAAAAATTCTGGGCAAAAAAAAAAAAAAATCGGGTCCGAGAAAGGGGGGCAAGGGGGGGCACACGCATGGGCGGGGGGGGGGGGGGGGGGGGGTGGGCAGACATTCTACTAATGAAATTAGGCCCATTAGCTAATTTTACGCGATAAGCAAATTTTACACGTTAAGGAGTTTTTACATTTGAAGTAAACCCTATATATATATTATAATAGATTAATAAATTATTTATCGGGCTTGTATTTATAGACATGAATGAAATGATTAAAGTAAGATAATAGACTCCTTATAAGATAGATGTCTTCCTTTACAAATAAATGAACTTAATTAAAAAACAAAAATTAAATACATAAAATAGTAATTCACAAAATAAAATAAAAAGTAATCATCCAACATAAAGGAATAAAAAAATCAGTGAATGATATTTGAACATACCATATATTTTTGACAATGAAGTAGAAGTTGTATCATCCATACAAAGAAATCAATGTTAATAAAAATCGTATTATAATATTTTTATATATAAATTGAAAATGATTTAGAATCATACACTGCATATATATATATATATATATATATATATATATATATATATATATATATATATATATATATATATATATATATATATATATATATAACAAAATATATTAAAATGTTTCCAAAATTGAATATACAATAAAATGAAGTTACAAACTTACAATCGTAGGTTTATTCAAATTTGATAAAGAGAGAGAGAATAAGAATTAGAAAAAATAACTATGATCGATGTAGGTATAACTTTTTTAATTATGATAAAATTAAACAATATAAAGAATAGATAAGCACATCAAATCCAATTCTAAATTTGAGAAATGATATATAAAAAACAATAAACAAATTGATTAATCAAAGAACGAAAGATAGAAGAAGGAACAAAAATTCTTATGGGTCATCGAATGATAGAGGGAAAATATATAGCTCTCCCCAACTAATTTGCAAAATAAAAGATAAGAATAAAAATTAGAAAAATAACTATAATATAGGCATAAAGTTTGAATTATGATGGATAAATAATACTCTGTAGAAAGAATAGATCGATATCAAATCTAGTGCTACATATGAGAAAGGGTAAAAGCCTAATAAAGTAAGAAACAAATGATTAGTCAAATAATGAAAAATGTAAGAGGGATAAAAAAAATGTTATGGACATAGAACAACAAATAATTAAACACGATTTCTGTTTAGCGCAAGGCATTTTGCCGTTTAGCGCAAGGCATTTTGCCGTTTAGCGCAAGGACACATGGTCGCAACGACCATTTGTCAAAATGGTCGTTGCGACCATTTTTTTCCCAAACACACGATCTGGTCGCACCGACCACAACTACAGATGGTCGCACCGACCAGTCCTCTATTGGTCATTGCGACCATACCTTGTACTGGTCATTGCGACCATACCTTGTACTGGTCATTGCGACCATACCATGTACTGGTCATTGCGATCATATCATGTACTGGTCATTGCGACCATACCATGTACTGGTCATTGCGACCATTGTCCATTACGGTCGTTGCGACCAGTTCGGTTACGTGATAAAAAAGGAAAATCGGCCTATAAAATATACGGGTCATTCGAAAACCTTTCCGTGAGATTTTCTCGACTGATTAAGTTTTAAACATGTCAAAAGGGATCGATGAGTGGAGTAAAGGCCTCGAAGACATATCGCTGGAATTCGGACTGCAACGGGTATGTATCTAATCCTTTTGTTTATGTGTCGAATGTAAAAAGCTTTATTTTTCATGATTAATAAATTTGATGATGTTAATATATTGTGCTTATAAAATTACAAGTTTTTTTTAGGGTTAATGAGATTTTGCATTGAGAATTATGGTGAATTGATAAAATTTTGGTTTTTAAACTTTCTAAGGTTAAAAAGAATTAGGGTTAATGAAATATTATGACATTGGGAATATGAACTTACAAACTTTCATGAAATTGTAATTTTTTTTGTAGGATTAGCGAAATATTAGTAGCGATAATGAAATATCATAGCATTGAATATAAAATTGGAAACTTTCATGAAATTTAGAATCTTTTTTAGGGTTAATGAAATTTTTGATTGAGATTATACCATTGCAAACTTTATTAGGTTAAAAAGAATAAGGGTTAATGAATAAATTATATACTAATTTAATGTTATGAATTGAAATAATTGAAGATTACATAGATAAATATATAGATATAGATAGATCATGAATTTATATTTCACAATTTACTTCAACCCTATCAATTTGTATATCGAGTCTGATGCTTGTTTCAATGTTTATTGTAAGGGGGACAACGAGGACACTGAATTGTATATCAATTACAGTTTTGATAGTGCGGTGCCAAACAACACCATGTTGCCAAGCCCGTCAACTGAAAGAGAGGAAAATAATGGGGCGCAACTCCTTCAGTTATTATCTGATTTGGGTACCCCATATGGAAGGACTTTGCCTGTCCCATCATCAGCGGGAATGCAGATGGATCGGAGTGAATCAGAGCATAATGAAGTGCCCACGGAGCCTGTTCAAGTATGTTCAGCAGATTACACTGAACTGTTTACTACTAAGGATACATTCAGCAGTAGGGAGAAAGCTATACAATGGGTGAAGAATAAAGGCAAAGAGAATCAAATGTGCATTGTGATCAGACGTGTTGTCAAGAGTGATGCGAAGACACTTGGCCGGACATGGATGTTTTGCGAGAGAGAAGGGGCATACACACCCGTGAAAGATGACGTCCATAAACGCGTGAAGACGAAAAAACGTGGATGTCCATTCATGTTGAAAGTTGTAGAGAGTGAAAGGGGATCTTGGAAGTTGGAGATGGTAGTAGGAGTTCACAACCACGAGATATACAAGAGTTTGCATGGGCATGCGTTCGCCGGAAGGCCTACAACAACAGAGCATGAGTTGGTTAAGACCATGATCGAAAGCCATGCGAAGCCGAAGAACATTTTGTTAGCCCTTCAAAAGAACCCTGGGAATGTGACAAAACTGAAGCAAGTGTACAACTTACGAGGGAGCCTCCGAAAGCAGGGTATGTAGGGGAGAAGCGTTCCCCAACAATTTTTTGTCAAGGCTAAGGAGTTGAATTATTTTGTGCGGCACAGAACAACGCCAAACTCACCGGTTTTGAGTGACATTGTCTGGGCACATCCTGATTCTATTGCATTGCTGAAGGCATTCCCTTATGTACTTGTGATGGACGCGACATACAAAGTGAACAGGTAGACTTTGTTAATCTTGTTTAAGTTTCTGAGTCCATTGCACATTTCCATATTAGAGAGCATCATATATTGATTTAACACACTAATATGTAGGTACAATATGCCTTTCTTTGAAGTGATTGGCTTCACTTCTACGTGGAAGAACTACAACATAGCATGTGCGTTTATGAGCGGGGAAACTGTTGAAAATTACTTGTGGGTTATGGGTGTCATAGCTGAACTTCTCAACTTGGTCGGAAAGTCTCCTGCTGCCATAGCCACCGATAGAGAGCTCGCTTTGATTAATTCCATTAAAGTTGTCTTTCCCCAGACAAAGCGAATCCTATGTCGGCATCATGTGCAAAAAAACTTGGAGGACAGAGCAAAGAAACTTACAAAAGACGTGAAGCTTGCAGATAGGTTTGCGAGAGAGTGCATGTCTTTACTCTGGTCACAGACTGAGGAGCAGTACGTCAGCGGATTGACTCGACTACGTGCTAGCTGGAGAACTAGATCAGGGTTGGTTAACTACTTGGAGCGGCAGTGGTTGACAAACTATAAAGAAAATCTTGTTTCTGCGTGGACGGATAAGGTGTTCCATTTGGGAACCAGAAACACTAACAGGTATGCTTGATTTTTGTACTTCAAATGTATTCCATATCTTATTTGATTATATTATATCTTTACTCCTTGCCTACTTACTTCATTTCAGAGTCGAGGGTGCGCATTCTACATTTAAGCAGTTCATGAATCCAAAGGGAGCAATGAGTCTTGATTCTATGTTTGCCAACATGCATGCAGTGCTTGAGGTTCAAATAAGTGAAATTAAAGCATCGTTTGGGGAATCTCGGTTGAAAGGGATGTCGTCTGTAGCAACTGAAGATGTGTTTCGATTACTGCAACATTCTGTTTCTCATAAGGCTATGGAGTTGTTGATGGATGAGCAGCGACATGCTGAGCGGCACGGTCGATGTGACTCTGTTTGTAATTGTACAATTCAAGTGACATACGGACTTCCATGCTACCACACAGTTGCGAGTCATAAGAATCGTGATATTCCGATCTCCTTGTCGGTGCTGCATCCTTTCTGGACACAGCTTGATATCCCAGAAAATGATAATCCGGACCAGCTTGATGATGATGCCACTCGAAAGCGCAGGGTCGCTAGATCGCTGATGGATGATTTGTACTTCAACGACTTCCCCAAAGCTTCTGCAGATGAACAGTTTCGATGGGCGACTGCTATGTATGGCATGCGTAACCCTCATCATACAAATCTAAAAGAACCGCAAGTGGTACAGACCAAGGGACGCCCGCGAGGGAGCCTCAACAAACGCGACCTCTGTGGGTGGGAATACACCGATCTCCAACTCCAGAAGGCACAAAATGCACCTCCACCAATTCAAAAGGTTGCACACATGCCAGTGACTCCGATCAAGAGAACTCGAGGCAGGCCCCCAAGCAACCAAAATAAAGTATCCCTAGCAGCGACACCGATTCAGAGCTCCCCAGCCGGGTCGGACGAATGTACACCCGGGAAAAAGAGTCGAGGTAGACCTCCATTACCGAAGAAGTCGTCCCCCATAGTAGTTGCAGCGAAGACTGCAAAACCTACCGCAGTTGGTCTAGTTCAGGGTCCGCACATTGGTGTTATTCCAGAATTCATGAACAAATATGTCTTCCAGTCTTATGTTGTGGCACCTGATGGAAATTGTGGATTCAGAGCGATTGCACGTTCAGGAGGCCATGATGAAGAATATTACTGGAAGAGGATCAGACAACAAATGCTTACGGAATTACGAACTCGTCCACAGCTATACGCTCGGCAATTAGGCAACGACGACATCACGAGGGTGGAGAAAGCACTAAACTGGTTTATAGATGGTGTGAATGATCCACCAGAGTTTTGGCTTGATGGCTCTGATATGGGGTTGTTGGTTGCGACGACATTTCAGAGCATCTTTGTTGTGTTCGGTCCTGGGACGGTGGGGTCGACATTCCTTCCTCTAACGGTCCGACCCGATTGGGGGCTTGAAGATTTGGGTTTTATTACGATATGTTTAGAAGGCGCACATTTCAGTGGTGTAAGTACAGCATTCATAGGTATCTTGCTATTTTAGTTGTAAGTGTTATATGATATGATTATGATATGCATTGTTTGTGTATGCAGATAATGTTACAACCTGATGCACCCCTGCCTCCTATTGTACCCATGTGGCGTCCTAATCGACAACAAAGCGTTGTTGGCCTTGATTTCTTACTCCGAGAGCGGCTTGATGCATATCTGTATGAACAAGGTGATGTCCAAAGGAAAAGAGCTGATCATGTCACTATTTCCGATTAGAAGGCAATTGTTTTACTTTGATATTATATGATTATTTATATTGTTTTTCAACATTGTTATATTTTCAATGCATTATTTCATGTCACTTCAAGTATGATTTTGTATGTCTCATGAGCTCTTTTACTACAGGATTGATAGTAACAAAAATACGCATTTATTATAACAACTTTAATAAATCATCCGCTACTTAACTCTCATGAATCCTACCAAAGGTCGCAATATCCATATTTAAGTATGTGAACTACCAACTACAATCACTAACATTGTTAATTCTCACAAATAATATAAATCATTACTAGCATTCAGTCTCTAACTACGAAATAGAATAACCTACGGCTACCAAACACCATAAAATGTCACTCCTAATCCCCCCACCCCCAACCCCCCCAACCTCCACTCGGTGGTGGGTTGTCATTCCATGATTCCCAACCCTCTCTAGATGGGTTGCTACCTTGACCAACATCGAACGTGGTGCGACGGGTGTGGTCGTTCAAGCTCATATACCCTAGCTCAATCGCTGCATGCATCATGCTCTGGTGAACGTCGCCAGGCACCCGCGACCTCCTATCCTCGGCAAACCAGGGGGTGAGATGCCCAAGGGCCCGCTGCATATGCTGGAATTCGTGCAGTAGAAACCTAAGTACTTTATATATTGAATGATAACAATGCAGAATAGAGTAATATGTAATTATATAGTGTTACCATGGATTCTTCAGAAGTCGGAGCGGAACTAGGATGTACGAACCGATGAGTTCGCGGCTCGTACCACGATGCATATTCATCTGACACATCACCAGGATACCTACTCTCATCGCCGATCACGTCCATGGCCATGGAGTGGATGTGGACAAGATTCCAAGCCCACTCCCCAGTCTCGTACACGACCTTGTAGTCTACGTTGTTCACACCCCTCTTAGCAATCTTGGGCTTGATGACGTTAGATGGGATTCCCTGTTGGCGACCAAATTGCCTCGCAAATCGATCTGGCATATATGGCTCATTAATATCCAGACATGAGATTATGCCATGGAATCTAGATGGCGCTATAACAGGGTCGTAAAAGTCAAGATGTCCATACGGCATCCAATCCACATGTGTGCATTCAAACAGATCAAATCAATCATTTCCTATCTACTTAATCTATTTTATTAAAAATTGGATTCACATATTCATTGAAGAAGAAGATAAGCATACCTCATTCCGTTGCATTCCGTCCAAAATCTTTCTGTAGTTGGGGTACGGTGAAGGCATAGTGACATCTTTCCATTGGCATGCAAACGGCTCTGTCTCCCTATTCCAATTGCTCGATGTGGTAGGACGAAATTTTGGAAAATATGAATATATCCAAGCCTATTATAAATAAAATGAACATAATCAACACTAAAAATTTGTAATAAAAACAATAAAATATTGCAAATATATTTTAATACGCACCTCGAGCAGCGTAATGCAACCACACATCTGGCTGCAATCTCTATGCGAAGCCTCCCCCAAACGATGGTACAAATATGCCAGGGTTGCAGAGCCCCATGAGTAACAGTTCACCTGACTGTGATTGCGCAACAACGGGAGGTAAGCTAGAGATAGCCTGTTCTGCGTCTTGTCAGTGAACAGGGTAGAGCACAACAAATATAGGAGGAAGCTGGTTGCAATTGATTCAGGATGCAATATATCTACATTTTCACCCTCACAGTGATGAACCAGAAATTCATATGGGAAGCCACGTCGCCCTACCTGGTTCCGTATGAGCTCATTCTCAGTGATCTGCAACTCCTCCACCAGCTCTTTCAGCACAGCCTTCGGGTCCATGTTATGTGAGACTACGTCTCCAGCAATGCTGATCCACAACAAGTAGTAGACGTCGTGCAACGTGATACTCATTTCTCCAAACGGCATATGAAAGGAGTTTGTTTCTGGGTGCCAGCGCTCAACAAACGCGGATATTAGCTTTCCGTTGTGCCTACTATACATTGACATCTGGAGATGTGCCAATCCACTACTTGACACAAGCTCTGACCATATGTGATCCTCGTCCAAAATCCACCTTGAAAGTTGTGTCGTACGAATATGTAACTTCAAAGTTTCCCGTTCCTATGGAAACATATAGCAATCAGAAAAATGATAATAATCTCTATATTATTAAATTTAACATGAGAATATACAATAATTGACGTGTATAAGATTTGACTTACATCACCAGCCCAAATGTGATGAGCTACGTGGCCCTCAAATCCCAAAAGTAGGTCCGGAATATGAGGGCCTCCTGGAGCTGGACCCGTCAGCAGTGGTTCTATCGTCGGACCTCCACGTTGTTGATTCCTACTTCTGGAGGCCCTAGGACGTCGCCGAGAACCTTCGGGCACATCCTGGTCCACCGGCGCCATCTGCTCCGGTATCATAGCGTCAGCCGAATCGCCTTCCGCCTGATCTGTCTCGCATACGGACCTAGAAGCGGCGCGCTGACGCCGTGCGGATACGTGTAGTGCCGATCTCCTATCCATCTGTAACGAAAACGAGCAATTACCATACATGTTATTATTATTCCACTCCAACACTTACCAACATAATAAACCTATCTCTACAATCTACACTCATATCATAACAAACAAAGAAAAATGCCATCCTATCAAACCTTCGTTTCATAATAAACAATGAATCAGTTTAGCAACTTGATCTTGTAATTATCTGCTATATTATGTATGTCATGATCTATATTTACCTTTTTTAATTAAAATACTCATATGTAAAGACTTATAATATATATAAAGACTTTGACTTTGAATATATAAAAATATCAACATACTTATAATATATAAAGAGCCGATTAGCATGATACAAAATTATCATACAAAAATTGAATCCAACAACTGAGGAATTCACAAGGAACACACGTGAGTTTGCACTCCTCAATGGCACCAATTTAGCATCAAAGTATAAACCTCAGTGTGAATAATTCCATACAATTAAAGCAACAACATATAACAAATCAAATTCCATATTTACTATAAACACTGACAACCCCACACCTTTAACCAACACATCACTGCAATCCCACATGAATCACTTTCAATACCATGTACAGGAATCAAATCGTTCCATAAGAAGTGAAAGAAATGGCTAGAAAGCACCAGAATCAATAAAACACAATCCTGTGAACCATAACTACTAGATCAACCATGGCGATAATTATAATTCACAACCCAAAATTTTACACTATGAAGCTCCATTTCTTCTGTAGAACCGACACTTTGCCAAATAAATCAAGTTATACCAGTTCACCAATTAAACCTGAATATCAATGTCATCCGATGAGATCTTATCACCATCCACCCCGTACCATCCGATCCAATTCAAAACCCCCAATAAACAGCACCAATTTCATAAAAAGATTCGATTCAGCACAAAAACTAGGGGAATTCACAAGAATCACAACAACAAAAACCGGCTTGTTCCTCATTGTGACAGAAACCGAATGCCGGCCTCTAAATCCTCACTGTGACAGAAACCCTATGGTTGCAGCGATCGGATGCCCCGTGGTCGCAGCGACCGGATGCCCCGTGGTCGCAGCGACCCTGAGTCATCTTCTTCGTCATATGCGCAGATCTAACCCTCCCCAATACCGACCACAATGCAATTTTCGGCCTCCATAAGCGTAGATCTATGTAATGTAGTGCCTAATACTATTGTTTTGGCCGAAATACACAAAAATCGCACCTAAAATCACCCAATCTTTCAATTTCTAAAATCAATTCACCCAAATCCCTAAAATCTACAATAATATACTCGAAATCACCATGAAAATGAGGAAACCTTACCTTAATGTCGAGAGATTTTCGATTTGGTTCACTATCTTGAAGTAAACGAGTGGAAAGTGGCGATTTGTGGGATTTGGCTCTTGCCGGCCGCCTGTGGTTCCGTTTGATACGAGGAGAAGAGAGAATGGAGTGGGGCTAGGGTTGTGTGGGTAAATTGTAAATTGATTCAAGTATAAGGGTATTTTCGTCATGTTCTAAACGGAAAATTTACCTTGCTCTAAACAGTAGAGGCCATAATTAAATAGATGAATCAAAGATAGAAGAGGAAACCAATTCAATCGGAGTAGGAATACGTACAATTGAGTGTTGTTATGCCCTCTTTTGTTCAATGTTAGTATAGGGGTCCGGTGTTTCACTATGTTGCAAGGATTAGCGGGACAAATCCTTTTTATATGGAGGAAGAAGGCACCGGTCCAAAGAAGGAAGAAGGCCTAAATGTTTAGCCAACTCAATCTTTTTTTTTTTCTGAATTGATTGTTAGGTATAAAGGCTACGGCGGTTACAAAAATCATAGAGGTGTTAAATTATACAGTATTAAAGTAGATGCCATTATATTACAGATACAAACAGCTAATTAATTGAATGTTACGAATCCAATCTCATTTCAATTTTTTTTGCAGCTAACCCAAACGGCTTAAATTGGGTAAATGACTTTGTGGAATTAATTTGTGAAAAAGAGCTAATTAATTGATTGTTAGGGGTAATCTCATTTCAATTTTTTTTTTGCAGCTAACCCAAACGGCTAAACGCAATTAAATCAATGGTATTAATTGAGTAAATGCCTTAGTGGAATCAATTTATGGAAAAAAAACCAAATGGAATACACTTTTATAGATAAACGAATAACCGGTTAAACGGATAACCGAGAATATAATTATAGGCTACAACATTTATGGTGGGGCCTGAACACAACTTTTAATATATATATATATATATATATATATATATATATATATATATATATATATATATATATATATATATATATATATAAAATAGATTTTCACTAGTAATTACGGCGGGGCAGATATCTATTCTTACCCTAAATTTGTGGAATATTTGCAGCCAAGCCACCATTGTTCCCGCCAAAAGACCTCCCCATTCTTAAAGAGAGAGGGAGTACAGCAGTCTCCAGAAACCCTCGCAACTGTTCAAGTCTAGTTCTGCTTGGTTCTGGTCTGGTAGGAAATCCCTAATTCCGGTTCCGGGTACCACGATTCCTGTTCCTGCCTTAATGGCGGATTCTTCGGCTCTTGGTGAGCGCTCCCACCGCTCAACTTTGGCTACCGCGGGAACTATTTCGAGAATTCGGGTCGAGAATTTCATGTGCCACAGCAACATGGAGATCCAATTCGATGGCTTTGTCAATTTCATCACCGGCCAGAACGGGAGTAAGCTCTTTTTTATTTTATTTTTTGCGTTTTTTAGGGTTGATTCGCATATGTCCAATGGTGAACTTATGATTATCATTCTTATTAGGGTTTAGGCATTTGTTTTGATTTGTAGAAATTAAATACAAAATTGTTTGATCTTAGGTGGGAAGAGTGCGATTCTGACGGCGCTATGTGTGGCGTTTGGGTGTCGGGCTAGAAGCACGCAGAGGGCTGCGACGCTCAAGGATTTCATCAAGAATGGCTGCGAGTACTCCCTATTCCTCTATTGTTATACTTCCCCTGGCGTTTAGATTGTTGTTTTAAAGATTATAAAGAAGGAAAGATGCGATATGTGTTGTCCCAATTTTTTGTACATTTATTGTCAGATTGAAGTACCAACTTTAAGAAAATGAAGAAGTAGCAGAGGATTACAATGTTTGGATTGATATAGAAAAAAGATAGAAAAGATTGTTGTACTTCATTTGAAACATTTTTAAGATTTTGTTCTGACTTGATGCTATACACGTGCTCTTTATTTGCAGTTATGCAATTGTCTGGGTTGAGATTAGAAACCAAGGCCAGGATGCCTTCAAGCCTGAACTTTATGGCGATGCAATAATTGTGGAGAGAAGGATTACAAAATCTACAAGTGCACTTAATATAAAGGACCGGCAAGGTTTATTGCTATTTCCCCGGGCCATGATTATTCCCCCTTTCTTTAAAATATTGGATGTATCCCTTAAAATACAGTCTGGACCAGAACTTGAAGAGTTTACATATGGATGCTACTTTTACATTACAGGTAGAAAGGTTTCAAGTGGAAGGGAGACACTTCGTGAACTTGTAGACCACTTCAATGTGAGTTCTGTTTCTCTTACATGATATAGTTTCTTCATACTTTTAATACGGGTGCTATTATTATTGTTTTAAAAAAAAATTAATTCTCGAGTTACATGATGTAAATTGCCTATTTGATGCTGTATGGGCGTATGGCCCATATTAGTGTTTGTGAGGGGCTCCATTTTAAATTCCTTCATTTTAAAAATGAAAATAAGTTAAATGATACTGTTGAATGATTAGAATAGACCAGTAAGGGCCGAAAAGGCTGCCTGGGAAGCTAATGTTTTTAGTTGTTGCACAATTAATATGGTTTATTTTATTCTTTCCCTTCCATTGTTTTTGTTTTTGTTGTTTCTTGAATTGTTAAGGATGTATTTGAAGTTTGTGTATGGTATTTGAATTTTCAGATTGATGTTGAAAATCCTTGTGTTGTAATGACTCAAGATAAAAGCAGGGAGTTTTTGCATTCTGGAAATAGCAAGGATAAATTCCAGGTGACTTGCTAATTCAATAATATTTATATATTCTTCGCCAATATAACTGATGCCTGAATGTTTTTTTCTGCTACGACTGAAAGTTCGTGATTTCTTAATTGGTGATTTTCCCTAGTCTGGTCTGTTCCCACCTTTTGAGGTTTTGAACTTATGTTTAAAAATCTTGCACGTTAGTTTGACTTTAAACTGCTATTTCTCATACTTCATTTCATGGTTATTCCTTCACTTCCCCCATTTCTTGCTCTAACTTTCTCAACTATTTTCGACAATTGATAGTATGTTTTTGCTTCACTGTGTTTGTGCAGTTCTTCTTTAAGGCAACACTTCTTCAACAGGTTGAAGAACTACTGGGACATATTAAGCACATCCTTGATTCTGCATATGTGTTAATTGGTGAACTGGAGAGATCAATTGAACCTATAGTCAGGGAGCTTAATGAGTTGCAACAGAAGATTAAGGCCATTGAGCGTGTTGAAGGATTAGCTGAGCAAGTGAAGCAGTTGAGGAAGAAGCTTGCCTGGTCCCATGTTTATAATGATAGTAAGCAGTTGGAGGAAATAAAAGCAAAGATTGAAAAGTACAAGAAGAATGTGCCTCTTTATGAAGCTAGAATCACTAAGAGCATTGTGAGTGAGATAATCTCTGCATCAAGAGGGTTCTTTATTGAAATGTATTTACTCACTAAATACTTGATAACACGGCACACAACTCTTTGATAAAAGCTTATTTCCCAGGAAGTTGCCTTTCTTGAACATGCCTAATGCTCTGTTACTATTACTCATCAGTTAGTTGAAAAGAAATTCGATAATATCCAGGGGAACCAACTTATTCTAGCAAGCTCTAAGCAGTTGCATATTTTCTACCCTAATTGACATGATTTTCTTCTCTTCCAATTTGGTAATTACATGGTTCATGTGCTTCTTTCTCGTAACAATGTGAATAGATTTTTCATAAAACATATTGTATTATATTATTCTCAGAAAATGATTCAAGAGCTTCAAGATTGCTACAAGGAGAAAAAAACTGCTTCTGACAGCTTGTTAGCAAGATCGAGTGAGATCAGCAAAAGGAAGGATGAATTGCAGGACAGTTTCTCCATGGTATGATGCTTACATTCTGGATTTGACTTCTGAAGTTGGTTAGGCTTGTTATTTAAATTTATGACTTTTATTTATAACATTTGAAGGATTACAGTTTGCTTTCTCGCTTCACTATTCTGTTCATGCTTTGATTTCCTGCTCTTTGATTGTATCCTGCTCGTTAGTTGATAGCTTAATTTTACATTTGGTAAGCTTGACTGATTTCATCTGTACATGGAAAGCCACTGGGAGGAAGGTGATGACCTAAGGACTTAATTCCCCCCCTCCCCCAAAGATATGCTGATTGTGAGCAGTTTGGGGTGTGTCTGAAGTTGGGAAATGTACTTAAATTTCTGAATTTGATAATTAATGACTGGCATAGCCTCCTTCACAGCTTTCAAAGAATGCTTTTCTTTACTTGTATGTCTGAGTTCTTTCACTAGGTAGCTACTACATCTTATATGCATTTTTTTATTTGCTGCACATTATACAGATTCACTTGAGTTGGTTTCCACTCTAAACTATAGTATTTTCTTAAGAATATGAACATTCTAGATTGATTGGAGATTTTTGGAAATTTGCCTTCCAATGCATCCTTTTTTTGTATGATTTAATTTACTTAAGCTCATCTCCTGGTTTTTATGCTTCCTATGCATTTTTGGGGGTTCCAATTTTGATTTCATTTGTTGATATGCCACTCTTTCCCAAATATGCTTATTAGGCATCAATGGAGAGGAAACGTCTAGAGAAAGAACAAGAACGGATACGAAGAAATATTCAGGCCGAGAATACTCGTTTAAAAGGATTGCAGAAACAAGTTTGTGATATCCAAGAGGAGCATTTGATGAGTAGTCAGGTAGTCTTATCATTCCTAGCATGTGTGGTTTGTGGATTACTTCAAAAAAACTTTTACTCTTTTACCTCTTGCACGTTTTTGGAGTTGTGATATTCCCCCAGTGATCTTGTTTGACACCAAAAGTGTTTTGGAGAAGGAGAAATATTATTGCTAAAACATGCAATGATAGTTATTTTCTACTGTATTTAATAGCATACTAGTATGATTGATATATACGTTAATTATGAGTGGAAGGGTGATTTTGATTAAAAAAATTCCATTATGCTGGTTGTTGGTTAAAGCAGTAAACTCGCCATTTTATGTAGTTTAACTTGTTTCACTAACATTATTCGAAATGTTCCAAAGCCAACCATACATCCTTTATTTCAATGACCTGGTCACTCCTTGGGTTTTATGATGTTTGCTTTCTGCCAAAAATCGCCTCTCAATACCACAAGAAATAAAGAATGAGTGGAAATGTAGGATGTGAGTGAATGCACGGGGGTTGGGGTTGTAGAGGAGCAGTGTGAGAAGAGGTGATAATAGTGAGTATCTTACAATTTTGGAGGACACAGTATCCTCTAAGATGAAAAAGATGCCAAAATTGAAGATCAAAAAGCCAGTCTGTGTAGCTTCTTAAGTACAAATTAGATGTGAAACCTTCTCCAATCAAGATTTATATATTTAAAACATTTCGCCTACTATGCTTCTTTGTGAAGAAGCAACAAAAGTAACCTTGTCATCCAAGTTTCTCTGTAGATATAGACGTCCAAATTGTTAGTTCTTCCCCTGCCTTCATGCTTTCTATTTTGGGAATGGTGTTAAATGCATCATTTTCAGTGAAGTTAGTTACATTGATGTTGCAGCCTGCTGACTTGCCTACCGTGTTCTTATAGGTGGAAGATGATGAAAGGGAGAAAGAGTTGCAGGCACTGAATAATGAAATTGAGAAAGCTAATTCATTGCTGGCAAGGTTATTTCATTTTTCATCTCATCATTGTTGATGTGTCTGTTTCTTTGATCTATATTGAACTGTTGCTTAGAGCTTTGGATGATATTTCAGTTTTTCAGAGAAAGGGAAGGAATTGTCAGAGAAACTATCCTTAAATGAAAATAAATTGAAGGAGATTTCCG
The DNA here is from genome assembly GCA_037127255.1 of Persicaria tinctoria. Classification (NCBI taxonomy): domain Eukaryota; kingdom Viridiplantae; phylum Streptophyta; class Magnoliopsida; order Caryophyllales; family Polygonaceae; genus Persicaria; species Persicaria tinctoria. The sequence continues at coordinate 21,012,674 of JBANSL010000019.1, read as the reverse complement.
AGGAGGTATAAGTTATTTCTTTAATTTTAGTTTTGTATAGGTATATTTTTATTTAACTTTGATGGTTAAACTCATTGGGTATTGCCGTATTGGGCTCTGTTGTTATAAGCTTATTTGGAGTAGGGAAAGGACATATGTTGCAGGTGTACTAATTGTCGAACATACGATCATCTTCATTGATTTATCTGTACATATTCCATGTTCAGTGGATTATTTTGTTAATTGGCAGAAGCCTGCAGTAGTATATAAATGCACTTGAAGGCCTTGTTTCCCTTGTTTCCCTCCATTTTGTTCTAAAAGTTTCATGGCAATGGGTGCTTATGATTCACCCCTCCCTCTCCTTTCATGCTAAGCTGCCTTGCCATATGTCCATAATCGATATTGACTAATAATGATTCATAATGTCATCCATAAACTCAAAATCATGGTCAAGGACCTCTAAAGCAAGTAAACTCAAAATCATGCATTTGACAATGTTCTAAAGAAGCCCTTGATGAAGTATTTTCACATGGTAATTGGGACATGGCGAAACACTGAAGCCTATTTGAACAAATCAATAAATAATGAACTGATTTATGAATCAATTGCTAATTTACTAATTTAAGGGTAGTGTAATGAGGACTGAGGAGAGAGAATAATTGATATTTTAAAACCCCTAATTTCCCGGCTGCCTAGCCTGCTTAGTCTAATGCCTACCCTTTCTAGACCCACCCCCACCTAGCTACCCACCTAGGCATAAAAATTCCTAGGCGAGGTGCCGCCTAGGTGCGATTTATAGAACATTGCTTGCTGTAAGATGAAGATATTTGTTATTGATAATATTCAGATTTGATTAAAACCCCAAGTCAATCACTATGACTTAACAGGCTGCTCCAAAGTTAAAACGATGTATTTCTGATGGAACTATGCAACATCTGGGAGACAAAAGGATATTGATATTAAAAACTAACTCTAGTATAGGAAATATAAAAAATGATGGCTTTGCCAACATTTTTCGGAAAGAGGTACTAAATCATACTGGAAACTATTGCCTGTGCAATATTGTTTTGGTTAATATCCTTCTGATTATTTATGCTAAATGTTTCATTTTCTGACGTTATTATTCCAAATTTTTTTTCACTCCTTGTCTTTTCCTTCACCAACTGAATTCCTTTATTTGTCTACATTATAAACTTTTTTGTTGTTGCTGCTGCTTCCAATCTGTAGGTTGCAAGCCAAGAGAAAAAGTTCCGTGAGATTTCTACTACAATTCGTGAGCTGCAGCATAACCAAACAAACAAGGTTTGAGTTATTATATGATTGAGATGCTTGAGATAAACATCTGCTCAGCAGACTTTTGGCCATGGATTATTCTGTATGGAGTTTTCCTTTTCTGCAGGTCACTGCTTTTGGAGGAGAGAAAGTACTTCACCTTTTACGTGTTTTAGAGAGACACCATCATAGATTTAGAAAGCCTCCAGTTGGTCCAATTGGTGCTCATTTGGTGAGAACATTATTGAATACTGATGCTAGTGACCTTTTGCCTTATCCATCTTTAAGTACACCTTATTTGGGTGTGTGTGTGTTTTAAAATTTTTATGACTATATTTTACTATACTACCTAAATGAATGGACAAAAAAATGTAGATTAATTATTGTTCTTTGGTGACAGAACCTCAGTTATTATTTATTCTCATAAATGTCCCTTTTAACCTTCTCTGTTCTTCCTTCCATGGTCCCACCCCTCTCCTAGTATATCTGATCTTTGACTCTTTGTTGATTTCCTTACTCTAGTTCTCTCCTTAACGTTTTTCTTGTGGCCTGATCCTCATTATTCATGTGGAGCTAGGCTTGGCCAACTTGTGATGCTGTTGGCTGCAAGGTAAAAAACATGACTTCTCATAGGTTGTCGGGTAGGAGTTGTTAAAGTCTGTCAAGTAATATATTTACAACTTTGAAACTTAAAACAAAACAAGAAGATGCTGTCCTCAGCTGTAATATGTTTTAAGATCATCCATGAAATATTCTGGTAACTTGATTTTGCAGCGTTCAATATATCAGTAGCATCTTTCTATGTAAGCTCATTGAACCCATAATTTCTGTTTATAGTGATACTCTCCTGGATCTTATACTAGTACTGCAATATTCTATATTAGTTGAGCTGACTTATTCCACCCCTTTTTGGCGTACTGGAGCTCCCTTTCTAGGGAGCAATTCCCTTTCCTTGAAAAAGAATGCATTCACTGCAGTGTACATGCTGTATAACTATTTTTGGATATCAAAAGATATATATTTACAACTTGTAACAATTTTGACTCTTTCTGCTAGATGATAATAATCTTCTAATAACTAATTGCAATCAGTGCATTATAAAACCCAGCGTTCAACCATGTGCCTTAAAGGCTGTGAGGTACAATACTGAAAACCCTCGTGAAATGTATCCTTGGTTCTTAGGATCAATCCCGGTGTTGAAAAAGTATGATTAGTTGCAACCAGATTGATGTTCAAAGCATTGACTGAAGATTACATATATTTTCTGCTTCAGTACTATTGGCAGCTTTGCCCTTTTGCACGTTTTAGCTTTTCGTCGTAGTGATGTTAAAAACTTGTTTCAGCACTATTGTCTGCTTGTTCTTTTTTCTTGCAATCCAGCATTGATATTTGACTTTTTATGCACTGCAGAATTTGGTAGAAAGCGATGCTTGGGCTCTTGCTGTTGAAAATGCTCTTGGGAGGCTTCTAAATGCATTTATTGTGACCGATCATAAAGATTCCCTGCTTTTAAAAGAATGTGCTCGTGAAGCACAATACCATAATGTACCCATTTTTATATATGATTTTTCACGAGCAAGGTGAATTGGAATTTTACATTTGATGTGGAGTTTACTCTTTGTATTTTAGATTTAGTTTCACAAGTTACTTTTGTTACAGGCTAAACATTCCAAATCACATGCTTCCACAGACGCATCATCGAACTGTACTATCTGTCCTGCATTCTGATAATCCCACTGTGATGAACGTCTTGGTGGATATGGTACATTAACTCTTCGTGTCTTACTCTTATGTCCTGTAGATACTAACTACATTGTAAGTCTGTCTTATAGTCTCTTTCTACCTACTCTTATGCCTTGCTTTAAACGCTCGTAAACTGGATGTATCCAGTGTAATGTCACATTTATCTGGATCTTGGTTTTTTTTCCTGCCTTTACATTGGTGTGTGTACTCTAGGGTTGCACATGCATATTTTATTTATCCTGACTGGAGAATGGAGATACTCTCTGGTTAGTTAGGCATTTGTCAAACCTTGCAACTCTTTTAAAGTTGAGGGCACATTATTAAATTTTGAACTACATTTGTAGGCAGTAAATGGGTTTGCTACACTTTTCTTGGTTTTCTTGTCTTTAAATTTCATTAGTTTGATAATGTTATTAAACTATGTGGTATTTTATACTTTTTGGTTGTTCTATGAAGTGCCCAATTATCAACTTTGTTTATACAAAATCTGTATGTTTGCGCGCAACTTGTGAAACAATTCCCTCAGTTTTAAGTTGCCACTTATATGTGAACTCAAGGTGGAAACTTACATGCCTGCCGATGTTTATATGTTTACCTTTATTAAATGGTGAAAAAAAAAATAGAGTGCATGTTGGCAGTGCAGCTACCATCCAAAACATCTTTTTGTCACTTGTTTTGAGTGAGCATAGAAGTCTGTCTCCCTTTTCCTTTGTAACCAATAAGTTTGTCTTCCCATCCTGCCCCATTTGGCTAAACACATTGTTTTGTTTCATTTATGCCGTGATTGAAGAATTTGTCGTTGGGGCCGTCCAATATATATACCACTCAGTATCTGATCCCAACTTGATACCATTTTTAATTATTGCATGTTGTCCCATTTAAAACCTCCCATTATCTACCATTCTTGACAGAACATTGCTCTCTGCCTGTGGATCTCGTGATTCAGCACTTAATGTGATGACCCCTATGTTAAATTACTAAAATGCACTATCATCCATATGAGCGTTTTTGCAGGTCAGGCCTTACTATGGGTTAGGATAAAAAGATTCCATCATATTAGTGTTCCAGTCATGGCTGACTAAGACAATGGTCATGTTGTTTGACCTTTCTCCCTTTTTTGAATCAAATCTCTTGTTCAGATAGTCATCAATTTTCTTATATGCAAATGAGGAATTATTTGGTTCCTGGCTCTCAACATTATGGGATTTTTATTTGATTTGGTTCTGCCTTCTACTGTTACTGTGCCTTTCCCTTGCCATGTTTGCCCCTGTTGGTGTTTTATTTGCTCCTAGTTCCTGCCCTTTTCGATTATGTTGCCTTTGGGTTTTTCAGAAACACTCTCCTGACTAGATCGGTGATTGCCTGTGTACATCCTGCTCCTGCCCCCCATACCCTACTTAATGTGGGATACATTGTACTCCCTCCGTTAAAAAATATAAGTCTTTTTAGGCTTAAAATTTTGTTTAGAAATATAATTGCTTTTATGTTTTCTAGGCATTGGGTTAAGAGAAAAGTAACTTTTTGACTTGTTTTATGAAATGCTATTGGTTGTTAGTGGTTGTGGATAATTAATAAGGGGTATGAAAGTAACACTTTTGTGATTTCCTTAATATGTGTGCGAACACCTAAAAAGAATTATAATTTTGAACGGAGGGAGTATTTGTTATTGTTGTATGTAGGGCCAATTATGCTCTACAATACATATTTGTGTGTTGACAGGATTGTTTTTGTAATAAGCAAGGTGAACATTTTTTTTCTTAATGCCTCACTGTTTTTTTTCTTCAGGGCAGTGTTGAGAGGCAAGTTCTTGTTCCTAATTATGATGCTGGGAAGACAGTCACCTTTGGCCAAAGAATTCCGAACTTGAAGGAGGTTTACACAGTTGATGGATATAAAATGTCAGATTGAATCTCTCCTCCTTTCCTTTCCTGTTCACATTTTTTTTGCAAGAGAGGAATTACAGTACTATCTTCTACTCCCTCGGTTATAAAATGATGTCAGTCATTTTAGCTCTGGACACACCTATGAAGAAAAAAAACATTCTTATTTTTAAATTTATCTACAAAACTCAATGTACGCTAATGAATGGAGAGAGTTGACATCAAAAGTCTCAATATATGCAATTTTCAACAAGAAACATCATAATTCAGCAGTCTTAACGACATTTTTTAGTTAATGTGGGTATCATTTATAGAACGTCTATCATGGATTTCTTTTTTGCTTGATTTAGAAATTAAAAAATATCTTCAAATGGACAATCGATGTTCGCATTTAATGGTAATCTGTTTGAACAATGAAACATCCTAACTGTTTTAATTTTGAACACCTAACTGCTTGAAAGTGAAACGTTTTTCTTGACTCCTTTAGATCTGTTAGTTTTGCTCTCAAGTTTAATTGCACTTGACTGGAGTGTGTTTCTAGGTTTTTCCGTGGTTCTGTTCAGACCATACTTCCCCCCCAAAAGAGGGCTAGAGCCCGCCTTTGTAGCTCCTATGCTGATCAAATTCAAGAGTTGCAGAGAGAGGAATCACTTATAAAAGGACAAATTCAAGAGGCTCGCCAGAAAAAAAGACATGCAGAGAATCTACTCCGTGATGTAAATGATGAACTGCAAGATGTGAAGGTAGTAATTGTTCTTGACTACTGCTTTCTAGTCTTTTTAGTGGATATCTGTACCCACCTCCACACCTATTTGAGCTGCTACTTTCTTTATCTGATATTATAGTTTAGGATGTTGACAATCACTGTTTTGAAGACGACGTTGTCCATAGGAATGTATTATCTAAAATTTTAACAATCAAAGTCATCTGTGTTGCAGTACCTAAATCTTAAATAGTTAAACCTCTTAAACCTAATGCATTGCTTTCTTCTTCCAAGTTATACAGGGATATATTCCTTATTGAAATTGAGAACATATCTTTTATGCATAGAAAAACCATGCAAAATGGCATCAGAAATTATAATGAGAAGTGATTTCAAATCTATCATCTGTTTTCAAAGTAATTTTAGCATAGAAAAACCACCGAAAATGGCATCAGGAATTATGATGAGAATGATTTCTAATCTATTATACTGTCTGCTTTCAAAGTAATTTTAGCATCTTGACTCGAACAATTGTGCGGACTGCTTATGAAATGATGTGTGCACAGGTCCAACTTGATCAGTGTTATTTACCCAAGTTTTTTAGCATTAGTGGCAGAAAATTGTGTTATTTTTTTATGCTTGGCCTTTATGTTAATTTTGTCAATTCTTACATTTGTCCTGCTATATTCTGACGTATCCATGATCCCTCTCATGACATGAGAAAGAGGAGGCGCCTGAATGCAGAGCGTGATTTAAATTCGAAGAAACTAAAGCATCAAGATCTCAAGGATTCTTACGCAGCTGCATCTGCTTCACTCTCTGCTCCATCAACAGATGACCTTCAAGAAGATATCTCAGTTTGTCACTTCTTATACAGCTGCATCTATTTAGATGTCTTTGTAACTCTTATCCGTGCACTCTTGATTATGTATTTTCTCTTTTTTGTTTCATATTTATTTATAGAGGGCTGAAACCAAAATAATAGAGTCGAAAGAGATGCTGGAAAAAATTATTGAGCAAATGAAGGATGCTGATGCTAAATTTGACATCCTTAAAGAATCATTTGAGAAGTTACAAGGTGTGTTCTCCACCTGAGGATATATAATCTTTTGTCAACTTTCTGTTTATCCTGTGTTGATCTCACTGGTCTTGAAATTTTGCAGAATCTGCCAAAAGTGAAGTCGATGCCCTTAACAAAGTAACAGAGGAGCTTGAGGGAATTCAGCAACAAATAATTAATACACAACAGGTGAAACCAATTCCCTTCCCTGAGATGACACAAGTTATTTATCTCTTTACAATATTTTATTTATTATTCTAAACCAGTTCTCTATCTTATTTCTGGATTCTATCAGTGTTTCCGAGGGATTGTTTTATGGGGAAAAAAACTAAGATTGAATACTACTTCCTATCTTATTTCTGGTGTTTATAATCATTTTTTAAAGATAGATTTACATGGTAGAAACAGAATAAATAGAATAATGTGAAGAGATCATAGTGACGGTACCCTAAATCTCATAGATTGTGTCAAGGTTATGTTATGGGCATTAGATGAAGGTGGTTTACTGGTTTCTGCATTACATGTACTCCCTCCGTTTCACAATACATGGGCTTTTAGATGATAATTTTTGTTTCAAAATAGATGGTCTTTTATGTTTTCTAGGTAGGGGATTGTAATGATTTGTGAGCGGTTGACTTTTTAAAAAATCGTGATTGGTTAAAGTTAGGGGTGGGCATTTGCAATTAACTGCTAATTCAATTAATTGATAAGCAATTAATTGGTATTTGAATTAGGAGAATGCAATACCCGTATTTGAATTGAAATGTCCAGTTAACTGACTCTCAATTAATTGCAATTTCAATTCAAATACTCCAATTAATTGTAATTGATTCCCCTCCCCCTGTTCACATAACGCTACCCCTCTTCTACATCTTCCATCCTCCCAGCCCTGTTGGTTCTTCTCGGCGCTTCTTCTTCACAATCGGAGCCGTTGGATACGAGATCGGAGCCGCTGGAGTACAAAGGCACCTCCGCCGAAATCGGAGACGTTGGATACGAGATCTCGATGTCAGCACGAGAGATTGTTGCTCTCCTTGCTGAACTGGATCTTGGCGGTGCCGTTGCCGAACTGTTTGGCAAGGAAGGAGTTGTTCTTCTTCACAATCTCCCAGATCAAAGGCCCTGGAACCGTCGCCATCTCAATCGGAGGATGTACAGGACGGGAAATCACGGGAAAAACCTAGATCGAGAGGGACGGTGATGGCGGCGTTCTGGCCGTCGTCCTTGATGACGCCGGGGGAGCGGAGGCAACAGGAAGAGGGATCTGGATTCGAGAGCTTCACGGATCTGGATTCGGAATCCGGCGGCCGTTGAGAGGGAGATGAGTGGAGGTGGTCGGGAGCGACGCCGGAGGAGCGGAGGCAACAAGAAGAGGAGCGGGAGAGGGATGAGGGAACGAGGCGAGGCAAGCTCCGGCAATGCTAGGCAAGCTCCGGCGAGGCGATGGAACGGGGCCTCTGAATCCCACCGCCGCCCTCTGAATCCCTCGCTTGCTCCATCGGCAATGGTACGGGGCCTCACTCGTTCCTCTATCTGCAGCAGCAACATCTCCGTCCGGCGAGAGGCGGTGGCGGATCACGTAATCTGAACGGGGGAAGAAACCCCAATCCAGTTACAGAGACCCCTGCTGCCATTATAATTGATTACGCTCTCTCTTTGGGGTCTCTGTAATTGATTAATGCTGGACGAGAATCCGGAGGTGGAGGAGAGATTGAGGTCGGTGACATGATGGAGCGAGATCTGCGATGGAGGCCGGCGAAAAGGATGAAGGAGGAGCAGAAGTCAGATGAAGGAGGAGCGAGAATCCTGTAACAAACTGATTTTTTTTAAAGTAAGGCAGCAATTAAGCAATTAATCAATTAATTGCTTCAATTAACTGTAATTGTTTTGAATTGGTGGGGAAAAGCAAGTCAATTAACTGTATTGAAATATCACAATATTTCAAAACAATTAATTGTAAAATTTAGCAATTTTTCAAAACAGTTTTTCAATTACAAATAATTATGCCCACCCCTAGTTAAAGTGTGTAGTGGGTATTAAAAAAATAATACTAAAATTTATGAAAAAGTTAGTGGAATGATGACTTTTTTTAAAAGTGAAGTGTTTTTTTAAAATTTGTGCAAATGTCTAAAAGACCATTTATTGTGGAACGGAGGAAGTACCTTTTAGTTCTCAGTAAATCGGCTTCCAGGAGTCAACAATATCTTTGAAAAACATTCTTGTGAATGTTGCCTAGATGAAACATTCATTTCTTGTTCTGCAATTTTTTGATGTCGATTAATGGAGAAACAGAAAATGGATGACTGGAATTCTATGAAGTCTGAGTTAGCTTGCAATACCTCTTTCATTAGTATTTTTTTTTTCCAGGTTAGGAATTTGATCTAGAATTACTTTTCAGACATACCTCTCTAAAAAAAGCGAACAGAAACCTAGGTGCTGTAGAATTCCCATCTAAAGTCATTTGCTTGCACGTGGACCCTTTAATTTTTATTTTGTACTGGACTTTTATGTCGTTTCACATTTTTATTGGCTTATTTATTTTCTGGTTTTTTCCCCACTGACTTGTACCATAAAATGTCCGTAAAGATTGATTGCATAGATAGGCACCAAGTCTTACCCAATACCCATGTACAAAGCTGAACGAGAACTCATACTCAAACCAGGCATTACTCCTGACGCGTCACGTGGTATCCCTATATTTGAGGGTTTTCTGTGTTGCACTAAGGTTCATTAAAGATCATTCACATTACTTAGTAGTAGTGAGGATGCAATTAAACCAGAAATGATAATTAATAACACTACAGATGTGAGACTCAGACCTCTGGCTTTGGTTTTTCATTCACATTAGTAATTGTTTGATGGCGATTGACAGTTTTTTAGAGTAGCTCTTAAAATTACTTAACATAATTTCATTGTTTCTTTCTGATCATTTATGTTTCTTATTTTGGCATTTCAAATTTTAGTTCAAAGCAGATAAGGAACGTATGCTAAATGAGAAACTTCTTCCTGCCATTAAAGAAAACGAGGAAGAGTATCAGAGGCTCGAGAAAAAACTTGAGGTACATTCTCCGCTTTGTCATTCTTAAGACGATATTTCGTGTGATCTTTAAGTGTTTCATATGTTACAATGTTGAAAAGATTTTTTTTAGAAGGATACTAAGAAAAAGAAAGGTCGCAAATCGTGATCTTGCAGAAGCAATAGGTTTTGAGTCTGTTGACTAAACATATAAACAGCCATCCAACACCCTCTTCTATCCCGCCATCCCCAACTAAAAAAGGAAGGAAAAGGAGAGTGAAGATAAATACTACTCCCTCCTATCATAAATGTATGATGTTTTAGCATTTGAATTTTGATTAACAATGTTGGATGTTTTTGATATTCAATGTAGCTACTTATGATATTTGCTATTGGGATTAGTGTTTTTAACTTTTTATTGGTTGTTGGTAAAAATTTTGAAAGGATTTTTATAGAAAATGTGATATTTTTTTATTTAGTTATGAGTTTTCTTAAAAAACGTGTTAAAATGTAAAATATCATACATTTATGATCGGATGGAGTATTGTTGAATCGGCTGGTAACCTGAGTATTTAAGTGAGTTTCTATTCAGGTTTTCTAAAACTTCCAATTAGATCCAACATCATGTTCATGTTCCACCGTGATCTCATTTACTCATGATGTTATATTGTTTCTGTTTGCAGGATAGAACTTCCTGAAGTTCTTGTTGTAAAAAAAAAAAGAAGCTAATTGCATTCTGCCAAAAGACACATCCCTTTTCCTATGCTTCTAATCTAGCATTTGAACTTAAGATTGATATGAAATAAATGCAGAATAGTGAAAATGGTTCAGTATGTACTGAATGTTATATTTTCTTTTACCTAGAATGAGACAATTTGCATATTCTTGGTACTGGTTCTGAGTTGGACGTGATCATGCATTTCTGATTGATATTGGTATCCTTGAAATGCGCAGGAAGATCGTCAGAAGGCTTCTTATGTTTGTCCAGAAACTGAAATTGAATCCTTGGAAGGCTATATGGAGAGTACCCCTGGTCAGCTATCAGCACAACTGATGAGACTTACTCAAAGATTGGAGCGTGAAAACCAAAGGTACCTTCTACTTCTCTTTTGGGTCTGGTATTCAATAAGCACAGTGTGGATCATAACTTCTGGTTTACAGGTCTTCTGATTCATTAGATGACATCCGGGCACAATATGAGGAAAAGCAGAAAAGAATTCAAAGAAAGCAGAGAACTTATGAAGGTTTTCGTCATAAATTGCAAGTAAGCTTTGGAAACTTCTATTCAATAACTAAGTGGACACCCAAATCGAGCTTTCTAGTATCAACATGATCTAATATTTTGCCTTGTGCATTGTGGGTCCAACGTAAGGTTTATGTTTAGCGGATCTAAATATATATCTTCATTAAACATTTTGGCTCTTTTCTTGAAATTCAAGAAAATAGGTAGCTGGGAGCCTTCATAATTATCTTCCAGATATGATAGCATCTTACATTTTGATTTTCTTTGAAAGTTATGCAAGAATGTATTAGATGGTCATAGATTGGTGGTCTTTTGGATTCGATTTGTTTCTCTGTTTCCTTCTTTTCGTCTAGTTTATTTGTTTTTGTTTCATTTCATGTTGGAATTGGGTTGTGTCATTTACAGGCTTGTTACACTTGGTTTATGTCGCATTCATTTGTTTCAGGATTGATACTATTTGAATTGGAACATAATGGGATGGGATTTGTGGGGTCTGATCTTTCAGATTTGAATTTTTTAATTAAAATCAGATCATATTTATATTGATTTGTTAGATTTTTCCAAGTCTAGACTATAAGATTTGCATACCTGCAATATCAGCATCGCTCAATTCTATGTTGATAATAAAGCCATTTCTTTTGTAAAAATTTCATTGTTCATTTATCATTCATTGCAGGCATGCAAAGAAGCCCTAGATATGCGAGAAGCTACATTTAGGCGGACTGCAAGTCTGTTAAAACGGCAGCTGACTTGGAAGTATGTGCTCTGTGAATAATGCAACCTAATGGGCTACTCTTTTCCCTTATTTTGGAAGTATAGTTGGTTTTATGCCATGCTTTTTATCATCTTTTTAATTTTCCATTGTAGGTTCAATGGACATTTAGGTAGGAAGGGTATCAGTGGAAAAGTTGAAGTTGACTATGAGAAAAAGACGCTATCGCTTGAGGTAATCCTGTACTAGTTTCTTTTTCTCTTTTCTACGCAATTGAAATGCTTTATTATGTCTAAGCTGCTGCTTTTAGCACTTCGAATTTGGATAACTTACCTCAATCGAGAAAAAAGGTTGATGATTTCTTCATTATGATTACTCACTTTACTAGGTTAAGATGCCTCAAGATGCATCAAGTACAGCTGTTCGTGACACCAGAGGGCTTTCAGGTTCTATTCTAACTCTGAATCTTTTCGATTTTGTTCTCGTGTGTCATGCATCTTTTGAACACCATTTTGTCTTTACATTAATGTGTTAGCTTCCATCAACTTCTCAAGCAAAACTGTTATTGCCTTATTGGAAGCTTAAACAATATGAGAAAGGACTCGGCTCCAATAATTTTGCCTTTGACCATTCATATCATGTTCTTAGTTTCAAGTATTTATCCTTGTACTGTTTGAATCCATGTACATCAGTATGATTCTCATGCGACTAATGCTGCCTTTTGAACCAGGCGGAGAGCGTTCATTTTCAACATTATGCTTTACTCTGGCTCTTCATGAAATGACTGAAGCTCCTTTCCGAGCAATGGATGAATTTGATGTTTTTATGGTTAGACCACCCTCTTACTTTGGTGTTTGGCTCGTTCAGAAAATGTTTGTACTTTGAGAAGAAAAAATTATCAGCAGGTAAAGACATTTTAGTTATAATTTGATTTATTGATTTTAGGATGCTGTTAGCCGGAAAATCAGCCTGGATTCTTTGGTGGATTTCGCACTATCCCATGGTTCACAGTGGATATTTATCACTCCTCATGATATTAGGTACGTTGAAAACAAACACCTACTTGTTTTGGAATTTTTTCACTTCATTTTTTAGGTTCTGTTGTTTTCAACCGACTGTAGAATAAGTTTTGCTTATTATATAGGACTTATCTGAATTGAGAACATAATTTTTGTCCCCATCTCTTTCTATGTAAACTTGACATCAACCTGAACCTTAGTGTTGGATCGGTGCTGATAAGTCAACCCACCTTCTTATGTGATCCAAGTACCTATGATATTTAAACATTTTTATAGCTGCAGAATATGGCAACAGAACACATTGGCATCTACATTCAAGTAAAATGACTAAAATCTGATGATTCTTAGAAGCGAGTAGTTTTTCACCTATAGCCCAAAACTAACCAGCTACAAATGACCAACATGAAAATGATTTGGACCGACACAGTACGAAGCTATAATCACCCAGGTCTAAAACTGTCAAAACTATAATTTTGACCTGTCCCAACTCCCAGCTCAAAAAGTATAGGATTAGGCTCAGCATCTTTTGTACCCCAAACCTGAAATTAACCCTTATATGATCGAAACACAAGGGTTATTTGCCTATCCTACCTGAATCTTGTCTGTGAAAATCACTCTTCAGATCTTTACTGATTGTTCATCTAAACTAGTTTGTTTTGAATTCAGCTGTGTAAAGCAAGGGGACAGGGTGAAGAAGCAGCAGATGGCTGCTCCTCGGCCTTAGGCATCATGTTCCACTGCAAATAGTCTGCCCGTTCGTCTGCGGAGCTCTGTACATCTGGGTATAGGTTTGTTTATGATGCATTGCCATCAAGGTTGTCAAGCTAGCGTAGATTTTATCCCAAATTGTTGCCCTTTTGGCTCTCGTAGTAGTTTTGAAGGACCTGCATTTTGTTTGACGCACTTGTTATAGTTTTGAAGGACCCTAAGTTTAAATATTAGTCTGTGTCCTTAAGTAGAAAACTACCATGGTGAGGATTGTTACTTGACTAAACACTAGACAGCTTCCTTCCATCTTTTTGTAAATATACTCCTATTTATCATTTGGGCTCCGATTTTTCTTTGCGATTATGTCAAAGCAGCAGTCCTCTATTCTTTTTCATGACTTATGTTTAGCTCACGACAGAATTCACAAATAGCGTACGAAGGTTCGTCGAGGGCATATTACACGGTGTATAGCGGACTTTTTTTTCCCAATGATTTCAACTTATTACACTATCTGTTTTAAAATTATAAAATATTAATTTTTTAAAATAATAAAGCTTGAAATTATATTAAAAAATTTTAAAAAAAATATAAACTCTTTTAACTGTTAAGAAAAATAATAAAAATGTTAAACGATTTATATTTTGAAATGAAGAAAGTAAGAAACTATCAAAAAATAATACAAAAAGTTGATATATTAGTAGTTTTTACGTTTTAAAATAGTGTATGTGAAAAGTAACATGCTTCAATTACTAATAATGCTCTATGGTAATTCCAAAAAATTGTTACAGTATATTTTACAAATATCGGATGATAATGGTTTGTATAAGGGGATTGAAGATATTTCATGGTAATTACTCCCTCCGTTCCAAAATAAAAGTCGTTTGTCTTTTAGTGTACGTTTTTTTAAGGAGGTAAAAACACTATAAAATATTTTTTTTAATCAATTTTTTTGTAATAATTTTATACTTGTTAGTCATAAATATGAACTTATAAAAACAAATTCGTTAAAAAAATAATATTTTATAAAGTTTTTACCTCTTAAGATGCGTGCAGAAAAATCAAACGACTTTTATTATGGAACAGAAGGAGTACTAATTAGATGTGGCAATCGAGTGGGTTGGGTTAGGGTCTGGGTGTATTTGTTTGGATTCGATCAATATTGGGTCGGGTCATACGTCGAGTATCTATTATTTTATAGAACTTGTTTATGTCAAATTGTAACTTCTAGTGAAAAAATTTCCTCCAATTTTTTTTTGATGATGAGGAACCCACCTTTTCCGGTAAATCCCGAACACGTGAGCAGCCGGCAAGAGCCACGTACCAGGTGAACCGGCTTGTGCCTATCGGCTCGACCCAGTGGTCGGGAGCAAGGTAAACCTTATATGGAAATCCCAAGGAAAGGGGCGGAGGTAGGGATCGAATCCAGAACCTCCTTCCCAACCCCCTTGCTCCACCCTGACTAGGGCTCCTCCAAAAATTTGAACCAATTAATTTTTGTCACAAGTTGTGCCACATAATTCTGTTGTACATATTTGTTAAAAAAATAAAAATAATAATAAATGTAGTCTTTTAAAAAGAGGAACCCACCTTTGGTGGTAAACCCCGAACACGTGACCCAACCGGCAAGAGTCACGTACCAGGTAAACCGGTTTGTGCCGATCGGCTCGACCCAGTGGTCGGGAGCAAGGTAAATCTTATATGGAAATCCCAATGAAAGGGGTGGAGGCAGGGATCGAACCCGGGACCTCCTTCCCAACCCCCTTGCTCCACCCTTACTAGGGCTCCTCCAAAAATTTGAACCAATTAATTTTTGTCACAAGTTATGCCACGTAATTCTGTTGTACATATTTGTTAAAAAAAATAAAAATAATAATAAATGTAGTCTTTTAAAAAGAGGAATCCACCTTTGGCGGTAAACCCCGAACACGTGACCCAACCGGCAAGAGCCACGTACCAGGTAAACCCGTTTGTGTCGATCGGCTCGACCCAGTGGTCGGGAGCAAGGTAAATCTTATATGGAAATCCCAAGGAAAGAGGCGGAGGCAGGGACCCGGGACCTCCTTCCCAACCCCCTTGATCCACCCTGACTGGGGCTCCTCCAAAAATTTGAACCAATTAATTTTTGTCACAAGTTGTGCCACGTAATTCTTTTGTACATATTTGTTAAAAAAAAATAAAAAAAATAAATGTAATATTTTAAAAAAAGGAACCCACCTTTGGCGGTAAACCCCGAACACGTGACTCAACCGACAAGAGCCACGTACCAGGTAAACCGGCTTGTGCCGATCGGCTCGACCCAGTGGTTGGGAGCAAGGTAAACCTTATATGGAAATCCCAAGGAAAGGAGCGGAGGCAGGGATCGAACCATAGACCTCCTTCCCACCCCCCTTGCTCCACCCCGACTGGAGCTCCTCTAAAAATTTGAACCAATTAATTTTTGTTATAAATTATGCCACGTAATTCTTTTGTACATATTTGTTAAAAAAATGTAATCTTGTAAAAAGAGTAATATTTTTTTATCCGTTTAAAAGAAGAAGTTGCATGTATATCAACTTAATAAATCAGCGTGAGAGCTCCGTCCTCTCTTTCTACCAAAACAAAAGGAGTAGTTGCATGTATGAAGTAGTGACTTCTCCTTTATTGAAGTATTATAAAACCAATAAATTTTTTTTAATCCATTTTGCTTAAGATAAGAATTTATCTAATTTCATAGATAGTAGCATATACTTTGTATGCGATTCAAATGTCGGAGTCAACTGTGCGATTCAATTTCATTGCATTGTGTAGGTTTTGGGCATTGACGTCCTTGATTACGTCATTTATAGGTTCAACAAACACCTTGGAATCGGAACGTAGTTGTTTGGAGGCACCACTAACATCATTAGCTAGTCTCAAGAGATTTAACAACGATCTCAATAGAAATAGCAAAAATAACATCGGCTTCTACGTCCTACTTGATCGCATAGATAAATCCAACTATATCTCTACCATTGTATAACTTCTCTATCTTAATGATTACTCCGATGCAAAACGGGTTAGAGATTAATTCGACTATATGTCCACCATTGTATATGTTCTTTATCTTTGCAAAAACACCAATCTTTTGGAGCTTTAGGTCTTCCATAGAGGTTGAATAAAGCATGAACAATAGAGGGACTTGTGACCCTTAATACCCGGATCCTTGACTTACTTTTCTTCTACCACATCAGCTTAAGGGTCCCGTTTCAGCTTTTAATTATTTGCATCCCCATTCGATTTTTACCTTTTTCAATTACTCAATCATCATCATCATCATCATCATTATGATTGTTTTTATTATTATTATTATTATTATATAAAACTCCAAATAGTATAGAAAACAAACAATCAAATGTTTACAAGAAGTTAGCAGACAACCGAGAAACAAGCTGCGCACCAACCCCTTTAGCAATGGAAAAACAAAATCTGGTAAAAATATGAGCAGCTAGACGAGAACTAGAATCTAAGGCTAAAGAAAAAGAGCGGATCCGTCCCAGCAGCGCAACAACATCCACATCCAGCTCACCAAAAGAAGAGAAAGAAAAAGGCAAAAACCCATAACCAGCAGTAGAGCACACATCCCGATACTTGGTGAACTTACGCCGCGCAGCGTCAAGTACACACCGTCCAGGAGCGAAGGAAGCCAAACAAGTCTGAGTGAGGGGGGAGGAAAAATAAACAAAGCACAACATTGATCTTGAAACAAGGGTTACACGATACAATGATAATCAAAATAAAACCGAAAATACAATAAAAAAAAAGTTACCATATAACGATAGATGCAAATGAAACGAAAATGCAATTGTTGAAATGATATTTTGAACACTTCCACCTAATTCTCATCTCCTTGTGGTCCAAATTTATGTCAAATATATGTTCAACCAAGTCTGCCTTGAGTTGATGGTGTGAGCCCCTATCTCGAATACGAGCTCGGTTTTGAATGAGGTCAGTCATCGCAGGCGGTAATTCCATCTGGGTGAGTCCATCATCTACGACTTGATCAAATTTTGCATTTATAAATTATGATACAACCAAGTCTGCCTTTTTTTTTAATTACAGAATATGACGGAAATTGCATTTATAAATTATGGTTTTAAATTGGGACATTTGGCACCACATGATTGGGGCACTTGTCATCACATGGTTGGAGGCTCCTTTCATAATTTGAGTTGTTGAATTGCCGCGGCTTTTGTCCTCGGGTACTGCGCATTAGGGCCTCAAATTTCAGACCATATTTTAAGTAACCTAGAGCAAGGCCCTAATCTTTCTCTTTTTTTTATTTTTTTTATTTTTTGGCTGATCTGTCATGGTGTAAGGGCCAAGAGGCCCTCTATTGTTCATGGCTTAAGACACTTGCAGATGCACCATGTGAGCTTTTATGGGTCATCTCTCTCCTACCGAATTAAGAGTTCAATTACCCTTGCAACATGTCTTGTAATATGACAACATAGGTGCAAAATGCTTGAGTGCTAATCATGTGTTTAGTTAAGTGAGAAACATATCGATCTAGCTTATCATGTTGCACAAGAAAAAGTTCAAAAAAGCTCACTTCATCTCTCGTAGACCTCCCGGATGACTAGCTTATGGATGTTATAACCAAATAGCTACTTCAGCAAGGTTCAATGATCTACTAGTCAAGCTATGTCTCTCCTAAGATCATTTACAAAGGAGACACTCTCTTGAGTGTCTTCCTTTTTTTTTTTAAAAAATAATAATTTAAATTGAAACATGTGTGCTTTGCAGTAGAAACAGAGGGGGGGGGATAAGACACCCCATTGACATTGCACACCGCACAACACAACTTTTTTTGAATTTTTTTTTTAAATCTAAGGCACCCAACCTATATAAGTGACGTGGGTGCCCTAATAATGAGTGGCATGTTTGAGGGAAATGATAACTGTCATATTCAAGCAATGCCTTATTTTTTGTAATTAATTATTTTAATTCTAACACGTAACAAAGCCAATCCAATTACCGATAAAAGGAGTCTAATACCATTTTTAACCATGATATTAGGAGTATCATAGGTAATTTTATAAAAAGATCTCCATTTTTTTTTATTGATCCAAGACAATAATATGAGATGATGAGTATCATTTCTTGGTTCTTTTCAACTTTTATTATTTTTATTTTTATTTTTTTGATAGGTTATGATACTCTAATAGAATACCCCCATTAACGATTCTCTAAAATGTTATATTAATAATCTAAAAATGTTGACACATGAAGATGCAAATATATATAAGTCACTTCAAGTTTAAAGATCAGCTGACACATCTTTTGTTTCTAAACGTGATAAACCATACTCCATCCGTTAATTAAAATATGTCGTTTTAAACATTTGCACGTTTTTTAAGAAAGCACATAAAAGCATACAAAAATACACTTATACCCCTAATTATGACTTTATTTTTTCACTTTATTGAAAACTATAACTAATAAACCCTTAATCATTACAAGGGTAATTTTAGAAAGTGAATACCAAAATACCTAAAATGACATGTTTTTCTTAACAAAATTTTATTCCTAAAACGACATGTTTTTCTTAACGGATGGAGTATAAAATATCATCGTTTTTATTTTAGAATTTTTTAATACATGATTTTTTAAGATAAAAATTTATGAACATATACAAATAATAGATGGTTCATAATTTCATATATGAATGTAATTTTTATAACTTTTAAAGATAAAGGCTATAATAATTTTGTCTCTTAAATGCAATAAACCATGCTAAGGATCATGCTAGCTGCTGATCTAAACATGAAGGAGAGTGTAGATGGTGAACACTGAGAACAATCCTGTGACTGACTATAAGACATACAAATAACCCTACAAATTTCAATTAAGGCAAAAGAGAAGAAATGTGCACAAGCGCCTGTTGCCATGTTACTAAACCGATATTTTCGCCAAATGCATGGTCCCGACACTGGCTTCCCATGGCGGCAAAATGTCAACTAACTTTGGAAGCCAGTGTTGTTTTCAGGCCAAAACGCTTGTAAACTCCGGAAGCCAATGTCGGAATCCTGCATTTGGCGAAAAAATCACCTTGCATATAGTAGCCTCCTATCTGAATATGAATTGCATTATAGAGTAACTATGACATTGCTCATTCCTGGTGCTTAATAAACAGACTGAACCACATTATCACCTTCAGCATTATCAAGATTACGATGATTACTATTAATTCAAATAACTGCAAGTGAGAAAGTCCTGCTTGTAGATAAATCACAATTCTTTCTTCTTAGAACCTCTCACAGCTCAAACAGTCAACAACCACATTTCCACATAAGAGCATGCTATACATACTTTAAAGAACAAAACTGATCACATAGTACAATCTAACGATGAATCCAGACCCAGTCACCATCCAACAGAGAGTTGGGGAACGATAAAGACCAAAGGTGAACAGCATACCATTAAGGTTATGACTTTTGACTAACACATCAGAAGCACCTAGAAATGATAGAACCTTCGTTGTGCAGCTTGAACAGAGACTACCACATAATTCCAACAAGTTTAAACTCATTGACTCCCCAAAGTTTCAAACTTTAATAGAACTGCCGTTCAGCTAGCAGATGAGACAGCATCTATCAACTGCTGGTCTCCTGACTAAGTTCAAATATGCAGAGAAAAACACAAATGTAAGTCCCATGGAGAAGACTTGAGCAAACTCGAGTACTTCATTCAGTACTCAGTAGTCACTAGTTTATGTGAGATAGAATGTCTTGTCTTCAGGGTATGAAATACCACCTCAGGTAACTCTCATAAGCAAAAATCAGTACAACACTGAGATATATCAACTGTGCTTCTTGCATCTAGTGTGAGAAAATAGAATCAATCTACTACTACTATTACTTGGGAATCCAATGATTCCCAGAGCTAAAGGTTCATTTGGGATGATGCACTGAAGCCAATAAGGGGCTTATTTGTGCCAATAAGGTAATGACGAGGAGCTTATAATAAATGGATAATCTCCTTCCACCAAACAGACCTTAAGTTACTTCTAGCAGAAAGCAGGAAGGATCATTATTTTCATTAAAAACATCACCATCAACTTACCACACCCTAATCCTATCAAGAACACAGTACTTCCAGTCTTTCCCACATTGTAAGGCTGATTCATTACTGATATTCTACATTGGAAATTTCAGAACTTATGAATGAAGGCCACAATCAAAGGAAAGCTTATCATAGATAACAAGAGCTACATAAACAAACCATGAGCACAAGATAATTTTGATAGTGGATTCAAGAGCACCAAATTTCAGACAGATATAGACGCAAAATGAATGGTTAGGTTAAAGACTCGAGAGACTTTATGCCAAAATACAGGACTGCACATTCATATAATTTCCATGCATTGTTGTCACTTGACAAACAGATTATTCTTCAACTGCAATCTCCCTAAGCAAATCATCCCAAAAAAGTGGAAAAGAAAGAAGGAGAAGGCAACTGAGAAAAGCATACACAGCTATAAAGAGATCCAAGTTTGTGCAAAACCACAAACCAAGCTCTACATGAATTCAATCTCCTCTTCCTTGAGATGAGCGAAGAACTTGACAAGACCTCGGCCTTCTACATTGATCTTGAACTCAACCTTGAAAGGCATATTCGCCGAAATCCGCTTCCCCTTCCAAAGACAGACGAACTGCTTAACGACACCTTCCATCCCCGTAAGATCCACCTCAGGAATCTTAGGGACATGGTAGACCTTCAAGGGAACCTTAACCCTAACCCTAGCCCCCTCCTTGGCAGTATTCAGCTTCAATTCCTCCTCCTCCTCGGCGCTGATGCCTTCAATTTCGCCCGAAGACGACGGGCCGACGTCGGAATCGGACTTCAAAGCGACGCAGCAGGCGATCAATCTCGACGGCGTGCTCCAATGCCTGGTGACAGTGGTGAAGGAGAGAGAGGGTTGTCGGAGGGAGAAGGCGCGGGAAGAGAGAGAGAGGGGCAGCGGAGGTAGTTTGTGGGGGAGAGACGGGACTGAAGATGAATGGGAGGAGGAAGCGGTGGCCGGAGGAGCCAGAGGCGACGGAGATGGGGAGGAGGAGAGGAGGGCGACGGTGGCGGTGGTAGGCAACGGCATGGTGCTGCTGATCATCATCTACTCGGAAGAGGCGTGTGTGTTTGTGTGGTGGTGGATCTGCTTCTACTTCTCCTCTCCTCCTCCGTCTCATATTTTCTCGCTTTTTTTATTATTTATTTTTAATTATGTAATTTGATTCGGATAAAATACATTTTGGAATAATTAATCCTTTTTGTTATTTGTACGGCAACTTCTCGCCAGACGCACTGGGCCGGTGCCGGCATCTCAAATCGGCAGTCAATCATGCCCTTGCCGGATTCCCAAACCGGCATAATATATGCCCTTGCCGGACTCCCAAACCGGCATACAATGCCCGAGGTAAGTTCGATAGCTTATATAAAAGAAGCGATGCCCTGGTTCAACTACAATTTGTTCGATTCGAAATCCATATTCTAACATCGGAGGAAATGTCGTTACCGGAAGAAGATGGCGGAGGCGGATTACCGTTAGACATTTTTGCCTATAGCGATCCGGAGGAGCTCGTGAAGAATCTCGGGGTAAGTTAATATTGTTACAGCGGATCGTTTATATATAGCAGAACCTTTATATAATTATGTTTGAGTAGAATCATATTATAGCGGAATGTTTAAATAGAGGATATGTAGTTTGAATGGATATGTAGTTTGAATCGAAACATTATATAATTGAATGGATATGTAGTTTGAATCGAAACATTATAACTCGTTTATATATAGCATTTTAGATAATTTTTTGCGAAAAAGTTCTTAGTACAGAAGTGACATTATGCAGGAACAAAACCAACCTCTAAATGTGGGTACAGAATATAGCTCGATGTTTACAGTCGATGGTTATTGGGCTGATCAAATAAACATGAAGGCATGGGCTAGATACGTTGGGAAGATTAAGAACATGGTACTTGTGATCACTCGGTCATGGAAGAACCAAATGAGTGGTTTGGGTACCTTTCGTCTAGTGTGTGATAAGTACGGAGGGGGTAGAGATATTCCAGATGTCGACAAGGATTTTCCGCCTGCAGTGAGTAGGCGCGGGAGAACGACAAAGATCGGATACATGTTTGAGCTGGAGGGTCGTCAAAATGATGCTGACAATTGGACCATGAAGGTTATATGCGGTGTGCATAACCACAAGCTAAACGATGTGATGTTAGGACATCCCTATGCCGGTAGATTAACTCCAGATCAACATCGGCAGGTTCGACGTGATACAGTGATTGGGATAAAACCGGGGGATATGCTGTGCGGGATGAAGTATGATGATCATGACCGCGTGACTGATATTCGTCAAGTCTACAATGCACGAGCCCAGTTGCGGAGAACCGCTGCAGAAGGACGGAGGGACCTGCCTCAAGCGCTTCACAAACTCAAACAAAAGGGATACTTTATCGCCACACGGAATTCCTCTAAAGCAGGAGTAGACGAGGTTACTGATGTGTTTTTGTCCCATTCGAACTCCCGGCATCTTCTGATGTTGTTTCCGTATGTTATCGTGATGGACTCGACCTACAAGACGAATGAGTAAGAGGAATCACATTACTGTCGACTACTTTTATATATGTCATACGTTGTAGCAATTTGTTTGACTAATTCATTAAAATGTGATATGTACGAAATGCCGTTGCTGGAGATCGTTGGGATTACTAGCACGAAGAACACATTTGCAATTGCGTTCGTATTCATGGCAGGCGAGAGCGCAGAACACTATAGTTGGGCACTACGGCGACTACGCCATTTGTGCGGGCAACGACTCCCAGAAGTAATTTATACAGACAGAGAGTTGGGTCTTATCAAGGCTCTTCGGGAGGAGTTACCCACGGTAAAGCATATGTTGTGCACTTATCATATTATGTGCAACATTGAAATGAAAGGTAGGATCACGAAATCTACCGAGAAGCGAAACGCCTTCTACAATGAATGCAAGGCCTTATTTGAGTCAAAGACAGAAGAAAGTTATGAAGGTTGTCTACAAGTGATGAAGGCGAAATGGGAGGCACGATGGGGTCTTATGAAGTACCTTGAAGACACATGGCTCACAGAATTCAAGGAGGCGATAGTTTGTGCATGGGTTGATAAGTTCCTACATCTCGGGGTGCGAACTACGAATAAGTAAGTAACATTGAATCGTATAAATTCGTAATTATTATAATATTTAAGAATCCTACATAACCGAGGTAATATATTTTTTATGATACAGTGCCGAGTCAGCACATGCAAAATTAAAGTCCATGCTAGGGACGGTTGTTGGTGGGTTCGTTGACGTAACAGATTGCATTGACAACTTGGTCAACGAACAGGTAGACCAACTCAGAGGGTTCCTTGAGAAGTCACGACTGACAATCAAACGGTGTGTCATGAGTGAACCAATATTCGCCCCGCTATTGATGCTGGTGACTGATGAGTGCTTCGATCTTCTGCTGGCCAACTACAACATGGCGAAGGAACTCCCGGCTAGTCATGACGGTGTCTGTAGGGATCGCTATTGGAGGGACGCTTATGGGGTACCATGTATACATCAGTTCTTAGAGGCGATCGCAAACAGGCAACCTATTAGGCCCTCACAAATTCATCCCTTCTGGAAGCAAGTAATGTGGGATCCTATAATTCCTCCCGAAGAATCAAGTGGCGGCAACGATGGCGCAACTCCTGTTGTGAGCTGAATCTGTCATGTTTTACAGTAACTTTTATATCGTTTTCTGCATACATTACATACATTTGGGTTAGATAGTACAGAATCTATGTAGTTTATGTGTATTTGCCAAATTATGGAATCTACACCAGTTTCTGTTTAAATTCGCAGAATTTAAGACGCTTTACAACAATTTTAAGGAAGGTCAGAAAAGCTCGGAAAACAACTACAGAGGTCCAGAATCCGAGGGTACAGAACCAGGACAAACCAAGCTGAAGCTAGAGCTACTCTATGTTGAGTACACCCTACTCGATCTCGAGTAGAAAGTCTGAGCAGACTTGGTCGACAAAGCCTGGTCGAGGAAACCAAGTCCGAGACAACCCGACTCCCGGGACCTTACTCGATCTCAAGGACCACCTAGTCGAGATCGACGACATTGAGAGACCACACCCGGAGTCGACAAGAAGAGAAGCTGATCGAGAAGCCGAGGACGAAGGCGCTGAGCAACCCTACTCGATCTCGAGGAGGCCGTGTCGAGATCGAGGAGCCACCATGCCCTAGTCCGAGTCCATGCCAATGAGGAGTCCTCGACATCACCAGAGAACCATCTTCGAGTACACCCCTACTCGATCTCGAGGAACCCTCGTCGAGATCGACTAGCCCTAGTCGAGATCGACCAAACACTATGGTCCCAAATTCCGTCGCTGCAAAGGTAAGCCAAGGTATGGATCTTTCTTCTCCTATTTCCATTAAAGATTTATCTATACATGGGAGAGGTTTGCTTTGGTATGTGCGCTTATGTAGGATATCCAATGATGAGCCCAAGGAGTATGAAGTTGGAGACAAGCTCTATGTCTCTAAATCAAAGGATCATTGGTTCCCTAACAAATTCAACAAGAAGCGGATGGGACCTTTCGTGGTGAACAAGATCCATTCTGGAGGATTACAGCTGATGGACAAGAATGGAGTCTTATTTGAGGCCCAAGCTACATGGGCCCTGCAAATGCCACCTTGAGCTAAATGAAAAGTCGCCCTAGCGACTATAAAATCTAGAGCTTGTACATAGAATTTTTAGGACTTTTGAGACTTTGTTTTTGGTTTGAAACACTTTTAGTTTTTCTATTGTGGGTATATGTCTTCTACACTTTTCAGGTCCATGGATAGAGGCAAGCCATATCAACATTCATACTCGGCCCAGGAGGTGCTTCCATTCGAAATTTAGAGGCCCTGCACACCAGTCTAGTGAGTTTCTTTCTTTACCCTTATTTTTATACAGTGAGGACACTGTAATGTTTAAGTATGGGGTGGGGGAAGGGCTTACATTATGCATATTTACTATATTTGACATTATATGTGCATTATTTCTTTGAATTGCTACATGGCTATTTTGGAATGCATTATTGATTTATGTGCTTATATGTATGTTTTCCAAAACGTTTGAGAAAAATGACCCCCATTGAAAATTTTGAATAATGTCATGGAAGCTTTAATTGGACTCGACGATGCAAAATTGGATTCATTAGAGATATAGCATGAAATTGCCTAGTAAAGGGAAGTCATAATGAAGTGCATTATTTCTTGAAAACCATAGAAGGAGGTAAAATTTGAAGTTGCTTTTGACATGTTGCATGATAAGATGATGGAGGACTTTATATTTCCATATAATGCTCATTGTTTGAAATCCTAGCCTTACCTATGCTTATGCATCACAAAAGCCATATTATGCCTTAGTTCAATTATTGCTCCACATGACCTAAATATTTTCCATTCTTTACCTTATCCGGGGATTATGTTGAGAATGATGTTACATTATAGAGATTATCGTATGGTGTTTGTGTGGTGATTATCATTATTGGAGTTTGGAAGGAAATTGTTTGAAATATATGGAAAATTTAATGAGTGAAAGAAAATCCAATCACCTCAGGAGATAAAGGTAGATTGACCCTGCTCTCTGAGATAATAGTTTGGAGAGATGAGACACATTGTGAGGAGTCCAAAGCACTAAGTATCCGGGGCCATTCATGACACCCATGTTTGCGACTCGCGAGAAGGCAGTGCTGAGGTTAGAGAGGTAAAAACATTATTATTGAGAAAAAGCATTATGAAAGGCGATGAATCTTATGAAAAGGAATGTGGAAATACAATTTGGAAATACTCCAGTTCCCCGGATCATTAGCACCACATTGCCAAAAATTGCCCACCTTTAGCCTTTCACCAAATCTACTCTTTATTTGAGCTTAAATTGAAGTCCTCTTGATTGTCAATGCTTTGTCACTTATGAATATTTTTGCATAACCCTCCTTTTGTGAGTAGATGTTGCTTTTTAAATTGCACATGCATGGATTTGTGACACTAGTACCTTTTCGAGGATGGTAATTGACTGCTGGGTTATATAAGAATGAATCTGATATGTTGAGAGTTTTGATTTCTTCCCCTGAATGACAATTAAAGGTATTGCTTGAGGACAAGCAAGCTTAAGTATGGGGTGTTTGTTGTGAGCTGAATCTGTCATGTTTTACAGTAACTTTTATATCGTTTTCTGCATACATTACATACATTTGGGTTAGATAGTACATAATCTATGTAGTTTATGTGTATTTGCCAAATTATGGAATCTACACCAGTTTCTGTTTAAATTCGCAGAATTCGAGACGCTTTACAGCAATTTTAAGGAAGGTCAGAAAAGCTCGGAAAACAACTACAGAGGTCCAGAATCCGAGGGTACAGAACCAGGACAAACCAAGCTGAAGCCAGAGCTACTCTATGTCGAGTACACCCTACTCGGTCTCGAGTAGAAAGTTCGAGCAGACTTGGTCGACAAAGCCTGGTCGAGGAAACCAAGTCCGAGACAACCCGACCCCCGAGACCTTACTCGATCTCGAGGACCACCTAGTCGAGATCGATGACACTGAGAGACCACACCCGGAGTCGACAAGAAGAGAAGCTGATCGAGAAGCCGAGGACGAAGGCGCTGAGCAACCCTACTCGATCTCGAGGAGGCCTTGTCGAGATCGAGGAGCCACCATGCCCTAGTCCGAGTCCATGCCGAGGAGGAGTCCTCGACATCACCAGAGAACCATCTTCGAGTACACCCCTACTCGATCTCGAGGAACCCTAGTCGAGATCGACGACGCCCAGGAGCCCAGATCCGAGCTTGTCGAGCAAAGTCACCCGAGAAGATCAGTCGACGACGAATCCTAGTCGATGTCGACGAGCCCTTGTCGATGTCGAGTAGACCAGCTTCTGGAAACGCGTCGCCGTGAGTAGCCCGAGTCGAGCTGGAGTTCCTTGGAGCCGAAGGAAGTCGAGTAGGCCGAGATCTATCAAGTACTATCCATGGAAGGGAAATCTATCAACATGAAGAGACTTACCTAGTTTAGATTTATCTTTCCCTATTTTAGATTTAAATTCTTTATCGCTTTTATTTATCATTAAAGTTTTAGATATAATTTTAGATATAGATAGAAGATTCTATCCTTGATTAGCAAGGAATAGAAGGCTATAAATAAAGCCCTAGGGGCTGTTTTTTCATTCATTCCATCACAATTCAATCATACAAGTTTAGGGAGAGACAAGTAGTTCCACAGAGAAGTTTTAGGAGTTCTAAAGTTTTTAGGGTTTTGGCATTCTGCGAAAGTTGATTGCCGAGATTGTAAAGGCTTTGAATATAGTTTAATGCAAGTTTCTTTTTATACATCAATGTCTGCGAGTGCGATGAGGCGTGAGTAGTCCACCCACTTCTGGGGCTGGGGTGAGCTCGACGGTGGCCATGTGAGATGATGCAGTAAAGGTCAGATCTTTTTATGCAATTCGTCTTCTATCCCTATGAGCATGATTCTTTTGCGAGAGTTGAAGGTGATCCTTGTTTGTATTATTGAAGCGAAAGTGATCTTAATGCAACTTGGATTAATTATGTGAAAAGGGTTAGTAACAATTAGGGTTTATGCGAAAGCCTCTATATGCCTATTTGTTAGTAACGAAAGTTATTTTGATGGAAAGCATGATCTTTTATGCCTTTATGTGTTACTTTGCATGGTTATCGTTGTGGTTTTGATACCCTGGCCTTGGAAGTCTTTTATTATATTGATTTATTTCTGTCGAAAAATTGAGTTTTGGTTCGAAATTTGCAATTTACGTTTTCTGAGTTTTCTAGTCGATACAGAGGAGAAAGCTCGTCGATATCGAGTAGGACCTTAGTCGATATCGAGTACGGTTTAGTCTAGGTCGAGTTGAGTTCTGCTTCTGTCGTCGATTTTCAGTTTCTGTCTTTACTGTTCCTTGTCGATCTCGAGTTACTGCTTGTCGAGATCGAGTAAAGTTGCTGTCTTGCTTTCATTTCTTGTCTTCGTTTGTTATTTTTGTTATTTCTTTCTTTGTTCCTTTTATTTCTGTCTTTTCTACTGCTTGTCTGTGAGATCTGTTGCTACCTAAGAACTGCTGACGTGCTTCCTCGTGGATTCGATCCTGACAACCTTCTACTACAACGGGAGGAAGTCTTGTATTTATTTGCTGAGACAGGGAAGTCAGTCTGATCTTTACTTTATATTTATTTCATACTTGACCATCCTCCTGCAACAACAACTCCTAACAGTCAGGAATATGTCAGCCTTCGGAGGGATATTGATGGCAACAACCTCACGCCTGATCAGCAGGATTTGATGGGCGAGGCATACTTCAACATGAACGACCCTGGGTTGTCTACCATGAGAGAGCCAACGGGGATCCATCGAAAGGGTCGTCCTATGGGGAAACGATCATTGCAGCGTGACCCATCTGGTTTTGAACATGGGAGACGAGAGGCTGCCTCTCGAGCGCGTGGTAGAGGTCGATCAAGAGGTAGAGGTCGGCAGACAGATCGGGAGGTTGATCCTTCGGTATTGTTGACAACTCACATCCATAACTTCATGCTCACCTTTGTTGATAGAAGTAGCCAGGTTTCAGCTGATGGTCATTGCGGTTATCGAGCCTTAGCGGCTGTGCTGGGGTATGGAGAAGACCAGTACATGCGAGTCAGAAGAGAGGTCGCGCAAGAGCTTCGAGGGAATCGGTGGTTGTATCAACCAGCAAGCCTATTACACTCCATTGACGATCTCATCGAGAATGTTGATATGCAAGACCCAACTCCTTGTTTACATCGTCATCAAAACTGGATGGAGGCACCTATGGTCCCCCTTGCTGTAGCAACCTTGTACAACAAGGTCGTTGCTGTCCTAAGTGTCGACAATCCTCACACCTGCTTTCCTATTGTCGCGAATGGGTCGAACCAAACTCCACCAATTGAATGGTCTCACTTCCACCACCCAAGTGTGAATGGATGGGATACCCCATTCAACAATACTTGAACTACCGTCTAGTTGAAAGGGCAACTTAGTAGTTGTGATGCTATTATTTTCTGGGATCGCACTTATTGTATTTTAAATGATCCAGCTAGGGATTTTGTAATCTCATTCAATATCATAGGTGTAGCAATGTTGAAGACCCACAATGTGTTTTCAAATTTCATCAATCAATACCAAAACACAATACATGATTCGCAAATACAACTACCAACAAATTCAACATAGAGACAACAACTACGCTAAAACCAGCTAACAGTTCCATGCCATTCATCAGTCGTTTGGCATAAAATGGAAAAATTGCGATGCCCGAACCTGAGTTGGCGCCAATGGCACATCTCCCCCCCGCGCTTCTTCGACATACTCCCGAAGCTCATCTGTGGAAACCCACGCGTCGCCCCGAGCGAGCACAGCATCCAGACGATGAAGCAACATACCCATCTGCTGCATTTCAAACAATATGATGGTGTAAACTAACATTTTATTAAACAACACACCAATAACGAAAGGACATTGGTATTATTCACACGTACTCGGTGATCGTAAACGGCCACTGGCGGAGCTATGTTTGCTGGAACATGGTGGCTTGAGCTTTTGAAAAGAAAAGGATGGCCGTGCTCACCAAACCACCCCATGTACTCTGCAGATACAGCGTGCGGTTCCAGCGCAGCCCTATGTTGGCTGAAGGATATGTATACAGTGGGAACAATCAAATGGTCATCCCAACGGTCGTCCACTGGGTGCCATGTCAGCTTCAGGCCCTTGACTTGATGTGGTCTCTCTTCTTGCATGGAGAGGATTCGCAGCATGGGGATTGTCTGAACATAACCGAACTGTCGCATAACCCTGTCCGGCATGTAGGCTTCCATAACAGAGGAGAATTGGATTAAGCCTCTATACCGCAAAACTCTGCAAAACCCATCAAAGTCAAGGGTGTTGTAAGAGGAAATCGAGAATGCAAAACAGTAAGCAGATAAAGTAAAGCAAACCGATCGAATCCCAGCAAACAATGTTCAAGACTCCCTCCAATGTAGTAAGAGAAAGTCAGGTTCGAATCCTCGAGGAAGTTGGTCAGCGGATACTAGGCAACGGTGGAATCTCACAGACAGAAGTCGACAACAGGAGCTAGATCTCGACTAGGGTTAGTCGACAGGAGATCAGGCTAGTTGAACAGTGTAGCAGTCGCAGGCAGAGGTTACTCGATATCGACGAGGGGCTACTCGATGTCGAGTACAGTCCTTGTCGACTTCGGGTTGGGCTCGTCGAGTTCCTGCACAAGTAAGCTACGACGATCTGGGATCGGGAATCAGTAGTCGAGATCGACGAGGGCAGAAAGAAAAAAAATGCAAATTCGGTTTTGTAACTTTATGAATTAAAAGAACTTCCAAGATTAGGGTTTGCGACAACGATCACCATGCAAGCGGAAGATAAATCACAAAAGGCGGTAACTTCATCGATAAAGGAAAATACTTTCACCTAATCCGTCAAGTAGGAGTATAAATCTCGCGACAAATAATCCTAATTGCATCTATTCCTTTTCATAATTAGCATTTATAATCTTTCGAATAAAAATCCTAATTACTACCCAAGTTTCACAACATGAGTTCTTTAATTTCTCAATCAAAGATGAAGCACATAGGGAATAGACTAAAATATCGACAAAATACCTCCTTTTGTAATCGCTAATCCACCGACATGGCTCTCGTTGGGCTCACCCCAACCCCAGAAGTAGGTGGACTACTCGCGCCTCATCGCAATCGCAAACATTGAATTAAAAGAAATAACTTGCATTAACTAAATTCAAAGCCTTTACAATCCCAGTAATCAACTTTCGTAAACTGCCAAAACCTTAAAACCTTCGAACTCCTAAATCTCTATGTATAACTGTATCTCTGAAATTGAATTCCTCTAAAATCAGCCCCTAGGGCTTTATTTATAGCCTTCTATTCCTTGCTACTCAAGGATAGAATATCTATATCTAAGACTTTAATGATAAATAAAAGCAACAAAGAAATTAAATCTAAAAGGGAAATAATATCTAAAGTGTCTTAAGTGGATAAAACTCTCTTCTTCATGATAGATGTTGATAATTCGGATAGACTAGGCTATCCTCGGCTCCAAGGAATCCAACTCCGAGTAGGACTGCATCAATGCGTCACGCGGCTTCGGGAACCTTCGTCGATCTCGAGTACGACGTACTCGATCTCGAGTAGGAAAGTCATCGACTGGGCCTGGCTTGTCGTCTCGGCTAGCAGGTCCTCGATGTGGCTCGGTCATGACTCCTAGCCTTAGTCGATCTCGGGGAGAGCTCCTCGATCTCGACGAGTGTTGTGCTTATCGACTTGGTCAGCTTGGTGTTGTCGAGTGGCCTCTTGTCGACATGCTCGGACACAGGCTTCTGGGCTTCCTCGATCTCGACAAGGGTCTTGTTGATCTCCAGTAGATCATGGCTTGGCCTGGTGTTGTCGAGCAGCATCTCTTCGACATGGCTATGTGGTCTGGCACTTGTCGACATCGATGAGAACTTAGTCGAGATCGAGTAGACTTGCTGCTTCCGTCTTTGCTTCTTGGTTTTCTCCCGAAATGTTTCCATATTCTGCAATATTAAACAGAAACTTATGTAGATCTCCATTTCTAACAAATAAGCATATACTACATAAATTCGACATACACCCAACCCGAAATGTGCAAAATGTAAAGAATATAGAACTAAAATATGCGTAAAAACATGGCTACTTTGGAGACATCAAATCACCCCATACTTAGACTTGCTTGTCCTCAAGCAATAACCAAACAATAACCAAGACCTACAACACATCCTTCAAGTCTTCGCCTTTGTCAAAAGCAACATCTTAAATAGTAGCAATGTAAGACAAGTGAATTTAACGTCATCACACATATATGAGTGATCCATAGGCATAGGCAATATAAATCCAACCTCACAGGGGTAATGTGTTTACACTCAGCTCTCAATGTGTTTAGGCTATGTATATCGACTCTCAACTCAATTCCATATACAATCTCATAAACATTGCAATTTAAACATGAATCCACTTCGCAACTAATTATGAAAATGCAACAAGAATTATCAGGAGGACTTCGCTAAATAGAAGTCTTCAAAGAAGATTCCATTCGGCAGGGTTGTAATGGGGCTTGGTAAGAAATAATCAGGTATGGAATTATTTGGCCATGTGGTGCTAAATAAAATTCGGGAATCAAGACTCCTATATCTTCCAACATAACCAAACCATAACTTCCCAATCATATGCATCAACCAAACTCTCCAATTTGTCTCAATGGAGTATATAACCCTTCAAACTTTCTAAATCTCTCCAAAATGTGTATCTTGCAAATAATGAAAGAAATAAGGTAAATTTGGCTCATGCACTTTATTCACAAATATATATACTTTTTTTCTTTCTTTTTTTTCGGATTTTTATTTTTCTTTTTTTTTTCGAAAATATAAAATAATACTAGAGGTGCATTTATAATGTGAGCCAAAAATCCTTTTACATAATATGTCTAGCAAGATAAAAAATGTACAACCAACCCACATCTCAATAATTTCCAAAATGCAACATAAGCTCATTATCTCCACAAATCATCGTACCATCCAACTCTAAGTCTTAATTCTCAAATGGGGGTCAGGCTCAATTTGGCTAAGGATAATTTTGTGGAGTTTACAATAAAAGTCTCAGGCTAATGTTCTGGCTTTAAGCAGGGATAATGTAGGGTAGGTAAAGAGAGGATAAAATTGGCTTAAAAGGTGCCTCCTTCATTTAATTCTCATCAACATAAACATATAAATGCATTGGTTTTGAATAACTATTACAACATTTAGAGATGCACAGGAAGAGTAAATATGCTCAAGAAAGCAGAGGGATTTTTAATATTCTCCCTATAAGGCCAAAATTCTCACTGGGACAATTTTTGTTGGATTTTAACCTTTAGCTTAGGATCATATGTGCTCAATTTCATCACAAGTTCACAATCCATATAAAAACCATTTTGAGGACTTAGGCTAAACTTTTCAAACATGCCATAGGATTTACATGATCAAGTCAATCATTATTTATCATCATAGGACATCTAAGTTAGGGTATAAAACTAAAATAATGCAAAAATTTAAACATGCATTTTTTTTTTCATTTTTCGACATTTTCTATATTTTTTTATTTTTTTATTTTTTTCTTACAAAGAGAACAAGACTAAAATATGCATAAAACTTAAACATGCAAAAACCAACAAATAAAATGCAACTAATAACTTAAATACCAAAGTTGTGCCATGTCTTAGAAATCTATTACAAACCATGTAACAAGACTTTTAAAGGGTACACATAAAGTACTAGCAGCATATAACCACATAAAAGTCCCCTGTACAGTCCTTTTCTCCCACCCCATACTTAAAATATACAGTGTCCTCACTTTTAAATAAAAAAAATCAAAGGGAGGGAAAAAGAGACTCACAGAGGTGTCACTGGTGGGGATCTGGTGGTGGACTATAGTGTGGAAACTGAGGGCCAGCCTGATAGTCAGAAGCTCCTTCGTGGGAAGAGCTACCAGGCTGCTGCTGTGAAGGACCGCCATGCTCATAGTTGGGCCCTTGCTGGAAATACTGATGTGGGTGTGGCCAGGCCCGTTGTTCCAGTCTGTTAAAGTGCTCCCTCATTTCTGTCCTCGTTGCGTCATGACTCTCTCTCATTTCTGTCCTCATCGCGTCATGGCTTAGTGTTAGGTTGGTCATCTGTTCCCGGAGGAATGCCAACTCTGCGAACACTGTATCGGATAGTCCGCCAGAATAATGCTGCCGCTGGGAGTGATAGGAGTGCTGGGAATGGAGCTGCTGTGGGGACTGGGGATGATGGGAATGCTGAGAGTGGTGGGAGGCATGGACACTGTCTGCCTCATCGTCGTCATCATCCTCGTCCATGTCTACTGTGTAAATAGGCTCATCTCTCAGTGTCGGGTCAGCAGTCGGGTTAATGGTGGGGTGATACTCCATCCCTGTCCAGGTGGTGTACCAGTTGCGGAATCTGTAAGGGTTCATCAGCTCCTCCCGAATAGCTGTGTTGTGGGTGTAGTGGACCCAAGTGTTGTTGCAGCGAGCTATGATACGTCCCCTCTGTAGGGACCCGATGTCGATCCTCATTACTGGCCATGAAGAGTATGCCGCGACTGGGACACCCAAGTGGCGAGCCAGAATAGCCACCATACACCCATCATATATTGCTCCTATGAGGTCTCTCTGGCGGGAAATGCAGTGCCGGAGCCAAGCGTGGGTGAGTGGTAATGGGTCAAACAGGAATAGCATCCGTCTGAGGCACTCGAGCTCCGACTGGACAGGTTGGCTCAGCTCTGGCCGGGCCCATATAGTGCTACCCAGAATCCCCAGGATGGTAGCAAATAGAGGGTTGTCGATGCAGGAGGTGCGGGTGGTCTCCTTAGACAGATGTAGAACCCCAGTAAAATATCGCCACATCTCCGCTATGTCGCGGATGTTGAATGGCTCGGTGTTGTGGGGAAAGTTGAATGCCTCGCTGATCTCTTGTAAAGTTCTGGTGTAGGGAACGTTGCCTAGCTGGAAATGGACTCGCTGTTCTGAGGCCTGCGAGTTAGGTACCCGGCGGAGAGTAGCCAAGAATTCCCCAGTCAGGACCGGGTAATGAACATCCAGTGGTTGTAATAAGCGTTCTGCATCGAGCCACCCAAATGCCTGCTCCAGCCAGTAATGCATACCCAGCTGTTCCATGGAAGGTTGGTCATACCAACGGGCATTTTCAGCCCGTCCTGCAATATCCCAGGCGAAAGCTAACTTGTCCGCGTCCGGAATATGTAAGGGGTCCATTCCTGCCATATATAAATACCCCGTATAAGATAACCACTTCAAATAAAATATCCCCATACTTAGTTCATGAACTATCCTAATGATGTACCAAATAAGTATATGGAAGCTTATATTATCAAATAATTAAATTATTCATATAAAGAAACAATAAAGTGACATATATATGAATGTTAATTAAAAAACCACAAAATTCATGAAATTTCCATATATAGCATGTTATTGGTCTATGAATTTCATGGATCCCTTTTGATGATATAAATGAACTAAGTATGGAGAATATGGAATCATATATAGAATCAGCCCACCAAAAAATAAATATTACCAAAAATAGCAACCCTAATCATAAATAACAATTTCCACACAAATTTTCCAACCCTAAACATTCAACACATAACTCAAGATCCAATCTCTACCTAGGTTCTCAAAAATATATAGATCTGAAATTTAGAGAGAAAAGAGGGAGAAATCATACCTTGAATTAAAGTAGAGTGTAGAAACTATAATTAGAGTAAAATTAGGGGCTATTTTCAGAATTTCGCAAAGAGAGCTTGGTGGTGGCGCTGGGTTTCAGATCTAGGCGCGATGGTGGCCGGAAATCCAGCAAGGTGGCCGGAATCAGGGAGATGGAGGCCGGAATCAGGGAGATGGAGGCCGGATGTGGCGGTAGCGAGGCGGATCTGGTGGTTTCTGGGCGATTGGTAAGCGACTGGTGGTGCTGGGTGCTCGGAGAGGCCGGGAACAATGGGGGAAGTGATCGGAGAGGGTGAATCTTGGGGGAGGGGAGTCTGCTGGTGGGCTCGGAGCGGCCGGACTGGGAGAGCGAGGGCAGTGAGCGAGGAGCGAGAGGAAGGGAATGAAGGAGGCGGACCAGTGTGTTGGCGGCGCTGGTGGGTGCTCGGTCTCGGCTTGGTGGACTCGGATCTGGGCTTCGAGGAATGCCGGCTTGGGGAGAGCGAGAGCTCGAGGAGGAGGGGAGCGAGAGGAGTCGGGTGAAGATGGAGGCTGTGTCGGCTAGGGTTTGTTGTCGAGGTCGGGTAAAGCAAGAGGGAGGGGAAGGCTCCAAGGTAAGGGGTTTTAATAAAATTCCGAAAAAAATAAAGTAAAAATTAAATAGAAATTATGAAAATTAAAAGAAAAATCTATACAATCTAAAATCTGAAAACTGACCTATATATATTTTTTATTTTATTTATTGTAGAAAGAAAGAAAACTTACCTGAAATCTCCTACTTACCTGTGTAGCTTACTTGATTTAGACGAACCTGACTGATATAGATCCCTCTTGAATGCATGAATGTAACCATGAGAAGAGATTATGCACGAGTTTTAAGAAAATGAAAATAGGAAAGAAAATAAAGAAAAATAGGAAAGAGTAAGAAAAGCGGGTTGCCTCCCGGAAGCGCTAAGGTTTAAGTCGTTAGCTCGACCTACTTCCCTGTTTTAGGCTTTGACTAATGCCAGGGTGGCGCGGATTTCCTCTTCCGGGTCTTCTTTGTCATAGTATTTCTTGACCCTGTGCCCATTTACTTTAAATGTGGTGCCGTCAGTGCCAATTAACTCTACTGCTCCATGAGGGTATATGTGGTGAACCAAGAAAGGTCCACTCCATCTTGTCCTTAGCTTTCCTGGAAATAGACGCAGTCTAGAATTATATAAAAGCACTTTGTCACCTACCTCATATGTTTTTGGCACCAGTTTCGTATCGTGCCATCTCTTGGTGCGCTCCTTGTAGATCTCAGCATTCTCATAGGCTTTTAAGCGCAACTCCTCCAACTCCTGTAAATCAATAAAGCGTTTCTTCCATGCCTCATCGAGATCCATGTTGAGCTCCTTGAGAGCCCAAATTGCCTTATGATCCAGTTCGACAGGTAAAGGGCAAGACTTGCCATAAACTAAGTTGTAAGGAGTTGTTCTCAGCGGTGTTTTGTAAGCCGTCCTATAAGCCCATAACGCATCATCAAGCTTAGATGACCAATCCTTCCTAGAGCGAGAGACTGTTTTCTCCAAGATGGCCTTGATTTGACGATTAGAGACTTCCACTAGACCACTGGTTTGGGGATGATAAGGTGTTGCTACCCTGTGTGTCACCCCATACTTAGCCAAAAGAGCCTCAAATCCTCTCTCGATGAAATGTGAGCCACCTTCTGAAATAAGAACTCCAGGAACACCAAAGCGAGGAAATATGTTAGTTTTAACAAACTTTGAAACTACCTTCGCGTCGTTGGTCCTAGTTGCAACAACCTCAACCCATTTAGAGACATAGTCAACCGCCACAAGGATGTATTTGTAAGGTCTTGAAGCAGAGAATGGTCCCATGAAGTCAATTCCCCATACATCAAATAGCTCGACCTCCAAAATTCCTGTGAGTGGTGTCTCATTCCTCCAAGTAATGTTGCCTGATCTTTGGCACTCATCGCATGAAGTGACATAAGCCTGCACATCCCTGAAAAGATTAGGCCAGTAAAAACCACATTGAAGTACCTTAGATGCAGTTTTGAAGCCCTTGGCATGTCCGCCTGTAGGGAGAGTATGGCAATGGCGAATGACACTTTCCACCTCCTCCTCCGGTATACAACGTCTGAAAATATGGTCCTTCTCTTATTTAAATAGGTAAGGATCATCCCAATAGTATTGTTTGACGTCGTGGAGGAATTTCTTCTTTCCCTGTGAGGATAGTCCTGACAGAATCTCATTTCCTACAAGGTAGTTAGCAAAATCCGCATACCAGGGTACCTTTGGTCCTTTTATAGCATATATATCATGAATAGGACTAGTAGGAGGTGTAAAGAAGAAATCGTTACTGGAATCTAATCGAAGAACCTCACCTGAAATCTCACCTAGAGCTAGTCGATATCGAGAAGAGCTACTCGACATAGAGGAGGCTGCTGTGTCGACTGGTGAAGGGCACGACTTTTGGTGGTCGACCGTACTCGATCTCGACGAGGGCTCGTCGATCTCGAGTACAGCTGTGGTGTCTGTCTGTGCTGTGCTCGGTTCCTGGTGCTCCTCGACTTTGGCCCTTGTCGATCTCGATGAAGATGTACTCGAGATCGAGTAGCCCTGCAGTTCCAAACCATGCAAAGAAGAATGATCAACGGATAACTCACCTGTTTTGGTCGAGATCGAGGAGGTTTCGTCGATGTCGAGGAAGACAGTGTCAGTCTGCATTAGGTGCTCGTCTGGGCGAGAGTCGTCGATTGGTATGGCGTCCTAGGCTTCCTCTAGCATGTCTTTGGGGAGCCTGGATAGGTGATCGGCGACTGAATTCTCTATGCCCTTCTTGTCCCTTAGCTCTACATCAAATTCTTGAAGTAAGAGCACCCATCGTAGCAACCTTGGTTTTGCATCTTTCTTTGTCATTAAATATCAAAGAGAAGCATGGTCAGTATGGACAATAACTTTAGAACCAACAAGATAGGAACGAAAATTTTCAAATGCAAAAACCACAGCAAAAAATTCCTTCTCTCTTGTGGTGTACTTAGCCTGAACCACATCCAGAGTCTTGCTTGCATAGTAGATGGCATGCAGTTTCTTGTCCTTCCATTGTCCTAGAACTGCTCCCACAGCATAATCGCTGGCATCACACATGATCTCAAATGGTAGTGACCAATCCGGCGATTGAATGATTGGAGCTGAGATAAGAGCTTCTTTTAACCTGTTAAAAGCTTCAAGACATTCGCTAGAAAATACTAACTTAACATCCTTCATAAGCAGGTTAGTTAGTGGTTTGGCAATTTTAGAAAAATCTTGAATGAACCTTCTATAAAAACCAGCATGACCAAGAAAACTCCTTATCTCTTTAATGGAAGAAGGTGGGGGCAATTTCTCCACTAGCTCTATTTTTGCTCTGTCCACCTCAATTCCTTTGTTGGACACCTTGTGGCCTAGCACGATCCCTTCCTTTACCATAAAGTGGCATTTTTCCCAGTTAAGAACCAAATTTGTCTCTTCACAACGCTTGAGTACCGTGCGTAGGTTAGAGAGACAAATATCGAAAGTAGTGCCATAAACTGAGAAATCATCCATGAATACCTCCACTATGTCCTCAATCATGTCGGAGAAGATGGCCATCATGCACCTCTGAAAAGTAGCAGCGGCATTGCAAAGGCCAAATGGCATCCTCCTATATGCGAAAGTTCCATAGGGGCAAGTGAAGGTGGTCTTTTCTTGATCATCAGGATGGATGGGAACCTGCCAAAAGCCAGAATATCCATCCAGGTAACAAAAGTAATCATGTTCAGCTAACCTTTCGAGTACCTGGTCAATGAAGGGGAGTGGAAAATGATCCTTCCTGGTGGCGGTGTTGAGCTTTCTGTAATCTATGCACATCCGCCAGCTGGTAGTGATCCTTTTAGGAACAAGCTCTCCCTTCTCATTCTCCTCGACGGTCATTCCACCCTTCTTAGGAACAACATGAACAGGGCTAACCCACTTGTTGTCGGAGATTGGATAAATGATTCCTGCATCCAGCATGCGATGGATCTCCTTCTTGACAACCTCCTTCATGTTGGGGTTAAGCTTCCTTTGATGCTCAATTGTTGCCCTGTGATCATCTTCCAACAGAATTCTATGCATACAAGTAATGGGTGAAATACCTTTTATGTCCTCTAGGGAATAGCCAATGGCCTTCCTATGAGTGCGGAGGACATCTACTAACCTGTCTACTTCTTGTGGGTTTAATGAAGCATTTATAATTACAGGAAAAGTAGAGTTAGGACCAAGAAATACATACCTAAGGGTGTCAGGTAAGGGTTTCAGCACTGGAGAAGGGCCCTGTGGAATCAAGATAGGCTCTACTTCCTCCGTCTTCATGATCTCCCCTAAGTAATCCATCTCAATCCTCATAGAAGAAGCATCAAAATCAGCTACATGAGTTGGCGTCGACCAGGCATACATCGATGACAATGCTGAATTGGACATAGGACTGTATTGCTGCAAGAAGCTACTCGACAATGGGTTAGAAAGATCAAAATCGACCAAAAAATCAGAACTTACCTTGAATACAGGGCTGGTCGACCTCGAGTTGGGCTCCTCGATCTCGAGAAGGATCGTCGAGTTAGCTTCGTCGGCTTCTGGTGCGTCTGCAGGGGACAAGGTAGTCGATATCGAGGGTGACTGGTCGATATCGAGTAGGTTTAGAAGACTTACAGTTTCTGGATGGCTGGTGTTTGTCGATCTCGAGGAGGGGTCGTCGAGATCGAGTAGCTCAGTGGAGGTCGACTTGATTTGCTCGGCATCGGGTGAGTCGTTCAGCTCCGCCGATAATGCGTCGTCGAAGATTTCCTCCTCGCTTAATTCTGTTGCAGCCATCTCCTCCTCTGCTAGTACAGATTCTGCCCAACCTTCTTCTTGGATCAAGAGTTGTTCTGCAGGTTCATCACAGGAGATAAAATTAAATTTTGAATATATAGCTTTAATTTCCATTACCTCTTCTGTGTCT
The DNA here is from genome assembly GCA_037127255.1 of Persicaria tinctoria. NCBI lineage: Eukaryota > Viridiplantae > Streptophyta > Magnoliopsida > Caryophyllales > Polygonaceae > Persicaria > Persicaria tinctoria. The sequence goes on along the minus strand of JBANSL010000019.1, from coordinate 20,972,003 downwards.
GGGTTGAAGAAGTATTCAATAATCTCATCTCCGATGGTGAATGTAAGGATTCCTCTTTTCACTCCAATGTTGGCATCAGCAGTTGCTAGGAAAGGTCGCCCTAGGATGATGGGGCAAACTGGATCCTCTGCCATTTCTACTACAAGAAAATCTGTAGGGACAAAGAATCTACCAACTTTAACAGGAACATTATCAACAATACCTGTAGGGATTACCACGGTGTTGTTGGCCATGTAGAGTTTGGCATCAATTGGTTCCAGGGCACCTATCTTCACCTTCGACCAGATGGATAGGGGCATGATGCTGACACTTGTTCCTAAGTCACACAGTGCTTTAAATCTATGACGACCAAGTCCAACAATGATAGCAAACTTACATGGGTCAGGTCGTTTCTCAGGGAAATCCATCTTTTTGCACTCCTTAGCAATCTCAGTCATCGATCACTTGTTGCTGAGAATCTCCTTGAGGAACTTGACGTAGGCAGGCATCTCATGTAATGCTTCTGTAAAAGGAATAGTAACATTCAGACTCTGAAGCAATTTCACAAAACGCTGAAACTTACCGTCTGTTGGATCTCTTTGGTTTTTGGAAGGGAATGGGAGCGTCTTTTTAGTTTTCTGAGTCAGAACAGCTTCCGGAGGTGGTGAGGACTCATCGACGTTGGCCTGCTCCTTCTCGATCTCGACAACGGTCTCGTCGATTTCGACGTAGGTCTCGTCGATCTCGAGTTGGGTAGTCGACTTCGGCTCGCCTGGCTGTGCAGCTGCGCCAGAGCCCCTTTTCTCCTCTGTGTCAAGAAGGGCTTTGTCGATGTCGACTAGGCTCTTGTCGATGTCGACGACAGTTTTGTCCTTCCATTCTCCGTTTTCTGGCTCGTGCAGTTTGTGACCGCTTCGCAACTTTACAGCAGCTACATGTCCGTGCTGCCCCTTGGGATTTGGTTCTGTATATCCTGGGAGCTGCCCAAATGGTTGTGGAATCTGTGCCGCGAATTGACCCATTTGAGTCTCGATGTTTCTCTTCCAGATGTCTAGTTCCCCAAATTTTGCACTGATATTCTGGAACTGATTGTTGATGGTGCCTTGATTCCGGCGCATCTCCTCAAGGATGAGTTGTAAATCATCCTTCTTCTGATCCCTTTCTGGATGTCCCGGAGCTCTGTAAGGCTGGGGGTTCCTAGGAGGACCTTGGTTCCGTTGAGGTTGATAGAACCTTTGGTCCCCCATATAGCGATTGGGACCCCCTACGTAAGCTGCCTCTTCATGAATTTCTGCCATCCTGACTTGCTCTGTATGCGGGCACTCAGTAGTGGTGTGCCGTTGTGAACCACATTCGATGCAGGGTTGGTTGACAGAGAGATATTTGACTTGTTTGAGGAGCTTGCGATTCTGATCTCTTTAGTACTGCTCCTTGACATCAGGGTCTATCTCCTTAGATGGCTCATAGAGAGGCATGGATGGGGCTGGTCTGGCATAGGTGTTCTCATTATAGTTTGGTGGAGCCCCATATTTGTTGTCGTAGTTAGTGAGCTTGTCTAGCACACCCCATGCGTCGTTTGGTGGCATCGTCAGATACTCATAGCGAGTATAATGGTTGATCCTGTCCTTAGTGATTTGATCAAGAGAGTTGAAGAAGATCTCCTGAATGACGTAGGGTGGCTGTCCATGAGTGGGGCAAGATCGCATCAGTTCTTTGTAGCGTTCCCACGCCTTTGCCAGCGGTTCCCCTTGCTTCTGTTTGAAGGCGGTGATTTTCTGGCGGAGAAGTGCTGTTTTGGCGGGTGGGAAGTATTTGTTCAGAAACTCTTGCTCTACTTGGGCCCATGTTGTGAGTGATCTTGGTTTCAGCCCCTCAAGCCACTTCAGTGCGGGTCCAGCGATAGACCAGCGGAAAGCTTTCATCTTGACATATTCCAGAGTTGTACCTTCAGCAAGAGTACGACACATGTGCAACATTGAAATGAAGGGTAGGATCACGAAATCTACCGAGAAGCGAAACGCCTTCTACAATGAATGCAAGACCTTATTTGAGTCAAAGACAGAAGAAAGTTATGAAGGTCGTCTACAAGTGATGAAGGCGAAATGGGAGGCACGATGGGGTCTTATGAAGTACCTTGAAGACACATGGCTCACAGAATTCAAGGAGGCGATAGTTCGTGTATGGGTTGATAAGTTCCTACATCTCGGGGTGCGAACTACGAATAAGTAAGTAACATTGAATCGTATAAATTCGTAATTATTATAATATTTAAGAATCCTACATAACCGAGGTAATATATTTTTTATGATACAGTGCCGAGTCAGCACATGCAAAATTAAAGTCCATGCTAGGGACGGCTGTTGGTGGGTTCGTTGACGTAACAGATTGCATTGACAACTTGGTCAACGAACAGGTAGACCAACTCAGAGGGTTCCTTGAGAAGTCACGGCTGACAATCAAACGGTGTGTCATGAGTGAACCAATATTCGCCCCGCTATTGATGCTGGTGACTGATGAGTGCTTCGATCTTCTGCTGGCCAACTACAACATGGTGAAGGAACTCCCGGCTAGTCATGACGGTGTTAGTAGGGATTGCTATTGGAGGGACGCTTACGGGGTACCATGTATACATCAGTTCTTAGAGGCGATCGCAAACAGGCAACCTATTAGGCCCTCACAAATTCATCCCTTCTGGAAGCAAGTAATGTGGGATCCTATAATTCCTCCTGAAGAATCAAGTGGCGGCAACGATGGCGCAACTCCTAAAAGTCAGGAATATGTCAGCCTTCGGAGGGATATTGATGGCAACAACCTCACGCCTGATCAGCAGGATTTGATGGGCGAGGCATACTTCGACATGAACAACCCTGGGTTGTCTACCATGAGAGAGCCAACGGGGATCCATCGAAAGGGTCGTCCCACGGGGAGACGATCATTGCAGCGTAACCCATTTGGTTTTGAACATGGGAGACGAGAGGCTGCCTCTCGGGCGCGTGGTAGAGGTCGATCAAGAGGTAGAGGTCGGCAGACAGATCGGGAGGTTGATCCTTCGGTATTGTTGACAACTCACATCCATAACTTCATGCTCACCTTTGTTGATAGAAGTAGCCAGGTTTCAGCTGATGGTCATTGCGGTTATCGGGCCTTAGCGGCTGTGCTAGGGTATGGAGAAGACCAGTACATGCGAGTCAGAAGAGAGGTCGCGCAAGAGCTTCGAGGGAATCGGTGGTTGTATCAACCAGCAAGCCTATTACACTCCATTGACGATCTCATCGAGAATGTTGATCTGCAAGACCCAGCTCCTTGTTTACATCGTCATCAAAACTGGATGGAGGCACCTATGGTCCCCCTTGCTGTAGCAACCTTGTACAACAAGGTCGTTGCTGTCCTAAGTGTCGACAATCCTCACACCTGCTTTCCTATTGTCGCGAATGGGTCGAACCAAACTCCACCAACTGAATGGTCTCACTTCCACCACCCAAGTGTGAATGGATGGGATACCCCATTCAACGACCGCATTCAACAATACTTGAACTACCGCCTAGTTGAAAGGGCAACTCAGTAGTTGTGATGCTATTATTTTCTGGGATCGCACTTATTGTATTTTAAATGATCCAGGTAGGGATTTTGTAATCTCATTCAATATCATAGGTGTAGCAATGTTGAAGACCCACAATGTGTTTTCAAATTTCATCAATCAATACCAAAACACAGTACATGATTCGCAAATACAACTACCAATAAATTCAACACAGAGACAACAACTACGCTAAAACCAGCTAACAGTTCCATGCCATTCATCAGGCGTTTGGCATAAAATGGAAAATCTGCGATGCCCGAACCTGAGTTGGCGCCAATGGCACATCTCCCCCCCGCGCTTCTTCGACATACTCCCGAAGCTCATCTGTGGAAACCCACGCGTCGCCCCGAACGAGCACAGCATCCAGACGATGAAGCAACATACCCATCGGCTGCATTTCAAACAATATGATGGTGTAAACTAACATTTTATTAAACAACACACCAATAACGAAAGGATATTGGTATTATTCACACGAACCCGGTGATCGTAAACGGCCACTGGCGGAGCTATGTTTGCTGGAACATGGTGGCTTGAGCTTTTGAAAAGAAAAGGATGACCGTGCTCACCAAACCACCCCATGTACTCAGCAGATACAACGTGCGGTTCCAGCGCAGCCCTATGTTGGTTGAAGGATATGTATACAGTGGGAACAATCAAATGGTCATCCCAACGGTCGTCCACTGGGTGCCATGTCAGCTTCAGGCCCTTGACTTGAGGTGGTCTCTCTTCTTGCATGGGGAGGATTCGCAGCATGGGGATTGTCTGAACATAACCGAACTGTCGCATAACCCTGTCCGGCATGTAGGCTTCCATAACAGAGGAGAATTGGATTAAGCCTCTGTACCGCGAAACTCTGTAAAACCCATCAAAGTCAAGGGTGTTGTAAGAGGAAATCGAGAATGCAAAACAGTAAGCAGATAAAGTAAAGAAACCGATCGAATCCCAGCAAATAATGTTCAAGACTCCCTCCAATGTAGTAAGAGAAAGTCAGGTTCGAATCCTCGAGGAAGCTGGTCAGCGGATACTAGGCAACGGTGGAATCTCACGGACAGAAGTCGACAACAGGAGCTAGATCTCGACTAGGGTTAGTCGACAGGAGATCAGGCTAGTCGAACAGCGTAGCAGTCGCAGGCAGAGGTTACTCGATATCGATGAGGGGATACTCGATGTCGAGTACAATCCTTGTCGACTTCGGGTTGGGCTCGTCGAGTTCCTGCACAAGTAAGCTACGACGATCTGGGATCGTGAATCAGTAGTCGAGATCGACCAGGCGTGGTCGAGATTGACGAGGGCAAAAAGTAAAAAAATGCAAATTCGGTTTTGTAACTTTATGAATTAAAAGAACTTCCAAGATTAGGGTTTGCGACAACGATCACCATGCAAGCGGAAGATAAATCACAAAAGGCGGTAACTTCATCGATAAAGGAAAAGACTTTCACCTAATCCGTCAAGTAGGAGTATAAATCTCGCGACAAATAATCCTAATTGCATCTATTCCTTTTCATAATTGGCATTTATGATCTTTCGAATAAAAATCCTAATTACTACCCAAGTTTCACAACATGAGTTCTTTAATTTCTCAATCAAAGATGAAGCACATAGGGAATAGACTAAAATATCGACAAAATTCCTCCTTTTGTAATCGCTAATCCACCGACATGGCTCTCGTTGGGCTCACCCCAACCCCAGAAGTAGGTGGACTACTCGCGCCTCATCGCAATCGCAGACATTGAATTAAAAGAAATAACTTGCATTAACTAAATTCAAAGCCTTTACAATCCTGGCAATCAACTTTCGTAAACTGCCAAAACCTTAAAACCTTCGAACTCCTAAATCTCTATGTATAACTGTATCTCTGAAATTGAATTCCTCTAAAATCAGCCCCTAGGGCTTTATTTATAGCCTTCTATTCCTTGCTACTCAAGGATAGAATATCTATATCTAAGACTTTAATGATAAATAAAAGCAACAAAGAAATTAAATCTAAAAGGGAAATAATATCTAAAGTGTCTTAAGTGGATAAAACTCTCTTCTTCATGATAGATGTTGATAATTCGGATAGACTAGGCTATCCTCGGCTCCAAGGAATCCAACTCCGAGTAGGACTGCATCAATGCGTCACGCGGCTTCGGGAACCTTCGTCGATCTCGAGTACGACGTACTCGATCTCGAGTAGGAAAGTCATCGACTGGGCCTGGCTTGTCGTCTCGGCTAGCAGGTCCTCGACGTGGCTCGGTCATGACTCCTGGCCTTAGTCGATCTCGGGGAGAGCTCCTCGATCTCGATGAGTGTTGTGCTTATCGACTTGGTCAGCTTGGTGTTGTCGGGTGGCCTTTTGTCGACATGCTCGGACACATGCTTCTGGGCTTCCTCGATCTCGACAAGGGTCTTGTCGATCTCCAGTAGATCATGGCTTGGCCTGGTGTTGTCGAGCAGCATCTCTTCGACATGGCTATGTGGTCTGGCACTTGTCGACATCGATGAGAACTTAGTCGAGATCGAGTAGACTTGCTGCTTCCGTCTTTGCTTCTTGGTTTTCTCCCGAAATGTTTCCATATTCTGCAATATTAAACAGAAACTTATGTAGATCTCCATTTCTAACAAATAAGCATATACTACATAAATTCGACATACACCCAACCCGAAATGTGCAAAATGTAAAGAATATAGAACTAAAATATGCGTAAAAACATGGCTACTTTGGAGACATCAAAGGGGACCGTAGGGCATGAATTTGACGTCCTCTGCCTGCATCGTTTCTAATTGTACGATGAACTTCAGAGTCCTTTCAGAGGTGATTGGTAGTGTAGGTCGACTCGCGTACCGCTTTGCCCATCGTGGGTCTCCATGCTCCGCGGGGTCCTCACAGACGCCGGGCGCGAACATTGGGAAGTGAGCGAATATCCAGTACTGAATAATCCCGACGGAAGTGAGACTTTGAGTTATATTCAATAATAACACACAGCATATGTATGGGGTTTGACACATACCTGGAGAAGAGCAGTACAGGCCCCCAAGTTAGCCATCCCCTGTCTCGACGAGATCCCCAGCTGCCTATACAGATACGCCAGGACTCCCGCACCCCATGCATACTCAGATGTGATTCGGTGATCAGTCACGAAATCCAAAGCAATTATGGGTATGGTTGTCGTGGTCCGGTCGTTTAGAACCAAGCAGCCAAGAATCTCCAACATATATCCGCTTGCGATGACACCTGGCTGTATCTGCGGGTTGTTAATTAGTTGCGCCATGTGGAAATCTAGGCTTCCATGGAAAAATGCATTCCCACTTCGTACAAAGTCATAGAGGCCAAATCCAAATTTTTCCGTCAGCCACGCCTGCCTTAGCTGGTTTGTCATGTTAGCGACCATGGCGCATCCGTCGATGGCAAGACCAAACAGCTTGTGCACATCGTGCAAGGTAATAGTCATCTCCCCCCATGGGAGATGAAAGTTGTTGGTCTTTGGATGCCAACGGTACAGAAATGCTTGGATGAGACAGTGATCCACTGTGTCCATCCTGATGTCATCCAACACATGTAACCCGTTGTGTCTCGCAACATACCACCACTGCCACTGCCCCGGTAAACGAGGCCAGTTGCGCACTGACTGCCACCGGTCTGCACGCCTTATGCTCTTCACTATCATCTCCACCTCCTACAAGACAAATAATAAGAGTATGAGTTGGACGGATACCACAGTTGCACATAATATAACCTTAATTGTAACCAAATCGTTCTTACAGTAACACACACCTCACTTAACCACAGGTACCGACACCTGTGAGTCCTATAGTGTCGAAGTGGCTCCACATACTTGGGGCGGCCCTCGTCGACATCCCGACTGTTCAACTCGTCATTCATCCTCGCACGACAGTTGGGGTTATGCTCGGAATCTGTACTAGATATACCCCCAAACGTGTTAGCGACCCCGAAGGGGTTAGACGCGCGTGCCGTTGTACCAGCAGCTGGGTTTGAGGAGGATGCCCCCTCGTCGCGGATGGGCTGCTCAGTCATGCCCGCCCAGTTCGGCCACAGACCAGATCCACCCACGGTCGAATAAATGGGGGGGGGGGGGGTCTGGTTGATTTGTGGTTCCCACGCAGTGGAATGATGCATGAAACCGGTGTCGACGTCCTCGGATGACGTATACATGGGGGACTGGGGGATGTCTGGGACGTAAGGGGTCTCCGGAAATTGTGAAGTGTCGACCTCGTCGATGGTGTAATAACCCAAGAAATCCTCGTCGTCCCGCCCGAGAAACGACGTGCTTGCCCTTGCGGGCTCCTGGATCGGTCGCTCTATTGATGGTTGTCTAACCGCCGATGTGCTGGCTCTCGCCGGCTCTATCGGCCTATCACCTCTCCTCAGAAAGGCTGTTGGCCTAACCTGTTCCCGCTGGGTTACGGCCCTCCTCATCATCTGCATTATAAAATTCCATATCCATTAGGTAAACATAAATTCCATATCTATATTCCATCTGCATCTATTTCCATTTATATTCCATAAATCTACATTATCTAATTTCATATTTGCCCATAAATCATATTTAGTGACATGTTAACATAAATTCATTGCAAATATTTATTTTTCATACATTCCACATAAATCGGAATTATGTACTTTCATAATTTAATTACAAATTCCCTATCTATTTTTCATGAAATAAAAATTCTACATCTCATTTTCATGCATAATTATATCTATATTTAATTTCATGCATTACTAATTCCCTAGCTATTTTTCATGAAATAAAAATTCTATATCTCTTTTTCATGCATAATTATATCTATATCTAATTTCATGCATTAGTAATTCCATATCTATTTTTCATGAAATAAAAATCAATACAATTCTATATCTCATTTTCATAAACTAATTCTATATCTCATTTTCATGCATTACTAATTCCATAACTAATTCCATATCTAATTTTATAATTATTCCATACCTAATAATAATATAAACTTAACATAAACTAAACATACAATCAATACTTACCTCCGCCGCAGCTTGCGCTATAGGATCGTTCGGCGCGGGTTGTGTAGTCGCACGCTCATCGGGAGGTGGAGTCGCTGGTGAAGAGGATCTCGAACTTCAAATAAACCGATCTAACAGGTTCGGGAACTTCGGCATTTCTCCTACGACGGTATTCCGGGCTTGTGGAGCTCTCTAGCTAAAACCGCGACGTAAGAGACTAAGAGGTGGGAGAGTGGAGTGGAATGTGTAGTGCACTAAGTGAAGGAGGGGATCCTTCCTTTTATACTACATCGGCACCCCCTTATGCCGGACTCGGAACCTGACACCGACACCTCCCTGCAGACATGACGCAAGCGGCAGGGAATCTGCAGCTTTTCAGACGATGTGAGTGATGTGACCGAACCGGACCCGGATTCCGGCACCGGCGTGCAGTGTGGTGCAGTTTTTCAGTCGATTTGACTGATTTGACGAAAGCTGCAGATTCCCTCTCCCACGCCTGCCGAATTGGGAGTCCGGGTCCGGCATCCACTTCTGCCGGTTTGAGACACCGGCACCGGCACCGTGCGTCTGGCGATAAGAACGCCGTGCAAATAGCAGGGCCGTAATTAATGGACGCTTGTTAGATTTTGACATTTTGCAATTGTATTTTTTCATAAACTCAAATAAATCTCTATCTAATACTCCATACTTATTAAATAGAAATACTAGTTCCATTTCAAAATTTAAGTCATTTTAGATTAACTGATTGTATCAAAATATATATCTGCTTGGAATTATAGAATATTTTAATCACATTAATTATGCCATATTTCAATTTCTAATGCATAATTTTCCAAACTCAATGAAAAACATTATTATACAATAAATATTGCCGGTGGAAGGTATCGATTTTTATATAAAAAAATTATAAAATAAATATTTCTATTTCTAGTGCATAATTTTCCTTCCTAGTGAAAAAATAATTATAGAATAAATATTGTGGGAGTATTGATTATGAAAAGGGACATGATACGTCTATTAATAATACTAATTCTGCTAGCATTTTGCTGACGCCCACAATTAAACTTCAATTTTTATTCAAATGGTATTTTCTTATTAGTCAATATTATTGCTGAAATTTTAAAATATCCATTTCCTGTTTTAAACACATTTGTTTCCTATTTTTCATACTAAAATATTATTTAAATTGGCATGTTGTATGCCAATTTGTGATCTATTTTAATCGTATACTTACATTGAACCTTCGTAAAATCTTGGCTGATTTTATTCTTGGATATTGAAATTATTGATTTACCATAATGTCTATATACAATGAGCATGTAATATGGAAGACTAATTTATAAATCTTCGTCAAATCTTTGTATGAGAGCTTATATTTTCCTGTCTTTGCGCTTGGGGCAATGACGCAGCTAGTGAGGTAATAACTGAGGCGCGCCAATTGCTGGTTGAAAGCTTATATTTTCCTTTTTAGATTTATCCTAATGATAATAATTGTATATTTATTTTAAATTATATTAGGTGGTGTGTTTGAGTATTATTACTACTTTATCTTATTAAATCATTTTCAAAATGTGTATTGTATATCTTTCCAACTAATTTATAAATTATAAAACAATTACTTATACATATTTTTATTGTAAACAAGTAGTATATCTTAATATAGTATTATATAGATATATAAAATGATGTTAAAATTAAAATGAATCAAACTTTCATGCCTTCAAGGCACGGGTATTACACTAGTTTACACCTAATGTAAAAGTAAAATCTTACACTACAAATAAAAATAAAACAAGTGTCAATATATTGTTATCCAATTATTAAAAAAAATCCCACAATAAAAATAATAATCAAATCTTCCTACCCACCCCCTATAAGCTTTTCCTCCTCCCTATTTTGCAATGTAGGAACTCTTTCTCTTCCTCCCTCATTTTGAACTTGGACATAGTTAAGCTTTTAATTGGATAGGCAGATTGAATGAAGGCAAAATTGAATGAAGGCACTTGGCATTGATCGTTTGAAACCATCTTTTACGAGAACAGAAGGAAGGTGGTGAACATCCAAAATTGAATGAAAGCACTTGACACTGAGACATGGGGATGTATTTATAGGCACTTGGCACTTCCGCCAGAGATTGCTTCGTTTTTCCGTCTCTACACTCTCTACCTTAATGGAAATGATTTCTCCGGTCCAGTTCCGCCGCTGAATCAGTCCAGCCTCCAATTCTTAAATCTCTCCGGGAACCGGTTCTCTGGTCGGATTTCTGATACCACAGCGCTTATCCGATTCAACTCGTCCTCTTTTGCCGGTTACCCTAATCTCTGCGGGAACGCGATCCGAACCTAATGTCCATGTTTTGTGCCATGTTTTACATTGACTTTTATATCGATTTCTGTATGCATTTCATGCATCTGGGTTAGAATAGTACATAATTTATGTAGTTTATGCTTATTTGCCAAATTATGGAGTCTACACTAGTTTCTATTTAATTTCGCAGAAATCGGACGCACTTTGGAGCTTAAAGGAAACTCATGGAGAAGCTAAGTATTGTGCATCTGGAGAAAAGACCATATTTCGACATCCATCATTCTGAGTAAAGCTTTGATGTCTTCATGAGAGTTGTAGCCCTCGAAAAGAGCTTTCCAACGCATGCTCATATGCGTCGATCCGACGAACGAGGACTCGAAAAAGTGCGTTTCAAGAACAGATGAAAGATAGGATCTACTCGAAGTCGACTAAGGCTACTCGAAGTCGACTAAGGCTACTCGAAGTCGACTACGGTTGAAGCATACTTGATCGAGGACGGAAGAAGAAGGCAACTCGAGCACGATCCGTACTCTATGTCGAGTACACCCTACTCGACGTCGACCAGAATTGAACCTGACCCAAGCTCGACGAAGAGAACCAGATCGACAAGCTGAAGATTACTCGAAGTCGACCAGGCTTGGTCGAAGCCGACTACGCATCTTTGGGCCGCGAGACTGTTGGGCCATTCCGAGCATATGTGGACAACTTGGGCACAAAGCAAGGCTGATTTCATCCAATTCTATCAAGATCTATCTATGGAAGAGAAGGATTTATCCACTTGAAGATATTTAGTTATTTTCCTTTTAGATAAATGTTCTCTTTTATTTAAGTTTTATCTTTCGATATAGATAGAGATTTCCTTCCTTGATTAGCAAGGATTGGAAGCCTATAAATAAAGCCTATAAGGCTGATTTTTATGCATTCCATCACACAATTCGAATCTTAGGAAGAGAAGTAGGAGAGTAAACAGAGAGAAAGAGAAGAGGCCAAGAGGAGTTTGTGAAGCGAGAGCGGAATTGGCTTCCTTTGGTTGTAAGTTCTGTTTAGTTTATTAATGCAAATTGTTTCTTTTTCATCAACGATGTTTGCGATTGCGATGAAGAGCGAGTAGTCCACCCACTTCTGAGGTTGGGGCGAGCCCGACGATAGTCATGCGTGTTTGAGGTAAAGATCCGACCTTTATCATGTTTTGAGCATCTACTGCCTTTTATGTGTTTATTCTCTATTTAATAGAAATCCATGTTAAACAACTTGGATTAATAAACATAAAATCGGTAGATACAATTAGGGTTTCTTGAAAGAGTTTCTTAATTGTTGGAAAAAAGTGAAAGCTTGATCCTTCGATGCGATTTATATGATTATCGTTATTTATCGTGCCTTATGCATGTTTGGTTATCGTTGTTGCAAACCTCGATCTTGGAAATTCTTTTACATATTTTTATTCCGAATTCCGAAGAGATTTGTCTTTTATTTTAGTTACTGTTTCTACTCGACTTCGACCACCCCTTGGTCGACGTCGACCACTGATTTTCTATCGAGCAAGATTGCTGCCGTTTTTGTCCTTGCAGGAACTCAACTACGACCAGAGTCTACTCGACGTCGAGTAAGCCTAGTTGACGTCGACCACCACCAGCATCTTTCTGTTGCTCGGATTCGACTGTGCTTGACCCCTGTCGAATACCAACTAGTCGAGGTCGAGTACCACTGTGGTCGATCACCACCCGTGAGATTCTTCCGCTGCCTAGGAATCGCTGACACGCTTCCTCGTGGATCGATCCTGATTTCCCACTGCTACATCGGGAGGGAGTCTTGTAATCATTTGTGTGGGCAGAATCTGGTTTGATCTATTTTATTATATTTTAAACTCGATTTCGTCCTTACACCAGAACCCCCTGCCTCCATCCGCCAGCGACGAACATCACTGCCCCTACTTCCGCCGGTGACACAAGAGAGTGATCATAATCGCTGTCGCAACTGCAACCGGAGCGGTGGTGCTAATAATTCCGGTTGCTTTATTAATCGCCGTTGCCGCTCAGCGAAGGAGGAAGAAGGTGACGGAGAGGGAGGAGAAGAAAGGAGATGAGATCGGTTCTTCTGGGAGGGGTTTCTGGGAAGGAGTAAAGTCTCTCCATCTTCTCCTTCCCATCATTGCAAATTCATTTTCTTTTTTTTTTCAATATAATTTTAGTCTTTTTACCTTCTTCTTTTTTTGAGCCAGAAATAATTTGGCAATAAGGGGACCTTATATGCCAAGGGTGTTCAGACGGACGAAATTTTGAAGCACCAAGTCGTCAGGAAAAGAATTGACAAAATCTTACACTACGAATAAAAATAAAACAAGTGTCAATATATTGCTATCCAATTATTAAAAAAAATTCCACAATAAAAATAATAATCAAATCTGCCTACCCGCCCCCTATAAGCTTTTCCTCCTCCCTATTTTGCAGTGTAGGAACTCTTCCTCTTCCTCCCTTATTTTGAACTTGGACATAGTTAAGCTTTTAATTGGATAGGCAAATTGAATAGGCAGATTGAATGAAGGCAAAATTGAATGAAGGCACTTGGCACTGATCGTTTGAAACCATCTTTTACGAGAACAAGGAAGGTGGTGAACATCCAAAATTGAATGAAAGCACTTGACACTGAGACATGGGGATGTATTTATAGGCACTTGGCACTTCCGCCAGAGATCGCTTCGCTTTTCCGCCTCTACACTCTCTACCTTAATGGAAATGATTTCTCCGGTCCAGTTCTACCGCTGAATCAGTCCAGCCTCCAGTTCTTAAATCTCTCCGGGAACCGGTTCTCTGGTCAGATCTCTGATACCACAACGCTTATCCGATTCAACTCGTCCTCTTTCGCCAGTAACCCTAATCTCTGCGGGAACGCGATCAGAACCCCCTGCCTCCATCCGCCAGCGACGAACATCATTGCCCCTACTTCCACCGACGACACAAGAGATGAAAGAGAATGATCATAATCGTTGTCGCAGCTGCAACCGGAGCGGTGGTGCTAATAATCCTGGTTGCTTTGTTAATCGTCGTTGCCGCTCAGCGGAGGAGGAAGAAGGTGACGGAAAGGGAGGAGAAGAAAGGAGATGAGACTGGTTCTTCTGGGAGAGGTTTCTGGGAAGGAGTAAAGTCTCTCCATCTTCTCCTTCCCATCATTGCAATTTCATTTTCTTTTTCTTTTTTTTTTCAATATAATTTTAGTGTTTTTACCTTCTTCGTTTTTTGAGCCGGAGATAATTTGGCAATAAGGGGACCTTATATGCCAAGGGTGTCCAGACGGATGAAATTTTGAAGTACCCAGTCGTTAGGTAAAGAATTGCCAGAGAAATCGAAATTGAGGTGCGATCAGCGGTCAGCAACTCTATTTGCCTCTCTAAAAACACGACGAATCTCAACTGAGTGAAAGAAACCTAGGGAGACTAGACTGTCTGAGACAATCATTTCCGAGTCCCCAAAAGGTTTCCCGCAACCCCTAAGGCTGTTAATAATGGTGAGGTTGTCCCCTTCAATTGTCAAATTGGTTATGTTGAGTTCTCTTGCAGCGTTAAGACCATTCCATATGCCCAGGCCCTCCGCTCTAGAGATTGAAGAAATGGAGGAAGGGCCCGTGCCGCAGAAGACTGTTGTGCCAATGTGGTCTCTGATGATGAATCTGTAGGAGCCCAAGGAGGAAGTAGATAGGGCTCCATCAAAGTTTAGTATGTGGCATCCTAGCCTCGGTGTATTCCATCTGCAGTTTTTCCTTGATCTTGCGGACGGGTTTCGTGTCGTATTGTTTTTTTGTTGTATGTTGTGGTTGTTTGTGTTATCATCAAGTTGTTTGGAAGTATCCCATAGTAGTTTTTGGTCTTTTCTAAAGGAGAGTATGCTTCTCACATCTGGTTTGGTGTTGCCAAAAAGCGTCATGTTCCTGAAGTACCAAATACTCCACCCGCAAAAAGCAAGAGAAGTGAATTTTTTACTCCCAACTTTCTCTTTTATTGCACAAATGGTACTATTTAAGTCAATTCCTTGCGTGAAACAGGTATTTAGAATATTTATTAGAGTAGGATCTCCTTGTGCTATCGTTGCTCTTGTTATCGGGCAGTCCAAAGAAGGTGGGTTAAATCCTCATAATTCGAATCACAATGCGGGCAAGAGGTAGGCACCCCAACCCCACGAGAGGCAAGCTTTACCGAAGTTGGAACCCCATTCTTCGTAATTTTCCAGAGTAGTGTCTTCACTTTTGACGGTAAATCTAGACTCCAAATGCATCGTAAGTCAGATTTTTGGTGTTGTTTAAAGTGGATAATCATTTGAATCACTGAGCATGTGCTGAACTATCCATTTTTGCTCCATTTCCAGTATAACCTGTCAATATGTATGTTTTTGGGGATTGGATATGGGGCTATCGATTCTATTACTTCATCTGGTAAGATATTCTGAAGGGTAGAATCCAGTTTATCCAAATTCCACTTCTTATCTTGTGTCATGAAGTGCTGGATAATGACTTGTGTGTCCATATGCCGATTTGCCGGGATCAAGGTTATAAGTGGCGAGTTTCCGAACCAATGATCGAGCCAGAAGTTTATACTTTTGCCATTACCGACCGACCAACGAAGGCCATCCTTAAGGAGAGGTATAAGTTTTGTGAGTTGGGCCCATTACCAGGAGGTGCTTCCTTTTTTGCGATATTGCAGTATGTGCTCTTGTTTTAGGTATTTTTCTGTGATTAGGATTACCCATAGATTCCTTGGCTCAGCCAATATTTTTCATAGTAGTTTTAGTTGTAGTGCCTTGTTCATATCCTCA
This sequence comes from Persicaria tinctoria, assembly GCA_037127255.1. Classification (NCBI taxonomy): domain Eukaryota; kingdom Viridiplantae; phylum Streptophyta; class Magnoliopsida; order Caryophyllales; family Polygonaceae; genus Persicaria; species Persicaria tinctoria. The sequence continues at coordinate 20,956,354 of JBANSL010000019.1, read as the reverse complement.
GAGTTTCGTAATCCAAGTCCACTGTGGGATTTTTCTTTGCAAACCTCAAACCAGCTAATTAGTGGTTTATGTTTGGGCCCCTTATTCCAGAGAAAATTCCGATTGATTCTATCGAGTTCAGTATGTATAGTTTTTGTTAATAAGAAGCATTGCATAAGATGGAGAGGTTTTGCTGACGAAGTTAATAATTAGGGTACATCGTCATGCATGAGACAAGCAATTGGCTTTCCATTTGTATAGCTAGGATTTAGTTTTATTTAATAGACCATTAAATGTTTCCTTGGTAGTCATCCCACAGATGATGGGACAACCTAGATAAAGGCCCAGGTTACTAGTGTAGGGGATCTCTAATTCATTATGTATTGCATTCTTTTGACTCATAGTCATGTTAGGGGTTGTTTGAAAATGTGATTTGTGTCTGTTTACCTTTTGTCCTGAAAGGGAAGAGAATTCCCGAAGGACTTTGTTTATTTGGTCGCATGCAGTTTTTGTGGCCGACACAAAGATGACAATGTCATCCGCAAAGGCTAAGAATGGGATCCCGATCCCATTTCGCATGATTATGATGCCCAGGTGGCTATGGGGGGCTATAGATTCTTGGTATAGTCCACGGGCTAAGACTTCTGATAGTATGAGAAATAGGTATGGGGATAGAGGATCACCTTGTCTAAGCCCTTGTTTAGGAGCAAATAGGTCAGTTGGTTCATTGTTTACTAAGACCGAGTAAATGACTGAAATTCCCCAAAGTATTTTTGGGCATTTCTGTTTTAAGTTAAGAATGAATAAGGTTAGAAGTTTAAAATAAAATAAATTATAATAATTTTTTTATGGAATACATGTCTTATATTTCCGTTCTTATTATTTATAACATAAAATTTGGTTGACGTTATTATCGTGAAATTTATTTTAACTAGAGTAAAGCATTGTTGTTGTTGTTGTTGTTGTTGTTGTTGTTGTTGTTATTATTATTCATTTTAAAACAATTAATTTTATAAATGTAGAGGCCGATTTGAATTGATGTATTTTATTAAAGGTGCCTTACCTAAATTATTTCAATACTCAATGTTAATATCAGTTTATGCACATAAGTATGCCATGTGACACGACTTAATAAAATTATTTCTAGTATCTAATTATTTTTATTATTTTTTTGGTCAAAATCTAATTATTTTATTAAACTTATGATTACCTAAATAAAAACACATATTGTGATTTATTAAAATATATATATATATATATTATTTTTATTTAATTATGAAGATGTAGACATACATATAAAATAAACAGGAAATGATAGTAAATACCACAATTTCTAAAATCTTTGCAAAAATGCCATCATTTTGGGAAAATTTGCAAGAATGCCATTTTTTCCCAAAATTTGCAAAAATGCCAAGGTAAACCCTCCCCCAAAACCTGCTATCCTAGGTTATTATGCCCAAAAAAAAAAATTACAGGCATTGTCAAGGTTCCCGGATCTGAACCGAATTTCCATAAAAAAAAATTAAGTATATAAATATATATAATGTATTTGTATTTATGTGTAAATATACACATATTCCAATATAAAGTATACCAATACATACATATATATATATATATATATATATTATTTATATATTATATATTATATATTATATATTTATATATATCACATGCAAATACAGTGATGCAAATATATATATATACTATATGATGCAAATATATATACTATATTATATCAGGAAATGATAGTAAATACCACAATTTCTAAAATCTTTGCAAAAATGCCATCATTTTGGGAAAATTTGCAAGAATGCCATTTTTTCCCAAAATTTGCAAAAATGCCTAGGTAAACCCTCCCCCAAAACCTGCTATCTTAGGTTATTATGCCCATAAAAAAAAATACAGGCATTGTCAAGGTTCCCGGATCTGAGTGGTTGCCGATGGTGTTCGCCGGGGGGCTTGGTGGAGGGGGTGTGTGGTGGTCGGTCTCGGCCTGGATCTGGCCGGAGGTGGGCTCTGGCGCTCTGGGCTGTTGATGTTCTCTCTCCTCTCCCTCGCTCTTGCCTTTTTCTTAGATCTGGGCGTTGGTAAGGGTTTCTCCGCCGCCGCTTGTCCGAGGTTGGTTGTCAGGCTGATAGGGGGTGGTCTTGGGTGTGAGCCAGGCGAGATGGGGCTAGTAATGTCGGCCTTCCTAGTTCGACGGATCGCTGCAGCGGGATGGCTATTCCTTGGCGGTGGTGTGGTGGGTGGAAGGCCGGCCTCAGGGTGAGGCCGGCGGCGGTGGAAGGCGTGGGCGCCGCTTGCTCTCTTGGTCTCTACTTCGTCTTCTTCGTCCCTGTTCTCTCTCACCTGCCGCTTGCTCTCTCTCTAAATCTTTCTTCGTCCCTGTTCGTCTTCTTTGTCCCTGGTTTGAGGCTCGAATTGGGTGACAGGGGTTTGACATTGGGTGACAGGGGTTTCCATTTTGTAGAGAAGGGTTCTGAAATGGGGTGACAGGGGTTTGACATTGGGTGACAGGGGTTTACATTTTGTAGAGAAGGGTTCCGAAATGGGGTGACAAGGGTTTGACATTGGGTGACAGGGGTTTCCATTTTGGAGAGAAGGGTTCCGAAATTGGGTGACAGGGGTTTCCATTTTGGAGAGAAGGGTTCCGAAATTGGGTGACAGGGGTTTGAAATTGGGTGACAGGGGTTTCCATTATGAAATTGGGTGACGAGGTGTGGAAATTGGGATATGTGGATGTCGTAGGTGGCCGATTGAAGGAGGTTTGAGGTATTGGTTATAGGCATCCGATTCATAAGGGGTGACATGGGTTTCACATTGAGTGACATGGGTTAGTCTGTTAGGTGACAGAGGGAGATGAATATAATTTGTAAACTGACTCTGTTCGTGTGATGGAAATTGCATGAAACAAATGGTGAGGACAAAATACACAGAGGAAAGAGAGTGGCTGAGAGAGAGAAGATGAGTCAAATCGTGAGGAAGAAGAAAGGCAGGCCGTGAAGATAGATCTGGCAGCTAGGGCGGCGGTTGAGTCGAACTCCAACCACCGCAGCCATCATCGGCGGGATACTAAGGAGGAGGAGCGGCGAGAAGCTTGTCGGAGCCTCCGGCGACGGAGTTTTGTCAGGTACGACCTCATCGACTACGACGACGAAGACTACTTAGATGACGAGTTCGACGAGGATGACAATACCGACGCGGAGGACGGCGGATGGAAGAGAGAGAAGAAGCTCAAGTTTGTGCTCAAGCTTCCGAATTGTTCCAGACTCTGAAGGTGAAGGGGACGAAGAAGATGAAGAAGAGGAGGAAGAAATTAGGGTTGTGAAAATCCCCCACCAAAACTCTCTCTCTCCTTTCTCTTTCTCTCCTTGTGACAACATGTAACCGGTTTAGCCTTTCCCTAGTTTTATTTGCAAAAATACCACCAATGGTAGTTGTGCAAATTTTCCGAAAAAGTGGTATTTTTGCAAACCCACAAACAAAAAGTGGTATTTGTGCAAATAGCCCTAAAATAAATCATTTTAATGGGGCGGCCTTGTCACTACACACTGATCTTATTGGTCGCCTGAGATGTAGCTACTAAGCCATACATCGAAGGGGGATTAGACTTGCGTGAGTTAGAGGCATGGAACAAGAGCATATTCACCAAGTTGTTGGGTGATATACTAATGCAAAGACCCTCAATCTGGTTAAGATGGTGTGAGCAGAATCATCTAAGGGGGGATAATGTGTGGAACATCAGCCCAAAGTATGATGATTCGGGAGTATGGAAGAGCATTCTCCAGGTCAAGGAGGAGCTGAGAACGGTTGTACAGAATGTGGGAACGCAAAAACTTGATTTGGGGGACCTTCTTGATGGCAGAGGTGGGTTCTCGAGTGCAAAGCTTTACAACATTTTCAGACAAAGGGGTCCTGAAGTCGATTGGGGAGGGCTACTTTGGGGACGGCTTCAGTGTAAAAGGTGGTCATTCATCACTTGGTTAGCTGTTCAGAAAACACTACAGACGGGTTACAAAGTATCTCATTGGAGAGGCGAGTCAGCTGCTATGTGCGCCCTATGCCGTAATGGAGTAGAAACTGAGGACCACCTTTGGTTCAGTTGTGAGGCCATTCGGACAGTCCAAGATGAAGTGCTCAGATGGATTGGCATCACGCAGATTTGACACCATCGAACCATGGATGCAATGGTTTGCAGATACGTCGCAGAAGGTTCAGAAGTCAGAAATGTTTCAGGCTAAGCTCTTGGCATTCCAAGCTATCATATATTTCACTTGGCAAGCTAGAAAAAAATGTCTATTTTGTAATGAAACGTTTAATTCGAATGCTTGTATTGCACAAATTATAGCTAGTTGTCGATCCCGGTTTGCCACGAAGTGAAAGTGCAAAGCTTTCGTGGGAATTCGGGATCGACGGAGTGAATAGAGGAAATAGGAGGATAGAAGAATAGAAGATCGGTAGATGACGTGAGAAGGTGGGGTTTTTTGAGAACTTGGTGGGTATAGGGGGACTTTTGGTATATGTTATTTCCCTCACTTTTGTGTTAAGTTTCCGTACGATGAGCATGTGCTTATGCTCACACTTTTGTAATCTTGGGTTAAATCCCTCATCTATATATTTACCGTTTCAAGCAACGGCTTTCAATCTCCTTCAATTTCACAATGAATCTATTGAAAATTACGTCTCCATTAATCCCATGAGATTCTAAACCCTATGAACTCATTAAATGGAGGAATCCCATTCAATTCGATCCGATTGAATATTCTTAAACTCCAACCGTTTTACTCTAAATCTACCATTAACGCCCACCATTAACATGTCGGTTTCAACACAACTTAATGGTGAGATTGATTTTCAGAATCAATTTGAAGATATATATGCATTTAATTTGATCAAATCCTTTCCATACAAGCTTGATTATAAATAGTCATTTTTACGTTCTTCGGATGAAAACCGTCATTAGAGAATGAGTTGGAGCTTGGAATGTATCCCATTAGTTTCTAAATCCTCCCACGAACCTTCCCCTTAAAAAATTTCATACAAATTCATCATGAATCAAAAAGCCCCAATATGGATTTTTTGTCTTCGCCGGAACCACCGCCTGCAACCGCCGCCGCTGGAGGGACACCGGATCGCCGCCGACGGAGGTGCTGCCGCTGTCTCCCATTGCCGTCGCCATTGCCGTCTCTCCGCCGTCACTCGCCAGGAAGCCTTTGAAGCCGCGCCGGAGGGTCACCGAAAAGCTTTTGCAGTTGTTCTGTCAGGAGGGAGAAGAGGCTGGTTTAATTACATAAACCTCCCAAACTTTCAGTTTTGGGAAAATATGCCCCTAGTCCAGTTCGGAAATTATAAAGATTAACCCTCAGTTTAGTATGTATCTAACTCGCATTAATTCTTAATTCCGCAGCGACACTCTGCACACCCATCCTAAGACAAGATTTTCAAGAGGATATAGTTGGTATAAATTCTGACTTTATAATTAATTCAATTTTGATTTGAATTAATAAGTCAATTGCGTGCATAAAATACCAATTATTAAACTTTTATTTGTTTATCGTATTTCATGTTTGCAGAGTCTTTTGCTAAGTGAGTCAAACCCGTTCACAAGTCCTTGAAATCCATAGTTGGTATTGAAATCCAACAAGACGAAAAAGACAAGTGACTTTCCGAGCCTTTCTGCTCACTTTGGTGCTTTCGTGTCTAGTAGTTTTCCTTCATTTGGTTGCTTGCCAAGTTAAATAAAATAAATTGCAATTCACCTGTTTTGTGCAATTTATTTAACCATCAGTTTGGATTTGACAAGTATAATTGGGTAAAATTATTATTTCACCTTAATATAAAATAATAACACAGTTTACCCACCGTTTCTTTAAAGCACGATCTATTATCGTTCTTGCATGCTAAAATGGTTAGGTATGAAACAAGTTATTTCGTCGATGTTTCCATCCATTATTTTATTTTATTCTATTTGGTATCCATGTTACCTTTAAATAATAATATGGATTACTTTTGTATTGTGTGATCACTTAAGATATGTCATTAATCAATAGTGAAAAATTTGAGGATTACATGTAACGATTGGAACTCAATTAAATCAAGATCAATTCAAGTAAAATGTACCAATCAATGTAAATCAAAGTGATACATAAAGTGTAAAGTTAAGTGAAAGTGATGTGGTAGAGTGAGGTCGGGGCAGTTATTCCCCGGTCTTAAAGTTTCATGAAACGTCACACATTCCGAACGCGTATATATTATCTAACGGAATGTTACACTACCAAATAAAAAAGTAGTAGGTCGTTATCTGCTATTGAGAGCGGGACCGGTATCGTATGATTAATTATTAATTAAGAGGTGTGTTTCCAGTGAAATGTGTAACCTATCAAAGTGTGTGTTGTAAAGCGTGTAAACTATATCAAAGTGTTAAAATGTATAAAGTTGTGTTCAAGCTATTCAACGTGAGGAAAGTGAGTGAAGTGTGTGATAGACTTTTGGTTTCATAGTGATCACAATTAATTCAAGCTATATCATATCCCATCCGTACTCAGGATATGGTTCCTAAGGGTGTTTGTCGCCCATTTCTTATGTTATTCAATCCTTCGGGATTATCCGTGTCATAACAGTTGTGCCGTCAAATTATTAGCCCATCGAAAAATACTCTAATAATCGCATTCGGGTTTAAATTCATACCATTAAAGGTCAATGAGTATAAATATGAAGTAGTCCCAATTTTCGAGCCGTCGCTTGCTAGTTCTCGCGAACTAATCGTCCTTTGTTTGGACGGCTAGGGGTTCATTGTCTTCATACAATACCCCAGTCAATGAGTATAAATCTGAAGTAGTCCTAGTTTTCGAGCCGTCACTTTCTAGTTCTCGCGAACTAACCGTCGTTTGTTTGGACGGCTAGGGGTTCATTGTCTTCATACAATACCCCAGTCTCCAGTTCGCAGGTTAAGGTCGAGTCTTCGAAGAGAAGTTTAAGAAGAGTAAGAAGACATTTTATTTTCAAGATTTAATTATTTAAAGTTGTTAGGAAATATTGTATAAAGATTTAAGTGTTTATTTTTACCAAGTCTTCCGCTGTAATGTTTTAGTGTACTGAATATTGTAATTTGAATTAAAGTCCGAGTAATCACTGGCGCTGCAACATTCCCTCGTTTACAGAAGGGGGTGTTGCAGTGACAGTCGTTATGCATTCTCATATCCATCATGTAAAGCGTTGTGAGAAACCGAAGTTATTTAAAACTAAGAGTAGAAAATTCCAATCAACCAAGTAAAAAACTTTTTCCATGTCTAGTTTGACTGTCATCCAACCAGATTTCCCTTTCTTCTTTGGGAATGAGTGAAAGAGTTCATTTGCTATAAGGATATTATCTTGTATGGATCTTTCTGCAGTGAATGCACTTTGTAAGGGGTTGATAATTTTAGGGATGATTTTGTTTAGTCTAGTTCCTATTATTTTAGAAATGATCTTATACGTTGTTTAGCATAGGCTAATGGGTATGTAGTGTGATGCAGTTGTTGGGTTATCACATTTTGGAATGAGTGCAATGAAGGTGTGGTTTATCTTCTTTAGTATTCTACCACTAAGAAAGAAGCTTTTGACTGCCTTAGTAACAGAAGGGGCAACGATGAGCCAGCATTTTTTTTAAAACCTGCTAGGAAGCCATTTGGTTCGGATGATTTGTCATTTGCTAAGCTGAAGACCTCATTTTTAATTTCATCATTTTATATTTGTCTAGTGAGCCACTCATTATCCTCATCAGTGATTTATGTGTTGATGTTGTTGAGTAGATTACTCGGGGTTGTCGGTCTCTGGGTAATTTGGAATCTTCTTATAAATTCATGCTTAATGGCTTCCCGTATTTCTTTGTCAGTTGTTACCGCAATTCCCGCTACTGTCTGTATTGATTTTATTATGTTTCTGTTTCTTCTCCTTGTTGCGATTCGGTGGAAATACTTCGTGTTAGCATCTACCGATCTTACATGGTGTCTTTTAGCCCGTTGTCCCCAGTATTTGTTTTGATATCTTAGTAACGTGGCGTAATTGTTAGCCTTTTAATTTGCTCATCAGTCCTGTTATCATATGTGTTTCAGAGCTGTAATTGAAGCTCCTGCAATTTTTTCTCAACTATTGAAATTTGATGAAATATATTTCCAAAGGTATTTTTACTCCAGATCTTACTCTATTTTTTTTACTTCCACGGGCTTTTTAGTTAATTTGTATAGATATGATCCTGGTGTGTCAACACGCCATGCATTTTTGACAAGGGTCTCAAATTCAGGTCTTATAGTCCAAGCCATTTCGAACTTGAAAGGTTGAAGTCTCGACTTTTGTTTGTCCATTAGGTCTAATGTGATTTGCGTATGGTCAGATTTGATGAAGGTGTGGTTCTTTGTGTTCAAGTCAAGGAATAGTTGCAACAAGGTATGGCTTACCAATGATCTGTCTAATTTTTCAAAAGTGTTATCATCCCCATATGATCTTTTTCTCCATGTAAATTTATTTCCAGTTGTCGGGGTGTCTACTAGATTATGCATAGTGATAAATTCAGAAAGTCTATGGAATCTGCGCAAACTAGGGGGAAAACCACCTAGTTTGTCAGAAGGGTCCATAATTTCATTAAGATCCCCCATTAAAATTAATGGTTCCTTGGTATTTTTGACTGTGTCGGATAGGTATTTCCAGAAATTATCCTTATCTCTTTCATGTGGGGGTGCATATACAAATATGATCATGATAGTAATCGGTAGGGTTTGGTTAGTGTACTTTGCTTGTATGGTTATGTTATTGGAGTTTATGATTTCAAAGGATTCGTTATTGAAATGTGATGCCTTCCAGAGAAGACAAAGACCACCAGAAAACCCTACAGAAGGACAGAAATGCATGTTATCAAATCCAGGCTTTTCCACTAGTTGTCAGGTGGAGGGTTTTGTAGTTTCATTTCAGCTAGGGCTAGTATTTTGATATGGTCACTTCTGCAAGTTGATTCTATATGAGTCCAAACATTTTTTCTGTTGAGGCAACATATATTTCAAAAGCTAAACTTCATTATGCAATCTTTTTAGATTGGGGTATTAGAATGTGATGGACAACAAAAGAGTCCATGGAAGCTGTTGTCAGTTCGGTGAACTGTACGTGTTCATTGTAATTCCCTTTGAGTTTGGTAAACATTACATGGTTCATACTAGATGTTTTGTGTGGATGATTCATCATAAAAACTTTGGCTGCTCTGATTTGCTTGGAAATAGACCTAACAGTTGTAATGTAGCATGGTCTCTGTGGCAAGATCAGTTTTGTTATACAAAAAATAAGTTTTAGTTCGCATGAATTCGGGTACAATAAGGGAAAAGTCCTAGATAAAGAGAATGCAGTAGCATTATAACGGTTAGAGATAAGTAGATTAAAATTCTTTTTATAAAGACAGACATGCGTAGGAGAGCCTGAATGCCGATGAATCTTTAAGTGGTCATGCATGGAGTTCTTCAGTTTGGTAGTTAGATGCAATGTGGAGTTGATGTGCCTGGATCCCATAATGTTAAGGTTCATTTGATCTCCCTGTACATGGAAGCAAAGGTGTAGGATCTCGAGAGAGGGGCTCCCTCGAGCAGTGTTTTTACCTTCTTGATTTTACCCACTTGTTATCAAAAAAAATTTTAAAAAAATTACTCACTCATCTCATTTAAATTTACTTTTTACTTTTTAGAATTTTTTTAAGTGGAAATCTTGCCATTTAATTGGTAGTGTAAAGAATCTAGGTTTACACTAAGTGTGAACCTAGACTTTTCCTTATGAAAAGTTATTGATTTCTTTGATTTTTAAAAACTTAATTAAATTCATTTATAGCAGATCGTGGATGTATTGATTTCAGAATACTAAATCCGACTGTGGATTTTTTAAATGGTGTAAAAATGATATATCCACGTCGGAATCGAGTATATCATTGAGTGCTTATTCAAATGGAGAAAACATGAAAGAAGAGAGAATAAGCTAGATGAGAAGATTGCCAAACTGAGCGAAAAGAAAAAGTCATTGCACATGGAGGTTAGGAGACTCAAAAGTGAAAATTGGACCTTGAAGTATGAAAATGGGAGATTAATGAATGAATATTGGAGCTTGAGTCTAAAAATTAGACTTGTTCTATATTCTTGTATTAACCTTTCTATAGGCCTTAAGCTTTTTGACTCAATCAAACCCCTTTGCTAATTTAAAATTCTTAGATGGTGATTGGTGAGTCACCATATCTAATGACTAGCTTAATCAACTTTTTCTCCTTAAATACATTGACCATTTTCACAACATCTTCATCACTTTCTAACTGGAAAATATTGACACTTATGCGCCTACCATAAGGTTGGATTCTTAGGAAGAAACATACTCTTTTTTTCCAGCTCGATCCTTTTAGCAATTCAATAGAGATATCTAAAACACTACACTTGTCCAGATCATCCACCTCAAATTTGACATATTCACGATGAATATAGCGCATTTGCAATACTATATTATATCTTATCTTCCATCCCGCATAGCATAATCGAAACATATACAAATTTAGAAAACAAATTGTAACTGCTAAACCCTAACATCTAACACTCAAATTGTAACTTGATTGAATTGAAACCTAAACTCTAACTTGACAGTAAGTTCAATGTAATGAGATCGTAAACTCACAAACTAAATAATTCAATCACAAACTCTAGCATTTTATCATCTCGGGTATACAAACTTAGAACATCTAATCACAAAATGAGCATTTCATGTTACATAATTACAAACTAAGAAGAGAAATTGGATAATTCAAATCCAATTACACTTAGCTTTAAGCCCAAAATTTTTAAAAGGGGTACGAAATCTCATAGTCATACATGCACCATAAGAGGATCCCGGTGCAGTCAAGCTCCAGTTGGTGTCATCGGTGGGCGTGTGTCACTTTCCTCTTTCTTCCTCGCCTGGTGCTACACTGCTACCAGTGGTCCTTTTATTTTCCTCTTCCACTATATCGTCTTTTCCTTCCTTTGTCAACATTTCCTTTATTTTCGTTTATAATTTTTTAAAAAAAACTAATGATGCTAATGACGGAGCTGTTAAAATTAAATTGTAAGGGGCACGACGCGAAATATGTTATAAATTGATCGAGGGGTACCGAGCGAAATAGGCTAAACTCTTATAAACCACACGAAAAAAATCGATACCTCGAGAGTACTAGGTGAAATTTCGATTCAATCTATTTCTTTTTTTTATTCAAAGGTGGGCTAGCGCCCTGTACATATAGAGAAAGTTAAATTTCTCTTTTCGGAGTGGGGAAGCATTTATTACATCATGGATCTCGTCCGGAATTGAGAAATGTTCAGTAAAAGTAGGGGGAAGATTCACGGCCCAGTTTCTATGATATCTGTTGTCGTATTTTATTGTCGTCGGATATGTCTGATCTGCACCTCCCATCCCGATCCGATAGCAATCTAGCGACAATGGGAGATCGGATGACGGTTTGAAGGCACCTTTAAGCGTGTGTCAAGTAAGGTTCACAAGCAATCTCAGAATCTGATTCCACTATGAGCCTTCTAATTCCCATCCTTTGAGCCAAGCAAAGTCCATGATATATGGCCCAAAGTTCCACCGTAGTCATCGAAGTGATTCCACAGGAGAATGTGTAAGCTCGTAAGAGAGCGCCTTCCTCATCCTGGAATAATCCACCCCCTCCAGCCTTCCCTGGGTTACCTTTCGAGCATCCATCTGTGTTGAGTTTGACCCAGTCCGACTGAGGGGGGCACCACAGTTGCACTGGGTTGACCACGCTATGAGGTTGGGGGCTTAGTCTGTTGGTCCATGTACAAACATGGAAGAAAGTCGACACGATCTGCCAGACCCGAAATGGGATGCCATCTGTGTCATCATTCCCTTCGAAGACTAGTTGGTTCAATGTAATGAGATTGTAAACTCACAAACTAAATAATTCAATCACAAACTCTAGCATTTTATCATCTCGGGTATACAAACTTAGAACATCTAATCACAAAATGAGCATTTCATGTTACATAATTACAAACTAAGAAGAGAAATTGGATAATTCAAATCCAATTAAACTTAGCTTTAAGCCCTAATTTTTTAAGGGCGTGTGTCACTTTCCTCTTTCTTCCTCGCCTGGTGCTACACTGCTACCAGTGGTCCTTTTATTTTCCTCTTCCACTATATCGTCTTTTCCTTCCTTTGTCAACATTTCCTTTATTTTCGTTTATAATTTTAAAAAAAAAACTAATGATGCTAATGACGGAGCTGTTAAAATTAAATTGTAAGGGGCACGACGCGAAATATGTTATAAATTAATCGAGGGGTACCGAGCGAAATAGGCTAAACTCTTATAAACCACACGAAAAAAATCGATACCTCGAGAGTACTAGGTGAAATTTCGATTCAATCTATTTCTTTTTTTTATTCAAAGGTGGGCTAGCGCCCTGTACATATAGAGAAAGTTAAATTTCTCTTTTCGGAGTGGGGAAGCATTTATTACATCATGGATCTCGTCCGGAATTGAGAAATGTTCAGTAAAAGTAGGGGGAAGATTCACGGCCCAGTTTCTATGATATCTGTTGTCGTATTTTATTGTCGTCGGATATGTCTGATCTGCACCTCCCATCCCGATCCGATAGCAATCTAGCGACAATGGGAGATCGGATGACGGTTTGAAGGCACCTTTAAGCGTGTGTCAAGTAAGGTTCACAAGCAATCTCAGAATCTGATTCCACCATGAGCCTTCTAATTCCCATCCTTTGAGCCAAGCAAAGTCCATGATATATGGCCCAAAGTTCCACCGTAGTCATCGAAGTGATTCCACAGGAGAATGTGTAAGCTCGTAAGAGAGCGCCTTCCTCATCCTGGAATAATCCACCCCCTCCAGCCTTCCCTGGGTTACCTTTCGAGCATCCATCTGTGTTGAGTTTGACCCAGTCCGACTGAGGGGGGCACCACAGTTGCACTGGGTTGACCACGCTATGAGGTTGGGGGCTTAGTCTGTTGGTCCATGTACAAACATGGAAGAAAGTCGACACGATCTGCCAGACCCGAAATGGGATGCCATCTGTGTCATCATTCCCTTCGAAGACTAGTTGGTTCAATGTAATGAGATTGTAAACTCACAAACTAAATAATTCAATCACAAACTCTAGCATTTTATCATCTCGGGTATACAAACTTAGAACATCTAATCACAAAATGAGCATTTCATGTTACATAATTACAAACTAAGAAGAGAAATTGGATAATTCAAATCCAATTAAACTTAGCTTTAAGCCCTAATTTTTTAAAAGGGGTACGAAATCTCAGAGTCATACATCCACCATAAGAGGATCCCGGTGCAGTCAAGCTCCAGTTGGTGTCATCAGTGGGCGTGTGTCACTTTCCTCTTTCTTCCTCGTCTGGTGCTACACTCCTACCAGTGTTCCTTTTAATTTCCTCTTCCACTGTATCGTCTTTTCCTTCCTTTGTCAACATTCCCTTTATTTTCGTTTATAATTTTAAAAAAAAAGTAATGATGCTAATGACGGAGTTATTAAAATTAAATTGTAAGGGGCACGACGCGAAATATGTTATAAATTGATCGAGGGGTACCGAGCGAAATAGGCTAAACTCTTATAAACCACACGAAAAAAATCGATACCTCGAGAGTACTAGGTGAAATTTTGATTCAATCTATTTCTTTTTTTTATTCAAAGGTGGGCTAGCGCCCTGTACATATAGAGAAAGTTAAATTTCTCTTCCCGGAGTGGGGAAGCATTTATTACATCATGGATCTCGTCCGGAATTAAGAAATGTTCAGTAAAAGTAGGGGGAAGATTCATGGCTCAGTTTGCTATGATATCTGTTGTCGTATTTGATTGCCGTCGGATATGTCTGATCTGCACCTCCCATCCCGATCCGATAGCAATCTAGCGACAATGGGAGATCAGATAGCGGTTTGAAGGCACCTCTAAGCGTGTGTCAAGTAAGGCTCGACAAGCAATCTCAGAGTTTGATTCCACTATGAGCCTTCTAATTCCCATCCTTTGAGCCAAGCAAAGTCCATGATATATGGCCCAAAGTTCCACCATAGTCATCGAAGTGATTCCACAGGAGAATGTGTAAGCTCGTAAGAGAGTGCCTTTCTCATCCTGGAATAATCCACCCCCTCCAGCCTTCCCTGGGTTACCTTTCGAGCATCCATCTTTGTTGAGTTTGACCCAATCCGATTAAGGGGGGCACCATAGTTGCACTGGGTTGACCACGCTATGAGGTTGGGGGCTTAGTCTGTTGGTCCGTGTACAAAAATGGAAGAAAGTCGACACGATCTGCCAGACCCGAAATGGGATGCCATCTGTGTCATCATTCCCTTCGAAGACTAGTTGGTTCAATTTAATGACATTGTAAACTCACAAACTAAATAATTCAATCACAAACACTAGCATTTTATCATCTCGGGTATACAAACTTAGAACATCTAATCACAAAATGAGCATTTCATGTTACATAATTACAAACTAAGAAGAGAAATTGGATAATTCAAATCCAATTACACTTATCTTTAAGCCCTAATCTTTTAAAAGTGGTACGAAATCTCAGAGTCATACATGCACCATAAGAGGATCCTGGTGCAGTCAAGCTCCAGTTGGTGTCATCGGTGGGCGTGTGTCACTTTCCTCTTTCTTCCTCGCCTGGTGCTACACTGCTACGAGTGTTCCTTTTAATTTCCTCTTCCACTGTATCGTCTTTTCCTTCCTTTGTCAACATTTCCTTTATTTTCGTTTATAATTTAAAAAAAACTAATGATGCTAATGACGGAGCTGTTAAAATTAAATTGTAAGGGGCACGACGCGAAATATGTTATAAATTGATTGAGGGGTACCGAGCGAAATAGGTTAAACTCTTATCAACCACACGAAAAAAATCGATACCTCGAGAGTACTAGGTGAAATTTCGATTCAATCTATTTCTTTTTTTATTCAAAGGTGGGCTAGCGCCCTGTACATATAGAGAAAGTTAAATTTCTCTTCCCGGAGTGGGGAAGCATTTATTACATCATGGATCTCGTCTGGAATTGAGAAATGTTCAGTAAAAGTAGGGGGAAGATTCATGGCCCAGTTTGCTATGATATCTGTTGTCGTATTTGATTGTCGTCGGATATGTCTGATCTGCACTTCCTATCCCGATCCGATAGCAATCTAGCGACAATGGGAGATCAGATGACGGTTTGAAGGCACCTCTAAGCGTGTGTCAACTAAGGCTCGACAAGCAATCTCAGAGTCTGATTCCACTATGAGCCTTCTAATTCCCATCCTTTGAGCCAAGCAAAGTCCATTATATATGGCCCAAAGTTCCACCGTAGTCACCGAAGTGATTCCACAGGAGAATGTGTAAGCTCATAAGAGAGCGCCTTCCTCATCCTGGAATAATCCACCCCCTCCAGCCTTCCCTGGGTTACCTTTCGAGCATTCATCTGTGTTGAGTTTGACCCAGCCCGACTGAAGGGGGCACCACAGTTGCACTGGGTTGACCACGCTATGAGGTTGGGGGCTTAGTCTGTTGGTCCGTGTACAAACATGGAAGAAAGTCGACACGATCTGCCAGACCCGAAATGGGATGCCATCTGTGTCATCATTCCCTTCGAAGACTAGTTGGTTCCTTAATTTCCAGGTATGCCAGAGAATCGTGGTGAAGATTGAGCCCCACCTATCTTCTCTTTCCACATTCTTACAAATAAAAACACCCATATCACAAGAACAATAAGAGCATCATTATTGGAGGGCCTAAGGGCCCTTAAGCTATATCAAATCAGCATTAAAAATAAAATAAAAAGGAAAATAAGTAAGGGCCTGGTAATTGGACTCTTATATAGGAGGTCGGATGGTTGAGGCCCTTAAGCCTCACGTGACTTGCAGTTGCCCAAACACCCATTTTACATCCCTTTAAATATGTTTTAGGTATATTTTTTTGTAAATAAAATAAACAAATAAATTTATTTTCAAGTATGAATTAATTTTATCTACTCATAGACACCCATTTTGAATATATTTTTTGTTTTCAAATTTATGTCAATAAGACAATAATACCTATATACTATTATCTTCGCTTGAGCGTTTGTTTTCTATGTGGTTACGCACCGTGAGATCCATCCCTCCTAAGTGTCGCTTAAGTTTTGCTCGGGTTTTAAAAGGGGCTTTAGATGGTGTGGCTGACTCTCTGGGTGACCTTTCCTGCTGGATTCGCTTGCTTGTGATGCCGCTTTGTATACTTAAGACCTTTTCTCCATGGAGTAATCTAGAGTGTAGGAGTGTAGGACTGCTGTCAAGCGGCAAGGTCAAGAGAAGAGTATTGCTAGTGCTATCTGTGCTTGGGGTGTGCCTGGTGGCAGTTTGCATCTTGTACAAGAGACCTTAGCTGAGGTTCCCCCTTCTTTTAGTGTGGAGGAGGACCTTGATTTGAATAAGCGTAACCTCCGGCAATGTCGGAGGAAGATTTTTGATGGTCATTACACTGCTGCTGTGCGGGTGCTTTCTTCATCAGGTATTGCCCCTTATTCTGATGTCACTCTTGAGGCTCTGCGAGACAAGCACCCTACTGCGTCATCTCCTAACTTGCCGCCGTTGTCTGTTGATCACCATTCTTTCGTTGCCTCTTCGGCCGTTGTTTTGGATATGATTCGGAGCTTCCCGCGTGGCACCTTCTGTGGGAGGGATGAGTTCCGTGCTCAGCATCTTTTTTATTGTTTGGGTGGAGCTGCTGTCTCTATTTTGGATGATTTGATCTCCTCTATTGCTAGGGTGGTTAATCTTTTCCTTGAAGGCCGATGTCCGCAGGATCTGGGTGAGTATATTGCTAGTGCTCCGCTCACGCCGCTTGTTAAACAAGGTGGAGGCATTCGTCCTATTGTTGTTGGCACTATTTGGAGACGCCTTGTCTCTAAGGTTGGTGCTTGCTGGTCTTCAGTTTGGGGTCGGGGTATCTGGTGGAGGAGAGGCTATTCTGCATGCCTTGAATCGTTTTGTTGAGGCTCGTGGCCGCGAGGAGGGTCTTTCTATGTTGTTGGTCGATTTTCATAATGCTTTCAACTTAGTTGATCGTGTGGCTATGTTACATAAAGTTCACCGTCACTGCCTGGTTCTATCTCGATGGGTGGAGTTTTGTTACTCTAATCCTGCCCGGCTGTATTATAGGGAGCATAGCTTATGGTCTTGTCGGGGGGTTCAACAAGGAGATCCCTTAGGGCCTCTACTATTTGCTTTAGTATTGCATCCTTTGGTGTGCAAGATCAGAGACTCTTTTGCCCTGAGTCTGCAGGCTTGGTACTTAGATGATGGCACTATTGTTGGGGACACTTTGGTGGTGGAGAAGGTCTTGGATATGATTATGGTGGAAGGTCCCCGCTTTGGCCTTCATCTTAATGTGGATAAGACCGAGGTTTTTTGGCCTACAGAAGACCCCAGAAATTGGCTTCCTGGTGTTTTTGATGCGAATCTCTCTCAGGAAGGTTGGCCCGATCTTTCGATATGTAGTCGAATTCGATCCCACAAACGCCCGAATCTCACGAACGCCTTTGGAATCATGAGTATCAATCCTTGTCGAATCTCACGACAAGAACAGATCCTCAGCGCCGCTTCTCACGGTCCTTAGTGTTCGAATCTCTCAAACGGTTGAAAGCTTCTCGCGCTCTAGGGTTTCTAATGAAACGCTCTTTTTTCTCAAATTCAGGATCTCCTTTTTCATTAATCATAAACGTACTTAAATAGCAACACATAAAACCTAATGACTTAAAAACCCTAATGGGCTTTTCTAACAAATTCCTAAAGCCCATCAACAATATAATAAAACTCAAATAATATAAAAACTAATAAGATGGGCTAAAACTAACTAAACAATAAAAATATAATACAATCATGGATCCTTAATCTTTCTCACTTCAAATCCTTGAATAAATCTTAGTTGCTTTGTTGTTGGCCAATTTAACATTTCCTGGATCGTATCATTCTCCCTTTCTTGAATTCGAGACGTCCTCGACTCGTGTATAATTAAATGGACACGCCTCCGGAGAATAACAGAGATTATCATGAGAAAAACTTGTAGCCAGTACCTCAAAGTGTTCCACATCAGGAATGGAACTCATGTGTAGCGCAACCAAGGGAACATCCTTAACAAACTCCTCAAAAAGCTCGTCAACAACGTCTAGATCCTCCGGAACGACATCAAAAGCAACACCATACTCAAGATCATCATCATAGATATCATATACAGGAGTAAGTGCCTCATAATCTACCAATGGTGCCTCGATGACGGAGTCATTGAAACAAGAGTTGTGTTGGTCAATGAGTTGTTGCACTTGCCACTTAAGTTTGTAAGTAAGACGACACAAATCATCAATCAGACGCTTTCGGATAGCCTGCGACATAGTTAGTGTACCAAAAGCAATACCCGAAGGAAGATCTAAATCCGACAATTATGTGATAGAGTAACAACCTCAACAACACAATCACAAAATGCAAGTAGTCGGGTCAACTAAGCAAGGTAAACAAAGGACGAGAATGCAAGAGACTCCCTTTCTTATTGTAGACTACTTAACTTTTCAAAAAACAAACATTCGATCTCGGGGTTTTGTGTGTGTGTGTGTGTGTGTGTGTGTGTGTAAGGAAAGTAAGAAAATCAACAAACACGAAGAGGAGGGAAAAAAAAAGGAATCAGAAACCAAAGGAATCGGGTGAACAACACCAACTGGTAGCAGGTAGGTGCGTGGGCGTGCACTAGGGGCGCGCTGGCGTGCACCAGGGGCGCGCGGGCGTGTGTGCGCGAGCTGGCGATTCGCTGTGTTGAAGGTCACTATTTGCTGGCAGGGCTCGATAGGTTTGTGGCTAGCTTGGAGGTTCGATGGTTGTCGTAAGGTGGCTGGAGAGGGGTGGTGGCAGGTGGTGGTGATCGGACGGTGGTGGTGGAGAGGTGGTAGTGGTGGTAGCGGTTAGGGCTGCGATTTTTTTTTTTTTTTGCGAACTAATGGGTGCGGAAAGGGAGGCGGTAATGGAGTGGTGGCAGATGGGTAGCACAGGCCGGTGGCGGTGGTCGGGGCTGGCGGTGGTGGCCTGACACAGGCTGGTGACGGTGATCAAGGCTAGTGGTGGCCAGAAGTGATGGTGGTGGTCGGGGTGAATTAGAGTTTGCGAAATAATTTTTTTTTTGGGTTTTTTTGTTGTGTTTATGGTGATTGAATTGATGAAATTGAAACAAAATGAACAATTAAATCCGATATAGACGATTACCTTGATCGAAGTACTGACTCGTGATACCACTTGATGGCGAATCTCACGCCTAAGGGTGCCCGGTCGCTTTGAATAGGTAGTCGAATTGGATCTGCGAAAGAACTCGAATCTCATAAATCCTCCTTTAGATCGATGAGATCTCAATCTACTTGAATCTCACAAGCAAATCGATCTCTCAGGGCCGCTTCTCACGGTCCTTAGTTTCTTCGAATCTCACGAAGAAGATGAACGCTTCTCACGTCCGCTAGGGTTTCTCAAGAAACTTGTTTGGGGGAAATAATAATTAAGCCGATCTTTCGATAGGTAGTCGAATTCGATCCAGCAAACGTTCGAATCTCACGAACGCCCTTGGAACCACGAGTATCGATCATTGTCGAATCTCACGAAAAGAACAAATCCTCAGCGCCGCTTCTCACGGTCCTTAGTGTTCGAATCTCTCGAACGGTTGAAAGCTTCTCGCTCTCTAGGGTTTCTAACGAAACACTCTCTTTTCTCAAATTCAGCATCTGTTGTCTTCGCTTTCATTAACTTGATTAAATAGAGATTACAAAATAGAAATAAATCCTAATTAAAATAAAATACTAAAATCCTAATAATTATCTAAAGCTAAAAATCCTAGATTATTAATCCCTTAATCTATGACTCTAAAAATAGATGAAAATAAAAGGAAATAACATAATGTTTGACACATTTTATTCGAAACAAAAGACTCAATATCCCGAGATTCGATTAACTACAAGTTTCACGAACCGTGGGTCTTCCATGGCTTCCGACTCATATCAATCCCCCCCCCCCCCTCTATTGCTCGGCCTTCACGTGGTGTCAAAGTTTTGGGTGGGCCTGTCAGCGCGTGCCCCATTTTCGATAGTGACCTTGTGGCGAAGAGAGTGACTAGGACCATAGAGCTTATGGATTCTGTCGCGAGGATTGAGGATCCACAGTGCGAGTTGTTTATGCTTCGGGCTTGTACGTGTATTTCTAAACTTTATTTTGCTTTGCGTACTTGTTCACCGCGTGTCTTTGGGCCGACCCAGCTCTCATTCGATGCGGCACTCCGTTCTAGCTTGGAACGTATTGTCATTGCGTCTGGGCCTGGGTTTGGAGATTGACAGTGGCGACTTGCCACCTTCCCTTTTCATTTTGGTGGGCTCGGAGTATATGCTGCTAGGGATGTCCTACATTATGCTTTTTTGGTATCTCGTTTGTAGTCTGCTGAGTTGCAGGCTAAGCTTTTACACCCTTCTGGTATCATTGCCGTGGGTCCTACTTTCGATGATGCTTGCCATTTTTTTAATGAGGTCATGAGTTCTGATCTTCTACGCGATCCTAGTGAAATCGCTGCCCCCAAACTTATGAAGAAACTAGCAGATATATATTTTGCAAAGGTTGCTGCTACATCAGACTCTGTTTTCTCATTGACTCCGCGACAAGTGACATTATGAAAGTCTTAGCAGAGTGCTCACTCATTTGATTGATTGCGTGCAGTTCCTATTTCTGGGCTTGGACAGACTATGAATGGGAGGACCTATCGTAGTGTGCTCAGCTATCGATTGGATGTTCCATTGTTCACGGTGTCTAGGCCCTGTCCGGCTTGTTCTCGGGTCTTTGATGGTGATGTCTACGGAGATCATGTTGTGTCCTGTGCTGGTACCGTGGGCATTAAACATCGACATAACCTTGTGCGCGACGTCTTATTGGATATTTGTTACATGGTTGGGATTTCTGTCGGTAAGGAGGTTGATATCGGTTTGGTGGATGGGCACGATAGGCCTCTTCGTTCGGCGGATTTGCTTCTTTATTCATGGGACAGAGGGCGTGATGTTTGTGTTGATCTGATGGGATCTTCCTCCTTGACTCAGTCGGGGATGTCTGACTTTGTGCCCGGTCGTGTTGTTGTTGATGCTGCTCAGTGTAAGTGTCTCAAGTATCGTGATTTGTGCACGGTAGCGGGTTGTGGTTTCCTACCATTCTCCATCTCTTCGTTGGGGGAGCTGGATACGGATGTTGTTGCTTTGCTAAAGCGGATTTAGAAATTTTCAGTATCTCAGGATGCCGGGGCACGTTCTGCAACTTATATTTTCACTAGACTTAGCTTTGTTATCGCTAAAGCAGTGGGTGCCCATATAGTATCTCGGTTACCCACTAATTTCTTGTAAATTTGTTTTTATAATATAATTTATAATAATAATAATAATAATAATAATTGGATAATTGAAAAAGGAGTAAATAGTAAAAGGTAACTTAAGGGTCCGAGAGTCGGGCTCTCGGATGAGGGTGTAAATAATAAAAATATGAAATGAGACCCTTAAGCTGATGTGGCAGAAGAAAAATAAGTTAAGGACCCGTGTTCCGGGCTCTCTGTTGTGCATGCTAATACACAACACACAATACAATACAATACAATTAAAACCAAACAAAATCAATTGAAGTTTTCATATTTATTAAAATCAATTGAGGTTTTTCATATTTATTAAAATCAATTGAGGTTTTCGTATTTATTCAAATTTTGACATTAAAAAAGACTCACTTTTGGGATCAAATAAATCTGAAGTCAATGAGATTTTGAAAATATATGCTATGACATAATTTTATAGTGATAGATCGGTGTACTCCATACAAAAATCGCTCGAAAAAAAGTCTAGATATGAGAAAAGAATGAATGAATAATATTTGAGAGTATACGCATTAATGAATATTTTTGTTAGTATAATTCGATTCATTTTCAATTATGGCCTTTCGAATCATTACACTATGACCCCATTTAGTACGAGTATTGGAATTGGAATGATAATCGTAATCGGAATGGAATCGGAATAAACCCTTTCCAAAATAATAATAAACGAGTACAATTCTCGCGTCATGGCGCAGTTTTTAAAACTAAAATATTAATAATATATATAAATATATAATAAAATTCTAATAAAAGTTAAGATAAAAAAAACTTTACCATAAATGTATCTTATAATTCTGAAATATTTTTTTTTATATCTCATCTAAAGTATAATACATAAAAGTAGATATTTTAAATCACTCAGTAATAATAATATCAATATCATTGTAACTTTTTTAGAAATTTTGAAATCTGAATCATGCATTTAAATGTGATGTGTCACAACTAATAATTATATTCAATGTTTTGAATTAAGTTCAATAGTCAGTACAGAAATGTGAGTTAAGCCTAATGGTTATATTAGATTGACTTTAATGTTTTGAATTAAGCCCAATTGTTAGTAAACATGTTAAGAATAAAAGAGAATGGAGGATTAAAAATATTTAATGGAAAAAAAAGAGAAAAGAAGAAATAAAGAAATCAAGGAAAAAAACATAATTGGTCAATATTCCTAAAACTCCTCTAAGATTGACATGTAAGCAAAGTCTTCTAAATCAAGATTATATATAGATTGTTAGTAAACATGTTAAGAATAAAAGAGAATGGAGGATTAAAAATATTTCATGGAAAAAAAGAGAAAAGGAGAAATAAAAAAATCAAGGAAAAAAACATAATTGGTCAATATTCCTAAAACTCCTCTAAGATTGACACGTAAGCAAAGTCTTCTAAATTAATGTTATATATAGATTGTTAGTAAACATGTTAAGAATAAAAGAGAATGGAGGATTAAAAATATTTAATGGAAAAAAAAAAGAAAAGAAGAAATAAAAAAATCAAGGAAAAAAACATAATTGGTCAATATTCCTAAAACTCCTCTAAGATTGACACGTAAGCAAAGTCTTCTAAATCAAGATTATATATAGATTGTTAGTAAACATGTTAAGAATAAAAGAGAATGGAGGATTAAAAAAATTTAATGGAAAAAAAAGAGAAAAGGAGAAATAAAAAAATCAAGGAAAAAAACATAATTGGTCAATATTCCTAAAACTCCTCTAAGATTGACACGTAAGCAAAGTCTTCTAAATTAAGGTTATATATAGATTGTTAGTAAATATGTTAAGAATAAAAGATAATGGAGGATTAAAAAATTTTAATGGAAAAAAAGAGAAAAGGAGAAATAAAAAAATCAAGGAAAAAAACATAATTGGTCAATATTCATAAAACTCCTCTAAGATTGACACGTAAGCAAAGTCTTCTAAATTAAGGTTATATATAGATTGTTAGTAAACATGTTAAGAATAAAAGAGAATGGAGGATTAAAAAAATTTAATGGAAAAAAAGAGAAAAGGAGAAATAAAAAAATCAAAGAAAAAAACATAATTGGTAAATATTCCTAAAACTCCTCTAAAATTGACACGTAAGCACAAAGTCTTCTAAATTAAGGTTATATATGGATAGTCAGTACAGAAATGTGAGTTAAGCCTAATGGTTATATTAGATTGACTTCAATGTTTTAAATTAAGCCCAATTGTTAGTAAACATGTTAAGAATAAAAGAGAATGGAGGATTAAAAATATTTAATGGAAAAAAAAAGTGAAAAGAAGAAATAAAAAAATCAAGGAAAAAAACATAATTGGTCAATATTCCTAAAACTCCTCTAAGATTGACACGTAAGCAAAGTCTTCTAAATCAAGATTATATATAGATTGTTAGTAAACATGTTAAGAATAAAAGAGAATGGAGGATTAAAAAAATTTAATGGAAAAAAAGAGAAAAGGAGAAATAAAAAAATCAAGGAAAAAAACATAATTGGTCAATATTCCTAAAACTCCTCTAAGATTGACACGTAAGCAAAGTCTTCTAAATCAAGATTATATATAGATTGTTAGTAAACATGTTAAGAATAAAAGAGAATGGAGGATTAAAAAAATTTAATGGAAAAAAAAGAGAAAAGAAGAAATAAAAAAATCAAGGAAAAAAACATAATTGGTCAATATTCCTAAAACTCCTCTAAGATTGACACGTAAGCAAAGTCTTCTAAATCAAGATTATATATAGATTGTTAGTAAACATGTTAAGAATAAAAGAGAATGGAGGATTAAAAAAATTTAATGGAAAAAAAGAGAAAAGGAGAAATAAAAAAATCAAGGAAAAAAACATAATTGGTCAATATTCCTAAAACTCCTCTATGATTGACACGTAAGCAAAGTCTTCTAAATTAAGGTTATATATAGATTGTTAGTAAATATGTTAAGAATAAAAGATAATGGAGGATTAAATAATTTTAATGGAAAAAAAGAGAAAAGGAGAAATAAAAAAATCAAGGAAAAAAACATAATTGGTCAATATTCATAAAACTCCTCTAAGATTGACACGTAAGCAAAGTCTTCTAAATTAAGGTTATATATAGATTGTTAGTAAACATGTTAAGAATAAAAGAGAATGGAGGATTAAAAAAAATTAATGGAAAAAAAGAGAAAAGGAGAAATAAAAAAATCAAGGAAAAAAACATAATTGGTCAATATTCCTAAAACTCATCTAAGATTGACACGTAAGCAAAGTCTTCTAAATTACGGTTATATATAGATTGTTAGTAAATATGTTAAGAATAAAAGAGAATGGAGGACTATAAAAATTTAATGGAAAAAAGAGAAAAGGAGAAATAAAAAAATGAAGGAAAAAAACATAATTGGTCAATATTTCTAAAACTCCTCTAAGATTGACACGTAAGCAAAGTCTTCTAAATTAAGGTTATATATAGATATAGATATAGATAAATAAAATAGTGATAAAAGTAATATGCTAATAGAAATATATATCAGATGACAAAAAAGCGATAAAATAGTACTAGCAATATAATAATAATATAAAACTAATATATATGAAATAATAAAATAATGATAAAAATAATAATATTATAAGAAATACATTATTATTATTATTAAAAATAAAAATATAATATAATATTTAAAAATAAAAATAAAAAATAATATTTAATAATAAAATAGTGATAATGATAATGATAATAAAATAATAATAACTAGTACTTTTCCCGTACCTTGTACGTGTGAGTATTTTTATTGAAATTTACCGTTTTAATTCCCCCTCGTACTATGAATATATTTCATTTCATTTGAATTGTTGTCATGTTATCAATTATAACCCTCGTTATAATACAATAACACTTATAATCACAAACAAAAGTCTCATAATTACGGTCAAGTTTGATATCTTAAACAAAATATTTGACACATTAATTTTCTACTAACATATTGCTCTTGCTTCTTGTCATGTTGTTCTTTGAAATTTTTGATTATCATGATGAAATACTTTTTTTATTGAGACAATCGATACTTCAAATTTGACAAAAAATAGTAAATCACCCGCTTCTACGCTTCTCCTAGTATCCATAATAATTGAAGACAAAGAAAAGAAACCTTATAGTTTTTATCTTAAGAAAGCCGAATTCGGATCCTTTATGATATTTTATCTATTACACATCATTATACACTTTTTAAATTGATCTAAATTATAAACCAATTTGATAAAGATACCCTAAGTTTAAATGTATAAACCCTATATAGCCTAAGAATTTTAAAAATGATATTTAGTGTGTGTTTTTATAATACTTAGACTTTTAATTAGAAAAAAAGGAACTCTATTTGTAAGTGTATAAACATTAAGAGGCCAAAACATTAAGGAAATTTATAGATATCAAGAACCAAGGCTCCAATTATTGATCGGAAGAAACATAGTTTTAATTTATAGATATATTTAATTTTAAATTTCTGTAATTTTAATCTTTGATTTTTTTTTTTTCTTTTTTTACTGGTGACCCTCTCTGTAGAGTCATTCAAGCCATCTTTTGATGGCTTCAAGATCGTTGGGTCGATCTTCTAGATCGCCGAGTCGATCTACTTCTTGCCTACTATTAAAAAAAAAAAGGCCAAAACATTAAAAACATGTTATACCTCTCAAATTGATGGAATGTGAAAATTAATTGGGCATGACTTGTGTATGTAAAAAAAAATTATGAGTACTCGGTTAGGTTTTAGATGCAAAAAATTGATAGATCGTAAATGATAACTAATCAAAATAACATTCTTATAGTTGGTGTTTTGTATGAAAGATTTGACAAAAGACTCGCACATATAAGGAAATTTTTTTTGCATCCTTATAAAATTAGAAGCAAATTCTTTACAAAAAAAAAAAAAAAGGTCCACGTGTCCCTTTTTTTAAAAAAAATTAAGCATTTATTTTTACATCAATTTATCATCCCACGTTCTCAATGAATTATTAGGAAACCATGTTCACGATTTATTTGTAAAAGCAATTTATCAAATTCTCTCAATTTCTTCCATTTTCACCATACCCACGCTTAATAATCGTCGAAGGAAACGATTCAATTCAGCATCCACAAGATGTGGTTATGAGATCCATTCAAATAAGACTACAATCACAAGGAAGAAGTGTGGTGGAGATGGAGATTGCCTCAGAATCACGACATCCGTAAGGGTGG
Source organism: Persicaria tinctoria (assembly GCA_037127255.1). Classification (NCBI taxonomy): domain Eukaryota; kingdom Viridiplantae; phylum Streptophyta; class Magnoliopsida; order Caryophyllales; family Polygonaceae; genus Persicaria; species Persicaria tinctoria. Next base: position 20,929,755 of record JBANSL010000019.1, on the reverse strand, counting down.
CGACAGATGATTGATTGGGGCAGAGTTCGTGGTGGAGATTCAGCTTGGCTAGCTAGATCTCGCTCTCTCTCAATGACGCAGGTACTCAATGGAGAATTTACTATTTAATCAAGCCCAAAAATAAGGAGAAAAAAATTAGCTCCAATCCAAAATAGAAAGTAATACCAATCTCACTACTTACTAAATTAAAATCCAATGGCAAAAAGAAAAATAGAGACCTCACATCAGGGGATATTAGCTCAAATCCAAAATATAATGAATCAACCTTAAAAAATCGAATTTGGTTGAAAACAGTGATAATAAATGAAGAAACAACCAAAGTAAAGCTTGCATCATGAGGGAAATGAAGAGTGGTAGCGTACTGGTCGGCGTGACATCTTTTTGTGGTCATTGTCGGTCTTCTCTTTGTTGTAATAAGGTTGAATCTCCAACGCAGTGCCTTTTTCATCGCCGGACATCATATTGATTCTCTATTGAAGAGATGACCTCCTCGCATTGAATTGTTTATCTACCGAAGCTTCATCAATTTTACCTAAAAGAGCGATTTTGTTATGCAAACATAGAGAAAGAGGAAGGGAAAAAGGAACCTATCTAGTTGGTTATTAACCAATTAGTCAATCTTAAACAAAAAAATAAGAAACCTATCTAGCTGATATTGAAACCTGATTTTCATGATTATAATATACTTCATACCATGACTATGAAACGGGCTGAAGAAAATAATTGTTTTATGGTTATACTCGTATTAAGTTCGTGTGTTATCATGGTAGTCCAATTATTCCAACTCAACCTACCATAGACTCATAAGCACCAACTAAATCTATTCAATAACAATTTTAAGTACATTAAAATTTGAATGTACCCTCTAAAATTAAACTAATGGAATCATAAAATTAAGTTCAAACAAATGAGTAACCACTCATTTCAATTTGACATCTAATAGACTATTTATTTTCAGATATTCTTAATTTTATTGTATGTAATATTAAAACCTCATTTTTCATTGTCATAATATAGTTCACACATTGCCTGTGAATCAGACTAATAAAATACAACAAAACATTAAATAGTGATACAACACAGAAAGTAAAAGAAATGGGAATTGGATTTACATAAATAAGCTGATGGAGAAAGAATAATCAACCTAAACTATATAAATGAATTGAATTTGCATATGCACATGTGTTCCACATTAAGCACATGATAAGGAGCTCTAGTTCTATAGAAATATTTGCAGCACAAGCAAACACAACTTTTCTATAGATTAAAAAACTGCCTCAATTAGAGAATGTGAAGAAGATGATGAAATAACTAAATTCATTATCAATACTTAAGTCACTGAGATCTTTGAGCCTATATAATATTCATTAATCATTCATTTTAAAATCTTAACCTCAACATCCATATCCAGATTGACCTATTTACTAAAGAATTAGATATTTGCTTCTCTATAATCCATTCACAACATCTCAAGCAGCCTCATCCAATTCTTGTGTTATCCCTTTAGCATTTTCCTTTTCATTCACCTTTTCTGCTTGATTCCCATTCACTTGCTTCTTCTCTTCGCAATCAACGTTCTGCCCATTGTTTGCATTAGTCTCTATAGCAGCAACTCCCCCCCCCCCCCCCCCCCCCCACCCCCTAAATTCGCATCCTATCCTTGGAAGTGTTAAATAGATTTAACAACAATGCCATGAAATAAAGTATGGTCATAACAACGGTAATGAAAGATAACAACTCGACCCAAACTATATGAAACTCCCAAACTATATGAAACTATGTTAATTAAGATGCAAGCTACATTGAATTACAAATACACATGACCCAAAACAATTCTGGTGCTTAACAACAAACTAATGACTTTTACTCAGCACAGTTCACAACACATGCATGAAAACAAATATGGCCATAACAACAGCAATGGCATGTGTTAAACAGATTTAACAGCAATGCCGTGAAAAACATTATGGTTATAAGAACAGTAATCAAACATAACAACTCAACATAAACTATAACCAAATATCTTATTTAAGATGTGAGCTACATTAAATTACAAATACACATGACCTAAAACAATTCGGGTGTTTAACACCAAATAATGACTTTTATTAAGCACATTTCATAGTCAAATTCAATTTTGATTGAAATATGTACACAAATGAACAAATATAAGCGAAGCACATCCCAATTGAGAGCATGTGTGCAACATATGGGTTATAAGTTATAACCCATATGTTATTCAGAAGCACTCTAACAGCAACAATGCACTCGAAAACACTCGAAATTCTGAAGAGAAATCAGCCCTAGAGCGAAATTAGAAGCAAAATCATTCCTAGAATCAAAATCAGTCATAGAGCACTCAAAATTCAGAAGCGAAATCAGAAGAAAAATCAGTCCTAGAAGCGAAATCAGAAGCAATATATGTGAATCAGTCCTAGAGCAATCGAAATTCAGAAGCATATTCGAAATAAAAATCAGAAATTCAGAAGCAAGCGAAAAAGAATCGAAATCAGTCCTAGAGCGAAATCAGAAGTAAGCGAAAATTCAGAAATTCAGAAGCAAGCGAAAAATCATAAATCAATCCTAGAAGCAAAATCAGTCCTAGGGCACTAAAAATTAAGAAGCGAAATCAGTCCCAGAGCGAAATCAAAAGCACAAATACGAAATCAGCCATATAAGATCAAAAAAATACCCAAGACGAAATCGAGCATAGATGTGCATGACAACATTTTTTCAATGAAATGTAGTCATATTCATGACAGCATTTTTCAAAAATTAAAAATATACATAGATGTGCATAGATGCAGGTAGCAAACAAAATCAAGACTAAATTCTCAATGAAATGTAGTCATATTGTACAGTATATTGCGGTATATGTAATTCTCAATCACTGTAAGTATATTGCTGTATAAGCAATCATATTGAACATCTAAAACCGAATTAGAAAGCAGAAACGACACCCCTTGGGAGATTGATTTCAAAGCCCCCTTTTTTTTAGGTTAAAAGTTGACAACCTTAAATGTTAGATCAACTAACTTGCATGAGATGATTCGTGCATCTAAAACAATGATCTAAAGTGGAAGTCCAAAGTCCAAGCAAAGGAATCCCATTTTCCAAAGGGAGTACAGTCACCACTGAAGTGTAAAATCTTTAGTGCAATACTATCAGCAAGGCAGTAAAGCAAATATGGTTGAGGCTTTGACGCCCGGCTTCTCATAATTTTCTGTTGCAAAATATTGATCAGCTTCTATTACAAAATTCTAAAGTAGATTGAGCTTCAACTTCTCAATTTTGTCACCAACTCCTCATAATTTCATAGGCAATCAATGTTAACGATCAAACATTCATAGTAAGATTACATTTCATTTAGTTATCTTCAACCTACTTATTTATGAAATTACAAAATCTTGAAAAAAATAAACATGGTATTCGACGTTTTGTAGTAGCTTGTGCAAACTACAAAATGAAGGCTAGATATATATATATATATATATATATAAAGCACCATGGAGCAGGATATATATTTATACATTATATTTCGAGTAAGGAGATCATATATAAATATATATATATATATATATATATATATATATATATATATATAACAAAGGTTAGGAAATATGTACAAATTATGACTCTGTATATGATATATATATATATATAGTATAAAATATCTTAATGTGAAAAAAGGCCATAGTGCGTAGATGTGAAGGACACATACTCTCCTGCACTTGATCAGTCAAATCATCATCGTCATGAGATGCCATATCTTCACCAAGATCATCACCACCTTTCTTTCCTGTAAAGAGATACACAGTTTATTAAAAGGCTCCATAAAATTTTAGAAAATACAAATTCTCAAAGAAGATAAGCAGTAGATACCTTTTCGAAATTGTTCAACCACCTTGAACACAAGCGGTTTAGCTTTAAACTGCTTATGGTACCCAATCTAATCTTTATCCAGGAAGTCAAACTGGATCATTAAGAAACATTAGGAATTTCAAAAGGCGGCCCAAGAACATAAATTCTTCAGGCAAGTGTCATGAGTTGTAAATTAATGTCATCAACCATAGATTCAAAATTAATGTCATTGTACTCAATCTGTAAAACCAACACACAAGGCCTATTCTACTTGGAAGAGAAAAAAAAATTGGACTATCTAATAGACCAAAAAAAAATTACTAAAGAATCCCATGTGCAGCAATATGAAGTCAAAGGTTAAGTCAAACACACAAGGCCTATTCTCTGCATATTAATTGCGGTATTATGCAATCAGGTAATTTGAAATCAAACACTTAACATACTTAAAGAATGCAGTCAATCAAACAATCAAATAATGAAAAATCATGAATATCGGATATCTCAACTTTCTTGAGTCAATTTTATATAGCCTCTTAAACATTGATTTGCAAGCGGAGTGCCAATCTATGGCAATCTATGGCAACTGCAAAAAATCAATGGCGGAATTTAGACTAAACATAGTTGTATATCAAGAAATTGAGACTCAAACAAACTAAAATTTCAAACAAATCAAATGAAGATCAACAATCAAAACAATGAAGGAGCTAGAGATTACTTTGTCGATGGTGCGAGATCGAGCAAGACCGACGCGGCGTTCATCACCCTTGTGCTTCTTGCCGAAAGCATCACGGTCCCTCCTCTTGAGGGCCGCAGCGTCTAGCAGCCCCGCTTCTTTAAACCTCCTCCAATCCTCCATATTGCCACAGTCGTACCCCGTACCGCCACGGTTTCCGTCCAAGAAACTCAAGGGCGGAGGTGGTGGCGCCGAGCCATCTGCAAAAGCGACAGCCTTCCCCTTTACAGCACTGCTTAGCCGCCCGGCAACCAAAACATTTCCCTTAGAAGCGTCGGTCCTCCGCTCCGGTGAAGGAGGAATCGGAGTCCAAAGGGCTTACGCTGCGACTCGCGATTTGAGAAGCGAGAGCTCGTCGACTTCTCCCAACTCACACCGCCCTTCGGTCCTCGTATAGTCGTGTGCCACCGACGGCCGGCGCCTCGTACCCTCCGTAGTCGCGTCGCTAATCGCTGTTGTCTCCCTCACTGATTTAGGGTTTGAAAATGTGCTTGTTGAATTGGAAAGTGACGCTAAAGTACCGAACCCCTTGCCTTCGGTACTCACGCACCAGAAATTGAAACAATCAAGCCCCAACAATCCAAAACCTAATTCAAGCCAAAAAAATCCAAAATACTATGAGTTAAAGAGGAAGAATAATTATAAACCATCGGGTGGGGGGTTGAAATTTTTTGTTTGGGAAGAGAGGAAGTATCGTTGGTGTGAGGAGGAGATGAGAGATGGGAGATGAGAGCAGTTTTTACAGGGAGAACGTTAGGGAGAGAAGATTGAAAGTTTTTGTTTTTAATTTTGCTCAAATAGACACGTGACTCATTATTTTACAAAAAAGCTGCTTCTAAAATAATAAGTATAAGGGGTGGATAACAGAGAATTGATAATCTATGAGATGGAATGGAGTATACTTAGGCCGTAGCAATACAATACATTAGTATTTTGATGAAAATGAAACTAGCTATAGGAAATGATTGATTTTCGAGCTTACCAAAAAAAAATGATTGATTTTCGAGAATTATTCTGATTGATTTTCGAGAATTCTATCCATCAAATACTCGTAGGCCGTAGCACTAGCACATTGAGGGGTCGTTTGGTCCAGTAGTATATCATATCAGCCCCGTTTGATATCGATTTTTTTTGGCGGTATCAGCCATTAGGTGATATCTTGCTCTCTCCTCTCCGTCTGCGCTCGCTCTATCTGTTGGCTTGCTCTCTCTGCTCGCTCTCTCAGTACGCTCTCTCTTCTCCTCTTATTCTCTTCTCTTCTCTCCTATTTCTTTGCCTCGTCTATGGCGTGTTGGAATATATGGGCGATCCCAGTTTCGAAATCTAGTGTAGGGCTGTGAGATTTGTAGATTAGGGTTTATGCATTCTTTTGGGAGATTTCTGGCTTGTAGATATAGAGTTTGTTGTTCTTTGCCTGAAATGTGAAAAATGAAATCGATATGCAGCCATTGTACAATCGAATTTGTGTGCCCTTGGGCAATCTGAAATTTGCAGCCTTGTAATCAAAATAGCTTTCCAGTCTGATTTTTCTTTTTGTGTGCTCTCCCTTGTAATTGAAATTAGCAGCCCTTGTAATCGAAATAGCTGTCCGGTCTGATTTTTCTTTTTGTGTGCTCTCCCTTTGAATCGAAATTTGCAGCCCTTGTAATCGAAATTTATTTCTATGCTGATGATGTTTTGTTTGAGATTTATTTCGTTCAGTTGTGATATAGTTGTGCTGAAATTTGTGTTTTATTTTGATTTTCTTATGAATAGAAATGGATTCATATGAGCTTGAATCATTACCTATGCTATGAATCTGTGTTGATTGAATTGGATTGTATTAAGAAGCGAGCAAAAAGCAAACAATGTTGCTCAGCTTCCATGGCGTCAACTCCATCCTCACTCATCAATCGCCACCGACGTCGATTTCCCAGCCTCCCTTCACGCATTTAGATTGCAGCCACTCGCACTCACGCTCTCTCACTCCCGGTGGGACAAGAGGCTTCGATTGCAGTTGCCTCCGGAAGAGCACCGGCGGCAGCGAGAAGGAGGAGGCGAAGGGCTCGGGGACGACGGCGAGGGGGAGGCGGTTGCTCAGATTGCGAGAGGAGAAGCGCAAGAGGGAACTTGATCGCCTTCATGACTACCCTTCCTGGGCCAAGTAAGGATTAACTAATACAAACTCAATTTCAATCTTGTCTCTTTCTCCTCATATGTTATCCTGTTTTTGTTGTTTGAGATGATGATAATCGATAATCGATAATCAGTGATCCAATATTGTAAACAGAGTGTTAGAAGATGCGTGTAAGAATGACATGGAGCTGAGAGCAGTTCTTGGAGATAGCATTGGAAATCCCGACTTGATGCGCAAAAGGGTTTGCCTCTATCTCTCTCCCCTCAGAGTGTTAAGACTAAATCGCAGTAGAAATGAAGGTTAAAAACATCATTTAACTCAAATTTGCTAAATAACCACGATGAAATGAACTGGTCACATATGCAAATATGACTTGTTAACCCTTACTGCAAAATAGCATGCCAAATGGACTATTGATAAACAGGTTAGTTTCCTGACTTTGCACTTGAAGGTAAACAAAATTTTATAGAATGTTTCCATTACCAACTGTTAGTAATTTTCCACCCATTGGCAGTTAGAAAATCGGTTGTAACTAATGACAACAGGCAGGGATAGTTATAACGTAATTCATCATGCAGTTGATTGGGCCATTTGAGAGGTTGGATATAACTTTGTTTACAAAAGGTAGTTAAATGTGAAGTCACCTCAATGATGGGCGTTAAAGTGTAATTTCTTTGCCAATATTTTCTTAGCCAATATTTTCTTGTCTTTCATAAATCTTTGATTCTTCTTTTAGCTATCACTGAACCCTACTTATCTCTTGTTTTAATTTGATGTCTAAAGGTAGAGGAGAGAGTTAGGAAGAAAGGCCGGGATTTAAACAAGTCAAAGACTGGCTCTGTGCTTGCCTTCAAAGTCAGCTTTAGAGAGTAAGACGCATTTCCTTCACATTTTTCGATAGTTTCTGTGAAAAAAGTAAGGATGTTGCTTACTCATTTTGCTTTTAATGATTTTTTTATATAGCTTTCACACTTAGGCTTTTTATTCTATTATGCGTGGAAACTTCTTTCTTCTGTGTTTCTGGTGCCCAACCATCTATCAACCAAAAATAACGCTTCCCTCCATCTATTGTGTTTCTATTTCCATTTTTTTTCTTTTCCCCCCTTACCAATGGAAGTCTTGTGAGGTTCCTTATTTTTCTGATATTTTTCATCGAATATTGTTTTTTACTGCTTTCAATAAGATTATTATCTTATGTTGAGCTTGGATCCAATCCTTGGCAATTGGCATGTTGGTACTGAGTAGGACCCTTGAATAAACTAAGCATAAGAAGATTTATCCTCCGTATGTATTATAGGCATGAGGAATATATCAAACTCATTTTCTTTGTCGGTTATCATAAGAGATCTGTCTGCATTGTTATTGCTTCTCATATCATTATCTACTAGCGTGGTATGTTATGATAAGAAATCTGTCTGATTTTTATTTTTTTTGTCAGAAAAATAGGCATGTTAAGGTTAGATAAGTTTCATCAATTAGGCTATCAAATTGCTAAGATAAGAAGATTTATGTGTATTACACTCATCTAGCCTTACTTGCTAATTGCTATGATGAACTCTTATACTTTTCCTTCCCTGCAGCTACAATCCAGTGGATTCATATATATGGATTGAATTGTTTGGATCTCCGTCAGATCGAGACGTTGACATTATTGGAAGCGTATGCAGAATATATCCAACTCATTTTCTTTGTCAATTATGATAAAAGATCTGTCTGCATTTTTATTGCTTCTCATATCATTATCTGCTAATTCTCTGGTGAGACTCTACAGGTTATTCAAGCTTGGTATGTTATGGGACGTTTGGGGGCCTTTAATTCTTCTAATTTGCAGGTAAGATATTTAATATTTATGGTGCCTTTTTTTTTTAATTCTCTCTACTAAAGAACATAACTCGGAATGGAAAAACTCATAGAATTGCATTCCATGGCATTTGTTTTGATCATTCCAAATCTCCCATATGTGTGGGCAGTTGGGAAACACATCAATGGAGTATGGCCCGCTTTATGACGCAGACAAAGGCTCCAATGTCATGCCTTCATCATTTCATGATATCAGTGATGTAGAATTTCAAGATAATTGGGGACGAGTGAGGTATGAGTTATGTACACTCTTTGTACTTTGCATGATTATAAGATCATGTTTTTACAGCTGAAGATACTCTTTACATAATTTGTCATTTGCCAACAGGGTTGATCTCGGAACAGCTGACTTTCTATCCATTGATGTCCTCCTTAATTGCTTAACCGTGTTAAGCTCAGCGTAAGGGCTTAACCCTCTTGCTCTGCTACTAATAGACTAAGCTGCACTATATGAAACTAAATTTAATGCACAAAATAGATTACTTTTTCATGTTTGAAGTAGAAAATCTGATTCATTAATGTATTTGTGCAAAACCAGATACGTGGGCATCCAACAAGTGGTGTTCGGTGGACGCCGCATGGGAGATTGGGAAGAAGGGATGACGAGCCCAGAGGATGGGTACAAGTTCTTCAAAATATGAAGCATACACTGCTACATGTTGAATGATGATCTCTTTTTGGGGTTTAAGAAGATCTGACTTGAAAAGTAGAAAGGAGATTTCCTGCTGAGGCTTCAAGTTTCCGATAATATTTGTAAGCTCCATTGCAGTTTAGCTTTTTAGGTGATTCCTAGTTGAGCCCATGAACTTGGATACGTTACTAATGTGCATATAGGTTTAGTAGCCTTTTGTTTATACAGAAACAAAATTTTCCTTAAGAAGCATGTATCAATCTTTAGAAGTGATGTTTTCTTTTTTAAGATGTGAGGATTTCTTTGGCACTTCTAAGACCTTTAGCTCTTGTTCATGAAGTAGCCACTTATTATCTCTAATCAATTAAGGGTTCGTTTTGCCTTCTTAGAGATGCTGCTTCGTCACCTGTTAAACAACCTCACATATTCATGCTGCATATATTTATTTGACTCTTAAGAGGGGGCTGATTGTAAAGCACGAGCTGCGCTGGTCATTCTGGCGGTGTTTGGGCTGCGGGTTCATCACGCAGAGAATGCATCAGAAAAGTTAGGTGGATTAAACTTGTTGCAGAATGAGAGAGATTGAAGGTGAAAGGCTTGAATATTATTTTCTCAGGATTGTCTAATATTTATAATTACAATATAGGAATAAACCCTCCAACATACTCCTAGAAACTCTAAGAAAACATTAAATAGATACAGCTGGGAGTCAATAAATGCAGTAGTAATTAATTCATCTAGGGACTCATCTAACAACTACTTTACTGTCTAACACTCCCTCGCAAGCTTTTTTCCATACAGATCATCCATGCCAAGCTTGGATATGAGTCACTGAAATCTACCAGGATGAAGCCCCTTGGTGAGAAGATCCGCCAACTGAAATTCAGAGGAAACATGAGAAATTTTAATGATTCCTGCATCAATTTTTTCTTTGATGAAATGCCGGTCAATCTCCACGTGCTTTGTCTTGTCATGCTGAACAGGATCATAGGCTATGTTGATGGCAGACTTGTTATCACAGAATAGCTTCATAGGATCTTCCTAATGAACTCTTAAGTCATTTAAAATGATTCTCATCCATAATAATTCACAAATTCCATGTGCCAATGCACGAAATTCAGCTTCAGCGCTTGACCGTGCAACAACTCCTTGCTTCTTACTTCTCCAAGCAACCAAATTTCCACCAAGATATACACAAAAACCTGTGGTGGAGCGTCTGCTTACACTGTCACCAACATAGTCAGCATCTGTATAAGCTTCAAGTAGAAGCTTGTCACTTTTGGTGAACAAAATACCTTTCCCCGTAGTACCTTTAAGATACCTAAGTATCCTATATGCAACTTGGAGATGTGATTCTCTAGGATCTTGCATGAATTGACTGACGACACTTACTGAGAAAGCGATGTCCGGACTGGTGTGAGCAAGATATATTAGTTTCCCACATAATTTCTGGTAGAGTTTCTTGTCCACTTCTGGTTCAGTTTCAGCTTTGCCAATTTTCTGGTTGTAGTCAATAGGAGTGGTAATTGGTTTGCAGTCTTCCATCCCTGCCTCTTAGAGAAGATCCTTGGTATATTTTTGTTGAGAAATAAATATACCAGATTTGGATCGAGCTACTTCAATTCCCAAGAAGTATTTCAACCGACCAAGTTCCTTTACCTCAAATTCTCGAGTGAGTGTGGCTTTCAGACAAGCTTGCTCAGCAGGATCATTTCCCGTTATAATGATGTCATCCACGTAAACAAGGAGGATGCTTACTCCCCCGGAGTCAGAGTGCCTTACAAATAAAGTATGGTCACCCTGACTCTGAGTATATCCTGCAGCAAGCATCACGCTCCTGAATCTGCCAAACCAGGCAAGTGGAGATTGCTTCAGACCATACAAGGCTTTCTTTAGCTTGCAGACATGACGAGGAGAACTAGAAGAAAAACCAGGAGGCAAGCTCATATAGATGTCCTCATTGACATACCCATTGAGGAAAGCATTCTTCACATCAAATTGGTACAGCTCCCAGTCAAGATGAGTAGCAATAGATAGAAGCAAGCGAACTGTAGACATCTTGGCAACTGGAGCAAATGTTTCCTCATAATCCAAACCATAAGTTTGAGTGAAGCCACGAGCCACTAGACGGGCTTTGTACCTAGCAAGAGAGCCATCAGCATGATACTTGACTGTATAAACCCACTTGCAACTCACAATATTGTGACCGGGTGGACTGTCCACTAACTCCCACGTATGATTGGCCTCAAGAGCTGCCATCTCTTCCGTCATAGCATGTCTCCACTCAGCTGATTGGAAGGCTTCTTTGACATTCTTAGGAATTCAAATATGATCAAGGTTAGTAAGAAACCGACGGTGTTGATCAGAAAATCTGTCAAGAGAAGCATAATTGGACAACGGATAAAGGGGCCTTTTTGTACAAGCCCTTGAACCTTTACTGAGAGCAATTGGCAGGTCAGGTGCTGGTGCTGATGGAGGCGCTGATGGAGATGTAGATGGCAGTGCAGCAAGTGCAGGACCCGGATCAGAGATTGGAACCGGCTTGCTAGAAGAAGAGGGGACCCTCCTGAAGTACTTCTTGTCAAATCGAGGAGAGGTGATTTGCGGAATGTGTGGTGGTGATTGGGGTAAAGTCTGTGTGGGAGGGATCTCACCTTGCGGTAAGGGTGGATTGTCTAAAGCTGACGTGGAGATGTCAATGAGGGCATCAGCAACAACAGGGGATATGTCGGGGCTGGAGGCATCAGATGAACCAATATCATCACCAATAGATGGAGGTTGAGAGATGATAGGGGTCATAGTAGGAGCCACTGCGCCGATGGTTGTGAGTAGTTCTGGAATGGACTCCCCACACTCAAGATTAGTAGGGACTTGAGCAGACTGCAAATGGCTGTAATATGGTGTATTTTCATCAAAAGTTAGGTCTGCAGTAACATAGGTGTGTTTGGTAAGTGGGCAGTAGCACTTGTAACCCTTCTTAGTGTTGGAATAACCTAAAAAGATGCATCTTTGAGCCCAGGGATCAAGTTTACCTCGGTATGGAGTATGAACATGGATGAATGCAGTACACCCGAAAATCCTAGGCTCTAACCCATGGTCAATTGAAAGGTGGGGAAAGAAGGATTGGAGATGTTGAACTGGAGTTTGGTACTTGAGGGTTTTAGAAGGGGTTCAGTTAATCAAATAGACAGCGGTGAGAGCTGCTTCACCCCAATAAAACTTAGGAACATTAGACTGGAACATGACAGCCCTAGTAACATTCAAAATGTGCCCATTTTTCCGCTCAGCAAGGCCATTTTGCTGGGGTGTATACACACAGGAAGACTCGTGTACAATGCCTTTTGTGGTGAAAAAGGAGGATAAGGTTTGATTGAAGTAATCCTTGGCATTATCGGATCGAATGCGTTGAATTGAAACACCAAACTGATTAAGAATCATGGCATAAAATGCAGGAATGATATCACTAGCTTCAGATTTGTGTTTAAGCAAAAACAACCAAGTGACTCGTGTGCAATCATCAATCAATGTAAGAAACCAAGTAGACCCATTGATATTCTTAACTGGTGTAGGACCCCAAATATCACTGTGAATTAACTCAAAAGGACGCATACATCTCTTGTCTCGACTAGGAAATGGGACACGTTTGTGTTTGGCCTTTTCACAAGTAGGACAAACAAGACTTTCTGACTCCAAACCAACAAAAAGAGTAGGAAACAAGTGCTTCATAAGGGAAAGGGATGGATGACCTAAGCGGTAGTGTTGCAGCCAAAGTTTGGTTGTATTTGTGGTGCTAAGGTAGATGGAAACAGTAGACTGATCCAAAATGTAAAGGTCCCCACTTTCTCTACCATGTCCAATCATCTTCCCCGAGTCCTGCTCCTGTATTGCACAACCAGAACGAGAGAAAGTAACAGTACAGTTAAGGGCATGGACCAACTTCTTAATCGATATGAGATTAGATGAGAGATTAGGAATAAACAGAACATCATTGAGGGGCAAAGTGGGGAAAGAAGCAATGGTGCCACTCCCTAAGATGGGAGATGATGTCCCATTGGCAGTAATAAGATGCTTCTTAGAAGACAAGGGGTGATAGGAGACTAAAAAGGATTGATCATTAGTCATGTGATTAGTTGCACCGCTGTCCAGAATCCACTCCCCAACAAATTGATTTTTGATACCTGTAAGAGCCAATGGCTCAGAAGAGGAGGAACCTGAGGAAGCTTGAAGGTTCTGCAGCATGCTTTGGAGACGCTTGATTTGGGCCGCCACTTCAGCAGGAGAGGAAGAAGAGTTCCCGGTGGTGGAGGCTGAAGCATTGTGGGCCTGTGGCTGATTTGGCTGCAGATTAGAAGGTGTTTGTGTGGTGGAGGAGCCTGGTGCAGGAGTCTTCTTCCCAAAATCTCGGTTAGGTGGCCTGCCAATAAGTTCCCAACATCTCTCTTTGGTGTGCCTGGATTTCTTGCAGTGGGTGCACCAAAGATCATTAATGTCCCTTTTTCCAGACCTTGAAAAAAGGGTCATTTCTTCAGCTGGAGCAGAGGAAGGTTTTAGCATGATGCCCCTTCGTGTCTCTTTTGCCCGAACAGTGGCAATATTCTCTACCAAGGAGGGAAGAGGCTTGGTGCCTAAAACTTGGATCCGGACTAGATCAAACTCAAGATTCAAGGCAACAAGAAAGATGTAGGAGCGACTTCTATCTACAGCAATACGCAGCAGCTCTCGCTCATCAGGATCCTTCAGAATAAGAGATTGAGATTGATCAATCTCCTGCCAAAGGTTCTGCAGAATGGTGGTCAACTCTGAAACCGTCATCGAACCTTGCTTGGTGGAGTAGACCTTCACAAACATTTCAAATAGCGCAGCCTCGTCTTGGGCTTTGCTATAGGAACGCTTCAAGAAGTTCCAAATATCCTTCACATTTGGAAGAAAAATACAGTTGGATCCAATGTTGGCATCCATGGAAGCCCACAGCCATGACTTGATGATTGAGTCATCGCGTGTCCATAGCTTGAAGGTGGGATCTGTTGTGTTGGGAGGATCAGAAGTGAGATGGTCATCCTTTTCACTTCCAGTAAGGGATGCCTTGACAACTTCAGCCCAAATCCGATAGTTCTTCCCATTGAGCCGATAAGTGGGCTGAATATGAGGAAGGGTTGTGCGATTAAAAGGTAAGATGGTGAGATTGGTGGGATCAATAACTTGGTCTTCTGGATTAGCCATGAAAACAGAGTTATGAGGATCAAGGAATGGATAAATAGAGGAAGAAGGTTAGGGTTGGTGGCAAAGGTGGCGACCAAACTGGTGGTGAAGCCTAGAGCTGACAGCAAAGGTGGCGGTCAGAAGTTAAACGGTTAGATCTCTCAGGAGCTCTGATACCATGAGAAAGATTGAAGGTGAAAGGCTTGAATATTATTCTCAGGATTGTCTAATATTTATAATTACAATATAGGAATAGACCCTCCAACATACTCCTAGAAACTCTAAGAAAACATTAAATAGATACAGCTGGGAGTCAATAAATGCAGCAGTAATTAATTCATCTAGGGACTCATCTAACAACTACTTTACTGTCTAACACAGAACATTCCCATTGCTTCGACTCATCAATGTTTAATTTCATTAGACCTACTACTTCATGCCTCTTGTGCGAGCATGTTTGCCATGTTTGTTTCTGTTTTACTTATTTGCAGGCTCAAAAAAGAGGCAGTGATCTAATGCCTTCCTTCTCAAATGAAAAGCTAAGTCCACGTGCTAAATATGCGCAATGGATGCAACCTGTCATCAACCACAGACTTGAAGGTTTGTATATGTCTTCCTTTTCAGTTTTGCTGGTAATGGATCTTTTGCTGTTACCATCTCATCACCTTTTTTTTTTGGTGAAATTGATCTATTATACTTTATACAGTGTGATCTAGTATGTAGGATATACTCATCTGGATGACAAAAATCTGGTATGATCCCAAGAGAACAGATATCACATGAAAAAGTAAGAAATATGATAATGAGTAATATGACTTAAAAGTGTGTATGGCAGTTTATCTTAGGCTAATGTTGCTATTTATTTATATAGCTAAACTGTTTGCATCTGCATATAGTTTCCTGTACTGGAAGGTGGATCAGTACTTGTAAATATTTCCCTATATATTATCTTGAGCTTTAACCACTAATATGAACTCAGATGCAAAAAATTCTGACCCACCCTTTTGTTTTTAAAAATACTGCTAAACTCATCTCTGTTATTTCATAGGTGAAATGCAGTTCAGGCTTGCACTAGATAGGATAGAATCTATCTAAATCTTCTACTAACACCAGTACTTCAGTGGCGGATCCTGAATCGTCCATTCGGGGGCTGAAAAAAATTAGGGATTAAACAAGAATTGAATATCTGGAAATTAAGCACTTTAAAAATATGTTAAAAAGTGTGTAAACTTAATTAAACACACATTTATCATCTTATGGAAAGTATCGACAGCTTAGCTAATGCAAAGCTAAAACCACCAAGCAAGCAACTATAGACATGATAGAAGCATCCGGTGGAAACCTTCCTTTATCCTTCCTCACAGGCATCCCTTCAACAAAAGACATACTCAGTACCAGCAAGTACCCTGAGAGCATCGTGCTGCTATCTCATCCCAGTTCCCCGCAACAATCATCCTCACCAGTTCCCCGATGAAACACACCAGGTTCAAGGCCACAACTGTCCCAAGACGGACCAGAAACATGTTGGTTGTACCTCTGTACCTGATCTCCGTCTATGATCTTGTTGGTTGGGATGAAGCTCGTCCTTTTCAGACCCAAGTACTTGATGATCACGTCTAGGCTACCATAAGTGTGGGATGTTAACATATTGATTACCCACATCCTACACTCGGTCCACCATGATGCTACCGTTCCCCCCACTCCAAGAACCTCGTGTAGATGCTTTATTAGGGATGACATGAATATGAACACGACCACCGGGAATAACACACTTGAGGCCTGCCAATTTTTGTTACTTGGTGTTATAGGACAAACGGTTTGGACTGAAACCCGACAAGAGTACTTACCTTGGGGTACAAGGAGATGCCATGGAGGAGACACTTGAGGAATCACAGCGTAACACCAACAGGACAAGAACATTAAGTACGGGATAAAGGGAAACCCAAATGCAACAATTGTGCTGAAGCAGCGACAAGCCTCTCCTGGATGGACCGAAACCCAGCGGGCAGAACGTAGAAAGGCCAACTTCGACAAGCCCTGCGTACCACCTAGTTAACTGGGTCAAGACATCGTTGAGATTGGTCGTTGTCATGCCCAAGAATGGATCCCTTTGCGGGTCAAGGTACACCGACTTCCAACCTCTGCAGTGAAGATTATATCCAGTCATGAAATCTTCCAACCTTTGCAGTGCAAGAGGCCTTTCAACCCATTTGGAAGAACCGAAAATATCTCTAGATTCGACGAGATCAAAACCTCATTCACTTTGATGTTGGAGCACGCCTTTCAAACAACCAACAAATATTAAAGGTAACGGGTTCTAATACTCTGCTGTTTTTAATTCTTTGGCTTTATTTTTATTTGACCCTGATTTGCCCACCCCCCTCAAAAGAGTAGGGGTAAGAGTTTCCGTGCAAATTAG
Organism: Persicaria tinctoria; assembly: GCA_037127255.1. NCBI lineage: Eukaryota > Viridiplantae > Streptophyta > Magnoliopsida > Caryophyllales > Polygonaceae > Persicaria > Persicaria tinctoria. The sequence goes on along the minus strand of JBANSL010000019.1, from coordinate 20,912,936 downwards.
CTAGTTTTTCGAAACTTATGGATTTGATATTATATGGTTTGAAAAGAAATAAATAAAAGATTTTGGTTTAATTAGCTTTTTAGAATAGGAGCTTTTCAGATGTGGGAGGGATTAGTGAATGACCCCATTGTCATTGATAGACTAGTTTGAAGAGGAAAGGTATCAGAAATGGTCCTGATGTGCTGGGTTTTAGGGGTATCCGCTTTACATCTTATTAGGCCCCCTATGGTATGAATGTTTGTAATCGGGATGGAAATTTAAGATAAAGAGTGAATGAACAAGCATGACAAGTATGAAATCAAAATAAACACACACTTGATCACAATGTCTACGACCATAGATCGAGGTTCATAGGAAGCTACTGAAACAAGATCTAAATAGATCGCGTTCTTCAACTGTTATCTCACCACGATCAAAAGCAATTTCGGCTTTTTCCAATGTTAAGTTGGCTTGAAGGGGTCGAAATCATTATAGAATTCACGGATAGATTTACTGATCTTATTCGCCTCAATCTCCTCTGGGGTAAACCCCATATATATTTCGTGGATTGTCGCATCTAAGTCCATGTTTTTCACAACAACCATAAGCATAACCATAACCAGTGTCCCAATCAGAATCATAATCAGAATCTTGTGCAGCATGTTCCTCCATTAAAACAGGATTGTTGACAAGTTCATCATCATCACCACCAGAATCTTCATCTACAACAACCTTTCCTTGTCTGTTGATATCCCCGTAAACTTCATTCGAAGCAGACAAAGGAGATGGCTTTTCCACAACAGAAGCTCCTGGTGTGGTGTCACATAATCAGGCAAAACTAACTCGAAACTAACCGCATGAATCTAAAAGGCAAAATTAGACTCCAAACGTACCATTAGATTGATCATTCAGATGAAGATCTTCAATCATACCGCACACTTTTGATTCCATCTCTGTAGGAAGGCAAAATAAAAACCAAAGAAACTGTTAATCCAAAATAACAACTTGATAACTACGCACTAACTGAATCAAAGCAAATCCCAGTGTATCTGAAAAAGTAATTCACAAGGCCAACCTCCAAAATCCATACTAATATGAACAAAAAAAAGCCAATCCTCCAAATTCCAAATTATTCTAAACAAAAAGAAGGCAAATGAAAGAGAAAATAAATCAAAATTGAAGACAAAAGGAAATCGAAATCAACATCGAAAACCACAGAATAATAGGCAAGTAGATCGGAGGAAAAAGGAAACGTACGTAGGTTTCATTTCGATTCGATTAGCCAAAGCCTAAGAATTTACAAACGCTAGTCCGGGGATAGGCGAGAGTCGATTGGCGTTGCAAGACTGTCCACGGGTCGGACCCGGCGGCCCAAACCTGTGGGGAGGTGGGTCGACGGGTTCAGGTGACACGTCGGCCGGGTAACATGAATTAAATTTTTTTTTTATGTTTTAAAAAACACATATTTGTTGTTGTCGGGAAAAAAAGAAGGGAAAGAAGGATTTGCACCGTTTTCAGTTGTCTACGTATCATTTTGGGAAAAAGGAATCAAAACCCTCGTAGTTCTTTTACATGTTTAAATCTCTGCTTACCTTCCCGTGCCGTCATCGGAGCTCCCGATCGATGAAGTGTCGTCGTCGAATCCTTCGTCTGGGTTTGATTCGGTGGAGAGGTAGTTCATTTGGGTTCTTTCAACTGCCCGCTTCCAATCACTTAGTAAAACTTGCATCTCAAGGTTCTCTGGGAGTATAGACGATCTTTGGACCGTAAAGATATGTCCGCTTCGACTAAAAAGTTGCTCAATCGCAACGGTCGAACATGATGCTCCAAGAATATAACGGGCAATTAGGTATCGCAATTTTTATGGACGGCTCAACCATTTCAGAACGTCGAAATCATCTGTCTCAATATCAACAAAGTCAGAGTTAGTAGATAAATATTCGTTTATCTCCGAGTGGGAGGTCAACGAGGTCCTCGATCTATTTGTGCCAAAAATATCTCTAGCAAGAGCCTTCGTTTGTGTAGTAATGTTAGTGCGAGACGAGGTCGAGGGAGCAAGGACCGATTGAGATGGGCGAGTATCTTTTGCATAAACATCATATAAGTTTTGAAGTAATTCTCTACCTCTTGAAATTGTAAGATGTACATTGCAAGCGGGCTGGTCTTCATTCTGTAACATAGGATAGTAGTTTTCTAAAAATCTTTGAAGATCGATGACCTTAATTCCAGGGTCGAAAATCGTTACTACGACGAAAATATCAAGAATGTTTGTGTAGTGGCTAACCATTTAACCCTCATATCCATCACGGCTTGGGAGATTGACAGTATCTGCAACCTCTCGTTTAGGGCTATTGCAATGTTCATTGTGGCAAAACAAAACAAATGTGAGGTTGGGTGTAAACATGACTAAAAGTTTTGGTGGCATCGTAAAAAACTTTACAAACTTTCATGATGTCTCTCGCCGTTACCCAAATTTCACCAAAAACATTGGACTCTTCGATGTATTGGGCAGTGAAAGCGGATAGGTGATCTTTGTACAAATATGATTCATGAATCATTAAATAAGTGGAGCTCCACATAGTGGAAACGTACCTAGAAAATTTCTTTGGTCTCACCTTGTTTTGGTCATGGAGTGTTTTGCTCTTCCAAAGGGCCTTAAGAACAAAACAAATATGTGCGACCAAAGAGTGTAAATAATCTAAAGCATCCTGAACACATAAGTTTAAAATGTGCGGTGTGCAACGGAGGTGGAAAAATGTCCCTCTGGTTCGGGGGCTACCATATGGAATTAATTCTTCAATAGAAGTCGTATTTGCAGAGGCGTTGTCAAAACCGACTGAAAATACTCTTTGGGTCAACTTGTATTATTGTAAAACAGTTAAAATCAAATAAGTGGTGTTCAGTGGACACCGCATGAGAGGTTGGGAAGAAGGGATAACGAGCCCAGAGGATGGGTACAAGTTCTTCAAAATATGAAGCATTCCTTGAAGGTAACGAGTTCTAGTACTCTGCTGTTTTTAATTCTTTGGTTACTTTTATTTGGCTTGTAGTGAAGTAGTAGTCTCTATGACTCTCTACGAAATAAGATATATTTTGGCCGTTGGCAAATCAGCTAGCTTTTCGGAGCTTATGGATTTGATATTATATAGTACCTAGTTTGAAATGAAATAAATACAAGATTGTAGTTTAAATATTAGCTTTTGGAATAGGAGCTTTTCAAACAACAAGGGCACGGAGCAGGGCAATACACGTACATATTAGTGGCAAGGAGATGTGGGAGGGACTATTGAATGACCTCATTGTCATTGGATGGACTTATTTGAAGAGGAAAGGTGTTAGAAATGTAATCGGGATGAAAATTTAAGATAGAGTGAATGAACAAACATGACAAATATGAAATGAAAATAAACATTCATCATATTACACACTTCATCACAATGTCTATGAAATTGAAAAATCGACTTTAAATAGATTGTGTTCTTCAAACTGTTATATCACCACGAATAAAGCAATTTCAGCTTCGTCCAATGTTGACTTGAAGGGATTGAAATCTTTAGCATAGTGTTCATGGATATGTTCACTGAGTTTCTTCAACTCAAGCTTCTCTGGAGTGTACTCCATATTTTGCATCTAAGTCCATGTTTTTCGCAACTCAAGTTCATCGTCACCACCAGAATCTTCATCTACAACAATCGTTCCTTGTCTGTTGATATCACTGTCAATCAGAAGAGATGGCTTTGGTGATGACTCGTCAGTCATAGCAAGCTCCTCACATTTCAATGAATCACCATAAACTTCATTCGAAGCAAACAAAAGAGATGGCTTTTCCACAACAAAAGCTCCTGGTGTCAAAGAATCAGGCAGAACCCTAGTCGAAGGGAGGCTATTAATTGTAGTATTTTTAACAAAGATAAAATTTTATTAATTTTTTTATTCAATTTCACTTAATCAATATGGAGTTATATGCTTAAGATAAGATTTTAAGCGATTTAGTTAGATATTGATATATTTTTAGAAGTTTAATATAGCAATGTATGCTTAAAATAATATTTTACCAAATTTTGTTATATATCGATATATTTTTACAAGATTTTACCCATCTTTGTAAATATGAATACATGATATTATATCTCTTTTTATTGGTAGTCAATTAAACATATTGATAGAAATTAATTAGTTAAATGGGTGTTAATACAAAATTTATTTATTTATTTTAAAAAAAATAATATATATAGTGGCAAATAGAGTTAATGTTTAATTACAAGTTATTTTATACATTTTTTAATATCACGTGAATTAATATTATATAAAAAAACTGCACAAAAATGTGGGTACTTAACTAGTTGATTAATTAAAGGTCAAATTCTAGATGAGAATGACAGTCTAATGTATTTAGGATCGTTTGGTATAAGATCATAAGCTAAATGAAATTGAAATAAATTTTGTATGTGATGAGAAAGACTGTATAATGGATTAAGGATCATTTGGTATAAGATCGTATAATAGAAATGGAATGGAAACAAGTTTTGTGTGAAAATATATTGTATATAAGTTTTGTAAGTCTAGATGAGATAAACATGTTTTTTTTTGGTATGAAAAATAAGATAAAGTTGTAACTTGTAATGGTTAAGGGAATAAGGAAACAAAACCAATTTTGTATAAAAAGCTGTGAGAAAGGTAATAATTAAATTTTTTTTAATGGTATATCTTGGACTATAAATGGACTACATTCGTTACCTTTTCTTTTGACTTTTCAAATTTTAAATCAAACAAGCCCTAAACCAATTATACCATGTTGGGAGTAGAGAGTGGTGCATCTCCGAGGTGGGACAATGAGGCTAATAAATGACGGAAGGGTCAAGAAGAGTTCAAAACAAAATAAGAGTGGAGGTCAGGAAAGAATAAGAGAGTTGAAATAAATAACAAGTTAGCAAAAGCTATCTGCCCGACAACCTAATTTTGTAATACACTTTTTGGAGCCTTTGGTGGTTCGATCAACTATTATGAGTATGTGTTAGAAAGCTTTTTTTTTAGAGATACAACTTATGTGTTGACCTCACAACTAAATTCAAAAAAGAGGTACAGTTAACCGCAAATTCCCACTTTGCAATCGTGGTTGATTGCACGTTCACGAAAAAAAAAAAGAACAATCGTGATCACGCATTGCAAATTCGCAAATTCGTAACATTCACATTAGGCGACTCCATTTGTCAAAATTAGTTATTTTCCACTTGAATGTCTAGTGTCAAACTAATTGGATCTTGAATATTTAAAAAATGTTATTCAATTTTGAATAGAGTTGCAAATCCATTGGAGTTATTTTATTTTATTGTTGTTAATTGATTAAGTAGAAAATTCTCAATAAACATGGTTATTTTAAAGGTGAGAGAAAGATGAATAAAACTGATGTGCATTCTCTTTTAGATTCGCTTGTGTTTTTGTTTTTTGTTTTTGTTTTTTTTCCCAGTTAGATTAGCTTGTATTTGACCATTGAGATAGTTTTGAAAGTGGAAAGGATCGGAGTAGTTGGTTCTCATACATAATCAACCTCCTATAATTCTATTGTGTAAAGCCAAAGTAGAGAAAGGATATAGAAAATGACAATAAGGAAGATGAAGACGATGAAACAACATTGGTTTAAAAAATAATGTACCATGGATCGGAGCAATCAAGTGAGCAGAAATGCTGAAAGTAAAGCATGTACACAAGTTTGAAAGGATTCACTACAAAACCTCATGTCGTTGAAGTTCAATTCAATAATTAATTCAATTCTTAACTTGTTATGGAGTTCTGTTCATACTCTAGTTGCTTTGAGTTCTGTTGAAACTCCATAACAAATCGTGATGCCCCAACCAAGTAAGGAAACCTATTACACCTATTACGGGCTTGATTCATGCTTGTTCCAATAATTTGTCTTTGACTAGAATCATTGCAGTAGGATCTATCTTTAAACCAAGAGGTAAGGATAGTATATGCAAATCTACCAACATTAATGTATAGCACATAACATAAAAAGCCTATAACAAAATGAGACCCGGCTAGTAGATAGGATAAGGGAGGGCCTCGTGGAACATACTTGTCATCAAGGTTCAAAGCACAACTACTACACCCGCAGAGGATTGCCCAAACACACTTATGTAGTGTCTTGATCATATGATTAGGCATATATCTTGACCCTGCAAGAAAGCATTAACAAATGATACATTGGTAATTCAAAATAACAAAAAAAGCAATAAGTATAATAAACATAGCAGTCCCATGACCTAAATATATGAACAAATCTTGGTTTTCTAGAGCTACTGCTAGCTCTTCAGTTGTAGGCAAATATTTGACCTTGCCCTGAACAATAACTAAAGTGATTAGTGTGACAATCCAATTTATGTCCTAAATACCAAGAGTCTAAAACAAATATACAAGAAAGAGGGGTGCAATTAATGATAATATATATAGTTCATTCAGTATTTACCTCCAACTTTTTTCTTTAAATAACTTTTCCAAATCAACTTTGGAGCTTAACCTACCATCAGGATTCAGAAGATAATAGGTAAAAAAGATAATTGACTCTCCTCTCATTTTTTGTATGTTGTCAATATGTTCCAAACTGATGGCATGCGATAGACTTCTTAGTTTCTTAGGGTTGGTAAACTCTCTCAGGGAAGCATCTGCATTGAACAGAACATTTATACCCCTAAACAAAATGGATTCACAAATATATAAAGAAAAGTTTGAGAGGATGTTTAGCACTAATATATACATTATTATATCACATTTTTAGGGTAATTAATTTGGACATTTTGTCTCTCAATAAGGATATTCTTTACCTTTTTTTATAGATGAGAAAGATAACATTTTTAGGGTAATTTTTATCTTTTGTCTCTCACTAAGGCTATTCTCAATTATAGAAGAGTATATGTGGTTATTTTACAAAATTTCTCTTTAAAGAAGAGTCTATAATTCAAATACTTTAAAAACCTCAATATAATCCGATCCATGCATATAAACCAAACACATACATGAACATCAAAGTTTGGAACGCTCTGATTATTGGCTTTAATCTTTCAATGATCATTGTTTAATAACTTTGCGCAGTTTTGAAGCAAATTTGTCCATTACATAATCACAACAATCACCACGAGCATCACTAAAGTAGCACCCCTTTCTTGAGGCAAATATTCAACAAACCTCTATATGTGAAGCTTTCAAACCCATATTTAATCGGGCCATGCATCATGACCTTCGGAGTACTAATATCTATCTCACTAAATTCTCATACAAGGTACTCACATATTAAGTCCAAAGCCTTTTAGTTGACGGCCAAGAAACATGTATTTAATGCACTCCCAAACCATGAATTTTCCATATTTCTAGTACATGAACATGTATTTGTTAGTAAATAAGAGAGGGAGAGAAGAAGAATACGTAAGGAAAACTGCTCATTTAGGGTCGTAGAAGAGAAGTTCTATATAATAAAATACAATTGTATAGCCATGAATAAAATGTAAATGTAGGGAAATAGGAAACCCAAAACCTAATGACTTTAGCCTAACATAATACACCAAAGCTCTAGCGACATGAGAATGGTTTGAATATCTTATAAATCACTCCGAACATCCTTATTATATTTGATATGAGATAGGATGATACAATCTCCCTCACTTAAAAAACCCGACGACTCCCTCGGACCCAAGAGATTGCCCTCGAGAGAAGCGTACTCGAGTATATTATTAGATCACCTCGAATCCGGAGTCAGCTCTAATACCATCTTACAGAGTCACCTCTAAATCTGTTGTCCTCACTTGTAACTTGAAAATGAAGAGCTCTTATGACATGGGTAAGACTTGAATCTCATATAAATCACTCCGAACATCTTTATTATATCAAATATAGAATGAGGTGTTATAGTAATAACTTTTGAAGTTTTAATTAAGTGTATGTTTTTTTTCCAAAACTCAATAGATAATATAATATCATTACCAACCGATTTTTATTGGTAACCAATTAAGTTAGTACAACCTCTTCAGTGGTTGATAATGGTATGAGTTTTACGATTACCAATTCCAATTGGATAGTATATGATAAAGGAAAAAAAGAATTGATAATATGCCAATTTCACCCTATATGCAGGGGTTCTCCCAATGGACTTGTATAGCCGGAAATCCTTTCACTGATACTTGTTTTACCATTAGCAAGGTCAGAAAGCCATTTTTCTCTTTTAAACCCATTTTTCTCTTTTTAACATAATATTTTCCTAATGTAGTAAAAGATGACACAAAAAATGCCAAAAATAGATAATTAGATTGGACATTATCTTTTTGAACCTTGGTGAGAATATTGCTCGGAATAAGATATAATGGAATAGCACAATTCATATCAGGGAAGTGAAGTGTCAAGTTTGAGTTCTTATTTCCATCCTTCCTTACATTGTTGTAGGTTTTCTTGTACTTTTGTTTTGTGTGTTATTTGTTTGCTAGAGTATTCATGTTTGATTTGTCTTTGTAGGTAATTCCTAAGTCATATTTGATCCATGATATACACTCACTATTAATAAAAATATGTCTTTTTATTAATATACAGTCTTTGAAATGATAAAAAAAAATATAAAATATCAAAATTTTAATTAAATTTTAGGGAAAATAGCATAAAACCACCCCTTAAATGTGACCCTTTATAGAAAATCACCCCTTAAAATTGAAATTGCAGAAAATCACCCCTTAAACCCATATTGTCTGTAAATCACCACCCACAACATTTTTTTCCCTTAGCTTGCCGTTAAAAATGGTAAAAAAAAATCATTTTTACCTCTCCTTTTAATGTTATTTTAATGAGAGAAAAATGTATGAATTGAAATAAATTAATAAAATCTATTTATACGTCCCTTTTAATGTTATTTTAATAGAATAACATACTTTTTTTCTCTCACCAGTCCAAAAGGGATGTATAAATAGATTAAAAGGGATGTATAAATAGATTTTATTAATTTATTTCAATTCATACATTTTTCTCTCATTAAAATAACATTAAAAGGGTGGGGTAAAAATGACTTTTCACCATTTTTAACGGAAAGCTAATGGGAAAAAAAAAAAAAGGTTATGTGTGGCAATTTACAGACAAAGGTGGGTTTAAGAGGTGGTTTTCTGCCATTTTCCCTAAATTTTATATACATAATTTTATATTTATTAAAAAAAATTAATACTTTATATAATTTCAGTTCCTACAAAATGTATATGAGAGATTTTAATTAACCCGTAACAAAAAACCCATCTTTTGTAAATATAGTCGCTCAAAGAGATGGATTAGAAAATACATCATTTGTGCGGTGGAAACATGTAGTGATTTTTTTTTTCAATATCATAATTCATGAGCAAAAAGTTTTTAGAAAATATTAAAATTTAAAAAAAAACTTAAATGAAAACATCTAATTTAAAATGGAAGAGAGCCGCAATAGTTGCAAGTGAAAGTTAGCCCCGAACGTAGCTCTTACCGTAGCAAACCCAAGAATTGAAACGGTAAATATATAAATAATAGTCTAAGCCAATGAGTAACAAAAAAAAGGAAGACGAACTGGAATAAAAAAAAATGTAGCATTGTTTCAATTGGTCTACTTGGAATTAATTTTAATATATAATTAATAATAAAATCAAAACAAATAAATCAACAAAGTCTTATTTCCATAACCGTTCTACATCGATTTGAGCCTAGAGATATTATTAGTTCGAATCGGGACCTATGTACTACCTACAAGTCTTTTCCGATGAGCCATTCCGGGGACCTAGAGATATTATTCCGATCTCCGTTCGAAGCCCTCTCTCTTGCAATCTGAAATTTCTCCCGTCACCATCCATCTGGAGCTTTCTCACTGTTGGGCGCTCGCAATTTGATCCACCCATCTGCACAAATTCCAAATTCACCTTCTACAATCCGAATTCGGATTCACCTTAATTCAATCCGAATTCACCTTCTTCTCAATTGATTTGCAAGTGAATCATGGGTGGTGGAGGAGCTAAGGCAGCAGGTCTCAGACTTCCAAATTCCAACATCGGTGGTGGCTTGTTGGAGAATTTGGTTGGCGCTCGCAAGTTGACCCACCCTGCCCTTCGCCATCGGTTTTATCTTTGACATCGTCCGTGGTTGATAGTAGCAAGCTCGAGGTCACGATTGCATCTTAGAAGGTCCGGCGCTCGCTTGGGAGTTCGACGACTGGCAATTCTGGTAAGGAGTTATATTTGGAAGAAAGTAGATTTGTGATAAGGGGGAACACCGACCAGGAATTGATTAATGCTCAGATGAAATTGAAGAACAGGAATTATATTTGGTTGATATGCTCAGATGTGGAATACCGGCCAGGAATTATATTTGTAGATAATGCTCAGATGGAAGAACACTGGAACAGGCTAGGATATTTGCAGATTGATGCTCAGATTGATGCTCACATGGAAGAACAGGAATTATATTTGGTGTTTGGACAATCAAAAATGAGATTGATGATTCACTCATTGTCTTCCATCTGTGTGGGTGATAAATAAAAAAATTGTCCTGAATTGGTTGCTTTCTCTCCAATTGCCAGAGCATTATGCTAATGTTTCTATACTCTCAAAGATGCTACCTTGGGCTCTCGGTTTTGTTTATCCACTGCCATCTGATCAAGTTGCTTCCTAGAGTGAAAAAATCTGTCATCTATCTCTTGTTGGGAAGTTTTGCACGTTTTAGCATAACCAAGTAGTATGGAATACCTGTGTAATTGGAGAAATTTGAACTAAAGATGAAGGCAAAGGTGAAACCGAAGTCAACTGATCATTGAGGCTTCGACCTACAACAAAGAACGCGAGATGAATGTGCGCGGCTCTCCTTTGTGACAACGAAGGGGAATACGAAGGCAAAACGTTGGAGGCGAATTTCTAACCGGTTGAAGCTTCAATTAGGTACTTAAGGTAGAGTATTTTGTTTTAATTTGGCAAAATTTACTTTATTGGCAAGAATATGGTGCTTATGATTAATCTTTGATTTGCTTTTCGATATTTTAGGATTCTTCAATTCCACTGAATTTGAGTTTGAATTTTAGGGATTGAGGGTTTATGGTTCTTCAATTGTACTGAATTGGACTGAAGCATATTTTAAGCCTATTAGCTCAAATGGCAGAGTGATGTGCTTACGCACAAGGATGCGGGTTCAAATCCCGTATAGGCATTTGGTTTACTATAATACGGAGTATGTTATATGTTTTAGCTATCACTTGTGTTTGCTCACTTTGCTGTCACGAGTCAGGTTATGGCTTTTCTTGCTAATATTAGTTTGTATGAGCTATTTTTTTTTGTGTCTTTACACTATCTAGAATGTGAAGCAGGTAAGAAACCCATGGAAACTCCAACAGTTCCTCTTCCAAGCCCAAGAACACCCTCTGTTGTGGCCCCTGTCTCTGCAGCTGCACCTCCAGGAAGGGGATTTATGCCAGTGAATTGTCCCGAAGTTACTTGATGCGGGACCAACCAAGACACCTCCGGACACGCCTATACTTGGGGATGGACATATGATTCGAGCTCGTGAGAATGATGTCATCCTCAAGAGGAAGAAGAAAGTTCCACCATGGGAGAAGGTTCAAAGGTGGAAGCTTGACGTTCGTTTTGGATTCGTTCATGCACAGTTGACAGCTTTTCGACGTGTAAAATGAGTCGTACTGATTCAATATTAATCAGATTAGATCGTGCCATACCCTGTCAGAACGAGGACGAAGAGATCTACAACTTTGCTCTTGAAAGTTTTTCCAGATTCGACCTAGAGCTTGGCCGAAAATCACATTCTTTGGACTGTCACTGTTTTGACGGGAATTTGTTAAGTGTTGGAACTTTTCTTATTGCTATTTTTAGAGACCTTATTTATTTAAGTTATTTTTAGTATTTTAGGTATTTAAGTTAATTTCTATTTTATTTATTATTTTTATCTTAAATCAGCTCCTAGGTTATAAGAAGGGCCGATTCATTCGTTGTAGAACTCAGACGACTCTTTTATGAAATTTCGGTTTGTGTGAAACGAGAAAGTCAATCGACTCGAAGCGTGGCTCGTCGATTGCAACAATTGGTTATAGATCTAACTTGGTTTGCTTTGAGTTCGTCAACCTCGCGAGAGCTTGGTGATCCAGGTAATCACAAGTCCCTTCCTTGTGCCTCCAAATTGTCGTTTGGTTGTGTAAGGTTGTAGAGGCGGGCTTTATAGTCGTTGGTATTTGGTTCCTACCCTCTTAGGAGGCATGGGGTCTTTGCCTCGTTCTATTTTAGTTCGAATCACCCATCTATCGGTCTTTCTATTGTTTTTAATTGAGTCTAGAGTTGCTGCGTTTTTATTCCGTTTAGTCGATATTGAGTCTTTGTTTGTTGTTCTTGAGTCGTTTGCTTCCGTTCTTGTTTTTGAGTCTTGATTGTCGAAGATCGGGTCATCCTACGGCTAACCCCGTATCATTACTGCTATGAGGCCAAGGACTTGTCCGATCCAACCTTCTAGTCCTGTCCATGCCCCCCCAGCACAACCGGTGGTTGCACCTCCTACAGCTCCTCCTTCAACAGTGCAGACCGTTGATACTTTTTTAGTACTTGGTATAATTCATAAGTTACATGTATTAAGGTTGCTTTTGAATGTGTGTGCTCCTGGTTTGATAAGCATTGCCTCTGATTTATTTGCACTGGTTTCATTTCTTATTCAATCATATTTTATCATTCTTATTTCTTCACCGGGACATTGAAATAATGATCTGCACTTCAAAGTTATCTATGTGGATGGACTTATTATTAGACATTCATGTCAAATAAGGATTTTCTGATTTTAGTTAAAAAAGAGTGGAAAATGAGTATTTTTTTTAATTACATTATCAACACAATAAAAGTAATTAAGATTCTATTAAAAAAAGTAATTAAGATAATTATGTTGTCTTTCTACACAAGGCCCTGCTTTTCGAAAACCTTCAATTATGTCACAGTTCTAGGTGCTACTCAGTCTCTCTTTGATGCTTTGTAGTTTTTTTTGCTAGTCACAATTCTAGGATCAACATATATCATCTATAGAAAAGAAAAAGAATAGAAAACCAGTGGATGGCAGAAGAGATACATAAAAAAACCTACAGGAAGGGTAAAAGAGCTAAACATAAACATAAATCATGAACTGCTTGAATTAACACAACTGAAGATGGATTATTTACTGGTTTCTCTTATACTTTACAGATCTTTAGAAAACAAAATCACTAAGAAGAACAATCTCAAAAATAACAGAGGAGAAGCGGAGGAACTACACCTACAGGCTACAGCAGATACATAAATCAGAATCCAAAGACAAGACTAACTACAACAAAATAAGCATCAAAAGCAAAAACTCGTGCACCGATTGAACAAACTAAGACAATTTGACCGCTATTTGAAGATCGAACAAAACTTTGGTATTTGAAGACGGAACTGCATTGGTTTTACAGGAGGTGATCAAACTGATCGTAGTATGTTATTTACTAGCTGATTAAAATCTTTTATTTACAGTATTAGATGACAGCACTGCTGCAGTTTGGATTTGTATTCAGACCGAAAGAGTGTAGTCTTCGTTTTTCGAATTTGCCAGCGCATCCTTCCTCTTCTTTGATATTGCTGAAATTAAGTAAAGGGTGGGCTTCTGTTCTTTTTGGGAACGATTGATTTTTTAAAAAAAATAAATTAAAAAGAAGGAATGCTAATAAAAAAAAAAAAAAAGGAAGGCTTAGACAGGTGACCCAATTAAAACTGTGAAGCAGCGTGTGATACATTTTGTGAAGCCACTATTATCATGACCGTTAGTCGGGCAAGGCCGATGGATAATATGCCTCATTCGGTTATCCCTCCGTCCCTCGTCTACTCGACTCGCACTCCTCCACTACACTCTATCACATATCATCTCCTCAGTGAGTGGTAAAATCTTATCTAGCAACCTCCTCCCACCTCTTCTTTGACTGACCTTAATACGGGATAATGCTACTACTGTATCTTGCTCGAACCCATAAGCCGAATCAAAATCAAAATCCAGTCTAAGATTATAAATAATGTGCCAATTCTTACATAGCTGAAACACAGAAAACAATAGTAGGTTGAACACTAAACCATTTCTCATAGTTGCATTACAAAAAAGGCCGCAGAAAGCAAAACCAATCGTCTAAATTCTGTGTTATTTGCTCTTCGATCCCGTCTGGAGATATCTGTAGTCTACCATACTTCAAAATAGGAAGCAAAGCTAAGATTTTATCCTAATGCTACGATGGAGCGTAGCTCAATACAAAGTGTACTTATAAAGTAGTAATCGGCAGCATACGATTAGAACAAGAAAGTGGTTCAATCACTTGACAAGGCAGATCTTGATGACAGAGGCAGCTCCAATACGATGGAGTGCCACGACCGCATCACCGGGCTTGCACAGCCCCTTCTCGGTTGCCTGCTTCAGTGCTGATTCGAGAATCACCTCGGTTGACTCTGCATCGGTTGCCTTTGCAGATCCTTCGGCCAGAATGGGAATCAACCCTCGGTGGATGAGGCTGTGCCTCGCAGGTGACTCGTCGCTGCAGCTCCAGTCGAATGCATCGGTGGTCAGGACGGGGACTACGACAGACAGAATGGGCACTGCTGGCCGGTACTTGGCCACCAGCTTGGCTGTGCTCCCGCCACGGGTCAGCACCACAATGAGCTTTGCCTTTGCCTTGTTTGCGGTACGAACAGCAGAGGATGCGAGACTCTCTAATGGGCTCATGGGGAGTGGAGTTGCCCTTATCATCTCCTTGAAGATAGCCCCATAATCAAGGGAAGATTCTGCTTCGATGCAAATGCGTGCCATGATCTTGACAGCAATCTCTGGATAGGCCCCGGCTGCACTCTCACCGCTAAGCATGACACAGTCGGTTCCATCAAGGACAGCATTGGCCACATCAGTGGCCTCAGCACGAGTGGGACGCGGTGACTTGATCATTGACTCGAGCATCTGTGTGGCAGTAACAACAGGCTTACCAGCAAGATTGCACTTGTAAATCATCATTTTCTGAGCCAGGAAGATCTTCTCAACCGGGATTTCCATTCCAAGATCACCACGAGCAACCATGAAGGCATCAGTTTCGCGCAGGATTTCATCAAAGTTGATCACTCCCTCCTGGTTTTCAACCTTCAAAAACCGAGACAGCAAAATATCATCAGCGAACATGATTAGTCGTTGCAAAGTAACATTTTTGGATAAACTGACCCACAAAGTGACACTTCTACCACAATAAACGCTTAGAATCGATATCAAATTGTTGAGCTCACCTTTGACATCAGCTTAATCTTCTTAGCATGTGAACCAAGAACCTCACGAACAGTAACAAGATCAGAACCCTTTCGGACAAATGAAAGGGCAATCATGTCAATATTGTTGGGTACACCCCACTCCAAAATGTCTTCCTTGTCCTTCTCTGTTAGAGTGGGAAGATCCACCACAACACCGGGAAGGTTTACATTTTTCCTTTCACCCAACAAGGCCGTGTTTTCACAACGACACCTTACTGTCCCAGCAGCAGGATCACATGACAGGACAGTGAGAGTGATTGTACCATCGGCACACAAAATGGGGTTTCCAGGCTTCACATCTTCGGCTAACTTTTTGTAACTCATGGTGATCGTTTGTTCGTCCCCCTTGAGATCGTAGTCGGTTGATACCGTGATCTCCTGGCCCTCCTTTAGTTGAACCGGGTTCCCATCTTTCAAAAACCCAGTACGAATTTCAGGTCCCTAATGATTTAAACTTGTTAGCTGCAATTTTTAAAGCAAGATGAAATGCTAACATAACCATCATAGAATATAACTACTAATATTAAGCATATTGGACTTATTCTGAACAGGAGATTGACCAGTTCTTGCGTCCTAGGTACAAGGTATGTATCATATAATAACACATTAACCGTACTGCACTTGTAACCCATGTGTCTACAGTCAAACAAACAACGGTTGCTCCCAAGACATGGCCAAAAAGACAGATTATAGCACACCGAGCAAGGAAAAGAGAGCGTAGAGAAAACATACAGGCCACTGCAACAAGCTTGATGCAACGAAGAGAGCTTGCAATTCGGTAGTCCATACAACTATATGACATTTCTAATAACGGTTTTTCTATTGTGTGCCGAATTAATAAGAATGGTATGTGAACAGCATGACACATGACACAAAATATGTCTAAATGCTCTGTCTCACAAGGGGAGACAATACAACTAATGCTGCAATAATATTGTTATAGCCAGCAGCAGAAACTGCACAGATCTTTATTTATTTATTTTTGGTCTATAGAGCTGTGCAATGCAAATTCCTAAATAAGGATCCATTGCAAATTAATACTAGTAGTTTGCATTGTGTATATCCATATTTTCTTCCATATATATATATATCAGTAGCAATAGCAGTAATGATACACCAAGACACCCATCAAAACCAAAAGGAAGGAAAATTAATTAAGCAAAAGATTCACAAGATCAGTTGGCCAAAATATGGACAGATTCATGTTTGTTGTTGTTGGACATGTTAAACAAATGCGCGCCTACCTACCAATACCAAATACATGTATCATAATTGAAGAACAATGGAATCTGTAAAGGAAGAAGAAAAACAAGCACAAACATCTCCAATAAAATGCAATAAGGATATAGGATCAGGTAATGAAGCAACAACAAACAACAAATTGAAAGAAAGAAAGAAAATATACAGGGAGAGAAAGGAAGAGACCTTGGTGTCAAGCATGACAGCGCAAAGAATACCGGTATTGTGCATACCCTGCCTGAGATTGTTGAGAGTCTCCTGATGATACTCATGAGTGCCATGGGAGAAATTGAACCTGGCTACATTCATCCCAGCCCTAAGAAGCTTCTCGACCATGGGAACCGACCTGGACGCCGGCCCCAAAGTGCACACGATCTTCGTCTTGGGAACCCTCCCATCGCTGGGAAGCTCCTTCAAGATCCCTTCTATGTCAATTGTGGCCATCTCCTACAAAATCCTAAATCAAAACAGAAAGGCAACACCGCAGAGCGAAAGAAATCCGCGAATTCGAAACGAATAGCGAATCGATTAGGTATTCAAAGGAAGGGGGGAAGAGAGAGAGAGAGAGAGAGATGTGAGAGATTGAGGAAGGGGATGGGAGCTAAAAAGGGGAGGGGAGGGGAGCACCCCTGAAAAGACGCCAAATGCGCAGCTTGCAGGTTGGGGAGAGGAAAACCGGAAATTCACTCGCTGGTTTTCTGAGTCGCCCGTTTTTGAAGCACATGTTTTTGGGTGGGGGCCTTTTTCGAATTTCGTGTAAAACCAGGGGCCGTTTACGTGATTTCTGCCGGAGATGGCGGGTCTACTTAGTACTTCGTACGCTTTCTGAGTTCTGACTGACCTGCTTCGCTTTTTCAGATGTTTGAATCATCTATTCTTGTTCTAGAAGAACCCCTTTTAGGAAAATAAATAAATGGATAAATTACATAAAATCACCCACTAAATAATATTTTTTCACTTAATTATCCACTAAATTTGAAATTACACAAAATCACCTGTTGAATACAATTTGTTTACAAATCACCACCAAAGTAAAAACATCCATCAAAACATCAATAAAATGACTAATTCATCCTCCACTTTTAATCAAATTTCTTTTTATAGTCATTGAAACACCTCATAGTTGTAATTTACCAAAAATAAAAGTATTTCTTTATCTCACAATCATAATTCATACGTTGATAATACCTTGAATTCGCAAAATTTCAGTAAATATGAATCTAGTAGGTACAAACGTGGATGTTCAATCTCTCAAAAGGGTATATTGATTATTTATAATAATTTTTTCAAAAAATCTTGATTGAATTTTGTCATGGGTGGTGGTTTCTTAACAAATTCTATTTAATGGGTGATTTTATGTATTTTCTAATATAATGGGTGGTTAAGTGAAAATTTGATATCTAGTGTGGTTTTCTTTAATTTACCCTAAATAAATACTACGTATATTATAATGCGGGGTTTCATTTTATTCATAATTTGGGATTTTTTATACCATTTCTTTGGATATTCTTTGTTTTTTTATACATGTAATGATTTGGATGTGGTTAAACCATGCTCTCTATTCTAAAGAGGTGACGTCATGGCAACAGACAGGAAGATACGGGTAATACGATTCGCATATCTGTTGACCTCTCAAAAGATATGGGAGATTCCAATAACCTCAAACTGATGAAGCATGAGGAGGATGTCCGATATAATAATCTCAATCTTTCAGAGACACTGTCGGATATAATAATTTCTTTGGATATTCAATTAATCAATTATTCATAGACCAAACCTATAAATGAAAAAACCAAAAAAAGAGTTCTTTTTGTTTTATTTACATTGAAATTAAAAATTAGAAAACTAGTTTTTATTTGAATTTTTAAAATTAAAAGTATTATATTTAAACTATAATTTATTTATTTTTTTCAATACTCTATATTTTTTATCAAATATTATTCAACATCTTTAAAAAAAAAAAAAATTACTCCCTAATTTTAACATTTACACATTCCTGAGCTCCCCTTCTCGTTACTTGTTTCTTTTATTCCATTTTGAGACTTCAAATGAGCCAACTTTGTTCAAGATGTACAAGAAAAATGATTGGATAGTAAGATTCAAGTGAATTTACATAATATGAGGGTGGGGATTGTAATTCATAGAGCTATTTCAAGGGATGGTCTTCCTTCCGTACAACGTTATAGAATCTACTCCGTATGTTTTAAAAAAAAAAGGGGTCCACAAAAACAACTCATGGAAAAGTGAGTTAAAATGTAAGAAGTCGGTGGCATATTCGGGTTTTGAGGTGGACGAACCCGTGGGTTGCCTTAATTTTTCTGAGAGGGCGACGAATCGGTAGGGATAAACCGTCAAAACAACATACAATAAGATAAAAAAAAATAGCACTATGAAATAAGTAAAAATATCTTCACAACAAGAACGATCTAAGTAAAACTCCTCCCGACAGTTGCAGACGACGACGAAGAACGAAGTTAAGTACCACCGTACAATAGCACTGCGGGTCAGCGGTACAATAACATGAATCTATCTCATGTGGAAAGCGCAGAGACAAGAAGAAATACAAAATGTGGGAGAGTGAGGGAGGATGAGCACCCAACCCACCGCAACACCACCACACAGATCCACGAAACGGCCAAGGGAAAACCCAACCCAAACCCAGAACGACCTAAGCGACCATCAAACCTACACCGGAGAAGGAATCAGTTTGAATTAGAGGAGATAAACGAAGAAAATAAGAACCCCCAAATCAATTTAAACCAGGAAACTCAAACCCAAACCCACCAATAAGAAGAAGAAGGGGCAGGTTATAGACAAGGAGAAGTAGCCGAAGGGGCGAGGAACCCCCAAATCGATTGTATCTCTTCTTTTGTTTGTCATTGCATTTGATTTTTGTTCGAATTAGGGTTGTTCGATTACATCTCTTCTTCTGTTCGCTATTGCATTCGATTTTTGTTCGAATTAGCGTTGTTGCTCGAAAATTTCCGGATGAATTAGGCTTTTGTTCGAAACTAACATGCCTTCAAAATTTGCTTCGGTTCGAATTAGGGCTTTATGTACCAATTATTGTTGTTGTTCGAATTTTTTTTCTTTCGAATTAGGGTTCAATATGTTCGAACTTCTGACTTCAATGCGATTGAAACTAGTAGAGTTATATCGAGGATTCCAAGTGAGCTTGAGAACTTCTATAGTTGTCCAAATGATCATTGGAAGAAATTATATGTGCAAAGCATTATTGTTCAACTTCGTGCTTCTTCAGGCGCTTCAAGAGCTACGAGGTTGTAGAGGGTACTATGGTGGATCGGTAGTGTGTTTTGAAGGCCATTTTGATGTCATTTTGTAAGGAGTGTATGCCTAGACTTCTATCAAACGTACGAAGCTATTACTAACCTTATTTTTGCACATTTCGGAAGATAGTATGTTGATAGATTGGCAAAACACTTGGATATTTGCAACAGGTGTACAAAAAATTTCAAACAACTGTATAAAAATTAGGGTTGAACAAGTTCGGGGTTGAACAGATGCGAACAACAATTCGAACACAATAGAGGCGAGCAGATTCGAATAAATTAGGGTTGAACACAATGGAGGATTCGAACAAATTAGGGTTGAACAAATCCAACGACAATGGGATGCAGATGGCGAGAAGCAATGGGAAGCAACAAATCGAACAAGCAGTGGGAAGCAGATGGTGAGAAGGATGAGAAGTCCCTGGCAATGGAGGCGAGCAGATGCAGACATCAATTCGAATAGAATTGAGGCGAGCAAATCTAATCGAACAGCAATTGAAGCAGCAAATCGAACAACAATGGGAAGCAGATGGCGAGAAGAAGAAGGAGAATAAGTCTGGCAATGGAGGCGATCGAGCAGACGAGGATACATCTTTTTTCCTATAGCCTCCAAATTTGTCAGATATCCAAAAGGAAGAAATACCCTAGAATAAGTAGATAGGAGATATAGGATTCATATCCATATACTTATTTGGATAATTATACCAAACATGGGATATAGATATTGAGTTTTCTATACTCATAGCATATATCTATATACACATCCCAAACAAGCCTTAAGTTTTTTTAAACGAAGGGGATACTTTTTTTTCATGTCTGGTTTAATTCCAACTTGTCCTTTTTCCCCATGTCTTGACTTCAACGAATGAAAGATCTCATGGACCTCATTGCAAATTAAGCGTTTGTCGACCCTTATTTCATCAATGCTTCTTCTAGCTTCGTCAACACTTCTTGTCTCCTCGAAGCTCAACCATAGACCATCCAAGGATGCACATATCTCTTCAAATGGGCGATCATGATAAGTTGGTCCATAGAAATCGTCGTTAAGTATAAGCATTATATCCTTCTGAGCCTCTAAGACAAGACTTCCATGTTGTCCTCTCCCACAAAAAAAAACTCTTCATCAATATCATAATCTTATACTTCCTCATCGACATCACACTCATCCCATGTGCATCATCGTTCTCTATGCATTCCCCACAAGAACAAATCACTAGAAATCTTTCCCCTTAGTTTGACACACTTACCTCCTCTAAAAAAATTGATAGTTGAGAGTACGAGGAGCTCGAGCCGTGTAAAAAAATTGATAGTTGACACACTTGCTGATCTAGCAGAAATTGATTTAACCTAAGGTCTCTTAAAAACGAGGATTTCCACTCATTAAAACCACACGTTTGTGCAACATCTCCACCATTTCCCGCAAGCTCAATAAACAGTGATGTGTCCTAAAACAGCTACATGTATGATGAAGGCCACCAAACTACAATTCTACTACAAGCAGAGCCAAAACCCAAGCACGAGCCTTAAAACATACCTACCCATCTGAGAATGCAAATTGCATCATCTTCAAATTCAACAGGTATGATCAGATTCCTAGAGCCACAAAAGCATTCAGACTTTAGATATGAGATCAAGAAAACAGATTCCTGGATCCAAACATGAATATGCAGGTTCTTGAGCTCAAAACCAACTAACCAAGGTCAGACATGTTAGACGCCAAAAGAACCTGAGCAACTGTTGGTTTTGTGGCAAGCCCAATGTTTTGTCCAGAATGACAGAATGTTAACTGAAGAAGTTCATTTTTCTTTTGGGAAAGAAAACCAAAAGTTAATTGAAGATAAGCAATTCAACACACTAACAAAAAGTCACTCTAGTATGCAAGGATTTAAAGGCTCCAAAACAGTGGGTTGTGTCAAAGTCAGAAAAAATTTGCAGTTAGATGCTGAGCCTCAGTTTCCTACGTTTGAGCTGTTCATTCTAGAGGTAGAAGTGGCCCAAAGACAAAACATCAGTTGTACCATAACAATTAACAACCTTTTGATGCAAATACAACTTCTTGGGAATTAAAAGGATGTAATTTGGATGAGGAAAAAGTTGCATGTTAAATAAGGTGCATCTACAAACTTTAACTAATTCCTTCCTATTTTAAGCTTTTGAGCACTGAGATGAACCAAACAGAAGCATTCACAGTCGTTTAGGGGGCATATATGGGGCGCGTGCATCGTCACACATTATCTGCAGACCAAACAAGCAGATACATCAGCTCCTCGTGTCCACATATGTTTAACAACAGCAAAAAGAAAAGAAAAGACAACAATTGAATGTGAAAGAGGATCCCTGCACCTAAAGCACAAATATGCAAAAGAGTGACCACCGATAATTCAAGTATTGTGAGCAAAATATCAACTTCCAAATAATCATTCATCAAGCGGAATACAATTTTGAGTATTTAATCCCTTCTTCGAAATTCATCTATAACAAGTCTTGTGATATGCTATTCATATGAGGCACATTTTATATGTCCACTGTATTTCAAACAAAGCCAGCTTCAGTGCCTAGAAAATAAAATAAAATGTTCTCCAAGATGAAGAGGGTGATGCCAGAAAGTTTTAGATCAGTAGAAAATAAGAGACAGAAAATTTGAGTGAAACAGCTTTCACTCTTTCAGCATTTTGAACTATGAGAGGGCTTCCACTTGGCAATAGAGAGAGGGAGGGATCACCAATTCCAAATTCTCTGGGATTGAACTAAGTCACTCTTTGGGATTGAAAATGCCCCCCTCCGAACAAAGTATAATAAAAACTAGAAGAGATACCCTACCAGAATCAAACTGCATTCTGAACTAAACATGATAGCCTCATACGTAAAGTTATTTGTGGGGTGGGGGGCCAGGGTCATGGATCAAGATGACTAGACCCACAAACTGCTCCAAGTCCCTCATATGGGTGTGCTTCAAGAGATGAGCGTTCCACAAAATAGGAACAATACACAAGGGAAGCAATGTCAAAGAAGCAAGTGAGGGATCACTTGCCCACATTTCTTTCCAAAGTTCTTTCTTGCTTTATAGGGCTCACATAAAGGATATAATTCCTGACACTAAAAAGACAAGCATTCTCAACCTTGAGATAGGCAGAAAAGAAATCCAGTCAAATTGCTCTTAAGTCCTAACACCATGCAATCTGCGGGTATTCTAAGTCAAATCTCACATGAGAACCTTAATTAATCAAGTTAGGCTCAACACAAAGATAAAAGCATTATATGGAACACGAATGTTTTAAAAAGTTCAAACCTGCATATCCTCTGAAAGTGCCTCTGACACAGAAAGGGTGTAACATCCAGGGACAAATTTGCCTAAGAAAATAAACATGATCTTGCGATTTTAATTCAAGCATACTCTGAAACCAAGAACATAGAAAAACGGACCTTTACATACAAAATGTACAAGAATTGGTAGTATGGTTAACATGACCCATATAGGATACAGAAATTTACAAACATAAATGCAGAATAGGTGAATACATTCACACGTGCATATAAGAGTCTTAAGTGTAAAATATAAGAGTCTAGGTATAAATACAAGGTGGCCATCAAAGTTGTATGTCTGTGTGCAAGAGAGAGACAGAGATGCAGTCACACATTTAACCCGCATTGTAGATGACTTAACAGTTGACACAAAATCAATCTACAGCTGAATATTAGCAATTTGATCTGCCAAACCTCATGTAATTCTGCATCTACATATATAAATGATTACCTGCATCTCTAGTTTGGAATCATCAGACATGTGGTGCTCATTAATTAAAAGAGTAACAACATAACTAATTCTTAATCCATGAGAAAGCTGTGGAACGCAAGAGGCAAGAATACTATCAATGAAGACACACGTAAGAGAGCCAGACTGGTTGTTTCTTGCAGCATAGAAAATAAGAGAAGTGCATATGTTATCCTGAGTCCTGACATGATGAATCACCATGCTGTAGCACCTTCAAAGATTCATTCAATTCACTCATGCCTCTTCCACGTAGTAGCAATCACCTCCCGTCTAAAACTATATATTTTTTCAAGCAGAGCTTTACAGATATTGAAGTAATATGCTCATAACTGCGATAGTAAATGATCTAACATACATGAGAGAACACCAAAGATAAACTACTTCTGGAAACAGGCAGGATAGGTCCACTAACCCTAAATCTCCCACAACAATGATTTAAAAAAAAAAACGATAAACTACTTCTGAAAGAAGTTAAAGATGAAACCAACAAACGGATCCACTTGCATACCAATTCTTAGCCATTTAGCAGCCCAGCTCCTAGCTGGATCCATGACTGAAATTACCCTACATAGTTTAGAATACAAGCAAATCAATGTGTGGAAAAGATAATTAGAGAGGGCAACTCCAAATGAAGTGTATCTGTGTAGAGTTAGAATGAGGAAATTCGGGAATACCCGGAGAAATTAGGAGTGGTGCAATCGTTAACACGTTCATGATCCGCATCCATACCAAAGAAAGGGCAGTTCTCGCAGCCTGATTCCCTGAACTGCATAGCCAACAAACCACGAATTCAGGAAACGAAAACGAAATCAGAATCAGAATACAGCAGCCGCATGAAAACCTAGAATCCGACATTGTTAGGGCAGTGAAATTCAAATAAAAAAATCCGAGTTAAAGGAAACATGGAAAAGGGGGAGAGAGGGAACCTGATCGTAGGTCTTGACGAGCCTGCAACGGAGGCAGGCTCTGAGGCCGCTACCGAAGCTGGTAGGGATCTGCGCAGGCTGAGCGTTCGACATTGTTACACTTCTACTTCTCTTTGGGTGGGGACGATTGGGAATGCGAATTCAATCCAGCGCTTCTCCGGCCATCCGGTTTTTTTACTTTTTTACATCCGTGCATATGCTCTTTTTATAATACCTATGTCATTATAAAACCGTCTATTATTTTCACCACAATTAAAATTATTTTAGAGAAAATTTGCCCAACGGGCCTATTTTTTGGGCCTAAATGAGGAAGTGTATCCCAAGTCCGGTAAATAAGGTTTTTGTCCACCTTTAATTTTTTGGACAAAATTGCCCCTAAGATTTTAACCTAATCTAAGAGATTTGGAGCGTTTCAGCATCTGGCATTTTGGCGGCTCCTCCTTCTCTCGCTCTCTTCCTCGCCCTTCATTCTCTCTCGCTCAACACGACAATCGTTCCGACACAGACAAGCGACCATGGCGACTTCTTTCTAGGTCTGCTGCAAGCCTGCAACAGATCCGACACAGACGAGTGACCATGGCGGAAGCAACAGACGAGCGACCATGGCGGCTGTGTCGGAGCGACCATGGCGGCTTCTTTCTAGGTCTGTTGCAACAGATCCGACACAGACGAGCGACAATGGCGGCTCCTTTCTAGATCTGCTGTAACAGGTCCGATTCATGGACGACAACCGGCAGCAACAGAACCGCCGGCAGCAACAGGATGGCGGCTCCTTTCTCCGCCGATTCCGTCGCCTCCAATGGCCAATCTGGTCGTCTTCCTCGATCCGGTCGGAGAGAGGAGATAGGACTGCCTCGTTTCAGCAAGTCCTCTCCCATGGTGCTCTCTCTCTCGTCGAGTCATGGACGCCGATCTGGAGGTGAAGACGATGAGAGGAGCGGAGGAAGCCGCCTCCATCTTCCTCCTGATTGCCGGCTCTCACCTCAGGAAGATCCGGCTGGTTGCCGGCTCTCTCTCTGGTTGCTTCTCTCCTCGATCTCTCTATTGCTTCCGAGTTCCCGCATAATTGACGTTGGTGGAGTGGGAGGAGTCCACCACCCTCTCCGACCGGATCTGGACGGTTATTGCCTCCTCGACCCGTACGAGTTCCTCCTCCTCAGCGTTGCCGCCGCCGTCACCCCTTGAGTATATAATTAATGATGAAACCGGACTTTTAGTACCAACAAAGTTGATGAAATCGGGGTTTCAGCATCAACAACGTTGTTGAAACCATAAACAACGTTGCTGAAACCGGGGTTTCAGCAGGAACAACAATGCTGAAATTGGGGTTTCAACAACAACGTTGTGGAAAGAAATTTGGAGTTATACTCGGGAGAGAAATATTTTTACTCTTTTGGTGAGGACTCCTAGTTTGGTCATTCTTTTTGCTGAAATTGTTGTTGCTGAACTTGCTTTAAACTAGAATTAGTTGAAATTGTTGTTGTTGAACTTGCTTTAAAAGCCTCTTAGCTCAATGGTAGAGCGATGTGCTATGCGCAAATACGTGGGTTCGAATCCCGCATAGGCTAAATTTTATGTCCCGTAACACGATTTCAGCAACAATTGCAGCAATAACAACATTGCTGAAACCATGGGTTTAGCATCAATAACGTTGCTGAAATCGGGGTTTCAACAACTCCGGTTTCGGCAACGTGAAAAAAAAAACAGTAATGCAAAAAGAAAAAAAAACTGCTGAAACAGAGGGGGAACATGTGTTTCAGCAACCCAAGAAACGTGGAAAAAACAAGGTAACATGGAGAAAAAAAAAACTCAATTTCAGCAATTTCGGTTTCGGTAATTTCGGCAACGTGGAAAAAAAGAACTCAATTTCAGCAACTTTGGTTTCAGCAGTTTCTGCAACGCGGGGAAAAAAAAAAAAAAAACTAATTTTCGTGGGAATTTTTTTTTTGCTGAAAACAAAAATTTCAGCATGATGAAAAATTCGGTGGACAAATCCCAAATATGGAAAGGGTGGGAGACGGATTCCTAATATAGCCCAATTTCGTGTCCTATATGGTAAATGCCCCATTATTTTATTTCAAGTTATTTTGCATGCTTTTTTTGTACTTAATATTTAATTTAAGATTCTAATCAAGATTTTCTTTTTAAAGCATTTATTTTATTTAAAGCATGTTATTTGACGTTTTTAGTGCTTCTTTCAAATCTTTAATTTGTATTTATTTAGGTTTAAATAAAAAAAAGAATTTATTTAGGTTTAAATAAAAAAAAAAGTAAAAATATGATTTTCAACTATAAATATTTGATGGCTAAAAGCGTTTTCAACTGATAAAAATATAATGGGTAAAGATTATAATTCTATGTCAATATTCGCATAAAATATAATAAAAAATAATTTTAATATAATTAATACTCCCTTCGTTCGGCAAAACTTGTCATTTTAACTCTCTACACAATTTTTAATAAAGTTAATAATTACACTCTTTTTTTACTAATTTACCCTCATTTATTACTCTACTTTTTACTTTATAGAAAACTACAACTCACAACACATCAATTAAATCAAGGGCATTTTAGTAAAGTAGAAGCAAAAATACCTAAAATGACAAGTTTTTCCGAACAAAAACAAAACTCTAAAACGACAAGTTTTGCCGAACGGAGGGAGTATAATACATTACTCCATCCATTAATCAAAATTTGACGTTTTACTATTGGTTAAATTTGGTGAATATCCATTTTTCATGTCAAAATTAAGTAAATGTCCACTTTTTTACATAATTAAGTAAATGTCCATTTTTTCCAAAAATACCCCTCCTTCCCCATCCCTAACCCTTCCTTCTTCCCCCTTTGACCATTTTTAATTTTAACATTGACTATTCCGGTCAAAGCCTGCATTTGGTGACAATTTTTTGGTGACAGTTGAGTATATTTTTCTGGTGACAGTTAACTGTGACAATTATTTCGGTGACAATTGATTTTTTGTGACATTTTATTTTTTCCGGTGACAGTTAGGGGAAAATCTTTTCTAGTGACAATTAATTTTCTTTTTTTCTTGTGATAATTGTTGGTGACAAAAAAATTTGGGTGACAATTGATTTTCTTCCAGTGACAGTTCCCAGTAACACTTTTCCTTGGTGACAAATGAGGTTTTTCTGCTAATAGATAAATTTCCTTATGACAATTGTTGGTGACAACTATTAATGACGAGGTTGATGACAATATATTGTCACCATGATATTGTAACCTTAAAAAAATTGTCACCATAACATTATACATCACCAAGACATTGTCACCAACTACAGAACACTGTTTTCATATTATTTAATCAACCGTATTGTCACCAACTTATAAAAAACATTGTCACCAACCTCTTTTCAGTAATCTATTGACACCAACAATAACACAGTGTAACCAACCTATTTTCATCAAGCTTTGGTCAATAATCTATTGTCACCAATTACAAAACTTTGTCACCAATCTAGTGTCAACCACCTACTTTTAGAAATTAATTGTCACCAACGAAAAAACAGTGTCACCAACCAATTGTCACCAACTACAAAGCACTTTCATCAAACTAAAATGTTTACAATGCTAATGTTATCACATTTAGGGGCGTGTTTGGCTGGGGATGGGAGTGGGTGGAAGGGGATGGGGGTGGGCATCGGGTTTCGTGCATGCGTGTTTGGCAACGGGATGGAGGTAGATGGAAGGGGATGGGGATGGGATTGAAACACCAAAAAACGGGGTGGGAATGGAACCCAGAAAAAAGAGGATTGAGGGGATGGGGATGAGAATGTCCCAAATTTGCCCCCATCATCTTCAACCTTCCTCCCTCTCTCCTCCCCTACCGCCATCACTAACCCTCACCTAAGTCCTCCTCCGATGCCCTTGCCGGCCGACCACAACAACCGCCTACCACCGACGCCGCCGCCCACCACCGCCGTTCCCCTAAATCCCCTAATGCCACCTCCAACCCCTGTTTCCGATACCCCGTCCGTTCCTCTAAATCCCCTAATTTCTTCACCGCCGCCTGATTTCACTCTCCCGTCACCCGTCGGAGATCAATTCACGCCTCCGGCAAATGAATTGTCGTTTCTGCAACCGCCGAACGCGTTCTCAATCTTCTCCCCACCGCCACAAGAAGAACCAATGCCACCATCACTTCCATTGCTCCTACCTCCAATCCCTGTTTCCGACACCCCGTCCTTTCCCCTAATCTCTTCACCGCCGCCTGATTTCACTCTCTCGCCACCCGCTGATGAAAGTCAGTTTATCATCTCTACTCCCACATCCGGCCGTTTAACCAAAGAGGATTCCAGAGACGATTGAAGAAGATGAAGAAATCCCTTTTTAGGGTATTGGGGGTATTTTCGTCATCTTATGTGGGTTAGTGGGGGCAATTTGGACTTTGTTCACTTCTCCATCCTCCTAACAATCAAAATACAACCAAACACAAATGGGATTAAACTGACTTCAAAACTCCACCCGGTCCCACCCGGGTTTCCATCCCCATCCCGTCCACCCCACAAAATCCATCCCATTCCACCTACCCCCATCCCGTTGCCAAACACGCCCCTAATATTAACACATTTTTGTTACAAAACTGAAACCCTAGAACAGGGGGATCATAGACCCAAAAGGGGCTAAACCTGAGCAGACGAAAATTTGATGTACAGTATAGTTTAGGGTTTATGGTTTAGTCTAAACCCTAAATCCTAAACCCTAAAATGTGTGTACAGTACCGATGTTATCAGATTTGTCATCTAATATTAACGCATTTTTGTTACGAAACTGAATATATAACTCTACCAATTGTCACCAATCTAAAAAAAACAACAAAATAACAACATAAATTCCATTTGTCACCAAAACAGAATATATATAACTCTACCAATTGTCACCAATCTAAAAAACAACAACAAAATAACAACATAAATTCCATTTGTCACCAAAACAGAATATATAACTCTACCAATTGTCACCAATCTAAAAAAAAACAACATAAATTCCATTTGTCACCAAAACAGAATATATAACTCTACCAACTGTCACCAATCTAAAAATGGGGGAAATTTTCATATAAAAAACACATGTCATCAAAATTGTATAACACTGTCACAAAACAAATTTGATTAATTGTCACCAGTATTAAATGAAACAAAAAATCCACTTAAAAGAACTGTCATCAAAATCAGTCATGTAAAAAAAAAGTGTTGCTTTCTCCTTCCATAACAATTATAAACACATATATTGTCACTAATTACTGTCATCATTGTCATCAAACAAAAACCATAGGAGAAGGAGCATAATTAAACCCTATCACGACAAGACTATTAACATCACAATTATGACCACGTATATTGTCACTAATTACTGTCATCAAATAATATCACATCTCAAATATTGGCAGAATAACATGTATAAATAATTGTCATCAAATGAAAATGGTATTGATCTCATTTTTACCAACTATATAACATTGTCATGATAACTTACCCTTAAAAAACAATCACTATCACACTATTTATTACCAATATAATGTCACCAAGCAATATTTATAAAATTTGACTATTGACACTCTAAAAAAAAAACTGTCACGCGAATAATCACTTGTCATCACCTTTATTACCTGATATTTGTCATCAATATATATTGTCACCAAACTAAAACACTATAGCACTAAACAACTATAACTTAATGTCACCATAAATATAGATGATTAATTGTCACCAATCTAGAAAAGAGTGAAAAACATAAAGGTACATGAGCTGCGGGGGAAAGATTTCGGTGGTGGTGGGCTCTTATGGTGTTAGGCAAACGAACGCCGATTTGCAGAGGGAGGAAAAGATTGGATAACAAGATTAGAAATCTAATGCTGAGAGAATAAGCATCATCTTCAAACTTCTGTACAACAAATTCAACACCTTCAATCAAACAATTTCTCACTTCCTACATTATTCCCCATTTTACAAACCCTTCCCTTCCCTCACAGAAAACCCTCAAAATTTCTCCTCCCATAATCCCCAATTTGCATACCCTCTCTCTTTGTCATCTGTGATGTGTTGTATAGTGCAGCAGCTGCAGTTGCAGAAGAAGATGGATAGATGCGAGGGGTAGCAGTAACCAAGGGGGTGGGGGATTTAGCACTTACATGTGACGGGAGGCGATTTTTCTCGCCGGATTCCTTGCTCCAAGCCAGAGCACCGCGCCGTCGTTGTGGCCACTACTGCTGCGGCGGACGACAAGCCTGCAGTCTTCTTCTCTGCCGACTAGCCGCTCAATGAAACCCTAGGCCACTCCTTCTGTTACGTTTTCTCCTCCGCTCGCATCCTCTCTCCTACTCCCTCCGATTGCGTTGTCTTCCCTTCCCAATCCATATGCTTTTCTCCTTTCCACGATAGATCTGACCCCCAAGCCAAACCGACTGAGATCTTCTCCGCACGAGACCGGCTTCCGCACCATCTCCAGCGCCTCCACCTTCTCCCCTGATCGATATGGTTGCGCACCCTTCTGCCCTACTCCAACGCATTCATGACTATGCTCTCTAATTAAATAAAGCAGGGGTAGTTTGGAGTTTATAAAAATATTATGGACACTTTCTTAATTTGTAAAAATATATGGACATTTACCTAATTAGATATCCTAGATGGATATTTGACCAAAATTTTCCTTTACTATTTATACACGCTTTTTTAGGTGTTAAAAACTTTATAAAATAATAATTTTTTAAAATAATTTAATACTTATTACAATTAAGTATGAATTTATAAAAACAAATATAAAAAATGTTAATATTTTTGAATAAAAAAAAATGTTAATATTTTATATAGTTTTTATCATTCTAAAAAAGTGTGCATGAATAGGAAACGATAAATTTTAATTAACTTAATTTATTCAAAAAACACCTAAAAGTGTATAAAACTCGTTTTCTTAAAATTTGCAATAATATCTATTAATAATAACTACGAAATTGTTTTAAAAAATAAAATAAAAATTGATATTTTATATTAGTAAACGATTTGTTGTCTCACATTGTTGCCTTGGCCGCGGGTACAACTGTACAAGAAGCTTCAAAAGCATGGCGGATTGTCATGTGCTCATTAACCCAATCAGCAATTATGTATGTGACCAATTGAACAACTCTTTGCTGATAAATCGTTTAAAATTGGATTACAAGATTCTACAGTTTCTGCAAAATTTATCAGGATAGCTGTTCTTCATTTTGGTAGTTTTATTCAGTCAGATGTGTATTCCGGTTTGAAAAAACGAGGTGGGTATTCAGCATATCTGTCTATTACTCCTTCAGGCAGCAATGCCACAGTTGGTCATCTCGTAGAAAGGATGAACAGTTCTTTCGGTATGGAGAAGGATGAGCTAAAGCTTGGATTTGGTATCTTGGGACTCCATGGACCATCTTGGTGGAATTATTTTGGGTTCAGGTGGAGGATTCACTTCCTTCTCGACCTCTTCGTCTTCTAGCACGTCCTTGGAGAATGCATCTGGGTGAGCTTTGATGCAACTTTGCAACATCACAAATGGGTGGACGCAGTCTGAGCCCTGTTTGAGGAAATGGCGAACCCAATCAATATTAAAACCGCGTGTTTCAATTTTCCTTGAAATGTGCCCTTTTCAGGATCCACCTCTTCTGGCAATCTATTTTATTGCAAATGTTTGTGTTCTTACTGTCATTGTAGAACACAAGTTTACCACTCACCTTTTCTTCCTTGTGGAATAAGCAGATAAGTAAGATGTGGAAGGAGTGCAGGGCTTCCTTGGGGAATAACATTTAGATAGTGAACTCACCTTTTCCTCTGCAGTACTCTTAAGATAACAGAGGAATGCTTCAGAGAAATCATTTCCACATGGTCCACTCCGTAAGTGGGCGATGCATGGACAATCCAGCGCTTTTTTAGCTTTTGCATCAAGAGACTGTAAAAGGTTTAGAACTTCTGAATTAGGAACACATGACACAAAAATAGCAAGATAAAGATCATGTTTAATTAAAAGGAAATAACCTCGTTTTCATCATCTCCATACGCAGCTGCTTCTGTAAAAGAAATAATATTACTCTCATCATTCTTCTTTTTTCCATATAAAATGAGAAATTCAGCTGTACTTGTAATTGAAAAACATCCCAGATTTAAAAACTTGCCCAAATATATTATCCCTTCTACCACTCATCATTTCAATCACAGAGTCACCAATACATATACAATCAACTAGCTACTAAATTTAGATTGACTCATGAAGCATCATGAAGAATTGGAGGGACATTTCAACAGTTCATATGCAATGGAGGTTTACATTCAAACCATTTTGGTAGGACTTCTCTCTATACATCTGAGGATGTGTCTTCTCCTGGCAAATAAAACCCCTTCATCACAGTGCATTTGTATCAATGATCCTCCAAGAGACTGGGTTGTGTATCCTCAGAGAGACTAGTAATATAAGGGTGTGTTTGGATTCCAAATGCATTGTATTATTAAGCAATTGACGCCCCAGGGTACTTGTTCATTGTATGTATCAAGTCCATGCTACACTATCTGGAACACAGTTATTGAGTTTCTGTATGATGAAAGTGCTAGCTCTCTTAGTCTCTTGGATGCATTTTATAACATGTTTGCCAATATATTCTTAGAAACACAGCCGCAAAATCACCAAACTGAAGCTAAAATCAATGCTATGGAGAACTTTCACACTCCATGAAAGAGAAGAGTAGTTTAGTTAACCTGCAATAAGAGACTCCATAGATGGAGGCTGTGAGTCATTTCTAGAACTGTCATCGGTAGCTGTTGCAGTGCTTTCAGCTTGACCCATCCCCCAGAGTTGCCACTGTCTCCTCCAAAACTCTAACAAGAGAACTACATAAGTGAAAACTGAATGTCAAAACTGAATACAAACATGAGAATAAATAAGCCCGTCTTGGCAACAAAGAATGAAATGTAAAAAACAGGAAAAAAGTGTAAAATCTTGATCACTCTACAAAAATGTGAATTGTTTCTCTTATTTTCTTTGCAAAATTTGATTTCCATTACTGTCGAAATTGTATTGACCACCATCGGAAGTTCATAGCAAATTGTATGGTTTAACTCAATTTCATCCAACACTCAAGTCCTCCTTCTCAACCACAATTGCAAGTTGTAAACCGACTAAAACAGAAACAAATCCACCTCATTCAAGATTACAATTTCTAAATATTTACAAGACAATAATAAAAGGTGACAACCAAGAACGGAACAAAGATGAATGATGACTCCCTACTCTCCAGTCACAGCAAGTAGTGAAGTCCGGTAACAAGACAACCATAAATTTCATTTGTGAACTTCTTGATTGAGTTACTTGGTACTAATTTCGATCAATGAAAAAACGCCTGCATTTATTCATTAATCTGCGAACGCAGTAAGAATTCAGAATCATACTCGTAACCAAATCTTTGTGCACAGCAAGGGTGGGAGTACACAAAAACCCCAAATTCAAACCCTAAAATACTTCCTAACATATCGCAATTTTCTTGGACACAGGTTACCAATTAAAAGCAAGACGGGAATCATCGAAATAAAGAGTAGAATCGGAAGAAAACAGAGGGAGGGAGCGAGAGAAAACCTAGCAGCGTACGATGAGGATGGGATGCACAGCTACTTCGAGCACAGAAGCGCTCAACGGGGATGGTGTATTGGTGTGGTGTGCAACGACTGGCCGCCCCTCCGCAGCTTTAGGAGGAGGATGGTCGAACTTTCTCACATGTTGCTTAAACTTTTTTTTTTTTTCCGCGTTTTCTAAATACACCGCTAATTTTTACTGGATACACCGCTAATCCCCGCAACCCCTGCGGACCGAGCTCCGCAACCCGTTGCAGACATCACCGGGCATCGGGCCAAACACGCCCTAAAAGACCATCGACAAAAGGTCCGCAAGACGTTGCGGAGAGAGGTCCGCGTTAGGATGCGGAGTCCCTAACATATATGTAAAAAAAAATTTTTTTATCAAAGTGCTACGCATCTTGGTGCGTAACTTTTTTTTTTACAGAACTTGCTCTTCATTGCTGGTTGACAAGCACGATGTTTACCCCGCATGTTGTTGCATAACTTTTTTTTTATTCCGCAAGTAGTTGCGAAATAAAGGCTATTTGGCCAGACGTTCGGCGATGTCCGCAAGCTGTTGCGGAGCTTGTTCCGCAAATAGTTGCGAAGATTAGCGGTGTATCCAGTAAAAATTAGCAGTGTATTTAACAATCCCTTTTTTTTTGAGACAGTTGCATGACCTTTTTATTCGCATCATCTAATTCCACCACAAAAAATTTCGGGTGAAGACTAAAAAAGGCTTTATACTTCCGTGCCCTGAAAACCTTTCACTAGTTGTATCTCCTCCAAATGTCAAATCTTTCACTAGTTGTATCTCCTCATTCGTCAATCGTCTCACCATCTGATGACCTTGCAGTCTAGGAGACAGTTTATGGTTATGCATACCACACTCCACTTTCAGCTGCCATATATTTTTTTCGGCTTCCCAACCATACAACAAAAATGACAATTATTTTTTTTAGACCTTCCATCTCACATGACTATTACTGGTACATCAACACCTCTAATTTTCTTCTTACGATTTCTATTTTCTCCATATTTTTCACATTCAAAATATACTGAGCCGTATCGGATTGCCGAGCTATTCCAAGATTTTACAATTGTTAGAACAAAGTTGTTCACAAAAGCAATCTGCCGAGCCCATTCTAACATCGATTTTCTATCCCTCCAGTAATAATTATTCGCAAAACAAGGCGAATAATCCAAGCCAACAATCTTCATTCTATATCAAACTGAAAACAATTGAAATAGAGTTGAAAATAATCAAATTTCACTTCGTTACCATTGGATGCGTGGTTTGACATTCTTCTATGGAGTTTGGCGCAACTAGGGCAAAATACCCGTTATCGAGCATATTCGTCATATTCATACCCTTTTTTGACCGAAAAAAAATAAAAATAAAAGCATACCCTTCCGTTTTCTAAACATAGAAGGCAAACAACTATTTTGAACTTCCGTATTTAAAAAACGGAAGGCAAAAAGTAGTTTTCTTCTCTCGTGTTTTAAAAACGGAAGGTATAAAGTTGATTTGACCTTCCGCTTTTTAAACACGCGAAGTTATGTAATATATTTTTCAAAAAATAAAAAAAAAACAAATAATTAATATAGAACAACTTCCGTTTTTAAAACACGGAAGTGTATTTTCTTTTTGGGTGCCCCGCCAATTTTTTTGTAGTTCGGTTAACATTTATTTGTGTTAATTTCATATAATTTGTGTTAAATGAAGTTAGAGCACCTCCAGCAAATTTTATAAAAAAATCTCTAAATTTTTTGAAGAAAATACTAAAATCTTTAAAATTATTAACTCTTTTTCTATTTTATATTCTATCAGTTCGACAAAACACATTGTTTACTATTCATATACGTTTTTTTAGGATAATAAAAACTATATAAAATATAGTTTTTATTAATGTTTCAAAGCAAGCTGCTTGTGCTTTGTGCATTGTTCTACTCGACATGGAGGACCCGGAATCGAGTCGTCTTCATGGGTGAGCAGTGTAACCCGGATGAATGTGCTCGTGAGATTGTCAAGGCTTGCAAAAATCGAATCGCCATCAAATGCAAAGGCAAGTCGAGGGTAGAGATTGCATGGGTAAGTGGTTTGTTGCGTCGTAGGTATTGAGTTGGTTTTTGAGGATTGAGTTTTTTAGGGCTGATGTATATGGGGTTTAGACGTGAATAGGGTCTTAGAGGAATTTTTTGTGGAGTTATCGAGGTAGTTTTTTGAGGGGTATACACCGTATGTATTTTCCCATGAGATCCTTGGTTTGGTCTCCGTGTTTTTGTAACTTGGTTACACCCACTTATATATATTTACTAGTTAAAAAAAACTATATAAAATATCTCTTTGTTATTAAAAAAAATTTAAAAATTTTGTAGTTACTATTAATATGTACGAAGCTGTTAAAAAAATTATAAAAAAATAGATATTTTATATAGTTTTTATCAACATAAAAAAGCGCGTGTGAAGAGTAAACGACAATATAGAATCCTACAAAAGAGGGAAGAAATTCTTGATTTTTATAAACAATATTGGAACCAAATAGCAAAAGTCCAAACATCTGAAA
The DNA here is from genome assembly GCA_037127255.1 of Persicaria tinctoria. Lineage (NCBI taxonomy): Eukaryota > Viridiplantae > Streptophyta > Magnoliopsida > Caryophyllales > Polygonaceae > Persicaria > Persicaria tinctoria. The sequence goes on along the minus strand of JBANSL010000019.1, from coordinate 20,876,277 downwards.
CTTTCTGACACAAATTCCGGATGTTTCCACAAGGTTGTATTAGGTAGAAGAAACAGAAAAAATATAAAAGAAATATACACCACAGAGGGACAAACCATATCAAAAGAAGAAAATATAAAAGCGGAAATAAGAGGAAATTTCATTTTGTGTTTTAAATACGAAATACACCACAAATTTTTACTATATTCACCGCTAACCACCGCAAAATGAACTTGGCATGAGTGTGAGACAAATCATCTTTTCCTTGAATTGGTAAATAAAGAACGGTCAAATCCGGGGTTGGAACCTGGAACCTTTGGGTACTACCCGCAAGTCCTTTCCGATTGAGCCATTCCGGAATGGTTAACAGCTCGTCTTTTCCACACTAATAGGACAACTTGGGAGGGTTTATGTGTTTATCATCTCCCTCTTCTCCAATGACTTGTAAAGACCAAAATAAACTTGGGAGAGTTTATAATCTCCATCTTTTCTACATCTCCCTCTTCTCCAATGACTTGTAAAGACCAAAATAAATTTGGGAGAGTTTATAATCTCCATCTTTTCTACGTACCACGATAGTATGACAACTTTATTTTTTATATTTTGATAGAGCAAAATAGGATAAAGTAAAAGGTTCAGATCACCTACATTAATGTTTTTAGGCCATGCACACCCGAGAACACTTATACTTTTCCCTTAACTCATTTTTTCCCTGTCACATCAGCATAAAAACACCCTTTACCTTTTCAGCAATTCCACCTACATCTGTGCATTTCACTTATGAACCCTTCACCCACTTTTTAATCATTTTGTTTTTAATAAATATTTCATACATTATTATTATTATTATTATTATTATTATTATTATTATTATTTTCATCATCATTTTTATTATTATTTTCATCATCATCATCATCATCATCATCATTATTATTATTATTATTATTATTATTATTATTATTATTATTATTATTAATCGATAAAATATTTTTACAAGAAATTAGTGGGTAGCCGAGATACTATCTGGGCACCCACTCCCTTAGCGATAACGAAACTAAGTTTAGTAAAAATATAAGCTGCAGCACGAGCCCCGACATCCTGAGATATCGAGAATTTCTGAATCCGCTTTAGCAAGGCAACGGCATCCGTATCCAGCTCTCCCAACGAAGAGAAAGAGAAGGGTAGGAAACCATAACCCGCTGTCATGCACAAATCACGATACTTGACACGCTTACGTTGAGCAGCAGCAACAACAACACGACCAGGGACAAAGTCAGACACCCCTGACTGAGTCAAGGGGGAGGATCCCGTCAGATCAACACAAACATCACGCCCTCTGTCCCATGAATAAAGAAGCAAATCTGCCGGACGAAGCGGCCTATTAAGCCCATCCATCAAACCGATATCAACCTCCTTACCAGCAGAAATCCCAGCCCTGTAACAGATATCCAATAAGGCATCACGCACAAGGTTATGTCGATGTTTAATGCCCACAGTACCAGCACATGACACAGCATGATCTCCATAGACATCATCATCAAAGACCCGAGAACAAGCCGGACAGGACCTAGACACCGTGAACAATGGAACGCTCAATCGATAACTAAGCACACTGCGATAAGTCCTTCCATTCATAGTCTGCCCCAGCCCAGAAATAGGAACTGCACGCAACCAATCGGAGGAGTGAGCACCCTGCTGAGACTTCCACAACACCACATGTCGCGGAGTCAAAGAGAAAACAGATTCCGATGTAGCAGCAACCTTCGTGAAATATATATCTGCCAATTTCTTCATTAGTTTGGGGGCAGCGATTTCACTAGGATCGCGTAGAAAATCAGAACCTGTGGTCTCATTAAAAGCACGACAAGCCTCATCAAAAGTAGGACCAGTAGCAGTAATACCAGAAGGGCGTAGGAGCTTAGCCTGCAGCTCAGCAGACTGCAAACGAGACGCCAAAAAAGCATAATGTAGGACATCCTCAGCAGCATACACTCCGAGACCACCAAAAAACAAAGTCATAAAAACAGTTTACAAGAAATTAATGGGTAGCCGAGATACTATCTGGGCACCCACTCCCTTAGCAATAACAAAGTCAAGCCTAGTAAAAATAAAAGCGGCAGCACGAGCCCCGACATCATGAGATACCGAGAATTTCTGAATCCGCTTCAACAAGACTATAACATTTGTATCTAACTCCCCTAATGAAGAGAATGAAAAGGGTAGAAAACCATAACCAACCGTTGTGCACAGATCCCGATACTTATTATTATTATTATTATTATTATTATTATTACTATTACTATTACTATTACTATTACTATTACTATTATTATTGAAATAATATTTTTCCAACAATTATGTAAATAATAAGAATAACAAGTCAAGTTAAAAAGCTCAACTACATAATCAAGGTGCAATAATTCAAGTACAAAATTAAAAAGACCACACAACAAAGTAAAAAAGCTTCTTCAAAGGGAAAACATAAGCTATACATGGAATTCAAGCGTCATTTTGTGACAGCCCAAATTTGTGCCATATATGCTCAATTAAGTCGGACTTCAACTGATGTTGTCAACCTAAATTTCACAAAGCAACCCTATTTGTTAAGAAGACATTTATACTGGTCGGTATTCTTGTAGCAGGTGGCTCAAGCTCATGTACATCCAAACTCAGCAGTGTGAATATGTAGATGGTGAGTTTCACGCTTTCCACAATCATATTATGCAATATGATACATGCCATCATTATTTTTACAAGCAAACTCAAGTCTCAAACAAGAGTTGGTTGACAAATATATAATAGCATAACGTTGTTGTAGAACTTCAAATGCACGCTCCACATCCTTACGAGTTGACTCTTGGATTTGAGAAACCAACATGTCCTTCGCCATGTTGGGTAAATTCCATCCGCAAGGTAGTACGTCATGTCATACTCATGCCCATTGATAACAAAATTTGCCTTTGGGGCTCTTCCATGCAAGACTTCGTCAAATACAGGAGATCTATCAAGAACATTTATATCATTGCACGTACCTGGAGTCCCAAAAAAAAGCATGCCAAATCCAAAAGTTGTACGATGCAACTGCAACGGAGATAACCCTGGCTCTCCTTTCGCATCCCGACGTTGCTGAAAGTATGGATATGCACTAGTTTAGTGGATCTTGATTCGGGTCCATTTTGGCTTGAAAAGTGGAACTTGTAGTTGATCAAGAAGAAAAACACTTGATTGAATGATTGTGAATGTATGATACGGGAGTGCCACTATATATAGAAAAAAATACCATTAACTATTACTAATTTTAGCTTATATATAATCATTATTAATTATATCAACGTAATTGTATTTTTTTAACTTAAATATATGCAAAATGGGTCTTAATGGATAGATAAAATTAAGATATATTCAAATATAATTTTTATAATTATTTTTTAATAACGTTATATAATAAATAATACCGATTTTAAGATTTATTTTAATACCTTTAAATATAATTTATGGTGTGAAGAATGGAAGAGTTTGGTCTCTTGAAATGCGTGTCACCCTTTGCAAAGTGATCTCCACACTACCGCTTAAAGAAACGGCAAATTTGGTGTGATCTTCGCAAGTCTAACATCTTTTATTTTGTCTTTTCTCCACCTGGACATTAAAAACACAAAGGGAAGCTTCGGTGTGGATGGTCTTAGTAGGCACCAACCTCCTCAATCAGATTCACCCCTCCTTTATCTCTAGGAAGGTCCAAAACTTTCTTAAAAAAAATCGGCGGCCATGGTGCATTTTCCATATCCCACCTCCAACCTCCTTTTTCTTTGCATCCACCACCGTCTCAAATCACCACTCCAACCTCCTATCCTCCGGCTTCCTGGCTCAGCCCGATCTCTCCAATGCCATGCTCACCCGCACCAAGGCTGGTTCGCGTTCGCCTACTTCCCTCCCGACCTCATTGTTCGTCTGTACCGTCGCCCTTGCCTTTGGCATCACCATATACCTCGGGGTCAATCTCGAGTTCCCCAACATTCCCCTCAACCACCCCGGCCACGCTGAACTTTTCCTCCACCCCGATCCTCCCTCTTACTCCACCTCCAGCCCCACCCGCCCCTGAAATATGCGTCCTCGTCCCACCCTGCTTCGGATTCGGTTCAAAGCTCTTATCTGATTGCGATTTCCTTCTCCTCCCATGGTCCTCCTCCTCACCGATGTCAACCTCCGTCTCGGACTGGATTCCCGCCCCTCTTTCGTGCCTGCATCGACTTCCTTATACCCATCCACCACCCACATGTCGTCGTCCCCTCACCGTCAGTCGCTTTTGCTTGGTTGGATCCCGATTGTTCATGGATGGCATTCAATTTTGCCCCTCGTTGCACGATAAGGAGAGGACTTGTCACAAAGTTTGGCATACGAGGTTATATTTGCCTTACATCCCAAGAACAGGGAAATTAAAAAAAAAACTAATTAATTAATTACGTACCCACTTCCCAAAACCTTACACACACAACACACATATATGCATGCATGCAGAGGCGAAGCTAGGGGGTCCTAGGGGGTCACGTGACTCCCCCCCCCCCCTCATCCGAAAATTATCTAGGTGTATTCTCCTCGTCGATAGCTTCATTTTGATATATAATACAACATAATCCGACATCTGAGTAAAAAGTTATGAATGTTTGAAAATTACAGCAATATTAATCACTTTAGTTTTATTTCAATATATACTTTAATATTTTACTTAAAGTGACATTCACATATTATAATTCATCTCGAGAGCTTCGAAAACATAGGTTATATTACTTGTTTTGAGAATATGATAAGAAGTTACGCAAGTTTAAATTTTTTATATCTAGTTATACATTATTACATGTTAATAATGCAATGTTTATTTATTGCGTTTTATATCTTTATTTTTCGGGTTTTTATCCTTATTTTTGTTTTATTGTTATAAATTAGGACAAGAATAAAGGGAGGAGAATATGTGATTGTATTCAATTGAATTGCTTGTGGAGTATCCACCAATACAATATATAGGAGTCATATCCTTGAGCTCCAAGTATAAGATAAATCTATCTATAAAAGGCAAAACTCTATCTAAGTAAAGTGTATATCTTTGTACATCCACATAATAATATTATAACACTCCCCCTTGGATGTACAATCTTTATTCCGCCAACTGCCTCGTTAAAAACCTAGCTAGGAAAACCCAATGGGACAAAACCATAGCATAGGGAAAAAGAGTGCAGCTTTCTATGTACACCGCCTTTGTTGTTCTGCCTCATTAAAAATTTTGTCAGGAAAACCTAGTGGGATAAAACCTGATCGAAGGGAAAAAGAGTGCAGTGCGTGTATACTCCCCCTGAATTCAACATCATTCTCGAAGTCTTCTCATTCTTCTTAATGTCGCCGTCTTCATGAGCTTATGGTCGAATCTCAACATTGTCTTTGATGTGTGTAAGCTGGAATGTCTTCGCGATTGACTTTGGCGCGCTTGACTTCCATGTATTAGTGTTGATCTGCTTTGGATGCACAAGTATAAGGTACTTCAGGACCTAGTGTGTCTTTAATTGTTGATCTGGGGATCTGATGTATTAAATGCTGCTTAAGTTTCCTCATTAAAAACTTTACCTTGGAAAACCCAGTGGGATAAAAACCAAGATTAAGGAAAGAGTACAACTTTGTATGGTACTTCGGGACCTAATAAAATGTCACCACTTTCACAGTTATAGGTAATTCAGGTACTCTAATAAGAATATTTAACCAACTGCATGTGACAAGACTTTGACAACAATGCTTCGGGCATTTTCAATCGATCCTTTCCATTTATATGGGTATGCACTTACAACATTCGTCATTTACATTTGGAGCCAAAATTATATTCACTCCTGGTGAATATATTCTAATGTAACCTTTAATAGGTCTCTGTCCAATCAATTTGACTTTATATTTTCCTTTGTACGAACACCCACTTAAAACCAATTGGTACTACACTTTTCAATGTTGGAGGTACAGGTCCAAAAACTTCAAGCTTAAATAATCCATCTTTGCATGAATTATTTCTTTCTAGAATTTGAGATATACCATGTATCCTTGTGAGGGGAGTTGCCTCGTTAAAAACCTTGCTTTGGAAAAACCCAAATGGGATAAAAACCAAAGTTAAGAAAAAGAGTACAACTTTTCTCCCACTTAATTTAGCATATAAATCACCAATTTTATAAAGACATGGTACTTCTGAACTTAATATCATTTCCCAATCTAATCAAAGATGAAAAGATCATTTGTCTTCATATTATAATGTCTCTCTTTGTACACTCGAACTACAGGTCGAGATTTTTTTTTTTGACTGGTCATTTCAAGACAACTCATAATCAATTCGAACACTGTCAGCGTTCATAAAATCTCTTCAAGAGTGTTATACTAGTAGACCTATCACCATTGTTTGAAGTTACTACTAGAACCTCGATCTAAATCATGCTAGTACATTGGTTTACTTCTCTTCCATGCAATATATTGCTTTTTGATCTCCTTTTCCTCTCCCCCTAAATACCGAGTATTTTATCATCCGTGATAAACTCTAGGTATTTGATCATTTATGGGGACCCAATCCTTCATATACATCATCTTTCTTGATTTACAAAAATTTAGTACAATCTGGGGAGATTTCGGTGCCTAAACCGAACATTTAAAACCTTGCAAATATAAAGCTCTCTCCTGGAGATAAATTACAAAGGAGAATTTATTCTATTGTTGACCGAAATCGAAACAATCTCTTGATATTCATGCCTGCTTGTTGGCTATTATTGACGATTCTACTGGGTCATTCCATGCGTTTGCATCATCCTAAATGATAATCTCATAAGTAACGACTTCACTTGGTCGATTTAATCGTCAGCTTCTCAAAGCTCATTTATCCAACATATCAATTCCATTGATAGCATTTTCATATATCATCCATCATGCCAATATGGGTAATCTATATATTATGTGTTGGATCTTCTTTTGACATCCTCAACTAGAGGGAAACAACTGCTTCTGGCAATTATCGGCTTTCACGATCCCAATTTATCTGTCATCACTACTTCTCTTTAGAATGTTTTGACGCTCTTCTAGAGCCATCTTCTCATATGAATTTATTGTTTGATTATATCAACAGTCTTTCGAGGACTAATTTTGATGCTCTTCTAGATATATGCATAGGGTTTCATTATGCCAAGTATATACTTTATACAAATACTCATTAGTTATTTCATCCAGAAAACTTCAGGTTTTACATATCATTATATACCAAGCTCTAAACCATTCTAACATTTTTATACGATGATCCATTCACAGTTTGGGAGATTACAAATCCAAATTAGGTAAACCATCATCCTTGACTTGTTCTTCCACACTCTCCTTGATGTGGGAGTCGACTCATACATGATTATTTATAATCATTTTCAAAATTATGACCAGTATCCTAACAACGGTCGCGCGCATCGTATCCTCCTTATGTCATCTGCTAGAGGTAACAATATATATATTGCATCTGGCAATAAGAGAGATTGTTATGAATCATAGGTCATATAGCTAGCTATTTATTTGAGTTCTACCATACCCAAGTAGATTAAGAACAAGATTCCAAAATAAAGAGTCTTCGGGCTCTCGTAGGGGTTTGCATAACCGGGTACCCGACACAAACCGGTTAATCGTGTCGGGTACCCGGAACTATTTATGGGATGTTTGCCGAACCGTACACGAACCGGTTCAAGCCGGGTACCCGAACCATTTACACGAACTGGTTTCGTGTCGGATACCGTGTTATCCGACACAAACCGTTTAGTGTATTTTTAATAAATATTGAACACAAAAAGTTTGGAAGTAATGGGATTCGAACCCAACACTCTCATTATCCTTTTAAAACTCTCCCCACACGGCCAACCAATTGAGCTATCATGACTTTGTGATCCTAATTAACTACATCTAATATATATATACACATAGCTCGCTATATATTTTTTTTAAAAATAAAAATAAACGGTTCGATGGTTCGTGTCGGGTATCCGGTAACAAGATTTGCCCGAACCATACACGAACCATTAATTTTCGTGTTTTCACGGTTCGTGTCATTATCGTGTCGTGTCCTTTTCGTGTCGTGTTTTTTCGTGTCGTATCGCCCCGGTTTCGTGTCGGGTCAGTCATGTCGGGTTTTCTGCACAGCCCTAGGCTCTCGTGAACTAATTTTATCAATTTCACAAAATTTAACAAGGATGTGCTTCAAACTCTTCTCCCAAATCATCATTTGCTGAATAAAATTGACATCTCTATGAAGTAAGCACATAAAAACCATCTCTATGAAGTACAAATGAATCACCCAATATAATTTCTCAACTCAAAGCAACTCCATCAATACATCATGATATTCACCAACTCTTCTCCTAATTCCCGGATGGGTCAGGCTAATCATTGGCTAGGAAGATTTTGTGGAGCTAACAAAATAGGCTTATAAGGCTCAAATTGGCTTCAAGCAAAGGATAATCTGTACGGGTGGATAGTGTATATTATGGCTAAAAGAAAATCATGCCTCAATCACTTTAAGGTTACATGCAAAAATCAGATAAATGCAGCCTCAATAGAGATATCTAAACGCAATTTAAAAGGAAGTAATCAAGGAGAGTATTCACACACAAAGAAACTAGAGGACATATATGTGTAGTCCCAATAAGGCCAAATAATAATTCTCAAAATTAATTAAAGAGATAAAAAGTCCTTTAACAGATTCGGCGTTTCTGCATAGGCCGCGGGGCAGCCAACCCAGACCGCGGGGTGGCCATGCGATTGCGAAATCCTTCGTCAGAGCTACGGGCCGCATGACGGTTTCCTTGGTCGCGGGGCGGCTTTGACTGTTCACAGAAACTTTTACTCTTCGAATTTGGTCTCGATGTCAACACGAAAGTTGTAGATCTCGGAAAGAGCTTTCCAATGCATGGTTATAATAGTCAATCGGACCACCGAGGCCTCCAGAAAGTGCGAAACAAGTTCAGCATGTCTGGCGACAACTTCTGCTTACTTGTTCTTCACTCAGGCTCTCTAACTTCGATTCTGCTCCCGGGCTCTTCACTTTTCCTCCTCTTCTTCACTCTTCCTTCATCCATGAGCCTCCTCATTCCTCGTCGGATCCACATATACCTGAAATAATCCATAAAAGCGTGTAGATTCCGACTCCACCAACAACACAAGTATAAATGCAAATCTAGCTTAACCTTATACGTTATGCACATCTAAATCATGCTAAATGCATCCTAATATGCCTACCTAAATGTGTGCTATCACTACCCATAATTGTTTCTTCAATAAACATTTCCAATGCATATTCATATATATAAAATGCAAATCAAATAAAATAGATAAATAAAATATACATTCAATGTATCATTAAATAGCCAATTTGAACTAATAACAAACCAAAAATGGCAGAGTTTACAAAATCAAAGGTGTTGGATCATTCAAGCTCTTCGTTCAATAGATAACTTTTATTAACATTAATGACACAAATAATCTTTGTAAATATAAAACCACATATGTTTATGGCATAAAAATCTTAATAAGTTGTTTCTTCTGGAAATACTTTGAGTTTTGCGTAAAAGTAAATATATACACCTCACTAAATAACAAAAGAAATCTCAGTAAATTCAAATAAATGCACTAAACATAATTAAAATTTATTTGGTCACTTCAGGTGGATATCAGCCCAAATATTGATCATTTGTTTCAATAAACAATATCATTCACAAATAGTATATGTTCCATAACTATCTCAAATTTCAATTTCATGCAATTTAAGTTATATACAAATCAACTTCATGACACATAAATAATGTCAACTTCTGGTGACAAGGAATCAAACAAGTTTAACCACTTCAGGAGTTTATATTTCACCTTCTATGAAATAAATCATATATGAAACAAATAGTTACAAGTACATGATGAAATCAACAATATCATCTTAGCTCATCACTACAAAGATGAGGCTAATATTTTAATCGATGCATGATGACGTTATTTATTTATCAATATATCAATTCATTTCGATATCATTTATCATGTATCCGTTCAATATATGGTCAACACCCAATTGTACATGATTTATCGGTGCATGATTTATCAGTGCTCTAAATTCTTATATATCAAAGTATATTAGCACTATGACATGATTTATGATATAAAATCTATATGTGCAATCAATAACGTCATATTGCAATTAGCAACTAAATGGTAATCAATATTTAATGTAAGAGATCAACTCATAGCACACATATATATAATCACTTATGATCAAGAGGCAAAAAAATCATAACTCAAATATATGATGTTTAGGCTTACCTGATCGCAATCTCGATCGCATATACCAATATTGAGAGATCGGTACAACTCCATTATGACCCTTAAAGTTGAGCCTAACAAAAATAGGCTCTCTACCAAGTAGAGTTCAATCTTCTAAGGTTTGGCTCCTTTTACCATGATATCTTAGTGTGGATCCGTGGACAAACCACTCGCATGACACCACCCATCACCAAATCAAAATATTAATAAATTATAATCACGATTTATTTAAAACACATACCATATAACATAATTCTATCAATCTTTATGTATAATGCCTTAAACCTTTTGAAATTATAATTAATCAAGTAAGGAAAGTCAAAGTACCTCTTATGTGATCAACACGTACATAATCACATTTCGAAATATTGAGAGATCTATCTTTATTCACTATATATCTACTTCGAGAGATATGTCTGTTGGACAAAAAAAAAGCAATAATCGTACAACACATTTTAAATGATTTTTAATATTTAAGTTCAACCCCTTTTGGTTACCCTCTTGATTCGAAGTTGTACTGACACCAAGACTTGAGTGATTTTGGTGATTTAGGCTACACCCGAATTTTAACGGGTTGCTTACGTATCTCTTGGAAGAGAATCAAGCCTTACGTAGTTCAGAGTATTTGGAGTTTGTGTTTGGTTTGTTTGATTTGATTTGGGTTTGGTTTCGTTTTCTTGTATGCATCAGAGGATGAAATTCAAGCCCACCTTCTAGGAAGGGTAGCTCAAACAACACTCCACCTGAGTAACCTGAGCCCACCTTCTCGGAAGGGTAACTCAAGTAACCCGCCTATCATTTGCATAGAAAACGATTTGGATTTTGATGTGGAATTTGATTTGTTTTGATTTGAGATTTGACTTAAAGGTCAATTTGGGGGTTGTGATTGAACTCGTTTGTGAGTTTTCTACGTACCCTTTTGGAAGGGATAAAATCAAACGTAGTTCTTGAAAAAGCCAAATTTGAATTTGGTATTTGTTTTTTGACGTTTTGGTCGTGACCGAACTCGACGAGCGGAAGCTTTGTATCGAGTCGGATGAGACACTTTGAATTTGATGAAAAATTGATTTTTGAGACGACTTGAGTCGACAAATGAATTTGGAGAATTTGATTGAAGATTTGAGAGTGACCGGACTCGGTGAGGATTTGATTTACACCGAGTTTCTTACGTATTCACTTGTTTGGTGGAATCAAGTCACCGTAGTTCGGGACAAAGATGAATTTGTATTTGGGTTTGATCATGAGATCATTTGAGGGGGGGGGGGGGGTGATTGAACTCGACGAGCATGAGCTTTGTATCGAGTCGAAATGGACAATTTGAATTTCTTTTTGGCGATTGAACTCAACGAGCTTATAACTTTGTATCGAGTGTCCTACGTATCTCTTAGAAGAGAATCAAATCACCCGTAGTTCTAAAACGAACCAATTTAATTTAATTGCCTTTGACCTCATATTCATTTATAAGTGAATTTAGAGGCGGACGACTGCACCCGATATATTTTTGAGATTTAATATCGGGCTACCTACGTAACCGATTTTACGGTGTCAAGTCTTTACGTAGTTCTTCTGATGAAATGATTTAACTCAGGGAGATTTAACCTCATGTTCATTTGAGAGTGAATTTAGAGGTCGATGACTGTACCCGATATATTTTTAGAATTTAATAACTGGTTACCTACGTAGCTGCTTTTACGGCATCAAGTCTTTACGTAGTTCTTTTTGAACCGATTTAATTTTTATTTGGCGATTGAACCCGACGAGCTTTTTGCTTTATGTCGAGCCTCCTACATACCCGTTTGAACGAGATCAAATCTTATGTAGTTCTTAAAAAAGAACCAATTTGATTTTTTTTTGTTTGACGATTGAACCAAACGAGCTTTAGCTTTATGTCTGGTGGCCTACATATCCGATAACTCGGAATCAAATCAGGCGTAGTTCTGTCTAATGAACAATGTTGATTTAATTTGGATTGACGATCGTACTCGACGAGCATAAGCTTTATGTCGAGCTACCTACGTACCCGTTTAGACGGGATCAAATCATCCGTAGTTCTGTCGGAACTGAGTTTATATTTGGTGAAACTCGATTTGAGGTTTTGATTTCGTTTTTATGAAGCCAGTTTTGAGATTGACCCACTGGAATAAATCGGCAATGGAATTTTTATAGGTTTAACTTTATGATTTTATTAAACCTAATCTCCAATTTATGCCAATTATAATTTCTATATTTTATTGGGTAGGTTTTGTAATTAAACCTATATTTGGCAAATTTCATGCCGTATGCATATACTATAATCATACATGTGTATATATGCACATAATTTGATTCAAACCAAATGTTTAATGGGCTTAAGTCCAAATCCCAGGATCAGCTTAATGCTTTAATCCAAGCCCATTTTGCCTTAAACCCAAGCTTAATCATTTTTTTTTATCAACATGTTACAGGCTTACAACTGCATCTTTTTTTTTTCTCTCTTCACGTGCTCAGCCTCTCTCTCTTCGAGCGATAGAAGACGACGCTGTTCTCCTGAACAGCTTCCACCGCCTTGGAGCTCCGGTAATGGACGATTGAAGCAGAGGGGAATAGAGAAAGGCGGCGCAAGGGCAAGACGAGGGCGGAGCGAGAGCGGGGTGATCGGAAGACGTTTCAGTCCCGGGTATGTGCTAGGGTTTTCTCTTGCTTTGCGAATTTCAGCCCCAAATCTTCAATTTGGGTGATATTTGAGAAATTAAGGCACAAATTATGCCCTTCTTTCACCCTTCTCTCTAATCTTATGCTCAATTTGTGAGTTTTATCCGATTTCGTTCCAAATCTTAGGGTTGCGATTTCGGTGATTTTGGGGCTTTTCGGATTGGGTGTTATGGAAGATACTAAGGATCTCGGCCTTGAGCATTTGGAGGCAAGGGCTGCGATTTTAGAGTGGCCATCCCCTGGTGTTCAGGGGCAGTGCACCAACTCAAGTGCGACCCTGTGACGTTAGAGTCGACCGCTACTTTGGCTTCCCGGCTGGGTACGTGTATCTAACTCCCCCGTCTTTTTTTTTAATCGCCACTTTAATCACCATGCGTGGCTACTTCTGTGCCCTGATTTAGGAACGAGAAATCTCATTTTACCCTTGCTGATTTATATTTACAGCAGAGAGGAGAAACTAAGTCCTGAAGTGGGCGACAGTGGTGACGAATGATTACACTTGGGCTAAATGCAAATTGGTAACAAGGACAATTTTGGAGTTTAGGAATGATGCTCTCATCTCCAATTTGGTACAAACTCCTCTCAATTTTCAATTTCTTTTTTATGCTTTTCCATGAGCATTTTTTTTAATGCTTTCGACAGTGCTCAGTTTAATAGAGGTTTGCCTAGCTTGAGTTGTGTAATTTGAGGATGATGTAGTTTCTTCCCCTGAACTTGGTGAAAATGACTGAGGCTTTGGATTCCATACTTTGCCTTTAGCATTTGGGTTTACACATGAGTCCATTAGCACCCCTTTTTCAGTATTTGTTATAAGAAAATTTCAGCAGAGTTTCCCCTTGATTTAGGGTCATTTGATGGTTCTGAAACTCAAACCACACGAACAAGCTCGCAAGACCGAGGTTCTCGAGGGTGGAGTTTCAAGAACCGAAAACAAGACTATTTAGGGAAATTTCAGCAGCACCTCCCTTTGATTTAGGGTCATTTTGATGATTCTGAAACTCAAACCACACGAACAAGCTCGCAAGGCCGAGGTTGTTGAGGGTGGAGTTTCAAGAATCGAAAACATAACCAACTAGGATTGCTACCTGATTAACTCTCCTTTTTTTTTTTGTGAGATTGGCACTGATTTTGTTTGGAAGTGCTTTGCTCTTTTTTTTTTTTGGGTCAATTTGCCAACTATACAAATACAAAGGCCAAATTAGCCAAATATACAAAGTTTTGGAAAAATTGCAAAACTATACATCCGTGCTTTCCCGATTAACCCTAATCTGAAATCAAAACCACCCTCAATTTCTCAGATCTGTTCCCCTCTCGATCTCTCCCATTGCCGCTCTCCTCCGTTTCCAGATTTCCGTCCGCAGATTTCCAGATGCTGCTCTCCCTCGGCCTCGCCCTCTCACTCATCGCCATCGCTGACGAATTCGAGTTCGAGCTTGAATCGCTTATCGCCATCGCCATCCCCAAGCCGAACGCCATCGCTGACGAGTTCGAGTTCGAGATTGGAGGCCAGGCGGTGGATCGATGCTGACTCCGGTGATGCCGATTCTTCTCATCTTCCTCTGACGAGAACAGCGACTGAATCCGGCGACCGGTGACTGGAGGCACAAGGCAGAGAAGATGGCGACTGAATCTGGAGAATTCGTGCTTGTTATCGTAGATCTGGTGGGCCGTTGATGAGCCGAAGGAGATGGTGATTGGATCTGGAGAATTCGTGCTCGATTGCGAGCGCTTGCAGTGAAGAACGGCGGAGGAGATGTTTGAGCGCCTGCCTCCTCGCTTCAATCGTAGCTCCCTAGGCGGCGCCTCCCTCCTCTTCCGCGTATGCTTCTCCATTGCTGACAGCATATTGAAGGTACTGCTCGCAATCGGAGTTACAGAGAGATGGAGGACACCAAGTCCTTTCTCCTTGGGGATGTTATTGGATCTCCGTCAGCGCTGACAACTCATCCAATCTCTTTTATTCTCGTTGGGAGCTTTACTATCTCGAGGTTTTGTGACTGAGCCGAAGGAGATGGTGACTGGTCTGCTTGTTGTGTTGCTGACAGTGAAGAAGGCCGTAGCTGAGACAATGCTTCAGCCCCTGTTAGGGAGAGGATCAGTCTCTTCAACAGCTGCTTCGACGAGACCTGTAAGGCTCAATCCTCATGGATTGTTGCTGATGATCAGCTGAGGGAGGAGCTCAAGGCAGAGATAGCTGAAACCTTGACATCTGCTTACAAGAAGTTCCTTGACAGATTCCACAATGCGAATGCTGACATGCTGATCAAGTACAGCGTCGAGGAAGTTGAGGCGCGGATCAACAACGAGCTGTTTCAGGGGAGTGCCCAGAGGAAATGAAATTGGTGCTGATTTATCTTGTTCAAATGGAAAGGATCAGTGTAGGATGGGCTACTGATCGTCTTAAATGAGTGTATGGTATCATATTAGTTCCTTTGTTTTCCTGCTTTGCTTGATCTTGACTGATTGAAATGTTGTTGATTCTTGTGAATACAGTTTGTCTAGAATTGCTTCTATATTGGTGTCTGATTGATTCTGAATTCGGGTATGTTTGGACCGATGCGATTTACACTATCAGACATCCTTGTGAACAATGAGTTATCAAGCGCAATCGCAATCGACATTTATATAAGTTTTTTTTTATCACTCAAAATATGGGTTCAGCACTTCAGCTTGATCATACCAAACGTATTGCAAATTTGAGCAATTGACAGTGAAGAAGGCAGTAGCTGATGTGGAGGACATCGATGATGCTAACATCGGCGATGCTGACACCGTTTGAGGGATGCTGACGCCGACGTCGGGAATGCTGACGCCGTCTACGAGAATGCTGACGCCGTCGGGAATGCCCTTATCAACATAAAGCTGGTACAGTCACTGATTTGATGTCCTTCAACATGGATGTATGCTTTGCTGCACAACTTCTAAATTCAGAAAAATACACTTGTGCTTCGAACTATAAACTGGTATCCTCGGTTGATTAATAAAGAGTTTGATTGGGAAATAATGTCAATCAAGTGTGAGCTTTAATAAGTTTACACACGTCTAAGTGTAAATGCAAATCAGATACAGAAGCAAATGCTTGGTCAAATCAACTACTGAAACTTAGATGTCCACCCTTTCTTTTCTTCTTCTTCCTTTTTCTGCTTTAGAAGAGCATTCCTCCGTTCCAATGCTGAAACACTAGGACTCCTTGATTTCTGCAAAGGTGAGGATGAGTTGCTCCTAGTTTTCTGTCTCCTAACACGTCGTGGTGTCAGAGAACGGACCATGTCAGCGCTGACGCAAACACAGATTCAGATTCGACAGGTTAGTCCAAAGAACCTACCTGGCAGTTCGGCGGTTCGTCACAAATCCGACAGATGGCTCCGGAAGAGTTGCTCTGTCCATTCCTATTGGTACTGTAATCAAAACAACATCCCCACATCAATAAAATCCCCCAAAAGATCAAACTGAACAAACAAAAAACCCTCAAATGGAACAGTAACAACACATATAAAAGAGAAATTACTTCACAACTGTGTAAATTGTCCAAGCAAAATGGAATGGAAAAACGCCCAAACTCAAATTGACCATCAAGAAGAACAGAAACTGGAGAATACATACATGGCTGGTGAAGGAGTGAAGCTACTGGGAACAAGGATGAGTCCGTACAGTCGGTTGTCAACGCTGACGGAGCTCCCACCTGCAGTAGCTGAGACTCAATCTTGCGCATGAATTCAATTGCATCCTGAATTGGCCTTGTCAGCTCTTCCTTGTACTTTACCAGCATGTCATAATAAGCTTCCTGTATATATCAATGTTCTTATCATCAGAGAATCAATTAAACAGGCAAAAAAAATGAAGAGAAAAAAACAAACCATGAATTGGTCAAGTTCAGGGTCCTTGGAAGCATCTCTAGCAGCAGTAAAAAGCATTAAAACAAATACTATAATCCAATGGATTAGTGCTAATTCTTTGACAGCTGAAGATTAAGAAAAGATTTGCTGGTGCAGGTGTCAGCCTCAATTTACACTGCACTTCAGCAAACTGCAAAGCAACATCATTCACACTGTCAACACCCTCCCATATTACTGTATTAGGCAATTCCTACTATGTATATCTAAGATGCCATAGTATTTGTCCATAGCAAAAAAGAATTCCAACTAATTCTTCAACCATCCATAATTAACTACTCCATACATACATACAAAAAAGCACTATCAAATAAACAAAAGCCAACAATGAGCACGCAGTACTACTACTAGCACGCAACAACAATGCAACATGAATTAAAAATTAAGGCAATGGGAGCAACTGGGATAATTTTTGAAGCTGTCACAGTATTTTAACAACTATGAAGAAAGAAAACAGTTTGGACAGTGTAAACCAAGTAACCAACACAATGTGGACGATAGAGAGTAGTAGTAGGCATTGGAAAACAAAGTTCAAATTCATACCACGAGAGAATCATCGATTCGTTCCTGCAGCTTTGCCAATCGATCATCGCTGAACATCAGCATCTTGTTCCTCAGGCTCTCGTTCGTTTTTCAGCGCTGACGGCGATGAATTCAACGGGATCTCTCATTCACGGATGATATATACCGTCCCTGCCCAAGTGCAGCTTCTCGTTCACATGACGAAGATTCAGAACACCATGTCAGCAACCTAGACTCGATCAATTGCACTCGATCATCCCGCCGTCATAATCATAACCGGCGACGGAAGAGAGAGGAGCGGAGGCACTGAGGAGCGGAGATGGATCCGTCGATGCAAATCGATTTCGATTAGGTCAAAATCGTGGAGCCTCGACGACGATCTCAATGGGATGAATCTCTCGCTGCAAATCGATTTCGAATTGGACTTTGAAGACGGGGAAGAGAGGCTGTTGATGGATCGAGAGGAAGCGACAACGTTCGACATCAATCGGAGAGATTTTGAGTTGGACTTTGAAGACGGGGAAGAGAGGCCATGGCAATTGAAATTGTCGGCGAATCCTCTGGCCATGGCAGCATCTGAAATTGCGATAGCAACCATGGAATGAGGAGGAGCGGCCATGGAAACGGAGGAGGAGGAGCGGAGGAACGGCCATGGAAACGGATGAGAAAGAGCGAGAAAGATCTGAGAGATTTGGGGGGTTTTGTTAAAAATTAAAATTGTATACTTTTGCAATTTTTACACAAACGTGTATATTTGGCTAATTTGGCCGAAAATTTGCGCCAAAGGCGCAATATATTTTTTTTTTCTTTTGCTTCTTGCTGATGTTTGTTTTCTGCCTTTGTTTTGTTTTTGCAAATGGGAGTGCCCCCCTCCAGCTTTTAAAAGCTGGAAACTCAACCCCTTTTATAACTGAGAAAAGGTGAAAGGTGATGGCCTTCCTTTTACGGATGGATAGATGGGAGCAGTTGAGACTTCCCCAATTTTTGTATATTTGAAGTCTGCTGAACAGCAGCAGCATGGGTGTATGTAGATTGATAGGGGGGTTGATGGGAGCAGTTGAAATTGTAGAGTAGACTATAAGACTTCATCCATCTGTACATTACTTCTTTTCAATTGCATTTCTATTTTTATTCCATTGGAACAAAATTTGGGCCTATGATTGGCCTTTGGATCGGGCTTTAAATTGGGTTGAAAAGTCTGCTCACTTGGATCCCATTTCACCAAATTGATTAGCTAAATTTTCATAATCCCCAAGAATTTATGAGTAGTAAAATTCATAAAATTTTACGACTCAACAATGTCTTTTCATCTACTTCAGGAGATGATGATAAAAATATAATATACAAATAAAACAAAATAATAATAATTAGTATACATGGATGATACTTAATGTTTCATCACTACGGGGATGAAATTTATCAATCACTGATTCATAATATCAATTTCTTTACTTTCATCCACTTCGAGGGATTTTATATTTTCTACTTTGGGAGACCAATTAAATTATTTATAAACAAAATAATAAATTAGAAAAATCAAATTGCACTTACCTCCACTTACCTTCACGGCGACGCACTTTGAGGATTGATATAATTTATGCATACATCCTCTTCGGGGATGTGTTTATCTACTTCACTCGCTAAATCTCATCGCTTATGGGAAGAGATTTTCCACTCACCAAAACCTTCACAAGGGACAAAACTTGTACCCCTGGAAGTTTGAGTCTTTTCTTTTATTTATCAGAAAAGTACATGCCAATCTGCAATTTTGATAATTTTAGGGCTGATTTTGTAATTAACACAATAACTGCACATGTTCGAAGAGAACGGCGGCGAAATCAGGCAAGCCGCCGCCTGGCCTCCAGCACGGTTGGGGCGAGACCTCCGATTACGCGAGTGGAGGCGGCGACTAGAGGAGCGTTTCCCACTGTCCCACAGCAGCAAGCCGATGATCATCACGCCGTCGTCGCGATGGAGTTACAGCTTCATCGATCCCTTCGAGGCTGCGATCGAAAGCACGCGGAGGGGAGACAGAGGGCTCCGCGAGATCGAGGCTGATGAAACGGCGTCGTTTTCGGGATCGAGGCGACCGCGACTATGACGCAATTCTTGACCCGATCGACGATGTTCCCAATTGAGGCGTTCCCGGCCAAGTCAGCGTCTTTAACGGGCCACAATAGGGCAGTTGGAATCTATCGTCTTCTTCAGTCGGTCGAGAACAGCGGCGGCGAAGCCCTCCGATTACACGCACATGTAAATATTAAAGGCAAGAATCAAAATTGGAAGGTGAAATCATAGTATAGAACTGTAAAGACTAAAGCACACATAAGTGGATAATTAAGAAGAACTTCCCTTTGCATCATCTGGTTAACGTATGGGAGCAAGTCGGAGAATTTCAACCTCATGGCATCGATCATGATCCAGATCAGCCCCTCAGTGTCCACCGAGGCGCTCCACGGCTTCCCGGAGCTCGGGCCTCATCAGGCACAGATGCTAGGCCACAACCGCGTCCGAATTGTGGCCGACGACGAAGGCCTTGTCAACGCCGACCGCGTCTAAAAGCACCGCCAAATCACCAACCGTGTGGAAGACGATGTAATCGGAGGTGTCGGCGGGAGCGTTGGCGTCGCCGCCTATGGAGGCAGCGTTCGACCATCTCTGGGCTCACCACCGACATCGTGGAGGCCGCCGCGCCTTCTCCGGAGATCGACTGGAGATTTTCGGAGATGTCGTCGTTAATCGCGGCGTGAACGGGAGGCTCTAGTGGATGCTGCGGAGCCATGGCGGCGGTTTCAACCTAGAGATGTCTTCTGCGTGGGCTCACAGGCGGCAGTTTCAGCCCGAAGATTCCAATCAAACTGAGCAGGAAGCTGTCGGCGCACTTGTGGAGCACGACAGCAGATCGGAGAACAATTAGAGTTTTTAGCCTTTTTAGAAACTATCGTGCTGATAACCCCCAATACAATATATAAGAGTCATGAGCTCACAATATATAGGAGTTATATCCTTCAGCTCCAAGTATAAGATAAATCTATTTATAAAAGGCAAAACTATATCTAAGTAAAGTGTATATCTTTGTACATGCACATAATAATATCATAACATTTATATATTTGTAGAGAGAGAAACTCTCTATCTACATTTCCTTGAAGAGATTCATTTTCTTCCTTTTAGATCCAAACTCCAAATTGACTTTCAATTTCACTCATGAGATAAAAATGAAATTAAAAAAATTCAAAGTCGTTAAAGAATTTATCCAATACGGGCACGAATGCAACAAAGCTGACTCCAAATTTGCCTAGCACATGACCCTTCCCTCTAGTAATACAACCTTCGTCTGAGCTAATACTGCATGCATATTTTAGATAATTGCTTGCATATTAGCCCATCCTCTGAAGAAACGATATGTAAGACAAGATCACAACTGACTAAATGGAGAGCAAACACTCTATTCCAAGAAGGCATAACAACCCTTATTAGATTGAATAGGATACTAGAAGGGCTACTCCTCGTCTTATTCTTGTATAGCCCACGCCCATGCATCTGTTCCGGTCAAAACCTCAGTTTATGCTTACCAAAAGAAAATTCAATTAGACTTAACAAAGATGATTCACTTATCATGATAATAACCTTTAAATATTTTTTTCTTCAATTTATTACTCTATATTGTTTTTTTTTTTTTATTAGGAAAGAATTCGGGAGAGCGAGCTCTACCCGACAACATCCTTATGGATGAGGTCTAAAAGACCAAGATTGTTGTGAATATTGACTCCCCGGGCAGAGTGGCAAAGGTGTGCAACCTTGTCCGCCACTCTATTGCCCAAACGGGGAATATGAAAGAAAGAAACTTCTTTCAAAGTCGATAAAAGACTTTTAACATCTGACATAATCAGTTCGATCTCCCAAGGACAATTAGATGTTTCAAGTAAGTGATTAATAATTATACTAGAATCTCATTCGATGTAGATTTTGTCGATACTGAATTGGATAGCATTTTGGATTCCCAGTTTTAGGGCGAGGGCTTCCGCTTTTAAGGGGTTGTGTTTCCCCAGTTTACGGTAGCATATGCTAATTGGCCTGCCGTCCCAATCCCTGATAACGGCACCCGCTGAGCTTACAGAGTTTGTAAGCGTGGAGCCATCGAAATTTAGTTTGAAAGTGCCCATCGGTGGTTTACGCCATTTAGCCTTTACGACCTTATTTTTGTCCTTTGGGTGGTTTGTTTTTTGTGTACGTGAGGGGGAGACCTCATCTAGACACTCATCAATCTGAGATGTTCTACTCCAATTGTCCCTATGAGTTTGAACAATGTGAACTAGAGTATCATTAGGAGGGAAGGGAACTTGTTGAAAAATAAGTTGGTTCCGAGAGCACCACACAGACCACCAAACGAAAGCAAGCTCTGCCTTGGCAGCGGGTGTGAGGTTGTCCCCAATGACCGAAAATATAGGTCGTATGTCTCGCGAGAGATTAATCATACTGGATATTATCGATTTTATGAGAGGATGGAAATTTAGAAGGGAACGCATATACCCACATTCAAACAGCAAGTGAACCTCATCCTCGGCCACACAGTTGCACACACTGCATGTGGGAGGCACATGAGACCCTCGCTGGGCTAACCTGGAAGCAGTTGGAAGACCATTTTGGCAAAGTTTCCAAAGAAAGTTTTTGATCTTTGGCGGGACATCCAATTTCCATATCCAGGCATTGTCGTCCGAGTGTAGTGATGACTGGGCTGTAATCAATTTGCATGCATTTGAAGTGGTGAACCAACCCTCCCTATCCGGCCACCAGTAAAGGCGGTCCTCAAAAGGAGACACAGGAAGGGGGATGTCTAAGATTTCTTGCACTATGTTAGCCGATAGTACATTGAGTAGTTTTTCCTTCCACCATCTACCTCTCAGGATGTAGTCACTGACGATTTCTTCTAAATTACTAATTTGTGGACAATCATCCCTAAACCGTAGGGAGGAGGTAGATATCCAGTTATCCGTCCAAAATTTGATTGTCTTCCCATTTCCTACAGACCAAATAAGACCCGTTTTGAACTTATCAATAAGGGTAGTGAGCTTGGCCCATTGCCAGGAGGAGTTCCCAGCTTTCTTGTATTCCAGGATGTTAGCAAGTGTAAGTACTTATATTTAATTAATCTGACCCAAACATTATCTGGTTCAGCCAGAATTTTCCATATTAGTTTCATTTGAAGAGCTTCATTCATCTCTTTAGATTTCCTGATCCCTAATCCTCCACACTTTTTTCTATATTGTTTCTTTTATATGCACTAGTTGACATTGCACACGTACTCTAAGTATTTAATTCTTTCGATTAACAATCTCTGTCATTTTATGCTTGGCAATTTTTTTAAGAAAAATATCAATTTATTCATTTTTGTATCAGTGAATGTGATAATACTTTTTGTAAATGCTAGGTTATTTCCCATGAGGTAAGGATATTTTTTTTCTTAAATAAACTATGAGACATATATAGCATTTTTGGATGCATGTTTAGCAAGTGAGCCTTGGTCCATATTAAACACAACAAATGCTCATAGCCCATTTCTACACCAAAATGTTATAGGAGGTGGGTTGGTGGGATAGTCAGGTAGGTTGTTAGACAAAGATTTTGACAGTTATAAATGGACCAACTCAAGCCCAATTAAAGAAGCCCAGGGTTGAGAAATACCAAACTAAACATTTTTCATCTAACGAAATATTGAGAGTTGTCTCGGAATTGTACTGTTCATGGAAGTTCTGCTTAAGTTTGTGCTAATGTTTGTTTGCGTTATTCGATTATGTAGTGCAAGTTATCTTGAGTTTATGCGTGTTAATTTCTATATTTTGTAATGGTTATTTTATTAAATATTTTCTTATTTAAATATAGTACTAATTAAACTCATAAATATATATATAAAAAAATTATATGGATGATTTTTTTTATACAAGAAAAGAAATTCGATTATCCATACAAGCCTAGAGAACCGAGATCCCGAACAAGCCGAGAGATGGACCAACCATTATGTACAACCATAACCAAATAATAAAAGCAAATGACTTAATGGAAATAACAAGAAGCAAATTACGGAAAGAAAAATGCAAAAATAAAGTACATGCCAACATACACTATAAAATACAAGCTAGCAAAACCAATGAACTGACCAACTAAACTGAAAACGATCACAGAGAACTCTGGGAATCACTAGCGGACACCTCAATTCGATTCTCCGTATTAAATATGAATATAATAATTGAATAGAAATAATTCACCTTAAATATCATGTACTCCATTGCAATTTGCAAGTATGTCATTCTTCATCAACTATTTTGAGATTCAATCGATTCGATAGTCCAACTAATTAAGATTGAGACAGACCATTATTTTCCTGTCAGATCGAATTGTGTTTTGCAGGATTAACGAAGGATTAAAAATGCCCAGAAAGCATCCCTTCATTTCAGATTCAGCAAAACTAGTACACATGCAACTATTGAGAGTATCCCTGCCCAAAGTTGCTACTGCTGAACATGAAAATAAAGCAGCCACTGCTGGTAAGCAAGAATGATATCAGCACCAGAAGACGCAGAAAACTACAATTTAACCAGCCAGAGACCCGCTGTGTGTATAAATGTGTATATATATCATATATAAATGTATATATATGTACATCCAATGCACGATGGTCGTTGCGCATTGCCTTGGGTCAGATCTTGCTCTTCTTAACCAGAATGCAGGTGGTTTCGTCATCTCTTTTTCTTGGTTTCAATGAGCTGGACAGGGGCGGCTGGAATCCTGAACCACCACTCTCTGACTCGCCTCAGCCACCGGTAGGTGCTCTCTCGCCTTAGGGCCATCTCCCTGGTGTACACCTCTGTGAGGATCAACAGGGCTATAACTCTTGCAGGAACGAAGGCCAAGATTGCAGCTGTGATGATCAACAACACAGCCACCCTCTCGGTCGCCTGATGAAAAGATGTTAACAGTAGTTGGTATCAACACAAATTACAAGTCTTAATGTAATAATGTAAACGGTGTTGACAAAGCGTGAAAAGTTGTTGACAATAATAACTGAGAAGATTACTAATAAAGTGATACTGTGATAATATGTAAGACTTGACCGATAAACCGTATCATGCACATCACACCATAGCATATTAGCATATATATATATATATATATATATATATATATATATATATATATATATATATCCATGCAAACAAATATTTAATAAAATGCTAAAACCCTTTTATCAAGCTCCTTTCACATTTCAGAGCAGACCCTCTGAGGATGAAGATGAAGATGAAAAGAATGGAGAATTCATCTAGCAGCCTGGACATCAATCAAGATAAACCGTATCATGCACATCACACCATAGCATATTAGCATATTAGCATATATATATATATATATATATATCCATGCAAACAAATATTTAATAAAATGCTAAAACCCTTTTATCAAGCTCCTTTCACATTTCAGAGCAGACCCTCTGAGGATGAAGATGAAGATGAAAAGAATGGAGAATTCATCTAGCAGCCTGGACATCAATCAAGTTACCATGATCACCAACTATATATACATATGGTCCAAGAGAAACAATAGTAAATTTATAACAGGCATAGGGTGACACCAAGTAAAGATGAGAAGATAATAATATGGTGGCTACACTCTTGAAAAGATAACACTCACGGAGCTGAGAATATCAAAATCTTAACATTTATGACTTTGGATTCATAGGTGTGCAGTTTTTAAAAGATGCAATGATTGATGGCCGGTTGATCTAAGACAGAAGCATTCTTGGATGGACCTTTGGCACCGATGGAAATGGCAGAAGAACTTTCAACCATCACCTTGCCACAAAATAAGGAACAAAATGGGTAGTATATCCAAGTTTGGGCAGTTACCTGTGGAAGAACAGCAAATAGAAGGGCTCTTATCTTTAGCAGAACGACATTCCCTGATTGAATCAATCCTTCAACTTGAGAAACAGCTTCCTGTAACGTAATAAGTTGCTCCACGGCGTTTCGGGTTGGAGGAGGTGTGATTCTGAATGCTCGTACAGGCCTCCCTTTGTAGGCATGCCTACGCCATAGCATAAGAGCCGCAAGGAGTAGAAGAATCGATGGCAGTATAAACCTGATCCAGAGACTGGATATAAAATACAAATATGTATTAATAAATGTTTTATTGTAGTTGTCTCAAAGCTCACAAATATAAATACATGTTTACCACTAGCTACAATTTTTGGACCCTAATTACCAGTTACCACTACCAAGCACAAGGCATAATTACCAGTAGCAGGTTGTCATCATTCTGCCCCTCGGATTACCTCTCTGGTTACTCATCATTGGAGGCCAAGTTGATCTCTCTCTACCGTTCGCCTATGTTCTTTCATATTTACAGGTTATGTGCTCAGTCATATGATCAAATCAAACTATTTGGTCTGTTTCAGGAAGTACCAACATTCTGATTCTTGCTCTACTTACTCTCATTGTCAAATGCATTTTATTCAACTTGTTTGACTGAAGAACCAATGTATTCCCTTTGTGAAGTACTACATAATGAACTATTGAAAGAACACTTTAACATTAAAGGCCGTGACCTTTTCCTGTGCAAATTACAGCCTACAGGTGATCACTTAGATGGCTACATAATGAACAGTTTTTAACCCAGACATATTTTAGTAGAGTTATAGCCATTTTCTTAGATCTTAACATCTTACTTCTATTTTATATTTTCTTCATTTCAAGAATATTTTCTGTTGCATAAGTAAAATCTTCTCAGAATTTTACCTAGAAAATAAAAGGAGAGAAATGGGCCAGGAGTTCTAACAGAAAGACAGAAAATTGTACTACATCTCCATTTTTATTTTTACAAATAACCAGTCAGCTTTTATGGAGCACAAGTTACCTCAGAACAGTATACCACGTTAATAAAAGAAACACCACTGACTTGAGAGGGTCTTCCCATGATGCCAAAAATTGAATACGCTCACTCAACAGAATAAATGGAAACAGCAACTCCTGCAACGTATCAAATTAGAGGCAGTATTCATCTCTTGAAATTTTAAAAAGGGCAGTCACAAATAATAGTAGAGAACGTCAAAGAAAAGATAATGCAACTACAAAGAAACAGAAAATAAGAAATAAAATTAGTAAATTACACACTATTCCTCAGTCAAACATGTTAAGCACCGCAAGTTCAAATGATGTGAAGAATTAGCCACCCATGGTATGGCAAGTCTAGATTCAATCAGTATTCTTGATGCTAAACAGTACTCCATCCTTCCCGAAATAATTGTTGCTTTAGATTTGTGCATACTTATAAAGAAACAATAAAATAAAATAATCAATGTGAATAATTACTTTTTCACTTCCAAGAGATAAAAAGTACAAATTTTGCATTGAAAATATAAAATATTTATTAAATATGCATTGTAAATTGAAATTTTGCCTAGATAGTATAAAAATGTCAAATAATATGGGACAAGAAATTTCCACTAAAATGGCTTTTATTTTGGGATGACAGAGTATATATAATTCTCTAAAACAAAGTTCATGCCACCACTGAAATGAAAACTGCTGAGGAAGAACTAAATACTTTTGAAGCATGATCAAGATTGCATCTGAAATAAAAAGTGTCATTGAAGAAAACCATATGCTTGTAATCATATAAAAGACACAATCAGTAACTTTTTTGGTCGGAAAAAAAAAACAATCAATAACTAGATGCATGTGATTGTACACGACTTGAGCAGTTTCTAAACTAGCTAAAAAATACTTTATGGTACTTCAATTCTGCATGCTCCTATGAATCTATATCCTCCACAACTGGAGCCATAGTTCCTTAAAAGTGCAGCTGAAAATTTCAAATTTGGCACCATTTCTAACAACGTAAAATAAATGAGCAAAATCCTTGTTATATGAAAGGATTTCAGAAATAAAAGAAAACATCAAAAGAGGAGTAGGAACATAAGCTTAACCTTCATCACAGCTAAATTCGTGTCTATTCCATCAACCTTTACTTGGTCTACAGTTGCTTTTGCAGCTTCAGCCTTCCCTGACTCAGTTTTTGACTGCTTCACTGCCGTTTCCAAAGAATCAACTTCACCAACATACACATACCCAATGGGAGATGCACCTTCTACATCACAATTTATTCCTTTCTCAATTATCAACCCCAGCCTTTGTAGTGCCACAAGTGAAACAGGTGAAACAGGAGATACTGGCCTTTGTTTCACTGATTTTGATTTTGATGATTTTTCTTCACTAGTTACATTCAGAAGTTGCAGTCGACTTAATAAGCTTTCTAATATCAAATCTCCCCCAGGAAGACTTTCTGCAAGATTAAACAGCAGCAATGTTTTGTAACTCGATGGAAATATATGGAAAGCTTCTCGTACAGCTCGGCATCGAAAAATTCCAAGAACTACTCTCGCAATCAATTCCGATTTCTGAGTCTCTTTGAGACCATTTTTTCGAACAAATCTGTGCGCATGTAATATTTCAAGACAGATATCCAACCAGTAATCACGACGTGTTTTTCCCTTGAGCTCAGGAAACTCAAAATGCAAAGGCTCTTTTCTGTAAGTAGTAGAAATCAGAATCTGCTTAATGATTGGGACTAAGTATAAAAAGCATCAAAATTAACATGTAATGGAAACACTTACACTAATATTGATCTGTACAACACAGCCTTGTCGAACAAACGAGCACCTAGTGGCCCAGTTAGCTCAGCTTTTACGACTTGCTTCAAATCCTTTGATAGATCATATCTAACAGCTTTATCATACATACCCACTCCAAGTGCCTCAAAGTAGAAGGCATTAGTTGTTATTGTCAGTCTCCCTGTAATTGCCACAAATATCACGTGTTCAAAGATGAGAAAAAAGGTATCCCAAACTAAATCCAACATCTTCTAAGCCAACATGGGATGCAGATGAGCAAGTAGGATTACTTAATATAATACGTGGCCCATACATCCATAAATCTACCAGCTATAACATCTTGATCTTGAAAGAAGGCAGTCCAAATTAATCTCATCGATCTCCTCTCTATCAAAATATGGTCTTTTAATTTACTATTGACCAACATTCGAACCGTAGCAATAACTGAATTGGCCCATCATTTTGAATGCAAAAATAAAACAAAATATTTTCTCATTGAGTAAAAGATAAAAAAAAAAAAAAACTTCTTCCCTTGTTATATATAGAGCATCTCCCTTGGCTTATTTATGTTTAGCAATCCATTGAAAAGCCTTCTTAGGATTCATTATAGCCCTTCCCTGCTGGTTTGATAAAAGTGTAAACTCCCTCATCTACAGTAACCTATATTTTCACTAATCCCTATTTAAATCCAGGTGCAACCATTATTTTCAAAGGTCCAGGAGTGTGAAGGTTAAGTTCAAGAAGTGTTAGGGTGAGGATCAGATATAGACGGATAAAACCATACCCTGCAATTTCAGTAGCCCAAGACTAAGTTGAAAAATATTCTTGTCGGTTACTTCATGGAAAATGAAGTAAAGGATAATTTAGTAATTGATTTGCTTTCATTTTTTACAACCCAAAGTTGAAATTGCCACTAGATCTTTCAGCTATATTCAAAGTAAAAGCTTCTTCGAGAGCACATTTACTGTGTGGAGGTACGTATTGGTGGCTGACACATCAGTTTAAGAAGCTCTGCGGGATCTAGAATGAAAGGCAATTAAAGCATCTGTGCCCTTTTTTCTACAGAATAAGTATTCAGAGAGGAGGATGGATATAGAATAGTTGATTATCACTTTTCTACAACTTAATCATCTCAAATTGTGAACTTACTTAGGCTAATCATTTAGCCTGTCTCAAATTGAAACTCAAACTCTTCAAGATTCTAATCACCTGGCTCCTTACAGGTTGTGCACACTCACCTCAGCTTTAATTACAGTTTGCCAGGAATCAATGGGATGATATAATGCTACAAGCACAAATTACCCTGGCTCTGGAGAGCAGTAGGATCTGCTCCAAATGCATGCTCCTCCAGATTCAACTAAGGGTGGATAGGCTATGCCGCTATAGCATATCAATGTTCATAACTCTCATAATGTTCCACTTATGCTCACCTGGCCAAGCAGAGATCCCAATATGCTGCAGAACTGCTTGCGTTGGTACTGAACCATCAATATCTAACACAATCTCTCCCTCAGCAAGTTGAAGATTAGACAAAGCTCCTAACATACTTTTTGCAGCTTTAGTCACCCTGCGTAATTCAGATGCAGAATTGGATAATGACTTTTAATGAGGTTATACACGAGGAGAAGCAAGCTATAGGTAATTAAAGGAGAACACAGGAACAAGAAGCATACTTGTCAAGGCTCTGCAGGTACTTATCATAGATGAGAAAATGAAGCCTCTGGCCTGAAGAAGTTGTTAGAGCATCGAAAAGATTTTGTACAGTTACTACATCAGCAATAGCAGCACATGCAGGCGCTATTCGAGCAAATGCTTCTGATCCAACAGTTTTCTTGTCATCGACCTTGTAGAAAAAAATGAAGCAGAAGTAAAAATGCAAACCTTGTAGGGTAGCAATTCATTTTTATTGAATCATAGAAAGAGCACTCTCCTAGTAAAACACATTAATAGTTGCGAAAAAAGATTATATGCTTTAAATAAACAACCTGAACAGCCATATCAGTTGAAGTTGAATAAAATAAGGACCATCCATCATCATCTCGGACACCTTGGCTATCAGGCGTAGTAACCTGTGTTATTTATTCCCCAGAAAATTGAAGAAACCACTGTCAAAACTGAATGCATGATGCATCTCAGGCCACATGCCTAAAGAAGTTAGCAATTTTGAAGGACAACTCTACTAATAATTAACTCTGCTTCTAGCACCCAAATATAAGGTAACAATGGCACATTGTCTGACCTTCTCGTTTGATTCATGCTCAATATCTGGAGTCTCCCATGCAAGCATCATGTCATACATCAGACGACGAAAATCTTTGTCACGCAAATAATCAGGACGTGCAGTCAGAACATTGAGTGTCTTATATGAACTAAATTCGACCAAATTCCTGGCATAGAAAGCTGGTTGCTTCACAGTTTCAGGCATGCTTTCATCAAAAGAACTTTGTAATTCATCTGAAGATATCTTGAGGATCCTGCAGTTAGTAACCTTTAGCATAAAATCATGATATATAACTCTCAAAAGTGGGTGGGTGGGTTTGTGCGATTAGGATGATAGATATCAATAAAGATCTAATACATTCATCATAAAGAAAAAAATAATAATGCATTTTACTCTTAGAATCAAAACCAGCAAAACAATCATCCATTTCATCAATTCCAGAACCTATTAGATTAAAATTAATGTCTGAAGGCTTCATATGAGATCAATCTTTTTTTTATAAACAAACAACAACAACAACAACAACAACATCCCAGTATATCCCCGGAATAAGGCAGGGTCTTGGGTCAGGATGTACGCACCAAACTAGTCAGGAAGGTGTTTCCGAGAAACCCATCGGTAAAAATTAAAAATTGCCCTAATGGGAACTTTTATGATAGTTGCTACTTGTCAATGCTGTTGGTGCGTTTCTTCAGATGCATATAAGGTAGTATTCTATGACTCAAGAGACAGGAATCAAGATCAAGCAACCAAACTGTTTAGGCAGGAGTCAAGATCCAACAACCAAGCATTCACGATGGGGCATTCTAAGAATGCCAAACATTCCTGATTTGACATTCTCTGAACGCCAAGAATTTATGACGAGGCATTCAAAATGCCTTGGCCACGTAGCTCAAGGACAAATATTGTTTTCTTTCTGTAACAAATCAGGCAATAACATATATGGCGTACATCACTTTCACCACTTTTTGCAGCTTTAGTCACCCTGCATGATTCAGATGCAGAATTGGATAACGACTTTTAACGAGGTTACACACGAGGAGAAGCAAGCTAGATGTAATTAAAGGAGAACACAGAACCAGGAAGCATACTTTTCAAGGCTCTGCCATGCTTAACAGCTTCTTCAGGCCAGAGGCTTCATTTCCTCATCTATGATAAGTACCTGCAGAGCCTTGACAAGTATGCTTCTTGTTCCTGCGTTCTCCTTTAATTACCTCTAGCATGCTTCTCCTTGGAGGACACTTGTGTGCTTGCTAGATAAATTATGGCTTTATTGTTCATAACTTCATATACACCAAAGTTTTTAGGCAACACACTCGTGATATTTTTATTCTCACTCTCATTAATTAATTCCAAATGCATAAAAATGAGTGTGCAAACTGCAAACGTGAGCAAGAACGATGCAACTCATCAATCTCTTTCACAGTTTGATAAGCACTGCGACCAGATGTGGCCTTATCATCCAATTTTTCACACAAAATTCTCAAACGGTTCTAACTTCTAGCTCCAAATTAGAAGGCAAATTCGAAAGAAACATATCCAACAACAGCGAATATGCAATAATGACATCTCGAAAGCAATACTCCCAAGTCCCAACTGCTAGCTCCAAATTAGAAGGCAAAACCGAAAGAAAGAAAGAAAGAAGAAAGAAAGGGATTGAACGGTAAAGGCGAGGAAATAGCGAGAGAGGATGAAGAAGTAAGGAGAAAGTGGGAGAATGTACTTGCAGCAACGGTAGACGACGGAGTTGGCGATGAAGGAGAGAAGATTGATCGGTCTGGGGGACTCGCAGATTTCATCGGCAGAAATCGAATTCCTTCGCTGGAACATCGTCTTTATGTTATCCAAGAATTTGTTCCCATTCTCCATTTTCGCCGCCTCTGCAAATTTCTCTCAAACTGATCAATCCTCCCACTCTCTGAACGGGCGATCTGATGAATGTCAGTGGGAGAATGGGGAGCGAGGGAGGGACGAAGAGTGCGGACGGATGAATAAGGTAATCGAAGGCCGTCAGCGAAGAAATTAGTATTCATACGACGCCGTTTCAGCCTCAGCTTTTCGTTTCCTTTTCTTTCCTTTGGACCTATCCGTTCCCGTTTAAATTTAGAAAAACTTCATAAAATATTAATTTATTAGTATTTTCCAGGAAAAATGATACTATCCATTCTCCAAGGATGATTGACTACTTAATCAGGAAATCTAAATGTCTATGAGAAATTGAGCTAATTTTATCTGATGTTAAACTTTTTTTATCGACTTTGAAAAAAGTTTCCTCTTTCATATGCCCCGTCTGGGCAATAGAGTGAATGATAAAGTTGCACACATTTGTCACTCTGTTTGGGGAGTCGATATTCACAACGAATTTGATTTTTTAGGTCTCATCCGCAAGAATGCTGCTGGATAGAGATTGCTCGCCTGAATCCTTTCCTAATAAAAAAAAATACTATCAATTCTATACTACACTAAAAAAATATTTTTTTGATCATACGTCATCTTGTGGCAAATTAACTTTTATCATTATGACAAATGTGGGAATCAAACTCACACCATTTGTATTACGTACATATTACTATCTTTCTAAGATGTCATGTAGGGGTGTACATGATTCGGCCCAAACCGAATTTTTGGGCCGAACCAACACAAACCGAACCGAACCGAAGTTTTTCGGTTCGGCTTTCGGTTCGAAAATTTTCATTTTTCGGTTTCGGTTCGGTTTGTGTTCGGTTTCGGTTCGGTTTGTGTTAAACCGATTTTTTTTAATATTCCACTATATATATTTATACAATACTTTTTATACACTACATAAATACAATATACATATATTGGTATACTTTATATATACATATATACGCTATACATATACTTTATATAAAGTGTATATACATATATACACTATACAGTGTATATACACATTTTTTTGTGTGTGTAGTGTGTAGTGTGTATATATACACATATACAATGTATATACACACATATATACGCTAATACATATATTTTTTGTATGCTCGGTTTGTGTTAAATCGAATTTTTTTAAGAGAATTTTTTTTTAAATTTTTTTTTATGAAAATTCGGTTCAACTGTGTTAAAACCGAACCGAACACAAACCAAACCGGCAAATAATCGAACCGAACCTAATACTTTCGGTTTTGAAATTTTGAGATTTTCGGTTCGGTTCGGCCCGGTTCGGTTAGGTTTTGGGCCGATGCACACCCCTAATTGTCATGGTTCAAATCTCATTCCTGCCCCTTTTGCACTATTTTTTATTCCTATCAAAATTTTCTACTATAAATGTCATATTTAAATCAAATTATATATTTTTCTTTTAATATTTTCATAAGATAATTCATTATGTTACACATATTTTTTTTTAAATCTTCAAATTTTTATTCATATGATTTTTTTACTATTAATGTCATTTATACCAAAATTTTCTACTATAAGTGTCATATTTAAATCAAATTTTATATTTATATTTTAATATTTTCATAAGATAATTCATTATGTTACACATATATTTTAAAAAAATCTTCAAAATTTTTATTCATATGAATTTTTTTTACTATTAATGTCATATTTAAACAACAATTTATGAGTTTTTTGTCATACTTTTCAAATCTTATCATTTTTTTTTCATTTACCAATGACAAATTCTTTAAAAAATTTATAATTTCCTTTCAATATAAAAAAAATCTTAATCAAGTACACATATATATAAATTATTAAATTTTTGTATAAATTTTTGTAATAAAAATCATATTTATATACCATAATTTATGGTTTTCTTTAAATATACCATAATTTATTGTTATCTTTCAATATATTTTTTAAAAATTTATTTATTATATATACCGAGAAAAAAAATTTCCAACGAAAAATTCCGCCCCCCTCCAGCAATTCTTGCGGCCGCCACTGTCCAAGTCTAATGCAACTCCTAATGCATTTCCAAGTTTCGACTTTATACATACGTTGTGTTTTTGTGTAATCTTAGATAATTAATTGTAGGATAATGTGTTAGTTTCAGTAAGTTGGGCTAATCTTTGTAATTAGGAGAATAAAGGGACACGTGTATGGTGGAGGTTGTTTCCCGCCACTAGTTTGTTAGGCCTTCTGTGTATAAAAGAGGGCAAGCTCCCTCGCCAGATCTGTGTAGCTTTACAGCAAATTCATCAATGGAGAAACTCCAATCAGCTTGTTCTTCTTCCATCTAATCTTTGTTCATCTTCAATTCTCTCAATCATTCGATTCACATGGTATCAGAGCTCCAGATTGAGCGAATTCGTTGAAGCTTGAAGAAAGAGGATAACGATGGCAGCAAGGTATCCGACGGCGGCTGAGTTGCAGAGTCCATTGTTTTTGCATCCATCCGATGGACCTGGAACGATCACGGTGTCGGAAAAGCTTGCAGGAGCGAGCAATTACAGATCCTAGCGACGGAGCATGGAGATCAACCTCTCAACCAAGCGCAAACTGGGATTTGTAAAAGGGACGGTGGTGCGATCTTCAGATGATGCTCTGAAGGCGGAGCAGTGGGACACCTGCAACATCCTGATAATCGCCTGGATCATGAATTCCGTTTCTGAATCTATTGCAAAATCAGTGTTGTATGTTGATTCTGCACATGAGATTTGGATTCAGTTGGAAAAGAGATTTTTGTTGAGCAATGGCTCGCGTAAATACAAATTGAATAAAGAAATCTATGCTATGAGACAGAATGGATGTAATGTGAATGAACATTACACTCGTATGAAATCTTTGTGGGAAGAAATAGATGCCATGGATGTATAAGATTGGTCAATATCAGTGAAGATGTTCTTGAATATCTGAGACGAATTGATCAATTGAAGCAGGAGACGAGGTTGTTTCAGTTCCTGAATGGTCTGGATGACTCGTATGGAGCACAGAGAAGCCAGATCTTGCTTATGACTCCATTGCCTACTGTTGAAGGAGCATGTTCCATGCTTCAGCAGGAGGAATCTCAGCGAGAAGTGTTAGATCCTGGAGGAAATGGCACTGAGATGTCTGCTTTGTATGGAAAATCGGAGGAAAAATGCAAGATATGTGGCAACAAGTGGCATCCGAAGGAAAAATGCTGGATGGTGATAGGATATCCAAGCTGGCATTCAAAATCAAAGAAATTCCCACAGAACAGCAGCCCTCCTGAAGCTGGAAAGGGAAAAGGAAACACTGGATCTCAGAAGAAGAAGACAGCAGCTCAGGTAATGATTGATGGTGAAGGATCTGGCAATGTGATCTTCACACCACAACAATTTGCTGAGTTCATGAGGAGTTTGCCTGGCACTCCACAAAATGACAAGGTGAACATTACTAATTAAGGAGAAATATCTAGATTGATAGTATTTTATCAAGTATGATAATTCACCTAAAAAGCGTGAACAAGTAAGTCCAACTCAAACAATTATTGTAAAAATTTCTCTAAAATAGATATTACAATATCAAAATCTCTAAATAAAATTACACTACAACTCCAACAACTTTTCTATTTTACCGATTTTTACATTTATTATACACTATAATAAACATTTATTATACACTAAAATCAATAAAGAAATTTATAATGCACTAAATGCATTTATTAAGAAGATTTATCATTTGCTAATGGAGCAAATGGTTAGAGTTCTTGTTGTGTGTATGACATGGCAATTCAGGTTTCATTACATACTGATGGTGAATCTCATGGGATGATTTGCCACCTCCACAATTTTACCTCTTGCAGCCCAGCAAAAAATCATGTTTCGGTAAAACTAGCTACTTTGTGTTAGCAGCTAACACATTATTTTAGGAGTTTTACATTTGTGCATATCGAGTGTATAGTTACGTTTGTACCCCCAGAGTTTTTACCCAGTGATATATATATACACACACACACACACACACAGGACTGGGCCTCTGAGATCCGGTAAGGACTCAGTTATCCAAACACTTACATGGTATCAGATTTTTTTTGTGAAACCCTAATTTTCCTCTTCGTTCCACAAACCGAATCGATCCGTCGCCTAGGGGTGTGCAAAAAAACCCGACACGACACGAAAACACGACAACACGGCACGAAAAAACACGAAACCGAAAAGACACGACACGAACCGCTAAAACATGACATTAAACGGTTCAGATACGGTTCGGGCGAATCCCCTTGTTGGATACCCGACACGAACCGTTTAAATTTTTTAAATTTTTTATTTTTATATCTAGAGGTATATTACTTGTACAAATAGGATCCCTACGTAACAAAATGTTCTGCTTGCTCAGTTGGTTCCAGGGAGGCCGGTGGACTGGGCTTTGTTTCATCAGATCCGAGTTCGAATCTCATGTCCTGCATTTTTTTTTGTAATCCATTATCCCCTCTCCAGATCTATTAAATCCTTCTTTTAAAAACCCTAGCAAGCAACAACCTCCCCTTTCTCAGATTTTTGCTTCTCTCAACCTCCCCGCTCTCTGGCTCTCATTCCGACCGCCATAGGGTTCCAAGCAACACCCTCGCCTTCCCCTTTCCATATCCTCCTTGCATCCTTCTCGTTCCCTTACATCTAGATCTATTAAATCCTTCTTTTAAATCCCATGTCCTGTATTTTTTTTATAATCCATTCTCCCCTCTCCAGATCTATTAAATCCTTCTTTTAAAAACCCTAGCAAGCAGCAACCTCCCCTTTCTAAGATTTTTGCTTCTCTCAACCTCCCCGCTCTCTTGCTCTCATTCCTACCGCCAGAGGGTTCCAAGCAGCACCCTCGCCTTTCCCTTTCCATCTCCTCCTTGCATCCTTCTCGTTCCCTTACATCTAGCTTCGCCCTGCCAGACCTCGCTTTGTTTGCGGATCGAAGAAGTTGACAGACAACATTGGGGGTGGAGATGGAACTCCGGTGTCGACCCCTCCTCTGTTTAAAACCCCGCTAATTGGTACCCTTCAACTCTTCACTTCCTCTATTTCTCATTCCCAACCGCCATAGGCCAGGCGCGACTCGATCTCTCGGCCTCTCCACTCTCTGTCTTTCACTCCCGATCGCCATAGAAGGCTAGGCTCGAGCTCTCAGCCTCTCCACCCCACTCCCGTCGACGCACCCTCGGTCCCTCACCTTCCCCTTTCATAATGGTTCGTGTCGGATAACCCGGGTACCCCACACGGATCCGAATAGCTTTACCGTGTCGGATACCCGGTTCATAACGGTTCGTGCACGATTCGGCTTATCTGTGCTAAACGGTTCCGGGTATCCAACATGATTATTCGGTTCGTGTCGGATACCCGGTAATGCCCACCCCTACCGCCGCCGCCGCCGCCACCCTAGCCGCCGCCGCCCGACCTATTGCCGCCACCCACCCATCCGCCACCGCCGCTAACCCTAGTTGCCGCCGCACCACCGTACAGCCGCTGCCGCTACCTATCCTTCCCGATGGCTAACGTTATTGACCCCCGACACCGGCACAAAACCCCCCACCGCTGCCACAAAACCCTTTTCACTCCGCTCAATCCGTTACCAACATAAAAAACCAAATTCCCCTAACCCTAGACCTAAAAAGGTTCAATACCACACCTGGGCGGAGCTCTTCACCACCGCATGTCGGGTTCATGATCGACATCATCGGCCACATTGATGGCTCCGACCGCCCGGTTGATGTCCCCGAGCCTCTTTGAAACCGACTTGACTCCATCGTGCTTGGATGGATCTATGCTACCCTCTCCGAGGATGTTTTGATTACCGTCCTCAAACCCGGCTCCACCGCTCGTCCGCTCACGATGTTTGGCTCCGCATCATGCAAGGGCCTTTTTCATGACAATCAATCCGTTAGGGTGGCGGATCTTGAGGGAAAGTTCATCAATACCCATCAGGAGAGTTTCTCAACCGTCTCCGACTATTGCCTTGCTATCAAAGCCATCGCCGATCAACTAGGCAATGTCGGACACAAAGTCAGTGAAGAGTGTCTTGTTCTTCAACTCATCAATGGCCTCTCCACCAAATTCGATTTTGTCGGTGGTATGATCAGCAACACGCCACCCCTCCCGACCTTCATGGTAGCTCGTAGCATGCTTTTCAGGGAGGAAAGCCATCAGGGCCGTTCTCAGGCACCGTCACATGTCCTTGTGTCTTCCAAGGATTTCCTGCCCTCCGAACCTTACCCCCGACCCCCTCCTGCCGCCCAACCCCGACCGAACACCCAACAACGAGGCGGACGGGATCGCGGCCGTGGCACCTGCTGCGGGAGCGGCAATCAGGGCGGCAACCACCGTTTCTCTACGCCGCCGTCGTGGTACCCTCAGCCGCAGTGGGCACCGCCGCCTTGCCCCTACCCGACGTGGGCGAGTTACTCCCCCGGCGGCGGCCCCCACCGTCGATGACCTAACCG
This sequence comes from Persicaria tinctoria, assembly GCA_037127255.1. Classification (NCBI taxonomy): domain Eukaryota; kingdom Viridiplantae; phylum Streptophyta; class Magnoliopsida; order Caryophyllales; family Polygonaceae; genus Persicaria; species Persicaria tinctoria. Next base: position 20,837,605 of record JBANSL010000019.1, on the reverse strand, counting down.
TACCGCCCACCCCCATAACCGGCTCCATCGTAGGCATTCTACTCTTCCCAGCAGCCGGCGACATTTCCTCAGCACACCGATCTCTCCGCGGCTTTTTCCACCATGGGGCTTCAGCAGCCGGACTACAACTCGTATATGGATACCGGGGCATCTTCTCACGTGACGAACACGCAAGGTAACCTACAAACTGTTTTTAATTCTAGCACTTTACCTTCTATCTATTTCGCCTTAATAAAGTCCTACTTGCCCCTAACCTTGTCAAAAACCTCATCTATGTTCGTCAATTTACCATCGATAATCACGTGGCCATTCAATTTGACCCTTTTGGTTTTCTTGTGAAGGATCTACGTACAGGGACCCCAATCATGCGGTGCAATAGTTCCGGCGACCTTTATCCATCCCCTAGCCGCAACCACCCCGCCGACCCCAAGCCTCGTCCATCAATAATGAGAGGGTTTCTCGACCAAATAAATTTATAGTCAAGACCCCGCTATAGTATAGGGAGTCAGGATCGTCCACGAGAGAGAGTCAGCGGTTCTTTATTTAGTTGTAATAGGGCAAAGAGTAGCAAGAAGGGATGAAAAGATAGAGATTTTGGGGGTTTAATGTTGCTGAATTTTTGGAATAAAATCAATAATATGAAAGATCTAGGGCACAGGGATCGCCAAAACGATAATCATGCATGCCTTGCAATGAATCATATGAAAATCAAGCTTTTATCCATTAAAAATGCCAATTTGCATCAACCTTAGCAAAACAATCAATTTATTTTCACAAATCAATAAACTTTACCAGCAATCTTAATTGCGTTATCAAAACTTGCGTTTCAAAACCTTAATTACTATCCAATTCACAATTCAATCTTTCAATTTAATTGTAAAAAGGAATTTTCCCAATTTTCATTGAGTACTTAAGCACAAAGGATAGATAAAACCAATCAATTCATCAATTCATAGCAATTCGCACACATCACTATCGTTGAGATCACCCCGACCCTAGAAAAGAGAAGAATTACTCACAATTCATGAAAGAAAGCATAAACAAAAGAAATAAGAAAGAAAACACCTTGCGTAAACTTCAAAACGCCGAAAACCGTCGCTGAAATCTGTCACAAAACCAACGTCTCTCTCACACGTATCTCACGCCCCCTAGGGCTGAAAGTCTCCAAAGAACCCCCCTTAGGGTTTCAACATAATGTTCTATTTATACTAAAATAATTTAATTCTATTTTAGGAAGAAGAAATAAATCAATTTTATCTGAATTCTATCTATGAAAAGGGGATAAAACAATTAATTTCAGACCAAATCTTCTCGTAGACAGCCCATACCGAAGCGCTGGACCTCAGTACCGACCCCCCTTAGTGATACGTTTGGATCCTCGATCCTTCGCCTGTGGCTCGGAATCAAGAACCCCAAACTGTTGATGGCCCGATCTTGCAATTATCCTTGCTAATCTCGATGTTTACAATCAATTACAATAAAGACTTTGAATTTATCACGGCGGAAGCAAGTAAGAAAAACAAAACAAAAGACAAAGGTAAAAACAATGAACAGCGACGGCTAACACTTAGCCAAAATCCAGCAGACAAACACAACAGTAGCAGCGACGGAAATAGTGGTGGCGACGGATGCTGCGCCCGCAGCATATATTGCAGCGGCCGCCGCCAGCGACTGGCGCGAGCAAACAGGGACGGAGCCTCCCTCCCTGCGACGGTTCTGGGTTGCTGAATTGCGACGGTTTCTGCAGCCTTGGTTGTTTGGTGTTTGACGTGTGAATTGGTGAGGGTTGTGTTGGGATCTTTGTTTGGATGAAAGTAAGAACAATCACTTGAATGCAAAGGCTAGCCTCCCTCTCTGCGACGGTTTTGGGTTGCTGAATTGCGACGGTTTCTGCAGCCTTGGTTGTTTGGTGTTTGACGTGTGAATTGGTGAGGGTTGTGTTGGGATCTTTGTTTGGATGAAAGTAAGAACAATCACTTGAATGCAAAGGCTTTGGATTGGAGGAATTGTAGAAACCTCAGATCCCTACACAACCCTCACTAATTCACACGTCAAACTCCAAACAACCCAGGCTGCAGAAACCGTCGCAATTCAGCAACCCAGAACCGTCGCAGAGAGGGAGGCTCCGTCCGCCATCAATGGCCCTCGAATCGTTCTTGAGAGCTCGTCTGGATCAAGATCATTGTTTGACCCACAGAAGGTCATCTTGATCCGCATCACTTAGGGTCGGTATGAACACACTGTTGGTTCATCTTGCTTTGCTCGTCCAGATTGGGCCTCGGTAATGACTCAGGTGGGGTCGGTACAGGGTCGGTATGACGGTGTTCCCATCTCGGACTTCTCAGAAGGAAAGTATCGACTCGGTACCCTAAAGCATCGACTCAATACTTCTTGTTTCAGCTCGGTTTGGCTCACTAAAACGTCCGTATCTCTTTCGTTATAACTTCAATTGCTTTCTTTCTTTTTCCTATGCGCTCCAAATTCTTTTATGCTTCTTTTCATAGTTGAACATTTTTCCAAAATCAGCTTCTAAATTCCTGTAAAGTACACAAAAACTAGTGAAGACATCTATTTCTCATGAAATATGAAAACTTATGCAAAAGACACTAAACCTAATGTAAAACCTATGCAAATGACTCAAATTGACATCAAAAAATATGAGAAATATGACTAAAAACAAGCACATCAATCAACATCACCCTTGGTTCCGATTTGTGGCATGCTCGTCTTGGCCACCCTGGCAATCATGTCCTTCATAGTCTACGTTCTAGTCATTTAATTTGTTGTAATAAAGTCTCGACTGTCTGCACTTCGTGTGGGATCGCTAAGAGAAAAATACTCTCTTTTCATATTTCTCATTCCGTTACTTTTGCACCATTTGACATTATACATTGCGATTTGTGGACATCGCCTATTTCGAGTACTAGTGGTTTTCGCTATTATTTGGTTGTTCTTGATGATTTCACCAATTTTGTTTGGGGTTTTCCCCTCCGCCACAAATCCGAAACACAAGGTTATATTGTTACCTTTCACCAGTTTGTCCAAACCCAATTTAATTTGCCTATCAAATCAATTTTCTTGTAACAAAGGTTTGACAAAAAATGTCATTAAGGTTTGAAAAAAATGGCATTAAAAAATGTCATCAATCCATTTTATTAGAAAAGTGGCATCAAAACGGAAAAAAACCCGAATGAGTTGGTCAATGTTGACCGGTCAATGGTCAGCGTTGACCGGTCAATGGTCAACCGTTGAAAAAAAAATGTTGTTTGAATTAAAAATGAGCTCATTTTCTGGTTTCAGATTAACCAACAATTAAGATAAAAAAAATGTCCCCTAAATATAATTCAATATGATAACCTATCATGAAAAATAAATAAATAAATAAATATTGTGGATCGGATGGTTGAAGAGATAAAAGATTCACATACAAAGATATATGCTCTCTCTTCTCTCTACAATTCTAGAGAGAGAGAGCTCAACTCCTTCCCCAACCGGTGACTTCCTCCGAGGATGCCGAGCTCCGATCGCTGATGTCGTGCTCCGATCGCTTTACCTGAAGCACCAACCCCTCCTTCGGGAGTCGTAAAATCTCCTCCGGAAGCCTAAAATCTCCTTCGGGAGCCCCAAAATCTCCTTCGGGAGCCTCCACCCCGCCTTCTTGGCTAGATGGGTCTCTCGCCTCCTTCCATTTCTCTCCGGTTGTACCGATCGGTGGTGTTCTTTGTCGGTGGCGGTGGATATCGCCTATCTGTTTGTGTAATCGGCTTCGATCTTTCGTTTTGATGACACTCCCTCACCAAAACATCATCGATCTAAGTTGTGCTCGTTCCTGCCATCTCCTGGTGGTTCTTGTCCCCCAATTCGGTCACCCTAATGTGTTATCGCTTCTCCAGCCCTGCGTCTCCTCGGGCCTGGAGATTCGTGCTTTTTCCTTGCCCTGCTTGGGCGGGATTAGCGTCTCTAGGCCTTCAATTCTTCATGTGTCATCGGCGGCTTCCTCCAACGCTGATCGGCGGCCTGTGGCTTTCTTCCCCGGCGGTTTCCCTCCCGGCTCGGTCTCTTGACGGTCGGCGGTTTCCCTCCCGACAACTCCGTCGGCTTGCAGCGCCGCCCCTATCCCCCGACGTCCCCTGTAGCCTATTTCGTTCTGGGGATTAGGGATTCGATAGGTGATTTTGGGCTGGTGCTTAGGGCCCAAGGCTTTGCCTTAGGCCCGGGTCAGCCCGATACCTAGAGATATTAAATAGCACCAGCCCGAATTTATGTCTTTGGGCCCAAGGCTTAGCCTTGGGCCCAAATTTGGCCCGGTGGGTGGATTTCATAAAATGGATAAAAAAAATGTTAAATCTAAAACCGTATTTACCTACTATATAAATAATTCCCTATGGGGTTTGCGTAAATCCCGCTTGAGTTATTGGTGCGTTGTTCGATTCAGGTGATTTTGCTCCGCGGTTTGGGAGGATTGGCTTTTCTTCTTCGGTTGATGGGGTTCTGGCTGGGTCAGGCTGGGGTCGTGGCAATGTGTATCAAGGCGTCTCCTTTTCTCAGAAGACTGTTTCCTTGGAGGTTCGTCTTCACTGCCCACAGGTCTCTTGATGTACCGCTGGCCTACGGTGTTGCTGTTGGTAGCCCTTGGCTTCATTCGTTTGTCTACGTCTGCATCTCATCCTATTTAGTTTGGCTTGATTTCTCTTTGTAGAGCGCTTGTGCCTGTTTCTTGCACCTTTGTTTTATTTTGTCTTCTTTATAACAGTTTCCGTCTGCCGACTTGTCGGCCATCGAGGTCCAAATTTGTCTGGCCTTGAATTATTTCCTAATTAAAAAAAAGATTCACATACGGACATACGATATAGGGTAACTAATTAATTAAGCTATTTTTATATTATTATTATATTATATTTTTGGGCCACATCAATTAATAAGTCAATATAGTTAAGTAAAAAACTTACTTTTTAGATCAATAATCTATCCAATATAACCTTATACCTTAAATTAGATTAGATTTTTTTTATTATAAATATTCAACGCTATATTTTAATTAGGTAGAAAACTTATCGTTTTAGATAAATCTAGGGGCAGTTTCTATACATGCCATATTTTTTTTTTTACCTATATTAGGAAATTGTCCACCACCCTCTCCATATTAGCAAAATGTTCACCTATGTTGCTGACACTGTTGAAACGAACTTGCTGAAATTGTGCCCCCCAATGTGTCCCCCTTGTGCTCAGTTTTTTTTTTCGCGTTGCTGAAACTGAAGTTGCTGAAACCCTGATTTCAGCACTGCTGTTGATGCTAAAACTGAAGTACCCCAAAGTATTTTTGAGGATTTCGTTTTAAGAAAATATATAGTTATATAAAAGTTCTTATATTTTGAACTTTAATGATTTTTGGAAATTAAATGTATAGAAAGTTCGTAATTGTTTTGACACATTTCATTTTTATTCATTTAAGTGAAATCTAATAAATAAGTTATTTATTTAAGTAATATTATTTTAAAACAAGTTTGAATATTTTTATTCAAATAAAGAGGGATTTATCGTTATAACTTATTTTAATTTCCGTAAAATATATATATGTAATATAAGGTAATAGTAAACCATTGTTGCATAAAATAAAATGTAGTTAAATTAAATATTTTATTATTTAAGCTATGTAGAATTTTAATAAATAAAAATTTATTCGGATATATCTATATATGCATATATTAATATATTATAAACAGCTATGGGCTAAACCGGTTTTCTTTGGGTTGGGTGAACCAGACCGGATTTAAAAAAATGTTGAACCGGGTGGGCTAAACCCTTCTTCTTCCTTGAATTGGTAAATAAAGAGCGGCCATTCCGGGGTTCGAACCGGGGACCTATGACTATTATCCACAAGTCCTTTCCGGTGAGCCATTCCGGAATGGTTAAAACTTTGGTAGGGTAAACTTTTTATAGTGACTGGCCCCAACGCTTCGCGGCCGCATACCCCAGAAACCCCTTGCGGGATTTTTTGAGGAGGCTCAGTACCACTTATGCAAAGTGGGATCAGCGGTCGTAACCTCACCTACATGCACACGGACCACTTCACCACTTCGGCTTGGCCGTACGCGCTTGTGGGAATTAATATGGTCTAAATGCACCAAGTGAGATTCGAACTCGAGACCTCTCCTTTGGGATACCTCACCCTTACCGCTAGAGAAAGAGATCATTGGTAAACCCTTCTTCTTCCTCTCCCACGTTCAGCTCACTGTTAAACGCGCTTGAAATGGATGATTTTTACCTCCCTCAAATCTCGCCCGAAGCTCAACGATTTTGTTTCTAGAATGTTCCCTACTCGTTGAAGATGAGATTTATGTAACCAATTTGGAGATCCAGGGTAGAACCGCAACCGAACGAACTTATCCCCAAATTCGAAAATCACCCCAATCCGCTCCAGCCAGGCCGAATCTCACCAAATTGAGGATCGGGATAGCATTAAGAGTGATTATCTAAGCAATTTGTGGATTTATTTTAATCAAATCCGCCCCCAAATCCTCCTCCTATAAATACCCCTTTCGGGATCACTTTTGAAGCACACCATCACCACTCCTCTCCATCTCCGAGCTCTCAACCTATTCCATGGCATTCTAAACGCCTCTAGCAACGTTTCCCCTAAAAAAGGTTTCAGAAAATCATCCCGAATCCAAAACCCCCAATTTCGAATTCCCTCGTCGGATCCACTCGGTAGCCCTCGTCCGCCGCTGCCGGAGCCACCAGCCGCCACCCGGAGGAATGCCCAACCATCACGATTCCATTGCCACCAGCCTCGTGCGCCGCCGTGAGCCGTGCCGCCTCCAGTGCCTCGCCGAAGTGGAGCCGTGGTCTCACCTGGAACTCTCTGTTGAAGCACTGTCGAGAGGAAGGAGGAGGAAAAGTAATTACGTAAAACCCTCTACTTTCTATTCTTTCCAGATTGTGCCCTTTCCAATTTTTTATAATTCCAGATTTTAACCCCTGTTTTGTTTGGGCATAAATTGCTTCCAATCTAGGCTACCCTTGCGCGCATCCGAAGGAATTAGAGTCCGACCAACTGTTTAAGTCAACGCTTGCAACTTAAAATCGAGGCAAGTGACCTTCCGAGCCTTTCTGCTCACTTGTGCCTTTCGTGTCTTTAGTTGTTTCTTTCCGTTGGAATGCTTTCCAAATTAATTAAAATAAATTGCAATTCATCCGCTTTGTGTGATTTATTCAACCGTCAGTTTGAATTTGGCAAGTATAAATGGGTAATGTTATTATTTGAGGTCCCTCTATAATAATGACATAGATACCCACCTTTTGATTAAAGCATGATTATTTTGTTCTTTCATGCTAATTGGTTAAGAAATGGATATGTTTCTTTTATGTATCCATTCTGTTTATTTCGTTGTGATAAATGTTGTAAATAAGTAGTAATAATGTGAGGATCGTTTGTTGCGAGTGAAACTAAATTGAATCCAAACCAATCGAAAGCAATGTGAATCATAAAGTTAAAATTGTAATGTCAATCAAAGTAAAACATATCAATCAACGAAAAGCAATGTGAGATTGTAAAGTAAAGTGTAGGTCGGGGCCGTTACTCCTCGGTCTTAAGGTTTCATGAAACTACACTTCTATGCGAGTTGTTACACAACCAAAAAGGTTGTAGGTCGCTATCCACTATAGACAGAGTGGGACCGGTAGTAGTCGATAAAGAGATAAAAGACGTAAAATGCATATCATGTGAGTAAGTGAGTGAAGAACAATGTACAAGTAACAAACATGGTTTGAACTAGGTATTGGGGGACACAAGATCAACCCTTAATCGACTGTCTCAGCCCGCGGTTTAAAACTCTCCGGAAGAGTCCTGCCCTCTGGGTTGATTTTGGGCCACATCGAGTACCTTTTGAACCAATACTTAATTTAGAGTTTAGACATTAAAGCTATTTCTTGATATCTGACTAAACATTAAAGCTATTTCTTGATATCTGATCTGGTGGCTTAGATGGCTTGCATGCAAGCCAAAGAAGCTGTTGGCTTTGACAAATGACAAAGTTGGCTTAGATGACGGATGTGGATCTGGTTCCAAATATGGCGTCTCACCTTGCATGTGATATCTTGGAGTCGAAAACTTGGGATCTAAAATATGACGATTTTTTAGCCACATCAATTAATAAATGAATATAGTTAGGTAAAACCTCTTCTTTTTAGATTAAATAATCTATCCAATATAGCCTCTTAAAACCATTTTAATCCATATTTTCCAATCGATTTCTGTTTATATATTATAAAATAAAATAATGTAACACGTACACTTACACTTAAATTTAAAGCATATATTATAATATTAAATCATTTGTTTTCACATGTATATATATGTATATTGACGTAAATATATATTATATATTATATAAAATACTACAACAGAGGCCGCTGGTGCGATCTCGCGTCCGCAGAACCGTTGGCGCGATCTCGCGTTCACGGAATTTTCTGGATTAAAACGAGATTATATTTTGCCTGCGTGGCATTTTCTGGATTAAAGCGGTATTATATTTTGGGCCACATCAATATTAATAAATGAATATAGTTAGGTAAAAACTCATCTTTTTAGATCAAATAATCTATCCAATATAACCTTATATCTTAATACCATTTTAATCCATATTTTCCAATTGATTTCCAATTAATAACACGTACACTTACATTAAAATTTGAAGCATATATTATAATATTATATCATTTGTTTTCACATGTATATATATGTGTATTGACGTAAATATATATTATAATATTAAACTAAGTAATATTTTGACGTAATATATTTGCAAGGTAAAAAGTTGTATTTATATTCTCACATGCATGGATAAAGTACATATATTTTGACGTAATATAATCATAACAATATATATATATATATATATATATATATATATATATATATATATATATATATATATATATATATATATCTATATTCAATCAAATATATACAAAATTAAACAATCTTATCAAATCTATACATAATAAATACGTACATACTAAAACAATGTATATTTATCTTTTTATTTTAATGGTGTTGTCTTTTAACATGTTGATTGTTCTATATCTATCTATCTTTATATATATAACTAGTGTGGCAGACCCACATAATTTTATATCAATTATATAACTGGTACTATACTTGGTGAATAACGCAAAAAATTAACATGACATAAATTTTATAATAGGATAATGAAATATCAAGAACTTATCTAGCAAATTTAAGCATAATTTTTTAATTACTCATTCTTATTAGCATAAGTTACAATTGGTAAATATTTAGATATATGCACTCTCTTGAACCTATAATATAATTAAGCATATCAATTTGCTTCAACCGAGAAATTTCTTATATGGAGAATCTTTTATTGCAAGTATTTTCTCTGTTTTATTTAATTCTTATTATTTTTATAGGAAGATATTTTAAAAAGCTAATAATATTCTATCAATTTTCAAAATAAAAAATATCATCTTAATTTATAACCATTCAAAAAGATCAAAATGCACTATATATAATAGGTTTAATCTCAATTAAGATTAAATATAAAATATCATTTAGATATGATGTCCGTCTATTTAACGCAACTTAATCATCAAATTCAGTTTCAATTTTAAGAAGACAAATTGAAAAACAACACTCTAAGACCAAAATTATTAGATAATACCATTAAAATGATTTGAAATTTATACCATTTACTGTTTTTGGCCACAACTTCCCCGGTGAACCAAATGAGTCATATTGATATAAATTGGTTAAATAAATTTTCAAAAATAGTTATTCATAAAGTTAATAGAGAAATAAATTGTAAGTGAGCACAACTTTTATTTTATAGATTATGGATGTAAACTAATATAACTATAGGTAGATACAAAAGAAAAAGAGAATATAAAGGATGACTAAAAATGTCTTAAATGCACTTGTTAAATTAGAATTCGTTGGTATGTATATAAAAGCCAATGAAGTTCAATATATAAAACTTAAAAATGAATTCAATTATAATTTCAAATATTACAAAAGTTAAAAGGTTAATTGTGAAAATGATTATTTAGGCAGGGAGATGAAGATTAATATTTATTACATTTTTTAACTCTCAATTACATTTATTGATACCCTTCAATTAATTGATTAGGAGTTACAACCGTTAAATTAATTTATTAGGAGTTACAAATGTTCCTTGTATTGGGGGAATTATTTAATAAAATTCTATAGAAAGCTAAAAGCAAATGCTTAGTGATGTGAATTGTTAACTCGCAAATAAAATTACCAATCGAGTAAAAGTTCAAATACAGAGAAATTACAGAGTATATTTGCACGTACTATAATGTTGGACTTTAGACAAAAGAAAAGAGAGAGCGAAAACTTTGTCAAATATCCGACCTCTAACGTACCCACCCACAAATAGATCATTGAACATGAATATATAAGACTATAGGAGGCTATGAAAAAAAAACATTTTTTTTCATGAAGTTTATAAAATGGAAACAGGGGCATAATTTAAACAAATTAAAAGGCTAGGGATGTTTTATGTAATTAATCTTCTTCAACCTCTAGTCCGACGGTACGTTCCAGCACCCTTTTCCGGCAAGGCTCGAATGTAACTCCGGCGAAGCCTAGCGACGACGAAAGATCACGAAGGCGGATTAAGGCGGTGGATACGGCTTCCTGGTGGCGTGACGTTCCTCCCCGGAGGTTTTAGCGGCGTCGGCAACGGCTGAAAGGTGGTGGGTGAGCGGCTCCGGTGAAGGTCCGATCGAAATTGGGGAGTTTTTATTTTGTATGCTTTTCTCAAAAAAAATTGAATGGGATTATAGATTAAAGGTTTTAGAAGATGATGAACTACATTCAGAGCTCAGAAATTGGACTTCCATGGTGTACCCGAATCCCGAAGGTTGAAGGCCCTTTTATAATTGATTTTTAAAATGCACACGAAAGATCAAATTAAATATACCAATCTCTTCTTCTCCTTCTGGTGATCAGTTTTATATATTCAATTGCAAGAAACGGTTAATTAATCAATCCAAACGAACTAACCTTTGGTTTTGGGGCAAAGTGAACTTGGACGAATTCGGAGCTTAATACATTGTTCAATTCGAAAATTTGATGGTAGAGTTGGGCCTGTTTTGTCAAGATGGGCTATTTGATATGGGCCAACCCAACTCTACCTTCCTTTGTTCATAAGTAGAGTACTAACAAACACTTTAAATAGACGTTGTTTGCTTCAGTTCATTTGATCATCTGTAACAAACATTTTCAGCTCTTCAATTCAAGAAATCATGGCTATGGCCGATTTCAGTTTTACGGTTTGATTGATTCCACAATTCAAACATGGTATCAGAACAGTGATTACGATCACTACTCGTTTTGATTCGTTTTTCTGCAAATTCGTTTTTCATTTCCTGGTTTCCTTTCTTGTTCTTGTTGTGACGATTGGAGGAAGGAATTCTTGTTTTCCGCCATGGCTGCAGCTATTTCAGATTCACAAGGGGTTTGATGGCCGGAATTTTGGAGAGTGGAGAAGTTTCATGAGGATAGCGCTCTCTGCTAAAAACAAATTAGGGTTAATCAACGGGAAATTGCCACAACCACCGTCAGATGCGCCACGATTCGGGGAGTGGGACCGTTGCAACGACATGGTGATTTCTTGGTTGATCAACGGGATGAGATCGAACATCAAAAGCAGCGTGGTGTATATTGATACAGCAAAGGGAATTTGGGATGAGCTTGAATTCCGATATGGCAAGGTCCGTGGTACTCAAATGTACAATATCAAGAAAGAGATTGTGACGATTGCACAAGGTAATGCTTCCATCTCAACTTATTTCACAAAGTACAGAGTGTTGCTTGATGAGATGAATAGCATGATGAAATTTTATGTCTGTACATGTGGTGCTATGCGAGAAATAGCTAAGTATGATGAAACTCAGAGAATGATTGATTTCTTAATGGGTTTAAATGAGTCATATACTGTTGTTAGAGGTAATTTGCTCATGATTAATCCTTTGCCTTCCTTGAGTGATGCGTATTTGCTCTTACTGCAAGAAGAGGATCAAAGAGGACCCCAGTCTGGTGTTCAATTTGATATGGGATCGTCCTTTCTTGCAAGTTCCTCTGGTCCTAATTCCAACTCAAGTTCTGGTGGTTTGAATTCGGGACATTCGAGCTCAAGGGGTATGAGTTCAGGATCTAGAGGGTTTTTTGGAACTTCAGGATCATCTGGGTCTTCTAATTCTAATGGAGGTTTTTCTAGTTTGAATTCTTCATCAGGAGCTATTGGGTCCAAGAAAGGGTCATCAAGATTTTGCACTCATTGCAAAAAGTCTGGCCACTATATTGATAGATGTTATACTCTTCATGGGTTTCCTGACAGCAATGAAAAGTTCACCAAAGGCAAGAGGTTTGCAGGCTGTACTCAAGATGATGGGGGAACCACTGATTCAGTCATTCCAGAACTCACTCACCAGTAATATGCTCAGCTTATGGATATGCTCAGTAAGGGTGATAAAGGAAGCACTGTCATAGAGGATGATTTTTCTGGTTTTGCAGGTACTGTGAAATCTATTGTTCATCTTTTTTTGAAAGCTACTTGGATTATAGATAGTGGAGATACAAGCCACATGTGTTTTGATGCTTCTTTATTTGAAGAAAAATCAAAGTTAGAAAGTCCTTACATCATTACATTGCCTACAGGGCAAGTTACTTTGATTCAGTTCATTGGGACTGTGCCTGTTTTGAACGGTTTGAGTCTGCAAGAGCTCTTGTTTGTCTCTGAATTTAAGTGCAATTTATTGTTAGTAGGGAGACTTGCCAGAGATTTACAATGCATTGTAAGTTTCTCACCAATAAGGTGCTTCTTACAGGATTTCTCCATGACTAAAAAGATGGTGATTGGAGATGCTTATCGTCATCTCTACTACTTGGATGGAAAGGCAGAAGTCAAATGGACAAGTACAAGTCCCAATGTCGACAAGGTCATCAGCAATAACAAGGTTGATTGTTGCTTAAAGAACTCAAGTACTGTTTGTCATCAGTTTGATATTTCTTGTAAAGTCAGTAATAGTAGCTCAGATGATTCAATTGTATGGCACTCTAGACTTGGTCATCTTCCTTTTTACAAGCTCAGCTTGTTGCCTTTTGTAAAAATCAATGAGCAGAATAAAGAGTTTTTGTCATCATGTGATGTGTGTGCTAGAGCAAGGCAATCTAGACTTACTTTTCCTGTTAGTTTCATACGTACTACTTAACCTTTTCAGATGATCCACATAGATGTTTGGGGCCCTACCATACCCCAACATATGATGGATTCAGATACTTCATCACTATAGTAGATGACTTCACAAGATCAGTGTGGGTTCAACTCTTAAGCAATAAGAGTACTGCCTTGTCTGCTATCAAAGGATTTATAGCATTGGTTGAGAAACAGTTTGATAAGAGGGTCAAGGTGATCGGGTTTGATAATGCTTTTGAGCTAGGGTCAAGCACAATTGGGAAATAATTCATGAGTAGCATGGGTATTGTTCACCAGACATTATGCACTGCCACACCTCAGCAGAATGGGGTGGTTGAAAGGAAACATAGACATATTCTAGAGGTTGCTCATGCCCTCATGTTTCAAGCTAAATTGCCCAAGCAGTTTTGGGGTGATGAAGTATTAACTACAGCTCACATCATCAACAGATTACCTTCAAAAGTCTTGAACGATAAATCTTCCTATGCAGTTCTTCATGACAAAGATCCTGATTACAGTTTGTTGAAGAGTTTTGGTTGCTTATGTTTCATATCTACTTTGAAACATAATAGAGACAAATTTGCAGCTAGAGCTAGCTCTTGCATTTTCATAGGCTATCCCACAGGGAGGAAAGCTTATAAAGTGTTCAATCTTGACACTAAGTTGGTTCAGGTTTCCAGAGACATTGTATTCCATGAGTCTGTCTTCCCATGTCATACCCAATCTCCCTTTAGTCCTCAGAGTTTTGGCACACAGAATCCAACAGTTTCTGATGATCAGGTGATGGATCATCCTTCAGTTGCTCCATCAACAGCTGTGTCAGTTCCAGTTGCTCAACCCTCAGTTGTTGGTCCTTCTACTGATGTCAGTACCTCGAGTATTAGAAGATCAGATAGACACTCATCCAGGCCTGGATACTTGAATGACTATGTATGTGCTGCTGTGCATTCAGATAATGAGTTAGATCATTTTTGTGCACATACCTTGACATCTAATGTGCAGTTTCCTATACATCCTGATAGCAACTTTGATGTTATTCTAGATCATGAGCCAGACAATTATGAAGTAGCTTGCAAGTTTGCTAAGTGGCAAGAGGCTATGACTACAGAATTCAATGCTTTGGAATTAAACAACACTTGGTCTATAGTTGATTTACCAAAGGGCAAAAAGGCCATCAGTTGCAAGTGGGTGTATAAAGTGAAGAGAAAATCAGATGGCAGTATTGATAGACACAAGGCTAGACTTGTTGTCAGAGGGTTCACTCAAAAGCATGTAATTGATTATACTGAAACATTCTCTCCCGTTGTTAAAATGACTACTGCCAGGACACTTGTTTCAGTGGCTTTGAAAAGAGGATGGAATCTCTTTCAATTAGATGTTAATAACGCCTTCTTACATGGCGATGTACATGAAGAAGTATACATGAGGATACCTCAAGGTCTGTCAATTGTTGGACAGAACAAGGCTTGCAAATTAAATAAATCCTTGTATGGGTTAAAGCAAGCTTCTAGGCAATGGTATGCTAGATTGTCCTCATTTTTGAAGAGCAAAGGTTATACTCAGTCTTTGAATGATTATTCACTCTTCTTCAAAAAGACTGATGTAGTTGAAGTATTTGTAGCTGTATACGTTGATGATTTTCTTGTGACAGGAAGTGATGAATCAGAAATTCAGTCACTAAAAGCAGAGTTACATTCTGAATTTAAGATCAAAGATCTTGGGTTTCTTCATTTCTTTCTAGGCATGGAATTCAACAAGGTTGATGGAGGTATGCATCTAAGCCAACAGAAATTTATTCTTGAACTGCTTAAAGAGTTTAACTGTGAAGACTTTCGACATGTTGCTTCTCCATTAGAGTTGGGATAGAAATTGTTGCCAGATAAGGGTGATCCAATGAATGATCCTACTATCTATAGAAAGCTCATTGGGATATAAATTTCCTAACTCACTTTAGACCTGATCTTAGCTTCTCTGTACAGCACTTAAGCCAATTCATGCAGAATCCCCGAGTTTCTCACTATAAAGCCGGCTTACATGTGTTGAAATACATCAAAGGTACTATGAAGCATGCCTTATTGCTGAGCCAGAATCCAGATTACAAACTCCAAGCTTATTGTGATGCAGATTGGGCCTCATGCCCGATCACCAGAAGGTCTGTCAGTGGATTTGTAGTGTTGCTTGGAGACACATTGATTTCATGGAAATCAAAGAAGCAGCAATGTATTTCTCTATCATCTGCAGAGGCTGAATACCGGTCAATGTGAAGAGCCTGCACACAACTTGCTTGGTTGAGCCGCTTGCTTCATGAACTGAGTGTTCCTGGAATCAAGCCGATTGCTTTGCACCGTGACAACTAGGCTTCATTGCGAAAAATCCAGTCTTTCACGAGCGTACGAAACACATTGATCTAGATTGCCACTTCGTCAGAGAGAAATTGCTTGAAGGTCTTATCTCCTTGCACCATGTCTCCACCACCAACCAGCTCGCCGACATGCTCACAAAGAATCTGCCGAGCACCCATCTCTTCCCTCTCACTAGCAAGTTGGGTCTGGTTTCACCATCTCCAACTTGAGGGGGGGTGCTGGTAGAGTTGGGCATGTTTTGTCAAGATGGGCTATTTGATATGGGCCAACCCAAGTCTACCTTCCTTTGTTCATAAGTAGAGTACTAACAAACACTTTAAATAGACGTTGTTTGCTTCAGTCCATTTGATCATCTGTAACAAACATTTTCAATTCTTCAATTCAAGAAATCATGGCTATGGCCGATTTTCAGTTTTACGGTTTGATTGATTCCACAATTCAAACAAAATTGAACACATTTTTGTGATGTGGGCGAAGAGGAGCACTTAATGGAGGCGTTTTGAAGTCGAAACGAGGGAGAATTAAAAACCACCATTGAAGGAGCCTATGAGCTGTACACGGGAAGGAAGAAGAAGGAGGTTGGTTCACCCGAACCGGTTCTCTAATTTTTTTTAATTTGATTTGGACTGGTTCAACCGGTTCAACACAATAAAATCCTTAGGTTTAATATAGGTTTACATATGTGGGACATACTATATAGATAAATAAATACCATAAGAGATAAATTCATGTGTATATATACTTTTTTTTAAAAAATAAATTGTGATATGTAGTTTTATTTAAATAATTATTTCAATTATAATAAATATTATAGAATAATAAATTCATTCTAACCTTTTAATTATAAGACATGTTAAATATAATACGTCGGGTCATAAATGAGATTATTGAAACAATTTACTTAAAACACCTTTCAAATAATATATGAATAACTAGTACGATTCCCGCGCCATGATGCGTTTTTTAAAACTAAAATATTATATATATATATATATATATATATATATATATATATATATATATATTAATAAACGTTAAGATAAAATCATTAAAAAAAACTTTACAATAAATTTATCTTATAATTATCTCAGAAAATTATTTTTAAAAAATCTTATGTAAAGTATAATACATAAATATAGATATTTTAAATTACTCAATAATAATAATATCAATATCATTACATCATTGTTTAAATGTGATGTGTTATAATCAATAGTTATATTCAATGTTTTGAATTAAACCCAATAGTTAGTAAATAAATTTGATTAAGACCAATAGGTATATTAGATTGAATTCAATGTTTTGAATTAAACCAAATAGTTAGTAAAATTAAGAGAAAATTTGGTGAAATATCACCTTTTAAGATTCTAATGAAGTAATTATCACCTCTTCAAATTTTATTAGCCGTGCTAGCATATCTTGAAAATTAATTAACCCTTTAACCCTTTCATTTCACTCTCTCCCTCAGATCTAGAGAGACGTCCATGGCGGCGACTTCGATCTCACTCTCTCAACCTCCGTTCCCTCCTTCTCCATCGACCTCGTTCTCTATCTCTCACGCTTCCCTTTCTAGTCTCATCCGCTCATTTGCGAGGACGAATCCAGACTCATCCTCCTCCAATTTCCATGGCCAGACGAAGCCGCATTTAGCCTCCCCCGATTTCGGTGCCGCTCTCCGGATTACAAGTACTCACTTCCCGTTTTCTTCAATTGATCCTCCGATTTTGTTATTTTGTTCTTTTCGGGATTGGAAATCAGGTCCTTTACAAACTGGCCTTTGTTCCACTGAAGCAGTACCCGTTCTTCGTGGCACAACTCACCACATTCGAGTAGGTCAAAATTAGTACTGAATTGCTTTAATTTTCCTATTTCAATTACTTCCATTTGCCTAATTTCCTTACAATAGATTCAATTTGCCTTGGTGTTTATTGTTTTTTTTAATTTTTCTACCGGTTGATGAAGCATGTCTTTGTAGAACATGGGGCTTCCAATTTGGATTCAAATTGTAATGTCCAAGAGCAGTTACATAAGCTTTTTTTGAAGCTTTGAGATTTTGAGATATATGA
Organism: Persicaria tinctoria; assembly: GCA_037127255.1. Lineage (NCBI taxonomy): Eukaryota > Viridiplantae > Streptophyta > Magnoliopsida > Caryophyllales > Polygonaceae > Persicaria > Persicaria tinctoria. The sequence continues at coordinate 20,819,932 of JBANSL010000019.1, read as the reverse complement.
GAAATAAGGACGGAAAATCAATCCTTGTCTCCTTGGTAAGAAGCTCTAACTTGCTGAAATCTGGGATGCATCTGAAATAGGGACGGAAAATCAATCTAGTCCTCCCTTGTAGCTCTAAGGTCATCTTCTTCTCGTCCGCTTCTTCAATTAATTGTTTGAATTTCTTAATTGATTCGTTAGCTAGGGTTTTGAAATGAAAATTGAGGATTAATTGTTTGCCTTGAGCTTCCATTTCAGTTTTTGTTTGTTTATCTCCTCAATTTGATTTGGCATCAGTAAGGGTTGGTGTTGGAATTGCTTGGTTGTGGATATTGAATTGATGACCATAGTTTAGAATTTCATCTTCTGCAATTTGATTTGAGTAACTATCTGTCATCTACTTCTCTCGTCATATTAACCATTTCCTTCAGAAGAACATCTAGTTCTTATGCTTGTGGATGTGACTGAGGTAACATCATATCAGCGTTGTTCGTCCTTTCTAATTGTTTCTGAAAAAAGACACGGTCATACATAAACTTGGCATTTCTTCCTTCCTCCTTGCTTTATGAATGATGATTCTTGATATGTTGTTTTTTTGGATGTTACTTTAGATTTGGCATCTTTGTTGCATATTTTCTTTAAAAGTGGGTATTGTATGCATGACTCTTGCTAATTTCTTATGCACTTTCCTTATACTGTGCTTTTGGTTTTATGGTCCTTGAAACGTGTAGTTTTGGCTTTATTTCTGTAGCATCATATCATAGGGCCTGGACTGGTGTCATGTTTATGCCATGTTTCTTCTAGTTTCATGGGATATGTAATTTGTTTATGGTTAATTTCCTTAGTTTTGCAGGGAAGTCTTGTTTACTGGATGAGCAACAACTCTCTACCTGTCATCTAGGTTAGAATACCTACATCATGGTAGTGTGATGCTCACTTGGCATCATTCGTAAACTGTTTGTCTTGTAATGCCATCCACACTAGGCCAGGTATGGTTGCATCAAGACTTAGCTTCTTTTGTACCATCCTTATGTATTGTCAATGAGTGTCCCGTGAATTTCCATGGATAATTTGCATCATGATTTTCAAGTTCAAGTTGATTGTAATCGTGTTGTTGCCCTTACTTTGATTAATGACTCGTGACAAGTAAATAGATTGTCTGCAGCTACCCAAGAGATTCCAAGATCAGGCTCTGCCAAGAAGATGGAAGCGTCCCTATTTGGATACAATCAGGCAACTAGTCACTGGAAAAGAGGGTTTCCTCTCCCAGGTACTTGATCTTCTTGCATCGAAGTGGTTGTCATCAGTGGGTTTGTTCTTGAACTCGGGGTACTAGCAATTCATATATTTTTATTTTTGACCCTAGGGGTGTTGATATCCACGAGTTCATGGGTGTTAGGAGTATTGTTCAAGTTGTTTACCTTAAAGGAGATAAGCTATTACTTAGTTCAACTTGTGAGAAGAATCATGGAATCATTATTGATCTTCTTAGAGGCTGGAATGCGTTGCAATTTCATAGAGGAAGGGCTAGTGTTGGTATTATTCAATGTTACTCTAATTGTAGACAAACATAGCAAGATGAATGGATATCAAGTTCTTTCGATGGTCGTCGACGGTCCCTTTTTCAAGGGTTGCTGTGTTCGAAGGGGCTGCGTTTTAAAGGGATTGACGGGCTGATTTTGGGCTGCTGTTTTTCTATTTTTCGTTGGGTATTTTGATGCAGATCTGGTAACGATTTTGGCATGAGTTTGTTGTGAAGCGGTGGCTGTTTGGAGATGACTATTACTCCCGATCGAAGCCGATCACTTGTCTTCAGGCCTTCACTCTTTCCTTAGTTCAAGGGACAACGAGGAAGTTATATGATGTACCTTTTGTATATGTGAATTAGGTTCATGTTTAATGTTTGTGTGTGTTTTTACTTCATCTTTCCCATGTCATCATGGTTCATTAAGAGTCATTCAATTTTTCTCTTTCTCTATTCATAATTGCTAATGTGATGCCTATAAGGCTATAAGCATTCACTCTAACATGTTCAGGGGGAAAAAAGAACTGTGGGTGTATAATGGTCTTATATATTTATCAAATGCAGGTGATATTCATGGTCAATATTTTGATCTCGTGAGACTTTTTGAGTATGGATAGGATTCCCTCCTCAGTCCAATAAATGCTCGAAAAACTCTATTTCGAGATGAAACCATGAGTGTTGTAACAGCCCGGAATTATGATTTTCGGGTTATGTTTCAAGGGATGAAACCCCTTATTCGAATCTTGCAATCCAGGTACGGGTCGAAGTTTCAAATTCAATTTTAAGGTCAATAATAAAGGGGGATTTCAAACCCTAAAAGCATCATAGGGCCGTTGGGTACCCTTAGCCTGTCCTATAGACTAAGTCGTGGAAGTTCATTTAAGAGTAACTGCGAAAACGAAAAGAAGGTACAACTTGCCACGGTGAAGCCGAGTCAAAACCAAAAACATGGTAAATACGAGTATCCAAATTACCCGAGTTTAAGTTTAGAAGTCAGTCTTTCATTCCAATAATCGCCAAAAGGGAACCCCGTCATATAGACACCGAGCAGTCAAAATCTGCAGAAAATACCTTTAAAAGAAGAACGGGGAAAGGAGTCAAATCGAGCCACTCATGCGGGACCGACAGTCCTCGCTGAGGCCACATAGTATGTGCTATACCTAATAAAGATACTCTAATGCAGTACGAAAGTTAAACACACTAGCATGCTCCTAGTTCATATATATATACGGAAAGACAGTTAAAGGCGCCCACAGAATGCCAACTGGCATGTCCCTCTCCTACCTCTGCACCCCTTCTCGTTAGTGAAGAGACTAACCAGTTCGGGCTATAGCATAGCAATTTCCTCGTGGTGGTGCACAAACTACGACATCATCATATCATATCATATCATCTCATCGATTGCCCGATGGTGATGGGCTATCATATCATGCTCATATCGACTCGATTGACTCAGGGCAAACCCGATGGGACTGGACTACCCCATGACCCTAGCAAAGACTCTAGGACTTCACAGATAACGATCGTTTTCTTTTCAAACGCATAAAGTAAGCAGATACTCATTCAATTAGTGCAACCTAAACAGGATACTACATGTTCATGCTTTTATGCATATGCAACACCTAACATAAAATGCAACAACAGGCATGAATGTCCAACCTGAGTAAGCCCCCTAGGGAACTTACCTGAAATGCCGAACAACAAGAGATAACGCAAGCGGAGTCCAACAAGCAACAACCACCTAACAAATATACAGATATGCATAAATCTATCTAAATCACACAAGGCGCCCCTAACTATCACACATAACTTCACATATCTCATTTCCGATCATCCCGTCTTGTCTCATCATATATCATTCCATGTTCATATCATCTCAATATCTCATCCATCATCTCATCTTTCCTCATTTCGTATCTTATTTAAAATCCAAAAAATTCTCAAGCAGGATTCAACAATAAATTCACCGAGTTGAAACAAGTAAATCATTTTCTCAAAGTTTTCCAAACTCTTAAATCTCAAGTTAAGTCAACAACAACAACAACAACAACAACAACCCAGTTAATCTCACTCTAGAGCGAGGTCTGGAGGGTCAAGATGTACGCACTCATACCCCAAAAAGATCGAGAGAGTGTTTCTGATAGACCCAAAACGAAAGGGCAATACCCACAAAGTAAAGGGCGGCGTAGGGAAGAAGCAAGAAAGGAAACAAGGGCACAACTCAAATCAAAACCATAACAAAGGACACTACACATCATCAGCTCGAATGCTCCTTCTCCCATGGTCTCTGTTCGAAGTCATCTCATCCGATAGGTTCAGCAGTGAGAGATCATGTTTGATAACCTCCAGCCAACTCCTCTTAGGTCTACCTCTTCCCCTACAGATTTCTCCCAAATTCAGGATTTCACACCTATGAACCGGAGTCGAAACAGGTCTCCTACTGACGTGCCCAAACCAACGTAGTCTGCACTCCCGCAATTTGTCCACAATACACGCAACTCTAACCTCTCTTTTGATGTCAACATTTCGGATTCTGTCGAGTCTTGTGTGCCCCGTCATCTATCTCAGCATTCTCATCTCTGCAACTGACAACTTATGTTCTTGCGCTTTAGTGATAGGCCAGCACTCATAGCCGTACAACATGGTCGGTCTAACAACCACCTTATAAAATTTTCCCTTCAGTTTAGCTGGGACTTTTTTGTCACAAAGCACCCCCGACGCTCTTCTCCATCTTAGCCACCCAGCCTGAACTCGATGCTCAATATCTCGATCAATACCCCCATCACTTTGCACGTATGAGCCCAAGTACTTGAAATACTTCTTCATGGGGACTGAGACCTCCCCCAATGCAATAGTGGGTCCCTGATCATACCCTCCACCAAAACTAAACTGAACATACTCGGTCTTGGTCCTACTCAATCTGAGACCCTTAGACTCAAGCACCACCTTCTAGTTTTAAAGTTAAGTCAACTCATATTCAAAATAATTTCTCAAATTATACTTGGCCAAATTCCGACATTAAACATTTAAACCTTATAATAAATCTCTCAAAATCCAATTATAGAATAATTCCAGCATTTTAAATCAAAACCTTTATATAAATAAATTCTGATATTAAATCACCAAAAAATTCTATTACTTTCAAAACAATTATTTTCACAACCATATTTATAAATCAAAGCCCATAATTCATTTCAAATTTCCAAAAATCACAATTTAAAACCTCACAAAACACAATTTCCAAATAATGTTATTTTCCATACTAATATATGAAATTCCAGGATTATATATTTTTTCGCAAATCAGAAATAATATATAACATCAAGTATATAAAGTGCAACTTAGCATAAAACTTACATATTATCATAACAACAACATACTTAACATAAATCAATATATAACTTTGACAATTGTAACCAACCCAACAGGCCCAGACTATAACCCCCAAACCCGGATCCAATTCTGGCCCAAACCCAAGGGAGACCCAACCCGGCTCACAGACCCGACTGTAAAACCAAACCCTGCTACCTGAACCGACCCAAACCGGAAAAACAAAGGAGAACCGAACCAAAAAAAAAAGATAGAAAACAAAAGGGAAGACCCGGTTCAACAACCTCTTCTTCCCCTCCGCTAGGTTCCCTGATCGATTGAAGAAAGGTGGAAGAAGAAAGGCCTCGCCGGCGGCGGCCTCACCATATCCGGCCACCCGCGCTTGCCCCTGACCACCCTCGCTCACCCCTGAACCCAAACCGAAATACAAAGAAAGTGAAAGAATATCACCGAGATTTGAAGGGCTTCGCCGGAAAAGGGTACGATTCGGCCCCGTCGGAGGTGGATTCAAGTTGCTCTTGGCCTGGGACGATGAAAGAAAGGTTAAAGGTACACCTTTACGCGATTTGGAGTTGGAAAACGGAGAATCAAGGGCTTACCATGATTAAATCCAAAAATCAGGGGTGGGAGGAAGTAATGCCGTCGGCTGGGCGTGGGAGGTGGCGCTTATAAGAGGTTTAAACTGAGAATGAATTATGTTATCTATTATTGAGAATGCGATTACAATATATAGGAGGATATGACTTGATCCCCAAGGACTAAATCTACAAGATTTACAAGAATAATATATTAAGGAAAGTGAATTATCTTGACTTGGTTAATACCCCCTGAAAGCTGAAGGTCTGTCAAAGACAAAAAGCTTGGACCTCATATCAGCAAACATACGACCTGTGAGGGGTTTTGTGAAGATATCAGCTCATTGATCTGATGCGAGAATATGACGAACAACCAACTCACCAGACTCTACCTTTTCCCTAACAAAGTAGTAATCCAAACAGATGTGTTTGGTACGAGACGTGACAACAGGATTAGTTTCCAAGAACGTGGCAGACAAATTATCACAAAGGAGCATAAGAACGGTGCGCAACAGTTCTCCAATCTCAAAGAGGAGTTGACGCAACCAGACGAGCTCAGTGGTAGCAAAGGCAATAGCCCTGTATTCAGATTCGGTGCTAGATCGAGCTACAACAGATTGCTTCTTAGAGGCCCAACTGTTGAGAGAGGAAATCGAGAATGCAAATTAAATACGAATAAAATAAAGCAAACCGATTGGATCCCAACAAATAATGTTCAAGACTCCCTCCCGATGTAGCAAGAGAAATTCAGGTTCGATCCTCGAGGAAGCTGGTCAGCAGATCCTAGGCAGCGGAGGAATCTCACGAACAGAAATCGATAACAGATTACCCGATCTCGAGTAAAGTTACTCGACAGAAGATCGAACAAGTCGAAACAGAGCAGACAGCAGTCACATGTTTTACTCGATATCGAGGAAATTCCTCGATGTCGAGGAGAATTTTACCGATGTCGAGTACCTGCAGTTCAGAAGCTAAGACGATCTTGTGATCGAAAATCAGTAGTTGATGTTGACCAGTTTGGTTGAAATCGAGGAAGACAGTGACTAAAATTAAATGCAAAATTCGAATCTTTAACCGATGGATGAAAGAGAACTTCCAAGATTAGGGTTTGCGACAACGATTACCATGAAAGCGGAATATAAATCATACAAGGCGGTGACTTTATCGATAAAGGAGAAGGCTTTCACCTAATCCGACAAGTAGGAATATAAATCTCGCGATAAATAACCCTACTTGCATCTATTCCTTTTCATAATTAGAATTTATAAACTTCTGAATAGAAATCCTAATTAGTACCCAGGTTTCACAACATGAGCTTTTTAATTTCTCAATCAAAGATGAAGCACATGGAATAGAATAAGATAACGATAAAATACCTCCTTTTGCAATCTCTAATCCACCATCATGGCTCTCGTTGGGCTCACCCCAACCCCAGAAGTAGGTGGACTACTCGCGCCTCATCGCAATCGCAGACATTGATTGAAAAGAAATAACTTGCATAAACTAAATTCAAAGTCTTTACAATCCCGACACTCAAACTTTCGTAGAATGCCAAAACCCTAAAACCTTTGAACTCCTAAACTCTATGTGGAACTACTTCTCTGAAATTGAATGAATAAAAAACTCAACCCCGTGGGCTTTATTTATAGGGCTTAATCCTTGCTAATCAAGGAAAGCAATCTATATCTATATCTAAAGATAAAACTAAAATAAAGATAAAACATTAAATCTAAAGGGAATATCTAAATATCTAAAATATCCCTTGTCATAAGTGAATAATCTTCTCTCCTTGGATAAATCCTTGATATAACTTAATAGACTTGGACTTCTCGCAATCCAAATAATCTAGCTCAACTCGGACATGCCCAACAGCGTCATGACCCAGGAACTTTTTGGTCGAAATCGAGGAATTCCCTCGACATCGAGGAATATTTCATCGACTTCGGCTTCACTGGGCTTCCTCGAGTTGCTTCTTCCTTCCTTGGCTCGGACAGGTGTTTCTGGCTTGGTCGATATCGAAGAATTTCCTCGACATCCAGGAGTTTTGTCATCGAACTCGGCTTGTCTGGCTAACTCGAGTAGCTCCTCCTTGGATCCTCGATCAGGTGTTGCTACTGAACTTAGTCGATATCGAGGAATTTCCTCGACATCGAGTAAAAGTTTTGCTCGAGTTGGGTTCTTCACTCAGCTTCTCGATCTGGCATCTCCTCGAGCAGCTTTGGCTCACCATTTTTGTCGATATCGAGGAAGTCTCCTCGAAATCGTGTAACTCTTGGCTTCAGCTTTCTCTTCTTTATTTTGTCCCGGAATGGCTCCAAATTCTGCAATATTAAACCAAAACTTATGTAGACCTCTATTTCTTGCAAATAAGCATATATTACATAAATTCAACATATTCCCAGCCCGAAAAATGCAAAGTATATAGAATATGGAGCTAAAATGTGCATAAAAACATGGCTATTTTAGTGGACATCACCAACTATTCAAATTTCCACCATAAAAGACAGCAAAACCATACTAAGAACGCAGGTCGGATGGATCTGAAACCCATCCTGCATCAGAGTACGCAACCAAATTCGAGTGATTCGATCGTGTAAAATGCATTCCATGATGCAATGAACCTCTTAGATAGCGAAGAATTTGCTTGAAATCTCTCCAATGATTCAGACGGGGCCGATGCATGTGTTGACATGCTCGTTTAACCGCATAACTAATCTCCGGGCGAGTAATTGTAGCATATTGTAAGCTACCAACAATCTGCCGGTACACGCTAGGATTAGCAAGAAGATCATCTGGAGGATCGGGATGAGTAATTGGGCCAGCTGGGGATGAAATTGGCTTGGCCTCAAGCATAGAGTTGTGATCTAATAGATCCCGAATATATTTATGTTGGGACAAAAATAGGGAGTTTGCAGTGTAACTCACCTCAATGCCAAGAAAGAAAGTAAGTTGCCCAGGATCCTTCAGAGCAAACACTTGGTGCAGACGGTCAATGAAAGAAGAGACAATACCTTGATCCGACCCTGTAACAATGATGTCATCAACGTAGACAAGGAGCATCGTCATATTTGAAGCAGACCGTCTAACAAACAGTGAAGTATCGGAATAACAAGCTCGAAGTCCAAGAGACAACAAATGAACTTTGAGCTTATTAAACCACGCTCGAGGTGCTTGTTTGAGACCATAAAGAGCCTTTCGCAACTTACAAAAGTAGCCAGGCTGACGCTGATCAACAAAGCCCATAGGTTGCTCCATGTATGCAGCTTCCTGGAGATCACCATTTAAAAAGGCATTGTTGATATCAATTTGCCGAAGACACCAACCATTGGACAAAGCAATCGACAAAATCAGACGAATGGTGGTTGGCTTAATGATGGGACTAAAGGTATCAAAATAATCAACACCTTCCTCCTGGTGAAAGCCTTTGGCAACCGATCTCGCTTTGTACCATTCAATACTGCCATCCGTCTTGCGCTTAATTTTATAAACCCATTTGTTACCAACAACATTGCAATGCGTCGGGCGAGGAACAAGAGTCCACGTCTGTGTAAGCTGTAAAGCATGAAATTCTTTTTGCATTGAAATCCACCAATTTGGAGATTTACTTGCTTTGACAAAGGTGGTGGGTTCGGACTCAACCTCAAGAGATGGCGGAGCTGGTTGACGAGACGTCGTGAATGTCTTGGGTTTCAAGCTACCGGACGCAGCCCGTGTTGTCATTGAATGTGATGACGAATCAGCAGGGCGAAAGTAAGCTCGAACATTCGGATGGTGTTGAGGAACAATGGGAGAATCACCATCAGACATCATTGGAGAGGGGTTGACGGCAGGTTTGGGGGAGGCTTGAGGGGCTGCAGAAGCAGCTGGAGAGGGGTTGTCAGTTTCGATTGAGGTTTGAGGGGCAGTAGAGGAGGCTGAGGTTGGGCTGGTGTCGGAGTTGGTAGCCGATGAGTGAGTGAATGGGGAAGAGTGGGAAGTGACGGGCTCAGGGCTGGTGGGATTGCTTGACACAGCATTGGCATCAAGATGATTAGAGGAGTGGGAAGCTACGGTGGCTGCAGATTGCAAAAGTTGGGTGGAGATTTTGGGAGGGGGAACTTGTTTAGAGGAGATAGGAGTGATTAGAGAGGGTGATTTGTATGGGTAGACATCCTCATCAAAAACGACACGACGGGATATATAAATGCGACCCGTGTTGGATTCAAGGCAAAGGTAACCTTTTTGTTTTGTGCTATATCCAATGAAAGTGCATGGTGTAGAACGGAAGGCCATTTTTGTGGTATTGTAGGGTTTTAGGTATGGGAAACAGAGGCAACCAAACGCTTTCAATAACTCATAGGTAGGGCTCTTATTGTAAAGAAGATCATAAGGAGACTTGAAACCCAAAAAAGGAGTCATGGTTCGGTTGGACAAGTACACAACAGTATGAAATACATTTTCCCAAAATTGAAAAGGGAGATGCGAATGAGCCAACAAAGCTAACCCTTTTTCTTGTATAATTCGATGTCGACGTTCAACCGCCCCGTTTTGAGAGGGTGTATGAGGACAAGAGACCCGATGAACTATCCCATGGGAGTTAAGGAAAGGAGTGAGGGATGTGAACTCACCACCCCCATCAGTTTGTAAACATTTGATATTCTTTTGGAATTGTGTCTGAATCATCTTGTGGAATTGAGTGAAGAATTGCAAAACCTCAGACTTTCGATTCATGAAATAAACCCATATATATTTCGAATAATCATCCACAAATGACACATAGTAACGTTTCCCATAAATAGATAGAACAGAGGATGGACCCCATACATCAGCATAAACGAGTTCAAACGATGAACGACTCGACTCATGACGACCCTGAAAAGGGATCCTATGGCTCTTACCCAATTGACAAGACGGACACACATTAGGCAAGAGTTTATTTGAAACTGGTAAATTGAACTTAGAGACAAGATGCTTGAGAATAGACACATGTGGATGACCGAAGCGATGGTGCTAGCTGGTAAGGGAAGTACGGACAGCAGATAGAGCGGATGGAGTGGGTTGAGGAGTGGCGGAGGAGGGCAGCCGATATAACCCGTCTTTAACGATGCCTTTCAGTATGATTCTGCCCTGCAAATTCTTGACAAACCAACAGTTAGCATGAAGCTCCACAAAAACCTCACTGTCTTTTGTTAAAGCAAAAATACTCAACAAATTTCTAGCAATATGAGGGGCAACGAGAGTATTTTTCAACAATAGAACTCTCGATCCTTTTACCATAGAATCGCCAATATGAGTAATCAAAATTGTCTTACCATTGGCCATAGCTAATTGGTCAGAACCATTATAATCAGCCTTCAATGACAGATTTTTCATATCCGCAGTAAGATGATGCGAGGCACCTGAGTCGGCATACCACGCAGGATCCTCAAGTGCCGAAGGCGAGACATAATTTGCTGATTTGTTGGGAGGATTATAAGGATAGACAGAATCATCAAACCTACTGTAGCAGCTGCGAGCCTGATGTTCCGTACGATTGCAAATTTGACAGACAGGATGTTGATAGTCGGTGGAGTCCTGGGAAGGTGTGGAAGAGCCTGAAGCGGGAGCATTTGGAGATGATCTCCCTCTGCCTCTTCCACGGTCGCCACGTCCACCAGACCTCGACCACGCTGATTGCCATCGGAGCGTTGTTAATTGGATGCATAGTTAGCAGAAGGCGGAGAAGGGGCATTGTTGGGCTGAGAGTCCGCCGCTGCAGTAGCTTTTTGTTCGGAATCAATCTTATCTTCTTCCTGAAGGAGAAGCCCGGTAAGATCATCAGGACTGATCGAATCAGTCCGCATATTGACAGAGGTCTTGAATGGACCATAGGAAGCATCCAAGCCCTGGAGAACACACCCAAGGTAATCATCATCAGAGATAATATAACTACACTCAGCCAAATTATCAACGAAGACACGTTTCTTTTCAATGTAATCAAACATTGAAAGAGAGCCTTTTGGAAGATTCTGTAATTGACTCTTTAGGTGCATCAGACGAGCCCGAGACTGAGATTGGAACAACCGATTGATCATGGTCCATGTCTCGTAAGATGATGAGGCACGAGCAACATAGGACAACATACGATCGGACATCGTAGCGCGAAGCCAAACAAGGACAAGACGATCTCTCTTACGCCATGCCTGATATGATGTCTGAGCTTCGTCGGTGGCGTCATCCTTCGGTTGTGATTTAGCCTCGGTGAGAACATAACCATCGAGATCAAAGGCCTCGAGTGTGGTTAAAACAACGCTTCTCCAGGCATAGAAATTAGTGCGATCGAGTTTGATGGAAAGATTGGGAAACTGGATATTGGAAGTGTTTGTAGAGGAGGGAAGATTGGTATTGGAAGCGCTAGGTTTGGGGTTGTCACTGGTGGACATGATTGGCAATAATAGGAGAAAGAAACGATTTTTAGGGTTTAGAACCAAGCAAATTTGATACCATATAAGAGGTTTAAACTGAGAATGAATTATGTTATCTATTATTGAGAATGAGATTACAATATATAGGAGGATATGACTTGATCCCAAAGGACTAAATCTACAAGATTTACAAGAATAATATATTAAGGAAAGTGAATTATCTTGACTTGGTTAATAGCACTGGGGCTCAATGGTGCTCGACGGGGATCATCCGGCACTAAGAGGTTATCGGACGCGTTCTGAGGTGGCTGCTCGGCTCTTGGAGTTTGGCCTCGGTTTGCTCAAGAAAATAGGGCGGCGATGGGGTTGTGGTGCTTGGCGGCGGAATGAAGGACTGGAGAGGGAGAGAGGAGGGGCCGTGGCCTGTGATGGTGGTGCACTGGGGAACAGAGGAGGGATTGGAGGTGCTGGTCCATCGGCAACAGTAGAGAGGAAAAAGAGGGGAAGGAGGGAGTGTTACCCTTAGGATTGGGTTTGTTTGGTAATGCACCTTCAGATCTAAAAAGATGAAAGGTGGGCTGTAGGTGGTTTGATCGGTTGCAGCAAGAGGACATAGGAGATTTGTTTGTTTTCCATTTTTAGAGGCACAAGGATGCTGCAATTGGCTGGTCTGATCGACAATGAAGAAGAGTGGAAATTGGAGCCGCTTGCTCCTAAAAGAACCAGAGAGGGAGGTGATAAAGACACGTGGACGAGAAAAATAAGGAGAGAAAAAAAAACAAATTGTGGTCCCAAAGTCAAAATTCAAAATACCCGGAGTCTAAACCTCGCAACCCGCTCACTCGACCTAATTCCGACCCATTTAAATTTTAAATCGAATTCTCGATATCGAAATAAATTAATAAACTTTTAATAAGTAATTCTTCCCCAACCTCGGAACATAAAAGCGGAATAAAATTCGTCAGAAGATCCAATTTAGAATTATGCCGGAATTTACTTCGAATGATTTTAAATAAAGTAAATTGCTCGAGGACAGATATTTTCGAAACTTCCCGTATCGAATCAAATATAATAATTATTTAAGTAAAATAATAGTTTGAAAATTTTTGGTCTTTACATTCATCCACCTCTAAAAACAAGTCTCGCTCCCGAGACTAAAATCAATCTAAAGTGAGAGGTTGTTGTTTGAAATTGGTGAGTCCGAGGATCATGTCGCTGATTCCGTAAGCGCCTCATAAGGGCCCGTATGAGGTCCTCACAGTACCCTCGACGTGATCATAATATTCCCAATTGGTCGTAGCAAGTATGCGATATGGGCCCCTACCACACCCTTACTTTGACCTTTCGGTTATATCATAACTTGAAAGCAACTATAGTGCCCCTACTAGGTCTTAGCAAGCATTCTATATGCGCCTCTATAAAATGCTTGTATCTACTTCGTGAGGCGTTATAACATAAGCCCGGGTTTAAAAGTGTAAAAAGCGATTCTGCAATTAAAAAAGATTAGCCTCAAAAATCGTTGAAATTCTCGGTAACGTTTATTCCTTACAAATCTAAGCTAATACTCTTCGAAACCGTTCAAATCTTCAAATCCAACTTTTAATCGAGTAACTTTACACCAAAACAAGTCAAATCCTTTTATATCAAGATTTCATCAAAATCTTCCAAAACCCAAATCAGTTTCTCGCATAACCATCAATCAAATTTAGAAGCACGAAGGTGGAATCATCCACCTCCAAGGGCTAATCTCATATTCTCTTCCTAGATTCCAAAATCATTTTATCATCATTCTCAACTCAATATGCACATAAGTAAATCAACTCATCAACTCATAACATCATCAGCCACCCCTCATATGGCAATCTTAACATTAATCATGAAAATCTCACCCATTCGACATCTCAACAACATAACATGTTTCCCCATAACATAAATCATACTATCACGCCAAAAGCAATAACAAAATCTCAATATCATATCACGAGTCATAGAGTATATCTACCTCATACAGAAGGCATCACAAGTGCATCATCGAATTCTCATAACTTATCACGAAAGCACACATGTCAAGAGATCAAAGAGGTTAGGTGTCATAGAGTCAGTACACCACTACAAGTCAAATCTCACGATCGCATCTCTCATCGCAATACCACTAGAACCAGTCATAACATGGGTTTTTCTCTTAATGAACACATAACTCACCTAATCATCTTATCAACCTATCCGAATTCTATTCCGCGTTGCCACAACAGATTTAGCATGTCAATTCAAACATTAGCATTGTAAAGGTAGCCATAGCAGAATCTCATCATAAGGTCAAGGGACTAATACTAATTGTCAACACAATAACACACAAGTTCATGCCATTTAAAATTCAGCAAAAGGAAAGATCTAACCATATATCAATCATCAAACTGTTAACATGCCCACAAGACATTGTTTCAACTCATTATAATGCCACATAACGATTGTTTAGCAATCATGCATCATTATCTCATATATACAAGTCGTGTTACCCCATAATATAATCTCATGTTTTCACATAGCAACATGTCATCTCATGATTCATATAACACATCGTAACATGCTTTTAAAATGCATAGCAGGATAGTAATGCTTCAATATATCATGATAACACTAGTCACTACCAATTAGATTTCAGTATTGCATAACAACATGTAATATCAGTCCATAACAGGTTCATCATGGTTGCTATCTAACATCATGCCAATATATTTTAAATAACCACATGATCACGATAATCATCACCAGCACGTTCAAGAAGAAGCAATCATGGTCATCACTACACATAAGGGCTGCATCATATCAACTAGCATTTATATCAATAGCAGCATTAGTTCATCATTAAACATTGCAACTACATCAATAAATCTCAATTTCCTGTCATGCTCATTAGTTATTGCAACTCATCATATATGAACATAGTCAATTCAAGCTAGCAAGTTTCATCATAACCTTATCAGATAACAATTCAGGTTTCTCAGCATTCGCATTTCATTTTTTTTTTTATATTCACAGAAATTTAAATCATGCTTAGCAATTCAGAGTGTCAACGCATCAAGGCACCATAAAACTGTAAGGCATCGAATCATATCATCATAGACATCAGACAACCAGGCAACAATCATCACCAAGTCAGCAGATCAACACGTAAATCTCATCGTCACGTCAGTGCAATATCACCATCAACAAATTCAGAAGGATTAGCAATTCGAACGGAGGACACTCTCGCTTGCAAGTCACATCGTACTCAGTAACCGAAATCCTTGATACGTGCTTGTCATGCTGGTATCATTGATCCTGAGGCCCGTAGGTTATGGACCCACTCTTCCGCTACACTGCTCTATCGCTAACTACTTTCTGTTCCCTCTTCCATGTGTTCGCTCACCCAATGTATCGCGCAAGAGTCCAAGTTAGGGGGGATAGGGGAGTGACAAGAGAAGACAACCCAAATCCCTTTCGGGGACAAACACAGACCACAACTAAAGACGACAACTAGAGACGAAACTCGGACCCGAGAATAGCAACGATGCCCTTATGGAACTCTATTTAGGTTATAATCATAACAGGCAAACACGAATTCATCATGGAGCATATCAATCGCACTAATCTACACTAACATGTACCTATCTCAAGGAGGGCAATATTCATATTCATTTTCAAAGACACAATCCAGTCCTACACGGATGCATGTGAGATAAAGTAGTAGTATGTGATTCCATGGAAGCAGATATGCTCAGCAACTTTAAACAGGATACACGGGATTCATAGCAATTATCATACATATGAACAATACAGGTGTTGTAAGCCTAATTCGCCATGTTTTACACCTACTTTTATATCGATTTCTGCATGCATTTCATACATTTGGGCTAGAATAGTATAGAATCTATGTAGTTTATGCTTATTTGCCAAATTATGGAGTCTACACAAGTTTTTGTTATATTTCGCAGAAATCGGACGCATTTTGGAGCTTAAAGGAAAGTCATGAAGAAGCTAAGGATGGTGCAGCTTGAGAAAACGCAATTTTTCGGTATTCATCATTCTGAATCAAGCTTTGATGTCTTCATGAGAGTTGTAGCCCTCCAAAAGAGCTTTCCAACGTATGGTCATATGCATCAATCCGACGAACGAGGACTCAGGAAAGTGCGTTTCAAGAACAGAGCAAAATGCTGAGAGCTGAATGTTACTCGACATCGACCAAATTGGTCGAAGTCGACCAAGACCAAATCGAGTAAAGACCCCACAAATCGACAAGGAAGCTGGGAGCTGAACATGTTACTCGACGTCGAGGAAATTTACTCGATGTCGAGGAAAACCAAGTCGACTTTGCTCTCGGAGGCCGGAATCGAGTTGTTGAGCGGAAGACGAAGAAAGTGCTACTCGATATCGAGGAATTCTACTTGATATCGAGGAAATCCCAGAAGCCGACGTCGAGTAGTCCGGGATCTTGTTAAGTTTCTATCCAAAGTCCAATAATGATATTTGTGAGATGAAATTCTGTCAAGATCTATCAAGTGTCATCAAGTCAAGAGAGAAGATATTTTATTCACATTAGATATATTTCCTTTTAGATATAATTATTTATTTCCATGTTTTATCTTAATGTTATTAGATAGATAAATATAGATATAGATATAATTTCTTTCCTAGAATAGCTAGGGAATGAAGCCTATAAATAAGGCCCTAGGGGGCTGATTTTTATTGATTCAAGTCAAGTCGTCTTAGGGCGCAAGGAGAGAGGGGAGAGAGAGAGAGAGAGAGAGAGAGAGAGAGAGAGAGAGAGAGAGAGAGAGAGAGAGAGAGAAGGCAAGAGAGAGGCGAGAGAGAAGGAGAAGGAAGGAGACGAACGGTTGTAAGTTTTAGTTTATTTTATGTTAAAGTTAATTTCTTTCATTATGGTTTGTTTCTAATTTCTTTCTTCTAGGGTTGGGGTGATCCCAAGATAGATATGTGTGTTTGATTTATGAATTTATGAATTTGTATGTCTTTATTATCATCTACCTAAGTGCTTAATCATTTGCGAGAGTTGAGGAAATTCCTTATTCATGATATTGAAACGAAAGTGATCTTATTATGAATTTGGATAGTAATTAAGGTTTATTTGCGAGAGCCGACTAATCCTAATTAAGAAAAGGTAGTAACACTTAGGGTTTATGCGAAAGCCTCTATATTCCTATTTGTTAATAACGAAAGTTATTTGATATAAAGCATGCATCTTTATGTGATTTATAATCTACACATATGTTTATTGTTGCGGTGATCCCTAACCTTGGAAGTTTGCATCTTTATTTGTTTTATTTTATTATTTTTATTCGGCACATATTCTACTCGATATCAAACCACCATTCTCCCTCCATCCATCGACATCGACCAAGTCTTAGTCGACGTCGACAACAACCTCCTCACCTTTTCCCGCTATCCCTGATCCCCAAAACACACTAAACCTAGAACCGCTGACTTCTCTCCTGAGGATGAACCTGACTCCCCTATCCTATAGCGGGGTCTTGACTACAAATTTATTTGGTCGAGAAACCCTCTCGACAAATTGGCGCCGTTGCCAGGGAATCCTACTCGATATCGAGTAAACCTCAGTGGCCGACGATGAGCTGTCCGAGAATCTTGTTAAGTTTCTATCCCGAAGCCGATGGAGATATTTTCGAGATCGAATTCTATCAACTCCTATCAAGATCTATCAACTCCATGGAAGATTTATCCACAAATTAGATATAGTCCTAGTTGTTTTATTTCTTTTATTCCATTATTTAATCTTTAAGTAAGTAGATAAATAGATATAGATATAGATAGACTTTCTTACCTTGATTAGCAAGGATTGGAAGCATATAAATAAAGCCTTTGGGGCTGGGTTTTATTCATTCAATTTCAGAAAGAGACAAGTAGTTACATAGAGAGAGTAGAGGAGAGAGCTTGTGGCGAGAGAAGTTGGAAAGGCGAAAACGGATTTGGCTTCGATTGGTTGTAAGCTTTCTTTAGTTTATTTAATGCAATTTATTTTCCTGAAATCTTTGATGAGTTTCTTGATGATGAAGAGCGAGTAGTCCACCCACTTCTAGGGTCGGGGTGAGCCCAGCGGTAGCCATGTGAAGTGATGCGGTAATGGTTTGATCTTTTTATGTGGTTCGTCTTCTATCTCGGAAAGCATGATTCTTTTGCGAAAGTTGAAGGTGATCCTTGTTTGTGTTATTGAAGCAAAAGTGATCTTAATACAAATTGGGTTAATTATGTGAAAAGGGTTAGTAACAATTAGGGTTTATGCGAAAGCCTCTATATTCCTATTTGTTGATAACGAAAGTTATTTGATGAAAAGCATGATTTTTTATGCCTTTATGTGTTATTTTGCATGGTTATCGTTGCGGTGTTGAAACCCTGATCTTGGAAGTCTTTAGTTTATTGATTTATTTCATCGAAATCTGTGTTTTGTGTTCGAAAGGTTGCGATTTTAAGTTTCTATTGCTTGTCGATTTCGAGGAGTTTTTGTCGATATCGAGTAGTGTTTACTCGACATCGAGGAAATCTTGTCGACATCGGGTTGCTTCTGCTGGTCTTCATTTCTGTTGGTCGATATTGAGTTTCTGGTGTCGATTTCTTTACTCGATATCGAGGACTTGTTGTCGATATCGACTAGTTTCTACTGCTTTGCTTTATTTTCCGCTTTTCTTTGTTATTTCTGTCTTTCTGTCTGTGAGATTTACAGCTACCTGAGATCCGCTGGTGTGCTTCCTCGAGGATCGATCCTGACTTCCCGCTGCTACATCAGGAGGAGGTCTTGTAATTATTTGCGTGGGCATGAATCTGGTTTGATTTATATTTCTATATTTCAAACTTGATTTCCTCCTTCAACAATAGGGGCATGATATATGCATCAGCAAGTGAGGTAAAATATAGCATGGCGAGATATATCGTAACAATCAGATTAAGCTCATACGAGGACACATAAGAGCAGCATGGTAACTATCACATCTGAAAACAATGATCATACAGTAGGTCGAGAATGACATGCAATTATACGATGAGATGTATTTAGAAAACACATATCCTACATAATACTAGCGATACATGATGTAATACAAGCATAGTAAAAAGTCATTAAGAGAAGGTCAACATAATATTCACGAAACATGAGGTGTCATCAAAAGTAACAAAAAGGGCATCATGGGCGACATATTATAATCACATCCTAGAACAAGTACAACATATGATCATTAGCGAGTTATATTGGAAATCATACGCCCTACAACATACTACTAACACATATCGAATCATGACCATAATCAAGGTAACTCGACTAAATTCATTCCAACATTCATGCGTCATGCATATGCGAAGTGATATATCGTGGTGTGTGATCACGCGAGGTGCCAAGTCATACCTCTATGCCAGCACAAGAGGAATTCATAAGGTAATATGGAACACTACCGAGTGATAACATGTAAGCATACTAGGATGAATGTTGTTTGCAGGAGGATGGTCAAGTATGAAATAAATATGAAATAAAGTTCAGACTGACTTCCCTGTCTCAGCAAATAAATACATGACTTCCTCCCGTTGTAGTAAGAGAATAGTCAGGATCGAATCCACGAGGAAGCACGTCAGCAGTTCTCAGGTAGCTGTAAATTCCCACAGACAGAGCAGCAGAAAAGACAGAAACACAGAAACAACGAAAGAAACAGAAATAAAAGCAGAAGCAAAGAACAAAGCAAAACAGGAAAGACAAAGCAAAGCAAAAACTAAAAGCAAAGCAAAGGGCTCGTCGATCTCGACAAACAGCTACTCGAGATCGACCACGGCAGTCAGGCAAACCCGGCAAGGGCAACTCGATCTCGACCAAGTCAACTCGAGATCGACAAGGGCAAGTCAAGACAGAAACTTCAGAAATCAACAACAGAACAGAACTCAACTCGACCTAGACGAAACGTACTCGAGATCGAGTACAACCAACTCGAGATCGGCAAGATCTCCTTCTGTATCGACAAGAATTGACAGAAAATATAAATTGCAAATTCGAAACTAAAACTCAGATTTTTGACAGAAATAAATCAATATAATAAAAGACTTCCAAGACTAGGGTTTCAACACCACAACGATAACCATGCAAAGTAACACACAAAGGCATAAAAGATCATGCTTTCCATCAAATAACTTTCGTCATTAACAAATAGGCATATAGAGGCTTTCGGATAAACCCTAATTGTTACTAACCCTTTTTCACATAATTAATCCAAGTTGCATTAAGATCACTTTCGCTTCAATAACACAAACAAGGATCACCTTCAACTCTCGCAAAAGAATCATGCTCATAGGGATAGAAGATGAATCGCACAAAAAGATCTGACCTTTATCGCATCGCCTCACATGGCCACCGTCGGGCTCATCCCAGCCCCAGAAGTGGGTGGACTACTCACGCCTCATTGCAATAACAGACATTGATTGATGAAAAGAACTAAATTGCATTAAAACTAAATTCAAAAGCCTTTACAATCCTGGCAATCGACTTTCGCAGAAAGCCAAAACCCTAAAAACCTTAGAACTCCTAAACTTCTCTGTGGAACTACTTGTCTTTCTCCGAAAATTGAAATTGATGAAACTGAGCCCCTAGGGCCTTATTTATAGCCTTCTAATCCTTGCTATTCAAGGATAGAATCTTCTTTCTATATCTAAAATTATATCTAATTTGCTAAAAGATAAATAAATGCCATAAAGAAATAAATCAACAAGGAAAAGATAAATCTAAATAGGGTAGGTCTTCATGTCTTGATAGATTGCGTCTTCCATAGATAGAACTTGATGGATTTGGATAGAATCTTCCTCCTTTGGCCCCAAGGAATCCCAAGTCTACTCGGACAGGTCTTCGTCGACGCGTTTCTGGACACTGGCCTACTCGACCTCGACCACGGCTCGTCAACCTCGACAAGACTTGTTCGTCGACTGGACCTCCCGGCTAGCTCTGCTTGGCAGGCTCGGACTTGGGCTCCTGGTGCTTCTCGATCTCAACTGGGTGGCTTGTCGATCTCGACAAGGGTCTTCCCTTCTGCTTCCGCGAGTTGGCTTCTTCGTTGGCTTGGTGCATCCCGCTGGCAGCGAGATTTTCCGCGGCAGCGAGAGGTCCGCTGCAGCGAGTGGAATCACTGGCAGCGAGTGTCGTCAGGTCATCCTCGTTCTCGGCTTGTCGACTCCGGGTGTGGCGCTGGGCTTCGTCGATCTCGACTAGGGCTTGTCGAGATCGAGTAGACTCCGGAAGTCGGGTTGGTCTGGCTTTCTCGATCAGGCTCTGTCGACCAAGGCTGCTCGGACATGCTCGTCTAGGTCAAGTAAGAGCTACTCGAGATCGAGTAGCCTGGATTCTCGGCTCGATTCGACTGGTTCCGCTGCTCCTTTGACCTTGGACTTCTGTAGTGGTTTTCCGAGCTTTTCTGGCCTTCCTTAGAGTTGTTGTAAAATGCCTCGATTTCTGCGAATTAAACAGAAACTGGTGTAGATTCCATAATTTGGCAAATAAACATAAACTACATAGATTCTATACTATCTTAGCCCAAATGAATGAAATGCATGCAGAAATCGATATAAAAGTTACTGTAAAGCATGGCAGATTCAGCTCACAACAATGAACCATCACATAAAGCAATCGATCATCAAATTCAACATCAATCTAATTTGCATGAGTAAGACATTTCAAGATGATAGAAAGAGGGAAGGATCACACTATTAAGGACCTAGCTCGAGAGAGAATCAGCAATAATGCAAGCAAGGTATAAATTCGCACAAGTCAGAACCAAGGATCCTACATGATGCAAAAGGCTCAACATAACATCCGATACATGCATGCAACTAATCATGACGATACATAAGAATTCAATTCAATCACATTCCAACGATATAGAAGCATGAGGAAAGTTTAACGATGTATAACATGAGCTCAAATAAACACATACTAAGGTAAAACATGCATTTAATTAATTAACACGAAGATACGCAAGAATTCAATCAATAATATTCCAACGACATAGGAGCATGGAAGGAAATGTCGCGATGCATAATATGAATCTAGTAATGGGACAATATAGCTAGCTAGAATACGGAAATATGAGATCAAATCAACACATACTAGGATAAACCATGCATTTTTCAAGACTCAATTGTACCATATATTCTCCATCCAACGCAAGTAATCACACAACAATACAAATTGCAAAACAACCAACTTTAATTAATCTAACGAATACATAATAGATGGGCATGTTGTAGATTCGTGTCATAAAAAACCCACCTATGCCAAAAGGGAGATACGATGACGGTGGCTTCCTCATACTGCATCTTGTAGCCCAAGCACACCAAAAGGGGCTACAAGTAGCACCCGCCCGGGTTTTACTTACCATAGAACATCTTCTTACTGCTTGCTAATTTGCTATGGTGTCAGAGCAAGTAGTGTTCGTGTCGTCAGCCGTCGCCTTTCTCTTGCTAAAGCCGGAGCGAGAAGAGACTGTAGTTATAGGGGCAGCGCTCAGTTGCGCAGGAGAAACACATGGAGCATCCGCAGGCACAAGTGCAGGACAGAGCACAACCTGAGAGAGAGATGGAATGTCATGTTCATCAAAATCGTGACCGGAAAGGTCGCAACTTCCGCACCCGTCGGAGAAACCTTCAAACCAGACCGGGTTTTCTTCCATTTTACCCTCTTCGTTGAGAGCGAGAACCCTCTGTTCACGAATACGGGAAACGTCCACAGAGACGCACACCCGGGGATAGCGAAAACGAATGCCATCTTTTCCAAATGCCGCAACCCTGATGACGAAACCAAGGCCATTGCCTTCAACCAGTGAGCTTAGAACAGTATCACTGACATACTTCACAGGTAAACCAGGGATCCTTAGCCATATATCGAGCGGGGAAATTGGCTCAAAGAGTGGATCAAAATCCAACCTCTAGGTGCGGAAGATCATCAGCTGGCCTGTAACACAGAACGGACGACCATTCCAAGCTTTCTCGCGGTCCTCCGCCAGGCTGAACCTCAGCTCCATCCAATTGTTGGCCAGAGGAATAACTTGGCAGCTCCCCTCCAGGAATTTCCAGTCAAATGATATTTTTTTCCTGATGGTTTTGATGCCGACAGGTTCCCCGACGATTGTTGCAAAGAGGGATGTAAGCCCAAGGTTGGTGATGTTTTATTGAACCCCCTCAAGGGTGCTCTTGAGACGCTCCATATTTAGAGCTTCCTTTTTATGGTCTTTGCCTTTTTTCTCCAGCTTTGGCTGGCTACAGTTTTCAGCAGGGATAGGCCCCTGGTTTGGATGTTTAGCCTCGCGGGGAGGGGTTGGGCCCTTTCAGGAGTTGGATGAGGGAGGTGCACCAGGCACCATTCCCATGTTGTTACCAATTTCATTGGACATATCACACCAAGACATAAGAGAACAGAACCACATAGAAGGAAGGAGAGGAGAAAGAGAAGAGCAGAAGTGAGAAGGGCATGGAGTCCAATCCCCATCCAGCCTTATATAATCGGGGAGGAGACACGGAATTTGGGGGATACACCACATTGACCAATCGATCACTCCTAGGGAGGAGCAGACATCGTAACACAAGCCCCAAGAGCAAGGCAAAACAAGCGCAGACCTCCAACCAGCGTATAAACCGCTTAGCCACCACCAAACAGGACCAGGCCAGGGGGGAGGGGTTTAGACTCACGGGTCCAGGGAGAAAGCCGACTCCCAAATCCGAGGAACCCGTGAAGAATAAAGGGAAAAGGAAAATCATTGTCAGAATCTCCTTCACCATAGCCAGGAATACTATTGTAGCAAGGCGATGTAGGGCAGAATTCATCCTATTTGACAAGACTCGCCGACACGGGCGATTGGATGTCTGGGCAAGGGCCTGGAACGGCGGCGATAGAAAGGGATTGGAGGAGAGATGCAATCGGATCCACCCGACCCGGCTGATACTGCTGCGGGAGAGGCTCGAGGGGGGCTTGTACTGTGGCGGCATTGAGCTGGGGTTCGCAAACCCACAGGGTTGGGGGGGTTTTCCATTATACAGAAGAGAGAGTTTTCGTATCATTTTTTTGTAAGATAAACCTTTTAGGAAGAGGTAGA
This sequence comes from Persicaria tinctoria, assembly GCA_037127255.1. Lineage (NCBI taxonomy): Eukaryota > Viridiplantae > Streptophyta > Magnoliopsida > Caryophyllales > Polygonaceae > Persicaria > Persicaria tinctoria. The sequence goes on along the minus strand of JBANSL010000019.1, from coordinate 20,796,015 downwards.
AAAACTACAAAATTATTTAAAGAAAAAAATAAATGAAGTGTCAAATGATTATAAGTGGATACAAATTTGTAAGGAAAAGAAGTTACCTTTTGGTTGCACATGCCCTCAAGACCGAAATCGAGGCTTAATGTTAAAATAGATGTGTGTGAGAGTGTAGGCTTTCATATATGCACCTGAGCATAGGGAATTACATCTCATATAACCAGTTGCTATGAGTTGTATAAAAGGACAATCATCTGTAACAAATTTCTCAATGAAACAAAGATCATGGAATTGCCTCACTTTGCTCTCCCTCTTTCGCATTGCATTTCCTTCTTCCTATAGCTAAAGATTTCTGTCCTCAAGAATATGATTTCTGTACTATTTCATCATTCAAATCATTTTATCTCGTCAATCAACACGGTATCAGAGCAATACCTGTGATTTCTATCAATGGCGAATCAAACTGAAGGAGGAGCAGTCACCATTGATCCCATTGATGAACTCTCCTTTCATCATTCAGATCATCCTAATAACATTTTATCTACTCGCTTGTTGGATGGTACCAACTTCGGTCACTGGGAACGTTGAGTAGAAGTATCCTTGATGGCCAAGAACAAGCTTGGTTTTGTAACTGGAACCTGTGTGAAGCCGACGACATGCGCTCTTCGTATGCATAAATGGGAAAGATGCAACAACATGGTAATCTCATGGCTTGCCCACTCTGTTACTAAAGATATTGTTGAATCTGTGTTGTATTCATGTTATACGAGTCAAGATATACCAGGTTTAGAAGGAGATTTCTATGATAGAACAAGGAACCCTTGAAATTCCTTCTTATTTCACAAAATTTAAGAGGATCTGGGATGAATATTCATTGTTGATTGAAAATTGCTCTTGTCTGTGTGGTTCCAACCTCTTTGTGTTAAATCTTATTCAAGATCAGCAGGTTATCCAATTCTTAATGGGATTGAACGAATCTTACAATCTGGTGAGACGCAATATTTTGATGATGTCGCCTCCTCCAAATCTCGATGAATCATATCAGTTTCTTATTCAAGAAGAACAACATCGTGGTATGAACAGAACCAGTGCCCCTAAGGACGATGAAGCTTCTGCATATGCGTCTCAGTAATTCAAGTCTAATGGAGGTAGTTCTAAGAAGCCTGCATACTGTAACCATTGCAAAGTCACTGGTCATGTGATTGAGAAGTGTTGGAAAATTAATGGGTATCCAACCTATGCTTCTTCTGGTGCTTTTTGTGATCATTGTAAATTGGGAGGTCATACGGCTGAGAAGTGTTGGAAACTTAATGGTTACCCTCCCAATTCCTCTAGCTCTCATCCTTTATGTGATCACTACAAATCTGTTGGACATGTCATTGAGAAATGTTGGAAGTTGCACGGCTATCCATCTGGGATGCAATCGTCTAATTCACCTGCTGCTGGTGCTAATCAAGGGAAGGGTAGAAAGGTTGCTGCAAACACTACAGGTGTACCACAAGCTGCAATCACTAACTCCCAATATCAGCAAATTCTGGCAATCCTTCAAAATCATGAAGTGCAAGACCCTGCTGCATTGTTGGTTGGTATGAGTACTTGTCTTTTTTCTTCTATGCTAAATTCAACTTGGATTCTTGATAGCGGAGCAACTGACCACATCACTCCTCATATTACCCAATTTTCATCCTATAAGCCCCTCCATGAACCCTCATTTATGACAATGCCTAATGGAAAACGTGCCATCATTCTTCACAAAGGCACGATCCACATTTCTTCTAACATTACCCTAAAAGATGTTCTTCATATCCTTGACTTTCAATTCAATCTTATTTCCATCAAAAAGATGACAAGAGACATTAATTCTAATGTACTTTTTCCTCCCCATTCATGTATCATTCATGGCCCTTTGATGAGGAGACCGTTGGTATTTGGAAGTGAAGGGAAGGGACTTTAAATTGCAAACAAATCTTACGAGATGGACATCAATCCTACTATTGGAAAAAAGGCGCAATAATCGTACAACACATTTTATTTGATTTTTAATATTTGAGTTCGACCCCTTTTGGTTATCCTCTTGATTCGAAGTCGTATCGATACCAAGATTTGAGTGGTTTTGGCGATTTGGGCTGCACCCGGATTTTAACGGGTTGCCTACGTATCTTTTGGAAGAGAATCAAGCCTTACGTAGTTCAGAGTGTTTAGGGTTTTGATTTTGTGTTTAGTTTGGTTTGGGATTGGTTTTGATCTGATTTCGTTTTCTTGTATGCATCAGAGGATGAAGTTCAAACCCACCTTTTAGGAAGGGTAGCTCGAACAACACTCCACCCGCGTAACCTGAGCCCACCTTCTCGGAAGGGTAACTCAAGTAACCCGCCTATTATTTGCATAGAAAACAATTTTAGGTGGAGTTTGATTTTATTTGACTTGTTTTGACTTAAAGGTCAATTTGGAGATCATGATTGAACTCGTCTGTGAGTTTCCTACGTACCCTTTTGGAAGGGATCAAATCACACGTAGTTCTTGAAAAGGACATATTTGAATTTGGTATTTGGGTTTTTGAAGTTTTGGTCATGACCGAACTCAACGAGTGAAAACTTTGTGTCGAGTCGGATGAGACACTTTGGCTTTGTTGGAAAATTTGACATTTGGGACGACTAGAGTCGACAAATGAATTTGAGGATATTTGTTTGAACGCTTGGATGTGACTGGACTCGGTGAGGATTCAATTTACACCTAGTTTTCCTACGTATCCACTTGTTTAGTGAAATTAAGTCATCGTAGTTCGGGACAAAAAGGAATTTGTATTTGGATTTGACCATGAGATCATTTGAGAGTGATGACTGAACTCGATGAGCAGAAGCTTTGTATCGAGTCGGAGTGGATCATTTGAATTTGTTTTTGGCGATTGAACTCGATGAGCCTTGACTTTGTATCGAGTGTCCTACGTATCTCTTAGAAGAGAATCAAATCACCAGTAGTTCTTTTTAGGGACAAATTTGATTTAGTTTGAGATGGGCGACTGAATCCAATATATATTGAATTTGATACCGGATTTCCTACGTAACTCATAAAAGAGTATCAAGTCTTCAAGTAGTTCTTTAGAAAGACCGAGTTTATATTTGGTGAAACTCGATTTGAGATTTTGACTCCGTTTTTATTGAAGCCGGTTTTGAGATTGATCCAATAGAATTAATTGACAAAGAATATTTGACGAGTTTAATTTTATGTTTTACCAAACTCGAATTCTTAATTTGTGCCAATTATAATTCTTATATTTAAGTGGGTAAATTTTGGAATTAAACATATATATACTTTTTTTTTTCAAGCGTTTATGCCGCATGAAATATACATGTATATTTGCTTAGATTTCATTGTTATATGTCTAAACAAAATGTAAGACAGCTTATTGGGCCGAAGCTCAACACGAAGTCAAACCCCCATTTTTTTTGTTGACCTTAGCCCAATTCATGTGTGTGAAACATATTTTCCAATACAGCTTCGCCATTTTTCATTTTTACTTCACAGCTTCAGCTTATCCCCTTCTGACAGACAACGCCGCCGCCACCGACAGCGGCTACACCTCAACGCACTGATATGGAATTCCATCTTCGGCAATCGGATCGGAGGAGCGGGGCAAGCCAGGCTTCAACAACTCAAAACGCATTGAAGATATTCTGAGCTTGTGTGCCTCCAACTAGGTACATCCTAGGGTTTTATTCGAAAATTTCCCACCTCAAATCTGCAATTTGTTTCAATGGTTAGATGATTTAGGCTCCAAAATTTGGATCCCCTCTTACATCTATTTCCAATCAAGTGTTCAATTTCGAAATTTGACTGATTTTGTAGAAACTGTGACTTTGGGCGTTTTTTTTGGATTAGGGCTAAAAAGGGGGTACACGACCTCAATGCCTTAGGAAACTTAACGAAGCGCTGGAGAATCCGACTTCAAACAATTGAAAGAACGGGGTACGCGGTCTTCATTTCGGCTTAAAGAGGATGACTTAATTTTTTGTTTCTTCGCCATTGTGTCTTTGCTTTGTGCGTTTGGGTTGAACATTGGCTGATTTAGGATTGCCTATTACAGTTTCTGACTGATTTTTTTTATATCACCAGTTACTGATTTTTAAGATCCCAATTCATGCTTGTATGTATTTTTTCATGCCCAGGTTTTTGGTCTGGAGATTGTGTGATTGCCTCTGCAAAACCCATTTTCTTTTTGAATGAAGAAACATAAACTTTGTGGTCCTTTGTTGAATTTAAGGAAGGGTTGATACTGCCTCCTTTGTTTGCTTAGTTAGCGTTTTTTTTAGAGGACTAATTTGAGTGAAAATTTTCCCAGAGTTTCGCCTATGTTTGAGGCGATTTTGAGATTTCGAAACCCATACCAAATGCTTAAAACGATATAGCTGTACAAAGCTATATAATTTTGCACAGGGGGTCTCGAGAATCCATTTCGGCAGCATTTCGGGATAGTTTTGTGGTTCCAAAATCCATACCATATGCTTAAAACAATATAACTGTTCAAAGCTATATCACTTTGCATAGGGGATCTTGAAATCCATTGAAACTACCTTGATCCTTCTTCTTTTCTGCAGCAGGAACCAGGGTTTGCTGATGCTGTTTTTTTTTCTTGGTCCAGGGTTTGCTGATGTTTTTTTTGTTGGTTGTGTTTGCTGTTGCAGGTTTCTCCAGGAGCAGGAAAAAGAAAATTTGTATTTGTTGCTTTTTTACTGCTCGGCATAAGAGGGAGCCAGGAGAATCAAAAGAAGAAGAAAAAACCCTTCTGAATTTACTTTGTAGCCTTTTAGTAAAATCATCACTTTTCTCGATGTATAAAGAATGTGACGACTTTGCTTATGAAATCATGAATTCATTTAATTCGCAAAATTTACCCTCCAACACCTACCTTAACTACTGTTCTTCAAACTTCTTTTTCCCCTTGTAATAAAGATACCTCGTTTGATAGTACTGTGTTTCAAAATTTTGTGTATGTCACTTACAATGCTGAGTTGCTACATTGCCGTTTGGGGCATGTTCCTTTTTCACAATTGCATTTTGTTGATGATGTTGTTTTTAAGTCTCATTTGAATTCTATCTGTCAAATATGTCCCTAAGCCAAATACCACAGAAAACCTTTCCCCTCTCGACAAGTTCAGAAATTTAAACGCCTCGAGGTCGTCATCATCAACAATAATGATCGACTGACCCCCTTCTTTCGACTTCGGCACATACCACAACGCCCACTCTTTATGAGGCACCATCGCCACCCTTCAGCCTGATTACGTTTTCAAAGAGTTGAAGTCGATGTCCTATTTTATCATGATATTCTTGAGTGCCTTCGCACCCACATACACCCATGTACCTTTCTCGACTACCTAAGAACCATGGAGGATGAGAGTGACGCATACCAAGGTGTTTCCACCCAAAAAACAAAACCAAAGTTCAGAAGAGAGATTGATGGGTATCTAACGCCATAGATGAAGAGTACTTCGCATAAAACACTTACCCCTTTCATCTGCCAACAAAGGTTTATGGGGCATCACATTGACACGGAGATTTTGATCACTAACAGGGGCACAGCTTGAAGCCGACAAGTGCTTTACAACTAGAACAACAAATCGGGAGCTTGTCTTCCATGGTGGAACATTCTCCTTCTCTCCCATCTCTCTCTCCGTGACTTTCTACTTTAGAAATTGTGGGAGAAGAAGAAAATGAAAAGCCTGGGTTTATACCATACAAAATGGAAAAGAGAACCACATAATCACATCAACATCACATCACCCTCTCTCTTTCATTTTGGCGCCAAACCCTTGCTCTCTCTTCCCTCTCACGTGTTCATTTCCTCTGGTTTCACCTGCTACCAGCCCTTTGGGTCACATTTTGTATTTGCACAAATAACACCCTATACCACTTTTTCATTTGTGCAAAACATAGTCTACTTATGCAAACCAATTTTGAAAATGGTCTACTTATGCAAATAGCCCAAATTAATAAGGGGCGCGGGTGAACGAAGAGAAGTGTCTCTAAGTATCTCTATCGAACGAAGAAGAACGGTGTCCTGCTCAACCTGTCATCCCAGGTGTTCCATGACTTCTCTATCTCCCTCATCCCCCTCTCCTCCACCATAGATCCGGCTTGTCATCCACCAGACCTCTGACGATAGCCTCGCCTTTTCGCCCCTCTCATTCTCTCCATCTCTTTCTCTTTCACTTTCAACGGAGACATCGACGACTTCTCGATGCGAGGATGACACGAGATGGACTAACACGTCCGGTGACAGCACTGAACGAAGGCCTCGATAGGTCTATATTCCTCCTTTTCCGATTTGAATTTGACATCGACTCTCAACCTCTATGGTGCATTAATGCGTTCAATTTGATTTCTTTTAGATTTGAAATTACCGATGGTCATCTCCCCCATCCTATGTGTGTTAATGGAGGTTCAATTTGAGGAAATTGACAAGTCTGAATGTCTTACTACTCAATTTGAGGAAATTCAACCTTTTCTAGATCCAAATTGGAGATTGGGGAAAAAGAGGACCAAAAACATCAAATACGAACAGTTTCCTTGCAACTAGGATTAGAGATTTGACTGCATATATCTTCCAATCTTTGACCTATTTGTTGATCTTTGTCTCGATCCGAATGGGGAAGAAAGAGCAGCAACAACAAAATCAGTTGCAACAAGAGATGATGAAACCGAAAGTCGTACTTGGTCTTCTCATAAAGCGAATGATGAAATTCTTTGTCAAAATTCTGACTATAAGGACACGGATGAACAAAAATGCACTGTGAAGCAATTACAATGGGAGATAAGCCGAAATGAAAATTTGAGGGAATATACCCTTTTCAACTTTTTTTTATATTTTTTTTACAGTAGGCAGTAGGAAGAATTACACAAAATGTAATTCACTCCCTGGATCATCCGTCAACAGTAGGGAGAATTACACAAAATGTAATTCACTTCCTGGATCATCCTAACGGATGATGGTACAAAGGTCCCTGTTAAAAGGGATGGTATTCCTATCCGTAATGATACCGGTTCTAGCGACACGGATGAACAAAAATGCACTGTGAAGCAATCACAATGGGAGATAAGCCGAAATGAAAATTTGAGGGAATATACCCTTTTCAACTTTTTTTTATATTTTTTTTACAGTAGGCAAACAGTAGGAAGAATTACACAAAATGTAATTCACTCCCTGGATCATCCGTCAACAGTAGGGAGAATTACACAAAATGTAATTCACTTCCTGGATCATCCTAACGGATGATGGTACAAAGGTCCCTGTTAAAAGGGATGGTATTCCTATCCGTAATGATACCGGTTCTAGCTATGTAGTCAGCAACCTTGTTGGCTTCTCTGTAGCCATGGTTGAACTCGATATGATCGAAGTGTTCTTTGAGATGATTGATATGCTGAACTTGACGTAGGACTTCCCACCTTGTATTCTTCCCTTCCTTGATTGCTTTTATAATCTCTTGGCTGTCTCCTTCAATGGTAATTCTTCTCATACCTAATCTTTTGGCGTGCTCCATACCTATTTGAATAGCATAGGCTTCGGTTTGGAGGATACTCCCTCTTTTCGTTACCTCGTAAAAAATATCCTTAATATGACCCTGAGAGTCTCAGATAACTCCCCCCACTTGACAGGCGCCCGTGGGTTTCACGGAGCCATCTACATTAACCTTATAGATAGTTGTTAGAGGTTTAGCCCATTTTGCTCTTAATCTCTTGTTCTTTTTCCAGGTTTAATATTTTCCTGTTTTGCGTAGTTCTAGTCTTTAATGGCAGAGATAGCACTCTAAACTAGTATTTTCGGAGGGGTTATGTTTTTTGTTTTGAAAATGTGATTGTTTCTAGCCTCCCAGATGGCAAGCCATATTAAGATTAGATCGTTAAAATTGCGGTTGTCCTCTCTGATTTGTTCTAAATCGATTATGCTACCATCCCTATTTGGGAGTTGAAAGTAAGTTTTCGCACTCTGTTCATATTGAGCAATTACTTCTCTTGTATATTGGCATTCTAAGAGAAGATGGTGTAAGTCTTCATTTTTGTGGTTACATAAGCAACATTGGCTCGGGACTCTATTAAAGTATATGTTTAGTCGTTCTTTCATTGGGAGACCATCTAACATGATCTTCCAAAGAAAATTCTTTTGTCTTGGAGGTAGATTCAGATTCCATATCCATTTTTGGTCCCTCACTATTTGTTCTACATTTCCTAAGATAGTCTTAGCCGACTGTGTGGAGAACTTTCCAGAGGGGTCAGGTTTCCAAATTAGCTTGTCTTGGACCTGCCAGTCTGGTATGTAGATTTTGAAGATTTCATTATGAATGTTAGTCGGAAACATATTACGGATTAGTTGAGCATTCCAGGTTTTATTTAAGATGAGGTCACTAACCTTCATATTTGGATCCTAGTTGCTTAAGAAATTTGTTAGCCGAGTGTTTGGAATCCATGGATCATTCCAGAAATTGACAGATTGACCATTTCCTACTAGCCATAAAAGTCCTTTTTCGAATTTTTCCCGGAGGGAGAGAAGTCTTCCAAATTGCCAGGAGGTGTCATGGTTTGTTCTTTGTTGAATTCCATGGTTTATTAGATACTTTTCTTTAATTATTCTTACCCAGATGTTACTATCATTTGTGTAGATTTTCCAAAGGAGTTTCATTTGAAGACTTTGATTAAGCTCTTTTTTTTTTTAATACCTAGACCACCTTGATGTTTGCTTTTGCAAATTTTATCCCAAGAAATTAGGGGTGTATATCTTTCAGAGTGAAGCTTATTCCAGAAGAAGTTTTTATTTATTTGATCAATCTGGTTTAGAATGCCTTTTGGTAGGAGGAAGTTTTGCGTCAAATGATTCGTTTTGGAACTCAGGTTTGCTTGTATAAGAATTGCTCTGCCCGCTTAGGATAGAGTAGAGGCCTTCCATTTTATAATTGTTTTTTAAGGCTTTTTATTGCTTCTTCAAACATGCTCTTTTTATGCGTCCATTTATAATCGGTATTCCAAGGTATTTTTCAAGAGTTTTTGAAATTCGAATGCCCATACTATGAGCGAGGTCCCTAGCCAAATTTTGGTTAATATTCCTTGAGAATTGAATAGAACTTCTGTTATAATTTATTGTGAGACCTGAAAGGTTGGAGAAATTGTTTATCATGTTTTGTATCGTATTAAGGCTTGTATGAGCTGCATTTGCAAAGATGATCGTGTCATCTGCAAACGTGAGGAAAGGTATAGGTGTGCCATCTTTTGTTAGTTTGATGCCAACCAAGGAATCGTCAAGGAGAGCTTCCTTGTGTAATTCTCTTGCAAGGCTTTCCATGACTATTACAAAAATATAAGGAGTTATAGGATCACCTTGTCTTATACCTCTGTTTGGGTTGAATTGCTTGCCCGGTCTATTGTTTACAAGGACTGAGAAGGTGGTGGAGGAGATACATTTCATCACCCAATCTATCCATCTTGGGTGGAATCCAAATTTGTTTAGAACAGTTCTTATAAATCTCCAGTTGATTTTGTCATATGTTTTCTCCATGTCTAGCTTTAAGGCCATCCAAGCCTTTCTGCCTTTTTGTTTGTGGAAACTGTGAAAGATTTCATGTGCTATAAGGGTATTATCTTGGATTGATCTATCTTCCACAAAGGCTCCTTGGAATGGGTTGATAATTTTTAGAAGGATAGGCTTTAACCTATTAGCTAGGATTTTAGAGATGATCGGGCGATAATGATTTATGTTTGAGGGGTTATCTATTTTTGGGATAAGGGCTATAAAGGTTTGATTGATTTCGGATAGGAGATGCCCCTAGTTGAAGAAAGATTTAATCGTCTTACTGAGAGAATCTCCTACTATTTGCCAATATTTTTTGTAAAATTATGGAGGATAACCATCAGGTCCCCGGGTTTTGTCTTCTGCCATCTCATCATATCTATTATACTTTTGATCTCGGATGAGGTTGGAATGGCTATTAGACTCATATTTTCCACATCCGTGATCTGTGGTTGAATATTCCAAATCTCTTGAGGGTCAATGCATCTTTGTTGATTACCAATAAACCTTTCAGACATCTCCTTGGTAATATGGTCAGTTATACTGTCGGGGTCCGAGATAGTTTGGCTTAATTTGGTGACAAAGGTTGTCGTAATCTGTTTAAAAATTTTAACTCTTACCGAAGACTGAAAGAATTTAGTATTTCTGTCATAAAGGTTGAGATGTTTTGTCTTTGCTCTTTGCTTCTAGAATTTGTAGCTGTATTCTACAAGCCTATGTTTTTTATGTTCTAGCCTTTCTAGTTTTAGTTTCTCACTATTCGTAATATCTCCCCACGGTAGTTTATTTTGGAAATTCAATATTTGGGCTTCTACATGCTCAAGCTGTCTTGTTATGTTATTCATGTCGTTTTTACACCATTTTTTCGTGTTTAGTTTTAGGAGCTTCTGCTTGCGCATTAGTTTGTACTTTGTAGGCATGGGAGCCACTGAATTTGTTACTCCAAACTTGTCTTACCATTTGCTCATAAATTTGATTTGTTGTCCATGCCATCTCAAATATGAAGGGGAAGCCCTTACGTGGCTCCGAGTTTCCAATCTGGAGGGTGATGGGGCAATGATCTGATGAAGAAAATGTATGATGCTTAGTTCGAAGAGAGGGGAACCAGTTAACTATATCTTGATGAGCTAATATTCTATCAAGTCTCTCATATGTGTTGTTTGTGCTTTGCTTGTTTTTTCTCCAAGTGAAGGGGGAGCCACGGTAAGGGAGAGTGAGGAGGTTGAGCTCTTCTTTTATATTGCTTAATCTTATGAACCTTGATAGGTTGGGTGTAACACCACCCACTTTCTCTGTATCATTTTCGATCTCATTGAGATCTCCAATAATAAGGACATGAAGACGGTGTTTGTGGACAATAGTATAGATTTCATTCTAAAATTGATCTTTTTCATACTCAACAGAAGGTGCATAGACAAATAGAAGGGCAAGTGTATGGTTTTCAATGCTAAGTTTGATCATAATGTATCTTGAAGATAACTCTAAGATTGCACTGTCATCAAGGGTGTTTTGTTTATATAGAGCCCACATTCCACCCTTGGTACCAACAGAAGCGATACAGATGGCTCTATGGAACCCTGAAGCTTTTAGTTGAGCCTGAGAAGGGATAACTGTAGTCTTAGTTTCGGCTAAAATCAGGATATCGAGTTTGTTGCTATTTCTAAGAAGATTTAGTTCTTGGCAGAGGAGGGGACGTTTAGTCCCTCCTATGTTCCAATAGCCAGTATTAATCATCAAGATTCCATTGAAAATAACATTTGCCTTTGTTCAACTTTCTTTTTGGTAATTATACCCTTTAGTTTTTCTTTTTAGTGGTTGTACCTTTTTATGGTGGATTTTACCTAAATACCCTTAAGGTAGAATTTTTATCTTTTTAAAATTAGAATAAAAGTAAATAGATATAGATAAGATTTTATTCTTTTAAAATCAATCAATATATAATACTAAAATAGAGGCGTGGAAATCCTATGTGGCGGGTTCTTGTGCGATTCGCTTACGTGTCGTACTCTGATGCAATCTGGTCTGGGTCTTTTGACACGTCAATTAATGACGATCCAATATATTTAAGCCACGTAAAACGATTACATTATCTATTTATACACGTGACGTCCTAGGTGTCTATTTTAATTGAAGATTAAATTTAATTTTTAATATAAATATTTAACATCATATCTTAAATGGTTACAAAACCTATCATTTTTAATATTAATATTCAACTTCATATCTTATTTATTGAGAAAATCTATCATTTTAATATAAATATTTAACGTCATATCTTAAAATACCATATAGATGACGAAGCACCAAAAAATAAATAATAATATTTACGATGTCATGCGTAAATAAGAATATATAATCATAAAATAAAGGTTCCCCGCTATACAAAATAGAACCTTATAAGCATGAAGAATGGGCGAATACAAATTGAGGTACAGACTTAAGACGCCCGCGAACGATAAACCGCCCGCGGCTCCAAGATGTTTGTCGTGACACTTGGCATCCATGCCCCCCACCCACATGTCATGTGGCATGTGACACTTGGAGACAAGTGGGCTTGCATGAAGGAGTCTTAGCACTATAAATAAGATGCCGAGGCCTCATTATCAGGGGTCGGAAATTGGGATCTCTAACGGCTTAGGCCGGATTCCCTAGCTTTGAGCCCCCTTTTAAGCAGGGTTAGTCTCGGCTGGTAAAAACCGACATTGATGGAGCCGAAGGAGGACGGTGGTACGCGGATGGCTTGAGCTCGGATCGACACAGGTTTGGGTACTCCGACGGAATCTCGTCGCGCGTCTCAGGTAAGCCCGATCGTCTGAGCTCGCATGCGTCCCACTTGATCCCGGAACCCGCCAACACGGGATTCCGAAAATCACAGATTTCGTCACTGGTGCCATCCGTGGGGACACTCTCACGCTAAGAGGTAACAAATTAACAATCGAATTGAGGTACGAATGTTCAACCATTTTTGTTTCGGTTTGTTTGTGTTCGAGAAATTGGCTTAAAACGTCGATTATAAAATTTGATATGAGGTAAGCGATCAATTGAAAGACATGTAAATACGCATGCGCTGTCGCTTAATATGAAGATATGTACGCCAAATCTGGACTTTGGGCATGATCGGGTATAAGCTACTGGAAATTAAAAAGCCCTTTCACCTTTATTTATTCAAGTGTTCCATGATTTCAAGTAAAAAATTATATGCATGCATTTGAATTCATGTAAAACAGATCACTCAACTTGGAGGGATTTTTATTTATATATTTATTGAACTGGGTTAAGCTGGGTATTAGCATCCGATTCCCAGAATTTGTTAAAGCATTGTATTGTATCCGCTGCACACCTCTCTCTAGCATAGGATATCTTGGGGAAACGAATCGGTCACGGACCTATCTATTCACAAAGCCTTGCTGATCGATGTTGGTAGGATCCCTCATGATCTCTAGGTGTCTCCACTTTCGGGGTCCATCCGCGACAAAAACCATCAAAGGATTTTAGCTTTCACAAGATGGTGTGCGCGTACCATTTCCTCTTCTTTGTTTCTTTTTTGCTGATCACTATCATTACATAAAGTTTGGTGAAAGGATTAAGTATTATTGATCGGTATTTGTTTAAAGAAATATGAAATTTGGAACAGAATAAGCAAAAAATGAAGATACTATCTTAGGACTTTTACAGAGCTTGTTCTATGCTTTATTGTTATATATATGCAAGTTGATCGGAGAGTATATATATACAAGGTTTCTAATATCTTACTATCATGTATATATATACATTTTTTGCTGTCATATATACATGTTTTAATATATGTATATACAAAGCGAGAGGAATGAAGCGTGTGCATCCATGTTTTACTATCATAAGCCCCTCAACGCAGAACCATACTCGCGGAGGGTCTCCGATCGAAGCTACATTCTCGGAGATGAGATTTTTTATAAGTCTCATTACGCGTGATCTTACTCCGCGTCGGGCCTCCGATCGAAGCTGCATTCTCGGAGATGAGATTTTTTATAAGTCCCTAGGACGCTGGAGCTTGGCTCCGCGTCGGGCCTCCGATCGAAGCTGCATTCTCGGAGATGAGATTTTTTATAAGTCCCTAAGGACGCTGGAGCTTGGCTCCGCGTCGGGCCTCCGATCGAAGCTGCATTCTCGGAGATTAGATTTTTTATAAGTCCCATTACGCGTGATCTTGCTCCGCGTCGGGCCTCCGATCGAAGCTGCATTCTCGGAGATGAGATTTTTTATAAGTCTCTAAGGACGCTGGAGCTTGGCTCCGTGTCGGGCCTCCGATCGAAGCTGCATTCTCGGAGATTAGATTTTTTATAAGTCCCATTACGCGTGATCTTGCTCCGCGTCGGGCCTCCGATCGAAGCTGCATTCTCGGAGATGAGATTTTTTATAAGTCCCATTACGCGTGATCTTGCTCCGCGCCGGGCCTCCGATCGAAGCTACATTCTCGGAGATGAGATTTTTTATAAGTCCCATTACGCGTGATCTTGCTCTGCGTCGGGCCTCCGATCGAAGCTGCATTCTCGGAGATGAGATTTTTTATAACTTTCATTACGCGTGATCTTGCTCCGCGTCGGGCCTCCGATCGAAGCTACATTCTCGGAGATGAGATTTTTTACAAGTCCCTAGGACGCTGGAGCTCGGCTCCACGTCGGACCTCCGATCGAAGCTACATTCTCGGAGATGAGATTTTCAATAAATTCCCTCGACGCCATGAGCTTGTAGCTCACGGAGATCATATGTTAAGGTTGGATAGTTGCCTATTTTTACCTTGAACTTGGGTCAATCATGATGAAAAAGGGAATACGTGGTAGGCACATAAATTGATGTGTTTGTTCTTTTGAAAAAGTGTTAGAATTTTGTAACACAGTCGATGATCGTATTCACTTTGGTTCAGACTACATGTGAACTCATCGCTTATTTGCATAAGATGTGGGGTAAAGTTTGAAGGTAATTCAATACTTCATGATTTCACTAACTATCATAAATCTTGCCTTGTTTACTCATCAAATTGCTGCCATAAACCTTGCACAAGCTGTTTATTTGGAGTCAGGTTTAGTTGGAAAAAATGGCACATTCTTTTCTAATACTTAGTCACAACACTCAAACTGCTACCGGAGCATACCATTCACGGGCCGCAGCAGGTGATGTAGAGAGAATTTTTATTCATCTTAATATGACTTCATTAAATGAAAGGGATGGACTAAAAATGGCTAATTAAGCTGCTGCTTTACCGGTTGAGTCGATTCTTACCTCTTAACCAAGTTAAAATGTGTCTTGATTCATACAAAACTCATTGCATAACTTTAATAAAATTCCCAAATACTCACTAGAGAGAAAAGAGGTACAAGCAATAGAATGAAGACGACTACGGTTGTGAATTGGTAAAAGGCTATTGACAGCCGCTGAAGCATGACTCATGCACAAACAAAAAGACAGAGAGGAGAAGGCTTGAATAAAGGAATCGGTATGGGTGAAAGATCGACACGCGAGCGGCCTTCAGGTAGGTGTGATGAGGTTGCGGGTTTATTAAACTCCGTCGGAGACCGGCACATGAATCCGTAGGGGGGAGAATAAGTCGATTTCAAGAATTCAGACCCATCATTCATGAGCCCCCGACAGACCCATCATTCATTAGCCCCCGACAGAGCCATGAAACAAAGAAATCCGATCATGTTCATCAACCGCGGACCTCGATCTCACATCTCGAGACCTCACACTAAAAGGAAATCATATACCATGAAGAAAACAAAGTACTTGTTTAATGGTGGTAACCAAAGACCGCGGGCCAGAAGCATCATCACCCGACGACACAGCCTATTGGTGGATCGAAGACATTGTTTCGCGGCGACCTCATTTGGCTGTTTCCTTTCGGCCTTTTTGAGTAAACGCAATGGTGATTTATCGATGACCTAACGCCGAGCAAGGTTCGGGAATTTGGACTCATCCGTGGAATGCCATTGTTCTCCGCTCACCGACAGCTCGTAACTCCTCTCGTTGGCACCCAAACGGGATTCTTTGGTCGAACCTATAACTTATTATATGGAGAGGGAAACGCATCTATGACTTTACCTTCTTCCTCGCAGATCCATGGTTCTTAAACGGAGAGTTTGCGTGTGATTCCTCCGCGAGGAATCTATAGGTAACTTCTTTGCAGGCAATCCGGGTATGATTTTTCCGCGAGGGACCTAAGGATGGTTTCTTCCAGGGCAATTTGAGAGTAACTTAACTTCTCTGTGAAGGATCTGTATATGGTCACACCGCGGACGTCCCGTGTGTGGTCTCTCCGCGGGCGACTATGTCACCACAATCTCTTTTACGGCATATCTCCTATCCCCGCACTACCCAGACCCAGACTGCCATAAACCCATCCGCGGTCAACTCGTGAGATCTGCGCTTTTAATAACCGCGGATGATCTGAGGAATCCAAGGCAATCGACATAGGAAGAACTGTTTGTGGTAGACCCGGTTACGACAGAGACGCTTTGCAAAGCTGTGCCCAGAATCAGCTCACAAACATGGTGTTTACAAGGATTATAAAGGTAGAAAATTTATCAAGCTAAGTAAATTAACTAAATATCTAAAAAGGCGTAAGCTAGTTAGTTTAAGCGCAAGTGTGCCCACTAAGCCCTCATGACCATTAACAGCCGCAATACGGGACCAAGACCAGCGGTAGCTTTGAGCTACTTGCTCAGACGCGGGCCACGGACGCCAAGTGTGCTGCTAGCTTGCATTTCTCCCATTCTTCAGGTTAGCTGAACAAGCTGCTCGCGGAGCAACCAGCTAACTTGTCCCTCAAATACCTTAGACTATATTTCAAGACAAAGAAGAAATTCGGAGCTTAATAGGGCGTAGTGCTCGGTACATGTACAACCCATCACTCTATTCATTCGCGGAGATGGCAGGAGGAGATGATACTCAAAAAACAAGGAATAAATGAAAGTGACAGATTAATCATCAGACTATACCATGTTGAAAAAACCTGCCATCATCTCATAAGCCCCTCGGTGCTGGAATTGTGTTCGCGGAGGGCCTTCGATCGTAGCATAAACCTCTCGGAGCAACACCTAATAAGTCCCTCGACGCTAGAGCTATGCTCGCACAGGGCCTCCTGCTCGTAGCTTGTAAGCTCGCGGAGATAAACTCTAAATGAGTATAAATTAAAGCCCCTCAAACATCGGAGCTCTCATCCGCGGTGGGCTTCCTGATTGAACTATGAAATGCTTGATTCTCTTCCCAAGAGATACTTAGGCAACCCACTAATGAGTTGGGTACAGCCCAGACCAAACAAACTTAGTTAAAACTTTACGCCAAAAGTCTGATGCATATGTTGCCTCTTCCGAAGGAAGAGGAGGCGCGAATGCATATGTTGCCTCGTTTGAATCAAACCCTAGTTAAGATGAATCTTAACTAAGGTTCGAGGAGCTGTGACGAAGCACCAAAAAATAAATAATAATATTTACGATGTCATGCGTAAATAAGAATATATAATCATAAAATAAAGGTTCCCCGCTATACAAAATAGAACCTTATAAGCATGAAGAATGGGCGAATACAAATCGAGGTACAGACTTAAGACGTCCGCGAACGATAAACCGCCCGCGGCTCCAAGATGTTTGTCGTGACACTTGGCATCCATGCCCCCTACCCACATGTCATGTGGCATGTGACACTTGGAGACAAGTGGGCTTGCATGAAGGAGTCTTAGCACTATAAATAAGATGTCGAGGCTTCATTATTAGGGGTCGGAAATTGGGATCTCTAACGGCTTAGGCCGGATTCCCTAGCTTTGAGCCCCCTTTTAAGCGGGATTAGTCTCGGCTGGTAAAAACCGACATTGATGGAGCCGAAGGAGGACGGTGGTACGCGGATGGCTTGAGCTCGGATCGGCACAGGTTTGGGTACGCCGACAGAATCTCGTCGCGCGTCTTAGGTAAGCCCGATCGTCTGAGCTCGCATGCGTCCCACTTGATCCCGGAACCCGCCGACACGGGATTCCGAAAATCAGGTTTCGTCAATAGATAATTTTTTTTAAAGTAAAGTAATTAATTTTATCATTTGAACAATAAAATTTTATCATCAATTATAGTTTAGTTTTTAATAGAAACTAGTACTTTTCCCGTACAGGGTACGGGTAAGTCTTTTTTATTTCGTTTTAGTTCCCCCCATACCATTAATTTATTTCATTTGAATTATTTCTCATGCCCTTCACCATGATGTTATTCAAAATCTTCGGTTGTTATGGTAAAGTCTTTTATCGAGACAATCGATACTTCATATTCAAAATATTTTTGGTCAAGTTTGACGTTTTAAATAAAATACTTGTCACGTCATTTTTTTTTATAACTAATATACCATTTTGAGTATGCTTCTTGCCTTGTCGTGCTTCGAAATATTTGGGTATCATGGTGAAGTCTTTTTTTGAGACAATCGATACTTCAAATTAAATGTATAGTGGATTGGTCGTTTCCACATTTCTCCTACTTTAAGGCAATGAAAAGAAAGTTTATAGTAGTTTTTAGCATAAGAAAACTGAGTTCCAATATTTTATGATACTTTTTCTATTACACATCATATTACACCTCTTAAATTGGTTTAAATTATAAACCAATTTGATAAAGATGCCTTAAGTTTAAATGTATAAAACTTGTATATCTAAAGCATTAAAAAAAAGAGATGAAATCTGGTATATTCATAATTTGGCAAGAATCTAGCCTGGTATGAAATCTGATTCTCCTCAACATGCACTTATCTGAGGTTTTCGATTGTCATGACAAAGTCTTCTATCGATATGATGATAATTCGAATTTCATAAAGAATAGTAGATTAGTTGCGTTCACACTTCTTATAATATCAGCCCTACTAAAAAACAAAGAAAAGAAGCCTTATAGTTCTTGTCATAATAAACTGAGTGCAGATCGATCCTCGATGACATTTTCTATTATATACCATAATATATCTCTCAAATTGTTTTAAGTTATAAGCCAATTAGAGAAAAACGATAGCCTAGGTTTAAATGTACAAACCCTATAGATCTAATTAAATGATATTTAATCCCCTAAATACTTCATGAATTGTCCCTAAAAAGATTTATTGTGTAATCTTTTAATTCAACAAATTTCCAATTTTTAGTCTCCAATTTTTTCCCCGTTTGCTTTATTTCTGATGTTTGTTTAATATGTCAAATCTTAACATACTTTTCCTGGCCTTGCAGATTTATGTCAGATTCAGAATTCAGCCATTGATGGTGGTGGAGGGTTGAAGAGACTGTGAAGAGCCTATATGGTATGATAAAGGAAGCCATTAGGGTATCTTCTAATTTGATTAGTGTGGATGGATGTATGTGGATCCCTACAAAGATTGCACAGAAGAAGAGAAGGGTGAGGTGTGAGACAATCATCGGTTCCATATGTTAAGAACAATGGATCCATTACATGCCCATCTAGAGCAAGGGCGGTTAATTCCAAACACAAGTCCCCTACACCTTCGGTTTCCAGGTGATGTGCATCACCAAACATTACAAGAACATTCAACGCATCAGCTCAATTGACTTCTAAGAAGGTCATTTTGACGGAGAGGAAGAGGTCGTTGACTCCGCCATCGTCATCTCACCCTACAACCCCGGTCCAAGACACATTTATGGAGTTGTAGGCTTGTAGCAATCTAGGGAGGTTATAGGCAGTAGGTTATTGGAGTCGCCGTCTTAGTCCAGGTCTTTCATATCACTCCTCACCAATTTCTCCATGAAAACAATTAAAGAATATCTTAATCAAGTAATTATACACGAAACTGAATCAATTACAACAACAATGAATTCAAATTGCTCAAAAATACATAAAATCACTATAAATTAACAAACGGAGCAAAAGGTAAGTAACAAAGTTAGAGTCGACAAAAAAAAAACAAAGTTATAAAAGGGTGGCTAAACTAACCAAGGGTCTAAACGAACTCACAAGAAAAAACAGCCCGAACCCCCACTATTGGCAAATCAGCGTTGCTCTTGTTCTCACCCTCTTCCTTATCTGTCATTATTTCCTGTTGAAGATACTCCAAAATTTTTTGTTTCACCTCCCTTCTATGGTCTGAATCCACCAACTCAATCCATTCTTTGAGCACTCAATGTTTGTCAACCCTCTCCTCCCATTTTTGCAACCAACATTTATTGAACCAACAACAGGAGGAGTCGGTGGAGCTACAGGTGGTTGCGGTGTGGTGGTTAAAATGATGGCTTCTATGGAGGTTGTTGCAGCAGTGTCGACATCAACTTCTGCCTCGTTAGGGATGGGATCACTTTCCCAAATCACTAGTGTAAGGCTCGGACCTAAGGTCCGGGTTATTTCGTCAAAATTAATACTGTAATGTTTAATGTTTTGTTTTTTTAGTTTTTTTTAAAGTTAAAAACTATATAAAATATTAATTTCATATATATTATTTATCAATTTCCTACTCATTAATAATATATATATGAAATTATTTAAAAAATTAATATTTTATATAATTTTTAGCTTTTATTAAAAATATGTAAAATTTTAAAAAAAATATTTTAGATCAAGTTTAACATGTTAAACTTTCGTATTGACTACTCTTTTTTTTTCTTTTTGTGAATTGAAGCATACCTAACAAATAAATTTGGTAGCTCTGTTGTGAAAGTGTTTTTTTTTTAATATCCACTCTTTACATTATTATCGGTCTTTAACATATTATTTTCTTTCCCCCTTCGTGCAATTGTTGATTTCCATTGAACCTCATCATTTGGAGAATGTCTATTTGCCTAACTAATACATCTCATTTAGTCTTGCTAGCTTGATCTACTTCTGCATTTACTTTTAATTATGTATCACTCATTATTACTCATTATTTACTTTGTCAAAAATGATTGTTGGGAACTAAATAGATGGAAAGGGCCAAGACCATCTCAGTGCTCACAAAAAAGCCTGATCCTGTAATTAACAACAATATAAGGTTTCCTTTGATCCTCCCAAAAGTTTCTCAAGTGTAACATATAGGACAACAGTCACATCATTCCTAGGATGAGAAAAGAAAATGCAGGGTTTTGTAAAGATTACAAAAACTTCACCCTAATAGAGGAATAATGGGAGCAAAATTCATAATAATTGACAAAAAGCATCCAAGTTACCACTCAACTGATTGGTCTACATCTTTAGTATCAATTCAATGATTAGGGTGTCCAGCCTCCTTGGTCATTCATCCAAACAGCAGTACAAGAACATATTCTCCAAAGTCAACTCCTATTCTCTTAAAAAAATTATCCTAAAAATGATATCATGTGTGTGTATCATCTTTGAGTTGTGCTTTTGCGCAATGACGTGCATCAGTTATGTCTCTCGTAAGTGTGTACCGTCTTAGTTTCAGCCCCCTATTCTCTCAGCCCAGTTGTGCATCTCTGCATCATCAGAAGTTGTAAAGATACAATATCAACTTCTATTATATGTCATACACTCAAAACTACAACTCACTTCTTATACATGGTAAAGGAATAGATATACAACTATGCAACTTAAATTTATAAGAGCAATTAAGTTTAAGAGAGAGGGGGTCTCAAGATGCTCACCCAAGTAATCAATTAGATTTAGCACAACCCAATCTGATAGTAGAACATGACTAAAAACTCCATCAAAGATAATCCATTTCATTCTAACAATCCAGCCTTATAAATCTAGCTCATATTTTAAACAGTTATAAGAAATTGTCATGTATAGACCAACTACTAATATAGTAATATGCAACAAAACCACCATCAATGGGTCAATATCGATTTCTTCACTATCAAGAATCATATTATAACATCCTTCATCTTGCGACCCGAGCACTCGCAATATGAAGGCAACCAGAGAATAATCTTAAAGCCCTCATCATGAAACACCGAACACCCTACCTGCAGCAATGTGATCTGAGCCTTGAGGGTCGTTGCTTCCATCTGCAGAGTCTCCTAAGCATGAATGAACTTCAACAGAGTGACATACAAAATCCTGTAAATAAGCAAGAGGATTTATAATATGTAAAAGCTAAGTTACAAAGTATTTATGCTTGCAAGATAAGAGACAATACTTTAGGCTTATAATAATATGTAAATAAGCAGGTGCATCTGCAACCTTAAATTCACGAAGCTTCTTCTGTTTACGCTAACAGGACAAGAGACCATACTTTAGGCTTTGTTCTTTATGTTTAAAGTTTAAGGTTGACTTGAATTCAAAGTTATAGAGAGATGAACAATTCCAAGAGTAAAATTTCATTAGAATTTGACAACATGGTATCATCCATCATTGCAATATTGTAAAGTGTGAATCACACTCCACAAGCAATAAAACAATTCCGACAATGATCTAATTAAACCATATATTTGGTGTCAATATTCACATGTAGGCATTAACTTGAAACTGAAATGAGCAAGAACCATATGTTTTGTTCTCCCCATTGTTGATTGTTCTGAATCACACGCTCAGCAAACAACAAAAGAACATTAAAAAGGCACTAAAGCAGAGAAGAAGACACAAATCAGAGGTGATGTATATTGTCACATTTAACAACCAAATTAATATCAAAACTGAATTCTCAAATCAATTCAGTTCGACCTACCAGATTCAACAACATTCATATAACCACAAATCAATAAATAGACAAAAAAATCAATAGAACGAAATCAAATCGGGTCAATGTCATATTGAATTAACAATAATATATCTCCATAAATAAGTAATTAGATTAAGGTTAGAAAGGCTCACCGGGTGGTCAAGCGCTCGAACACGCCTATCTCGTGCTATTGTGCACAAATAAAATACGAAATATAAGCAAAACGTTAGATTCGTATTCAAGCATGTATCAATATTAGATAATCATGTATCAGTATTAGATAATGTAAGCAAAATGTATATTTCTTACAATGGCTATAAAATATGAAAAAGACAAACTCACATTAATGTATTTATCATCCAGAAGATTTTCTTCACAGATCTGTTGATCATCCGAAGACAAGAAATCTGAGTCAGAGACTTGGAGCTTATTTGCAGATCAGATTCAACATCTTGAGCTTTTGTTACTGTGCTTTCATCATCTTGATTCCTCACGGGGAGGGAGTTTTCCAGAGCCTAAACATTGCGAAGAAAAAAAAAAGAGGTATAAATATTTTTTAACATGGAAAGAAATAGGATCAACCTAGGGATATACTGTTAGAAATACAAAAAACGAAAAATGAAGTCTATAATTGAAGGTCCTGCTTTAATCGGTAAAAATGGGGATGGAATTTGTCAAATTATAATCTGTAAAAGAAACGGTACATCAGTAAGGTTAGTTAGGCACACAAACTGATCCCAAGAAAAGCTTGACCTTAAGCCATCATGTTCAACACATTAATTATGCAACAAAACCCTAATTAGTCACTAAATAAATAAAATATCTGGGATTTCACCAATGCAATCAAAATGCAACACTAAATTGAAAAAATTGTACCACAACAGCCTCAATTTCAGAATCAAGCAAACAAACCCTAAACAATAACCATCATAAGGGGGGATGAGGGGGGGGGGGATGGACAATTGCAACTGCGTCCAAATTCCAAAGAATGTAAACCTTGAGAAGAAGCCAATGAAGGAAGTTCTGATGAGATATGCTCAGCTCTCACCATTCCAGATACCTTGTCCCGGGAAGAATCGTTCTTTCTCAGGGCAAGCTGAACCAAACACATGAAATAGGGAACACGAAAATTACATGAATCCTATAAATACAAATAAAGAACCACACCAAACACCTTTGCAGAGGAGATAGAGAGAGAACCTGGAAAGGAGAGACACTGGGAGAAATGCCTCGTAGATTGATGGACAAAGGGTGTGTTGAAGGCACACCATTTTTTTTTAAAAAAAAAACAAATTAAGATTGAGTGTGGTTTGTGGGTAGGGATTGTAGAGCTGAAAGGGCCTGCAAATGCAAATTCTCCTACTCATGATCAGTACTCATAGGGGAGATTGTCAAATGGGAGTATGTGGCTGATAGCAACCACCTGATCTCTCTCCACTCTACTCTCATGTGCTTAATTAGCTGCCTCACTCCCCTCCCCACTTTTGCATTTATCAGCTTATTATTATATAATCATACATATTTCTTGAATTCAAAATAAATAAATTAGAGCATAGTTACAAAATTTGATGATTCTTCTTTTTGACTCCATGAAAAGCGTTCGCGGTGAATTTCATTGTGTTCAAGATTTAAAATTAACATTTACAGAGTAGCTTGTTTCATTCCCTTGAAAGATTTTAGTTTGCAATTGAAAAATGTGCTATTTTGTATGTAGAAGAGGCTGAATATGTCTCCATTGATGTTGAACAAATTTGAATTCAATTCACATAATTGATAGATTACAATGACAAATCTCCATACATAGTTAGTTAGATTAAGGTTAGAGAGGCTCACCTGGGGGTCAAAGGCTCGATGAAACCTACTTGTGCAGAGAGCCGGAAATCCATCAACTGAAAGGCAAGCTACACAAGGGCAAAACGAACGTCATAAAACACACAACGCGAGAAACGAACCTCTAATTCAAAACAACTCCCCATAAACTGAATTAGGGAAATAAATCAGTCAAATTCACCAATAAAACCCAATAGAAAACTAAAAATTTAAAAACGCATAAACAAATTATTTCAATCAGGGTATGTTGCAAGTCGAAATTGCATAAAGAAAGGGGGCAACAAAGTAGAACTATATGAATCTCTTACCAGAAGAACGTGAAAGTGAAAGAGCTTGGTGAAGGTGGAGAAATGGAACCTAGGAAGAGCCCGACCTGTTAACAAAACAAAATGAACATCAGTGATTTTGAAAAGCAAATCATGAGATCGAATCAATTGCAAAGCTTGCAAGCCTCACCCCAAGATGGAAGCTCATCGTCGTCGTGAGATGGAAGCTCGTCGTTGTTTCCGGAAAACGCCAAGCAAACCTGAGAGAGGGAGATCCATGGTCGCTCCTCCCCGAAAGGAGAGGACGACTTTGGTGACAGAGACGACCTGGTAGTTCGAGAGGTTGAAGCAGGTATCGATGAACGACGAACTTGAATCCAAGTCGCGATTGAGAGAAAGGGGTATGAGATTTCAGCAGCAATGACGAAACAATAAAGACGAATAACAAACTGATTTGAGTTGGGTGGTTGAGAATCTGTGTGCGGTTGAGACTATGGAGGAAGAAGTGGAGAACGTGGGTAATCCACAGTGTAAACCGAACTCTCCACATAGGTGCCACATAGATGCCACATATGGATGGAGAAGGGAGAACGTTCCTCCTGTTGACATCTGGAATGAAGCTCTCTTGTGAAGCCAGGTAGGAGCAGATTGCTTCTACTTTTAGGTTTGTATAGATTTCTTTTTGGATTTTCTTGACTGTTGCCAAAGAAAATCAATCAACATAAATAGTTTGATGATAACGTATTGTTCTATCAAGGAGAAGGATCTAAACCTAGATCCTTCCTCAGACAGTGTTGCTACATGGAAAAAAAAAATACCAAAACATAAAATTATTATTACCTCCTGGATAAGGAGAAAAACTGGATCAATCTAAAATTGCCTTATATTGGTACATGACAACTATGCAAGTAAGGACAGTGCCAACCTTGGGATTGAACCTGCAAAACACCATGCAATTCACAAAAGACTACATCCTGATCTGAAACCTCCTTCAATATATTTGCATAAGAAAAGTTTATTTAATGCAATGGAGTTGAGCTTGTTTCATTGTTAATTAGAATGATGGTTGGTAATTTATTTAATTCAGTAAAGTAATATTGCCCCAATTGATGGCTGGTCACCTAAAATTTTCGTCAACACAAACTCAACCAAGTCTAAGCAGGTTACAAATTCAAGTTATAATCCGCTTAAGCATTGTCGACACGGGATTCTCAACGATAGCATTGTATCACTTGTGATTGTCTAACCTGAATTATCCAATAATACTGTCTATGATTACTTACCAACCCAAACTCGCTCTGGCTATCAACAACAACACTCATGGTTGCACCGTAAGCAAAAATCTTTTAGGAAGAATACAGAACCAATAACAAATAAAGACACAAGTAGCCAGCACATCATGTTATAAGAATATGGTTCATGTTTTAGCATCAATGACAGATAAAAATGGAATAGAGTGGAAAGATGAATTTATTTGCATGTTTTCCATTTAAGTGGAGCTTGTTTGAATCACAATTTACGAACCAGATCAAGCAATTACAATTAACACAAGAATTCGATCCCTCACAACATTTCATGTTATTCCTAACATCAATCAACTATAAGATCAAGTACACGATTGAGCAACTTGCAAGGATTCACTATCCAAAATCTCCAGATTGCTCAACTCTTGAAAGCTACATAATGCAAATTTAAAATCAAAACATCAGGCAAGGTCGCTCCAGACACTTAAATCATTCATATCATCATCTCAATTCACACTGTACATTATTTAATTAAGTCCACTATGAAATCCAAATCTCAAATTTGAATACCGAGGAATGCGTTGTAAAGTAACAACATCGAAATTTGTAGGGGAAATTAAATTTTTGGCTAGGAATCAAATTGAAAATTCAAAGAGCTAAACCAAGACTTGCTTCCTTTGCATTAGAAGGAGCAAGGGTCAACAGAGAATTAAAAGCAGTGAAAGCCACAAGTCCACAACATCAAACAAATTTGAAGGTACAAACAGAACAACTTAATACCATGTCGGGGTGTTCTAAGGATTGACCCACTACTTTGGACCAAAATCGAGTACAAATTAGCCCTTTATGTACTGAAATTTAGCACAAATCAAATAGAACTGGACAGGAATTGAAAATAGAAAATTACCAGCTTGTCGTCTTTCCTGCCTAATTTCAACGATGAGGATGAGATTGACCAGCTTGCAATCGATCTTGATGTGCCCAATGGAGGTGCTTGCGGCTGATATAGGTTTGTCCATCAGCAACACCTATACCAAGGAAGAGGCCTGAACATGAAATCAAACGGTGACCCAAAAATTTGTCAAGTACGTAAACGTGCCTACACGCGGAACCTATACGGTTGGCCTTAATTATTCAGATTGCAGTGTAAAAGGCTTGGGTGAATGCTTATAGCTCCTTTCCTTTTTGTACAATTTCAGGAAATTCACAAAAGTTACACAAGAAAATCTAGTTGCTATTAAATTGCATTTTGTGCTTTGGGTTTTGAAATATGGAGATTTTCCATTGGAAAGGATAGAGACTGGCCTTGAGGAGAGGAGGGGTGCTTCGTTGGATAGGAAGGCTGCCTAAATCTCGAGCAAGGACCATCACCCACCGATGTCACCCTACTCGGCGAGTTTCTCCCCTCTAGTGCATCTCCTTTGTCTCGCGCGATCTCTCTTTCCCAGCCTAGCCCCAAATCTCCACGTCGCGAATTCAAAACTTGCATCGATCCCTCTCCAATCGTCGTTCCTCCGCCCTCTTCTCCGGCAGACCCGAGGCTCGGTGCCCCTCTCCCTCCTAGCAATGCCTCCTGCTCTCTCACAAATCTGACGGTTTCAAAACCTAAACCCTAAAAATTTGAAAACGGAGGGGGTGGATGGCTTCAATTTTGACGGAGAGTGGAGGCACCGCGGTACCTGGACCTGGACCATCGTCGGGAGCAAGATGTGAGGAGTGCCACGGGAGCTTTAGATCTGGTTTTGCTAGAGGCAGAAAGCCGGGCTTTGAGCTGCAATCGCCACCGCAGTTACCACCGTAGCCAAAAGGAAAAAAAGGCTCACAGTTTCTTGACTACACAGTCGATCGAGAAATTCAGGCGAGCAAGGACGAAGGAGCAGCGGCTTAAAGCCTTAAACTCTCTGTTTTCAATTGTCGATGGAGTGTCAGCGCTTAGTGAGGAGAGAGAGGGGGAAAACGGTTGAAGAGAACGTGTGTGAGAGAGTGAAAACTGCTCCTCCTACCTTTGCTCAGTGAAGGACACGTGGAGCAAATTTTAACAGAGACATTGCTTCTGTTTTAATAAGTATAAGGGGTGGATATTAACCGTACATATTATTTGGAGGAAAAAAATAACATTTTAAGCCGGTTTGATTTTTTTTTTAAATATCTTGATTCAGAGTAGATTGTGTTTGAAACACAGTTTACGTAGAGCATACAATAAATTTTTAAATTTTATTTGGATAACACAAAAAAATGCCACTAAAAACAGAGGTTTTAAAAGTTATATTTTTATAGCATATGTTAGTTATTCTTAGTTCTTACCTATGATATGCACCGTAAGAGATATCGGTTAAAAAAATAAACTTTTATTTGATTTTAAGTTGATTAAAAAAAAAGAAATTGTTATCAAATGGTTTCCAATTTAGGCCCGTTTGTTTTTTTTTTACTAATTCTAAAATTACTATTATATTGTGTTTATTAAGATCTAAAATAGAGTTTAATTTTTATACCTTAAATCGTTTTTTTTTTTAAACAGAAAGAGATTAGGAAGGACTATAGACGATTCGTAGTCCATCCTAGAGCATCATTTTGGATGAGAACTTGAAGTTCTAAATATGTATTAGGGTTGGTAATATTTGTTGAATGACCTAGAAGGGTCAGTCTTTCCGCTACGCTATTAATTTTCCTAAACACGTGTTGAATGTGAACTCTCTGAAACCGACATAGGTCTATCAGGGAGACATAAATGATCATTTCGAGTTCCCAAGGGCATTTCCAAATCCCAAAGCCAATTGGCTTCGTGATCCCGGATCACAAAGCCAATTGCGGAGTTCTCGTTATCCCGGAAGGACCCATCAAAATTTAGCTTAAAACCTGAGCTTTTTGGTTTTTCCCACTTAATGCTTTTTTTTCCTTCTGCTTTCATAACCGGTTGAGTTGTTAGGATAAATGGACGTAGACATTACGTCCATTATATTGGCCCCGTTAGTTTCTATAAGATTTTGTATTAATTAATTATATGTTGAAAAATGAATCTTTTCATCTAAATATACACGGAGGGTGATCGAGTATGAAAAATTGTGTTAAACATAAAAAAGGAAATAAGATTAATAAGTGTGTGTATATGTATAGACAGTCGAGTCACACGCTTATTAATCTTATAAATAAATTTTAATTCAATACATTTATAAAAATATGAAAAATCATAAAGAAATAAATTTTATAAAATAATTGAAAACAAAATATTAAAGTTAACATCTTTTAAATCAACATTATTTTAAATTTTAATATGTTTTATAAAAAAATAAATGTATATGAATTATCATTTATAAAATAAATAAAATCTATTTGAAAAATAAATATATCATGAGGTTATATTCAAATATCCCACCCTTATACTTATTAAATTAGAAGCAGAGTCTTTGTAAAAAAATGCACCACGTGTCCTTCCCTGAGCAAACTAAGAAACCCTAATTTGCAATTTCTCCCCACGTTCTCTCCTTCAACCGCTGAAAAAAATTAACTCTTTCCTTGCCCACGTTCTCTACTTCTCTTCTCTTCCCTTTCAATTATCCTCCTATATCTTATGAGTGCTTTAGAGGATAGATAGCCTATCCAATGGAGCTCTAGATTTTTTTAAATTTTTTTCTGTTCTTTCGGATCTCTTTGGCCGTCTCTCTCACGATCTTTGTGTTTCCCTTTGCAACTCAGGAACGGGATCGAGCAGATCCGGCAAGGTAGAGATCACCGTCGATGTTTTGGTTTCCGATTGAGCATCCAGGACAAGGTACACGGTGAGTTCAATTCCGCACTTGCTTTCGATTGTTTCAATTCTCCATCCCTTAGAGACGCCTTTGTTTGATAGATCGAGGGTTTCGGTTTTGTTTTTGATTCATGTTTTCAGATCAGACGCTTGTGGTGGCCGACTTCTTCCTTCGGTAACTGAGCTAACCCTTCTTCCTCCTCTTCGTCCTTTGCATTTACGAACCAAATCGCACGGGTTGAGGGGTCAGGTGTGGGTGGAGAGGAAATTGGGTGATGTGGTTGGTGGTTCATTCAGAGATAGTTTTTTATTGCTCAAAAAAGAGAGTTTTTTGCCTATCGATGAGCCCTCACAGAGATTCCCGATCTTCGATATAAGCAATAGAGGTTGATCAAGGTGGAAGATGATTGGCAAGTTCTTACATGGTTGGTCCCATGTTTGGAATGTCAAGTTAGGCATGTTTGGAATTGGAATCATGTTCGTTTTATTTTGCCTGCAAGGTGTTCGATAAAATGCCAAATTTTTGTTATTTAAAGTTACTAGTGTGCCAATTAACAGTTGATGGGATCAATTTTTATGCTTGTGGGAGGAACACAAACCCATGAATCCGATGAGTCTTATCTCGCTTTCCTTTGCTTAGATACTGAATTTTTCCTAGATGTTTAGATACTTAGATGCTGAATTTTTCCTTTCAATTTAAAGTTTGAGACTTTATTCTTGACAATTAGGTTTTGTAATTGAGGTTTCTTTATTTTTGGTTCTTGAGTCGATTATGTTAAAGCAAAAATTTAGTTCAATTTTAGGGTTTTTTGTTTGAATGGATTAATTGAAGGGGTTGTGGTGTTAATGATCCGCTATCATAAACGAGTTCATTAACCCTACTATGTAGACTGATTTTCTTTTGATTTTGTTCATCTTATTTTATAAGGGATGTCATGAGAGCTCGTTTAGAATGATGGAGACCTTTGTTGATAGATATGCAATCAGTCAATCACCAAGATTTATCATCCTGAATGCATTTTCATTGTAAAATTTTGAGCAGGCACCATTTGAGGAGTTCACATAGCCATTATTTTGATTTTTAGAGCAGAGCTTGCCAATTGCCTACGTAGAAGGAGGTTAGCTTCTGGATTTAGGAAGCTTTATTTCCCCTAACCACTTTGCGAGCATATTTTTAACTTCAAACTTTTCTTCTTTAATAATATTAAAAAAAGGGTGAAGATGTATATTATAGAGGAGTCCTGCATCGTGAATCCGTGATGGATGGCTGGTTCTTTAGAGCAGCTCTAGGTAAAAATTCTAGATTTAATCTTTGTAACTTATCTGGTTTAAACTGAATGAATGTATAATTATACAAGTATTGCCATCTAACATTTCATTTTTATTGCAATTGTTTCTTGATATTTAGTAGTTGTTCACTATGATATATTTGTCACATTTTTTTCCCTTTAAGCATTCTCTATGAGCTACAATTTCTTCAGGCACCATAACACCTCTACAAATTGTTAGCAGCAAAACTGGTTGCTGGCACCCAAAAGGCTTCTTTTTCAATACAAGGTTTATGTTATTCAGATCAATCACACAATTCAAAGGATTCTTGATCTAATGGAGATGGTGGGGTGATTCCAGTCTCAAGCAGAGTTAATTGCATCGGTAAACACGGTAAGCTTCCTTGTGCTTTGGAACCTCTTGTTCTTGTGCTTTGGAACCCGCTGTTTAGAGTTGATCAGATTTGTACCTCCTGTTCTTATAACAACATTCTCAAGTGTTGTGAATGTACTATAGAGAAGCAAGTATCTAATCCTTTAGCAAATAGGTCAATCTGCATGGATGTTGAGGTAAAGATTTTAAAACGAATGATTAATGAATCTGGTATAGACTCAAAGATCTCAGTGACTTATCATGTGCTTTGTGTGGAAAATCTGCGTATATGCAAATTCAATTCATTTATATATACTTTGGGTTGATTATTCTTTCTCAATTAGGTTATTTATGCAAATCCAATTCCCATTTCTTTTACTTTCTATGTTGTGTCACTATTTAATTTTTTGTTTTACAACCTTCAATTTGATGGAGAAATCAAATTCAATTTGTTTTCTCCATCAGTTTTGAATATTGAATAAAAATGAAGTTAGTTATATAAACATCTGAAAAAAAATCGTCAAATGGAGGTTAACTTTGAAATATTTGGACTCCATGGTAACACGCAACACCTTAAAACCATCACAAAAATGAATCTATAATTTTACTCCAGCGGGTTTCACGACAACGGTTTGAAATATTTCATGGCCATGAAATGCAGTTTTGAATATTGAATAAAAATGAAGTTAATCCACCCATAATACTTATTAATTTAGAAGCGATGTCTTCAGTAAAAATTGAGCCACATGTCCATCTTTTCACAAAATAAGAAATTACGCTCATAGCTAGATTCCTAAACCATCGATAGAGCTAAAGTTTGGTGTTTGATTGGGTTGAAAAATAGAGTTATTTTGGATTTGAGCCTATAACGTTTTCTCATATTAGTGATTTCTTTACAATGAATCCCCTAGAGTAATCAAGTCGTAGTTCTGATCAGATCTATTAAGGCGGTTTGTGAATTAATGGTGTCCAATTAGTTGCGAATCCGATGGGTATTGTTCTTTTGTGTTGATTTCATCAAATTTTAGGGGTTACTATTTTAGGGGGTTACTAATGCCAAAAATGCGATTATCCTAGACTTCTCCCTGATCTCTTGTGGTTGTTCGGAATATTTAATTACACTGAAATTTATATTAGCTTATATTTTGCATGGAGCCTGAATTGCCAAACTTTATTCAGAGATATATTATATGTAAGGCCTTGATCATACTCCATGAATTTCTCTATTTTGATGTAGGTCTTAAATTTCTAGCAGCCCTGGAGTATAAGTTATTTGTGAGTTCAATATTTCTAACAATTCTGATTTATATTTTAAGGTATTGCTTATATTTTCTCTATTTTGATGCATGACTTATATTAGAAATCCTAGATGATGGCAACTTTTGTTTCCATTTGTCATTTCTAGAAAATATGTCAAAAAAGTAAGTCGGGCAAAGATAATTTTTGGCAACAAGTAAGTTTTTTGCTCATGTTCTCATTTTACCCATCTTTCGATGTCTACATAATATCACCAATTCACTTATCCTTTTATGGATTTTTGCTATCCAAATAATGATATCGTAGACAAGTCTGAGGTGCAATCTCCATGACCCTCATTGCGATTCCGGTAGAGGTGAGGATACAATTTCATTTCATGATAAGATGAGGTCTCCTTTGGTTGAAATTGTTTTTTTCTATAAATGAAATTTTGGCTTTTAGTATGTATCGGTAATAATGATAAACTTGGCATAATGATATTTTGGAAATGAAGCTATTCGCATGTTCAAAAGAGTTCATGTCCTTCTATTTTATAATTGCTTTTCTTTTGATGCTTGAAAGTGAAGATCATCCGGACATGGTAAGGTATATTGAATGTTTCTTCTATCTTCATCTTTGTTCGCTTGATGAATTCATTCATATATATATATATATATCTACTGAGTACATAAGTACATTATCAGCTTCAAACCTATCTCAATCTCTTGACAATAAGAATATTAGACGAGTTTTATGGATGATTTCAAGTTTCAAGTCATTCAAAGTTAGTTTTGTGGATTTTTTCTGATGAATGCTATAAAACTAATTTGAAATGACTAGGAACTCGAAATCGAGCTTAGTTGGCATCATATGATTTATTATGTTTTTCACCACATATATTTAATAAAAAAAAAATCAACTTTTGTCAAGACTAGATCATTTTTCACAATGAAAAATTAAAGGTTCATGTTATGATTGTTTCACAGCCATGAAATATTTCATTGTACCCCTATGAAACAACCTGCATTTCAATCAATTAATTTAAGTAATATGTTAGGGGTGTGTTTGTGGTCTGCAACTTTGACCATTGTATGTTGTTTACCACATAAATTTAATAAAAATCATCAGCTTTTGACAAGCTGTTGTCATTTTTCAGGGTGAAAAATTAAAGTTATGTGTCAGGATTTTTTTACAACCATGATATATTTCACTGCACCCATATGAACCAATTTGCATTCAAAACAATTAGTTTTAGTAATATGTAACGGGTTTAAGTAATATGATAGGCAACATGTTGAATTTTATGGTGCTCTTAAACTCATGGGTGCATACATGGAAAGGGTTGAAACATGGATGTTTGATCCATGTGGAATGCTGGGTTGGAATTAGTTCGTTGATTGTGGTGCTGACTGTCGAGCTATTGATGGACAATTGATTTTAGTAAGGAATTTTGTCTTTGATGCAGGAGGTCAGGAGCTATAAATAAAAGTTGTTAATGTTGATGTTATGGTTTTGTTGAGAGTTAGGAAGGTTTCAACTAATATTTCATCGGAAATAATATGATGACAATCTTCAATTCTTGGATTCACTTTGTTGGAAAGATGAGGGAAGCAACCTCAGGTTTTCATACTGATTTTTATTGCCTAAAATGCTTGACGTTGTCATGAAGATGGTCTAATTTTTTATATATAGTTGCCTAGCTAAGTTGTCATGGGAAGTGCTTTCTATAGTTGTTGTCGTTGATTTTCATTATAAAAAAGAAAGTGACAGGAAGTGATACTTCAAGAGATTAGGGCAAGTTTACAAGAGCAGTTATTGAATAGATGTTGGTATTGGGAAGTATTAATGGATTTTGTTTGTGATATTGGAGCATTTTCATATAAGGTAGGATAACTTGGGGCAAAATAGTCAAGGGTTTACCAATTCATCACCGCCAATTGGCTTGTGATATTGGATAATTGTTGCCGATTTTGCTCAAGCTAAATGGCTCTCGTACGATTGGACGTGATACTGCAAGCTTGTACAACTAGGGACATTGTCAGGCTAACTATTTTAGGAGAATGGATAACGACAAAGGCTAGCATACAATTATGGAAATTGGGTCAACTTGCCTTCTTTCAACAGTTAAGTAAGGGTGAATTGATGAAGCAGGACATGAAGACTTAAATAAGGGTCAACTTGCCTTCTTCCAACAGTTAAGTAAGGACGGAAGACATTGTCAAACTGATTTTATTTTGAGTTTGTAGTATTTTTTTTTTAAAATTGTAAACAAAGCTTTGTAGACAAAACTTTACGAGAGAGGGAGTTTTGTTAGGATATATGTGTATGGATTGGGTTAGAGATAAGTGAGCTAAGATCCATTGTATACGGGGCTAGGCCTATACAAGGCTTATAAGAGCCTCTCGGTTGCACCGATAATGATTATGAATGAATTACAAAACACTCCAATCTTCTTCCTCTCTTCTCTTTGAACTCTCATTCTCTTCCTCCTTATTCTAATTCTTCCATTACCGAGCTTCATAGCTCACCCTCCTATCAGACCTTTGGGTCCTAACAACCACATATATTTAGTAAAAAAAAACATAAGCTTTTATCAAGTTGTGGATGATGGACATTCTATAAAGCTGATTCATTTGCTGATTGATGACTACCCTTTCTTTTTTTTTCTTTTTGAGTGACATCCATAATGTAATGATTGATTTATAAAAAAGTCCAAAGGGCGTTAAGCTCGGCGAGGTGGGTTCGAAAGATAGAGAGTTGATGACCTGCGAATTAAGTAGAGGAGTCAACCAAGGATAAACCAAGATCTTGCAAAACAACCATGTTTGTAACATAACATATATATTATTGGTAAGGTTACTAGCTAGTCCGAAAGACCTAAAAAGGAGGCATTTGGTGTTTGATATGTGTAAATGTATTCTCTATTGGCTATGTGCATGCAATGTTCATTGCTCTTCTCTTTTGACTATTTATACACAACGAGGGCATTTTATTTTCTTAAGTAATTTAATATGTAGTGATTTGTTTATTAAAAAAATTAAGATTGCTTACTCAAACCTTAGCTTAGGAGTGTTTGGTTGATGATTATGCTCTAATTTTTATAGTCCTGTAAATGAGAAAAAGTTTAAAGGGGAAACTAAAAAGATCAACGATTATAAAGATGACACACAACCCTTTAATTACAAGTGTGCACTGTGTAATGCGTCTTAGACTCTTAGGGCATCAATCAAGAAAAAGTTTCCAATTTGAGAGATGTAACTTCTTTTTTATTTAAATGCAATTGATATCATGACAACAATTTCAATGAAATGAAATATATTCATAGTATGATAAAGAACTAAAGCGGTAAATTTTTATAAAAATATTCACCCGTACAAGGTACGGGAAAAGTACTAGTTGATCTAATACTCTCTCTTTTAATTAAAACACACCACTTTAATTTTTCAACACTTTTTTTAAACAATTAAAATTTATATTAAATGTTAAGTTTTTCATTTGTTTCTTTATATAATTTAATACTTATCAATAATAATAATAAAGAAAATATAATAAATAAAATAATATATAATTTAATAACCAGCCGCGAAGGTTACGGGCAATAAGACTAGTTAAAATAAAAGTAGGAAAATTATTTGAATTATTGATTTACACGTAAAGACCTACTTCTTTCATAAGAGGTTCAATTAATCCGTGAATTGTCTAGGGTTACAGCAGGTAATTCAATTTTATTGTAATATACTGTAACCGATTGTAACCCTAGAGTACTACAAGAAACTTAATTATTAACATACTGTAACCGATTGTAACCCTAGAGTACTACAAGAAACTTAATTATTGTAACAATTATTCTTGAAACATTATTATTATTTAACCCTATTTTGCTTATTACCTGTAACCGACTGTAACCCTAGAGTACTACAAGAAACTTAATTATTGTAACCATTATTCTTGAAACCTTATTATTATTGAACCCTATTTTGCTTATTAATTGTAACCGATTGTAACCCTAGAGTACTACAAGGAACTTAATTATTGTCACCATTATTCTTGAAACCTATTTTGCTTACCTGAAACAACATTCTTGAGGCATAATTTATCCTACAAGAAATATAATAATTATTGTAACCATTATTTTTTGAAGCGTTATTATTCTTGAAACCCTATTATTCTTGAACCTTATACAACCATTCATGTAACTAGCTAATTACTAGCAACCAAATTCATGTAACTATTTTATAGTAACAAAATCTTCATGTAAGTAATTTCAATACGTATTGTAGTCACATTCTTGTACTAATATATATATATATTCATCATCATTGATTAGGCCTATACTTAATCATCCATCAGCCTAGTTAATCATTGAATTCCTCTAATATGAGCGAATTCTTGTAACCACAATTAACGTATTATTGGACTTTGAGTTATAGGAAATTATCCACATGAAGCAATTATTGTAACCACATATAACGATTACAAATTCCTAAAATTATTGTAACTACAAAAATCAATTCATCAAATAAGGATTTACATCACAATAAAACTCGTCCTTGTACACCGGTTCATCCAAAAAAAATTAGCGACTGATCAAAAAAAAAATTCTTTTAAAAAGTTGTCGATCTAAAAAAAAATTGTCGATCTATCAAAAAGATTGTTAATTTCTAAAATATTAGGTTACAGCGTGATAAAAATCATGGTAAAAATCACATGAAAAAAAAAACAAAAACCAACCGAGAGGCGAGAGCAACCACAAAGACCATTTAAGAACTGGGACCATCGATCGACTAATGGCCCTTGCGTATGCGATGGAACAAAACCTGCAGCAATCAACAAGTGCAAATTCTGCATGATTTGGAGGACGAATACGAGGTTAATTAATTAGAATATATAGCAGTGTGATTTTGATAGATGGCCTTTTTTTAATATTCAATTAGGCACTTAGCTCCTAAATCAATTTAATTAGTTTTATCCTATACCCCTTCCCAATAGGATGGGTTGGTCAATGGTCAACCGTTTGATCATTGACCGGTCAACGGTTGACCATTACCGTTGACCGGTCAACGTTGACCAACTCATTTTGATGCCAAATTTTTGTTTTTTTGGTGATGCCATATTTTACCGTTTTGATGCCAAAATTTTACTATATTTTATTTTCACTTTGATGCAACTTTTCTAATGAAATGATTGGATGACACTTTTTTAATGTCACTTTTTTTAAACATTGATGACATTTTTTGTTTACAGTAATGTCACGTTGATCATTGATGCCATTTTTTTTACTGTTAACGACAGATGCCACTTTTTTATGTCAATTTTTTGATGATATTTTTTTACCGTGATGCCATATTTTTGATGATATTTTTTCAAAGTAGTATTTTGATGACATTTTTTTTTTTTAATGTGATACAAATTTTTCAAAATGGTATTTTGATGTCATTTTTATAATGTAATTATTTGATGCCATTTTTTTTTAATCAAATCGATTGATGCCACATGTTTTTAATTTAATCAATTGTATATCGATTTATTTTCATCGATTATACTTTCATTCACTGATGACACGTTTGTGATTACACTTCATTGATGCAATCACTTGTGGTGACATATTCATTAAATGTTTATTCATGGATGGCATTTGTTATTACGCTTCATTAATCACAATTATTTATGGTGACAATTTTATATAATTGATGACATAAGAGCTTAAAACGTGGAATCAAAATATTGTCACCTTATTGCACATATAAAAATACAAAGTCTTTGAAACTACGACATTAATATTGGTTGTATACGTAAAAACACCTATTATAACATGTCATCAACTAAAAAAATGCATCAATGTAAGTAATATAATGCGGAATCAATAAAATATAGGGCCAACCACTTCGGGGGTTACATATTACCTTCAGGATATGTGAATACTTCACAGGGGCAAAATATGCATCCCTGAAAGTTTTAGGCCGCTTTATGTATTTATATAAAATATAGGGTCAATCTGTAATTTTTAAAAATTTTGGACCGGTTTCGTGATTTATTAGGAATTACAACCCAAAACCTTCTTCCTCGTTGGAAATTTGCAGAGATGGCGGCCACCCACACCAACGGCAGATCCGAGTCCCAACGACAGCCCTCGCCGACCGCCGCCACCCCAGATCCGAGTCCCTCTGGCCACCGAAAGCCCGGATCCGTCGCCACCGAGCCTCGCTACAAACCCAGCCGCCATGGGAGGGGAGTCGAAAAATCCAGATCTGGTGAGCTCCGATGGCGGCTCCAGCTTCGTCGACTCCAGATCCGGTGAGCTCTGAGGGCGGCTCCGACTTGGTTGGCTCCAGATCCGGTGAGCTCCGAGGAAGAAGATGGGAGGAAGGAAATAAGATGGGAGGAAGAAGATGGGTGGAAGCAGTCCTTCGGCTAAAAAAAAGTTAGATGGGTTGATTGTGCCTAATAAAAAAATTAAGGGGGCTAACTACCTAAACAAAAATGGTAAAAGGTTCATTTCATCAAATTTCCTCTATATAGCACAACAAGAGACGACTCAACTATGATCTGTTTCAATATACGAAGATAGATACGTATTTGAAATAAGAGCGTGGAATTAGATTTGGTGAAAGGGAAAAGATTTGTGATTACAATATACGGTATTGAAAATATGGACAAAATTGTCATTTTAGAAAAAAAAAAGTATAATTAACAAAACAAAAACTTAAAGGATATATTTACCAAAAAAAAAAACTGAAAATAGTATAATTACCTAATTATCCATAAGCGAAATCTACAACCGCGGCGTCATTTTTTGTTAAATTTGTAATAATTACAAAAAGGTGACCAACTTTATATTTGCATTAATGGTCCAAATTTTCAGAATTTAATATTTTGCTTACTAATAATTATGTTTGTGGCACATTTTTAGAATTTTATACTATTTTGCTTACTAATAATTAAGAGGGAAAAACAAAATGAGAATTATAATGTGTTATATGAAACCACATTACACAAATCATAATTTTATTATTGTTGTCGGCACCCCAAATAGCTACGGAGTAAAAAATTAATGAATTTATTGAGAATTCTCTACTCTTTAATTAAAAGGACCCAATAAGATAATTCTAATGTGTTATATGAACCCATATTACACAAATCATAATTTTAATAACTTTATTGACACCCCTAATCTCTAATACAAATCCTCTCTTGGTAATTAATAATATGTTAGTTGCATATTCAAATAATCCCAATTCCATTTTCAGATCATTTGAATGAGGCGCTTTGCCCGGGAATATTTATGTTTCATGCTTTTGTTATTTCTTAGAATTTTAAATAAAAGGGCAAATTGCATAAAATAGCACGAACTTTAGGCATAGTTGCACTCAGTGGCACGAACTTAAAAAAATACAAAAATAATCACCAACTTTGGGGTTTAGTTGCGGTTGGTGGCACGTACCCCCTATCTCGCTAATTTGTACTAGTGGGGGTGCTTACATGGAATTTTTTTTAATTAAAAAGGCATATAGTGAGATATGGATTAGTGAGAATGTTTACATGATTTTTTAAAAATTAAAAGACATAAAAGATGTGTCCAAATTATGAAACTAACTAGGTTCCAATTATATTTTTTTTTTATTTCATGTAATTCCAAATCAAAGATAATTGTGACAAATATAACATTTGGAAATTAAAATTTGGTACTAGTTATTTGACACAATTATCTTTGATTTGGAAGTACATGAAATAAAAAATAAAAATGGAACCTAACTAGTTTCATAATTTGGGCACATCTTTTATGTCTTATAATTTAAAAAAAAATATGTAAGCTTTCCCACTAATTCATATCTCGCTATATACTTTTTTAATTAAAAAAATTCCATGTAAGCACCCCCACTAGTCCACATTAGCGAGATATGGGGTATGTGCCACTGACCACAACTAAACCCCAAAGTTGGTGATTATTTTTGAATTTTTATAAGTTTGTGCCACTGAGTGCAACCACCCCTAAAGTTCGTGCTATTTTATGCAATTTGCCCTAAATAAAATTAATAATAGAAAAGTATTATGTGTTGAAATGAGTGAACCTACTTTAAATGGATGCAATACACCATGAAAAAAACTTGAACCTACTCAATAAACCAACATGAAAGGTAAGACAACAAGATGTCACCTTAAAGCTATATATAACTATGAGTTCAAGATTTAAAAATCTTGAACCTAGTTTCAATGGAAGCACTACACCATCTAAAAAACTTGAACCTACTCAATAAACCAACATGAAAGGTAAGACAACAAGATGTCACCTTAAGGCTATATATAACTATGAGTTCAATATTTAAAAATCTTGAACCTAGTTTCAATGGAAGCACTACACCATCTAAAAAACTTGAACCTACTCAATAACCAACATGAAAGGTAAGACAACAAGATGTCACCTTAAGGCTATATATAACTATGAGTTCAAGATTTAAAAATCTTGAACCTACTTTCAATGGAAGCACTACACCATCTAAAAAACTTGAACATACTCAATAAACCAACATGAAGTGTAAGACATCAAGATGTCACAGTTTAGGGCTATATATAGCTATAGGTTCAAGATTTAAAAATTTTGAACCTACTTAAAATAATAGTGGCATTAATATATACACCATGAAAAAAACTTGAATCTACTCAATAAATCAACATGAAATTAAAGGAAGGCATATCAAGATGTCACTTTAGGACTATATATAAATATGGGTTCAAAAATTAAAAATCTTGAACCTACGTACGTTAAAGGGAGGCAATACACCATGAAAAAAACTTGAACCTCCTCCATTAATGGAGGCAATACACAATGAAAAAACTTGAACCTACTCAATAAACCAACATGAAATGTAAGGTATCAAGATGTCACTTTAGGGCTATATATAACTATGGGCTCAAGATTAAAAAACCTTTAACATACTTTAAATAGAGGCAATACATCATAATAAAAACTTGAACCTACTTAATAAAGCAACATGAAATGTAAGACAACAAGATTTCACTTTAGGACTATATGTAACTATGGGTTCAAGCTTTAAAAATCTTGAACCTACTTTAAATTGAGGCAATACATCATAATAAAAGTTTGAACCTACTTAATTAATAAACTGACATGAAACGTTAGACAACAAGATATCACTTTAGGGCTACATATATTATGAGTTAAAGATTTAAAAATCTTGAACCTATTTTAAATGTAGGCAATACATTATAATAAAAACTTGAACCTACTAAATAAGCCGACAAGAAATGTAAGACAACAAGATGTCACTATAGGGCTATAAATAACTATGGGTTCAAGATTTTTAAATCTTGAACCCACAATTATATATATATATATATATATATATATATATATATATATATATATATATATATATATATATATATATATATATATATATATATATATATATATTGATTCAAAGTTTTAGTAAGTAGGTTCAAGATTAACTTGAATTGATTCAAAAATTGAAAACTAGCCTAATTTACGGGTGGTTATGTGTAATTTACCCTGAAAAAAATAAAGAATTTGCAATTAAAATTTTAGTTCTGAATTTTACCATATGACTTGAATGATATTTGTGTAAAGTCGTTTGAATAATTTTTTCTC
The DNA here is from genome assembly GCA_037127255.1 of Persicaria tinctoria. Classification (NCBI taxonomy): domain Eukaryota; kingdom Viridiplantae; phylum Streptophyta; class Magnoliopsida; order Caryophyllales; family Polygonaceae; genus Persicaria; species Persicaria tinctoria. The sequence continues at coordinate 20,754,290 of JBANSL010000019.1, read as the reverse complement.
TCTCTTTAATTCACTTTTTCTATATCCAAATTATATTATTAAGATTTAATAAAATTAGGTTCAAAATTATATAATGATAGGTTCAAGATTTTATAAACTATCGTTATTTTCAAGATTTTATAATGATAGGCAACAAGGATTATAAAACCTTGAATCCATAATTATAAAATCTTGAACACGTAGTTATTAAAAAGGGCGATTTGCAAAACTAGACAAAAAAAAAATGTTTGCAAACCTAGACTAGTACATTGGTTTTTGGCTAAGGGTAGAAAGTAGGATAGTTTTGCAAAAAAAAAAAGGACAATCGGATGAGGGAGTTGCAGGTGAAGGGGAGGGACATTGTAGCTACATTGTAGCTGTCAGTAGCTGTTAGTGACATGTGGCACCAAAAGGCATCCTCCGTTCATTTAAGAAAATTGTACACTGCTCATCTTACCAATAGAATGAATTGGTCCTACCAATAGTCTAAACCTGGCTTTCCATACCTGGAGAGAATCTGGAGGGGATTCATTGTAGCTGATTTGGCGAGCTGTCAGTGCAGTTGTGGCGTCAAAACAGGGTTCCTCCTTTAGGGAAAGGGGGGAGCATTTAGGAGGGGAAAATGCAATGATTGCATTGATGAGTGTCCCCCAAGAACATATATAAGCTTGAGAGGAGGATCTGAAACACCATAACATGCTCTACAAAAAGTGAGGCAGAGTAGGAGAGAAGCGGAAAGGGCGGGGAAAAAGTTAACCGTTCATCCCAGGAAACGATACAGTCCCCGTCCTACCAATAGAATATTTCCGTCCTACCAATAGTGTACAACTGTCTTTACATACTTGAAAAAAATGCAAGAAGTTTGTCCGATGACAATGGCAGCGATGGGTAAGTGATCTTGTACCTATCCTTTGTAGTTGTTCCATTTTCTTATAACAGAACTACCCCTAGGTGACGGTTTTACAAGACCAGTTGTAGAGAGTTCGTAATTTATACTCTCTCTTTTTTATCAATTGCATAACTTGCAAATTAAGATTACAAATTTATACTCTCTCTTTTTGATCAATTGTAGAACTTGCAAATTAAGATTACAAATTCAAGCGCTATTTTTGCTTCCTGCGAAATTATCACTTCTTGATGTCTAGACGATCATAAGGACCCATTGAAAATAGTCTATAAGCTCAATTGGTAGAGCGTTGTGTTTGCAAATAAAGATGTGAGTTCGACTCTCACATAGGCCAATACGGAGTATGTGTTCATGAATCTCTCTGAACTTATACAATTATGAACCTGGCAGGAAATATATATACTAATGGTAGGACAAATTTATGAACATGTTAGGACAAATTCATAAATCTCTCTGAACTTATACGATTATGAACATGACAGGAAATATATACACTGGTGATAGGATAAATCTGTGAACATGGTAAGACAAATTCATAAATCTCTCCAGACTTGTATAATTATGAACCTGGTAAGAAATATATAATACATTAGTGGTAGGATAAATTTGTGAATCTGGTAGGGACAATTCCCCTTTTTCTTTTCCACTGTCTCACTTTCCCCCTTTTCTTTTCGAAGTTTCGGTTTTACTCAATTTTCTTTCTCCAAATGATGATCATGAACTTGTCAGCGATGACTGGGTACTTTTGAGTGTCAATCTTCACTATTTGGATCTTGTCTTTCAGTACAGCACTAACTTTATCCAGGATAGGGACCATAGCTTGATATTCATCATCAGACATGATATATCCATGTATAGCTTTTGCATCGGTGGTTCATATAACTTTAGTTTCTGCCTGTAGAGCCTGCCTTCTCCTTTTGCTTTTCTGAGATTCATCATCATTCATTTTTTTCGTAAAGTCAATTATGCATTTACATTTTTCCAATAGTATAAATATATCGTACCATCAGTAGTGTGCATCTATCCTACCATTAGTGTCAAGTTATACAGGAACTACTGGGTTTCCATTACGATCCTACCAATATCGTTATTGTCTCCTACCATTAGTTTCCATCTATCCTACTATTAGTTTTCAAGTTTCCTGGTACTTTTTGACTTAATTCTACACTTAGAAATTTTGGTGATTACATTATTATCATACCAATATCGTATATTTCCTACCAATTTCACAAATATGTCCTACTATGTTCATAATCATATAAGTCCAGAGAGATATTAAAACACATACTCCGCATTAGCATATGTGAGAAATAATCTAGTGAAGTAAAAACACTCGTTTGATGGTCAGAAAAAATCAAAGGTGAGTTGCAGGGTTCCTGGGAGAAAGAATATAGTAGTTCATCCTTTTGAACCTAATGTACTAGCTCATCCTTTTAATTCCAAACTATTTCCACTTTAACAGCCACAGAGATGACGAGAACACACAAAAAAAAATATTTATTCTACCAGGTTCACAAGTTTGTTCTACCACTAGTGTATATATTTCCTACCATGTTCATAATTTTATAAGCATATGAATTTGTCCTACCAGATTCACAAATTTTTCCTACTAGTATTTATTTCCTACCAGTTCATAATTTTATAAGTTCAGAGATATTTATAAATCTGTCCTACCAGATTCACAAATTTGTCCTACCACTAGTGTATTTATTTCCTACCAGTTCATAATTTTACAAGTTCAGAGATATTTATAAATTTGTCCTACCAGATTCATAAATTTGTCATGCCACTAGTGTATATATTTCCTACCATGTTCAATCGTATAAGTCCAGAGAGATATGAACGCATACTTCGCATTAGCCTATGTGAGAGTCGAACTCACATCTTTGTGTGCATACACAATGCTCTACCAATTGAGCTAATAGGCTATTTATCATCGTATAAAACATGAGACCAAATTTCAGGCCGCATCCACTTAACATCGTGTGGGGTCTAAAATTCAATGTGTCAAAACCCAATAACTTTCCAATCACAAGATGTCAATAGGATAAAGAAAATGAGACCAAATTTCAAAATGCATTCATTACCTGAAACATTCTATTCAGTCTTTTATCTCAAATGTTTCCAAGGCCATAAAGAGCTACTGATGTGTAACCCTAAATTCTCATAGCGAGTAAGGATGCATTCAGGATATATCAAAGCCAACATGGTGGAATAAAGCTCCTTAAATCTGAAGCACACCTTGATAATCTTTGATTTCCTTCAAAGATTGTTAAGAGTTCTAGTCAATGAAGCCTTTAAACCATCAATTATACGTATACTATTATCATAGCCTAACAATGTGTCAGAATAAGCATCAGCACACTTGTAGCCAGAACAAAATGAGTCAATCTCGCTAAAAGAATATTTCAAATTTTTAAATAACCATGCAAACAGGAAGAAAATGCTAACCATTGAAAGGGAAACATCTATTGTGACCCCATTAGTTTCTTTTCGGAACCCAATAACATCATGCAGTGGTTTCTGAAGCAATATATGACAAAATGAAATGAGTATCAATTACTAAGTGGCTCCATAATGTTTTCCCACCCCTTGCAGGCCCAAATATAAAAAAAGAATGCTAATTAGTTAAAAACATACCTTATTGTAACGGCCCAGAATTATGATTTTCGGGTTACGTTTCAAGGGATGAAACTCAATGTTCGGATCTTGCAATTCAGATACGGGTCGAGGTTTCAAACTCATTTTAAGATTTGTAGAAAGAGGGATTTCAAACCCTAAAACTTCGAAGGGCCGTTGGGTACCCTTAACCTATCCTAAGACTATGTCGCAAAATTCAATTCAAATGAAAGTAAAGCGAAAGCAAAGTTAAGATACAAAGCCGGGTCAAAACCAAAAACATGGTAAATACGAGTATTCAAATTATTCAAGTTTAAAAGTAAGGAAGTCGGTCTTTGAGTCCAATAATCGCCAAAAGGGAACCCCGTCATATAGACATCGAGCACTCAAAATCTGCAGAAAATACCTTTAAAAGAAGAACGGGGAAAGGAGTCAGATCGAGCCACGCATGCGGGACCGACAGTTCTCGCTGAGGCCACATAGTATGTGTTATACCTAATAAAGATGCTCTAATCACTAGTAGAAAATGCAAATATAGCATGCTACCTAATAGGCCGGATGTGGGAAATCCGGGGTGTAATATGCTTCCAAACTTTTATCTTTTTTTTAAAAAAAAAATTATAGAGTATATAACCCGGATATAAGGCACGCCCGGGTTAAAATGTTGTGCGAAAATGGAAATAGCCTTAATAAAATAACCCGAAGCTTAAATATCCGGGTTTTTAGCATTCTCTAATGACCCGGGCGGGTCACATGTCTCCTAGGTCCGGGCTAATAGGTACACACACTCCACCAACATTAAAAATGCCCGTAGTAGTATCCGGGACATAAAATAGGGGTGCGAAAGTGGAAAAAAAAAGCGCTAACTCTGAAATTAATTGAAGGAATTCAGTTTACTCAAAATCAAATCGAAGGAATCTCCAGATCAAAACCTCGCCTGCCGCCGACCGAAGGAAGCCCTAACTCGGTTGCTCCTTCCTTACCTTCCGCCATATATGCCGTCGTCTTCACCATATACTCCGCCTTCGCTGACCAGCTCCTTCCTTGCCTGCCGCCAAAGCTCGGTTTCTCAGAGAATGGAGCTTTGCCCTAACTTTTGCCGTTCCCGTCGTCTCTCCGTCGCCTCTCGCTGTCTCACCGAGGTAATTGCCCTAAATCTGTCTTCCTCTCTCACCTTCTCTCTTCCTATTTGTTGTCTGTTTGGGGGGATTTATGCATTAATGCAGGCACCGAAATCAAGCCTTTGCTTCGTTCCTTTGCTTCGTTCAACAATTTTGATAAAATTTAGTACTGCAGTTCAACAATTTTGAAAAAATTGAGTCGAAAATCAAAGGGAACAAGCCTTTCTAAAACTCACTATACCTTCTTTTCTACTGAAACATCATATGAATACCTCTGTTGGTGTTATGCCTTCTTTTCTGAAACTCTGTGCGCTGCTGGTGTTCCGATGTTCAATGTGCAGGTTCATTAGCACCTTAATTTTAAGACTCTCAAACTGTATTGCAGAAAATTGATGATCTTAAATACTTACTATTGTGCAATTCAATCTCGATTAGGCTTACACGATCACTAGTGCAAAGGTTGTATTCATCAAGAGAGGCCTCAGAATAAACAATGAAAAAGGGTTGGAACTGTACTTGTTGTGACAGAAGCCTTCAAGAGCCTTACATCCATTCCTCTGTTGGTTGCAAGGTAACCTTATTCAATTCTTAACCTTACCTTCTGTCATAATGGCGGTTTCCAATCATATCGTCTCTTTTAATGGTGATCAACTGTAGTATCATCTTGTGAGTGGATTTTATTGTGATTTTATTTATTAATGGTATTATAAGTGATTTTTATTGGGATTTAATTATGATCAACTGATTTATAACCAAGTGTTTGACATGTCATACGACTCTTAATTACTTATATGGTATTATAAGTTGATTTACAAGTGTTTAAATATAAACAAACTAGTTTAATGACATGTATATAACAACCCTTAAGTCATGTTAGAAGATTTTTATAGTAGTAGGTTGCAAGTGGTTCATATTCATAAGAGGAGAAAAAGGTGAATGTCTCCTCCAAAGGACACAAGTTTGTCATCTCTCACAAAACCTTCTATTTCTCATAAGAGGAGGAAAAAAAAGTAATTTAAATTTCCAAGAACAAGAAACTGATATTTCTCATAAGAGGAGAAAAAAAAAGTAAGATTTGTAATAATCTGTGGTAGTTACGAAAGCTATATAAATTAATGATTTGATAGACAACTTTGTTTAGACTTGTTAACCATTTTCCGATCCTGGAATTATGGCACCCTTCATGAAAATACTCAACAACAAATCTTATTATATATTAGTAAGATATGTGATTAATATAAATGTATAATACATCATTTCCTTCATTGTTGGATACTAGTGCATTTTAGGATCTTGTGTCTCGTCTGATTTGAACATAATCATGAAAATACTCGCTAATTTTTGTCCTTGTGTAAATGCCTCCTAAAAAATCTCAAATGCCTCTGGCGAACGATTACCTGTCGATCTAAACAGAAGAGGGCAGCCTATTGGGAAAAATAAAGCAAAGTTGTCAACCTTCATTGGCAATACCGTGAAAAAGTGGGTGCCCATCAATGTAGATAATTGGGGAAATGTTTTTGAGGAAGAGAAGGATGCTATCTGGGAAGAAATCGTGGTTAGTCCCTTATATTTATGTTGTTGCTTTTTTTTTTATTGCGTGTTATTATACCCATCTTTAATTTCTATACAAGTTCTTGGGCATTTTGAACTTGCATTTGTAATGTTTTCTCAAAAATTTTAATATGGAAAAATGCTTGAGTGAGTTCATGTTCCATCATCTTGTTCTTGTCAAGCAAAAGTGTTTCCGGTTTGTTCATGTCCTCCCCACCTACAGCTGCATCCCAATCTTCAACCTCTATTGAATTATAACTCACTGCCTAGATATGTAATGAAATAGTTTAGACATAAAGATAGGCATATGCACTTATCCATCCAATAAAGTGGAGAAAAGAAAAGGAAAGATCAGGAGCTGAATTCTGAAAATAGCATGGAAATGAAAATGAAGGCACTTCCAAGTTCCAAGATCTTATTAGAATCACTTTCAGATTTTACTTAAAGAGTATAGGGATGGCACAGTTTAAACCCTGAAAAATATATTAATTAAACTAACATATCACTTAATTAACCAGTAACAAATAGATGGTAATATCTGACAAACCTGGCTGAATAAAACCACCATAGCAAGTGTCTTGACTTGGCTTAGGAGTGAAAAGGAAGGAATGTAGGCCTAGAAACCCAATTGATTGCATTATCTGCATAACTAACATATTTAGTTCCTTGCTGACCATGAAGTATCAAAGCATAAATGTGTTCATTTAACTTTCTTAATGAATATTCGTTTGCATATTTCAGTCATGAAAAGAATGTCGACCCAAAGCTGTTGTATCTTGAGCTCATTATTATATGTTTACTGTTTTAGCAGACTCAAAATGTTCTCTGCGTGTGAGCTTTATCAAGAAAATGATAGATGGATCTTAGATAGGAAATCACAGGCATTGATGATACTAGACTTGATTCTCAATGAGTATAGGGTCTATGAAGAATGAACTTATAATCTTATAATGTTTTTAGAATCATGCATCAGACTTTGTCGAATTTTCTCAACCTTCTTAGTAGCAACTTTCGTTTCTAACAACCCGACCTATTAGCACCAGATCATTATCCCAGCAGTACTTAGCACCTATTTTGACTTTATCCATCAAAACCTTGTTTGTGAGTGCTACCCTCACGTTCAATTTCTGTCTGTTCTCTCAAGCATCTAATAAATGTCTGCATCCTTCGCATTATATTATCCCCCTGCAGAATCGTAAAACTCAGTTCTTGCTAAGTCTTCGATCTTTTCCCTGTTGCTGTCAAAAGACTTAATTTGCTTTTGATATCAGCTTCTTCTCTGTTTCTTCAGTTTCATAATCGGCCATTCTTCCTCTGCACCCAAAGTTCTGTCTTTTGTAGCACAGTCGAATCTCCAACCCCTTCTTCACACAGGTCGTCTCAGCTATGTCTGGGTAACACTTTTGTATTCAATTAAAGTTTATTTATTTATTTTAATAAAAAAACAGAATCATGCAAAGTGAAAAAATACTCTTGTTCTAGTGGCTGAGATGATGAATACAAACTTCTATTGATATTGTGTATGTTGTTCCAGATTTATTTATTTATTTTTGTATGGTTTGGTGAAATGTGAGTTTCACTAGAATATATATAATATGAATTTCACAGTTTCCTACTTTGTTTATAAGCAAGCAAGATTAAGAAAATGGGATGAAATGCCTTACTATATACAATAAGATGCTTATATACCTTTCAAGCTGATGTAATTGGATTTGGACCTCCCTCAAAACCCTCATTTTGGTATTTTCAAAATTGCAATCGATCTCTATAAATTAATTTTGTGCAATTTCATGATGAACTTGATCCTAATTAATCTAAGAAGATTGTAACTTAGATTCGCCTCATTAGTTGGGTTTATTCGGCTTTTCTGATGCGCTTATCTCTGCTGATTTTTGCAGGACGGAAGGAGATTTTAAATCACAAAGATTGCGATTCATGTCAAACGAAGAACCCACCGAGATTGACTCTCAAGTCTAGCACATCAGTTGTGTCTTTTAGCAGCTAAACTCTCTAGTTATGTTTCGTTTTAGTTAGTAGCATACATTTGGCCCTTGTCCTATATACACTAGTTCTACTGTGCAAGGGAGAGACGAGATCTTTACTCTAGTTTCAAGCTTGATCAAGTGCCATGTTCATGGTTTGGATTTCACTAGTGTTTGGATTATCTTAATGAGAACATATTTAATGTTGATAATCAACCTTGCATTGTGTTAGTGTTGCATTTTGTTGGTGTTTGAACGTGCTGTATTTGTAAACAAACAGGAACAATGTCAAATGTACAGTTGAACAGGAACAGTGTCAAATCTACGGGTGGAAATTAATGGACCTACAAAAAATGGCCATTTTAAATATATATATAGCTCGGACGTATTAAATCCGGGAAATAAACACAATTTGCATGCTGTAAAAATAACAGACCAAATAGCTCGGATCTACCAATATTCGGGCTATATAATCTGCTTACATGCTTTTTTGGACAGGTAAAATAGCTCGGAGCTAAAATATCCGGGATATTTGATATACTAAATAACCTGGATATTAAACTTCCATCCGGGCTATAAAAGCTGTGAGATTTTTTACCCAAATCAGACTGAGCTCTATTAGCCCGTGCGTGTAGATTTGGGGTCCGAGCTCTTTACCTATTATCACATTAACCTGATGCCCGGACCCCATATGCTCTATATCCAGGCTATAATTTAAAAAATGCCCGGGCTAAAACCCCTTTTTTCTACTAGTGAATGGAGTACGAAAGTTAAACACACTAGCATGCTCCTAGTTATAATAATGTGCAGAAATACTCTAAAGGGACCCAAGACATTGTCAAATGGCATATCCCTCTCCTACCTCTGCACCCCTTCCCGTTAGTGCAGAGACTGGCCAGTTCGGTGCTATAGCATAACAATTTCCTCATGGTGGTGCACAAACCACGACATCATCATATCATATCATCTCATCGCTTGCCCGATGGTGCTGGGCTATCATATCATGCTCATATAGACTCGATTGATTCAGGATACCCGATGAGACTAGCTACCCTATGACCCTAGCAAAGACTCTAGGACTATCACAGATAACGGCCGTTCTTTTCAAACACACATAATAACCACATGCTCGGTTCAATGCAATCCTAGCATGATACTACATGGCATGCTTTTATGCATATGCAAAACCTAACATAAAATGTAACAAGAGGCATGATTGTCCAACCTGAGTAAGCCTCCTAGGGAACTTACCTGGAGATGCAGAACAACAAGATAACACAAGCAAGGCCTCAAATGCAAGTCCAAATCAATCCAAAAGCAATACACACCTATCATCAAGCCATTTCCAAAAGCCACCGGACCAATATTCGTACGCACGAAACCCAAGTTCTCAACATACTCAAAACCAATCGATAGTGAAACCGTTTTCCAAAACCTTTCCCATACGATCAATCATCAACCAAAATCATTTACTTCCAATCAACCCCATTGATAAAAGCATACCAACCATATTTTCCAAACTTCCTTAAAAAAAATCTCAATTTAGATAAATCTTTATTCAAAATATTTTTCCACTTCATACTTGACCCAAAATCAATCTAGAAACATAATCCTTCAAATCAACTTATTTGATTATTATTTATAAACGAATCCGACAAGTTAGGGTACTTCTAAAATTCCTCCTTTAAATTTACTAAATCAATTTCCAAACCATTAAAACATTTTTCAAATTCTCCCTCAAATCTAGGCCCAATTAATATATTTTAATATCCCAACAGTTGTAAAAAGTCATTGATTTTATAATGTAAATATTTATAATCCAATTATTTAATAATGTAATATGTAAACCGAAAATACCTTAAATGGTTCATACCCAAAATACCTTTTCATATAATGTTTTCTCAATCCAAAATTAGGCCTACAGAGTTAGGCCCAAAGCCCTTTGTAAATTCGGATCCAAACCAACCCAATCCATTATCTTATTAAAACAACACCCATGAAAATCGGTTTTCATTTAAAATCTCTCTGAACCGGACCCAAAGAAAACAAAACAAGTAAACCGGACCAGACACTGTTCATCCTCCCCATGTTCTGAAATTGAAGACGGAAAGAAGGGAGAACGCAGTGGGAGCTCGCCAGCAAAAGCATGGCCCCGACAACTAAATCCGACAACCAGAAGCAGAGATTGAACAAGACAGGGAAGAAGAAGAAGCTCACCGAAATCCTTAGCTCGGAACTCTCGAAATCGCTCGATTCGCCTCGTCGGAGGTGGGATTCGACGAATCTGGGCCTAGGACGGAAGATAATGGCTTAAAGATGGCATTTTACGACACTTGGAGTGAAAGGAGAAGGAGAAGGAGCTTACCGGCCGTACATGGAGAAAACAAGGGAAGAGGAAGAAGGGATGGGGCTCGCTGGCGGCGACTGGGCGACTCAGCTCGCCTGGAAATTTCGGAGAGCTGCTGCTGGCTTGGACACGGGGGAGTTAGTTGTCGAGGCAGGCGGTGAACAGAAGGCGGCGGTGGCCGGATGCTGGTCGGACAGAACAACGGCGCAAGGCGGGGAGGAGGAGGGATGTTGAGTTTGCATTGACACACAAGGGTTTGTTTAGATGGAAAGGATAAGAACAAAGGGGGGTTGTTGTGTGATTCTGAAGCACATATGGGGTTGCAGCTCTTTTGGAATCAAAAGGCATAGGGGAGGTGCTTCTGAGCAAGCAAAAACGAGGGAGGCAGAGGCATGCTGCAAATCTGAAATCAACTGGGGAGGGAGGTGCACAGTTGGCGTGCAGGCAAGGGGACAGAAGGGTGAGCTTTTACTGTTGTAGAAATTGAAGGTAGGAATGGAAAAAGAATACAACTTAAGATGGTCCCAAAACTCCAAACGTCAAATACCCGGAATATAAATATGAAACTCGCTCACTCTACCTTATCCCGACGCGTTTAAAATACTCCTCAATTTTCCAAATCCGAATTTAATAAATGAAATCTGAACATTATTTTTCAATTTTCGGTATATAAAAGCAGAGTATAACATATTTTAAATTTCCAATTAAATAATGCCGGAACTCGTTTTGAAATATTTAGAATAAAACCAATAGCTTAAGGACGGAAATTCCAAACCTCCCAAATCTTAGAAATCGAAATGATTATAAATCACTATTTTAATAATTTAATATTCTAAAATTTCCCGGTCTTTACACTTATCAGTGTTCAACCATTTCACATATTCGATCAATCCACCGGCATAATAGTACTCAGTGTACAAACCCTTCTCAAGGTCGGTCTTCAGCTTCATTTCTACGAGTAATGGTTAGCTACTAAAGGAAGAGAAATCAAGGGAGTCCACATATGAGAAGATAACTCTTATCATCCTAATTATATACAAATATCATAACCTTGTCACAGATTCTCAGGCTACCATGTCTACTTCCATTTGTTTAAATTTATTGGATTCTCTCATCTCAAAAGCTATAGATGCTATATAATTTAATTAGAAAGAAAATGTGGCTACTTAGTGTTAAAGGAATAAAATATATGATTCCTATTATTTAGCAACTACATAGTTAATGGTTAATCTGTTAGCAGTGGCTGAGGATTTTCCTCAACCCACTCCTGCATTATCTTGCTATTTGTATTTTAAATACTCTGTTGAGATTAATGAATCAAATACAATTCAACTGAACACTTATCTCTTCTGTCATGGTATCTAGAGCATAAAGATCCATAGTTTTTTCTTTTCAATCTTCTTTGTCCTCTATCAATGGCTTCCCCCTCCAATACTCTCCCAAATTCAGTTGAACCAACCAAACCTTTCATCATTGTGCACTTTGCCAATGCTCTGAAACTGACCCCAGCAACATACGTCTCCTGGCGTAATCAAGTTCGATCTACCCTCATTGGGTACGGGCTGTTCAATTTCCTGGATGGCTCAAATCCAGCACCTCCTCAAACCATTTCAACCAATCAAGTGGAGTCTCCAAACCCTGCTTATGCCACTTGGGTCCGACAGGACCAGCTCCTTTATGGTGCTCTTGTCGGCACTTTGTCGGCCTCGGTTGCCTCCCTAGTGACTCGCACAGTTACCTCTCACGAAGCTTGGCAAACTCTTGAGACAACGTAAGCAAACCCCTCAAGGGCTCACATCAACCTCCTTAAGGAACGATTGAAGTCTCTTACCAAAGGTAACCAGACGGTGTCCAAATACATTCAACAAGTCACCGGTGTTGCCGATCTACTGGCCTCCTTTAACAAACCCCAAGATCCCGAGGACCTTATTGATGTTGTCCTCAATGGTCTTGATGCTTCCTACCAATCCGTCATCGACGGGATCCGTGCTAGGGACACTACAATCCCTTTTCCGGCGCTCCATGAAAAGTTGTTGATGAAGGAATTGTCTCTTCACCTTACCGACAAAGAAAGTTCGTCTCCTACGTCTGTCATGACGATGCACTCTCGGCCCACCAAATCCAAATCCAAGCAGCCGGCGTCAATGCCACCGCTGTTACAGGCATCTCCTCCATCATGGGTTCCGTCTCCACCACCTGGTCATCAACCGAGACCTCCTCCCAAGCCATTCCAAGGGAAGTGCCAATGGTGCTGTGAACAAGGTCATGTTGTGGCCTATTGTCCTATCTTTCGACAACAGGCTCCGACTCTTCGTCCTCCCGCCATAACCCGTCCTCCCTTCCAGCAGTCGACCCCATAAGCTAACATTGCCTCTCTTCCACCCTCAAATCAACAATGGTTGGTGGATAGTGGTGCCTCCCATCACCTCACCGCCGACCTCCAAAACCTCGCTCTTCACTACCCCTACGATGGCACCGAGGAGCTTCTTGTTGGTAATGGTAATGGTCTCTCCATCTCAAATATTGGCAACACTGTTTTACCATCGGCATCGAAAACTTTTAAAATTGATAAAGTGCTTCATGTTCCAAATATTGCAAAGAATATTCTTTCCGTTTCCAAACTTACTTCTCAAAATAATGTCTCCATTGAATTCTTACCATCTCATTTTCTTGTGAAGGACCTACACCAGGGCAACATCCTTCTTAGAGGTCCCCTAGTGGATGGACTCTATTTGTGGCCACTTTCAAAACAACCATCAACGCTTTCCCTAAAGCTCTCTCTTGGATCTGCCTGGCATCACAGATTGGGCTACCCTTCACCGTCTATTTTTCGAATTTTGCAGTCTGTCATTTCTATCGACAGTTTGGATTCTAGTTTAGAATTTTGTAATTCATGCTCCATAAATAAAGCTCATAGGCTTCCATTCTTCAATTCTACAATTACATCTACATCACCATTGGAGGTTATCTTTTCTGATGTGTGGACATGTCCGGTTTTGTCATTTGATGGTTTCAAGTACTACATTATTTTTGTTGATCATTTCACTAAATATGTGTGGTTTTATCCTCTCAAACACAAGTCTGACACTATGCCCACCTTTATAGCTTTCAAAGCCCTGGTGGAAAATAAATTCAATTCCAAAATAAAAACCTTCTTTTCGGATAATGGTGGTGAATTCTTGGCCTTAAAATCCTTCTTTGCTACCAATGGCATTTCACATTTGACTTCGCCTCCTCACACGCCCCAGCACAATGGGTATGCCGAGAGACGACATCGTCACATTGTGGAAACAGGTCTCACATTGATGTCGCATTCCGGCATGCCTGATAAGTTCTGGCCATTTGCTTTCAAGACGGCGGTCTATTTAATCAATAGACTACCAACTCCAACCCTTCAAAACCGCTCCCCATTTTTTGCGTTATTTGGAACTTTGCCTAATTATCAAAAATTAAAATGTTTTGGATGCCTTTGTTTTCCTTGGTTGAGACCCTACAATACCAACAAGATGGATCCAAAGTCTGCAGCTTGTGTCTTTATGGGGTATTCGTTAACTCAGAGTGCCTATCTATGCCTTGATCCCCAGACTTTCAAGGTCTACACATCTCGCCACGTCACCTTTGTTGAAAATGAATATCCATTTCAAACACTTGTTCAAAATAAATCACTCATCTCTCCACCCCCCCCCCCCCCCCCATGATTTGGATACTGTTACTCTTTCTATCCCATTATTATCCACACCTGGGCCCACTCCTACCCACCTTCATAGCCCAAACATTCCTTCTAATCCATTACCCCACCCTCACCCAACTCCTCCAGCCCCACTCAACTTGCCTGAACCCCAACCTATCCCTAATCCTAGCACTCCCTCGCCGTCACTTCCTTCCCCTCTCACACCTCCGAGTCGGCAAATCATAACTCGCTCCAAACATAACATTGTCAAACCAATAACCCGCCTCAATCTCCATGCCCATGTCCCACCCCTCAAAGAACCTTCCAACATTACCCAAGCCTTGAAGAGTCCGGACTGGCGGGAGGCCATGACACTCGAGTTTGATGCTCTACGCCGAAACAACACTTGGCAACTTGTTCCCCGAGCATCCGCTCCCAACGTTGTTGGATGCAAGTGGGTCTATCGTGTCAAGGTTCAACCCGACGACACTTTAGATCGATATAAGGCGCGCCTAGTTGCAAAAGGATTCAATCAACGCCCTGGTTGTGATTTCACCGAGACATTCAGTCCGGTAATCAAGCCGGTCACCGTCAGGACAGTTCTTACTCTCGCTGTTCAATCAGGTTGGGCAATTCGACAAGTGGATGTCAACAACGCCTTTTTACAAGGTACATTGAATGAGAATGTGTTCATGGAGCAACCTCCGGGATTTCTTGACACCAGTCATCCTGACTTTGTTTGCAAGCTCAACAAGGCCATCTACGGCTTAAAGCAGGCACCGAGAGCTTGGTATACCGAACTTCGTCAGTTCCTCCTTGCTTCTGGTTTCACTAATTCAGTTGCTGATGCCTCCCTGTTCATCTCTCGGACTAGGACGAGTGTCACATACCTTCTCGTCTACGTTGACGATATCATCATTACAGGGAGCAATTCATCTATGCTGTCCAACTTCATCTCTGCTCTTTCCTCTCGATTCTCTTTGAAGGATCTTGGTTCTTTATCCTATTTTTTGGGTGTGGAGGTCCAACAGCATAATAGTGGCCTCTTCTTAAATCAACGAAAATACATCTCAGACTTACTAGCCAAGATGAACATGTTGGACTGCAATCCGATGTCCACTCCTATGGATCCCTCCCTCGTCCTCACCAAAACCTCCGGCACTGTCCGTGAGAGCGGGTCAGAGTACCGAATGGTGGTCGGCAGCCTACAATACTTGTCCCTCACTAGGCCGGATGTGAGCTATGCCGTCAACAAGTTATCCCAATATATGCAGGCTCCAACTTCAACCCACTGGAGTGCTTTGAAAAGGGTTTTGCGCTATTTATGTTGGACTCTAGAACATGGCATCGTCATCCATCGACATGGTCCTTCGACTCTCCATGGGTTCTCTGACGCCGATTGGGCTGGGAACAAGGACGATTATACGTCTACTACTGGCTATGTTTTCTTCCTTGGACGCACTCCTATCTCATGGAGCTCTCGCAAACAGAAAACTGTAGCACGATCTTCGACGAAGTCCGAGTACAAGGCCCTAGCCGACACATGCTCGGAATTTGTGTGGATTAACTCTTTGCTTGCTAAACTGGGAGTCAGCATTCCTTCGCAACCGGTGATATATTGTGATAATCTAGGTGCCAAGAGCTTGAGTGTCAACCCCGTCTTTCATTCCAGAATGAAGCACGTTGCTCTTGCCTTTCATTTTGTGCGCGAACAAGTTCAGTCCAACAAGCTTCGGGTTGCATATGTTCCAACTCAAGACCAGCTCGCAGACGTCCTCACAAAGCCGCTGTCAAAGAATCGGTTCGCCCCGCTCATATCCAAGATTGGTCTTTCCTCACCGTAGTCCATCTTGCAGGGGCATGTTAAAGGAATAAAATATATCATTCCTATTATTTAGCAACTACTTAGTTAATGGTTAATCTGTTAGCAGTGGCTGAGGATTTTCCTCAACCCACTCCCGCATTATCTTGCTGTTTGTATTTTAAATACTCTGTTGAGATTAATGAATCAAATACAATTCAACTGAACACTTATCTCTTCTGTCACTTAGCACCGCTCAGATGAAGAAAAAGCTTAGTAATCCATGTACTCTCAACCACTTGAAAGCCAATCAGTCAATGGAGGAGGACAAGCAGCAAAACCGAACCAATGAAAGGGCTAATTACTTGATCGGCATGATGTATTCTTTGGTAGCTTCATCAGGAGTGGCATGAAGGCATGGCTTGACTTGTGGGTAGTACTCATAGGTCCCCAGTTCGAGCCCCGGAATGGCCGCTCTTTATTTACCTCTTCAAGGCATGAAGGCATGGATTGTTCGAAGGAGACTCCTTCGGTTCCAACTCCATCGAAGATGCTCTTGCTAAGAATCGATATTGATGCTTCTCTAGCGAAAACAAATCCTAATCGATAATCAGTGTGCAGACTGAAATCCAAAAACAACAAGATAGAAAAAACAAAGAGAATTCCTGGCTTTAAATTCCATAAATTCGGTTTGGTATAACTGAAATCGAGGGTTTCAACTTGCAACCTCAAATCTAAGGAAGAGACAAGGACGAAATTGAGGAAGAGATCTTTGGTGAAAATTGATGGGGCGAGGGCACTTCAAACAGTTAGAGAGTGAGACTGCGAAACTAACAAGCCATTACAGCACTTCATCGAGTCGAAGGCAATCCTTGATTGTAAGCTTCGATGTGGGCTAGGGATGAAGCCACCACCGCCAAAACCACCAAGAGAGCCGCTAGATCCCAAGAAGAGAGCGGACCCTTGACCAGACCAGCAACTCCAAACCGAAAAATTCTTAGATCTAACTTCCAGAGTTTTTTTATGTAAATACTTCTTCTTTTCCAATCAAGATAAAAAAAAAACAGCGAGGAGGGGGAACCTTAGTGCCTTATCGATCCAAGCTTTTGGCCATCTCTGAGCTCCATTTTCTTCTTCTTCAACGCCCAATTTGAGGCAATTTCTGCCTTCAACTTGTTGATAGCGAAGGATCTTTGAAAGTTCTTTATCTTTGCCGGAGTCTGCGGACCGGAATCCATCTTCTTCCTGCTGGATCTTTAGCTCACGATGGAGGCGGCGCCGCGGCGGGTCTTGGCTTTAGGGTTTTTCTCAGGGCTCACCTTCTACAGCCGGTTATGAATAGTTACAAATCGCCGGCTCATTTTTTTACTTGGGGTAGACGGGTTTAGTTAACCCATTAATGGACATGCTAGGTGTTTTTTGCAAATAGGCCCATTTTTTTGTCCATTTTATATCATTTTCTCTATTAAAAATCACAAAAAATAGAAAAAATATACGCGTTCAACTCCCTTGATCCTATAGTTATAAAATTGTGAACCTGTAATTATAAAAATCTTGAATATTTCATTATAAAACTCTAAAAGAGTAATTTAAACTAATATGCTAATTGATTTTTTTTATTTTTTATAAAATAACCTTGAATTATTTTAGTGATAAAAGCCATAAAAGTATAAAACCAATAATTGAAAGCTTGATATGATACAATCATAAATGTATACAGATGTAGATTTTTTTTCATAAAGGTTCTATACCTTACGTTGTTGACTTGCTTACGTGGCACATTATAGTGCTTTGTTTAATTCTTCAGCGCATATGTATTTTTCCTTTTTAAATACGCGGCTTAAAAAAAAAAGTTAGGTTAATCAATCAAATCAATACTCACGATTTTTACCGTAATTTTAATTTTCACTGAAGCACGTCCCTATTTTAATCTATATACCTTAATAGGAACAATAAAAGTTAAAGAGTGGCCAAATTCATTCATTTCACATTTATGTTTCTCGGACTTCATCCCTTGTGAGTGGTGGTTTCCATTTTTCTTTTCGTAGTTCGCATTATCGCAATGTATTACGGAAGGAAAAGTGTAGGTTTATACGGAGTGTAAAATCTATATCTTACACTTCCAATAAAAAGATACCAGGTACTTCCTCCGTCTCAAAAAACAAGTCGTTTTAGCATTATGCACTAGTTTTAATAAAAACACTCACCCATCGATCAACATTATCATTCCACTAATTTTTTTCACTAATTTTATTGTTTTTAAATACCCACTATATTTTTTAACCAATTAAAATCTTTTAAAAAGTCAACAACACAAAACCAACAAAAATCATCACTATCCCCCACCTAGAAAACCTAAAACGACATGTATTTTGATACAACTACACTACTCTAAAACGACTTGTTTTTCGAGACGGAGGGAGTATAAGTATAATATTTTAATAGAATAATTAATTTGTAAACTCCTTTTAACTCTTTCATCTTCTCCATCCTACTTTCCTAAATAAAGGTGGTTTACTGGTGATGTTGAAGCGTTGTCCACCGTTCCTCCAAAATCAAATTTTCTTCATGACCACCCGTACACAATTAAATTCCTCCATCTCCCACTTTTGAAATCCAGGGACCTTCATGGCTGACTCCTCTGTCGACTGCCATTAAAGGCCGGAGTCGTTTTGCACCCGTTCCCAGATCTAGGCCACCGACCTCTCCTCTTGCTCTCGAATCGTGGTGCATAGCTGGCCAAAGACGGAGCCTCTCTCTTTTTGGCGAGGACGCGCTCGTAGAACGGTAGAAGTCCAGCCGTAGTCGCCATCGACAGCTTCCAAATCCTCAATCCCTGCCTGAGATGCCGACAGTGACACCACCACGGATCCGAACAGGTCATCTCGATCCCATGGCTCATGCCTGTTCGCTCAACCCCAAATCCCCCTTCTAAGCCTTTTCGAATCCCAAACCTCGATAGTCGTCGGGACTTGGGTTTCTATTTCAAACTGTGTTGGAGTGACTTGAATTAATCCTTCTAAGCAAATCAGTGAACCCTCCAAGAGGGAGGAAGAGGAAGAATTTTCAATTTAAATTTCGGATTGAAGCAAATCAGTGAACCCTCCAAGAGGAAGGAAGAGGAAGAATCGGGAGGAAGAGGAAGAGTTTATGGGGATTTGCAGTATTACTGTACTTTTAATGTTTACTACTCCGTATATTTTTATTTTTTTAAATGGAAGAATGATCTATTGCCACGTGCTCTATTTTTATTGAAAGTGTAAGATTATAATTTTACACTTATTGTAAATGTATCATGGTCAATTACGGAATTGAATAGTTTGGTTCACTGGTTTTGAATCGGAAACGATATCTCCACCGCTAATTTTTACTATTTTCACCGCTAATCACCGCATAGGTATACGGTGGTCTTAATCCACTTTTTCCCAGACCCACCCTGTTGACAGTATACGAACTCACCGCATACCTATGCGGTGGGTTACGACGACGGTATACATGCGTTGGGTTTTTGGCAATTGGAAAGGGTTCTAGAAGTTATCCAAAACAGTCGCCATAACTCACCGCATACCTATGCGGTAGGTTATGGCGACGGTTTAGGACTGTTATGGCGACGGTTTTGGACTGTATAGCGATGGTTCAAACCCACCGTATGCCTATGCGGTGGGTTATTTTGACGGTTTTGAACTGTTATGGCGACGGTTTTTGGCATGTGTACGGTGACCCACCGTATAGTATTGCGGTGACCCACCGTATACCTATGCGGTGGGATCGTTGATTGTCATTAAACCCACCGCATATCTATGCGGTGATTAGCGGTGGAAATAGTAAAAATTAGCGGTGAAAATATCATGACCCGTTTTGAATTGAATGACGAACTTGGCCGATTCGAAGCCGTCACACCTAGAAACACAATTCACCATTTACTCCTCTGATTGTACGTGGAGCCATCACACCATTAAACAATTGTCTTTTAATGCTTTTGAATTAAGCTTGTGGAAGCCAACTCAACCAAACAATGCGGAGGGTGAGGGTGAATCGGTCTTTCTTTTGAAAGTGGTGAACTGGATTTTTTTGGTTCATTAATAATGGCTAAAATTGGTTTCCTAGGTGTGTTTTACCTGATTTAGTTAAGATTGGTTTACAATATTTTTCAATCACTATATAATTGACTCACTAATAATGATTAAGATTGGTTCACTGGGTGTAGTTCACAAGATTTGGTTAAGATTGGTTCACTAGATGTAGTTCACAGTATTTGTCAATCATTCTCTAATTGGTTCATTAATAATGGTTAAGATTGGTTCACTGAGTGTGGTTCACGGGATTTGGCTCACTTGATGTGGTTCTGATGTGGGACCATTCAAGACACCTTCGGACACATCTGTAATTGGAGATGAACCTATGATTCAAGCTCGTGAGAATGATGTCAACCTCAAGAGGAAGAATAAGGCTCCATCATGGGAGAAGGTCCAAAGGTGCAAACTTGTTGGGTCGTTCGTTTTTAGATTCGTTCAACAGTTTGACAGCTTTTCGACGTCTCAGTAAAATGGGTCGTTCGAAGTCCGTATTTATCGGATTGGGTCATGTCATACCTTTTCGGAACGAGGAAGAAGAGAACAGTTTGACAGCTTTTCGATGTCTCAGTAAAATGGGTCGTTCGATGTCCGTATTTATCGGATTGGGTAGTGTCATACCTTTTCGGAACGAGGACGAAGAGATCACCATCTTTGAAGTTTTTCCAGATTCGACCTAGAGCTTGGCCGAAAATCACCATCTTTGAAGCTGTCATATGTTTAGACGGAAATTATTCTAAGTGTTGGAACAACTTTGTTATTTTTAGTAACTTTCTTTACTTAAGTTATTTTATGTAATTTTTAGGGAATTTATTTTAATTACTTTTAATTGTTATTTTCCATCTAAAATCAGCCTAGGGTTATTATAAGAGGCGGCTGATCAGTTGTAAAGAAGACACGCTTCCATTGAATAGAAATTTTCTTTGTGTGAAACACAATGAGAGAAAGTCGATTGATCTTGATTGTTTAATACCTTATTATTTAGTACCTTACATTCATCTTATTCATCTTATTATTTAGTACCTTTGGTTTCTTGGTGTTCTTGCATGAGTCTTGGTCAATCTTGATTGTTCTTGGTCGATTTCTTGGTTCTTCTTTGCTGCGTCCTTTGCTTCTTGTTGAGTCTTTGTTGTTTCTTGCTTCCGTCCTTTAGTTTCTTAGTTGATTGTCGAAGATCAGGCCATTCTACGGCTAACCCCGTATCAAATTGGTATCAGAGCATTATGAAGTGCATATTAAGTTAGAACATTATGAATGTTGTTTTGTTCATTGGTTTTGGTTCGTTGTTTGTGGTTCACTGGGTGTGATTCACATGATTTGTCAATCAGTCTATAATTGGTTTATTAATAATGATTAAGATTGATTCATTGGGTGTGATTCATAGGATTTATTAAGGATAATATCTTGAACCATGTGTTATATAAGTTATGAACCACTTCTTGTTAATGTGAAATCAGGGGTGGGTTCTTTAAAGGACCGGGGGTGGCAGTCGCCCCCCAATCAAAAATGAAATTTAATATACATATTCCTCTCATCGATAGCTTCGATTTGATATATTATAAGCTCAAATCCGTTAACTGAGTAAAAAGTTATAAATGTTTCAAGACTGAAGCGATATAAATTATTTTTCACATTATTTACCAAAATAATAGACTTCTATCATACTCATCATTTGTTAAACTTCATAACTTAATACTATAATTAAACCCGAAAACTTCAAATATTGATGATTTTTTCGGGAAAAAATTCCAGATTAATTTTTCGCCCCCTCAACTAAACGCTTCAGGATCCGCCACTGAGTGAAATATATATTAAGGTTAATTGAATAAATTATATGAAAACATTTAAATTATAATTATAAAAAATGCAAATATTTTTATAAAGGTGAAATATACATTATGATGAAGTTGCTGCTCAAAAAAAAAGAATGGGGTATATAGACCCTTTTCATTAATTGTAAAGGTAAATAGACCCCTCTAGTATTTTTTATTATAATTTAGACTTTTTATATTTTGTGATGCCAAAAAGACTCTTACACCCACTGCTGTGCAAACTTAAATCCCTAAATTAATTATGGAAAAAAAAAATCTTAACAACCCCTTCCTCTCTAATCAGTACACAATCAAATCCTTCTCGTTTCAGTTGTAATCCACACAATCAAAATCAAATCCCTCTTCTAATTACATATTACGGTGCCAACCAAGGCCGTCACGTTTCGTAACGCGGAAACCGCCATTGAAGAGTGCAAATCGTAAGTGTTCGGAAGATCCAAATGTTCACGGTTTCGCCATTGAAGGGTAAGTACGTATTGTGGTAATGTAATTTATGGAATCGAAATAACAAATTTGATTGAATATAAGTTTCTCCATTTAAGAGTGCAAATTGTCATTCCGATGACGTATAATATTAATGTTCGGTATGGAATTGAGCAATTCAACAGTCGGTCGGTCCGGTCCGAATCTGTTGGTTAATATTGTAATAGGGGATTGAATTTTGGTTGTCGAAAACAACGAGAGAGTTAAGTTCAGAGGGAGTTGAGAGAGGGTTTGGGGTGATGATATGTCGTTACAATAAGTATGAAATTTAGTGTAATGAGAAAGAAAGTGGTATGGTAACATGGTATTGTAAGTGTGTATTGTGTTACAAGAAATATTATATTGTGATGTATTGTAATCGTTTTTACTCTGTCAATTAAAATGCATAGTGCGTGCATGTAAATTATATTGTAAGTTTATAACAAAAGTATTGTAATTTATTGTAATGTAGTTTATTAAAATGTTAAAGTGCGTGTATGTAATTTATTGTAATAATTTATATTAGGTATCGTGATCTATTGTAATCGATCAATCGTAACTCGTCAATGGTTACAAAAATCACACCTCAAAACGCAAGAAATAAAATAAAATAATGCAATAGAGTAAGCACATATTGTTAATTAAATTGAAAAAAATTGATGGATAATAAGATAGAATTCACAAAATTTCAATTGATCCATGTCAGAAATTCCCTAGAGTAACCGAAAAGCGAAATCTTAAGAGAAGAAGCTCAATTTGATAAAAGCGTTTTGAAATCTATTTTAAGGGTAAATTAGCAATAGCAAATAGAGAAGGGTCTATATAACTCTAAAATTTATTAAGGGGTTCATCCACTAATAAAACTATTGAAAGAGGTCTAATTCATCCAATTATCTCAAAAGGGAAAAAGAAATGAAAATGACCAAAATCTCACATTTTGCTGTAGGTAGTATTGAATCGGGGTTTGGCACGCTCTTGGGCAGCACGAGTGAGCATTCTAAAATGAGGCGAAGAATATTTCCTGAATAAGAAATATTGAATAAGAAGGAATATAGCATCATGTAACTACAAAAGAAAATGAATTAAAATAAACTAATTATAAACGGAGCTCATCTACCCAATTTTTTTCTCATTTAATTGACATACATATATTCATGCAGGGGCAGAGCCACGAAAATTCCCAGGGGGGCTCAATTTTTTTTTTTTACAACAGATGCTTCTTAGATCGTGACAGAAGGCACTGGTGAAGCCATTGATCCACTTGAAAAAGTTCAAAAAAAAATTGGAGATGGATTAGGTGAAGACACACCATTTGCAATTGATGCTTCTTAGATCGTGTAGTAAACTTATCCATAATCCTAAAAATAAAAGAGCACAAAACACAATTCGAAAATCTCAAATTGCAAAAATTGCATTTCTAAATCACAAATTCTAAGTCAACTACCATTAGACCAAAATCCCAAATTCAAAAACCAACTACAATTCTAAACCTTATTCATAAAATTCAAAAACCAACTACAATTCTAAACCTTATTCATTAAATTGCAAACCAACTACAATTCTAAACCTTATTCATAAAATTGCAATTTCAAACCTTATTTACAAATTGCAAAATCACAAAATCTAAGTTCTAACTTCTAACCCTAATACAAAATTGCAACTCTACAAATCACAAACCTTATGCACAATTTCATGCTGAAATTTATAGATTCATATGCTTTCACTTTAATTGTAAACTGAATTTAAAGATTTGGTTACAAAAGGGTTTAGAATGAGACAAGGAGGTAAATAAAAAATAAAAAAAAAATTGAAAGGTTTAGAAGGCAACAAGGAGGGAAAAAAATAAAAGAAAAATTGAAAATGGGGGCCAAGGGGAATCAAACTGCGGACACTGAACTCCTCATACAAGCCCCCCACCACTTGTGCCCCAAGACACTCTTGTTTATTACGCACCTCATATACTATATATATATATATAAAAAAATATTTATTTTTTTTATATTTTTCCTGGGAGCTCGAGCCACCGCATGCCCCCTGCCTCCGCCCCTGTATTCATGTTCACCTTTTGAGTTCATCCACGGTGAGCTCGTCGTTGCGATACACCTCAAATGAACATCCCAGCTCACCCATATACTTCAAAAAAAAAAAAAAAACTCATAAGCATAAAACTATTAGGGACATCTCATTAGATTTTTACGTACAAGAGTAATTGGTTTAAAATACAGAAAGCTAATGATTCTTCAGTGAGGAAAAAAACTGTAAACTCCCTTCATCCCTTTTTTTGTGTGCATATTAAACAATAACATACTCCGTATATGTTAAGCAAAGAACATTGAATACACAACAGAATGGAGCTGGCAAGTTGTTGAGAAATACTAATAATATACAAACAGTTGAACAAGTGAGAACATTGTTTCAATGCGAAGTGTAAAGTTTAGGATGGTTCACTGTGCAAGGAAGGAGTCTTAATTGAAACCTTTCCACACTTTACAATTCCTTCTGCTCCTTTCAGTAGCAAAAGTAGGGGTGGGCACAAATCCCGCAAATCCCGATCCCGGTGGGATTTAGGACAAAATAGCGAAGTCCGACCCGATCCCGTCCCGCAAAAATTATGCGGGACGAAACGCGGAACGATTCCGGTGGGATCCCGCAAATCCCGTCCCGTCCCGCATATAATAATAATAATAATAATAATAATAATAATTTTTATAATAATAATAATATTATATTATTATAGAATCATAATAACATATTATTAGTATTATTATTTTGAGCAAATATTATAATTATAATCATAATCTTCCATTTATAATAATAATAATAATATTTGTTTATAATAATAATATTATTATTATTTGAGCAAATATTATTTATAACTATAATAATAATTTTCAATATATAATAATATTATTATTATTATATAATATTATAATATAATTTAATAATAATATTAATTTATAATAAAATTATTATTATTATTATATTATTATTATATCATATTATATTTTTTTTCTTGTAAAGTATAATTATTTTATAATAATAACAATAAAAATTAGTAATATTATTTTATTTTATTTTTAATTATAACGTGGGATTATTATTATTATTATTATTATTATACCCATTTAGAGTTACAAGAGGCAAATAGCTAATTACGGTATTCTTCCCAACTATCAATCGATAATGAGACAATATCTGTTGAATCTCGTCTCAATTCCTTTCCGTCCTGATCTAGTAAGATAATGTAGCCAAATATGTTGAATATTATAATTAATTATACAATCATTGTATGAATTAATAATAGTATTATAATAATAATAATAATAATAATAATAATAATAATAATGAATAATATAGTTGAGAAGAATACCGTATTCAACATATTATACAAAATAATGAATTATGAAAGCATTTTTCACTTTGCAAATTTATATAATATTTTATTATTTTTATATGCGGGACAAGACCCGTCCCGTCCCGATCCCGTCCCGTCCAGATACCATCCCGTCCCGATCCCGTTCCGAAAAAAAAGTGTCAATCCCGTCCCGTAAAAATTTCGCGGGACGAGTCCCGTCCCGGCTCAATCCCGTCCCGTCCCGTCCCGTGCCCACCCCTAAGCAAAACTGCCTTAACACCTAAAGCCTAAAGGTATCAAGGGATGGATGGGAGAGTGGGGTTGTCGTTCGGTGGGCCCCAACCAATTAATAATTGAAAATATATTTCAATTGCCAATTAATTTCATCCATTTGATTTTAATAATTTAAGGGTTTGGATGTGTTCACAAATTAGGTATGTACTGTGTGTGTATATAGTTTAGATTTAGATCCTAGTAAGTAAGGATTATAATGTAATTTATGAGCAAATCTTGATTAATGGATGATGAATTGTTGTGATTAGTTGAAAATTTAATGTATTTTTATTTAATTGGCGGTGGGGCCTACTTGACTTCACTCTCACTCTCTCACACGCGCGCACTCTATCTAATACGGAGTATGTATTAATTACTCCAATATTTAAAGACCCCTAATCTTTCCTCCCACAAACCATAAAGAGCAAACGCTGCTTTCCTCTTCATTGTCATAACTCACACCTCTCACCTCCTCCACCCATCCATCATTGTCGGTTCTATATTCAACCACGATGGTGAGCCCATCGACGTCGGATCTCACAACTCCTATCGATGGCAACACACATCTACCACGAAGACCTTTTAATTTGCTTTCGAGATCGAGAATCAGATCTGATCTCTCACGACTCCTTTCTTGCATGACATGCACCGTCACTAATTAATCTACTCCAACTGATTTTTGTCACCATAATCGAGAACTCATCCCGCTTCCATGGCGGATTTGAGATCTCGTGTTGTTGTTTCATTAATTGTATTGAGTTCTATATGTCAATCTCCTTCGGTTGCTATATAGTTGTGGCATGTTTAATTTCCAATATATATATCTTGTTTTTAGTTTATCAGATTTTTTTTTCACTTACTGATCTCCTTTCAAGTTTCAATATATTACTGAATTTTTGGTTAGATCATTAGTTTCAAGTTTCAATATATTACTGAATTTTTGGTTAGATGATTAGTTTCAAGTTTCAATATATTACTGAATTTTTGGTTAGATGATTAGTTTCAAGTTTCAATATATTACTGAATTTTTGGTTAGATGATTAGTTTCAAGTTTCAATATATTACTGAATTTTTGGTTAGATGATTAGTTTCAAGTTTCAATATATTACTGAATTTTTTGTTAGATGATTAGTTTCATGTTTATATTCATTTTTTTTAGGAAAAATCGGATACTATTCCTATGTAAATAGTCCATTATTCGTATGTATGTATGTATGTATGTATGTATATGTAGGATGTTTTTGGGATATGTTTATATGCATAGGTCAATATATAAATATTTCATGTGTACGTATATAGTAAATTATCTGCTTGTATACACTAGCACACTAATTAAATTACTAATGGTGTAATCTTCCTACTGATTGTAATGAAATATTGTATGTAATTTAGATTTATTCATTGTTATCAATTGTTTATTCGTACATATACGAGATATTTGTCAAAATAATGACTATTTTATGTTTATTCAGCATTAATAATGATATTATTCATAAGTAAATGAGGCATTATTCCTCACAATATTGACAATTAGTTGGTAATAACGTTTACTTAATATTTGTTTGTAATTAGACATTATTCGTACATAAAAAGATATTATTCGTATATAATTGGACATTATTCATATGAAACCGAAAAATATTCTTATGTTATAAACTAGACAAATAAAGAAAAAACACGTGTACATAATTTAATTTTATCCATATATTATAAAACTTTATTTTTTTTGAATTTAATCAAATAAAAAAAAAGGTAAAATAAAAAATGTTTTTTCTTAGCAAGTGAGTTTCACACTCTTATAATGAGATTGAGATAGAATTCAGTGTGGAGCCCCCAAATAATAATTAAATTTTGATTTAAATTTTGGATAGATCTTGTTCATTCATTTTCATCAATCTAAAGGTCAAGATCTGCTCATAAATTACATAATAAAAAGTGCTTACACATGAGTCAATTTTGGGTTGGTTCGGGTGAGAACACCCCTTAGGCTGGGAACATAGGAACAATTCTCGATTAGGTTGGAATTGAGGGTTAAGATTAATAGTGATTTTCTTTTTTATATATAAAGAAAATCAGGTGGGCCCCATAATCAATCCACTCACGCGCATGATCTCCTCCCCACTCTTTCATGTTTTTTTTTAATGTACGGTATTTTTTTTACTTCATTTTTTTTTATAGATTTTTTATGCTTTGTTTTATTTATAGAAAAATTAGATTATTATCAAAACATTTGTGAAGAAATTAATTTTTTTGGTAAAGAGAAATTAATTTTATTATTCGGTTAAATTAAAAAGATTATTTATATTTAAGAGGACTATTATTCGGTTAAAGTTGATGTATTATTCGGTTAAATTGTATACGGATCTATTAGTTTTGGAGATTTTATAAGAATAATAAAAAAAATTGTACATTCTTGGGTGAGATTAAACAAAAATTTATGTATAAAAGGACATTTGAAAAAAAATTATATATGACTTAATAAACATTAATCGGGTAATTTTGAGAGATTATTCGGTTAAATTATAGAGACTATTCAATTTATTATAGAGATTATTCATATATAAGAGGAAAATTATTCGGTTAGTTTTGAGAGATTATTCGGTTTAATTATAGAGATTATTCGATTTATTATAGATATTATTCATATATAAGAGGAAAATTTTGAGAAATTAATCGGTTAATTTTGAGAGATTATTCGGTTCATTTTGAGAGATTATTCAATTAAATCCACCCCTTATATTTATTATTTTAGAAACAATGTCTTCAGTAAAAATTGAGCCACGTGTCGAACTCTGAGCAAATCTAAGAAATACGGTTTTCACCCATTCTCACCCACGCTCCATTCTCCTCTCTCACTCAAAGCGCTTTCTCTCTGGAAGACTTCCCATGGCGTCTCACCTCTTTTGAAGCCAAATCTAAAGCCCTCCCATGGCATCTTCTACTCGCATCTCACCCTGACGGCTCTCCATCTCTCTATCGGGTCTCTCTCTCCTTCGACCACAAACTCCTTATCCCTTTCTCACCGGACTGTCTGACGCCCTAGAGTCAACAACAGAACCAACGATGTCGGGATGTCTCTTCCCATTCCAATTGATAGTGGAGAACAATCCAATAACCATCGGACTCGACGACGGTGAGGGTGGTGAGAAGAACCCGATCGATGGTGGTGTGAAGAA
The DNA here is from genome assembly GCA_037127255.1 of Persicaria tinctoria. Classification (NCBI taxonomy): domain Eukaryota; kingdom Viridiplantae; phylum Streptophyta; class Magnoliopsida; order Caryophyllales; family Polygonaceae; genus Persicaria; species Persicaria tinctoria. The sequence continues at coordinate 20,725,142 of JBANSL010000019.1, read as the reverse complement.
CGTGTCTGCTCAATCTTCAGGTATATTTTCAAATTTTTTTCATTTTAATTCAAAATTTTAGGGTTTAGGGAAGAGATTTGGGGATTTTAGATTATTTATTTATTTATTCTCTTATGAGAATGTAATTTGGTGGAGGAAATCTAGGTTGATACCAATCTTCACTTTCTATGAATCTGTCAGTTTAAATGGTGGAATTCACCCACTCACTTCTCAAAGTTCAAATTTCATGTTAAATTCATCCCGCAAGAAGAAGATAAACCTAGAAAACGCTGTATTTTCTCGATTCGGCTCCAAAATTTCACTTTTAGATTGCGATTTTCTATTTGTTTCAAGAGTTTGGGGAAACTGAGGTTTCTCAATTGGCGTCTCGGTCATTCTCGACCTAGCTTTAGGTAGGCATGTTTTTTTCTTTTTTGTATATACAATTTAAGATTTCTCCTTAACTGAGTTTTTTTTCCTGAAGTTCTGTTTATGGTTCTCATGGGTCTTAATTTGTTGAATGCATATGTTATACTAAAACAATGAAAAACAAGGACCGACTCAAGCTCTGTTTATGGTTCTCATGAACAATTTGGTTCAAGCTTTTCTAATGAATCTATTCTTTGTGCTACTTGAGGTTTGTACAAGCCTTTTAATTATACCCTTTCAATTTTTTTTTTATGAATTAAGAACATATATAAGATATAAGATTCAAGGGATCTAGAAAAATGTTAGTATTCATGAAATTTCTTTTATGGTATGAATTTCTTATTCCGTTTGGATTTTCTTGAAGTTGAATATTTAGCCGATTGCTTTTGAGGAGGTTATTCAGGACAAGGCTTATGCAGATAACATGAATACCCTTGGTAAGCATATCACTGTCAGTAGCTATTTTGTCAACATAACATACATTTTGATAAATTCTAGGGGATTTGTTTACCATGAGATTTCGTGACCCTTCATATCTCCATATCGTAGTTGCACTTGCAATCCTGGGTGAAAAGACTACTATATTATCACCTGAAGTAGTCACCAGAAAGGGCATTCCATGTTGCATGTAAGATAGTTATGCAATGTTTAAAGTCTTATTTGCATAGAATGATTAGTCTCGAGTAGTTTATCCTCTTTGTATTCATCAAATCAAACCTTAGTTTTTTTTTTTCTGTAGAAAGATTTCTGCAAGTTTATCCTTAGTGTTTGTAAGTTTGAAATTATACTAACATGTTTGTTGCATCTTTTGATTTAGGTTAGTACAGAATCCTGGTGAATTTGTTGTGACCTTTCCAAGGGCTTACCATATCGGGTTCAGTCATGGTAATTGCTAGCAACTGTGTTTATGGTAGTAAGATCTTATGCAATTTTCAAGACAGAAAAAGCACATATTGATATGCTATAATTACCTAATCTTTTTGCATTTAACAGTTAGTTGAGGTCTCTGCATCAAAAAGTTAATCTTAATCATGTCCATATGTGCTATTGATTGTTATAACTGCACAAGAAATTTTTCTAGGAAGGACTAACATGTATATCTCATAAAGTTCTTTTCTTTTTACTGCTCACTGAAGATACCAACTATGCAATTCACATGCATGACGTTCACACACATTTTTAAAGGATTTCTGTGTGTTAATTTCTTAGTTTGAGTTTCATATATACATGAAACTTTTCAAGTGCAAAATTGATATTTCATTGGTAGTTTGTTGATTATAATTATAGTAAGTTTTGAGATCCAAATGCATGTATATATGGAATAGGCAGAATGTTCATGTACATTAAGTAGAAATACGAGTCTGCAGGCATGTCTAAATTGATTTGGAATTACTTTCCTTATCTTTCTATGAAAAATGAGGTAAAGCATGGTTGCCTGAAAAAATGCTCTCTCTAAATGCACAGTTGAAACGGCCTTTAAAGATGAGGTGTGAGCATTAATTTTATCTACTTGCTGCTGATTTTCATTGCTAAGAAACAGCCTTTAAAGATGCAGTACATGAAAACACCCCAACTCTAAAACAAATTGCCAACAGATTTTGTGATGAGCTAGAATGTTGGTCCGGTCCGGTTGCGTTGCATTAGTAGCTTGGTTTCTTCTTAGATTTAATATTCTTATTTATGGTAATGAGTTATTGTCTCTTAAGTATGCTCGGTTTCTTCTTTGCAATATTAGTTATAAAACCAAGACACGGATTTTGTGATGAGTTGGAATGTTGGATCATAGCTGCTACTTTCTATATGGCTGATTTTGTATTTTAGTGTATTGATTTCTATATGCTCGGTTTCTTCTTGGGTATTTTTTTGATATTATATGGCTGATTTTGTATTTTTGCTTCTGATTTCGCTCTAGGACTGATTTTGCTTCTGAATTTTGAGTGCTCTATGACTGATTTTGCTTCTAGGATTGATTTTGCTTCTAATTTCGCTCTAGGACTGATTTCTCTTCAAAATTTCGAGTGTTTTCAAGTGCATTGTTGTTGTTGATAAATCCGTGTGTTGATAGCTTCTAAATCTCTGTTTCGCTTGCTTCTGAATTTCGATTTTGTTTCTCTTGCTTTTGAATTTCTGATTTTTATTTCGCATATGCTTCTGAATTTTGATTGCTTTAGGACTGATTTCACGTATGTTGCTTCTGATTTCGCTTCTGGGACTGATTTTGCTTTTGATTGCGGTCTAGGAATGGTTTCACTTCTGAATTTTGAGTCCTCTAGGACTGATTTCGCTTCTAGGACTGATTTTGCTTCTAATTTCACTCTAGGGCTGATTTCTCTTCAAAATTTCGAGTGTTTTCGAGTGCATTGTTGCTGCTGGATAACATATGCTGCCTAAAAATCCTTCCTTTAATGAAATGTTTATATGCTGCCTAAAAATGTTCCCCTTCAGTTTACATATATGCCTTTAGGGAGGTGAGTCTTTGACGATTCCGGATGAACTTAGGGCTATATTAGGGAAGACATTTATCTTTGCGGTTGAAATCTCCAATTATAATGTCAAGCATTTGGGAAATTCATCTTTTACCGTCAAGGAAATGAATAACGATGAGAAAAAAAAAATTGATGCATATCTTTCAAAGCATCAAGTGCATGAGGTAACATGTGTTTACAATCAAATAAAGTATGTTTTGACTTATGATATAGTGATCCTTATATCTTAAATTTTTTGTATAATAGGATCCTCTTGAGGTCATTAGTGATGGAGATGAGCCATATGCATACGAGGGATCCGCAACAAAGAAGATGCAGGTGGAGCCGTAGATGTAGCTGAATTCGTGGAAATTTGGTCATTTGCAATTTCAAGAACATTTGGTTGTTTATTTTATGTTTTGTTTTGGGGCTTGAAGTTTGGTTTGTTGAACATTTGGTTGTTTTGTTTCCGTTTTGTGTTGTGACTTGAAGTGTGGTTTGTTTGAACATTTACAATTTCTTTATGTTGTTAATGTTATTTAATTGTCTTTTGGGATTATATAATTTTATTTGAATGGTATTTAATTATCTATTTGACATTGCATTTCATATGGGTGTAATGACGTTATAGGCATGGTGTGAAGTACATTATGACCATGAAAATCAGTTTTCGATATTGAATAAAAAAAAAGTTAATTATATAAACATCTCAAAAGAAATACTCAAATGGAGGTTACCTTTGGAATATATGGACTTCATGGTAACACGCAACACCTTAAAACCATCCCAAAAATGAATCTATAGTGTTACTTCAGCTGGTTTCACAGTAAGGGTGTGAAATATTTCTTGGCCTTGAAAATCAGTTTTCGATATTGAATAAAAAAGAAGTTAATTATACAAACATCTCAAAAGAAATACTCAAATGGAGGTTACCTTTGGAATATATGGACTTCATGGTAACACACAACACCTTAAAACCATCCCAAAAATGAATCTATAGTTTTACTCCAGCTGGTTTTACAGCAAGGGTGTGAAATATTTCATGGCCTTGAAAATCAGTTTTCGATATCGAATAAAAAAAGAAGTTAATTATATAAACATCTGAAAATAAATACTCAAATGGAGGTTACCTTTGGGATATATGGGCTTCATGGTAACACGCAACACCTTAAAACTATCCAAAAAATTAATCTATATTTTTACTTCAGCTGGTTTCACAGCAAGGGTGTGAAATATTTCATGGCCATGAAAAGCAGTTTTCCATATCGAATACAATTTGAATATAACAATAAAAAAAATTATGGTGGTGAGGTTCAGTGGTGGACCCAAGTGGACTTGGGGTGGCTTTAGCCCGACTTGGGTTCGGGAGTAAACAAATACTCCGTATATATGTATGTGTATGGGGACTTATGTACTAAGTACAAATATAATGAAAAAAATGTAAATGGAATCAGAAATTCCTCATAGCTCACTTGGTTATTAGAAAAGTTAGGAATATGTTGGAAGACAATGGGCCCGAGTTCGATTCTCCATCCATCCCTCTTTTTTGCTTTGCTTCTTTTTTTTTTTAATATAAAAAAGACTTCAAAGACAAAGTTGTCTCTATTTTTCATGATCGCACAGTCGCACAGAGAGACGCAACGTCAAAGTCCTAAGATGAAACGCGATAGAGAGAGCGATTCTTCTGAGTGGACACTCTTCTTACTTGGGTTTAGGAGACTATAATTTATCATGATTCATCAGATTCATTTTAATAGAATTTGAGTTTTTCAAGGTTTAATCTAGCTGTTTACTTGCCTACCAAGAAATATTAGTATACCATTCAATAGACTCTTTTGGTATAATTTCTTCAAAAAAGATTTGATAGAATTGGACTAGGTGAATTTATTTTTCATGTGGTGGGTTCTCTTTCATTTTTTTCTTTGAATTTGAATATGATTCTCGGTTGCTTTTGTATCCCACTTTCTATTTCTCAATTGTCAAGATGCACTATACAAGCGAGGGATTAATCTTACCACTTTGGAGAAAATTTAGAAGAATAATGGTTGACCAAAACATGTATAGGATATGAAATTTGTTTAGGTGTTTGAGCAAGTTTTTGTAAAATGACGTGATTTAAACTTTGGTGTATTCGATCTTTTACATTAATCTTATACTTGAGTTGAATGGTAATTGTAGATATGACAAGAACTAGAGCATCCAAGACTGGAGAGGCACCTAAGTCCAAGAGACAAAAGGCATCAGCGTCTGCGAAGGAAACTCTACGGCGGAAAGCTTCATGGGGGAAATTTTTTATTTAAATCTTTTTTTTTCCTTACCAGTTCAAGTGGGCTTAGCCCATTCTACATCTGGGTCGGGTTACTGTAGGCCCATTAAGGGGTTGACCCTCCCACTCATTACAATTTAATGGATAACATTACAACAATTTAAATAAAATAAAATATATTCATGGTATGAGGGAGAACTAAAACGGTAACTTTCAATAAAAATACTTACCCGTATAAGGTACGGGAAAAGTACTAGTTATGCATTATTCGATGAATTGATCGATAATTATTATCCTCCTATATCTTAAAGCTGAGACCTTTCAAGCACTCCACGCGGAAGGCTATCTTAATTTTTTTTATCTTTTCCTTTTCTTTTTTTTCCCTTCTCTTCTTCTTTATTCTGGAAACTGAATCCGCCTCTCTCTCCCACGATCTCACAACAACTGATACTCCCGCATCACCACCATGGCGGTTTCTGCAATCTGATTCCCCAATCAATCTCCAAGCCTTATCACCGAATGGTTTGCCCTTTCTTCTCCACGTTCTGTTGCTCATCGTTGTCGGCCTCCTCACCTCATCTTCTTGTGACGATGACGGAGCCCTTCACCTCGCCTCCCTCTAATTTCGCTCACGCCACCATTGGGCGGTTGGAGGAGTGTTGCCGTCGGGCGGTTGAAGCGCAGAGGTCCACCGATGATATCATGGTAGGGATCGGCTTCAGTAGTTCTCAACAGATGGATCTTCTTCGCATTAATCATGTCCCTTTTCTGCCATCTTCTCTGTCGAGCTTCGATGTTGCCATCTCATTCAGGCCCATGGTCTGCATAAATTGAATCGGGGTGAGTGTTTCTCTTTGTTGGAAGTAATTAGGGTTAATTTTAGATTCCATATCTCTTCCTCTGCCTACAAATTCTCCCTTGGATTTTTGCTATAGCGATTCTCATTGAGTGTTAATGGTGTAAATTTTTTTCCAAGTTGATATTTGCTTTCTAGCGCTTCTGATTTTGTGTTTCTATTGATTTAGAATCTGATTCTCTCTCGATGTTCTTTGGTTTATCTCCAATTTCATTCTGATTCGGACATCAGTGGTGTTTTTGAAGCATAAATGTTGTGATTTGTTCATTCAATCGTAGAATTATTTCATTTGCGAAATGTTAGTCTTCGGGTTCTCCCTAAAAATCTAATCTTTACTTATATTAGAAAATCAGTTGCAGCTAGGGTTTGGATTTTGGTCTGAACAAGAGATTCATACTGTCTAAACCCCCAATTTGCCTCATAGATTTGGAATCATCTAATCTGTATGAATTGGTTTGTATCACCATTCATTCATAATTATTACCGCATACATAATGGGAATGAATTGGTTAGCAGATTGGGAGAGGTGTCTCCCAAACATCAAATCTTACCCAATTTTGTAATGTTTGTTGATTTCTTTACCTCTAGATCTCTATTTATGATCATTATTTGATTGACCTGTTTGCAAATTTACTGTTTTTTAAACTTGTAATGCTTAATTTGAATATACTATCCTACGTGTAAAGTGTAATAGAACAAAACTCAGCCATGGATGAAAGCTCATTTGGACCTATCATACTAAAAGAGCTAATCTTGTAATTTTTCATTAACGTTTAAACAACTGAAAGCGCCAATATTTAACCAACTGAAAGCGCTTTTCGGATATAATACTCTGTTGCTTTTTGCAGTGAACATTAAAGCAAGGAAGGGGCTGGAGAACTTTTAATTTTGACAGCTCTTTAGAGAAGCTTTAATTAAGTAACTTAGCTTTCTTGAATAGGTAAATAAAGAGTGGTCATTCCGGGATTCGAACCGGTGACCTATGGGTACTACCCACAAGTCCTTTCTGATAAGTAACTTAGCTTCCATGGACATGGTTGGATGTTCATTTTTTGTTATTATAATATTAGGCAGTTAATGATTTTACTCTTCTTTCAATTTTTGAATGTTTACTGTACTTTACAAGTTAAAACAAGATTTCACAAAACTGTGAAATTACAAGATGTTTATTTCTTCTGTTGGACGGTTCTAATATGCCACTGATTGTACTAGGAATTATTGAGGAGACTAGGGCAGGTAGTAAAGTGTCTAAAAATTAAAAAAAAAATCATTGCAAATAAGCTATATAGTTTCAAGCGTGGAGGAAAGAAAGAGATCAAAGACTTTGAAAATATGTCTTCATCAGTGAGTCCTTGTGGTGATATTGAAGAAGATTATATTCAAGATCTAGAGGAAGAGGTGATTTCTGTTCTTTCTTTTTTGGCAAGCCTCTATTATCTGGTTAAAAAAATTATGATATTGGTTTAGAACCTCCACACGAGGAACTGTATCATAAAAACATTTTTTTTTCAGGTAGTCTGGTTAAAGGTAGAAATGTGCAATTTTCTTGAAGAAAAACGATTAGCTACTTTGAGGTTGGTTTTCAATGTTATGTGTATCTAACCAAGATCATTCAACTCGACAATGTTTTATCATTGCAGCACGGTCCATCGGAATGCTTCCTGAATACAATTGAGGCCTGTGCAATAGATGTCTGGCCTGAACTGGTTAGTAGTTTTAATTACCGCTTAAACTCTAGTGTATATGCTTCTATGTTGATCATTAGTTATTCTGGACTGAGTTGTTTATTTCAATTCCCCATCTTCTAAATTTATTCGAGTTTCTTGATTATTTGACAATATGTTATCGGAGTTGTAGAAAACTTAAATGAGCAGCATCCTTTATGCAAAAGTTAAGACTGATTTTGTGGAACATTATTCCAGACCGAGCATTTTTCATTCATCAACTGCGTTGAGACTCTAGTCTACGATCACAAATACCCCGAGTGGGAGACGTGTTTCCCAAAGTTGGGTTTAGATGCAATCGCTATTTCAAGCTGCTATGTCAATGGGTATGGTACAAAGGTAAAGTACCGTGTTCGATTAACTATTAAATCAAGTCTGCCTCTTTTAACCTGCTGAATTTTATCTATTAACCATCTGCAAGATCATTCAACATTGACTTTTAATTCTATAGAGATGGTGAAGCAAGATAATCGGTGATTGTTGAGTGCAAGGGTAAATACTTGGTCATTCCATTTTGTCATAGTGATGATGTGAACGAGGATAAATGCTATACCTGTTTCTCTAGTAGTTTGCATGAAATTTTATCTTATGAATGACATATTTGATAGGCTATATTCATGTATATACATATAATATGATGCAAATTTGCTAGTATTCAGCAATCAACATATGTGAAACAACGAAACTTGTGCTTAGTTTGGTGTAAATTGTTCCCTTCAAAAGGTTGATCAATACATTTTTGCATTTGAATCCTATTTTGCACGTCTTATTGAAAGGAAAACCTCTCTTTTTTCTTACCCTATTTATGCTGTATAGTAAGATGTTGCTCATCTTCAGCAAACTCTGGCTGATAAGCAACAGCAAGAAAAGGCCATGCTGCAGGTCTGGTTTTTCCTTCTCTTGACCAATTCTGATCGGTACATGAGAGTTTTGGTTGTCAAGCAATTTTCTTTTAAGAGCTTGCAACATGTGAACTTTACTTAGAATATACTGAAGACTACTTTCTTTTGATACACTTCAAATTCTGGTCCCTCATCAATCACCGGTTCTGATTCGTTTCCGAGTGAACTCTTGTATGTAGGTTCTGTTCTATTTCATAAATATGAATTGTTGTGTGACTAACTTCTGTATTATTATTTTTATTATCTTTCCAGGTAATTTTGGAAAGATATTCTAGAACTGACCTTCGAGAGTTAGAAAAGATAAAGTGAGGTCCACTTCTTTTTCAGTTTTCTGTGATTTATGATTGTAAACATTTATCAAAGTTCATTATTTAATTGTTTGCTGAATCAGTCATATCTCACATTCATGAACATCTTTACCTACTGCATTCCTCTCAAGTCTCAGCCTTCTCATATATCATACCCCTTGATTCGTTTTCATCACAAGCTTTTACATAAGACGGAGCATACCCTTGACTAGTCTTATAAGTTATACCTTCCATTGTTTGTGTTTGCCATGATGAAGAATGGACATTTCATCCACGTATTGGGCAGTAAGCTTCATCTACCTCCTGGCAAAGCGTTTTTCGTATTTGTGAAGAATACTGATCTCTTCAGCATGTCAGCATTGAAAACCTTTGGTTGTGATCTCTTCAGCATGTCAGCATGTGAATGGAATCTTCTTGCACTCAATACAATCTTCAACCCCTTAGTCTTCGTCTCAACATTGTTTCATGTATGCATATATTTTAATACATTTTGCTTGTGTAAATTCCCTTTGGATTGCCGGTTTGAATTATTTGTTACTGGGAATTCGACCAAGAAATATACATTGTGTTAGTGAAAGAGCAAGGATTTATAAACTCTTATTACATTACCAACAACAAACCATTTCAAGGCGAATTACAAAGGGAACATTCTCGGGAAATGCAGCTTGCAGAATGTTTCTTAAGAGATGTCATATGGTGCGTCAAGAGAACTAATTCAGAAGTCAGTAGTAATTCATAGCGGCTTAACAAATTCGCCCGCCTGTGGATCACATTGGCACTGCTATCACCGTCGTTCAAACCTAGCCCTCCGATTTCTCTGTCATATGTTGGTTTATATTTGCCTCGACCGGTGTTCAGTCATGGCCAGTTATATGTTGCGGTCTCTCGAGTGACGTCTAAGAGAGGTTTGAAGATTGTAATATGTGATCTAGATTCTAACCTTTTAACCTCTACTACTAATGTAGTCTATAAAGAGGTTTTTCACAACGTATAGTTTGTAGAAACTTGTGTTGAGGACATATGCATGCAGATGTTATGGCTCGGTTGATTATTATTTGTGTCCATTGTGGTTGATTTATTTTACTTTATCAAACCATGTTAAAGTAATTTATGTGTCGCTCCTTCTTGTATCATATTAGTCGAAAGTAAGGTTCAGTCGAGTACTATGTTTTATACATCATTATTATGTTAAAAATCCCGTGCGTAGCGCACGGGCTATAGGCTAGTTTTTGGATAAAAAAGCAATTTTGTTGAGTTTGACCAAAAAATTATATATATATATAAAACCAAAAAAATAGGAAAATTATGGATTATTCAAAAAATTAACCACCTCTTATTTACCTTTGTTTGCAATTATATATATATAACCACCCTTTATTTACCTTTGTTTGCAATTAACCACCTCTTATTCAAAAAATTTCACTTAGCCACCATTTATTCACCTTTGTTTGCAATTAACCACCCCTTATGAAAAAAAATTCACTTAACCCCCCCTTATAACAAATTGTTTGCATGTAACCACCCATCATCCCATTTTTCTTTAAATTCAACTTAAAAGTAAAAGACGAAAATGCCCCCAAATTGGGTCATTTCGGGTCCCGTGTAGATCCGAGTTGACTTGAACTCGAGTTTGGCCCGATTTCGGGTCAAATCGGGTCGATTTTGGGTTTGTCAATTTCTAAAATATTTGATTTTACTATTTGATTTTTACTATATACTATATTTGATCTAAGTTCTAGCGCTTGTAATTATATACTATATTTGATCTAAAATATTTGATTTTTACTATTTCTTGTAATTTTTAATAAAATTTAAAAATATCAAAATTTTAAATAATTTTTTAAAAATAAATAATTTCATGCAATTAGTATTAAGCATAGAACTGTTTTAATATTTTAATGCTTTTTTAGAATTTTTTTTTATCTTCTTAAAAATGTGATGAAAAATCAAAAATCAAATATTATTGATCGGGGAGAGTATTATACAATACAAATTAATATAAAAAGTTGATTTGAAAATGAAAGATCAAGTGATTGTAATTATAAAATGTAATAAATTGGGATCTCCATAAAAAAATTAATCATATATAATTATAAATCAATCGGGTTAATCGGTTCACCGGATCAACTGGGTCAATCGGGTCACCGGGTTTAAACCCAGATGACCCGGAAAGTTACCCGGTTTTCGGGTTCGGGTAGAAAAAAAAATTTGGGTCAAAATTTTCGACTCTTTACCAAAAAATTTCGGGTCGACCGGTTCGGATCATGTTCTGACAAGTCTACTATCAAGCATTGCTAAAGGAGGGTGCAAATAAAGCGTCAATGACCGAAAGAGGTATGACTACATCTGACCTGCTAGCAGAGGTGGGCATAACTTGCATACATTAATGGTAATTTTGTATAAATAAGTAATAAATAAAAACTGTAAAACCAAATTTGTGTGCATTTTCGTCTTTTACTTTTAAGTTGAATTTAATAGAAGTTTAATTTAAAGAAAAATGGGAGGATGGGTGGTTACTTGCAAACAATTTGTTATAAGGGGTGGTTAAGTGAAATTTTTTGAATAAGGGGTGGTTAATTGCAAACAAAGGTGAATAAAGGGTGGTTAAGTGAAATTTTTTTAATAAGGGGTGGTTAATTGCAAACGAAGGTGAATAAATGGTGGTTTTATGCATTTTTGCCTTAAGTAAATTCAGAAAATAGGGTTTAATCTCAACCCTTAATTCTAACTTAATCGATGACTTAAGGTGTAAAATGTAAAACATCATTGGGATGTAAAATTTTATTTTTTTAATACAAACCGGACACGGGCCTGATTTTAAACCAAAAAAAAAAAAAGAACCCGGCCCAACTAATAGCCCTAACCCTCTTCTCCTCTCTCTCGTTCCTCTCCGCTTCACTGTCTGCTTCAGATCGATGAGACCTTCGACCAGGCCGCTTTCGCAAAGAGAGGCCGAATGGCGAGGGAGATTGCGTTGGCCTACGACACGGCGGAGGAGGCTCGAACAGCGGCGAGAGGACGCCGGTACTGGCGCTGAAAAGCAAGTGCAAGAGAGGTCGGCGGCGAAAGGCAACAGGATCTCTTGCTTCTCTTTCGTCATGGATCCCCGAAGACGACCTCCTCCTTAAGAATTTGATTGAGGTACACCTTTTACTCTTCAATTATTCTCGGTTTTCTCCTCCTCAAGAATTCAATTATTCGATTGACGGGGCTGGGGATCTCCATGGATTCCCTGGAGGCCACCGGGAAGAGGCTGTCGGACTTCGCGGATAAGCTAGGGCTGCTGTTCAAGTTCATCAGCGTGGCGAACAAGATCGGAAACCTAGGGGATCTGGATCTGGAGAGGCTGAGAATGAACAAGAGGGAGGCAGTTGCAGTTCATTGGTTGCAGCACTCGTTGTATGAGTAACTGGCTTTGATTCCATAAGGTTGCGCTTCCTACAAACGTAACTTCTCTCACTCTTCTCCTCCAATCCTTCATTGTGTTTTCAATTTCTTAACAAAATAGATTTAAATACATTGTAGAATCCTAGTTCGTTCAACTTCCATGATAGTAGGAAATATTCAACTTCCATGATAGTAGGAAATATAAAGCCGTCAACACTTGTTTAGTATAGGATGTAGATGTTATGATTCAGTCCTTGGAGGTCTCAAATCCGGAAGATGACAGTCCTTGGAGATCATCTTCCGGATCGGATTTGATTGGTGTGTGGAATGTTGGAGGATGAAGCAAGTGGCTATGGTGAATGAAGCAATCTCAGCAATAACAGGAGGCATGCCACATGTAACTCTTGGTCTATGAAGTGAACACCTTGTGTGGTATGTCTCAAAAGCTAGATTTGGTCATGAAAATGTACTCGATCGATCTTGTAGGATCTGATTATCTTTTTGGATTTTTGTAAATTATTTAGTATATAATATATAGATGCATACAGAATCAAGTTCGTCTAAACATCTCTTGAGATACTTGTGGACAGAAATGGCATAGTATTGAAGAAGAACACTGAATAGGTATTTTATTGTAGTGAATGAATGATCCAACATTCCAAGTTGGGGTGAATTTTGTAAGATTCTAAATCAATGCACTCACCTAAAGCCCACAAATCAATAGCACTGTTGTGCCCAGCTCCAGTAATGATTTCATGTAATAAGCATTTACAAGGATAAAACATTAAGCAAAAACTGCATTTAGAAGTCACAATTAAACATTAAGAAAAAATGCATTTAGAAGCCTCTTTTGTTTTTTGGTAATATTAGAAGCCTATTTTATGCTTTAGATTGATTAGGTTCTTCTATTTTAGTATGAAAATCTTAATCCTAATTTAGCCTATTAGCTCAATTGGTAGAGCAATGTGCGTTTGTACAAAGATGTGGGTTCAAATCCCTCATAGGTTACATAATAGACAAGAACACAACATTCCCAAATTGTTAATCATACACAATATAATCTTATTTATACACTTTTTAACCTTAATTATGCATTTTTTAACCTTTAGTATGCACTTTAATTTGAAATTGTTATATGTAAAAAAATCGATTTCAAACTCACATCTATCAACCTAAATTATGCGAGAGGTAAATCCAAACTCTCTAAAGTAAAAAATAAAATAAAATTAAAACATCGATTTCAAAAGCACATCTTTTATCTTATTCATGCACATTATCATCTTACTTTTGCACAATTGTATTCTAAATCTGCACAATTGTATCTTACTTTTGCACACTTGTATTCTAAATCGATCTGCACAATTGTATCTTACTTTTGCACAATTGTAGTTTAAATTTGCACAATTGTATCCTACTTTTGCACACTTGTATTCTAAATATGCACATTACAATTTTATTTTTGTACTTTATGTTCTTATATTTGCACTTTACAATTGCACAAATGCACTTCACAGTTGCACAAATGCACTTCACAGTTGCACAAATGCACTTCACAGTTGCACAAATGCATATTACAATTTTATTTTTGCACCTTATACTATTCACGAAGAGAACATAATAAGAGATACCACATAGATAGCCTATACGGGGTTTGAACCCGCATCTTTGTGCGTAGGCACATTGCTCTCCCATTTTGAGCTAATAGACTTTAGTGCAAAACTTCAAAAGGCTTAAGTAGTACAACGTGGAAACGATAAACAAAGACTATTTCCAATTTATTATCCTGAAATGAATCAAATTCAGCATCAAAAGTGCATCTGTTTTCCTATTTCTTAAGTATGCACTATTATCTCTTAAGTTAGCACATTTGCTATCTAATATTGCACTTAAATATCACAAAGTCCTAATGAAATAGATACCCGGAGTTAAATGTACAAATTGATCATCACTTGCCTCAAACTACAGGTTAAACATCACCAATCATCACCAAGTCGTAATGAAACAGATACCCAAATTGCTTCAGCTATGGTAATCTTTTCAAGAGGATCATCACTTGCCTCAAACTACAGGTTAAATATACAAACATATTCATATCAGGCAGGTTATATATAGTTGTGAATGAATTAAGGAAATGAAAGCATGCATCCATGGAAATGAACATAATGAAACAGGTACCCGGAGTTTCATGGAGCCTTTGAGAGTGGCCTTGACTTTGTCGAAATTGGAGTTAACACATCTAAGGAAATGGTCAGATAGATTCCTCAAGGTAGGGAAGGGGAAGCATGTTTGTGCAAAGAACTCATAAGCCTCAGAAGCCAGCCTGGCCAAAGTAAGCATTTTTCCCTCGCGAAAGCAAGTAGAGGCGATCAAGCAACTGCTTGGCTGATGAATCGATGCTATCACCGTTCTCCCTCCTCTTGATAGCCCTCTCAGCGTCTGTGTCACAAAGAAAGCCGAAGCACTATCAATTCCGCTGGTCAGCTCATCCAGGAACATGAGGCGCATCAGGATCTCCAAAGCTATGCTTACCCAACGCTTCTCCCCACCACTGATCCCGCAGAGATGCCAGTTTCCGACCACTGTGTCCGCGCAGTCCTGGAGCCCCATCTCCATGATTGTACTTTCTATCAGTGCTCGTTTCTCCTCCCATCCCATCTTGTCCAGCAGCCGGAATCTTGCTGAGTATGATATGGTCTCTCGGACTGTCAACGTCCCAATCAAGAGTTAAGGAGATCTGGTGAGCTCATATGCTAAATCTCAGTACTTCTTTCATTAAACCAACAAGTTCAATTAAAGATAACCAACAAGTTCAATTAAATTAATAAAATTAGTCAACGAGGAAGAAACATGTACATATAGCAGAATGAATATAAGGAAACTACCATGTACATTATTTCACGAGAAATTACTCTTGATCATGAGATCAATGTACCTGTTCCATCAATCTATTCGCCCGTGCATAATCCCCCTTGATAAATGCTTCCACCAACTATAATACAACATAAGAAAGGTTCAAAATTCAGATTCCTTGTTACAAGAAAAGGTGTAAGTTTAACTTGTAAGAAAAGAATCACTGGCATGGCATGTCAGTTGATTGATCAAAGAGGGACACTAGAGAAGGCACCAAACTGCAAGTAATTACCATCCATAAAGTTGTAATTGGAGCAAATCGACCGATCGAAATCTTGAAGACTTCTGCTGCAGCGAACAACACAGGACTACCCATCAGCGATTAGGCTAGCACAGTTCAGTAATTACCATCCATAAAATTAGTCTTGGAGACATCAACAATTCGAGTAGCTCAAGGATTAACATCATCAAAGAGCCAAAGGCTAGGGAGAGAGTCGAGGTAAGCCATCGATATGGGAAGGCATTCAGGACCTTCTTCTTGTTATATACGATATCATTCCAGTTTGAAGTATTAGAAGTGCTAGGGAAAAAATCTCCAATTCCAATATAAAGCAATTAAGCATTAATTAAAGTGTAGAAAACGTCATGTTGATCAGTAAGCAAATTTTGGCCAGACAAAAAACTAGAACACATCATGCTGCTCTTTTGAAGAGGCAAATATCATATAAAGGGAGGAAAAGCTAAAGAAAAGATAACAAACACATCAAGATTGAGCAGCAAGCTACTTGACTGGCTAAAGTACAAGGAACTATGTATCTTTGTTAAGAGAATGAAACCCTTAGATAGGCAGATAAACTTCAGGAAGATACTGATATAGAAACCATCCAAAACCTTATTGCAGTCAAGTTCATGCAGCATAAACCCTAATCTATGTGGAATTTATTTTTGTTAGGAACCACTTGTCTACCAAACTTAGGGACCATCGAGAAAATAGATTCATGCCTGCTACAGTTTCAAAAGTCTGAACAATGCTCACAATTGACAATTAAAATCATAACTATAAGTATTTGAAGCTGAATAACTTATTAGATGTTAAATAAACCCAACATCTGAAACTACATAGTACATACAGACCTAAAAGCAACCTTGCCTTATTCAAGCAATCAACCTGTCCCCCTCAACAAGTCACAACAGAATATTCAATCTTTCCAGAAATACTTGCAAGAACATTATGATAGAATGATGAATACACCAGATTAAAAAAAAAATACATTTAACCAAACCACCCAATTAGGCTAGCACAGTTCAGTAAATGTTAAACAACCACCAGCTTTCAGCATCCTCACAAAGATCTTACAACCCAGCAACCAGATTTACACTGTAAGGTAATTTTCATCTATTTTCTTAACCTATCATGTTTTCCATTAGGAAAACTCCTCATGTTGTAATGACACAAACTAAACCGGAAGATTTGAGTTTATCAACATCGCTCAATTTAAAATCACATTGCAAAGTAAATTCTGAATTTGTCAAACCAGCAGAACATGCTACGGATAGGATAAATCTTGCTTAATTTTACAAAATAATCATGCCAATCAGGACAGGACTGTATAGATGTGATAATGCTCAGAATCCTCGTCTCTCCTCAAATTAAACAAAAGATGAGCTTGTTTCGGCCTGCACTCACACATACAGATAGAAACACTAATCCAATGCAACAACAACATAACTTGATTTAGGAATTCATAAACAACTACACAACTTGAATTTTGAAATCCTAAATCTCTACCCCTAAATCCCTAAATTTATAAATCGCTAAATCTCCATCAAAATATAAAGATGAAGGAATAGATACCAATTTCAGAACACTAATTAGAAGACGAAATCGACAATTGATTGATAGAAAAGGGCCAAAAGAGGAGCAACGAACCCGAGAGCTCTAATTGATCGCAGAGGGCGAAGAGAGGCAGTGAACAAACGCGAAGAGAAGAGGGCGATGTGTAGTGATCGAACCTGAGAGCCCTAATTGATCTCGATCCGCCGACATCATTGCCCCTGCGGTGGATATCTTGAGGGCTTCAATGGTGGCTCACCTTGATGCTTCGTTGCCGCTGCTTCTCCGACTCCATGGATTAGAGAGGAGAGCGTATTGCATCTGCTTCTCCATTTGATAAGAGAGGAGACGGGAGACCCACTAAACAAGCCCAACCCGTGTGCAAGAGTAATCTGTCCAAAAAAAAAATCTAGTTAAGGAAATTTTACGCCCTAAGACAATTTTACATTTGAACCATTGCATATATATATATATATATATATATATATATATATATATACTCACAGAAGCCTCCGCCTTCGTCGACGGAAATCAAGCCTTCGCCGCCACACAGAAGCCTCCGCCTTGTGTTCGCCTCCGCCTTGAGCAGAAGGGAGGGGAGTTGCCATGGGAGAAGAGGAAGAAGGAGAAAACATACCTGGATAGCCCTGTAGCCTCGCAAGTCGCAATCGCCGCCAGTGACGGATGATGTTGAGATGCTCATCCGTCTACCCAATCTCCCTCTTCATCTACTCTTGATCTTCCCCATCAGCGTGCTCTCGCTTCTCTCAATGTTCACAACCCTAATTAGCAGAAATCACCGTGCATAACCCCTTTTAATCTCACGCGCCAGGGAGGGAGAGTTCGGACGGTTTTCACCTTTTGTGCGGGACCCACCTGATTTTAATTAAAAAAAACATTTTAATCTCATTCATCCATCCCCATCTGATCAATGGCCTACAATTGTGCATAAGGTACATCCTAAACCATGTGCATAATTTACTCATTCCCTATATATATATATATATATATATATATATATATAAAAGATAGATAGATTGCACATTGTGAAAAAGAAATGAGGCGAAGAATATTTCAATTATAAAAAATCGTAAATTAAAGGATATTCCACCTCCAATGGGATTGAATTTATTGCATCATCTACCAAGCTTCCTAACTGTTCGTCTTGAATTATGTATATATATATGTATATATGTATATATGTATATATAAACACATGCTACAATACATCCACCGGCGTCAACAACAACATATGCATTATTAGTTTTGAATAGTTGGGTTTTCGATCTGTTCATCTCGATCATTCATATATATAGCTTTTGTGTGTGTGTGTGTGGTTGTCGTCACTTACTTGTAAGGGCAATGGAACAGGGAAGCATCTTAAAATCCATGGAGAACCGCAACATTTTGGTGACAGGTGCTACTGGCTTTCTAGCTAAAGGTATGTGTTTTGTTTTAATTATTTTGCAGCTATATTATTATTAATTAATGGGTCGTACCTACGTCCATCTTTAATTAATTAAGGGTAAATTGCATAAAATAGCACGAACTTTATAGGTGGTTGCACTCAGTGGCACGAGCTTAAAAAAATACAAAAATAATCACCAACTTTGGTGTTTAGTTGCGGCCAGTGGCACATATACCCCCTTAGGGGTGTTCATGATTCGGTCCAAACCGAATTTTTGGGCCGAACCAACACAAACCAAATCGAACCTAACCGAAGTTTTTCGGTTCGATTTTCGGTTCAAGAATTTTCATTTTCGGTTCGGTTTGTGTTCGGTTTCGGCTCGATTTCTGTTAAACCGAATGCATGGAAATTAGTAGTCATTTTACAGAATGTGTGATTGACACATACCCTAGCTCATATATCTTTTAAACTCATGTACGTTTGAGGAGTTTAACTAAGATTTACAAGAAAGAGACCCCCGCGTAAACTATATATATTTAATGGTGGCTTTTCCAGTGGAAATATATATGAGTAATTAATAATATATCTAAGAGAGAAAGGGAAGACATATGATAATATATGTTTAAGCAAGAAGGAAACGACATTGCTTGAAAGAGTAGTGTTACCTACACTGTAAAAGACACATGACAATTCATGGAAATTCGGTTTAATTGTGTTAAAACCGAACCGAACATAGACCAAACCGGTGAATAACCGAATCGAGCCTAATTAATGCTTTCGGTTTGAAAATTTGAGAGTTTCGGTTTCGGTTCGGTTCGGTTTGGCCCGGTTCGGTTCAATTTTAGACCGATGCACAGCCCGTAACCCCTATCTCGCTAATGTGGACTTGTGGGGGTGCTTACATGAAATTTTTTTAATTAAAAAGGCATATAGCGAGATATGAATTAGTGGGAATGCTTACATGAATTTCTTTTTAAAAAAAAATTATAAGACATAAAAGATGTGCCCAAATTATGAAACTAGCTAGGTTTCAATTAATTCATATCTCGCTATATGTCTTTTTAATTAAAAAAATTCCATGTAAGCAACCCCGGTAGTCCACATTAGCAAGATAGGGGTATACGTGCCACTGACCGCAACTAAACACCAAAATTGGTGATTATTTTTGTATTTTTTTAAGTTCATACCACTGAGTGCAACCACCCCTAAAGTTTATGCCATTTTATGCAATTTGCCCATTAATTAATGACGTTTTGTATATAATGCATATACTTATATAGTTTTAGTGGAGAAAATATTGAGGATTCAGCCAAATGTGAAGAAGCTTTACCTTCTTGTTCGGGCAGAGGACATGGAATCAGCCAACCAACGCTTGCAAAAAGAGGTGCGCTTACCCATCAATTTAATTAAGCTACATTATATATTGTACGTGGATATATGAATAACTTTCAAATGTAATTAGGGGCGGAGCCAGGGGTGCTCACCACCCTCGGCTTGGAAAAAATTAATAATACTTTTTTTTTTTTTTTTTTTTTGCATATATTTAGTATTTTTAAGGTAATATACATCTTTAAATGATATTGGAAACAAGAGGATTGTCTAGCTCAAGTAGTAAAGGTAGGAGAATCAAAAGATCTTAGTTCAAATCTCAAATACTTTACTTTTTATTTCTTTTACTATTTCATTAATTCTTCTTGATTTCTATCTATATTTTGTTGTTTCTATCAACTATTTCATAAAAAAATGTTATATTTATGTTATACTATATTATTAATTCTTCTTGATTTCTCTTTATATTTTTTTGTTTCTATCAACTATTTCATTTAAAAAATTCATATTTATGTTTTACTATATCATTAAATATTCTTCTTGATTTCTCTTAATTTTTTTTGTTTCTATCAAATATTTCATTAAAAAAATGTCATATTTATATTTAAATAAAAAAATCACAATTTTAGTTTTTTTTTCCAATATTTTCTTAGAAAAAAATCTTCTTAATAAGTATACACCAAAAAAAAATTCACAATTTTTTTTTTAGCACACCCGGACATAAATCCTGGCTCCGCCACTGAATTTAATAATTAAAAATATCTCTCTCTACTTCGATTCTTTGTGGGAATTCATTTTATAAAATAATAATTATGGTCGTTGACGGATCCAAAGGGGGAGGGGAAACCCGTAAAAAAAACGGAAATTTTGGAAATTTTTACTAATTTTTTTTTATCTAAAAGTAATAGGAGTAAATAAATCAGTAAGACAACTTAACTTACTTGCAAAAGAGGAATATTTATTAGTTTGAGGTTATGAGTTCAAATCTCTTTAACCTCACTTTTTTATAATTTTATTTCTTTTAGATTTTCTCCAATATATTTTAACAAAAATATTATTTTCTATATATGCATAATGAGGGTAGGTCATGTGTAAACATCTCTTTTTGTGTTTTGTGTTAACAAATATAGACCATTGATTAAAAGAAATGGGTGGTTGAGATTATTTGACAATTTTAACTTTTTCTTTAATTAAAAATCATTGGGACCCACCTCTCTGCTTGCCCACTTGCTGAATTACGTGTGCGTGTGTTGTACTCTTTTTTTGTGGTGTAACGTTTTTTTTGTGGTGCATTGTTTGAACTATTTGATAAGGTGATATTAATCATTTGCTAACTTATATTTATTATTCGTGTGTAAATATGACTTATCGTTTAGATAACAGCAAAAGATTTGGTCAATTTTTCAACTATTCGATAGGTTAATAGTAAGTATTCGCTAAATTGATAGTTATTATTCGTCTGTAAAGAGGAGTTATCATTTAGATAATAGCAAAAGGGTTGGCCAAATTTTCAACTATTCGCTAGGTTGATAGTAATTATTCGCTAGGTTGATAGTAATTATTCGCTAGGTTGAAAGAGTATGTAAATGTAATTCTTAATTTCCCACATCTAATTAACCACTTGCATATGAATAATTCCATATTATCAACGAATAGAAACTCTTAACTTGCCGAATACTAACTCTGAACGTGAAATTAATATAACCAGAAAAATATACTTATGAACACAATTTGCATTTGCGACTAGAAAAATATAATTGCACCAAACCCAAAATCAATTTAATGATTTATCACCGAATAATCACCATAAAAGTATCGAATATTCGCTTTATACATATCCAAAATTGACGCCATACAAACAAAAAAAATATAACCATTATCCACATCAGTAAACCAATTCAAAATCTCCATATTCATAATCTTCTTGAGGGCAACACAAACAATTGACAATAACCCAATTAACGCTATTAATGACTAAATGCACAAGTAGTGGGATGTAGGAAGGAATAAGGAATAAGGAATTACAATTAATAGGTGGCCCCACCTATTAATAACCCAATTAATGCCATTAATAGGTGGCCCCCACCTTTTTCGTAGATCCGATCAGCAAAATGGTTGAGTGCACATCGCTATCATTGGACGCTCGAAACGAAGACAACGGATTCACATCTTCTGTCCCCCCTCCTTATCCCCCTCCCCCGTCCCCCCTCACAAACAGATGGACATCACTGCCATCGCCTCCGCCATCTCGCGAAACTCCACTTCCGCCGAGTTCTTCCTCTACAATCGTCAATCGCCTCATCCATGGCCTCCAGATCCCGAACCGTCATTGCCTAGCTATCGCCTCCGCAATCGCCTCTGTCTGGGCTCGAGATGTTCTTCGTCCCTGGCCTCCCCAATCGCCTCCGCCGTCCTGAACCGTCCCTCGTCGCTAGGCTCGAGATGTTCTTCCTCTGCAATCGCCTCCACCTCCGCAATTCGCCATCGTCAATTGCCGCAATTCGCCATTGCCGCAAATCTTCCTCTGAACATGGTCGATAAAACGGGGCTTTGGTTTAGGGTTATATTGTAGACGGTAGTCACGCGCTAAAGGGTGGATGGATTTTTTTTATTTTCCATTTAAATTCCATTTAAATTAATATTAGAATAATCTGGGCCATCCATCTTTTCTCAATCGAGGGTTCAGATTTATTAACACAAAACACAATAAGGCTTATTAACATTTGATCCATACTCTATGCATAATACATATTAAAAAAATTCTCATTTTTTTTAGTTTTTAATTTTTTCTATAAAAATGTCTATTTAAATCACAAATTTAAAGTTTTTTCTAGTATTTTCAAACAAATTTTTTGCATACATACATTTAAAAAAATACTCGATTTTTTTAGCCCCCTCTAAATAAAAATCTGGATCCACCACTAAATAGGGTGAGACTCGCACCTTAGACACATGTATTTAATTAAAATTATGTAATGGTATTTAAAATTTTAAAATTTTTAGTTTTTTTTTTATTTGGTATGAATTCAATTTCAGACATATCTGAAACTCGAAGGTCGGACAAGCTGACAGACGGAAGAACTGTCTAGACATCAAACAAAATCATACAAAAAAACAAAGGTGCAAAATCAAGCAGACGCACTCTACAATACAACGAAACCTAGTAGATCAAAACCAAACTGGAAGTGGCCAAAGATGACCGACGGAGTCAAGCCCTACTCTGACTCAGAACCGTAGGCCAGCGATGCATCAGGACCCGATCATCCACAGTGAGGACGAACTCCAGGGAAGTAGTCAACCCGAATAGAGGAGACGTCGCGATACACACTACCACGATCCCAGCATATCCCGACTCCGAAAGCCACCACCAAATCCAAGGAGAAGATCACCAAACCTCGCCACCGCAGAGCCGCACACCGCTTGAGAAAAGGGCACCGAGAACCCCAAAAAGGATTTAGATAACCCAATCGGGGACTAGAATACACCCATAAGAGCGGAGTTAGATACCCTTGCGGGATTTAATCTGAAATTTAACCGATAATAAGTATGTATATACATACATAAATATAAATATATGTATACATATAACAAATTACCGGTTAAATTTATTTTAATTTTTTATATTTATATTTGTTTATTGTATTTTTCTTTCCGGGGCAGCTTTGGGCCCAAGGATTATCCTTAGGCCCAAAGAACATAACCGGGCTTGTTCACCGGGTCACACGGGCCCAAAAACTACCGAAGGCCATGAAACTGTAACGCATGACCAAATGGTCAAGATTTCCAGAAATCACCGGGGAGAAGGGACGCCGCCAAGGAAGCCGGCAAAGATGGCGACAAGATATAGCGGCTACCCGCACAACTCAGGCGGTAGAGAGAAGCCTGGCCACCAAAGATCAGGAGTGGGAGCGAAGCCACAAACAACAAGGCGCTGCCACCAAACAGCGAAGGCCGGAGAGGACCAGGGAACCGGGATGAAGGACGATGCAAAGACTATGCTCTAGCACCACCGAAAAGGATGCGCAGAGGACCAGTGTGCCGGCGAGTTAGAGCAACAGTGTCGGCGGTTTGAGGTTTTGAGATCTGGGAAGAGCTCGCCCCAAAAATGTCGAGACTAGATCAGAAACAGAGGCAGTAGCCCCGAATCAACCAAAGCCCCAACAAAAAGAAGGGATTCGATGAAAATCCGAGAAGGGAGCCGCATTTAGGGTTTCATAGGATACATGCATATCCTTAGATGAACGGAGTGGTGGTGTCACGGAGACGCAACGATGGCCGGAGATGGGGAAAACGGTTGTTGTGGTGGTGATTAGAACCCTCGTAACCACAAGGAAAAGTCTTGAATAATAAAAAGGAAAATCAGTTTTTAAAAAATCATCACATAAGAGCTGAACTTAATGGTGATTTCCTAGGTTCTTTTGAATAATAAAAAGTCTTGTATCATTAATAGAAATGTTTTTCTACTCATAATAAAAAGTCTTGTATCATTAATGGAAATGTTAATAACAACGAAATAGATACGTGCAGGTGCAATACTTGAAATAAGTCTAAGAAAATGCAAGGTAAAAAATAAATCCACTGACAAGAACATTGTCAGGTGCAATACGAGCAATGGCAGGAAACTGGAACACCAAAAACTTCCACAGCAAATTAAACAGCATGTATAATTATAATTGCATATTATCCTAGGATAGATGGCAAAATGTATTTTCCCTTTGAAGATTTCCTCAATATGCAGTGAGATATTGAAGACAATATTTATAGATGAAAGTTGCAAGGGCCATTACCAATCATGTCAAAGAAAAGAAGAGAGGATGCAGTATTTATTGTCCTCTTTACACAAATAATTACTCATGGCGTGCATCATAATAAATTTATGAGAAATTTCTAGAAACTTCCATTTCCAATTCCTATGTGTGCACTAATTCACAATGGGTAAAAACTGCCAAACTAGAACTAATGCCTACTTACTCACTTTGCAACCGACTTTCAAAAGATGGTTACCTGCTATACAAAAGCATATATGCCCCCTGGGAAAGTACATCATCTAATTCAACTGCCACCACCTGACATATATGAGAGCAAAACAGGGATGAATACATTGAGGTTAGAAACCTTGTGATTGCAAGAGTCTTGAAAGATTGCATAAAGCTCCATTCTCAAGTCTCAATCAATGTGCTATGTTGATTCTCAAAAGTAATCCATTTGGTTTCTACAGCAGAAACTATGGACCATGTTATAATAAAGAGCATACTAGACTAAGAAGCTTTTGTGCTTCTACAGCAGAAATTATTCACCATATATTAAGGAGACACATAAATGATAAATATTTGATGCAAGAATGTCAGTAGAGGCATTTCAAGGGAGGGAAGAGGGATGGAGAGAGCGATTTGGCATTCTGTGTCATTTCAAATTCAATATCAATTTCAAACTCAACAATCTCTTACCCTGAATGGCTAAAACCCTAATCTTAACCTTCATTTCAATTTCTGTTTCAAATTTGACTGGACTATACAATTACAATAAACAAGCAATTCAATACAAGAATAATTCAAGATTTCAAAACCTAAATAACATTAGGCAATAGGTGGAAAGTCAAGAGAGCCTTACTGGCACTTTGATAGAGTACCGGGCAGGCACAAATTCGACTCTTCAAGAGTTCGAGGAATGCCACCAAGAGAAGGCTGAGGGTTGCTGGCTGCCGCACCGGAGAAGGTCGAGATTCAACAAGGCTGATTACTATTGAATGCTTCAACCAAGAGAAGGCCAATAAAAGTGAGATCTGACCAGTTTGGTGGGCGTCGGGCAACCACGAGTTTTCAAAGAGTGAGATATGAGAAATAGAGAGAAGGGAACTGTCGATGGGAGAGAAGGGAAAAAACCTAATTCCTAAATCGAAGATGACAGGGAGAAGGATAACTTGCAAAAATTAAACCCAAGGGGGATAGACAAAGATAAACCTACAACGAGCGTAGAGACGACGGAGGCGTGGTCCGGCGAAGGTGGGAGGAACAGAGAAACCAGAGGCTTCAGCGTCAGCGTTGGTGACTATCGAAGAAGAGAGAGTGCTGCAGCAGGATTGAGAACAAGTGCACGCAGCCATAGACCGGGTTGCGGAGCCTCTCGGAGATCTTAGGTCGAAGAGGAAGAGATCTAAACCTGCAAAATGGAAGAGAACAAGAGACGTGAGGAAGAAGAAGGGAGATATGAGATCAAGGGGAGAGGGAGATTAAGAGGACGAATCAACAATGGAGATGGAGGTCGAGTACCATGGGAGGCGGAGGAACTTTGAAACAGATCGGGAATTGGGAAGGGTGGCAGACAACAGGCGCCGATGGTGACGACGGGGGTTGCTGTGGTCTTCGGCGAGAGATAACTTATCAATCAGATCTGGAGAGTGGGATGGGAGGAAGAGGCGGGGGATTTGGGGGAGGGTGGGTAGATCTGGTGGTGGCGAAGATCCCGACGATGGAGAAGGAGGAGGAGGAAGTGCTCTGGCATGGCGGCTAGGGTCTGAAGAGAGGAAGTGTTGTTTGGAGAGAGGGAGAGTTCCCAAAATTATTTCAACATATTTGAGAGGGTTTTCGAATTTTTTTTAAGTGTTGGGAAATTTGAGATTAGCGGGATTTGACTTAGTTTAGATTTCAATCTCGCGCCTTACTTTTTTTTTTTTTTCCAAAAATCACTTCTCACATCGGTCAACAAAATAAGACGATATGTATTTTGTTTTCAACATCAAAAATTTACAAACCGATGTTAAAAATATATTTAACATCATGCGTTTTTTTTACTGATGTTAATCACCCGATGTCTATGAACACAATTCTAGTAGTGCTATAGCATATTGAACAACTCTGTCATCATAATACCTGCACTTTCTACATAAACATGGTTAGTTATATCAACCAAATATAGGAGATTAAAGGAATAAATCCAGCAGGAACCACTCATGGCACATCTAGCAAAAATAAATGCAAACGTATGGAGAATGCAACGACAGATCTCGAGTCCAGAGGTAGAAAACCAAGACAAGGTCATAATGACCCAAGACAAAGAGACTTTAAGGGGATGGAACCCTCCAGTCTCTAAGACAAACAGGGCTAAGCAAGCAGTGCTGCTCTCTTAAAGGGTAACTCAAAGCAAGCAATGCCCTCTTAAGGGAAACAAACCAAGCAAGAAATCATTTAACATGAAACTGAATTTTTTGACAAGTGTTAGCCCTAGGACATGTCAAAGCATCTCAATCTCGTATATCTTGACCAAGGAAAAGACTAGCATCTCAATCTCGTATAGCTGGACCAAGGACAGTGCTAGCATCTCAATCTCGTATAGCTAGACCAAGGACAAGGCTAGCATCTCAATCTTGTATAGCTAGCAATATGTCACTGCTCATGAAATCCTAGACATGTAGGAAAGAACTCAAAGACTCAACTAATTTAGTATAGAATGTAACCACAAAAGTGAACAAACACCAAAGACCATGCAAACTAAAGAGTCTATGAATTTGGAGCACCAAACACCAACCACCAGAGCATGTAATCCAAGTATAAGCAGGTAAAACATGTAAACCATGCATTTTAACTCATATTGAAAACATTACAATTGAAATCAGCAACATAAAAAAAATATCCAAGCATAGGCAAGTATAACAAGCGCACACAAGCAAGACATGCCTATTGTGCATCTGGACTCGGACTAAGAGTTGCTGATTTTGGACACAAGGCAACTAATTTCAGCTGGCTTTGGACACAAGACAGCAAGAGGGAAACAAACAGTAAGCAAGGGAAACACACAACAAGAAATGATTTTATAAGAGCGTGATTTTTTTGCAAAACATGATCAAAATATACATATAAGCTGTTAAAAGCTATCCATCACCAACTACAAAGCAAACTTCACCAAATTTAGCGCTAGCAAACTTCTACCTAAATCATGCAAGTTTTTGGAAAAATAAACTCAGTCAGAAAAGTCATATGTATAGATAGCAGTTCACATGCACATGTTTCACAAACATGACAAGTTTATAGCAAGAAATACATATGCAAATACTTCTCAACACAAGGCAAGTTTGTTTTAAAAAAACTGGAAAACATGAAAATTAGGGTAGAAATACTAACTTTCCCCACCAAATTTGGTGAGTTCACAAGCTGGTTAGCCTTTTACCCACCAGATTTTGTGACTTTGCAAGCTGTTTTACACATCCCCTTTCTTCTTCCAGCTTTGGTGATGGAGATCCTAGCCTCCACCTTAAACTAGCTTGGGCATGCTCCAATGAGACAACCACCACCTTATAGCTATTGGGCAGAGAGGTGACTCTTCTCACACATCTTCCTTTCAGATGAGAGTTACCTGTCAACACACACAATAGCACACAAGCTCAGTGCATCAAGCAATTCTCTTAGGAAAATTTCAAAGTACAAGAAGAATTCTCACTATGAACTTGCAATAGATTTTTAACTCACGAAAGAGAAATTAATCTATAAGAGAACATAGAGAAGTTGCAGAGTGTCATAGGTGCTACCTAATGGAGCATATGAGGCACACAGGACAGACAATCAAGCTTATACACAGTAGGCACATACACATATATAAATCCCGGAGTCAAGAATTCTACAACTAAGCAAATAGTTGGTGCAAAACATAGATATCTCAGAGATGCTCATGTAAGCATGCATGAACTCATAGACAATAAGGAAATATACATCACCAGCTAAATCCTAATATCATGATTTCTAAACCTAAACCTAGTTCAGGTAAGAGCATATGATTACAAAGATGTCATGCCACTTTTACATGGAAATCAATGAATAAAAGATTCAAAAATCATCATAAACCTACAGATTTTGCACTCAAAAGTAAGACAAACAACAAGGTTTAACTTAACAAAAGTGCAAGCCATCAACATCATGGTTTATGCAGAAAAACAAGATCAAACAAAGTTGATCTTTATCAAGTAAATCAAGCATGGTTATAATTCAAGCACACCAAAGGTGTCTTAAGAATTTACTTATAAAGGAACCCGTACCAGTTTTAGCAAAGGAAAAAAAAAGAAATTGTATCTAATAGAAACCACTAGGAGCAAGTATCTCGCACCTAGGAAGACCACTCAAGCAAGGATCTCGCTAGAGGATTTGTGCAGGAACTATCCCATTTTTGATACTTGATATATTGATTAAACAAAGACTCCCTAAAAACTGAAGTTGCACGCAGCTTTGAAAGAAAATTAAGTAACTGTCAACCTTAACCCACAACCCCACTAACTACTAATGCACTACAAATTAAGGAAACTACCGTTGACATGCTTTTCTATTAGTTTTCTAGGTAACTAACTCTAAACTGAAATTACTCTAATAATGGGCAAATACTAAAATGCTAAATAAAATAAACATAAGACCCTTAATCTGAATGCTTCTTCTTATGGAGTCGTATCGGTATCACTAAGACTTAACTAGAGAACACAAAACTCATAGAGAGACATATGCAAGAGACTAATCAAACTAAAAATAGGAGATAAAGGTGTAAGAAAGACTCCATTTGGTCTTCTTTTAACAAATCTTTGATGAGGCAAGCATCTCCAAGGATCCCATCATCATGGTTTCCTAGTCATCTTGAAATTTGATGCTACTTCCATCTTGAAGGAATGTCAACTGGTTGATTCCTGATTTGAACACCATCCTTTTTCAGTTCTTCTATGATCTTGACATCTCCCTTTTAAGATTTCTTTTCCTTGCACAAGAAATAAAGAGTTAGTTCGCATGATGTAAGCCAAGTACAAATCACAAGGTTTTTTCCTATAAATTGGACCAGATAAGCAACCATAGAAGTTCCACACATTCAGAACTTCATTTCACCTCAGATTATGAAAAAATGAGAAGAAAAAACATATCTGAGCAAATGCCTATAAAACACATGTAACTACCAATGAATATCATGAAACCTTTTGCAAAAATACATCATGAATGGGTATAAGAGTGCAACAATGCAGAATAGCTAAAAATGATAAGTAGTTATGTAATGAATGAACCAGTTTTAAGGCAAATAGGAATTTCATAACATATATCCATATATGTGACAGAAACTGAATCTAATATCTCAAGATAAAAAGGTCAAGAAAAACACATTATCAACAAGAGACCAAGGCAAGCAAGAGAAGCTATCCAAATCCATGTCACATGAGACAAGAAAGAAAAGCTACAAGCAGCTGCACACGAGCCTAAAAAAGGGCTTACAAGTTTGGTCACTTGAACCATAGAATTAGCAACAAAGCAAGCATCAATATTACCGTGATCAAAAGTAAAAAACAACTTATGAATTCTAGCAAGAATTCTAATGGCAAAAACTTTAAGAACCAAACTTTACCAAATGAATAGGCAAGAGTATCAAGTCACGATAATGTAAAAGCCGCAATGGATAATAATGGAGAAGGCATAGGATAAATGTGAGAAGAGAGAGCAAATAAAAATCAGCACTTAGAAACTTCAAGGAAACTTCATATATATATATATATATATATATATATATATATATATATATAGAGAGAGAGAGAGAGAGAGAGAGAGAGAGAGAGAGAGAGAGAATGGGTAACTTGTGCACAGGGTTTAGGATGTGCATTGTGCACAAAATATTATTCGGTGAAATGTGAAACATTATTCAGTGAAATTTGAAGCATTATTCGGTGAAATGTGAGTATTGTTTAGGAGAATGTGAAACATTATTTGGTGAAATTTGAGGCATTCCATATAAATTGTAACTATTGTTTAGGGAATTGAGGTTTCTTTTATTTGAAATGGATAAATAAAAAAACTAAACATTATTCGGTAGAATGTTATAAATTATTCAGTGGAACTGAGACGTTTTCATCTGAACTGAACGGAAAAAAAAAACATAACAGTATTCGGTAGAATGTTTCACATTTCACCGAATAATGCTTAAAATTTCACCGAATAATGTTTCACATTTCACCGAATAATATTTGTGCACAATGCACACCGTAAGGGGGGTGTGCACTCTGGAACCACTCTCTCTCTCTCTCTCTCTCTCTCTCTCTCTCTCTCTATATATATATATATATATATATATATATATATATATATATATATATATATGTATATATATATATGTATGTATATATATGTATGTATATATATGTATATATATATATATATATATATTCCATATCAAGAGGAAATCGACAAGCAAGTATAAGATACTTTAAGAAGCTGAAAATTCCATGATAAACACATAAATAAATCAACAATCAAGTATCACATGATAGGAAGACTCTTAACATAGTCAAGAACTTCAATATAGATTTCATATGAATGGAATAACTTGAAAAACAGGGCATCCAACAGCAAAGCTGAACACGGATTCAGTGAGGATGCATAAGAAGTCTCAAAGTTTCAATTTAGCACGGATATGAGAGGATAGAGCACATAGAAGCATATAGACATCGGCATAGAAACTTTAAGATAATTCATAATTTTCACTCAAACGGAAATTGAAAGACATCTTGATAATACTTATAAAGGCTGAAAAATAAGAGATATACTCATGAATATTTCAGGAAACAAGTATTACAAGCCAAGAAGATTCCTAAGGACACAAGGAACTTCATCTCAGATTTCTTATAGAAGAGAAGAAATATGATAAACCATAAAACACTTATATGGAGCTGAATTTAAAACATCAAAACATGGAAGCAAAAATCAGCAAGTGTTCAAAATCTCAAGAAAGTTTATGGACAACAACATATGTGACCGAAAAAATTTCTGGACAGCAACATAAAAGCCCACATATCCTTCTCAAAGACCACACAACCAAGTCTAAAAAATTCAAGAAACTCATATATAGCATATAGAGGATCAACAAGAACATTTTAGACAATAAAATTCAGCAAGAATTCACAAATAAGACCATAAATGAATGCATACAGATCCTGAATTCGTAGGTTCTAAAAAATCACCTTCCAAACGGTCCATATAGCCCAGATTTCAACAATAATACAGATGAAAATGCATAAATTCGAATCCAAGAAAAACAGACCAATGGACAGCAGTTCAGAGTAGTGAAAATGCACATCGGAAGGCAAAGATCGAGCATATATATGCTTTGATACAAATTGTTAGAAATTAAGGTTGCACTTGTTCTAGATCCGATTAGGGTTGAAATGGTCTTTAGTTCGGTTTAAACACAAGGATCTAGATCGATCCTAAACAGAAAACCGAAAGCAATGAAAGAGCGGACACATGATATATTTACGAGGTTCGGGCTGATCCCTACGTCCCCGGCTCTAGATGTCATCCAATATGCTATAAGGCCAAAACGAGAACAAACGATACAAAGTTTCTATGAGGGCAAGTAATGGACTGAAGTAAAAACAGAAGGAAATAGAGGCTTAGCAAACTAAGCAAATAACAAAGAGAAGGAACAGGAACCCCCTGATCTGAGGCGACTTCATCCCGGAGAAGCTTGACGCTTCGGCAACAGAAGTGTCGTATGTAAGCACCGGTGATCCTCGAAGATCCAATCCTTCTTGTACACCCTTACTGATTCTCATTCTCCATTTCAGTCCTCCCGTCAGCCCGTACGGATCTCCTTAGTATCGCTGGTCAAGCTCGGTTCACATGGAGATTGCTCAAGAGCCTCTCTCTTCTGATGAACCCGAACTCGAGCCCCTTTCTATCTTCTTCTCTCATCCTTTCTCTCTTTGGTTGAACCGAAACCCTAGCCAAATCTCCTGTTTCTCAACCATGGGAGAGGAGCTTCCAAGCTCCTTTGGAGAGGCGCTACAGTACCCGAGCTCAATGGTTAGGGTTCACTGTTGAAGGCTTTATAAATGTCTGAAAGAGACTCCAACGGTCGGAAATGTAGACGTTGGACAAGCATGGGCTTGGGCCTAAAGGCCCAATTCAGAAACCTATCCAAACCAACAATCCAACCAAACCCCTAATATACCAAGTCCTAGTAAACTATAGTTACAATTCTCAATATACACATTGACAAAATAAATATTCAGGGGGACTCACTTATTATAACAAATCGGTCACTTAAAAGTTGGGTCACAATGCCCATGGGAAATTGAGCTAATCATGTCCACCAACTATCCATATTAGCTAAAAATCCACCACCTTCCTTCACCCTTGTTGACACGGTTAATTATTGCTGATATGGTTATTGCTAACACAATAATTAACATATATTTAATACAAATAATTCACCGAGTTTAACTACATTTTTACTAAACATAGCCTTAAAGTTTGAATTTTGTAGACGGTTGGTGTGGGCTGGTTATTGGTCCAGTCTTGGTTGGATAGGTTACTAATTGGTTTCAATTTTCAATTGTCACTGTCATTGGTATACTAATGTTTTGCTCATGTTGATGCATGTTATATATGAATGATGAATGATGATGACGAGGGCAGATAATAGGAAAAGACTTGTTTAAGGTGCTAAAGCAAAAGATGGGAGGAGATTTTGGAAGGTTTATAGAAGAGAAGGTGAGAATGGTAGCAGGTGATATCAGTTTGCCGGGCTTGGGCATTCAAGCCACCAATTTGAAGCATGAGATGTTCCAACATCTTGATTTTATTATCAACTCAGCTGCCACTATTGACTTCCATGAAAGGTATATATATAATTTGAAGCATTAGTTGTTCTAATAATATCTGCACTTTCGGCCCCCTCTAGCAATTTCTACGGTTGCCACTACCACTGTTTGAGGCAACACACATAACTACGCATACTCAGTTACTCACCCATTACACATAGTTATATAAATCTAATACATACACTAAGGTAACACGAAAGGAAGGAAATTATAACTATTTTCCTAATCGAAAATAATATTGAAATTAATTAATAATACAATATTATTTTTCTTCTTTCCTTGCACTCAAAGCATATGTTAAGATCTTTTCATAATAGACATGAAATTCGGTGAAATTGGAGGCATTATTCGATGAAATGTCAGTTTTGTTTAGGGGAAATGTATGTGAGTATTGTTTAGGGAAGTGTGAAACATTATTTGGTGAAATTTGAAACATTTCGTATAAATTGTAAGTATTGTTTAGGGAATTGAGGCTTCTTTTATTTGAAATGGATGAATAAAAAAACTAAACATTATTCGGTAGAATATATGTTACAAATTATTCAGTGGAATTGGAACGTTTTCATTTGAACTGAACGGAAAAAAAACATAACAGTATTCGTTAGAATGTTTTAAATTTCACCGAATAATGTTTCACATTTCACCGAATAATATTTGTGCACAAAACCACCGATTAATTTAAATGCATGTACCTTGATAGAAAAGAAAAGATGTTTCTATATAATTTTGCAGGTACGACGTTTCCTTGAATCTTAACACTTTTGGAGCCATGAATGTTTTGAACTTTGCTAAGAAATGTACCAAACTAAAGTGTCTCGTTCATGTTTCCACTGGTGAGTTCTCCCCACTTCCACTTTATTAATAGGGAGTGATATTTACATTCAAAATTTTACTATATACACTACATATCTTCTTCTTTTTAGTTAAAAAATAGACATGGTCCTTCTTAAATCACACATCTGTGGCTCAAGAAGCGCAGAGTATTTTATATACACCACACTCTACCCGTCTTGAATCACATGTCTGTGATTCAAGAGAGATAAGGTGTGGTATATATATATTAAATTTTATCACCCTTATTAATTCATAGTCTGTTCAATGTTTTCGTAACAAAATAGCATATTCTTGTAATGTAATATTGTGAATTAATTATTCATCGTGTCAGTACTTGAGAGCACGTATTGAATAGTTTGGTGGCAAATAGTAAATATTATATCTATGCATGTATTTTAAAAATTTTATATGATCTGCACAAAATGTAATTGTGGTTATTGAAATTCAACATACATATCGGGTGAACGAGAAGGGTTGATACTAGAGACCTCTTACCACATTGGAGAAACTGCAGATAGACTTGTAATTGAAAAGGAAAAGAGGGTTGTGGAGAAGAAGATGGCAGAGCTACAGCAACAACGAGCTAATCCTCATCTTGTTAAGGCCGCTATGAAAGATTTAGGCTTAGAGAGGTAATGCACAAAATCACGATTACCTTCCCCGTTACAACTAGAATTTATAAACCTAATATAAACTCTAAATTAACCAAAAAATTATCTAGATATTAGATATCAGATATCTAATATCGAGTGTTTGATATGGATAGATATCGATATCACTTAAACTGATATCGATATCTAGTGTTTTTTATCCATAGTATATCACTGGATATCAAATGATATCTGATATTTGATATCAGTGTTTGGTAATAGCCAGATATCAATATCAGTTCATATCTAGATATCAAATTGAGCCTATTTTGATATACTGATTTTTAGGTGAGCCTATTTTGATATACTGATTTTTAGGGATGTATCACTTGATATCGATATCTTAATATCGATACCGATATCTTGATATCGATACCGATATCTTGATATCAAAGATATTGCCCGATATCGATATCGATATCTTGATATCTAGAGATATCGATACCAAACGAGCTCAAAGGCCTTAATGGCAAAAGTTTGTTCTTGGTTTCCTAAAGCTCTTTCCTCTTCAAATGATAGCTTGGTCTCCGACTTTAAACTGCGTGTTCTCGTCCGTTCGGACGCTCTAAGAAAGAAGCTCGGTCACTTGCGTCTTTCTTAAATCTTATCTCGCTTTCAAAAAAAAAATAAAAAAAATAAAGCTCTTTCCTCTCTCCGCCTCTAAACCCTAATCCGGATCCCTATCTTACGTACTTAGACACCTCTAAATCCTTTGTATAGTCAAGGATTCAAGTCTTCGTCGCCAATAAATCCTCCAAATCATTATGTGCTGTTGCTAATAAGAAATGTTTGTTTTCACAGTTTTCTACTCAAAACGACGCCTCTCAACTTCCGTGGTTGAGGCCATCAGCACTAGGCCAGTGAACGTTGAGCCCTGGCTATATGTGCTTCAATATAAAATTCAACTTGAATTTTATTGTTTTTAAATCCAAATAAGTTGAAAACACACCAACCTAGATGTCAATAAAAAAACCTTTTAGCTTATAACTTACTCTCAATTAGCTAAGTAGAAATTACAACAACTTGAGTTTTACAAGCTACTTTATGAATTGTTAAACAATTGATCTTGTTAAAGTATATAATACATTCTATCTTTAAGCATTACAGTAATATCTATCCAAGCAAACTCCTTACATATATCTTGAACCGGCCCATGGACAACTTTGTAAGTTAGGCCGGCCCATGGACTTGGCCCATCTTATATATCTTGAACCGGCCCATGGTTTTGAGATAGGACCTTTTGTGTAAATAGTGGAATAAGGGTTCTTAGATGTAAATAGCATTTGATGGTTGTTGGGTTGTTACAGATGTGCTATATAAGCACTTGACAATTGACATCTCTCTCTCTGTATCTTTCACGTTCAATGAAACAGAAATCATTCCCTCTTGTTCAATTATTCTCTTCAAGCACTTTGGTTCTTTAATGGTGAAGTGATCACCATTCTAAACATGGACTTGGCCCAATATATATATATCTTGACACATGTCTTTTTTGTTCTCTTGAAATGTCTTATCTCTAATATAGTTTCTTTCGATTTTTTTTTAAAGCAAGATAAGAATTAAGAGCACTTTTAAGTTTTAACGGTACTATTCAAGATGTTTATTTGTAAAAAAAATTAATAAAAAACTATCAATGTGGATGTATGGATGCTTGAAGGATGCAACATTGATGCTAATTTCCTCATGCTTCAATTCATTCATTGCCTTTACAAAATGGGGCGACACATGTCATGATCTCACTTGCGGTGGAGAGGAACGGGTTGGAATCAAAGCGAACCAAATGTTGAGATTTAATCTGACACATTTTAATTACATTCATATAATGTCATTTTCGCTATTTAAAATGTAATTTTTTTATAAATTTTTTTATCATAATACTAGATTCGTTTTTCTCTACACATAGACATCAATTTTGAATATGTTTCGACATATTTTGAAAAAAATGATTTCTTTGGTTATAATTATATTGTAATTTTCCTCGATAAATTGGATCTTGGGTGTTCGTTGTCCGTTTGCTTATTATAATACCTTTCTGGATATGGACTCTCAAAAATGGATCATATATACTTTTACTTATTCATTTTATAAACGACGGAAATTTTATAATTAAATTTTAGGAACTAAATACTAATATAATATTATAATAACATTATAAACATGTTGAAAATATTTATTATAGAGAGGTATATTCGTAAATTGAATTGGTTAAAAAAATGGATTGTGGGATGCTAGAGATGTTATTGTTAAATTGGAAAAAAGTAAGGGATTGATCCTATGCTGATGTGGCGGAGAGAGATTAAAAAAAAAAATATTTTTAGTATCTTGAATAGTAAATAATAAATATGGCCTAAGTTCTCTAGACAAATCTAGAGAGACCGAACATGCCAGTAGATAGACAGACCATCATGTACAACCAAAACAAAAACAGAAGCAAATGGGTTTCTTTTGA
This sequence comes from Persicaria tinctoria, assembly GCA_037127255.1. Classification (NCBI taxonomy): domain Eukaryota; kingdom Viridiplantae; phylum Streptophyta; class Magnoliopsida; order Caryophyllales; family Polygonaceae; genus Persicaria; species Persicaria tinctoria. Next base: position 20,687,863 of record JBANSL010000019.1, on the reverse strand, counting down.
TGATCCAATTCCTCTCTATCTATCTATCTATCTATCTATCTATCTATCTATCTATCTATCTATATATATATATATATAGAGAGAGAGAGAGAGAGAGAGAGAGAGAGATTGACATATAGGATATTGACATGTTGTGCATTAATCGATCATATGTCGTAACATAATAATCCAAGATTACTACCATTTTGTAACGCGGAAACTAAATACAGCACAAAGCAGGGTTTATGGCACCACGTTGATATGAACGTGGTGCTCCAAACTCTTATTTGTCTTCGATTTTCAGTGTATAACTCATTAATCAATAATTTATAATAATTTTCTGTATCTTAATTAGGTCAAAAATGTATGGATGGCCAAATGTATACGTATTCACAAAGGCGCTTGGGGAGATGCTAATAATGGAGCAAAGAGAGCAACTTTCCATTGCCATAATCCGCCCTACCATAGTCACTAGCTCCTACAAAGAACCCTTTCCTGGTTGGATTGAAGGGATTAAGTATGCAAATTTGGTTTAACTATATATATTTATATCACTAAACAATGTTTATGCTTAAATTAATATATAGAATAACAAATTGATATGTTTTAATTTATTACTTGTTTTTAATTGATAGGACAATTGATAGCCTAGCTTTGGGGTATGCTAAAGGGAGATTGCCATTTATGGCTTGCGATTTAGACACGGTGCTTGATTTGGTAACTTTATTATTTTGGCGCTTACATCTACCTACCTCATTTCTGCAAAATTATGATAGATGCCATAGATATAAATATAATTGAAAAATGATTACATTTTGTTGTTGCTGCTGCAGCAGCAGCATATATACAGTAGTTGTTTATATATTTAATCGTGTGTATTTCAAAATTGACTGTTTGTCTATTTTATGCCCTAAGGACATAAGATAAGCTGATAAGGATACTTTATTGTGAAAGAAAATCCTAAAAGAAAATGGGTGAATCCAAAATCAAATTTAAAAATGACTAAACTAGGTATACCAATATATTTTCCAATTTGGCTTCTTATTCGATAAAACTCAAACATATAGGATAGAAAAACTGATATATGTATACATATATTAATCTATATACATATACTAAAACTGACGCATAGCGTCATATGGAGCGCATTGTGGTTGATTCTAAGTAAAAATAATTAATAAAATAATATGTTGTCATAATTTATAGAAATTTATATAAGCTACAATCTATCTATCTATGTGTATTTTAATTAGTTAATTGACAAAAATATAAATAAAAAATATTTCAATAGATGAATATATAGTACTCCCTCCGTTGAGAAAAACATGTCGTATTAGAAGTAAAATCGTGTTAAGAAAAACATGTCGTTTTAGGTATTTTGGTGTTCACTTTCCAAAATTACCCTTATAATGATTAGACATTTGTTAGTTGTAGTTTTCAATAAAGTGAAAAAGTAAAGTAATAATTAGGGGTATAAGTGTATTTTTATTTGCTTTTATTTGCTTTCTTAAAACATGTGCAAATGTCTACAACGACATGTTTTAATTAATGGAGGGAGTATTTGATATGTGCTATTTTATTTATATCTAGATTATTTTTTGGTGAAAATTATTATTTATATCAAAATTATTTATTTAATAATTTTTATTTTATTTATAATTATATTAGTTTTTGAGGTCAAATAAATTATTAAAATATTACGTACGCAACCATAGTATATAGCCAAAATTCATCCGTGAATAGATATTTTAGTAAATTATATTAGATTTAATTAACAATAGATTATAAAAAAAATTACCTTACAAATGTGAATTTTATTTATATTTTCATAGAATCTAAATAAAATATATGTATATTATATATAATCTATCGAACTAATTTTATTTATACCTATATTATTTTTTGTTTCCAAAATGATTTATATTTATATTATTATTATTATTATTATTATTTATTTATTTGAATCTATTTGGATTATTTATAATGTTGTATTGACGTATTATCTGTACACGTGACGAGACCTACACTAGTTTAAAATATATGACCAAATAAGAAATAGAACTAATAGTTTAATATTTTCATGTTATATTCAACTAGTAGGTTCCATAAGATGGAATAAGATTTTTTAAAAATAATCTCCATTAATAGAGTCATGGGACTAAAAATTTATTCCTTATACGGAGTATAAAAGGTCATAAAAATATATATTTGATATGTTAGTTATTTTTTTAAAAATCTATTAAATAGAAGATGTATATATAGATATATAGATTTATATTTTATTAATTAAAATATATACATATAGATTGTGGTTTGGAATGACTTTACATAAATATAGACTATATATTATTTTAGTATATAGATAGATTGGTGGAAATATTTTTGTTCAAAATTCATCACAAGACGCCATGTACTGATTTAGTATATACTAGTGTATGTAATACATGTGCCTTGAAGTTACAAGAGTTTGATCTATTTTAATTTGAACATCATTTATCATTAGGATAGATCTAAAAAGGAAAATATAAGCTCTCATACAAAGATTAAAAAAATCATAAGCACATGATTGTGCGAATACTTTTAAAGTTAGGTAGATATATATAACTTATTCATTATTTTCATGAGAAAAATGGCTAGAAAGAGAAGGAAATAAATAGTGAAAATAAAGGTAAAAAAACACTAAGAATCTAAAATGCAGAAAAGTGATCTAAGAAGACTCATCCAAGATGTAAAATGAGCATTACTAATACTTGTAATTCTTAAAATATTATATATATATATATATATATATATATATATATATATGTCATTATCATTAACTATTTGGCTTATATATATTATTTTGATCTGCCTTTATATATGTTATGTAGATCCCGGTGGATATGGTGGTGAATGCAACCCTAGTTGCAATGGTTGCCCAAACAAAGCAAGTTGGAGAGACAACCATCTACCAAATAGGTTCCTCGCTAAGAAATCCAGTCACCATTAGAACTTTTTACAAGGGAATTCGTTATTTCTTTAAAAAGAACCCATGGATTAACAAGAAAGACCTTCAGCCCGTTATAGTTGATGGTTCTATTATCCTCAACTCCATGGATAGCTTCAATAAGTATATGACCGTCAATTACATACTACCACTAAAGGTAATTATTATTTTATTGAATTTTTATCTTCATATTCATAATTAATTTCTACTCCCTCCCATCTATAATATACAATATTTAACTTTTGTACATGTATTTTAATTTGTAAAGAACTAAAAACCATATATATATATATATATATTACTCTATCTGTTCGATAAAACGTGGCGTTTGCTACTAACACAAGCTCATATTTTTAAGATGGTAAAACTATATAAAATATAATGATTTATTTATTTATTTTTACAAATAATTTCATAGTTATGTATGAATTTATTTTTAAAAAAATAAGTGTTGTTTTAGCTCTTGACACAATTTTTAAGTAAAGTATTAATTATCATTGGTTTTATACATTTTTTCTAAATCTTATTACTACCTCCGTTCCATAATACATGGGCTTTTCCTTTTTGACACGTTTTTTAAGGAGCGAAAAACTCTATGAAATATTATTTTTTTAATCAAATTTTTTATATCATTTGATACTTATTACTAATAAGTATCAAATTATATAAAAAATTTAATTAAAAAAATAATATTTCATATAGTTTTTCGCTCCTTAAAAAACGTGCCGAAAACTAAAAACTCATGTATTTTGGAACGGAGGGAGTATTTATTAAATACTTACCAAGTTTTTCAACCAATAAGTGGAGAGTTTGAAAGAAAAAATAGTCAAGAAATACAACTTTCAATAACAATTTTCATTAACCAATCTATTAAATTGTCTATAATATATAAAACGACACTTATTTTGAATAAAATTCAAAAGTCTAAAACGACATTTATTTTGGATCGGATGTAGTAGTATTTAGCACCTTAAAAATATGTGTACGAAAGTGAAATGCTTTATATTTTAGATTAGATGGAATGTTTTTTTTCATTCTTGTACATTAATCAAAGTTAATTTCTTTGTTGCTCTTTTGATTCTTACATAAATCATATATACCTTCTAATGTTTTATTTTTGCATTTCGAAAAAAGGGGCTTGAGCTATTAAACATGGCATTTTGTGAATACTTTGGGAAATTGTGCATCGACCTTAAGCTGAAGCTTAAAACGGTATTGAGAATGGTTGATGTCTACAAAACCTACATGTTCTTCAACGGCGTGTAAGCTGCTTCTTTCAATTATGTTTTCTATAATGTATGTACGTTGTGTCAAAGAAAACTGTTTAAATTGTGTTTTTTGTTTTTTTAGTTTCGATGACATGAATGTTGAAAAGTTACGAGTGACAGCGGAAGAAGACGACGAGTTTGAAAGCGACATATTTTACTTTGACCCAAAATGCATCGATTGGGAGGACTACCTCATCAACATACAACTTCCTGGATTGGTCCAATATGCAGCCAAGTAAATTCAAATTGATCGATCATGTGTTTCTGCAACGTCGCATATTTAATTATTTCCATATCATATTCGTCGGATTTATATGTTTTTATAATTAAATTGTACGTAATTTTACACAAACTAAAAAACTACATATTTATTGGGTGTTTTTATCAAAAAAAAAAAACTACATATTGGGTGTGTATGTATCTTGTCTATCCATAGCCGTGCCGATTCTTTTGGGGCATGTGCTAAAAATAATTAGACATTATTTATATATTATGCTAATGGAGTATTGTAGTTCAAAGTCGTCTTTATTTAGATTAAATTAATCAAAACATGAATAACGTGAAAATTTGAAGTTTTTAAATATTCTCTTAAATATAAAATGATTGTGAATGATTCCTTAAAACCCATTAATATGATTGTTTTAAAAAAAAATTATATGACAATCATGAATAAGTTCAATAATATTTGTTTTTTTTTTTGTATTATTTTATTGGAAAGTCCATTGACTTCTCTAAATAAATGAAAACCGGATAATCATATACTCAATATAGTGGTAATAGTATCGCTTATGAGGGGGGAAAAGAAGAGCAAGTCATGGGAAAGAAAAAAATAGGACTGCTAGAGCAACCTATGGAAAATTTTGCAATGCACTCCACAAGTGGACCGCGGAAGACATATGCTTATTTTGTATAAGATAAATTTTAAAGGGGTGATTTCTAGAATGTCTATATTTATGGGCTATATTATTAAAATGTCCACCAAGTGCTCCAAATTAACAAAATATCCACCACCCCTCAGTGCCCCCCTCCTGTTTCAGCACTTTTTTTTTTTCGCGTTGCTGAAACGGAATTACTGAAATACCTGTTTCAGCACATTCGGTTTCAGCAACCCCTGTTTCAGTGGGGGGGTTTCCGCGTTGCTGAAACAGAGGTTTCAGCGCATTCGGTTTCGACGATCCATGATACCTGCAATTATGGGGGAATCTAATGGCCACTGCTCAGTTCCCTGAAGGAGTTGAAGAGTGGTCGGAAGACGGAGAGCCCAATTTCGCAATTGCTGAAATTGCTTTCCCAACTGCTGAATCGACTTCTGAATCAGGTAGAGATCGCCCCCAATGATCACTAGGTACTCCGATCTCCCCAGCAGCTGATCGATGAGGCGCTCCGCCGCCCTAGACTCGTCGGCGCCGGCCTGATCGGGGCCCTCGTCGAGCAAAGAGAGACCGGCCTCAAATTGCTGAAACTGAAAGCTTGGAGATCTAAAGCCCAGGAGCATCAAACGAACCATGCTCAAATCCAAAGCGCCAGTGGAGTTCCTTGAAGGGGAAGATGAATGGTAAACATAAAAAATCAGATATGTAGTTGTGTGGTAACAAATCTGACTTCAAACAGAGGGGGCCTTGGAGATCTGAAACCTCCAGATCTGACTTCATATATACATAGACTGGATCTCGCCATCTCTACTTTCGAATTCGAGAGATCGAACTCAAAATCGCCGTTTGACTTGTGTTTGGTTTGCGAATTGAGAGTTAGATCTGGCAAGTCAATGAGATGACGCCGATTTTGATGATCGATGAAGATGAATATTCTCTGATTGATGATGAAGATGATGATCGATTGGAGTTTGATCGGTTCCGGCAGGAGGAGGAGGGGGAGGTGGTGATCTCCGAGGGGAGCCTGGGAAGAAGGGGCGGGAATGAGGGAGAGAGGGAGTCGGATCTCAGGGCTCGGGTTGATGACGGTGAACATAAGGGGAAGGGGGGGGGGGGGGGGGGGCACGCGTGTGAGACGATGGACTTTAACTTAGTTTGTAGAGGTCTGAGGACATTTGTTCAATTTGATCCCAAAAAGTGTCATATTGGGCAAAACTTTTCAATTTTAAACCATACAGGCCCTATAAAATTTGAGGCCCTATTCAGATGGGCCACCTTTTGGCACGGGCATGTGTCTATCATATGATCCACTTAGTTCTTGTTCTCAATTATTTGATCCTTACTATGTCAATTGTCGTGCCCATTTGTGCACAACATTTCAAATTTTGTTTAATATTATTATGCGGTGTTTGCTATATGCGTAGAGAAATTTATAAGAGAAATAATGATCGCGAAGAGGTAAAAGAGAGTTTGTTCATCTAATGATCGCGAATATACGACGAATAAGTTTATGGCCTGGACAACATTCGAGAAGTACATGGTGATTATCTCGAAGATGTGACAAAGGGACTATTTATGACAAAACTATCTACTTTTACATTGGATAATCCATTTATGACGTGTGGGGGAATAAATTGCAATGCTTATTTTTCCGGATATCGTCATTCATCACAAGAAGCCTGAATCAATGTGCTATTTAGGCAAGCTTTTTTAGGAAGATAATTAACCATGCTTGGATCCCAATTAGCATATATGTGATATACTTTTGAAATATTAATATAACATACTACCTTAGACTTTTCAACACGTATTTTAAAAAGGTAAAAATTATATAAAATATCAACTTTTTTTAAATTATTTTTTTACAACTTAATATTTGTTGGTAATAAGTATTAAATTGTAAGAAAATAAAAAATAAAATTGATATATAATATAATTTTTAGCTCCTTAAAATATGTGTTAAAAAAATTACTTATTTTGAATTTGGAATATTGCTTTCAACTAGTTTCGTCAATAAACTGAAGTCAACCCGTTGAGCACCACGTGGCCAGGTCGATCCACCCAGTTCAAGCACCTTAATCTCAGGTCACTGGTTCCCCACCAATGCCAATCCAAACCTAAACACAAACTCTACCAACCGGTCGCCGGAAGACAGATTAGACGACGAAGGACACGGTGGTTCACCAATCAACGGCGACAAAAATGGATGGCGAGATCGGAAACTTCATCAAGGTATGGGCGGCAGCAACCATCGCCGCCTGCTATTGCTACTTGCTATCAAAATCCACCCATAAGGGCCTTCTGCGGCTAGTCCTCCTCCTCCCAGTCGCAGCCCTCTTCGCCGCCGCCCCCTTCGCCCTCTCCTCCTGCCACCTCGGCGGCACCACGTGGTTCTTCCTCACGTGGCTCGGCATCTCCAAGCTCCTCCTCTTCTCCTGGGAGGCCGGGCCTCTCTCCCATCCCGGCCTCTCGCTCCCCCGCTTCGTCTCCACCCTCCTCCTCCCCATCAAGATCAAACCTTCACCTGCATCCGACCCGTCGCCGGGTCCCAAGCATGACCCATTGACCAAGAAAGGGGTCGCTTTGTTCGGAGTGAAGGTGGTTGGATTCGCCTGCGTGTTGGAAGGGTATAACCACCGGCAGAGCATGTCTTCTTTGGGGGTGTGGGCTTTGTATTGCTGTCATTTGTATCTCGCGCTTGACATCGTCCTCACCGTCACCGGTGCCATGGCCCGGGGCTCGCTCGGCCTCGAGGTCGCACCCCAGGCCGATGAGCCTTATCTCAGTTCGTCCCTCCAAGACTTTTGGGGCAGGAGGTATCAAATCTTTCACTTCCTTTCAGTATTTTCAAACTTTATAACATCTCCTCCGAACCGTTTCTCTATTTCGAAAACTTAGAGAATCATTTAGTCTTAAAATATGCTACGGATCTAGGAAGTTTCTCTATTTTTTTCCGCCGCTACTTCCCCAAAATTTTCAAAATCTCTAAAATGATGAAGCTTTTATGTTGGAGCTTCCAATATATTCTCTATTTGAGTTTTTGAAGAATATTTAAATTGTATTTGAATTGTCTAATAGTTTGTCCGTTACGTTCTCCAAAATAGAGAATAAGTAGAAAAAATGGAAATCATTATCTAAATTTAGAGAAAACTTTATATATTTTAAGATAAACTCTATAATGGGAAAGTTGTTGACATTTAGCGGGATTTTTTTTCCTCCAGAATATATGATTTATAATTCTCTATTTTGGAGAATGTGATGAAAGCCGTTGGACAATGGTTGAATACCGATATTAAGTTTTTGATGATTGTAGGTGGAACCTTATGGTTTCGGATATCTTGCGGCAGACGATCCATAAACCAATACGCAGCGTCGCCTCGCCTCTCATCGGAACGATATCAGCAACCATCATCGGTGTGCTTGCATCCTTCCTAGTTTCAGGGCTGATGCACGAGTGGATATTCTATTACTTGACGCACGTGGCTCCTACATGGGAGGTGACATGGTTCTTCGTCTTGCACGGGACATGTCTGGTAGCCGAGGTCATGATCAAGGCCGCGGTCCCTGACAGGTGGAAGCTGCACCGGGCAGTCTCAGGGCCGCTGACAGTTGGGTTTGTGACAGTTACAGCAGCTTGGTTGTTTTTCCCACCGCTTATAAGAAACAAGGTACATGAAAGAGCCATCGACGAGTATGTCTCAGTCGGAAACTTTGTGAAAACGAATGTGTTGTACTTATTCCGGCACTGATGAATTCAACCACCAGCTCCGCTGCCTCATGTAATGGCGGTTGCCAGAAATGACTGTTCATTCTCTTATTTCAAGCACTCAAAGATTTCGATTTTGGGGTTTAATATTCTACCATGAAAATCCCTAGTTTACGAAAACTCGAGTACAAAACGACCAAGGGGCTTTGCGGTTACGCATCCATTGATAGTATGAGAATAACTTCTACAAGAACTTGTTGCACCATTCAAATTTGTGTTGGCTTGAGTTTAGAGCTCATGGGAACCTCCAGAGTCTTATCTTCTCCATTTAGAGGTGGTTGATCAGTTTGCAGTGGCCTTCTCAACCATTTTAATGAAATTGCGAACAATCATCTTCCCTTCTGCAGTTATGATGCTTTCAGGATGAAACTGGACACCCTGCAGCATTACGAACATGAGGCCATTAGTTATCCGAGTATATTATTGCTAGGGAAAATGTATTTACAGCAAAGGGGAATAATGTCTTGGTTGGATACTAATATCTCAGCTTCTATAACGTTAAATTTCGTGTTTCCTAACTAGAAGGGTTACCTGCAAATGCTTGTATTGCTTGTGGCGAGCAGCCATGATCAGCCCATCTTCGGTCCATGCAGTGACCTCAAGTGCGTCAGAGGGGAACCTGTCCTGGTCAATCACAAGACTGTGATATCTACCAGCTGCGAAAGGGCTAGAACCAAAGTAAAAAAAAGCCAGGTTATAGTTTCCTTCTTGCGACTCTATTTAAAAATAAAAGCAGCCGAACAAAATTATTCAAAAGATAATGCAAGAAATCAAGCAGAAAAGCCGCACATTTATATTCAGTACATATCAAAAGCAATTCTTGTATTAAATATAGCAATGCCAAAAGAAAGCCAACAAGAATATGAGAATCCATTAAAATGCAGATCAAAGGTGGTCATGCTATGGTGCTCTTAGAATCACTGTATGTAACAGATTAATGCTTAGTCTGAATAACAGCCGGGGATTGTCCTTTGTATCACTTTAGAACCCCACAAATTAAGATTGTCATTTGTATTTCATCCTTTTTCTTAGAAGTCGCATTATTCCAAGTTTAAAGCTCCAAAGGAGAATGAACACAAGGAAATGTGACAGAGGCAACATCCACCATGCAACATAAGCATCAACTGCAGTCTGAATAACAGTCAGGGATTTCACATTATGTCCATAATTCAAAATTCAACCCTTTTTAAATGATGTACAACCTCGACTCTCTGAAAATAGACAGAATACTCAATACTACACCTGTAACTGTATTTCATTTTCATTTTCATTTGATTTTCCAACTTCCACAGTAATCAATTAATGATTCCCTAGGACTAATCATTCCTTTTAGCACCATTTTTGGTACTATAATAATTTCTACCTAAAAATATAAAACGTCAAATATAGTGGGACAACAAAAAAAATCCTCTAAAATGAAAATAACTTTTAATATGGGATAGAGGGAGTACTTACTTGGGTAATCCTGCAAATAAGCCATCATGCCCCTTTTCGTCATAATATACAAGTGAACTTTTTCCGTGCCTGACTCCATAGGGTGCACGGACAATCTTCCCTACATTCACAAGAATTTACTTTAAGAAGACCAACATCACTACCTCACAACCCCTTCAATATTGCAAGGGAAAAGAGAAGAATAACATTTAAATGGAAAAAAAGAGAGAAAATGAAAAGTTATCTTCAACTAATTAGATGCTATAAACAATTTTCAAAATAAGCTTCTACAGGAACAAACCAGTCCCTGAAACTGGATTCTGAACCTTTTTGTCAGGCCTCGCCCAAAATCAAGAAAGCAAGTAACTTCACCAAGAACCAATAGTATTAATCTCCAAGCCTGATTATGTCCAATAAAGAAAGCAGCTCTAACAATTACTGTAACCACCTTTCTTTATAAGAAGCATAAAATGACATAGTCATCCAGACTTGTTATCCATATGAAAATGAAATAAGATGCTTTGAAGAGTGAGAATTTTTACAGAATAATAATCTATCCTACAACCCTAGTAAAATTAATCCTGAATCTCTTGATATAACTGCAAGTAGTTAAGGAATTTCACTCTCAACAGGCCAAGAAAAGATCAAGAGATTTGCTCATGATCCCTTATTTATGTGCATAGATTTAAAAATTGCAAATTTTCCCCTCATTCAAATGTAAAAAGAATATGAGTGCATTTCCAAGAATCCTATTCTAGTGCAAATTCTCCAGAGGCCCAGTTGTCCTTTAAACATGCACAGATGGATAGATGTTTTTGTTTGTATATGATGCTTCTAAAAAGAAAGCAATGTATATCACAGCCTAACAGAATTCGGATATTCTAGAGAATAGACAAGCCTATTCTAGTGCAAATTCTCCAGAGGCCCAGTTGTCCTTTAAACATGCACAGATGGATAGATGTTTTTGTTTGTATATGATGCTTCTAAAAAGAAAGCAATGTATATCACACCCTAACAGAATTCGGATATTCTAGAGAATAGACAAGCCTTACCTCCAAAAGCCTCTCCGATGCACTGCAGTCCCATACAAACCCCAAACAAGGGCACAGTTGGGCCAAGTTCCAAAACAGTTTGCAATGATATTCCTGAATCCTGTGGAGCACCTGCCAAAGATACAAAAATAAAAAGAAAAAGAAAAGTAAACAGAAATGCTTCCCGTACTAGATGATGACAGCAGTGCTGTTAATTATTTTAGAGTATACATCAATATAAAGAGATAGGAGTTCAGCTAAGTACATCTGTGCTCCCACCCCATTAACACTCAAGTGAAAAGTTTGCAAGGAGGTTAATACCTGGTCCAGGAGATATAAGAACTCCTCTTGGATTTTTCCTGAATAAGAAGGAATATATCATCATGTAACTACCAAAGAAAATGAATTAAAATAAACTAATAAACAGAGCTCATCTACCCATTTTTTTTCTCATTTAATTGACATACATAAATTCATGTTCACCTTTTGAGTTCATCCACGGTGAGCTCGTCGTTGCGATAGACCTCAAATGAACATCCCAGCTCACCCATATACTTCAAAAAAAATAACCATAAGCATGAAACTATTAGGGACATCTCATGAGATTTTTACAAGAGTAATTGCTTTAAAATACAGAAAGCTAATGATTCTGTGAGGAAAAAAACTGTAAACTCCCTTTATCCCTTTTTTTTGTGCATATTAAACAATAACATATATGTTAAGCAAAGAACATTCAATATACAACAGAATGGACCTGACAAGTTGTTGAGAAATACTAATATACAAACAACTGAATAAGTGAGAACATTGTTTCAATGCAAAGTGTAAAGTTTACGATGGTTCACTATGCAAGGAGTACGCACGGATACAATGATTGAAACATTTCCACACTTTACAATTCTTTCTGCTCCTGTCAGGAGCAAAACTACCTTAACAGCTATTAGCGGCATCTGAAATCACTCACAAACAAAGCACAACTTCTACTTTGTGATTTGGCATCTTCGAAAATTTATAAAGCGGTCCTAATTTGTGTTCGTAGATGAAAACACTACAAATTGAACTCTACTTGCTCCCATCATCCTGTGTTTATTTGTGTGTGTGTGCACAACATAACTTCAGTTTCGTAAATATAAATCATTTTCCAAAAACCTGGTGAGTCTTTGCTTACACCAATGTGAAAATAACACATGATACAAGCAAATCTGTGGGTAGAGGAAGAAAAACAGTTATCACTCATTAATGGGAATCAAACTGGGGTATTGAGTATATGACTCATTGAAGGTGTGAGTTTTATTCTCATTCCAGGCCATTCCAAACATGGAAATGGAATGAACCAATCCTCATGCCAGCCTTTAATTGCTATCTATCAATCATTTGTCGTTATGCAGTTGGTGGACCCAGAACTCCAGCTGAGAAATGAGCATTGCTGACTTACAAACGCTACTACAAGAAACCCCTTTCAACTGAAAGAGTAAATACAAAACGTAGGGTTTCTCTTGAAATCATTTCTAACATAACTCAAAAACAAATTTTCAAATTGCACTTTTCCAGTAAAACCAAAGCCACCTGCCATCTTTCAGACTCTTTCTGATTGAAAATTAGAAATAACTATTAACAATTACCCCTTAACAAGGCCTCTTTGGTATCCATATCTAGATACAAGGCATCCGAAAGATATCAAGATATGAGTATGTGATTGATATCTTGTTTGGTATGAATTTATTAAATGAAATATTTCACAAAATATTAGTGTATCGATTATCAAATCCTTAGAGGCTTTGAAAACTGATATCAGGATATCAAATGGATATACATACATTGATATACCATATCTCATACAAACAACAATAATTATTGCCAGATTAAGTTTCCTTCTACTACATCCAGGAATCGAATAATGAATATAGACAGACAGATAAGGAATTACGAACAAAAATGAACGGACAGAAAAGATACCTGGCAGAGATTGTAGGTAAAACTATCATAATTATCGATCACGATGATGGGGTTCTTTATCTCCTGATCGCCCTTCCCAACCACCTTCGAATCGCCAATGGTTACAGCAGCCGATGCCTTGACAGAGAGAGTCAAACCCTTGGGGAAACCGGAATTGTAACACCGACCTGCAAATTTTCAAACCACCGCCACAAATAGAGAACTCTAGATGAGAACCGAACGCCAAAAACAAAAAGGCTCAAAAATCAAAGAAAGCAAAACGCAAGTATGAGAGCAATTGACGACTACGAGTAGAAGTTGGGGGTTTGACGAGGAAACGGCTGATTGAGTGGGAGGGGTGGGAGAGAGAAGGGTTGGGGCGGGAGAGAGGAGGACGAGAGAGAGCGGTCGCCATTGGAGTGTAGATTTGCCGCCAAGAGCAACAGATTTGATAGCTATTGAATACAATATAGTCTGTAGATTGCGACAGCTTTTCCAATCCAACAACCTGCAAACTAGACTTGGAACTGCGGAAGTGAGGGAATGAGGAAGAAAAGCACTCCCGTTTATTTATATTATAAATTAATTTTTTTTTAATTAGGTAAGAATTCGGTGCATTGGGATTTGCGGTTGCGGATGTGTAAATGTTCAAACCCTCACAAAGCAGCAAATGTTAGAATAATGTGTTTCCTATTTTGAATTTTATTTATTTATTTTCTAATTTTAAATATTTTAGTAATTCAATAGATTTTCTATTATTATATTCTTTAAAACAAAGAAGTAACATATAAAAAAATAGCGAGAATTTTCAAAAAAATTATGTCATCTCCCTTCGGAGAAGATGAAAAAATCTTTAAGATAGAAAATGGTTGAAATTTGAGGGAAATTAATTTAAATTTTAAGTTTGTTTTATTTATTTCATTTTTAAGAAATTTTGAAAAAAGCGATTAAAAATGGTCTAATAGCCCGCATTTTTAACAGTAACCTGTTTATTATATTGATTTTCAAACGTTTTACATTTGTATTAAACCATTCTCTAACCTATCAGACTATACATGTCTTTAATTTTTATCCAAGTTTATTGTATTAAATATTAAACAGTTTATGATCACCATACATATATTCTGTATTGCTTTGTATTTGTCATAAGGTGAATTAAAGCTAGAATTAATTTTTTTTACATTTATTTTAAAAAAAAAATTCCAATATGACAAACATGAGACAAAGTAGGATTAACACGGGTCATTTAAAGCAAACTTTTTAATATTTACCAAATGGACTTTTCGTGCACTTGGGTAAAACGTTAGGGAATTGTTTTGCAAATATCTTACTCTCTCTGTCTCAAAATATAGATCATTTTACTTTTTAGCATACTAATAAGTACTTTATAGTAGCATTATTTTATAAAAATTAATTAAATTTTTTAATATTTTATAGAGTTTTCATGTTAAAAAAATAAAAGAACTCGTAAAGGAGTACCTACTAAAAATAAATAAAGTTTGATGGACAAAACAAGAGACAAAAAGAAAAATGAAAATGATGATAGGTGCATGTAACAAAACCCAGCAATGATGATGTTCTTGTTTTGTTGATGCGTGAACAACAAAATGAATGTACAAAATATAATGAATGAAGAAAACGTGCTGAATATGTTTCACGTGCATCGTGCATGAATCCATCGAATATTGTACTATTGTGGTATGTATGTAGGAAATTCATCTAGTCCACTTTACTGTTAATTCAACTTACATCTATGTGTTTTCAAAAAAAAAACTTACATCTATGTAATAATTATCCATAAATAATCCGTAGGGTATATAATCTGGCTATACTAGGAAAACTATCAAAAGATTCAAGACCATTAATGACTTCTCAAACAACCTATCTTAGTTTTTGTAAAAAAATTCGCTATACTAGGAAAAGTATCAAGGCACAAATTTGGCTATACTAGGAAAAGTATCAAGCCATAAATTTTCGCTCTAATTTGAGGAGTGTCTTAGTTTTTGTAAAAATTGATAGAGTGTCTATTTCTATTAATTTATTAAAAAAATAAGGAAGAAAAATAAAAAATAAACTAACCCTAAACAAAAGAAATCGTCCCCTCTATGTTCATCGCGAGATAGGGTCGAGAGCTCGTCCTCGCCATCAGGTCCAGGGCCGAGAGCTCGTCACCGCCTCCCTCACCACCACCACCACCACTTCTGCCACAGTCGCCGACCTCCTCATCAATCAATTGAAGAGGAAAACTAGAGGTGTTTGATTTGGATCGAAGATTATGAGAGCAAAATCCGCGAAAGGCGAGTTGGTGTGCCGACGAAGTCAATCTGGCGGCGCTGCTCCAGATTTGCGCCGAGAACCGATGTCTGATGATCCAGCTCCTCCAAATCTATGACATCCCCTCCCTGAGGCGCGCAACAGTGAGATTTTCCGATCATTCGACTCAACCATCACCATGTATGGCCCTTTCAGATTTGGGGCCTTTTCAATTGTGACTCAAACGTGCAGTTGCATTCTTTATCCTTGCATTTGATGTTCTCAGATTGCATTTGATGATCTCGGATTTCAATTTTTCTTATGATGCTATGTGTTTTGCTGCTCAAAGACCATTAATGACTACTCAAACAACCCTATCTTAGTTTTTGTAAAATTTTCCATTCCACTATACTAGGAAAAGTATCAAGGCACAAATTTGGCTATACTAGGAAAAGTATCAAGCCACAAATTTTCGCTCTAATTGGAGAAGCGTCTTAGTTTTTGTAAAAATTGGTAGAGTGTCAATTCCTATTAATTTATTAAAAAAATAAGGAATAAAATTAAAAAATAAATCAACCCTAAACAAAAGAAATCGTCCCCTCTCTGTTCATCGCGAGATAGGGCCGAGAGCTCGTCCTCGCCATCAAGTCCAGGGTCGAGAGCTCGTCACCGCCTCCCTCACCACCACCACCACCACCACCACTACAGCCACAGCCGCCGACCTCCTCATCAATCAATTGAAGAGGAAAACTAGAGGCATTTGATTTGGATCGAAGATTATGAGAGCAAAATCAGCGGAAGGCGAGTTGGTGTGCCAACGAAGTCAGTCCGGCGGCGCTGCTCCAGATTTGCGCCGGGAACCGATGTCTGATGGTCCAGCTCCTCTAAATCTACGAAATCCCCTCCCTGAGGCGCGCAGCAGTGAGATTTTCCGATCACTCGACTCGACCATCACCATGTATGGCCCTTTCAGATTTGGGGCCTTTTCAATTGTGACTCAAATGTGCAGTTGCATTCTTTATCCTTGCATTTGATGTTGTCGGATTGCATTTGATGATCTCGGATTTCAATTTTTCTTATGCTTCTATGTGTTTTGCTACTCAAAGACCATTAATGACTACTCAAACAACCCTATCTTAGTTTTTGTAAAATTTTCCACTATACTAGAAAAAGTATGAAGGCACAAATTTGGCTATACTAGGAAAAGTATCAAGCCACAAATTTTCGCTCTAATTGGAGGAGTTTCTTTGTTTTTGTAAAAATTGGTAGAGTGTCTATTCCTATTAATTTATTAAAAAAATAAGGAAGAAAAATAAAAAAATAAACTAACCCTAAACAAAAGAAATCATCCCCTCTCTGTTCATCGCGAGATAGGGCCGATAGCTCGTCCTCGCCATCGGGTCCAGGGCCGAGAGCTCGTCACCGCCCCCCTCACCACCACCACCACCACCACTTCCGCCACCGCCGCCGACCTCCTCATCAATCAATTGAACAGGAAAACTAGAGGCGTTTGATTTGGATCGAAGATTATGAGAGCAAAAGCAGCGGAAGGCGAGTTGGTGAGCCGACGAAGTCAATCCGGCGGCGCTGCTCCAGATTTGCGCCGGGAACCGATGTCTAATGGTCCAGCTCCTCCAAATCTACGCCATCCCCTCCGTGAGGCGCGTAACAGTGAGATTTTCTGATCACTCGACTCGACCATTACCATGTATGGCCCTTTAAGATTTGGGGCTTTTTCAATTGTGACTCAAATGTGCAGTTTCATTCTTTATCCTTGCATTTGATGTTCTCAGATTGCATTTGATGATCTCGTATTTCAATTTTTCTTATGTTGCTATGTGTTTTGCTGCTCAAGGACCAGTGGCGGTGACATAGCAAGGATTTTGCTGCTATGTGTTTTGCTCCTCCAAAGACCAGTGATTTGCTGCTATGTGTTTTGCTCCTCCAAATCTGATCGAGACAGTTGTTGTTCGTCAATTTGGTGGCTTTCTTCGGGAACTATCTCACAAGACACAAGCTGCAGCTGCCTCTTTTATTGCTGAGGTTTGTTCTTCATTCTAGTTTTCAAGTTTGTGAAAGTTATCTCTTGGGCATTTATTTTTTTGGTACTTCAGAAACTGTATTTTTAATCTTAATTTACTTGTTTTTCCTCTTCTGAAAATGTCACTTTTGGACCAAAAGTGACATTTTCTCACGGAGAAAGAGAACCGACTCTCTGAAAAAATAAGCCATAAGAATGACGTTCTTATAATGTGATTCGTTGTCATTCTTTAGCCAGTGCTTGATTCATTATGCATTTCACTAAACAATATCAAGTTTAATTCAAAATAAGCACTATAGCCAAACCTCGTGCATCGCTACAGTTGACACAAAAAAGTTTGATTATGTTCATAAAAATTAGACCAAAGTTTATTATGAAAATTCATGGTGCTGACATTGTCTCTTTTTGTGCAATTTAAGTAGGCATACTCTTTGAAATTGGTGTTTGTGTATGTTTGAATGTGTTGTTAGTTATGTAACCACCGAGCCACTTGAATTGGACACAAAATGGCTTAGTTATACCTAGTCAAATGATGATGTCAGTACATAAATTAGACCATGTCAACACATAATTAGACATGTCAGCGCACAATTAGACCATGTCAGCACACAAATTTAATCATATGTTATCATCCGTTGCAATACAGTGGATAGTATTTGAGGTGGGAAACAGTTTTTGTCTTAGCATATTTGAGGTGAAAAGTTGAACTTTTTTTTTTTAGTTATGCGAGAACATAACAGAGTTTTGTACACTAGATGAATAGGTTTTTTGTACTGACATGAGTTTTTTAAATTATTAAAAACCATGTCAACAATCTTAATTTGAAACTAGAGATGCTTGCCTAGTATGCGGTCTCGGTAGAAGTGATATCAAGCATCCGGTGTCGGATTCTCTATTATGATACCTTTCCGGATAGGGAATCGTGCCACGGTTTAAACTAGGGTTTGCTTCCACTTTTCCTATCCGGAAAGGTATCATAATAGAGAATCCGACACCGGATGCTTGATATCACTTCTAAAATGGTCTTTTTAGGCCATCAGAGATCATTTCAGGGCTTAAAATTGAGTTGTTATGTTTTTTCGACAATATCAACATTTTATTTTATTTTATTTTTATCGCTTAACAACTAGGGTTTGCTTCCACTTTTCCTATTTAATAACGTTTTTGTATTTTTACATTGAAGTGCCTTGTGATTTCCGACTTATCTCGAGATATTAGCTAGTAGCTCTACAAAGTTTAATTGTGTGCTGACATGGTTCTTTTTTATTTCTAATTGTGTGCTGACATGTTTTTTTTTATTTCAAATTGTGTGTTGACATATGCAGGTATCTTTTTGTGCAATTCAAGTAGATGTATAGGTTCTTTTTTATTTCGGATTGTATGCTAACATGGCCTCTTTTTGTGCAATTCAAGTTGATGTGGATTTATATGAAATCTGGAACCTACTCTGGTTTTATGAATTTATATGAAATCTGGAACCTACATTGATTTTTGGGGCTAATGTTGTTGTCACTCCTAATAATTTGCACAACATATTGTTATTTGTGCAGATCATAAAGTTACAATTTTTTTTGGTGGGTTGTATGTCAGCATTCAATTATTTGTCTTTTTTTTATAAGCCATTCTAGTGTAAGCTTAATATATATGACTCTGAAGATTCAGTTGATGTTATTAAAGTTCTCGGAAGCACTCATCTTCTAGAAACTTTAGAAATTCATTAAATGTTGACATCTAGCCGTTGATGGGCAAAAACTTTATCTTTTACAATATCTTTTATTAGAGGATTGTAGAAATTTGAGCTTTTCATCTCATGCAATATGATATCAATTTTGAGAATGATCTTATTTGTAAACTTTATCTTTTACAATATCTTTTATTAAATGCTGACATCTTCTGGAAACTTTAGAAATTCGTTAAATGTTGACATCTAGTTCTTGATGGGCAAAAGCTTTATCTTTTACAATATCTTTTATTAGATGATTGTAGAAGTTTGAGCTTCTCATCTCATGTAATATGATATCAATTTTGAGGGGGAATTGTTTTTAGTGTTATTCTAATGTCATCTTTTTTAGATTTAGACTTGCATAACTCTTTACTAGGATTATTGTTAGAGGAATATGATTTGTCACATTATTTGCTTAAAATCAAGAGGGAAAAACAATGTTGCTGACACACCCTAATAACGATGTCAGCAGTAACAATTTGCACAACAGATTGTTATGTGTGCATATCATAAAGTTATATTTGCACAACAAATTGTTATATTTGCACAAAATACACTTTTTATTTTTCACATTTTTTTAATTAACTTCCTTTTTTTCTTTTTTTTTTTGGTTATGTGAGAACATAGCATTTGTGATCTGCTTGGCTAGTTATGCTATATTTATCCCATTCTCCCTATGAAGTATGAACTAGTATGATCCCCGCGCCATGGCGCGATTTTTTATAAATAAAATCTTACTAATATATTAAATTAATATTATAACATAATTGTAAAAGTTCAGATAATTAAATATTTTGAATTAAACTCACGGGTAAAGAAAACGATTGAAGTAGTATATGTAGATATATATAGATATAGATTACTAATATTAATTTTATGTTTTCTTATTATTAATTTTATGTTTTGAATTAATCCCATTGTTTTTTTAGAGAAAAAAACTACTAAAATTATAATTTAGGCTAAGATCAATGTTTTGAATTAAGCCCAATAGTTAGTAAAATTAAAGAAAAAAGAGAATTAAAGGAAAAAGAAGAAAAAATAGAATTAAAGAAAATAAAAGAAAAATGGAAAAAAAATTGATTGGTTGAGACTCTTAAAATACCTCTAAGCTTGACACATCATCCTAAACTCTTCTAAATTAAGAGTTTATTGTTTTTTTAGAGAAAAAAAACTACTAAAATTATAATTTAGGCTAAGATAAATGTTTTGAATTAAGCCTAATAGTTAGTAAAGTTAAAGAAAAAAGAGAATTAAAGGAAAAAAAGGAAAAAAAAAATAGAATTAAAGAAAATAAAAGAAAAATGGCAAAAAAAAATGATTGGTCGAGACTCCTAAAATTCCTCTAAACTTGACACATCATCCTTAACTCTTCTAAATTAAGAGTTTATATAGATATATAGATAGTTAGTAAAATTAAAGAAAAAAGAGAATTAAAGGAAAAAGAGGAAAAAAAAAGAATTAAAGAAAATAAAAGAAAAATGGAAAAAAAAATGATTGGTTGAGACTCCTAAAATACCTCTAAGCTTGACACATCATCCTAAACTCTTCTAAATTAAGAGTTTATTGTTTTCTTAGAAAAAAAAAACTACTAAAATTATAATTTAGGCTAAGATCAATGTTTTGAATTAAGCCCAATAATTAGTAAAATTAAAGAAAAAAGAGAATTTAAGGAAAAAGAAGAAAAAAAATAGAATTAAAGAAAAAAAAAGAAAAATGGAAAAAAAAAGATTGGTCGAGACTCCTAAAATTTCTCTAAGCTTGACACATCATCCTAAACTCGAATTTTTTTTCAAAATATTCAGAAAAAAATAAAAAAATTACATAAAAATTCACAACTTAAAAATATTTACAAAAATATTCAAAATTTGCAAAGGAGTCAGAGAAACGCGGTTTGAGACCGTGTTTCATTCACAAGAAGTAAAATCTGGGAGGTGAAAAAAACAATCAAAAGAAACGCGGTTTCAAACCGCGTTTTATAATTAATTTGGGGAAAGCGCGGTTTGAAACCGCGTTTATTCCTATTTATGTATTTTTTAAACTAAAAAAATAAAAATGAATGAAACGCGGATCTATACCGCGTTTCATTTGTAACCTTCATCTTCCCCAGGGAAGTCGTCAATGGCTTGTTCGGATTCGACCTCATCTGCAACCCTTATCTGTAACCCTCTTTCGAATCGCACCTCCATCCGATTCGGCTTGTTCGGAGCCCCCTCCATCTCCCTCCGCCTCCTATTCGCCGCTCCATGATCCCTCCTCCTCTCCCGATGCTTGGGAAGTAGATGGCTTGGGAAGAAGATCAGGGGCGCGATTTCGAGCAGGTAGGAACTCGAAGGCCAGAGGTCGCTGGTGGGAAGGAGGAGGGAGGAGGTCGAAGTCCTGATTATGGGCATTCGATGCTTGGGAAGAAGGCCGGAGGTCCGATTTAGAGCAGGGAGGAGACCCAGACTCCGAGGCTGAGATTCGCCGTCATTGGCGCCTGAACACCTGGACTCGGTTGCAATTGGTGGCGGGGCGCTCCTCCGGTCTTCAAGTGCGGTTGATAGAGGAGAAGAATGTTGGCTTGGGGTTTCCGACGGGCGACGGCCACACTAGACGAAGGGACAGAGAGCGAGAACGAAGGGAGGAGAGCGAGGTCGAGATTCCGGTAAGGAGAGATGGAGAGCAAGGACGAAGGGAGGAGCCACCATGGCGGTCGGAGGTACGTAGGAGACGAGTGAGAAGGGGAGGCGAGAGGGTGGGAAGACTCTCGGAGCTGATAGGCGAGAGGGCGAGATTCAGGGCCGGCCATGGGAGCTCCGACCTGCAATTTGGGCAAACAAATGAAACGCGGTTCTAAGACGCGTTTCATTTTTTTTTTATTTAATTTAAAAATAGTAATTGATATAAACGCGGTTTCAAACTGCGTTTTTCCCCATATTAATTATAAAACGCGGTTTGAAACCGCGTTTCTTTCGGTTGTTTTTTTCAACTCCCAGATTTTACTTCTTGTGAATGAAACGCGGTTTGAAACCGCGTTTCTCTTACTCCTCTGCAAATTTTGAATATTTTTGTAAATATTTTTAAGTTGTGAATTTTTATGTAATTTTTTATTTCTTTCTGAATATTTTGAAAAAAAAATATCCCTAAACTCTTTTAAATTAAGAGTTTATATAGATAGTTAGTAAAGTTAAAGGAAAAAAAGAATCAAAGGAAAAAGAAGAAAAAAATAGAATTAAAGAAAATAAAAGAAAAATGGCAAAAAAAAAAAGATTGGTCGAGACTCCTAAAATTCCTCTAAGCTTGACACATCATCCTAAACTCTTCTAAATTAAGAGTTTATATAGATTCCCTTGCTAGTTATGCTATGTTTTATATTGATTTGACATTTATTGGTCACATATTATTGCTCATGTTAGAAGCTATTGATATATTGTATAATTTGTGTAACTATGTTGATTTGAAGATAAATAAATAGAAAGAAAAGATACATGTGTTGACATAATCCCTTTTTTTTGCAATTCAAGTTGATGTATAGGTTCATTTTTATTTCTAATTATGTGTTGACATGGTCTCTTTTTGTGCAATTCAAGTTGATGTATATGTTCTTTTTTTTGTTAGAATGTATAAGTTCTTTTTTATTTCTAATTGTGTGCTGATATTGTCTCTTTTTGTGCAATTCAAGTTGATGTATATGTTCTTTTTTATTTCTAATTGTGTGCTGACATTGTCTCTTTTTGTGCAATTGAAGTTGATGTATAAGTTCTTTTTTTTTGTTAGAATGTATATGTTCTTTTTTATTTCTAATTGTGTGCTGACATAGTCTCTTTGTGTAGTTCAAGTAGATGTATATGTTCTTTTTTTTTGGTCAGAAAGAAAAGATACAAATAAACAGAAAGATAAATAAACAGAAAGAAATCTTGTGTGTTGACATGGTCTCTAATTGTATGTTGACATGGGAAAACCTTTGTTTCTTTTATGAATTGATTTGATCATTTTTGGAGCATTTAAAGGAGTTTGTTGAACTGTACGTGTATAAGGTTTGGTTGTTTCATCAAATTTCTTTGCGAATTAGAGCTTGTTCAGCTTCATGTCTTTTCTGTAGAGCGATGTTTTTTCTTTTTACATCAGTTTGTTGTAGGGTTATATTGTTTATCTGAATGTTATGTTATAATATAATTAAAAGCCTTTTAGCTCAATAGTAGAGCGATGTGCTTATGCGCAAATACGTGGGTTCGAATCCCGCATAGGCTAAAGTGCTAACACGAAGAAAGCATCTTCGACGTCGGCGTCAGCATCTCTGATGTCGGCGTCAGCAACGTCAGCATCTCTGATGTCGGCGTCAGCAACGTCAGCGTTAGTGCTGACACGGAAGTGATGACATGAAAAAAAGCATATTTGACGTCGGTGTGAGCATCTCCGATGTCGGCGTCAGCCGACATCAACGTCAATGCTGACACGAAAAATGTCAATAGTGTCTGCAATATTAGTGGTGATAGTGTCAACAATGTTAGTGTCAGTAGTGTCAGAAATGTCGATGTCAGCAACATCAACGTCGATAATGTCAACGTTAGCGGCATCGTCCTTGACAATGGTCTAGTAATAATTGAGCGTTAAAAGCCTCTTAAGTCAATGCCAGAGCGATGTGCTTAAAATAAGATATATTAGTGCAACTTTAAAATACAAATGCATTTGCATATCCTTTCCATAAGGTTATTTAAGCTTGCACAACATAAAGTTATATTTGCACAACAAACTATTATATGTGCACAACATCAGGTTACATTTGCACAACAGAAAATGTTTACGCGTAAAAAAAAAAAGACACGCGCGAGGGGGGCCTGGGGCAAAGGGAATGGACACTCCACCAATTTTTACAAATTTATGGGCACTCCCTAATTAGAGCAACTTTTTTGGATATTTTTCAAATTTCCTCTTTTTTTTAAATCAATATATATATTGTTTGATCGTCTTCATCGTCTCTATATTATAAGGGTGTGCGTTACCGGGTATCCGACACACACGGTTAACCGTGTCGGATACCCGAAACCGTTTATGACCAATATGCCAAACCGTGCACGAACCGCCACGAACCAGGTATCCGACACGGTAAAGGTATTCGGATCCGTGTTGGATACCCGTGTTATCTGACACGGTCCGTTAGGCTCTCCCTCTCTCTCTCTCTTTTTCTTTTATTTTTTTATGGGCCTTGTCGTTGTGGTGGCTGTTGCTGCACCAACTGGTGCTGGTGAGAGGAGGGAGGAGGTGGGACACCGCCGGCGTGAGAAAGGAGGCGGCGTTGGTGATTGAGGTGAGAGAGAGAGAGAGAGAGAGAGAGAGAGAGAGAGGAAGCGTCACTGATAAGCGCAGGTGCGATGAGGAGCGAGGAGCGGCCTCGACAACTTCAACCGTTCATCCTCCATTCGAATCGACAAGGTGAACGGAGGTTGGAGCGAAAGACGGTGTCGGCGGCCGGGGCTTCAGATATGAGCGAGGAGGATAGGAGAAATAGGGCTGAGAAAGTCGAAAAGCAAAAGGGCTGACAGAGTGACAAGGTGAACGGAGGTCCGAGTGGAAGACGGTGTCGGTAGCAGGGGCTTCGGATCTGAGCGAGGAGGATGGAAGGAGGGAAGATCTGAGCGAGGAGGATGGAAGGACTGAAGGAGTGATTGAACAAGAACACTAGCGTTTGGATTCAAGAGGTGGATAGGGAAATAAAAAACTAAAAAAGAGGGGAGGATGAGATTCGAACCCAAATCTGTTTAATTATAGCCCAGTCCCTCCGTCCCCTTAAACCAATTGAGCCAGCTGAACGCTTGGTCATTTATGGGATCTTTTTTATACAAGTATTATTACCTCCAGATCTAATAAAAAATAAAAAAAATTCAACGGTTCGTGTTGGGTATCCGACAAGGCGATTTGCCCGACTCGAACACGAACCGTTTACAACCGTGTTTTCTCGGTTCGTGTCATTATCTTGTCGTGTTTTTTCGGTTTCGGGTTTTTTTGCACATCCCTAGATATATATTGTCATCGACCAAGTATCTTCTATATCCTTCCTCTACTTTGACTTTTCACACTGGAGTTAAAAAAGTTGGATTATGGATGAGAAGTGAGAACCAACTACTCCTTTCCACCTTCAAAACTATCAGTGGTCAAATATAATCAAATTTAAAAGGAAATACACATCTTTTTTTATTCATCTTTCTCTCTAACTACCTCCTGAAATCCTCTGTCCTTCAATTTGTTCCCCCTTCTGTTTCCTCAACTTCTTCCTTCACAATTCTTAATTAAAAAAACTAAAATAAATAAATAATGGATTAAAAAGATTAAAAAAATAGTTTTTGTGAGAGTGGATAAGAAAAGGGGACGAAATTGAGGACAGATGATTTGAACCTCAAAATAACCATGTTTATTGGAGATTTTCTACTTAGTCAAATAAAAAATTAACCAAAAATAAATAAAATAACTCAAATGGATTTGCAACTCTATTCAAAGTTGAATAACATTGTTTTTAAATATTCAAGATTCAATTAGTTTGACATTAGATACAATGTTGCCTCATAAAGGAGGACAAGTGCGACAGTCCAATGCTCAATAGGGTTGTGCATAAGAGCATGTGCATTGGAGGGTCTCTAGACCCTTATAATTGCCAACTAAGCAAAAAAAAATATAAAAGGAAAAGCAAAAGGGCTAAGAGCCCCGTCCCGGAGGCCCTTAGAACATCTTCTCTCGTAAGCCAAAATTCTAGAGAAAATAGCCTACCAAAAGAGAATATTCTCTTTTGGCCTATTATACGGTTTTACTGTTTCCACCGTAGGCCAATTTTGATAGGCTAAATTTCTTATAAATATTAATATAATTTAGAACTTTTACATCTCATTTCCGTCATTTGATTTTATCTTTATCCTTTTGATTTGAATCAATAATGAATTCTTATCAAATATCATCATCATCATCATCTCACTCTTCAAACGAAACTATTGAAAATTATGACTATGGTAATTGGTAACTTTCGAATGAGCAATGAAAACTGTATAAATGAAGATGATCAAAGTGTTGGATTTGGAACAGGAAATAGTTATGAAGAGAGTAATGCGCATCTACCAGAATATTAGATGTGATCATGTTTCAATAATTGATAGTTTTATTTTGTACTTGTTTTTTCTTCTTTAGTACTTTAAGCAACTTAATTAATATCTTTTTTTTTAATTATAATTTTGATGAATCTATAATAAAAAAACATTAATGCCATTTTCTAAAAATATTATTTATACAATGGTATTTCAAATGTGTCAAATATTATAGTCATATTGAAGAACTCTTGAATATCTTTACAATAGAACAACTTATATTTTTAATTAAAAACCATAACTATAAAATATATAGGTTTATAATTGTATTATTTATAGATTTACATAAATATTAAACACTTAAAAATAAATTAATAAAGAAATAAATACCATTTGACCTTCTAAAAGAGGAAGCCAAATTTGGCATTTATTTTAGAAATAGGCAAAAAAACAAAATGGCTAAAATGAGTTTTCGCCTAAGGTGTGAGCAAAATTAGTCAAAATCTATTTTTTGGCTTACCATGGGAGATGACCTTAGAGCAAACCCAACAACTCCTCTAAAAAATCTCTAAAATAGAGACTCAAATCTCAAAATTCCTAGAAAGATTATACTTCAACTCCAACAGTTTCTCTATTATACAAAATTTTACATTTATTACCCACTATAATAAATGTAAAAATTTATGATATAATAAAAGTATTTATTACATATACTAAAAACTTTTCCAAATTAGAAGTAAAAAAGAAGGCACGAACCAAAATCTAAATTGAACTGCTTTTCTCTTCTTTGCCACTTCGATCTATCACTTGTAGACCACAAATCAAATTGTTCAATTGAATAAGAGGGTATTGTTGATGGAACCACGCTAGTAGCACATGCCCATCATCAGATCAACAACTGGAGTACAATAAGGACAAGACTAGGAGGCCCAATAAGCCTCAATAAGCCTAGATATTGTCCAGGAACCTAGAATACCTAAGGAGAGCACATATGCTTGTATAAATACTCCCTCCATCTTGAAAAACAAGTCATTTTAGCACTGTGCATTAGTTTTAATAAAACACTCACCCATCAATCAACATCATCATTCCACTAACTTTTTTCATTAATTTTATTGTTTTTAAATACCCACTATATTTTTTAACCAATCAAACTCTTTTAAAAAGTCAACAACACAAAAACCAATACAAATCACTAATATCCCCATACCTAATAAACCTAAAACGACATGTATTTTGATACAACTAAACTAGTCTAAAACGACTTGTTTTTCGAGACGGAGGGAGTATAATGTTATCTTCATCATCAGAGAGTCAATGAAACAGAGATAACTTTCTCAGATCCCAAAACTCTTTCACACGCCATTGAAGTTGGAGATTTTGCCGCTTCACTCCTCTTTGCCCCTTCGATCAAACTCACCAAAAAATGAAGATGTCTTCGATCAATTATCTGCTGAAATAGTGCTCAGGTTCATTTCTTTGGTTTAAATTGTACTCAAGTTATTTATCTGGCTGAAATTATACTTGGGTGGGCTAAAATCAACTCCAAATCGAATTGCTAGGGGTGAATTGGAGGAAGGCAAAGATAGTTACGGTCGGGACGAAAGGGGTGAGTTAGAGCCAGAGATGGCAACGACGGGGCTTGAGAGGTAGATGACGAACTGCTATGTTGAACAAATTGATGGAGTGGTGCCCTTTCTTGCCTAGATTCCTTCAAAAATTAAAATTTACATCTTTTCTATTTCATTTCTCTCTTTCTCTAAATTCAAAGAAAAATTTTCTCTCTACCCACCTTTCTCTATTTTACTGATCATTATAGAGGGACTAATGGGGCTGTAAAACACTCATTTTCTCTAAATTCTTGAGATTTCTCTATTTTACGGAATATGTTGGGCTTGCTCTTATACAAGAGCCCAAAAGTGAAGCCCTTAGCACGTCAACGAAGATACATGTGAATTAACCTTATAAAAAAATGACTTTTAGACATTTTATATAATTAAAAAAAAATATATATTCAAGTCTAAATTAATTTTATCTACCCATAGACACCCATTGTGCATATGTTATTTTTTTTAAAAAAAACTACACCAATAATACCCATATACTAGTATTATTTTTATCACATAGGGTAACGTTTGTGTCATTGCATTTTCCGTTTCAACAATTGCATTTTCAGTTTCATTTGTTTCTATCGTTGTATGGTAAGGTTTGTGTCATTGCATTTTTCGTTTCGTTCTTGTTATCGTTGTATCGTGTAACGTTTATATCAAGTTGAATGTTATGGTTTCCTACCCTTCTCCTTCTCTTCGTTGGGGGAGCTGGACACGGATGCAGTTGCCTTGTTGAAGCGAATTCAGAAAGTCTCGGTATCTCAGGATGTCGGGACTCGTGCTGCAGCTTTTATTTTTACTGGACTTGGTTTTGTTATCGCTAAGGGAGTGGGTGCTCATATAGTATCTCGGCTACCCACTAATTTCTTGTAATTTATAATAATAATAATAACAACAACAACAACAACAACAATAAGTTAAGGGCCCAGGGCTCGGGCCCTCTACTGTGGATGCTTTAACCGGATATCCGACATGACAACGATATGTCGGATACCCAAAACCGATAACAATAAAAAGATCGATCAGAACACGACACGATAAGTATCGCGTATCCGACACGAAAACACGAAACATTTTCGTGTCGGATACCCGTATAACACGACACAACGCAGTATTATAAAAATCTATTTTTTTTTTGTGTTTTTTTTCTGAATGCATATACAGTGAAGTCTTAAAGATTTAAAGAAACTTCCTTTGACTTCACGAGGTCGTTGTTGGTCGTCGTCAGTAGGTCAAAGCCTGTTGGGTTCGCGCTTCGTCAGGATCAATCAGGAGAGGATGTGAGAAAGATGAGCCCCTCTCGACGGCTTCGACGAGGAAAAATAGAAGGGATTCATCCTCAAAAGAGTTCATCGATGTTGGTCTTCATCTTTGGGCGGGAGAGACGAGTGCGAGATTGTGGAAGTCTCCGGCGCTCGACGTCGATTTTACCATGCGAGATCTCGGAAACGGGGTTTAAGGGAAACGTGGAGAGGCGTTTGAGATCTGGTGGGGAGAGAAAGGTTCAAAGAGTAGTTGAGAGAGGAGGGAGAGAGAGAGAGAGAGAGAGAGAGAGAGAGAGAGAGAGAGAGAGAGAGAGAGAGAGAGAGAACGTTCAGATTTGAGGGGAGGGTGAACAGTGGTGGGGAGTGGCGGCGAGGGCAACGCTTAAACACTTCAAAGAAAGCCTTAGCAACCCTAGATATACAAAGAAAAAAAATGAAAAAATAAAAGCCTAGGAAAAAAAAATGGAAGCCCGAATTTGAACTTAAAACCGCTCTACTTGCCCCCATACCCACTCGCAAGCAACAAAACACCCCACCATCTGGATCTGTTAGATTTAACAAGGAAGCGTGCGATCCGAAATGAACCAAAACCCAAGGGGCAACACACAAAATATGTAAAAGAGTTGTATACCCGGTGAAAATTGCAATACCCCATTTATGGGGGAGACTTTATATCAAGGCCAACCCCAACCTGGAGGTAAGTTGTGAGTTAGGGTTTTGAATTGAGGATTTTGAATTATAAAGCTGGAACTGATGATTTTCGAATTAGGGTTGTGTGGTTTTGGGTATTTTCAAATTGGGGATTTTTGAAGTTCAATTGATTTCCATTCTTTTAAAAAAAACATAAATGGATGTTCAAGAAATAGGGCTGGTGTTGAGAGAGGTTTGAATTTTTTGTCTTTGATGAGGGATATGGGATAATTGAAAATAAATCTTTCGATGAGGGATTCAGTTGACCTGGTTCGGCTCAAAAAATCGATTTGAACCGACTGTTGAATAGCCTTATCCAGTTGAATTGAATCGATTTTTATTCTCTTTTATTGTCTTAGCAACTCTAGGCATGTCATTTGAGAGTTCAAGTCTTATCTTCACTGCTTGTTCCTGGAGATACATTTGAACTCATGGATTTGAGAGTTCAAGTTCAAGTTCCATGTAGTTGGGGATTGGAATTTTTAGTTGTCATGTTTTAATTGTTTGAAAGTTGAAGCCTATTAGCTCAAACAGGGAGAGCATGTGCTTATGCACAATATGCGGGTTCGACTCCCGCATAGGCTTATATAAGAGATATAAAAGATTGATGGTTTGTGATTGACATATTTGCAAAGTTTAGTTGTCATAACAATATGAAAATGCAAGGTTATAGATTCAAATTATGCTCTATTGTCATATGCAAACTATAACTTCATATAATTCAAATGCAAGCTAAATTTGTTATGAAAATGTCTAAATTCTTGATCGTATGCTTACATGAAATCAAAAATTAGTAGAGTAAAATAAAAGTTGAATTCATAGAATCTTAATATTCATAGTTTAACTCAATCGTGAACTGTTATTCCAATTTATTCAAAAAATAAAAATGTTATTCCGGTGTTGCGATCGAGAAGACAGTGTTTTGTGATCTTATGTTCAGCTATCATAAAGCTGAATTTATTATGAATTCAGCTTTGATTTTTTTTTTTGGCTACGATTTGAAGACAGTGTTTTGTGATCTTTATGTCCAGCTATCATAAAGCTGAATTTGTTACGAATTCAGCTTTGATTTTTTTTTTTGCTACGATTTGATTTATATTAGCCTATGTGGGAATCGAACCCACATCTTGTTCATAAACACGTGCTCTTCCGTTTGAGCTAATAGGCTTCAAATAAAAAGTTACAATATCACAACACGGACTTACAATTGAACATGAATCTTCGGTTTAAAAACTGAACTGAACACATCAGATTATCTAAGCATGTGCTCTTTCTTTTGAGCTAATTGTCATGAGCAACTCATGATATCTTTGTGATGTATTGTAATAGGTGGTGGTGCAAATTCAAGACATTCAACTTAAAAGTTTGTGATTTACATGGTTAATTTTTTCAGATTGAGATGACACAATTAAAAATTTGTTCATAGCAGACTGAGCTTCATTTCTCACAGAATGAAAGGAGACTAAACTTCATTGAGATAAAACGGTAAAATAGAGAATGAACTGATAACTTCATTTTTTACACTAAAATCAGAACACATCACACTGAAATGAACTTTAAATTGAACTCAATTTACATTGAATTGAATTGAATGAATAGATGATAGAGATAGAAATAGATGATGGAGTTCTTTACTAGCAGCGGCATCCATTTTACGCTATACCAAGGGGGAAAATCATAATATTTAGGAGCCAGTGAAAGGTCAAATCAATATCTGTCAACACCCATAAGAAACTACCTGAACTGTGTAAACCACACCAAGATTATTCAACGATAATGCAGTCTGCAACATTTAAAATGACGACAACAGTCAGATAGGGATGTTCACTCTAATAGCGGAAACTTAAAGATCAGGGGGAAGACGTTTCACTTGCCTGATAACATTCAACAACCTTCTCAAGGTTCTCCCGGTCTTTATAAATGACTCCAAGATTGTTGCAGGCTTCAGCACATTGTGGATTGAAGTGAAAAGCAAGTTCGTAAAAGAAAATTGCCTGTAGAAACAAAATAAGTCTTTTAGCATGCGGAGCCTCCTAAAACATATATCAAGAAGATCACAAAACCATACAAAGCCATACATGCAAATCCTACATATTCTGAAGCATATAATAATCTAGGTATTTAACTCCTGTCATGTAGTGTTGCTTGGTTTGTCATGATTGCTTGGATCCTAGAAGAACCATTATTTGTAGGGAACTATAGATTTATGAAAAATCAGTCGTTGATGTTTCTTACTATTTCTTGACAAGGAGATGCTATGTAACTAGCCAAAAGTTCAGATACAGAGCTATATAACTGGCCAAAAGTTGTCTCATATTCTATCTTTTGATTTACTAGGAAATGTATACTTATATCACTACATCAGGAAACATGAAGGAAATTGAATGTTCATGGTGGCAATGTCATGGGTACTTATGTTTTCTACTTTTCGGCTCAACCGAGCCAAATAAACAAACTATCAATAAATCTTTGAATGTTTTACCTATTTCTTGAACACCCATTTCCGTTTTTTTTCTTCAAAAAAACATAATAGATATCAATTGAATTTCGAAAATCCCCAATTCAGAAATACCCAAAATCACACAAGTCGAAAATCATCTGTTCGAAAGAGCTCTATAATTCAAAATCCCCAATTCAAAACCCTAATTCACAACTTACCTCCAGGTTGGGGTCGGCTTTGATATAGAGTCTCCTTCCAGGTTGTAGGCGATATCGAGCGGATGTGTCTCCATCTTCTCTCTCGGTCGAGTTTCGCACGAGTTCTCTCCATCACTGTCGCCTTTCCATCCATCTTCTATCACAAGACTTTCTTTTTTTCTTTTTAATTAAAGGAGGGTGATACGTTTACACCCAGTATAAATAAAAAAATTTACACCACAAATAGAAAGTAAACACGTGGCGTTAGATTCCATTAATTTCCTACACAATTAATTAATTAAACACACGATTCCTTTTCAAAATTAAAAACACAATTAAAAAAAACAAACCTGATGCGCACCCCAACACAAACTTATCAGCTTAAATCTTTACCAAGAGAAAAACCCTTCTGATGGAGTACGCGCTCTACGCGCCCCACCAATCCTCCTCCTGCAAACCCAAAACAACTTTACCCTTCTCTTCAAAGAACCCTAAATCCCAAAAGTCTCCCTCTTCTGAATCCCTTCTCCTGGCAAATCTTCCTACTAAATTCTGGTTGATTCAAAATAATAATGGTCACTCTCCCCGTAAGCAATATGTTTCAAGTTAGTCGGACTTTCGATGGCTTGTTGGGGTGGATTTCTCGCCATGTAGTGTACGGAGAGGAATGTTGTGCATATGCGAGGAGATGTGTGATTTGCTGTCTTGGAGGAGATCAAATACTGAAGTATCGGAGGCTTGTTCGTCTATTAGGGTTAAGTGTACCCGGCCTCCCCCGTGGCCACATCCTCGGCCTGTTGAGGTACGGTTCTCAGAGGTTTGGTGGAGGATTGGCGTTCTTCGATTGATCGGCGATCTGAGCCTTCTGATTGCCCATTGTTCCACAGTATCGATGGTTAGGTATGAATCTTCAAGGGTCAGCGCTTCTGGCTCTCTCTTCCCTCTTCTTCACATCTTTTTGAGGAAGTCCTGGTACAAATCTATTCTTCACACCTTTTTTCACTCTCTTGTTTCTAGATTCACTTTCTTGCTTTCAACATCTAACCAGCCTTATGGTTTCTTTGGTGAAATGGCGTCCTCTTCTAAGTACAAAAGGAAAAAACCTATGGAGGTCGAGTTTCTCGTGCCTCCAGCAACCAACTCCCAAAAGGGCCCCAAAACATCGACTTCTGGTCTACCATTTGATGGAATTTCGGCCCCATCGGTTTGTTTGCCAAAAGCTAGCAAAAAAAAAAGTTTGAAAAAATCTTGCAGAAAATCCAGATGCTGAAAGAGATCCATGATGGTGTCCAAGAAATCATTTCCACCCTCAACAATACCTCTTTGCTTGCAACCATTGAGGGGAATCCTATTGAGGAAAAGGAAGACTGGAGAAATATCAAGGTCGAGCTTCGGCTTGGCTTGCAAGAAGACTGTGACAAGGTTTGGGTTCGGAGGCCCTTTTACGTGTCCTGCCAACTGATGTTGGTTCGCCCGTGGAAGCTGGTCTTCGACCCCTGGACCAAGTCAGTGACAACTATGTTTCTCTGGGATCGTTTTCCAGGTTTGTCTACCAAATTTGTGATTGATTCTATGCTGAAATCCATTATTGAGAAAACGGTATTAGAAAAGTTACCCCTTCTCCGCAATCCTTTGTGAGTCAACAAGTTCCCATATTGAGGGTCTTTTTAATTCAACTATTTGTTGGAAGAAGTGTTTTCAAGTGTATTGTTGATCGGAAAAATGGAAAGGTAGTCTCTAGTTTGGGAATAATAAAGGTGTTAGGTAAGATAAGTGTGGGATGTTTAATATTTGATATATATGATAATCTTATCAAGAGTCAGTAGGCCTTCTCCGGTCGGCCGGTTATGTAATGATCTTGAAGATGGATTCTTCATGAAAGGTGAAAGTTTTAAATATATTTCTTATGTTAATCCTTTAATGCTCAATCGAAAATCTCTCCAGAATAAAGAACATAGGAAGTTTACCTCCCGTATTTCGAGGATACAAGTTAGATTATTAGTTCTTAGAATAAATAAATCAATTTTCTGGAAAATCTTCTTATGTGAATATCGATCTTCTATGGAGGAGATTGGTGGCTGGTATTCATGTTGTACTTGTTGCATTAGTGAATATTTTGGTTTCTGCCTGTGCTATCATGATTTTAAGACAATATTGATTGATCGATGCTTCGCTTCCAAATGGTGTCTTGTTTCCAAAAAGTGGTGGTGTTTTGTGTACAAGAGATCAATTTATTTTACACTTGGGTTCTTACTAAAGAAGAAATGGATAGTGAAATACTTTGATTTATATCCATACTATTTAATGATCCCCCGCTTTCAACTGATCTTAGTGTTTAGTTGTCAAATGCCTTGTGTCAACATGTTGCTCTGCTATAGTCCTAGGTGGACAAAGACTAGTGGCTTTGTGCTTGATCATAAATATATGAGTAATTTGAAATCCTCTGCACTACCCTCTCGTTGTTATGCAATAATTCTCTCAAGAACTACCCTCTCTTTGCTTGATCATAACTTGTACCCTCTCGTCTATTGTACCATGTTTGATATATTAATCCCTCTATATATGGAGATTTATGTATGTTTCATGCTTTAATCTGGGACTTAGTCTCCAGGTGTGATCCCAAAGTGAGAAAGGTTACCTTGCATCCTTTGACAGAGAAACCTGCCCGCAGAAACCCCCTATTAGTATATACTCCTTTATTTGCTAAGTTTCTTAGTCTTATACTAAACACCTCCTTTGTGTTAAGGATGAGAATGAGGTACCTAGGATTAAGAAATTGTATGATGTCTTATGGAAATAATGGTTTTTGGTGGTATTTCATGAGGTACTGTCAAGAAACAATTCATAAGAGGCTTAGTAAAAATTCAAGATGTTTGTTATGGTGCTTATACCTGCCATTACATAGGTTAAATTCCGTCTGTAACATAGCTGATAGAAACCAATTCAATTGGCTTATTTTGGCCTATAGACGTGAAGTCCACTGTATCTATCTTATTATAATTCCTCTTCATTGTAGCCCATTAATTAACTTACAAAATCTCAAGGATGAAATCATTCTTCCAAAAGAAAGGGAAAATCAAAATACAAGTTACAATCCTCATTACCTTTGACAGTATTAAAATTCTACTCCATGTCCTAACCGAGATCTCCCCCGACATGCGATGGATCAAAGTCTCCCTTCCCATATCAATAGACGAACAGATCATTAGTAGCCCAAATTATGATTACACTATAATGGCATTAAATAATGTTGTTAACATTCATAACATAACCAAACAATTTAATAAATCTCATCCGAAAAGTGAAACAATCAAAGGATAAATATGTCGATATGGGAGAGCTAACTCTTTGCCCGACCATATCAAAATAAATTCACCATGATTATACGATTTTGGAATTGCCAAGGAATAGGGAAGCGAACCTTATGGACTAATATTAATGGATGGTGTACCTTGGACCATATACAACTGCTTATTCTAGCAGAAACGAAGACTAAAACAGAACCGAAAGAAGCTCTCTGGAAAAACGTCGGGTTCTCAAATGTGTGTTGGTCCCCGGCCTCCGGCCGGGCTGGTGGCATTGGACTATTTTGGAATGAAAAATCATTCATAGATGAAACCATTTCAATTGTTATCCATCTCCCAAGAATCATCAGCGTAAGATACGAACACATAAAGGAGAATTTTGAATGTTTGATGCTCTTTGTTTATGCCCCTCCCAATCCTTCTGATAAAGAGGATTTTTGGAGAACCCTCTATACAATATAATTGAGCAAAGCAACCTTCCATGCTTGCTTATGAGAGACTTAAATGAGATTAGCTCTCCCTCGGAGAAAATAGGGGGCGCAGAAACGCGTCCAGGCAGATTCCAAAGGTTAATAGAATTTAAAGATGCATGTTCATTGCTAGAGATCCCTTCTTTCGGCAACCGTTTCACATGAAGAAAGAAGCAATATGGACCCGACAACATTTTGGAAAAATTAGACAAGGTACTTGTACACCATAAGATAATTGATATGTTCCCAGACTTGGCTACAAAAAATGGAATTTTCGCAAACTCGGACCACTTCCCCATAACAATAAACATATCCAAAAACAAGAACTTCAAACCACCGCCCTTTAAGTTTGAAAACATGTGGTTGTAGAGAAAAGACTTTCGGAATATTGTTAGACAATCATGGAGAGCATCGTGCGTTGGATCGGCCATGTTCCAAATCACGCATAAATTAAAAATCCTTAAGCAAAAAGCTAAAGCGTGGAACAAGAAAACATTTGGAAACATATTCCGTCAAATTCAAGTTGTTGATGAGGCGCTAACTGAACTTCAATCAACGCAACAAACTAATCAAAACTCAAATGAATATATAAAGGAACAAAATCTTTTGTTAAAAAGGGATAACCTACTCCTCTTTCACAAAACTTTCTAGAACCAAAGAGCCAAAACAAAACATCTAAAACTAGCATATACCAACTCCTCCTATTTTCATAGAGTAGCCTCTGGTAGAAGAAACCGAAAGATAATCAGATCAATTACCTCTGCGGAAGGAACCCCAACAGTGGGAGATGAAAATGTTAAACAAGAAATCCAAAGAGATTTTGAGAAAAGATTCTCCCGGGAACAAACTTATACGAGCCCCCAACTGAAAAACTACCTATCGGGAATCAACCCAATGATCACAGTAGAAGAAAACAAACTTCTTATTTAGCAACCAACCAGTAGTGAAATTAAAAAGGCGGTCTTTTCAATGGGTAACAACAAATCTTCGGGCCCGGATGAGATGACGGCTGAATTCTATAAGAAATATTGGGACATTGTGGGGACCGATATTATCCAAGCTATTAAAGCTTTCTTTTATTCTGGAAAACTTCTAAAACAAATTAATCACACTTTTATCTCTTTAATACCAAAGAATGACAATCCCACTATGACTTCGCATTATCGACCCATTAGCCTATGCTCTACTTTATACAAAATCATTTCAAAAATTCTAACAGAACGACTTAAACAAATAATAGGAAAACTCATTTATCCACTTCAAGATGCATTCGTCTCCGACAGAGCAATTCAGGATAATATATTAATTGCCCATGAGATTTTTCATTCCTTTCGTACAAGGAAAGGTACTATGGGATGGAAGACAATAAAACTCGATATGGAAAAAGCCTACGATAGAGTAGATTGGCAATATACGAAATCAATTCTCCAGAAATTTGGATTCCATCAAAAATTCGTTGACATTATTATGGAATGCGTGACAACAGTTTCTTTCTATGTGTTAGTAAATAACGGCTCTACAGATCTCTTCAAACCAACAAGGGGTTTGAGACAAGGGGGCCCCCTTTCTCCGTTTCTCTTCCTTCTTGGAGCAGAAGTCCTTGCTCGCAAACTATCGCTTGAGGCGGAGTCAAATCGCAAAAGCGTCGGTTTCAAATTTGGCCATTCAGACCCATATGTCCCTTTCCTGGCCTTTGCGGATAATATCATAATATTCTCTAAAGGAAGCAACTCTGCCTGTACAAAAGTTAAGGAAAGAATCGAAGAATATTGTAGATTTTCTGGACAAAAAGTCAACTACCATAAGTCATCATTTCAAACTACCCCGGGTATCCCTAGAAATAGAGCACGAGACCTTCAAGGGATTCTTAACATTCCCCTAGAACAAAATTTGGAAAAATACTTGGGGTGCCTAATTATAAACGGGAGGGTCACCAAGGATACGTTCGGAGAAATAAATTGCAAATAAAAAGACCAATTAAGCAAATGGCGTGCAAACGCCCTATCACAACAAGGTAGAGCAACCCTGATCGCTTCCAACCTTGCATCAAAACCTCTATACTCAATGCAAAGCTTCATGCTTCCTACGATTGTCCATAAACAACTAGACCAAATCAACATAACCTTCTTTTGGAATAAAGATGCTCAGCACAGTCCGCTCATCAGCTGGGACAAAATATGTAAATCTAAGAAAGATGGGGGATTGGGAATACGGAAAACCAGAGACATGAACGAGGCACTTTAGTTAAAACTTCTATGGAAACTTCTGGCAGAACCTGAGAATAACTGGGTTAAAATTATTCAATACAAATGCTTAAAAGAAAGTCACATAGTGAACTACTCCAGGAAAGGTAATACCTCTTGGCAATGGTCAAAGCTAAGCTTGCTAATCCCAAAATTCAAAACAGGGCTCATTTGGCAGGTAGGGGAGGGGAAATCAATCAAGTTCTGGACCGACAATTGGGTAACAATGACACCTCTTAGGAATAGGTTATATTCAATAGATAATATAAACCCACGGGAGTCTGTGAGCGACTACATTCTCGGAGGAAAATGGTAGAAGGAGAAGCTGGTTTCTGTCCTCCCTGCCCACATAATAGATGAAATCATGAACATACCTTTACCAATCACCCCTTTTACCGATAGACTTTGCTGGTGGCCTGCTAAAAATGGCTTGTTTACAACGAAAAGTGCTTATAATTTAGTATCAGAATCCTCACAACAATCATCGAAGGAATTCTCGTGGAATTGGGGACTTGACGTTCCCCCCAAAGTCAAAAATTTTATATGGAAAATAAAACAAAAGGGACTTGCCACGGCTACCCGCTTGTTCCAAAAGGGTGTGGCGGTACCAAATACATGTATACTTTGTAACCAAGCTGAGGAGGATGATATACATGTAACGGCCCAGGATTATGATTCCCGGGTTACGTTTCGAGGGATAAAACCCCTCGTTAGGATCTTGCGCCCCGAGTTTAGGTTGAAGGTTTGAAATTCTACTCTAACGTTTTCAAGTGGGATTTCATACCCAAAATTCCAAGGGATCGTTGGAATCCCCGGGGAAGTCCCCTGTACCTGTCGTATGTCTAAGCGTGAAGGATCAGTTGTTATGCAAATAACGGAATCAAGGTGTAATACAAGAGGGTGCCACGGCAGAGCCGAGTCAAAACTAAATCAATAAGCTTATTTATCGAAATCTAATAGCCAAGGTTAGACCATTTATTTGCAATCGCCCAAGAGAGTTCTCACGTCATGGAAGTAAGGAACAATCATGCTGCACAACAAACCAAAAAAAATATGTATGCGGGGCGGTGTCAGATCGAAGCCCTACGCAATATAATCCCAAACAAGCAGACACATACACACGCTAGTCCTAATAAAGATGCTTCTAGATGCAAGGCAGAATATTAACACACTAACATGCTCCTAAGATCAAGTGCATAAATATAATAAGGCCTTAGCACCGAATACCAAGTGGTATATCCCTCTCCTACCTCCACCCCCTTCCGATAGGGCGGAGACTGGCCAGCTCGTGAATGCATTCCATTATAATCGGGCGGCACGCATGCCCAACCCGCTCCACAATAAAGCCCGCATGCATCTCAAAATATAAGGAAGTTTCATGACTCGATTGACTCAGGACGGGACCCGATGGGACTAGGTCGTCCTATAGCCCTAGCAATGACTCTAGTTACTTCACAGATAACGGCCGTTCTATTTACAAAAGCAATGAGTAAACGAATGCTCAATCATGAGTGCAATCCTAGCAGGATGCTACATGGCATGCTTTATTATGAATGCAAGCACCTAGTATGCACATGCTACAAGCAGGGAGATCTCTTTTCGAATCTGAGTGAGCTCATATAGGAACTCACCTAGAAAGCCGAACAGCAAGATATACCAAAGAGCATAGTCCAAAAAATCGACAAGCACCTATTATAATTGTAAAGAATGCAGTAAGCTACAATGCTACTAATCACACACATAGAGACCATGTTCCCAACCCATTCCCTAAACCATTCGGAAGTTAAACCATTTTAAAACCCATTTTCCGATACGAGAAATATCTGAAAGCCAAGCTATTCGAGATTTCCAAATCTCCATCAAGTTTCCATAACTCATCTTTATTCATGTCAAATCCATTTTTAAATCCGATAATACCTTTTTAAATCTCCAAGTCTCATAATATTATATTCTATTTCAATCACTGTAATATTATTTCTTTAAACCTCAATAATATTATATGATATTTTAAATGCCATTTTCTATTAAATACTACTCATCAAACACTTTCATAACCATTTCCAAATCCCTTACAAAATCTCAACCATTTTATTTTATAAAATCAGCCCTTTCTAAAATTACCAAACCGACCCCTGCTTATTTTGTAAAATAAGGAAAACCAACCCTTTTATTTCCCAAAACCCCAAAACTACCCCTTTATATTAAAAATCTCAATTTCGAAGATAAAAGGCCCAAAATCATTTGTCTTAAAACACCCAAATCTGGCCCAAGGAAAAATAGGCCCACTTTTCTTTTAAAAAAATTTGGCTTCCCCATCTTCTTTAAAAGAAAATCAGACCGGCCTCTTTAAAGGGATGAACCGGTTCGGGGAAATCAAGAAAAGAAAAAGGAAACCAGGTCTGGACCAGTCTCCAACGTCTGTAATTCGAATCTGGATGGGAGAGGAAGGGATGGAGCTGCTGGCTTCGGCACGTAACTCCGGCCATTCAAACCGACACCAAGCACAAAGAATCGACAAGAAAGAAGAGAGAAAAGGAGTGCTCACCGAGGTGTTCAAAGCTTGTCAGAGAACGCTCGTCGGAACTCGGTTAGACTCGTCGGAGGCTCGAGGCACCCTTGTTTGGCCTGGGGAGGACGGAAAGAGCATAAAGGTGTCGGCTTTGTAGTGTTTCGAACGAAAAGAAGGAAGAAAATGAGCCTTACCGAGCTCGGAAGTCGGAAAGCAGAGGAAGCGGAGAGGAGGACGGATTGTCCGGCGGTGGAGCGTCACAGGCGGCCTTCTGGGCTGCTTGGGTGGCCGTCTTCGATGTTTAGTAGGTGGTTGCTCGGAAAAAAAAAGAAAGAAACGGGGGCAGTTGCTGTGGTCTGGTGATGGTTGTGCTCGGGGAAGCTCGGGAGGCGCTGGGTGACGGAACAATGGAGGAAGGAGCAACCTTTCTCACGGAAGTCACGACAAAGGGAGATAAAAAGCTTAGGTGTGTTTGGTTTTTTGAAATGTGGAGACTAATGGGTTCCTCTGCAACCTCACAAGGAAGAAAAAGGTGGGGGTTTGGAATTGAAAGTCAAATGTGAAGAGGGATGCTTTCCTTTTTCTGAAATCGAAAGAATGAGGGGGAAAGAAGAGAATCTCTGCTACCTTCATTTCTTTTCTTTTTGGTGGAGTGAAAATTCAGTCTTCATGGTGTGGGTCTGATTTCAAATGCAACAGGCCTACAGGGCACATATTTTTTTTTCTTGTTTGTTTTCTAAAAGAAAAGGGAATCAAGGAAGGAGGGGATAAGATTTACCCAAAGTAGAGAAAATGAGTTGAAATGGGTCAAATATGGGGATCAAGTGTAGAGATTGGATAAGAATAGGTTATAGGAGACGGAATTGTGGTCCAGACGTCGGAAATTTGAATCTCCGACGTGAAAGACGGAGTCAATCTTTAAAGTTAAAAAAAAAAAAAAATTGGGCCGGAATTCGTTTTAAGAATTTCAAGTTCCATTTATTAATTTCAAGACGGGCTTTCCTTGAAATATCCGAATTAAATACGCTTTAAATTCATTTTTAATTTCCTTTTTCCAAAAATTAATATTTTAAAATCCAAGCCTTTACAATACATTTATTCATAGAATGCCCAATCAACAACTTCCGACAACAATTCCCCAGGGAAGTAGCCCATAAGATCCATATTCTGCTATGAAACAATAGAGATATGGATCAAATTTTGCAAATTATTGGTTCGATACTTCCAGTAGAGAAGAGACAATATATAGCAATTAGATGGTGGACTATATGGTTTGCAAGAAACCAAGCTATATTCAGGGATAAGAGTATGCCGTCCCCAGCGGGATTCAAGAAAATGATTATGGACAACATTGAAAACTAGAAAAGGGCAATCAGATGGAACGAATCTGAAAATGAGGGTTCAACAACCAAAAAAAAGGAACTAGTCTAAGCAAACAAACATTTCATTGGAAGAAACCTCCGACAGGGAAGTATAAGCTGAACTTCGATGGATCTTTTAGATCGACAACAAACTGCTCTATTGGGTTCATCATTAGAGATTGGTTTGGGGATCCAGTTAGTATTGGGGGCAAAACCATTGGGGGACAATCTCCTCTCATGGAGGAAGCTCTCGCCCTCCGCCTTAGAATGGATAAAGTCAGAGAATTAAAGATAACATACCTAATTATAGAGGGTGACTCAAAAATTATAATAGATTCTCTTAACTCACAATCTGGATGCCCATGGGAAATAGAAATAATTATGT
Source organism: Persicaria tinctoria (assembly GCA_037127255.1). Lineage (NCBI taxonomy): Eukaryota > Viridiplantae > Streptophyta > Magnoliopsida > Caryophyllales > Polygonaceae > Persicaria > Persicaria tinctoria. The sequence goes on along the minus strand of JBANSL010000019.1, from coordinate 20,645,051 downwards.
ATGATATCAAAGCCCTTCTCCAAACTTTAAATTTGGTTAGATAATCACACATACCCCGTATTGGTAATCGGGTAGTAGATAAGGTTGCACAACTTTGCTACTCTACCAGGAGGGAAGATTTATATCTTCATACAGACCTTCTTGATCTCATCCGACAGGATGCTTTCGGATAGGGTTCTCTCATCCGAATTTTTACCTAATAAAAAAAAAACCTATCAGCATTATGAAAACCCCCAAGAACTCTCTCTTTCTCCTATTGAAATTAAAATGTTGCACCAATGCTTCTTCTTCTTGCTTCACTGGTCTAGTTTTTTTCAATAAACCCTAATTTAAACTACCTTTGATTCCAACAACCCATATTCAATAAACCCTAAATTGAGCATGATCGTGCCAATTGAGGAAGATGAGACATTCCTCAGGCGCACCCTTAGTCAGCAATTTGTAGTGGCGCACCCGCAGGCCGAAGCTCACCCGCATAATCGCAGCCCAGGACATCAGGCGCACCCGGAGACCTTAATTCGTGGTGGCGGCAGCGCTCAAGTGCGTATCGGAGTTGTTCGTGGACACGAGACGCGATACCCACCTCCTCAACCTCTCCGGCTTTTGAACGCTCCCATTTCCGACTTCGAGTATTGGACCTCACAGGAGAGGAAAAAAGAGTAACAATGGAGAGGATCTTGATCCGGAGAGGATGATTGGGAAGGCAAAGTCTCTATATCTTCCTAACTGTTTGATTTCCTTTTTCTTTTTTCTATCTAATTTTATTGCTTTTTACCCTTCTTGATTTTACCAATCCCATTTAAATTTACTTTTTACTTTTTAATAATTTTTTGGAAGTGGGAATCTTACCATTTAATTGGTAGTGTAAAGAAGAAAGTTTACACTTAGGGCTCGTTTGGTTCAATGTGGGAATTGAAATTCCCAGGAAGTTACTTCATGGGAATTGAATTCCCGGGAAGTCAAATTGATGGGAATTGTGAAAATGTGTTTGGTTGATTTTTTTATTTTAGTGGGTTAAAAGGGGGAATTGAAAATTTCCAAATGCAAAAGGGTGGAAGTTGAACTTACCTAGGGGAGACTAGGTAAGTGAACTTCCTCCAAATTGGAAGAATTTAACTTCCCGGGAAGTTGAATTCCTGGGTTTTCATTTTTTAAAAATATAAACCAAACGCAGATATTTTTCCAACTTCCTGGGAATTTCTACTTCCTGGGTTTTTGACATATCAACCAAACACGCTCTTAGTGTAAGTGTAGACTTTTCCTTAATTAAAACCTAACGGAGAAGAACAACCCTGTTAATTTTAACATTGCAAGGGCAGGATGCGAATTAGAATAATACCACAAGGGTACCACACGAATATTGTCAAAGTTTTGTATACCCGCAAAAATTGCAATATTTCAGGGACACATCGCGAAATTTCCGTTGTTATTATTATTATTATTATTTGTTATAATATTATTATATTGGGATGGATAAGGATAAACACTAGAAACCCTAGTTCCCGTGTAAACTCCTATATAAAGGTTCCCTTGGAACCCCAATAAACACATCAATTCCTCCTCTCTTCTCTCTACCTCTCTTCTCTTATCTTCGGTTTATCACACGTTATCAGCACGAGCTCTACTAGGTTTTAAGATCGTACCCGATGTTCGTCCTTGATGATCGATCATAAGCCACCAAGCTTTGTGTCACTTTTAAAGATAAGTTTTGATCAGATCTCGTTACTTAATCGATCCACATCTAATTAGCAGTCAGATCTCCATTCCTTCTTCTCATCGGCACGATGGTTTTCTATTTAACCAAATTCAAGATCTTCTTCTCCTCGGCACGATGGTTTTCTATTTGACCAAATTCAAATTGGTTCTTAATTTGTTGATCAAATCCATATATGTTGATCTGCTGCACGCCTAATTATATAACAATGCATATGTTAATTGTTGTTGGTTCTTTGTTTTGCCGATTTCTCTTCGCTAAGAAATCCGGCCATATGAAAGGCGATCCCGTTGCGTTGCTCGCCAATGCCCTGTAGGAATTCAGCGAGAACGTTCACCGTGATGGAGCCGTAGACCACGGATCGACTCTTCTCCGGCGACCTCGGCCACGGATCGGCTATTCTACAATTTCTTTTTATAGTCAATTACTTATATCCTTCGTTGATTAATTAGTTGATTTTTTTTTGTTCAAGGTGAATCAATCTGCCATTGATTATTTTTACAAAATTTGCAACGACGATCCAAGTTCGATCAGATAGCTCCCAGTTCGATCCGTTGGATTTGTCGGATCCATTTATACCTAGCAATGATGGATTATCCGATCAATCAGTATCAGTCTTGCTCGAACCCACGAGACGCGCCCGCAAAGCTATTGCAGGTTCTCCGATCCGTCGCCCTGAAGACGAAGTACGGCATCAACCTCTGCGCCGCCGCCATCTCTGCAATTTTCCAACGGGAAGAAAGGTTTGTGCTGTAATTTCTAATTAATCATGAAATTGGCCCGACATTTTTTAAAAATCACAGATTGGCCCGTATATTTTATATAATTGCATAAAGCGGCCAAACTTTCAGGGCTGCATATTTTTCCCCTGTGAAGTACAAACACATCCCGAAGATGATGTGTAACATAAATTATATTAACTCCCGAAGTGGTTGAATTAATCGAATAAATTTAAACCCCCGAAGTGGTTGAATCAACTCGAAGTTGTAGTATCCCCTAAAGCGGAATCTCAATCCCTGAAGCGATTGGATCAATCGGTCGTATCCCCTGAAGTAGATGTTATTTTATTATATCCCTGAAGTGATAAACGATCGAAGAATTTCATCCCTGTAGTGATGATTTATTCATTTTATTTATCTTATTTTTATGTTTTTTTAAATTATTTTTCATCTCCCGAAGTAGATGAATTATCTCCTGAAGTAGATAAAATTGTTAAATTTATATATCATCTCTAGAAGTGGATGAACGAAATCATTTCCCGAAGTAGATGAACGAGCGCATCTCCCGAAGTAGATGAACGAGCGCATCTCCCGGAGTAGATGAATGATAAATCGATCTCATCCCCGAAGCGATGAAACAATAAATCTTATCCCTGCAGAGATGATCAAGCCGATAAATTTCATCCCTGTAGTGATGAAATTATATTTATTATTTATGTTTATTTATTTTATATGTATGTTATTTAATTTAATTTTTTTAAATTATATTTGTTTAATCCTCATCTTCCGTAGTAGATGAAGGGAACATCTCCTGAAGTAGATTTGAACGTTTGAAAATCATCCCCGTAGTGATGATTTTTTTATTTTTATTATTCATTTCAATTTGTATTTTTTTTGTCTCCAGAAGTAGACAAACATTATCTTCCGAAGTAGATATAAATTGTTAAATTTGCATATCATTCCAAAAGTGCTAGTTTATCTACTGAAGTAGATAAAGTAAACACAATTTATGTATCACATCTCTTAAAGAAGATGAAATTCTTATTTATCTCCTGAAGAAGATAAAATATTTTAGCTTATATATCATGATAAAATTTATCTCCCGTAGTAGATAAAATTTTAAAATTCATAATCGTCCCTGAACCGATGATTTTTATAGCTAAACAAGCAAATTACGATTTCTCCACCAGTCTCCAGAAGTAGACGAACATGTATTTGCAGATGTTCATTTTCTTGTCACCAGAAGTTGACAATATGCCAATTTGATTTTATTTATTTATGATTTTATAATTTTATTAATTATATCAATTGTGTATTTATTTATCATTATCTCTCGAAATAAATAAACCCATCCCCTGAAGAGGATGAACATATTATGCTCATAATTAAATCGTTCCCGCAGTAACGATAATAATCTCCTGAAGAGATATATGAAAAGAAAATTCATAAAATGTATCTCTCTCATCAACACAAATTTGTCTCTGAAGTGACAATATTCATTTCCTGAAGTAAATGAATGATATGAGATATATAGTATATTCTCTTAATGACGAAACCATGCCCTGAAGTGTATGAGTTTTTATTTTAAAGTTGCACAAATACCCAGAAGTGTAGAAATTAAAGTGAATATACACAAGTTGTCTTCTCCCTGAAGTGAGTAATAATCGATCATACCATTTCTTGAAGAATATGGACAATGTTTATATGACAACTTACTATATTTTTGAATTGCAACTTATCATCTTTTGGAGTATATGATCGAAATGTACATAATAGAGACTAATTGTCACTCGAAGTTGACAAATAAATCATTTTATGAATAAAATCATTTCCTGAAGAAAATGATAAATTGACAAGTTTTTCTCATGGCTCCACCTGAAGTGGACAAATACAATTTTATTTTATTTATTTATTTGTTGCTTTATATTGAATAAAATTATTATGATTTTACTTATTGTAATTCAAAGCTCAAAGTGTTTCCCGGAGAAACAACTTATCATGAGTGTCTAATACGAAGTTTTGTTTGGCAAATGAACATTTGGGACAAAGGTTGACCACAATCCCGTAGATTGTAAAGTTTTCAACACAAACCTAAGAGCCTGAAGACTCTGCTGGTGGATTTTTATTAAACTCCAGAAGAGTGAATGATTCTTATGTAATCTAGAAGAGTATTTTATGAACTCTAGAAGAGTAAAGGATTTCACAAATTCCAGAAGAATATATGATCCTAATTTTATCATTTGTACTCCTGAAGAAGTACATGGAATGTTGGTTTTATCATATTCATAACTAATTTTTGTTTGGGTGATACAACCAATAGAAGTAACCATGTAACACGATCCGGTTAAGAAGGCCACTTCCTGACTATCCTCTAAGCATTGCCTGAAGCATGCCCCTCCGGTAGAGGGTGTGAAAGAGGTATGGTTAAGCGCTTGATCAAAGTTATTGTTGTGGCTTATAGTTAGGTTTGTTATACAGTTAATTCTAAATGTCTTGAAAAACATTATATATGACTCATGCCTGAAGTATGACACCAACGAAAGTTCTGACAATACCCATTAAATGGCATCTAAATTAAATAGATCACCATATACAAGGTTCAATGGTTGAATATTATGGTTTTTTAAGTGTCAAACAATTTTGAAAACCTGAAGTTTTCTCAAACATTCTTGAATGTAAAACCAAGATAAATATCATATATCTCCAGAAGAGCATTGATCTTGTTACCTGAAGTAACAAATGACACATGTGTATGAATTGACATGGTATTGAACACCAATATCTCATATGACTAGCCAAAAGCAAGTCTTACAGAGTGAGAATGTATATATATGGTTTATTTTACAGTCGTTTATCCCATTGAAACTTATCACTAACCAGAAGTTAGTTAATGATAAAATGTTTTTCTTTGTGGCATTCGGTCATTCATGTGAAATGATGATGGGCGGGATCATTGACATTCACATACACACCCACTAAAGGGACCAGAAGATCCTAGGACCTGAAGATCCTCTATAAGGGTGACCGAACATATATGGTCTGTCATCTTGGCAAATCAACAACAAGACCATCTAAATTCAAAGTAAATGCAAAGTCTCTAATGTCTCTTGAATGGATTCAATGAGACATCTATGGAACACTATCATATAGACCAGTGTAATTCCAATATTATAGATGCCTTAACACTTTGGTCATATGAAACAAACAAGTAGAGAATGTTATCACGACGACCCAGAAGAGTCGTTAGTCAAATAGGCCCGTGCAAGCTAGTTTGCATTTTGAATTTGACACAATAACATCTCCCTAATTATCTCCAGAAGAGAGCATGTCATTCAAAGGTTTTGAATAAGCAGCATATGTTCCGAAAAGTACCTCATCCAAATGAACTACAATGAGACCACAAAGAAGTTGGATGATACATGGGGTTTGAGTTCCTATTGATATCAAATACCTAGAGCTTTAAAATGGTGATCAAATGCTCGGTATTTAGGGGGAGAGGAAATGAGACAATTAAGAAAGAGATTGCAAGGAAGCAACTTCTCTATCATTTCATATCCGCGGATAAATACAAGTGAACTAGAAGTTCAATAAATGAAATGATTATAAGGTTTAGCAAATATGCAATTGAAAGCATTTACTAAAAGCCAAGAAAGTGACAAAGTCACAGATACTAGCTCATTTGGAAGTTCCAGAAGTAACTCCAACTCAATGAATATCAAGTGGTTTTCAAGTACACCAGAAGTGTTGGAGATCACTAGGCTCTTGGTATACGGTTCCCCAGAAGTGGAATGAGTCTATGAGAATATGATGATCATCAAATAAATAATGGATGTCGACATCGAAATGATAGTAAAGAGCTAGAAAAAGGAAATTCATGCAAGAATGAGTTCTTTAAGCATGATGGCATTGGACTTGTAGTTCCAACACCCAAAAGTGCAACATCAATTGGTTTTAAGTGGCTGTTTGTACAAAATAAAATATAAAGTCAATTTGATTGCACAAAAACCTATCACAGGTTATATGGAGAATGTATTTACCAGAAGTGAATATAATTTTGGATCTAAATATAAATGACGGACGTGTTAATTGCATACACGTATAAATGAAAAAGATCGATTGAAAATGCCTGAAGCATTAATGTCAAAGCCCCGTCACATACAATTGATTAAAGATCGTTATAAGAGTACCAGAAGTACCTATAATTGTGAAAATGGTGACATTGCATTAGGTCCCGAAGTACCATACAATGTTGTACTCTTTTCCTTGATCTTGGTTTTTATCCCATTGGGTTTTTCCAAGTTAAGGTTTTTAACGAGGCAACATAGACACCATTTAATACAACAGATCCCCCTGATCAACAATGAAAAGCACACTAGGTTCTGAAGTACCTTATGTTTGTGCATTCAAAGCAGCTCAACACCAATCAATACATGGAAGTCAAGCGCATCAAGTCAATCATGAAGAAATTCCAGGTCAAAGACAATGTTGAGATTCGACAATAAGCTCATGAAGACAGCGCCATCAAGAAGAATGAGAAGACTTCGAGAAGGATGTTGACTTCAGGGGGAGTATACACGCACTGCACTCTTTTTCCCTTCGATCAGATTTTATCCCACTGGGTTTTCCTGACAAAGTTTTTAACGAGATTTGTAATTTTCCTGACAAAACGTATCAAATGTCATATGTATTTGTTCTCTGGATCCTAGTTTTGTCCCATTGGGTTTTCTAGGCGAGATTTGTAATTTTGTAATATTTAGGGATGTTTATCCAAGGGGGAGTGTTATAATATTATTATATTGGAATGGATAAACACTAGAAACTCTAGTTCCCGTGTAAACTCCTATATAAAGGGTCCCTTGAAACCCACATAAACACATCAATTCCTCCTCTCTTCTCTCTAGCTCTCTTCTCTTATCTTCGGTTTATCACATTATTATTATTATTATTGAATAATGGAATGAAAAGTTAATAGACTTGGTTGGTTGATAGTAGGACTTGAATTGGTACATTACCAATTCATTTTTTCATTTACAATGTAACAAGTAACAACTAATTTGAGTAATTTACCATCTTTTGAGTGGTGAGAAGAAAATATACAATTACAATACAACTTAATTAAAACTTTTAAATTATTGCAACGCATAGTTTTTTGTCTGAAAAGGTAATATTTAAGCACTAAAGCGACATAAAACTTATAGTTATTTTACAACGTATTTAAACTACAAAGGAAGGAGACAAATTGAACTACAAAGGAAGGAGGCGACGTGAACATCTCAATCTCCCACGAGCATGACCAGCGATCTCCGATGGCATATATTGATCACTGCTAAGCTGCCACCTTTTGTAGAATTTAGAGAGGGATAAAACCCTAATAGATTGGTGGTGGAAGTCTCATATTAGAGAAGGCAAACACATTTATAATGTTATTATTCAACCCTTTATATATGGATTATTACAATGCTTGAAGAATAAGTAATATAAAGATATTGATAATCTAAACCTACCAAAGATATATATTTCTAACTTAATATAACAAGATCAAAGATTATATCCTAATACAATCATAACTAATATATCATAAAATATATGTATCCTAATATATAATCTCTAGCACCTTCTACTTAAAATCTTGGACATATCCAGATCCTTTGCCTTCACGATCCCCATCTTTAGACTCATCGCTTCCGTCATGAGTGGTGACCTATGTAGGAGTTGCGATCCTCCACCTCCAATAATCATTCCCATGCGGTCACAAATGAAATGATGAAATTTGCACCAGAAATACAGAGTAGTTATTGCCGCCAACAAAATTTATTTTAAATGTTCCTTCTATTGGTTTATTATATCTCATGTGCCTTTTCTTCCGTGGTGATGACATGGTTGTAGTTTTAGTGTCGTTTGTTTTGTTAGTTGTTTTTTTTCCTTGTTTATAAGTGTTTGTCGTGTCAGATTTTCCATGTTATGAATTATCGTTGTGTTTATGTAGTCAAATATTTTTCTATTTCTAAATGTCCAAAGACTCCACCACGCAATTGCTAGCTTTTTCCCTTTGTTATGCGTTCATTTTATCGAATATGTTTGTCATGATTATCTCGATGCCATGTTCATTCCTGTATATATCCTCTAATATTTTTCCTATGGCAGGATCAATTCTTTGTATTAGGTTTCTTTCTGCATGGGGTAACAATGTATGAATAACTTAACTAGTGATTCTCCGCATAGATTGCATACTTCACATGCACATGAGATTGCTAACCCTTTAGTGTTTAGCCTTGTTTTAGTTGGAATCGATGCCGTTATTATACATTTTTCGATCCATGAAATTCTTAATTTTTGGAGCTATATCTATTAGGGGTGGGCACGGGACGGGACGGGACGGGATTGGGCCGGGACGGGACTCGTCCCGCGAAATTTTTTCGGGACGGGATCGGGACGGGATGGTGTCTGGACGGGACGGGATCGGGACGGGACGGGCCTTGTCCCGTATATAAAAATAATAAAATATTATATAAATTTGCAAAGTGAAAAATGCTTTCATAATTCATTATTTAGTATAATATGTTGAATACGGTATTATTCTCAACTATATTATTCAATAATAATAATAATATTATTATTATTAATATTAATATCTAATACTATTATTAATTCATACAATGATTGTATAATTAATTATAATGTTCAACATATTTGGCTACATTATCTTACTAGATCAGGATGGAAAGGAATTGAGATGAGATTTACCAATATTGTGATAGTTAGGAAGAATACCGTATTTAATTAGCTATTTGCCTCTTGTAACTCTAAATGGGTATAATAATAATAATAATAATAATAATAATAATAATAATAATAATAATCCCACGTTATAATTAAAAATAAAATAAAATAATATTACTTATTTTTATTGTTATTATTATAAAATAATTATACTTTACAAGAAAAAAATATAATATGATATAATAATAATATAATAATAATAATAATAATAATTTTATTATAAATTAATATTATTATTAAATTATATAATAATAATAATATTATTATTATTATTATAAATAGAAAATTATTATTATAGTTATAAATAATATTTGCTCAAAATAATAATACTAATAATATATTATTATTATTCTATAATATTATAATAATATTATTATTATTATTATTATTATTATTATTATTATATTATGCGGGACAGGACGGGATTGGCGGGATCCCACCGGGATCGTCCCGCATAATTTTTGCAGGACGGGATTCGCTATTTTGTCCTAAATCCCACCGGGATCGGGACGGAACAGGGACGGGATCGGGATTTGCGGGATTTGTGCCCACCCCTAATATATATATATATATATGCTATTTAAGTCATTTATGTTATTTTTTGTACTAGGTCTAATCACAACTCACACTAGTAGTGGAAACAACCCGACCTTATCTTTTATTTATCCAATATACATCATGTTTGCGATTTTGTTTGTTTAATCTGGTCCAGTTATATAAACCCGGGATGAAACCACGACCAATAAAAAAAAAAAAAAAGGTACATAAAATTGAATTCAAGGCTTATCTAAAACTAATTTCCGCAGACAAAACCACCACGTGTCGCTAATGTAAATAAAATAACAAAGTAATCACGGGATATGGGTGGGAGTTTCTAGAATAGTAGTCTAGTCCGTAAATAAATGACTCCAAGTCCAAGTCCAAATAAGAGAGAATAAAACGTTGAAATAAAAACAAAAAGCCAAACGGAATACGCAAATACGAAATAAACAGAGGAGGTAGGGAAAATGATGCCCTCTCCCTCTATAAATCCACTCCCTCCTCTCGCTCCCTTCTCGATTCTTCCACCGTCTTCTTCCTCCTCCTCTGCCACAAACCCCATTTCTCTCAACTCCCACCGCCTCATCACCATCCACGCGATTTTCTCCTCATCCACGATCTCCATCAAGGTCAACACAGTCCGGCCGCAATTCAAGATGATCGGAAGCACTAAGGTCGACGATAATCTCGGGATTCGCTACCATTCCCGTGCCGCTTACCCCCAATCCGGCTTCCTCACCTCTGGTTCGTCCCCGCTCTCGTTTTCCTTTTTATAACTCCCGGAGATTTGTTCGGAGCGGCCTAAGGTCTTGTGTCTCGCTTGTTATGCATGTTTTTCGGATTTCGTCGCGAGTATATGAATATGGCTGTAGGATTAGGTTTGAATTCAACATGATATTGCCTTACAAGATATTCTTAATTTCACATTTCATTCATTTTGTTTGGAAATTTGAATTCAATCGTACGTGTTTTCCCTCATTGACCTAATTTATTCGGTGGTCGCTTTGTGTGTTGATCAAGTTTTTTTCTCACTTTACGCATGTATTCGACTTGCTGCTTATTCAATCATTCAGATAACAGTCAATTTGAAACGGCGGTACCTGGTGAGATCAGAGGTCGGGTAGAAAATGATTTTGTAACTGTACCGTTCCAGAAATGGTCAAAAAACAACTGCAAAAGGATGATAGAGCGCAAGGAATCTGTTCAACAAGATGAACCCTTTAGCTCAGGATTACTTACCCGTCCGGCAGGCAAAACAGTCGCTACCAGATTGTTCTCACAGAGTACTAGGTATGCTCGCCTTTTTCATATTGTTTGTTAATGCTTAGTATTGTTTTCCTTCTGCAATTTTATGAATCTCATGCCAGTTTTTGCAGCTCCATAATCTCACAGGGAAAGGATTTCTTATTAGTATCTTACTCCCTCATCCTGTCTTCAAATCTTGTTCTAGAATTAAGTCCTTTTAGATTTTGTGGGCAATAATTGCAATTGTCATTGAATTTTGCTATTCATTTCCACTCATTGGTTTTGAAGGGGATGAGTAATTAATAAGTGTTAATTGGGAAGTTAGATGATCTTGAAATGCATCTTACTACTTACTTTCTGAATAGGAAAAGATCGTTTTGGGTAGAGATGAAAATGGTCATTGATGAGACTGCAAGCGCTTGGGAAAAGATGGTGCTGATGACATGGGTTATGAGCTCTGTCAGGTTGCTGCTATCACTGACCATTTGGAAAAGCATGTTCAGGTTGATCAACATGCTTCTATTGGTTCTTCTCATGCCTTTCACTGGTAGCCGAAGACATTGTGTCGTATTAGCATTGGAGAGGGTGGACGAAGCAGAGAAGAAAAAGGGCACAGAAATTACAGAGGACAGGCAGTGGCTTGTTGGTAGTGGTGAAGATCAAGCAATGAAGACACCAACCATTAATCCATTACCTCTTCCTGCGGATTTAGAGGTGTCAGTGAGGCGAGAGATTGCAATTCAGGGAGTTAGGGAGGATAAGGATGACGTTGACAAGACGTATAGAGATTTCAAGCTGTTTATTACGCCGAGGGGCACTACGTTGTTTACACAATCATGGACACCTGTTTCTGGCACTATTAAGGGATTGGTAGTTCTTTTGCATGGTTTGAATGAGCACAGTGGCAGATATAACAGCTTTGCAAAGCAACTAAACGCCAACGGATACAAGGTATATGGACTAGACTGGATTGGACATGGCGGTAGTGATGGTTTGCATGGTTATGTTCATTCTCTGGACGATGCTGTGTCTGACGTGAAAGCGTTCTTGGATGATGTTTGGACTCAGAATCCTGGGACTCCATGCTTCTGCTTTGGACATTCTACTGGAGGAGCTATCCTTCTCAAGGCAGCACTTGATCCAAAGATTGAAGCCAAGATAAACGGCCTCATACTAACATCTCCTGCAATCGGCGTCCATGCATCCCACCCCTTATATATAGTCCTCGCCCCTATCATATCCATTTTGCTTCCGAGATACCAGTGTGGCGCTGCCAACAAGAAAGGAGCAGTTGTTTCCCGAGACCCAGAAGCATTACTAACAAAGTACTCCGATCCTTTGGTGTATACTGGGTCGCTTCGTGTAAGAACAGGGTATGAAATCCTCAGAACATCAACATACTTGCAGCAGAACTTGAGAAATCTTCGGGTTCCATTTATGGCGCTTCATGGTACTGCTGATGTTATAACCGATCCAAAAGCCACAGAGAAGCTTCATAAGGAGGCGTCTTCCACTGATAAGACGATTAAATTGTATGAAGGACTGCTCCATGATCTACTCTTTGAACCTGAACGGGAAACTGTCATCCATGACATAGTGGAATGGTTAACCAAAAGGACATAAGAGTAGAGAGAGTGGTCAACTCTCCTCATTTTTATGCTGAGAGTGACAAGTAGGAGGTTGTGGTTTTGCAGCGATAAGCTCCATGGAAGGACCTTTGCAAATCAGTCATGAGGTTTATGTTTTGGCTGAATTAGCTACAGAGGTCTTTCCTTAGCTGCCCAATCTCTTTTGTACATTCGACTGTTGAATCATAAATTATTTCCATTTCTCTTGCATAAACCAAACTTGATACTGTTGCTTTCTTGAAACTGCTTGATAAATTTTTGTTGTTTACTGCTCTCTCCCCATTGATAGTTCCTTGATAGTCCCCCATTTGCGCGTGATTCCGGTGGAGTTTATTGCTACGGTATCATGTTGGTGAACAAGGTAAGATTTATCGTTTGGGATCTACCCCATTCAAAGATCATACCTAATGTTTAATGTTGTAGGAAGTTTTTGCATTGTGAGGGAGAAATCACAAGGAAAGTCTGAATATTTTGTTTCAGGTTGCTGATCGGCATCTCTACTCTCCTACGCGATGGGGTAGAGCTGGGATAGCTGTTGCAAAGACTTGAGCTCAGGCTTCCTTCCTTGCCTACCCTTCACCGCTGGGCGGAATGTAAAGATTTTGGCTCCATTAGAATATCCGAGGCTCAGTAGGGCACATCGAGCATTTGAATAGGGGTTGGGGAACTGATTGTTTTCACGGGAGAATAGGGCTATATATTAATAAAAAACTTGCTCATATCCAAATTTGGGCAACAAACTTGAAACAAAATGCAGAACAGTGTTGAAGAGAATTATAGGTGGGAATCAATGGTGAAACAAACGTGAAAATAGGCTATATATTGTACTGTAACTAGACCTGTCAAACGGGTCATTCGGGTCGGGTTCGGGTCCGGTCACTTTGGGTTTCGGGTAAAACGGGTCTTGGGTAAAACGGGTTTCGGGTTTTTCGGGTTGACTCGAACTCGGGTTTGATCGGGTTTCGGGTCGGGTTCGGGTCGATTTCGGGTTTGTCAAATTTTTCTTTTTTAAATTAAAAAAATCATTATTTGATAATTTTGTGATAAATTTTAATTATATATAAAAAAAATAATTATATATAATTATAAATCAACCGGGTCAATTGGGTCATCGGGTCAATCGGGTAAATCGGGTCAAAATTACCGGGTCAATCGGGTCAACGGGTCGAAACCCAGATTACCCGAAAATTTTCGGGTTTTTCGGGTTTGGGTCGAAAAAAAATTTCGGGTCAAAATTTTCGGGTTCGGGTCGAAAAACTTTCGGGTCGGGTCACCGGGTCGGGTTGTGTTTTGACAGGTCTAACTGTAACATACATCCCTATCATCATCCTCACTAATCGAAATTGAAGAAAAACAAAAAATGATTTCCCCATCCCCTCAAAAGAAAGCTGATGTTAGTACAAAAACAATAAACTATCTTTACTTGTAGACCTTCCTTGAGGAAGGAGGGGCACATCTCCGGGCAAGATATGTGGTTTCTTGAGCTCGCCACGGGGGTTGCGCATTCAAGTGTTCCCTGGTAGACCCTGGTGTGTTAAGTTCTTCTCTTTGGGGGATGTTTCATTTGTGCTAGGCTTGGCTCCTGTCGTTGTATACTACCCTGTTTTTCGATATGAATAACTTGGGATAATCTCCCACCACCATGTTAACACCCGACCAGATAATATCTACCCAATTTATCAGGATTGTGCTAGTTCTAGAGGCATCGCCGCCTCAATGAACAATTTCCTTCGTCACCGAACAAAAATATGTGCCGATCCGAGCTCAAGCCATTCGCGGGCAACCGTCCTCCCAGGGCTCTATCAAGTGTCGGATTATGCTAGCCGAGACTAATCCCGCTTGAAAAGGGGAATCCGGCCTAAGCCTTATGAGATTCCGATTTCCGACCCCTTAGAGCACTTTTATCAGTGCACTATTCAAGATGCTTAATAGGAAAATATTAGTGAAATATTGAAGGGGGGTGGGGGTGGGGGGGGGGGGGGGGGGGATGCTTGATGGATGCTAATTAAGCATCGATGCTTACGAGTATAATAAATGATGTTGGGGGGACGCTTGTCACGCTTTCACTGATGGTGGGAAGGAGCGGTTGACATTGAATGGGAGCAACGACTGAGATTTAATGTAGCACATTTTAATTAAATTCAAAAAATGTTATTTTCTCTATTTAAAATGTAATTTTTTTATAAAAAAAAATTATCATACTTCTATATTCATTTTTCTCTACACATAGACATCAATTTTGAATATGTTTTGACATATTTTGAATAAAATGATTTCTTTCGATATAATTATATTGTCGATAAATTGGATCTTGTTAAAAAAAATGTTATTTTAGTAATTAAATACTAAAATAATTGTTATAGAAGGGTTATTTTAGTAATTAAATACTAATATAATATTATAATCATATTATAAACATGTCGGAAATAATTGTTATAGAAGGGTATATTCGTAAATTAAATTGGTAAAAAAAAAGATAAATTGTGGGATATTAGGGATGCTATTGTTAAAGTGGAAAAGGTGAGGAAGGAATGCTATGCTTATGTGGCGGAGGGAGATGAATTAAAAAATAGTAATTTTAGTATCTTGAATAGTAACTGATAAATATGGCCTTAATAAGGCTTTGTCCTCTATTTATAGTGTGAATACCCCTACATGCAAGCCACTTATGGTCACATGTCGCTTGCTCCAAGACATGTGTGATGGAGGCACGAGTGCCACGTGGCCCAGCATGCGTGTGAGAGACGCGGGAGATTTATCGTCCGCGGACGTCTTGAGTCTCTATCCTGACTCGTACTCGCCCATTTTTCATGTTTATAAGGTTCTATTTTTATAGCGGGAAACCTTATTTATGATTACGTATTCTTATTTATTTCATGATATTGCGAATATCATTATTTATTTTTCGTGCATCATCAGTTAAGGAACAAAAAATAAAATTATTCTAGTTTACTGAAATACAGTGAAAATAATTAATTTGCATTTGATTTTCAGATATTCACAATTGTTACTCAGATATCAAATTGGTGTATAATATATTAAAATAAATTTATCGACAATCATAGCAAATAATACTACTCCGTAGTATATATGATTTGTTGGACTTTGATTCTAATGTTATCGTTAAGTTTTACTGAGATTGGACAATGATCTGATTACGATAAAGCATGATTTCGTTTTAATTCAATGTGAACAAGTCAATCAAGGCAAATTAAGCAATAGTGAATTTAATTTGCTTTTCACTTGCTAATAATTTTACCACCACTATATATGCAAATGCAACCCACACATCTTTTTCTTCCTTTCAGAGAGAGGAATCTATCAAGATGGAAAAGATGTTTGTGAAAAAGTTTATGTGTCCTACAAAAGAATAAAAAAGCTAAAATGTGAAATGTCTATTTCATACAGCTAAAGATTATTTTACTTATTCAATGATTATTGACAATTGGAAATAGTTTGATATATACTTTGTTAATAGTAAAGGGCAATAAAATATAATAAAAAACTCCAATTTAAATGCTTAAAAATACATACAATTTCATATATAAATTTATAAGTTAGTTGGACTTCTTTTTATAACGTAAGATGTTGAGATTATCAACTAATTCTCATAAATTTGAGTACTCGAACTTACGAGATATACTAATCGCATTTCAAAGTATGAACATTCGCCTAAAATAAATTTCAATCATATTTAAATCCATTATTATATAAAAAATTTAATTTTTTGAGCCCAAAAGCACTCATGAAAGCTTTTAATTTAAAGGAGTCTCTTGGATTCTTCTCAATTCTCTTTACCCACAAAGGGGTATATGCAATGTTTGAGCAAGTTATATATCTTTAATTTATTTAAATAAATATAAATAATAAATAAAAAAGATGATAATGATAGAAAGGAAAAAGGAGAGGAAAAGGGGTTCATGTAAACAATGGTAAAATTGTATTTACTTTTGGACTTTTTTGACTATCTGCCGCTTTTGCGATAACTAATATTTGACTTCCCTTTATTAATATTTTTGCAATTTGATAAACTTGGACAATTGATAATTTTACCTTTCCATATATAATTAGGGCTCCATCACAAAATAACACGCACGCTATACGTCTCTAAGACTCTTAACTAATTACACCAAATCACCGTTTCACATGAAAAGTCAGTAAATAAATTAAAGATTGTGAAAATCCAAAAAAAGTTGTTGAATTCTTTTGATACAATTGGAGGATTAAGATTCCTCTTCAAGGCTAGTTTTAAAGCGGATCAAAGGTGGTTGTAGATCCGGCAAGTGCGGAGTTGAAAGAACCATGCCTGATCGGTAGTTAATAGACTTTATTATAATTTTCGCTAATGCAATACGGTGATCCAACGGAATTCAACTCATCTACAACATAGATCTTTTAAACCTCATTCAAAATGATCGATCCCCTCTGAAGACAAATGATGCTGTCCTAATTGTCAACATGAATTCTTTTCAGTATAAAAACAACAACAGCATTTCCAGCTTATCCCGCCTGAGCAGAGTTGGGGGGCCAAGTTGTACGCACTCTTTCCCCAATCAAGTCGAGAGAGTGTTTCCTAGTAGCGCAAACAGCTGCATAGACTCATAGCACCTCCAAAGATAAAAGTATAACAGACAAATAAAGGAGACTAGAAAGGTATGGTATGAGAAACGGGTGAAAATGGGTGAAATGATACGAATTTGCCACTCCACTGGGACCCAGCTCAACCCTCTCTGACCTGGATGATGCTCCTCCACTGCGCTCTATCCCTAATCATGCTCTCGTCAAGATTTAAAAAGGCAAAATCTTATCTGATCACCTCTCTCCAATTTTTCTTTGGATGATGCTCCTCCACCTTTCTCCAATTTTTCTTTTCAGTATAAAAAAGCGAATTAAAAAACTAAACAAAACTAAGAATGTGCTTTAAATAATTCAAGAGATAGTTAATGCAAGTTAATGAGTTTTTATGAATCTGTGAAAGCTTTAATATTTATTTTCATAAAATATCATTTTTTTTTGTCTTAATTAGACTCGATTAATCAAAACCACTCTATTATTCCTTTGATTTTGGTAAATAGAGAGCGGTCATCCAAGGTTCGAACCAGTGATTTTTGGACACTACTCGCAGGTCATTTCCAGCTGAACCATTCTAGAATGATTACCACTCTATTATTCCGATCCAACCCTATAACAAGTCATATAAGGACGAAGACAAGGTGCCGTGAGGTGGATTAAGTAAGTCCCTTCGGCTCAGAGAATTTTTTTAAAAAAAAAAATGAGTTTTTTTTTTTTTGATAATTTAAGGATTAAAAGAGGAAACAATTGTAAAATTATGCTTAATTTAGTTGGGATGAGGAAAGAATTAAAATCATGAGATATTGAGTTTAAATTTTAATGCCTTTATTTTGTGAAATTGTGTTAAGCTCTTTGTTGTTGGGTTATGTGAGAATCAAGAATGATGATGAGAGTGGTAGAGAGTTAGTTAAGAACTCAGAACTGTATTTTGATCATGAATGAAATCTCCAGTACAACCTCTGCCTCTTATACAAGTTCCTAACATCACACCCTTCTTTACAAAGACCTTGCCCTCAAGGTCTTATTTCATTGAAAACTTTGGAAATTGGTGTAAGATGTGACCAGCTGGCTCCCAAGTCGCCTCTTCTATTGGCAGATTGACCCATTTGGTTAGCCATTCAACCACTGGTTCGCCATTTGCCAAGTGCTGAACTCTGGTGTCTAATACAGCTTCAGGTGCCACTGAGATTGATCCTGCTTCGTCTGTGGTTGGCAATTCTTGCTGTGGTGTAATGGCAGCTCCAATTTTCTTCTTCAACTGAGAAACATGGAAGACTGGATGCAATTTTGATGAAGCTGGCAAGGCTAATTGATAAGCTGTTTCCCCCATTTTTCTGATCACCTCAAAGGGTCCATAGTACTTTGCACTCAACTTCAAGCATCTCCTGATGGCCAAAGAGGTTTGTCTGTATGGCTGCAATTTGAGGTAGACCATGTCGCCTTCCTGGAGTACCCTTTCAGTCCTCTTACTATCAGCATAGAGCTTCATCCTTTCCTGAGCTGCAACTAGCCCTGACTTTAGTACACTCAGTGTATGCTCTCTTTCTTGCAACCACTCTTCTACTGATGTTGTGGTCACTTTGCTAGTGCCTAATCCCAATTGAGGTGGTGGATACCCATATAAGGCTTTGAATGGTGACATCTTCAAGGTTGTATGATAGGATGAGTTATACCACCATTCAGCTAAGGTCACCCACCTTGCCCATTGCTTTGGCAAAGTAGAAGACATACACCTCGGATATACTTCCAAGCATTGATTCACCCTCTCAATCTGTCCATTTGTTTGTGGATGATAGGTAGTAGATAGCTTGAGAGAAGTGCCTAATTTAGCAAACAGCTCCTTCCAAAGGTGGCTTGTAAACACCTTATCTCGATCTGATACAATGTTCTTAAGAAGGCCGTGGAGTTTAAACACATTATCCATGAAGAGCTGTGCTACATGAGTTGCAGAGAATGGATGACTTAACAAAATGAAGTGACTGTACTTTGTTAGTCTATCCACAACCACCATGATCACATCAAATCCTCCTGATTTGGGTAAGCCTTCCACGAAGTCCATGCCAATGGAGTGCCATGGAGCCTCATGGATTGGGAGTGGCTGCAAGAGCCCTGGAGAGGCCACAATCTCATGCTTGTGACGTTGGCATACATCACATTCCTGGACAAATTTTTCTATGAATGGCTTTAGTTGAGGCCAGTAGAACAATGCCTTCACTCTATGGTAAGTAGCTCGCACCCTTGAGTGCCCCTCTGTTGCTTCAGAGTGGAAAGCAGTGATTATTTTGCTCCTCAATTCCCACTTCTGCCCAATCACAATTCTGCCTTTGTATCTCAGGACATCACCTTGCCATTTGAATTTGGATGCAGGATCCACAGCTGCTCGTGGAGCTAGTTTTTCTATCCCCTCATCCTCTTTATAGTTGTCTATCACCTCTTGGATCCAAGCTGGTCTGACTTCTACTAAGGCACAGCAAGAGCTTGTCTCACTGTGCTCTACAGAGCTCCCCCTCCTGGACAATACATCAACAACAACATTGTTGCTCCCAACTCTATACTGAATGGAATAAGACAGGGGCAACAATGCTGTTGCTGATGTATTGTCCAGGAGGGGGAGCTCTGTAGAGCACAGTGAGACAAGTTCACAGTCAACAGCAAAATTCCTGATAAAGCGCCTGTAATAGCCAGCTAAGCCCAAGAAACTCCTTAATTCCTTTTCATTTCTAGGAGTTGGCCACTTTACTATAGCTTCAATTTTGGAGGGGTCAGTAGCTACTCCTTCTGTTGAGATCACATGACCCAAATACTCCACCTTACTCACAACAAAATTACATTTGGACTTCTTGGCATAAAGCTGGTGTTTCCTCATACACTCTAGTACTGTCAACAAGTGATTTACATGATCCTTCAAGCAGGTGCTATATATGAGTATGTCATCAAAAAATACTAACACATACTTCCTCAAATACTCAGAAAAGACCACATTCATTAAGGATTAGAATGTGGTAGGGGCGTTGGTTAGCCCAAATGGCATCACATTGAACTCATAATGACCATTATGAGTCCTGAAAGCATTTTTGTGAACATCACAGTCAACTACTCTCACCTGGTGGTATCCTGCACGGAGGTCAAGTTTTGAGAAGATAGTAGCTCCATGGAGATCATCCAACAACTCCTCAATATTAGGTATAGGGTATTTGTCTTTCACAATTGCCTCATTTAGCTTCCTATAATCCACACAGAACCTCCATGTGCCATCTTTTTTCTTCACAAGCAGTGTTGGTGATGCAAAAGGGCTTTGACTATGCTTAATAAGCCCTGAATTCAGCATTTCCTTGACATGCTTCTCGATTTCATCCTTTTGTCCATAAGGATATCTGTATGGCTTGCAGCAAATTGATTGAGTGTCTGGCTTAAGAAGGATTTTGTGTTCACAACCTCTCTCTGGGGGGTAAGATTTTAGGCTCCTCAAACACATCTTCAAACTGTTTCAACACCTCTTGCACTGTTGTGGGTGTTGTTTCTTCCTTAGCTGACAGCTGAAATGTCTGAGCAATCTTAGTTGCCCAGTCCAGCTCCCTATCTCTAGCTAGCATTTGCAACTCTTTCCCTGTGATATGCCTTACAGCAGCCTTCTTGGCATCCTCTAAAATGTCTTGTAATTCCACTCTTCTCCCTTCCTTGTAGAAGGCGATGGTGATTTTGTTATAATCAAACTGCACAGGGCTGTAATTCTTCATCCAGTTGACCCCTAGTAGGAGCTCGAATTCCCCAATCTTCAAAGCTCTTATGTTGAATGCATAGCTGCCTCCTTGCATGATCCATTTGAACTCTTTGCACTCATTTCTACAGAACAATTTCCCTTTGTTAAGGCCTTATACTATCATCAAATTGGCTGGTGTCAGCTTGAACCCAGCTTCTTTTGCAATCAGTGGATCCACAAAGCTGTGTGTTGAGCCACTATCAATTAGGACATTGATCAATCTGTCTCCCACGTATCCTTTGACCATGATTGAAGTATTAGCCCCATTTCCTGTCAAGGCCCTCACAAACCCTTCTTGTTCTTCGACTGATTCTGGTGAATTTGGTTCCTCCCCCATTTAATTTTCTTCCACATCCTCTGAATCTTGCACCATTAAGTGCTGAACCGATGAGGAGTTGCACTTATGTCCAACAAAGTACCTCTCTCCACATCGAAAACATAGCCCCTTTTTGAAGTCGGTAGCTGTTTTGCCGCCATTCAACCCACCTCGGTGCCCTTCTTGATGCCCATTCATCCCCGGCCGCCATGGTGATTTACTGATCCTGACCAAGGCTTGGACATCATCGTTATGCAACCTGGCTAATTCCAATCCTTCAGCTAAATCTCTCGGTCGGCCAAGCTTTACTAATGGCTTGATTTCTGCTTTGAGTCCACTAATTAGGGGTGGGCGTGGGACGGGACGGGACGGGATCGGGACGGGACGGAGGTCGTCCCGCGTAATTTTTGTGGGATAGGACCGGGATCGGGACGGGCCTTGTCCCTCAAATAAAAAAATTATTAAAAAAAACTCAAATTTTTTATAAATATATTGCGATTCTCAAAGGCGTAACACATATATATGTATAATTTTTTATATTTTGCAGGTTCTCATTATCTCATATATGCATACGCATATATACGTGTACATGTATATAAACACCGATGCAGTGTGTTTTGTGTATATATATGGTCTTACATTGGAGGATATAGTGTATATCTATATATGACTAAATTACAGTATGTAGTATATATATACACACTATATAGTATTACAGTGTGTATAAAATATATATTATAGTGTGTACGTATGTAATATATATACAAACTATATATATACACTATAATATATACTCTATATCCTAATATTTTATATATATATATATATATAGTATTACATCATCATCATCATCATCATCATCATCATCATCATCATCATCATCATCATCATTATTATTATTATTATTATTATTATTATTATTATTATTATTATTATAAGTGTGTGCAGGACGGGATTTGCGGGATCCCGTCGGGTCGTCCCGGGACGGGACCGGGATTTGCGGGATTTGTGCCCACCCCTACCACTAATGTAGCTTGTGACGAAATAGCTCTCGGGGAGGTGTGGGTTGTAAGACAGCATACCTGCTCTCAATTCCTCGAATCGCTCGATGTATTCTTCAAGATCGAATGTCTGGCTGAGCTTGTTGAACTCCTCGATTATGTCCACACCTTGCTTCTCGCTGAATCTGCAACAAAGGGGCTCGCTCATTTCCTTCTAGCGAACTCCCCGACGCTGCATCAGGTACCCCTGGATCCATGTATCTGCGCGATCGTGCATATGCATTGCTGCGAGCTCTACCTTTTGGTATTCTTGGATGCAGAACAGTGAAAAGAACTTTTAGCACTTCCTAACCCAGCTCCGGGGTTTCTTCCCATCGAATTTGGGAAAGTCGACTTTAAAAAATCGGCTCTGAGTTGCAATGAATCCATCATTGCGCATTGGTGGAGGTCTGTACGCGTTGGTGTCTTCCGGAATTTCTCTATTGGCCATCGGCGGCGTCTTCTCCTGCTGATCCGTAGCCAGTCCTCCGCCATTGTTGTGTGCTGGTGGTTGCTGAGAGAAAACTCGCATCCATTCTCCCACTTGGGCCACCAATTCATCTGATGATTTCTTGATCGCGATGATCGCCAGTTGTTGATCTTGGAGAATCCTGCACTGATCGTCCTGCTTCTGCATCGTCTCCATCAATCTCTCGTGTGTCGTCGTCGTGAATTGCTGAAGGTGATTCAGCTGAGATTCCACCTTCTCCGTCGATTTGAGACGAGTTCCTTCCGCCATTGTTGAAACGCGCCGAAGATCTCAAGCTAACTGATACCAATTTGTTAAGCTCTTTGCTGTTGGGTTATGTGAGAATCAAGAATGATGATGAGAGTGGTAGAGAATTAGTTAGGAACTCAGAATTGTATTTTGATCATGAATGAATATCTCCAGTACAACCTCTGCCTCTTATACAAGTTCCTAACAAATTGTTTCCTCTCTTATTATTTTAAACTTAAACTAACTATTTAAATCATACATTTAATTTTTTTAATATATTTTTAAAAAGCTATATTTCATATATATTTAAAAAAATTCGATAAAAAAGTTGAGTCCCTCGTTTATTTCTAACTCCACCCTGAGTCACATACTCTATAAATAGTGTATACAACTCTTATCGTGTACACGAGTCTTCTCATGTAGGCATAAATTATTTGTCGATTTACTCATGATTATTCACATGTTTTCACATGATTATTCATCTATGACTATGCAATTATTTATTCGTAAAAATATGCAAATTTTATTCTGGAAAATAATCGTCCAATACATTGAATAATTTCATTCCAACGAATAACCTCCAAATACCAACGATTGCAATCTTCCATGAACACAATCAGCGATCTTTAAGGGCGTTGATCACCACCAAATTATCTACTTCAATGAGAATACGTGATAGTCTCAACTCCCTTGCTTTCAGTATACCAAACTTAAGAGTCATTCCATCTAACTCCAATTCATTCTTCGAGCCAAGTTGTATTCCTCCAACCGCGACAGTGTAAACACACCCAAACACACTCCAAAATCTCTATTTCAGTACTTGTACAAACCACTTACAAAATATACTTGTAACATAATAATCTAACCAAAATTAACACGAAGCTCCATCCGAAATCCAAATCCAGCTTTTCTCCTTTTTTCACATCATCTCTTTTCACCTTTAAAAATAATATATATATATATTTTATATTTTATTGTTACCTTTTTCTTTAAATAAAAAAGAAAAAGAAAAAGAAAAAAATAATTGAGCAGCTAAGGTCAGCAGACAGTGGGCCCAAAGCCCACAAAGCCAGTGGCCCCATCAATGGAAATCTGAATCCCTTGCTGCTGTATATTCCCGATTATAGTTAGCTGGGAATCCGACGCCGCGAACGCCAAGCAAAACGTCGCCGTTTCGTCCACCGCTACCAAAAAGTTCTTCGCTGGCAGCGTCAGCTCCGTCCCCTCTTTAAAGTAAAACGACACCGTTGGCACCCTCACCGCCACGAACCCCGATAGATCATAGCACGTGTCGAATATCGACACCCCCTCCACTCTCGGTAAATCCCCCGTCCTCTCCACGAACCAATCCCTCAGCGCCACGTATGCCTCCACCGGCAGCCTCGTCACCGCCGTCCCCGTGTCCAGCACCGCCCCTCCCTCCCCCGACCCGCTCAGCGTGAATACCGTTTCGGGTATGGGTACCCGCTCTCCGCCCACTCCCAGGCCCGACAGGCCCACGTAGTAGAAACTCGGCGCGAGCGGGTTCCGCTCCAGCCCGATCCACGCCGCCCCAACGGGTAGCGACTCCCGCCCGAATTCAAGCGATCCGGTGGATCCGGATTCGGATCCCCGGCTTACGAGGCAGTAGCTGAAAGCCCCGCCCGTCTGCCCGCCCAGCTGCCCGACCAGTGATAGCGACCCGCCGCCGAGCCCGAGAAGCCCGGCCGCCCCGACGAACATCCCGCGGTTGCTGTGGCCGCACCCAATGGCGACGTCGCGGATCCGGGTGGACCCGATGGTGAGGGTCTCGAGAGCGAGGATGCCTTTGGTGTAGGAGCCGTCGTTGTAGAGGATGTCGTAGGCGCAGCGGCCGGAGGTGCAGTCGGAGTTGTCGATGCGGTCGCAGATGGAGGAGGCGCAGGGGACGCCGGAGAAGGACGAGGATTGTGCCGGGTCAAAGACCGGGTCGGATTGGTTGTAGCAGAGGGTGCAGGGCTGGCACTGGACCCAAACGACGTCGCTTCCGGAGTCCATGACGACGTACTGGGCCCGGGCCGGGCTGCCAACACCTATCCGGACGAAGTACTCGCCGCTGCCTTGGTCCATGCCGGACACCACATCGGACCCGAATTCAGTGAGAGTGTATGGGGCGGAGGATCGGAGGCGGCGAGAGAGGGCGGCGACGCGGATGGAGTCTTGGCGAATGAGGCGGAGGAAGCGGGTGGTGCGGTTGAGGGGTGGGGAGGAGGGGAGGTTGTCGCGGTGGATGACGGAGAGTTTGAGGGAGGGTGTCCTCCGGGTAGTAGGGATGGAGGTGGAGGCTTTACTTGTGATTGGCTGTTTGATGGTAAGGTGTTGGAAGCTAGGGAGAGAGGTGGCGTGGTTGACGGAGGAAGAGGCGGGGGAGGGGGTTGCAACCAGCAACGCCACCAGGAGAAGGGGGAGGGAGGAGGTCATTGTGGAAGTTGGGAGGGGATAAAAGAAGGGGTTTAAGATGATTTATTATGTAACAATTTAGAGGGGTTTGGGGTTTGAACGTGTAGTAGTTGTGTTTTGGTGTGAGGGGTAAAAAAGGAAGGTGGGAAAAGTAGGTATTGGAGTTGGAATATGACAATTGGGTTCATCTCCGTCTTTCTATAATTTGAGGATGGGGTCCTTTGTTTTTTGGGTTTGCTTTTCAACTTTTCAAGTGTACCAAATTTACCTTTTATTGTCCGTTTCTACTACCCATTGTTCCCCAGCTATATGTGACTCAATAATGCTTTCCCACCAAAACACAAAACAATTCTCCCTCATTTCTAATCGATTTGATTTCTATATGGTTATTCTGGCTAAAGATCCCGATGATCAAACAATTGAAATCCGGTGACTGGAGGTTGAACAAGATGGAATTATTTCTTGAATCTCTGAGTTTGGTAAAATGGAAATGTGAATGTGTTTGTTACAGCAAACCCGAGCCTATGCTCCCTTTATATACTAATTGAGAAAGAGGGAGACTAGCCCAGCTACTACATGCCCAAACCTCATATAGAGAATAGGCCCAAAATGAAATGAACATAAAATCTATAACAATTTGTATAATATCTGAAACCTAACTTCAGCTCTCTCATATGGTCAATAGCCTCCCCTCAAGTTGGAACATCACTGAGTCCCAACTTGACACTGAGACACTCATGTTGGGCACGAGCAAGAGCCTTGGTCATGAGATCTGCTAGCTGAAGCTTGGTATTGATGTAGGCCGTCTGCAAGAAGCCACTTTGAACCTTTTCCCTTGTGAAGTGGCAATCAATATCAAGGTGTTTCGTTCTCTCATGGAAACAAGGATTAGCTGCTATCTGCTGTGCAGCTTTGTTGTCGCAAAACAATGTAATGGGGGCCTGTACTGGAATTTCCAAGTCTTTGCAAAGAAAGCTCAACCATACCAGCTCAGCAGTGGTGTATGCCATGCTTCTATATTCGGCTTCTGTGGAGGATCTCGAAAAAGTGGCTTGCTTCTTTGTCTTCCAAGACACAAGAGCATGACCCAAAAATACACAATACCCTGATAAAGATTTCCTCGTACTCAAGCATGATCCCCAATCTGCATCTGAAAAGCCTGTAATTTTCAAATCAGATTGCACAGGGAAGAAAATGCCTTTGGACATTGTTCCCTTCAAGTATCGTAGAACATGATTAACTGCCTGTTGGTGAGGAACTCTAGGGCAGGACACGAACTGAGACAAGTGTTGCACTGCATAGGAGATGTCAGGTCGAGTGAGTGCAAGATACAGTAGCTTCCCTACAATACATTTGTAGTTCTCTGCATCTGCTAGCACTTATCCATTGTCAATGATTAATCTCAATCCTATAGCAAGAGGAGCCTGAACTACCTTGCAGTCCAACATTCCTATGCTCTTCAAAATGTCTGAAACGTATTTCTTCTGACTCAAATAAGTCCCGTCATCTGATCTCTGAATCTCAATGCCAAGGAAGTACTTGGCTAAGCCAAGATCTTTAATGGTAAATTGCTGATGAAGGGCCTGCTTTACCCTATCCAGTTCATCCACATTGTTACCAGTGAGTAACATATCATCCACATACACTAGGATTGTTGTGAAGGAACCATCAACAGATCTAACAAACAAGGAATAATCATTTGTTGATTGTCTGTATCCCAAACTTATCAAAAAACCTGTCAATTCCTGATTCCATTGACGTGAGGCTTGTTTAAGCCCATATAAAGAGCGCTTGAGACAACAAACTTGGCCATTCCTAGCATTGTCATAGCCTTCAGGTGGTTTCATATAAATCTCCTCCTCTATGAAGCCATGCAAAAATGCATTGTTCACGTCCAGTTGAAACAAAGGCCACTGTTTGGCAGTAGCAAAGCAAGCTATGTTACACGGAAACAAAAACGGAAACCGGAAGGGAAACGAAAACGGAAACGGGGAAACGGCAATCCAAATTTTGTAGGAAACGGAAACGCCGAGGAAACAACAATATAAATTACATATTCATTTAAAGGTCTAAATAAGAGCAATAAACATATCACCAAGTTATATACGTAGAATGCAACATTAGGCTACAAATTGAAATGTTCAATACTCCTTTACTCCATCAGCTGCAGATCGAGTCAGTTTGTTGACTTTGTTCAACACTATGACTTCTGCTAGGACCACTACTCGCATTTGAGCCGAGAGGGAGAGAGCACTGAGCAAGTGCGAGTTTACCTAGAGAGAGCACACCGAGCAGAGAGAGAGAGGGGGTCGTCGATAGGGAGGAGAGGAGGGGCGGAGACAAAAAAAATGGGAGAGAAGGAGGTGGCAGGGTTAGAGGGAAATGAGAGTTTCAGACGGGATGAAGCGGAAACATGTTTTAGAGTTTGGTTTTTTTTTTTTTTTTCAATTATAAAATTAGTGAAAACGCCATCTGGCAAGGCAAAAACGTTTCTGACAAAGCGGAAACGGTCAAGGTTTCTGACTTTTCTGGTCAACGAAACGGTCCAAGTTTCTGACCTCTCAGAAACGTTTCTGAGGTGTTTTCGCGGAGTTTCGGAGTTTCTTCATATCTAGAAACGGGAAACCGCTATGAGATGGAGTTTTGGGGTATCATAGGTAGCAAGTGCAATCACAACTCTGACTGTGGGGAGCTTGGCTACTGGACTGAACGTATGCTTGTAGTCCTTCACAAGCTTCTGATTAAATCCTTTTACAACTAACCCGGCTTTATATCTATCAATAGACCCGTCAGGATTGTACTTTACTTTAAAAACCCACTTAGAACCTATAGCTTTATGTCCTGTGGGTAGCTCAACTAATTCCTAGGTTCCATTGTCTTCAAGAGCCTTAATTTCCTTACTCATGGCCTCCTCCCAGTGAGGGTTCCCTCTAGCCTCTGAGTATTTCATACGCTCATGAATTCTCCCAACCTGAGTCATAAATGCAGCATGACTGATTAGTTCCTGATCATGGGTGACATTCATTGCATAATCTGATGTCCATGATGGCATTGCTCTTTGTCTTGATGACCTCCTCAATCCAGATTCCACTGGCCCAATATGATCAGTCCCAGAAGCCTCCCCAATATTTGATCCTTCTTCAACTTGAATTGGCTCTGAAATGTCAATGGATACATCAACATCTGCATCCTCCTCAACTCTTTGAGGAGTATCCAGCTGGACTGATGTATTCTTGAATGGGAATACATTCGCATACAACTTCACATCTCTACTAAAGAAAATGCCTTTTGTGTCCCAGTCCAGCAACTTGTATCCTTTCTGATTTGAAGGATATCCTATAAGTACACACTTTCTCCCTCTGGCATCAAATTTATCCATGACGCTCTGTGTGACATAGGCGTACCCTAAACAACCAATTACCCTCAAATTCTCATAAACAGGCAACTTCCCAAACAACATCTCAAAGGGTGTCTTCCAACTGATACTTGCAAGGGGCATCTTATTGATCAAGTATGTAGCTGCTAATATACATTCTCCCCAAAACCATTTTGGCATGCCTGCATGAAATCTGAGAGCCATTGCAGTCTCCAACAAATGTTTGTGCTTCCTCTCTACAACCCCATTCTGTTGGGGTCTATAAGGCATTGATCTTTGATGATTTATGCCCATAGCAGCAAACATTTGTGCACACTCATCATTACAAATCTCAGTCCCCATTATCTGATCTGACTATCTTGGGTACCTTCCCAAATTGATTCTTAGTCATAGCCATAAAGTTTCTCAAAACACCTATCACTCGTGTCTTGTCATGTAGGAGATCTGTCCAAGTGGCCCTGCTCATATCATTTACTATTGTATAGAAATAGTGCTCTCCATTCACATTGGCTACCCCATACGGCCCCCAAAGGTCAACATGAATGATATCAAACAAACATTCACTTCTATTATAGCTCTTCTGAAAAGGAAGTTTGTGAAATTTTGCTACAGAACAAGCATCACACATATAGATGTTTGGATTGCCTACATTATTACACCCTGGCACATGACTCATATTGTGATATGAAATGTGTCCAAGTCTATTATGCAACAAACTAGTATCTCAGAGAACTGAAAATGAACAAATTTCATTCTTAACACTATAAGCATGAACATTCTTCTTATCCGCAGCTCCTTGATCCTCCTTAGTGTTCATGGTATACAATCCTCCAAGCTCTCTTCCAATAGCAATCATAGCTTTACTCACTCGGTCCTGAAATTCACAATGATCCTCATCAAACACAGCTAAAACCCGTTTCTGCACTATAACCCTCCTTACTGACAACAAGCTAAACTTAAACTGTGGCAAATGCAGTACATCTCTAATCACAAAATCATTTCCAATTCGAACTGATCATACTTTATCAACTTTCTGTATTGTACCATCAGGCAATTTAACACGAATAGGCAAGCGCAGATTCCTCACATTCATCAATGAATCTAAATGTGGAGTCATGTGATCTGTTGCCCCTGTGTCTAATATCCACTCATCTTTACTTAATTCGATCGAATTTAAAGAGGTGAGTGAGTTACCTGCAAATCCCGCGAAATTTGCACTTGCTATTCCTTTTCCTTTGAATGTCTTCATCGTCTCTTGGCAAACAGCTTGTACAAAGGCTGGATCAATGACATTCATCTTGCCATTGTCTGCACTTTCCTCATACTCCAATGGTGTTGTCAGTCCTCCCTGATCATTCACCACATTCGCTGCCATCTTCATTCCTCTTTTATTTCTGTTGCCCTTGTACCAGTATGGATACCCAATCACTTCAAAACACTGATGAGGTGGATGTCCCTTCAGACCACAGTGACTGCACTTCCTTTCCTCTCCAGATCTCGGCTTTCTCTGATCTTTCTGCTCTTTCTTGGTAGAACCATTAGACGAACTGCCCTTCTGGTTAACTGAATTTGCAAGGAATCCGGCTCCATCGACCATCTTGCTAGTAATTTGCTTCTGCGTTTCTACCTGAGCTACAAGATGGAAAGCTTTGTTGACTTTGGGTAAAGGATCCATGGCCAAAATTTGGCTTCGAATGGCCTCGAATTCCCCATTCAGATTTACAAGAAACTGCATCAGATGCTCCTGATTTTCCAGTTCAAGAAAGCGCGTGAGAACTTTGCATGTACACCTATCCATAGATCCACATGTACACTGTGGAACTCCGTTCAAGCTCTGAATTTCATCCCAACATTTCTTGAGCTTGGTGTAATATGCTGTGACGCTCAGATCTCCCTGTGTCAATCTCATCATTTCTTGCCTCACCCTGTAAATCACCGGCGCGTTGCTTTGGTTGTACCTCTCCACGATTCCCATCCACAATTCTCTTGCGGAATTCGCGTGTATGAATGAATTTGAAAGATCAGTGGACATAGAATTCAAGATCCAGCACCCTACCATCTGGTCGCACCAAAGCCATCTCTGCAAATCTCCTGATTCCCCTCCTTGTTTTGGAATCGTTCCATCAACGAATCCCAGCTTCATCTTTGCCGCAAGCGCCATTCGAACCTGCTTACTCCAAGCAATAAAATTGCTTCCTTCAAATTGGAAATTGGTAAGCGAATGCCCAGGCGAATCCGAATTTGCAAGCGTCGGGGGGTCCCCCTGCGAAGCTCCGTTGATTTGTGCGATCTGCTGCGCAACTGCTTGTGTTGTCTTCTCCATCATCAACATCAAACTCCGAATCACCACCTACGCTCTGATACCATAAAGATCCCGATGATCAAACAATTGAAATCCGGTGACTGGAGGTTGAAGAAGATGGAATTGTTTCTTTAATCTCTGAGTTTGGTAAAATGGAAATGTGAATGTGTTTGTTACAACGAACCCGAGCCTATGCTCCCTTTATATACTAACTGAGAAAGAGGGAGACTAGCCCAGCTACTACAGGCCCAAACCTCATATAGAGAATAGGCCCAAAATGAAATGAACATAAAATCTGTAACAATTTGTATAATATCTGAAACCTAACTTCAGCTCTCTCATATGGTCAATACTGGCTACGGTAAGTCATAAGAGGATAAGATGTGAAGATTCAAAAAAAAAATCTCATGATTTTTTTTTAAGATGTAGCAGACTAGCAGTGGGAGTTTCTTTAAAAAAAATATTTTATTAGTTTTGTTTAGATAATTACCTACGGTTTCTGAAACTGTGATCGACACCGTGTATTGTACAAGATTTTCACAACATGTAATACCATTTTTAAAGGGTGACCGACACCGTGTATTGTACAAGATTTTCAACCTAGAAATATATCATATATGGGTATATGTTAGGAAGGGAGTTGCATCACACCTAGAAGGAAAAAATTCGGGTGGTGGTTAGCCAACCCGAGAGCATCTCAAACGAGGAGATCACGAAGATCTAAAGTAAATACAATCACAAAATATATCAAAAAAATCACCCAAAGCAAATCCGTAAAAAAACCCTAAACCCTAAACAAACAAGCGGACACAACATCGAGACTCCTAGCATATTGTGAACACAAATATGTTTTTTTCATCTATAATTTTATTTTGACATATTATACTCCGTAAATTCGAATTCGACCTCATACAGTGAAAAAAAATTATATACATTCAAAATTTTAACATATTATTGATCATTTTATATGTATTTCCATAAACTGGATACTTTTATTTATCTTGATGTTTTCATATAATATTTGATTCAATAGCTTTTGTAAGGATCCTCTTGTCCACTTTTGTAGTCCATTTTATGGCCCTTCTACTTTAATTGGTAGAATTGAAATTGTTTATTCATTTTCTATATAAGTGTTGGTAATATTTAGTATAATTTAGATATTTTCCACCAATCATAATAAGTGGACCGTAAAATGAACTACAAAGGTGGACCAAATGATGTTCGCCACACCTCCGAAGAAAACATATCTGGCTCCGAATATGATCTCAAACTTGATGTTGTCGCCAAGGGTCAAGAGGTTGAATGTCAACCTCCACCACCACATGTAAATTGTCGATGAACAGCAATTATGTTTGTGCAATCGTACTATATACGGTTGAATAACCTATTAGCCATTCCGGAATGGCTCACCGAAAAGGACTTGTGGGTAGTACCCATAGGTCTCCGGTTCGAATCCCGGATGGTCGCTCTTTATTTACCAATTCAAGGTTGAATAACCTATTGCAGATTTTGCGCTTTCATGTTTCCTGGTTTCACTGCCCAATTAGCTGACACCCGTATTCGGTACGATCGGAACGAGATTGTGGATCATAGACTAGGGCAAACACTGCGTTCATAAGCTGGGGCATCAAACGGACCAAATGGTGTATACTCATATATGCAAGCAATCCGAGGAGTTTAGTCGAAGAGGGAAGAAACTTTGAAGCTTCATAGCACGCAGAACAAACTACATTTTTGTTTGTGACCTTAATACTATTTGAAATCCTACTCATAGGAGTTTTCTCATAATCATCAGCAACCTAGGATGGTCTTTCTTTAAAAAGAGACCCTACATAATGTCAATAAATAAAAAAGTACAGATTGATCACAAGCTCATCTATTCAATGAAACAAAGCTTTTAAGTTGCAATACTAAATAAATTATTCACCAATATTACATCACTACTTTAAAAACTAGAATTGGAGCCTTCCATGCATACTACATATCATATTTTAACCCTAGATCAGGATGTAGGACTAATCATCTAGAGAAGAATGAATGTATTTCAGGTGCTTTCCAAGTTCATCAACCCGAGATAATGCTAAAGCCGTCGCAGACTTGTAAAGCCCGCCCTCTTATACTTTCCAAGAGCGTATCTACGTCGTCTTGGATAAATATTCATTTAATTTATGTATTAAGCAATGGCACAATGAATGAGGAGTCTAAAAACTCAACGCAGAACGGACTCTTTCACGAGGGTTCGGCCACCAGATCTGCAAACAAGATAAATCTAGATTAGTAAACTCGTTTCCACACTGGCAGGGGTTGAAAGGTTTGTAGACAAGCTCACGTGTATTCGAGATGAATGTTCATGAACCGTCGATTTTCTTTGCTCTGCGAAAGGGTTACTGAACCATCAATAAGCTGATCCTGCTCTACCTCTATCGGCTCATAGAAGTATATCAAAGTCTGCAAGAACCATTCATTCCCAACTATTTATTGATCAACATGATATGACAAATAATTGGGCTAAATAGTAAGCACAAAGCGTACATGTTCAGGTCAAATTATAAGTTCAGGTCCAAAACGTTATTTCATAACAATCAAGAAAGGGTTACACATGGAGTCATGTAGTAAGCACAAAGCGAACTATTCTTTCACCATGTACTAAAGAAAGGGGTTACACACCAAGTCTTACGGCTTGTTTGTGCCTTCCCTATTGCACTTAAAAACAACTGTTTTGTTCCTAGAGCTAAACTTTGAGAGCTCGGACTCTTGCATCAGAAGTGAGTTAATTTCACAGCAAGGTATCAAGTTCATATAATTCATTTCACTGCAAGGTATCAAGTTCATGCTTTTCATTACCAACACTACCTCATAATGCAAATCTAGTAGTTCAATTATCTGTATATTTTATGTCTGTTTTTCTAAGCCTAGTAAATAATAGAACATGTCAGACGGATCCTTCATTAAGTACTCAGAGGTAACCAAAGCTATCACGAAACATGTTACCTGCTGCCAATGAGTTGGAGGGTCCTCAGGAGCAGTGGACAATATAAGTCCATCGTTCGGATTTGCACGTCTCTTTCTCTGGCCCCATTCCGTCACTATGGAGGACTGAAGGTCATTACTGGTAGAAGGTTGAGGTGGTTCACGGAATTCGACATCAAACCAGAATGCAAATCCATGAAGTGGAGCTGGATGGCAGCAAAACCAATAAATGAATACCATCTCATATAATAAACAAATTGGAAAAAATAAATGTTAAAAAAAGTCATGTGAAGAGAATCATAAACAAACTACTTGAAGTTAACTACTCTACCCAAACAGCTCTTTTACCATTAAAGAAGCAATGTCATCAAAACATTTGATTAGGACGGTTATTCAGCTCGTTTAAAAACAAGTCAAGCTCGAATCAAGCCTGAATTTGGACCCGAGCTTTAAAATGTGCTATTCAAGCTTGATTCAAGCCAAACCAAGCTTTGAATCGAACTGAAAAATGTATTCAAACTTGGCTCGTTTAGAAAATGAATGAACTCAAGCCGGACTCGAGCTACTCGGCTCATTTAACGGCCCTACATTTGAAAATGGAAAAACAAAAATGAAAAGGATAGGTATTCTACCTCGCATCATGGACTTAAATTTAAAGTTCGCTGTGACAGAATCTAATTCATCATTCGTAACCGTGTAGCAATCCACATGCTTTACCTGTAATACAACAATAAGTAGTGATACTCGTAAATGGACTACCAAAGCTCATGCATGATTTGCAATTAAATACACCACCAAAGAGCGAACTCCCAATTGACAATAATAATTATGCAATTTATCATAGAAGATTTATCCAGTTCATCATGGACAAAATCTTTTGCTGTGAAAAAATAAAAAGTCATACCGAACACTGAAGAAGGTGAACACTGATCAACCTCTCATTCCAACAGAAGAATAATTCCTCTAGTCAACAAATTGCAGAAAAAGAAAGCAATAATGATGATCCTAAAGATGTCTACTTGTAACTGTATATACCAAGTTCTCATGTAGCAAGATGTAAGGGCCTTATTTGTGCTCACAGAGTACTTATTTGTTCACATTAGGTCTCCCTATAATGTGCAAGGAAGGATTATTAAGAGTAAGCTTGTGCCAAACAGACTCCAAGTTATCATCACAAAGTAAATAAGCTTAGCTGAATTCATTCTCCCAAATAACATAAACAAGCCTCAATATTCTGAAAAGGGCGTTATAGCACAAAAACTGAACACGGTTATTTGTGTTTTAATACCGCAATGACCTGTAGATGAACAAAACCAGAATAAACTTGGAAAAAAGTGAATATATATATATATAAATATATATATCAACTAACCACATGAGGCCATGTCAAAACATTCTCGCCCGATATGGTCTCCACACTTGGTTCTTCAAAGGCACATTGTTTAGCTAGTGGCATCATTGCAGACACTGAAAAAACAGGGAAAATAAAAGGAAAGTAAGCATAACTGAATGCTACATTAAAGAAGTAAAAAACGACATGGCAGATACTGGAAAAATAATATAAATAAATATTTGTGATTGAGGGAAAAGAAAAAGAAAATTTGAAACTAAACTAAATGTTATCCAACCACCAGAAGCGGAGGTTTTGCATGTAAAATAAGGGCAAGGGTAGAAACAATATTCTAGGCTTACAAGCACTAATTCCCAAGGCATCGGTATTCAGGTCCAACGTAAAATCACTATGGTAAAAACAAAAGGAAAACTTATATTTAGATTTTAGATGGTAAGAGGCTTCACATTTTACTTTTCAGATACAACGAGTTTCTAATAACTTGGGAGAAATGAGATATGATATCACTTATGTGATTTTTTTAACTTATGAATCTACAGTCATAATATAATATAAGATTTTGTTAAATGCCATTTGTTTGATACATATAAGGTGAAAGAAGTTGAAGAATTACCACATAAATGCGTTGCATCAAAATTAATAGCTAGGCTTTAATAAATAAATTCCTACAAATATATATATAACATATGTATAATGTTTTTAGATCTTTTTCAATGTCATGATTTACTAAACAATCATATTCAAAGAAGTTTTACATATACAACGTCACCTGAAGGCTTAAAATTACCGGCATCGTTCATTGCTATTATAAATGTTACCTAAATAAAAATAAATATTGCATATATGTGAACTTAATCAGACTACATATGTTCTACTTGAAAGTCCTTTGCTTAGTTTAAATTGGATAATTGGTCATTTGAAATTGAATAGTTTGAAACTTCACAGTCCCACTTGGTCATTGTACTCTAAATAAGTTGATATATTTGCAGTTAAATATAGAACTATTTAGACAATGAAATTTCTCGGTCATTGTCATGAAAATAGCAATATGTTTTTATTGACTGAATACTTGCACCTTGCCATATTACAACACCACAAAAGTTAAGAAGTAGTCAGCACACTCTAGAAGATGCTAGTGGTAGACTGATATTATCGTACAATGCCCTTGATTAGGTAGAGGCAAAAGGAAAAAGTAAAAGAACATAAAATAAAAACAAAACTGCTGTTGCTCATGCAATATGCTTGTAACCTCTTAGCTCTCTCAGAGTGCAATTACAACACAAGGTCATTCAAGTATTACTATTTCCTGTCTATAATGTCTTTGGAATAGATAGAGTCAAGTAGCTAATGGTTTTGAAAAGAGAGGAGAAATCCTTCACCACAAATATACAATGAAGCTTAAAGCACTTCAAAACAGGGACTTATATCTAAAACTTCCAGTCTATCATAAGCTATCAGTGAT
Organism: Persicaria tinctoria; assembly: GCA_037127255.1. NCBI lineage: Eukaryota > Viridiplantae > Streptophyta > Magnoliopsida > Caryophyllales > Polygonaceae > Persicaria > Persicaria tinctoria. The sequence goes on along the minus strand of JBANSL010000019.1, from coordinate 20,608,140 downwards.
AGCTTATGATAAGACTGGGTGATAGCTTCAAAAGAAAAACAATGCACTTCAAAAGCTTGGACAAAGTCCGTAAACTGGAACCATAAAACAATTTGCAAGTTCATCTGGTCAAATGCTTCAGAAACCCGTTGAAAATTGCAAAGAGAATTGTTCAAAGAAACACACAGTTCATGGTTTTGTACATGAAAAAAAAAAAAGATACGTGAATAACACTAGTCAATGGAAAAGAAGAATGAGAAGGATAAAATGTACTAGAAACTTGAAGAATGATAAGAACTGCTCTTAAGGTGAAGAATTGTACTCACTATCAATGCCGTAAACATTGCGCCAGAAATCAATGCTCTCATTGTATCTATCAGGATGTGAAACGGGTGCCATGTAAAGCTGCAGCACCAAGGAAACCAATACATCATATGCATGCCTTGAGATATGATAAAGCAAATTGAACAATGAGACAATATTTAACTGAATATAACTTCCTACCCTTCTCAACACTTGCAAATATTTGTTTAAGATTGTTGAGACCCACTCCAAAACCCAACTCTCTATTAGCATCACTCAAAGGGTTTACATACCATGTTATTTCAGGATATGTAACAAAAACAGAAAGTTTACTTTAGATGAGGGCTCAATCAAAGCAGATGAGTATTGCAAAAGATAGAGCTATAAGAACATTTATGTTCTCAATATGAAAGGAAAAAAAATTGTCCACCATAAGAGGCATGCAAAATATGCAGAGAGATTATTGTTGTGTGTTTGTGTGTGTGTTGTGGTTAACAGGGGAAAAAACATATATTTTGGTCGAGCAGAACATTTTCAACAAGGAACTGAGACAAGGGTTTATCATGATCTTAGATTGTTAATAACAATGCAATGAACCAGCAGACTGTTTTTTTAATGAAACCAAACAAGAACGTTCCCTGAACCAAGCGTAAAATTAATGCAACTTCAAACAAAGATACAAACATAAAGCAGAAGAATGACAAACTACAGTAAACTGTACCGTTGCATGTGAAGGAAGAATAAGACCTCCAGGTTTCAGCCATCTATCTCTGGCAGTAATGACACTTCCAAGCATGCTCTACAAGGGAGAAAAATATCAAGAAACTCAGGGTGAATAGTGAAACAAAAAACACACAAGGAATACGGTCGGTCAATGGCTGATGCCACCCTAATTACTCTGATTAAGCAGAACAAAATACAACGGTAGGAAAAATAAAATCTTGAACAAAATACTAGAAACATAGTCATGGCATCAAGAAAACTTCACAGGTAAGTCCGAACTGAAGTACAAATTTACCTCATAAAGTAGCATGTAGCCCATCCACTCTGAAACTATAACATCAACTTCTTCGTTAATCTCCACATCCTGCAATAAGATGACCTAGACTTCACAAGAGAGAAGAAAGGGATAAACTACAACCTAAGCCTAGAGTAGATAGTGAAGCTAGAAACAGCCTTTCATATAATATACTTCGTGGTATTATTCTTCGTGGCATATACACTGGAAAAGAATGTATAGCTTTCCTTTGCCGAAAAGGAATTAAGAACGAAAAATTCAAGATAACTTAGAAAAAGATAAAGGAGAGAAGAATAAAGCTTTGTAGAAATAGAAAAGATCAACAAGGTTCACTTCATCTGCAGAGAAGATCTACTACTCCTTCCAAAAATACAAAATCCACAAAGAAACACAAGTAGCTAAGTATACTAAGTGTCATAAAAAAATGAACCAAGATTTCCGTTCCATTAGAGACCATATCTTATCTATTACTACTAACAAATCACACTTTCTTCATTATTACTAACAAAAACTTGGAACGTAAACCCTAAAATGGCAAATATTTAAGAGCAAAATTTACCGCCTATAAAAGACACACATTTCCAGCAGTGGCAGTATACTCTTCAGAGTTCAGATAAGTTTGAATTTGGTATAAACTAACCCTGGAAAAAATATGGATTCATACTACGAATTTTATCCCAAATAAGTCAAGGCAACACCAACCCAAAACCACAGAAGCACCAGATCAAGTCAAGTACAATGTTAATTCACTAGAACCTTTTCAAATATAAATCAACCTGATAGATTTTGCAACAGAAAGACCCAATAAGCAAACCCTTGCATTCTAGAAAAAACAGGAAGCAATCAAAGTTTCAGTCTCAAAAGGAGGTCTTTCCAGACATCTGATACTCATCTAATGCTTCAGTTCAGGATATGGAAGAGAATTCCTCCTCGTCTCCACTGATCTAACATCATGTGGAACTTTGAAAGCAAGACCAAATCCTATCCATCAAATATAAAGAGTTCATTACCAAATAACTTCCCCTTTTTTCAAATGATCTATACCCTTTTACCACTCTTTACTCTTTCCTGACAACAAAGATGCTATATTTATTCATGCCACAGAGTAGAGACTGCATTTGCATCCATATCTAGATGTGTATTCAGATGAAAACAGTAATAAACTTTTGAGTGTAAGACCCATCACATTCAATTCAAACAAATTTACACTTGCTGAGTACCCCCACTTTATGCGAAGCTCTCAACAATTCAATTCATTTTCCCTCCCAATTTCATCTTTCTCTTTCTTCATTTACAACTGTCCACTGGTAACAAAATGAACATATAACACTTGGTCAATGCAGCACAAGAGAGTCCATCATCTGGTTCCTTTATGTACAAATAAAAAATATTCATTCAAAAGACTTCCACAATAGGTAAAGAAAACTGGCATAACCCCCAATAGGACCCTTTTAATTATTATTATTATAGTTAGTAAGAAGACAATGCATGTTCACACCATACATCTATAAGAACCGCAGAAGAAGTGAGCAAGCCTTGAATTTATCTTAGATAAGTTATTTAGCAATCTTACTATAAATAGCCTTCACAAGCAGAAGCAACATCAGTACTATACTGAGATCATACCTCTACTCGCCCGTGCAATACTTTCACTGTATCAGATAGTTTATTCGCTTTAACGACTTCATTTGCCTGTTTCAAAACTATAATATATAAGATAATATACATAAGAAATGTAATTAAACTAAACAGCTATTGTGAACGGAAATTAAGCACGATAAAAACAATGTGAAAACAAGTACATAAATAGTACGGTATAGGATAAAACAGTAAACTGCACAATGCATGTTAAATTAAAAAATAAAATAAAATCATAACCAGCTATGAAAAGCCTGTTAGGTTCAAGCCAAGATCTCAGCTTCAGAGCTGGGCTTTATTGCAACTATTTTCTTCAAGTAAGAAAAAAGCATGTCCAAACATTCACAACTAGTTACGAGTTCATTCTACAATTTGGCTTGTTTAATAAACTTAATAGATAAGCACATCATCGAAGCGAAGCTTGTCCGCGTTCAAAAGTTTGCTAAAGTGCAAATCCAATAGCAAACTCATCCACTGTTGATGTCAACATGTAGAACAACCAAATTCATTTTATTATGTAAACAAAAGCAGCTGACCTAAACTATTTACTTCAGTAGATGAATAAGCAAGGCTTGCAAGAGGCCACTATATATATAAGCAAGTAGCTCCTTTATTGGGGTTCAGGTAGGCTTCCCTTTCAGTTGACCCCACAGGGCAGCATACTACCTCTCAACTTGGCTTGCGGTATTACAAACCTAAATTCATCAATGGATAAAGCTAAGCTCACTTTAACTCGAAACTTAGCTAAAGCTCACTTTAACTCAAAACTTAACCCAACTGAGTCAGAAAAGTCATGCCAAATATTCCACAAAAGCTGTAACAGATGCACTGAACAAAAAAGCGACGCTTAAGCCGTTAAGTGCTCGCTTCATGCTTTAATCTAAATCCTTTAATATGCATGAAGCGAGCGGTGTCCATGAAGCACCCACTCCAGCCGCTTTTGCGGTGAAGCGACAAAGAGAGCGTGTCATGGACAAAAGTGTATTTTTCAAAAAATAAAAAAAGCGTTGATATTTTTTTGAAGTAAGCTCATGATTTTGAAATAATAGAGTAATTTTAAAAAACTAACCAAAGTAATAGTGGTATGGAGTTAATGAGGGAAGATTTTGATATGGAGTTACAACTTTCAAGATGATAGTGGTCATGGTGCTTTGCATGATGAGGGGGGGAGATAGTATAGCTCAGAATCTAAATAAGTTTACTAACCTGTATTTCGGTTTCACTAGTTTTCCTGTTTCTATGAACATAGAAAGATAAAAATATATTTATATGTGGAACCCACCTATTTTGCAATTATCCTCTGATATTCTTTGAAATATATTAGATATAGATTTGAAAGAACCCTAAAAGATACTTATGAGCACAGGTTGAGTTTAAAGTTATGTCTTTATCATCAACATCTATTTGACAAAAAGGAGTAGCAAATGTATTTTGAAAACATATATGTATTATACATATAAGCTGATGTGCATTAGGTTTGAGTTAACATTATACAATAGCATAGTAGACAATCATAAGGACTCACTTGCACAGCAATGTCACTAGCGTCAACAGCATAAACCTGGAAAGAAAGAAAGAAAAATAAAAGGCGTGATCCGTAATAACACAAAAGAAGAGGTAGCATAACATATACTCAAAAAATTGTGCTGAAATTCCATGCAGGCTGGATATCCCTACTATGTACATTTACTTCATTAAAGAGATAGCAGCAATCTAGCAAAAGTTTAAATCACCCCTGCTAATAACTTATAGCAGATGTGAGGCTTTTAGAAACATTGAAACTACAGCATTAAGGGAAAAAAAAAAAATCAATCCTATAAATACTTATAAAGTAGAATGCAAATCACAAACCCGTTTAGCTCCCGCTTGTGCACAAAATATAGAAAGAATGCCAGTTCCACACCCAACATCCACCACAACCTGCAATGAGATTTCAATCACGAAACAATAGGTAAATATTAACTCAACCCCTCTAATTTAAAACTACACAGTAAACAGAAGCTTTTAGAGCATCTCTACAGGCAGAACTCCCAATTTCTAAAATAAACTTCTAACAGACATTCAGCATTATATATTTCTACTACGAGCAATGTCTCAGCTGAAATTAGGCAGTAAAGAAACTCTTTTGTATTTTTCCTTTTTATTTCTAAGAAACTTACAGTTTCTCTATCGGACAAGCTCTTAATAATCACTCATTTATAACAATCAACTCATGCATCTGTTTAGAACAATACACACTTACAGCTCAACCATGTGTCCCCCGTTACCAGAACCCTACAACTTCGTTGCAATAACAAGAACGTGATTATTATCAAAATAAAAAGAGGTAATGATATAGTATAGCATTTACTTTGCCTGCAATGAAGTCTTTATGATGGAAAATTGCATTCCTATAGGCATCGGTCCTAACACGATCCTGCAAATATGAAAGATGATAAATTTAAGAACTCTAGTCTTCATTTACTTTGCCGAGAAGGAAGCGAATTAGAAGAGAAGAGGAAGCAGCAACCTTTATCATCTCCTCGTGAATGCCGAGGTGAGAATAAGACTGGAAGTAGGCAACGTCGAAGTCCGTGCAGGGGCGGTTCTCTCTTTCCTGACCGGCGGCAGGAGCGGGGACACCTTCGGCGTCAGGAGCAGGGGAGGAGGAGAGGGATCTGCGGCCCATTTTCCTTATTTTGTCCCGGTGGGTAATCGGCGTCGCCATGGCCATTCCGTTGAGCGAGTGTCCGTTGGCGATGGTGTTTGGAGTCTCGCTCGGCAGCATTTGGCTGCTTTTGTCAGTCTCCCCCTCTCTCTATCTCTGTGTGGAACTCGAGTTTAGGGTTCCAGCAACCACGGGGCTCTGCTTCAAGTGACCTTATATTCCCAATCTGGTACTCTTTATTTTTTTTTGGCGAAACTAATTAAAATAACCCAACCTTTAAGGGTGTGTTAAAAATATATTCCAACCTTTCAAGTGTAAGATAAATATCCCGACCTTTAAAGGGGTGTTAAAAATATATCTCAACCTTTCAAATGTAATATAGATATCTCGACCTTTATAGGTGATGTTAAAATAATATCTTAAAAAAATTTGTACAAAGAAAAAAAGTTAACAGGACATGCATATATGACAAAAAAAAAAAAACTTTAAAAAATCTATATAAAAAAATTATAGATTTACATATCTTTCGTCTTTTATATTTTATACACACTGTTTCCTTATAACTCTATATTAAAAACCTTGTTTTATCAAACCACTTTTCTTTTCTTTTCTTTTTTTTATCAAGTGAAAGAAATAAATTAATAAAATATAAATATATATATATATATATATATAAAATGATAGATTTACAAGTGTTTAATATTTTATTTAGATTATTTTTATATTTGAGGGATAACACCCATATTCGTATAATGGACCATTTAACTAATATCGCATTTTTTATGAAAATTTAAAATAGAAAGAAGAATAGTTAGAATTTTAGTAAATAAATTATGTAAAAAAAATGGGACAATTGAACAAAGAAGAATAATATGGAAAATTGAAATATTAATAAAGTGTCTTGAATTTTTTTTTAAATAATAAATGAAAAAACTTGTTTTCTTAAACCCTTCTATTATTTTTTTTTTATATTTTTTTAAAATTTATTTTTTTTATTAATTTAGTTTGCTACATATGTATGCCATGTTAGTTTTTTTTGGTAGAGAATTATTTTATATATTATTTGAACATCACTTATAAAGGTTGATATATTTATCTTACATGTGAAAGGTAGGGATATATTTTTAACATATCCTTAAAGGTCGGGATATTTATCTTACCTTTGAAAGGTTGAGATATATTTTTAACACGTCCTTAAAGGTCGGGTTATTTTAATTAGTTTCGCCTTTTTTTATCGGGTAAGAATTTTCGAAATATCTTACTAACTAGTTCAGGAATCAGGACCCAAACATCTAAACGAAAAAACATGCATTTTTCCGCTCGAGGTGGCTTAGGCCGTGTTTATCAAGGGATACTAGGTATACTAAAAAGGTTAAATTTGGTGAATATCTATTTTTCATGTCAAAATTAAGTAAATGTCCACTTTTTTACATAATTAAGTAAATGTCCATTTTTTCCAAAAATACCTCTTCTTCTCCATCCCTATGACATATCCCTTCTTCTTTCCCCTTTGACCATTTTTAATTTTAACATTGACTAGTCAACATTGACCATTCCGGTCGACGCTTGCATTTGGTGACAATTTTTGGGTGACAGTTGAGTTTATTTTCCTGGTGACAGTTAATTGTGACAATTATTTTGGTGACAATTAATTTTTTGTGACATTTTATTTTTTTCCGGTGACAGTTAGGGGAAAATCTTTTCTAGTGACGATTGATTTTCTTTTTTTCTTGTGATAATTGTTGGTGACAAAAAAAAATTTGGGTTATAGTTGATTTTCTTCCAGTGACAGTTGCCAGTAACACTTTTCCTCGGTGACCAATGGGGTTTTTCTGCTAATAGATGATTTTCCCGATGACAATTTTTGGTGACAACTATTAATGACATGGTTGATGACAATATTGATATTGTAACCTTAAAAAAATTGTCACCATAACATTATACATCACTAAGACACTGTCACCAACTACAGAACATTGTTTTCATATTGTTTAATCAACCGTATTGTCACCTACTTATAAAAAACATTGTCACCAACCTCTTTTCAATAATCTATTGACACCAACAATAAAACAGTATAACCATCCTATTTTCATCAAGCTTTGGTCAATAATCTGTTGTCACCAATTTCAAAACTTTGTCACCAATCTAGTGTCAACCACCTATTTTTAGAAATTAATTGTCACAACGACAAAACAGTGTCACTAACTTAGACATTAATTGTCACAACGACAAACAGTGTCACCAACCAATTGTCACCAACTACAAAACACTTTCATCAAACTAAAATGTTTACAATGCTAATGTTATCACATTTGTCATCTAATATTAACACATTTTTATTACAAAACTGAAACCCTAGAACAAGGGGATTATAGACCCAAGAGGGGCTAAACCTGAGCAGACGAAATTTTTATGTACAGTATAGTTTAGGGTTTACGGCCAAGGCCCTAAACCCTAAATTCTAAACCCTAAACCCTAAAATGTGTGTACAGTATCAATGTTATCAGATTTGTCATCTAATATTAACGCATTTTTGTTATGAAACTGAAACCCTAGAACTAGAGGAGCATATATAGACCCTAGAGTGGCTAAACTTGAGCAAACGAATAATTCGATGTACAATACTATAATGACATTACATTTGTCATCTAATATTAATGCATTTTTGTTACAATAATAACCCTAAGTAGATGAAATTTGATGTAAAGTTTAACTTTGTAATACTTAATTGTCAGACTACATTAACTTGCAAAAATATCAAAACAAAGGGGAACAATTGAGACATTCATACTTAACATCCAAAATATCTTCCAAACTACAAGCACCAGGTAACTTTGTACTACTTAATATAAAATTCCCAATTGTCAGACTACATTAACTTCCAAAATAAAAGGGAAAGGTCAAGACATTCACCATGATAGTCAGATTGTAATAAGTATCAAAATACAAGCATCATGCAACATTCTACTACTTAATATCCTAAAACAATGATAATTAAAACGTAGGTGCATATTATAGTCCTACAACTCTCATGTCCAACACTTCTTAAACAAATCCATAGCCATCCTCTCTCTAATATACTTGTCTGAAATAGCTTCAATACCACCATGAAATGCAAGACCCTCGATATACCTCAACTTCCACTACAATTGAACATAAGGATTAATGAAAATTATCCTTATAGCTAAATGAGATATAAATTTCATTTGTCACCAAAACAGAATATATAACTCTATCAATTGTCACCAATCTTAAAAAAACAACAAAATAACAACATAAATTACATTTGTCATCGAAACAGAATATATAACTCTATCAATTGTCACCAATCTAAAAATAACAACATAAATTCCATTTGTCACCAAAATAGAATATATAACTCTACCAATTGTCACCAATCTAAAAATAACAACATAAATTCCATTTGTCACCAAAACAGAATATATAACTCTACCAATTGTCACCAATCTAAAAAAACAACAACATAAATTCCATTTGTCACCAAAACAGAATATATAACTCTACCAATTGTCACCAATCTAAAAATAACAACATAAATTCCATTTGTCACCAAAACAGAATATATAACTCTGCCAATTGTCATAAATCGGAAAAAACAACAACAAAATAATAACATAAATTCCAATTGTCACCAAACAATGAAGCAAACCCCTGATAGTCTCATTTAAATTGATGATATAGAATCAAGCTAAATACTAATTGTCACCAACAAAAATCATAAAATGTGATAGAAGCATAGTGTCGCCAAAATGGGGGAAAGTTTCACATAAAAAACACATGTCATCAAAATTGTATAACACTGTCACCAAAGAAATTTGATTAATTGTCACCAGTATTAATTGAAACAAAAAATCTACTTAAAATAATTGTCATCAAACAAGCGTTGCTTTCTCCTTCCATAACTTCATGTTTCATTCAGTTTTGACTATCAAAATCAACCATTATCCATGGATCTTCATATTCAATGTCATATATTGCACCTATTTCTCGACAAATCTTCACTTCCATCTTCAATTGCTTTTGGACAAACTTATTTCTCAACACAAATTCAATCATCCAAATCCACCTATCATTTCTTCATTCGACCCTTTTCGTAATTCAACCGACCAAAATTAAACAGATCTCATAGCAAGGGGAAATCAACCAACAGGGCAAGAAATTTGCACAATCGATCCAAATCAACAACCTAAATCGAGTACAAATTAGCACAATCAACAATTTCAAATTAAGATTCAAACAGTAAAGTAGAGAAAAACATATGACCCCTAGTTGAGGAAATTCGAAATTGAAAAATCGAAGAAAGAAAAAAGATGATAAGAAAGGGAAATATGAGGAGAAAGAATCAATAACCTGGAAATTGCACAGAGGAAGAGTTGAATCGCAACCAGGGAGAGGCGGGGAGAGACGATCTTCAAGGAAGAGGGGGAGAGAGACGATCTTCATGAAAAGGCAAAGGATCGACAATCTGAACTCTGAAGCGTTAGTGTTTTGCCTGTTTTGGGACTATTCACATTAAATTAAAGAAGGTTAATTAATATAGGGGCAATCTGGGTATTATTAAAAAATTATGGACATTTACTTAATTGTCAAATGGATGTGGACATTTACTTAATTAACAATCCTAAATGGATATTTCACCAAATTATTCCTACTAAAAATACTAATATTTTATTCTTCTCTTTTCGCCACATCATCCTAGCATCCCATTATCATTTCTCCCACTTTATCAATAACATCCATAGCATCCCAAAACTCATATTTTCATACCAACTCAATTTACAAATATACCCCTCTCCAACAATTATATCCATTCTCGATTATATTATTATATTCGTTTTTAATTAATAAATATTGTTTTAATACTATTTTATTTTTAAAAAGAACTTAAATATCATTATAATATTTTTATATTTAAAAGTGACTAGATTATGGGAAAAACTAGAGTATGTAATTATTAAAAAAAAATCTAAAATAACAACCAATTTCATTGATTAAAAAATATTTTAAAAAATTATTCCAAAAATAGAAGATAAATTTTCAAAATTTTAATTATTTTGACTGAAAATAATTAAAAATCAATATAGTATTGTTTTAAATTGTATGCAACGAAAATTTCAATTATTTTCTTTTTTTTTGGTCTTAAGTTTAATTATTTACTAAAACAAATTGTGTGCAATGAAAATAATATTTTTCAAAATTATGGTCAAACATATTCAAAATGGATGTCTATGTGTAGAGAAAAATGAATCTAGTATTGTGGTAATTTTTTCATTTTTATTTTTTAAGTTTTTAATGTCAACAATTATATTATATGTATATAAAATCGCTTAGCCAAGAATAAATCTGGGTCGTCCATGGTGGTACAAGTGTTGCCCATCCGTTTTCTTCTCTCTACAGCCCAACTAGAAGAGGACACATGTCCCCTATTATGTCATAGTTGCATGCAGCTACTGTAGACACAATGATGCATTTGTTGGGTAGTATCGATGCTTGAGAGGTATCACCCTAGTATCGAATGTTCAACTGTTTCAATTTTTTATTGTTAAATCTTCTAGTATCGGTGAACAACACAACACCGATAAAAGTGCTCTTAGTGATGTGGAGTAAGGAGTGGAGGTCACGGGTTCGATTCTGCCTCCTCTCTTCGTTTAAGGTTTAGGTTTGTCTTGCTCCCTAATATTGGGTCGAGTCAATCGGTGTAAGTCGATTTACCTGATATGTGGCTCTTGTCGATTGGATCATGTGCTCGTGGTTTACACAGAAGGGTGGGTTCCTCGTCTAAAAAAACATGTATTTAAGTATTGCCTAGTTGCTCGATTATAAAGAAAGGCGGATGTTATTGGGACGGCCAAAATATCGCATTGTGCACCGTGTCGGTCCCTCTCTCCAAAGCCGGCAACACAAGCATCGAACCCGAACTCCGGAGCCGGCATCTAGTTCACCGACACCGGACTCCGGAGCCGGCAAATATTGGCTTAAGAATCGAGATCACGGGTTGCACAGCCCACTGCAATTTTCGCCTGCAATTTCCCCGTCAAATCAACTGCCAATTAATTTGAGTGCATGCAATATTCTGCCAATTAATTTGAGTGCATGCAATATTCAAAAGTAATGTTCTAAAAGGCTCTAGGCGGTGGGTGGTCGCCTAACGCCTAGGCGGATTTAGAACAAACGTGATTATTTCTTTATATTATAACACATAACACATATCAATAATTCATATAATGTAATAATAATCTATAATATCACTTATAAACCCAAATTTGTGGTGCTTAACTAACACTAAAGTAAATAAACGCAAAAATACATGTCCGTCTGGCGACTCTAAGCCTCCTAATATCCAAAACCATAGATTTGACTCAAAAGCAAATACATCCCGACTTATGGGATAAAAAAACCTAAGTCGACTAATCACATCTCTAGAAGCTAAAATTGAATAGTCGTTGGGCTAGGCGGGATTAGGCGGACTCTAGATGACGCCTAGGCGGGACAAGACAGTGTCTAGGCGGAAATCCGCCTAGGCATAAAAATTCATAGATGGTCTCCCGAGCGACGCGATTTTTAGAATACTGTTCAAAAGTGAAATGAATTGTGCATCTCGGTTGCGATATTCGAGTGCCTTTCGAAATGATCAATCTGTTGCAGGAATCTCTGCAAATTTAATGATGAAGCATAAGACTTCAAAAGTGAAATGAATTGTGTACGTGAAATTAATTTGAAGATTCTTCCTTCTCTAAGATTCTTCCCTCTCTATCAAAAGTGAAATGAATCGAAGATCCTATTCAAGAAATGAATTGAAGATTCTTCATTCACACATATTTAACTCACCTCTCTATTAATATATCAACTCCAATTGTAGTCGACGGGCGAGAAGTACACATGATGCATTGGCCTAAATAACCGCGTGTTCTTCGGTTCCGTGGTGGTTCGAATGACGGCGATCGACGAGCGGGGTAGCGACGACACCCGTAATCAAGCAGAAGCCGCTGTAAGTCCGCATTTTGTGCTAGCTAATAGGATATTAAATGTTGAATTTGTAGTTGAAAATATTTTGGTAAACAAAGAATATTAATATTTGTGACCCGTAATTAGGAAACCCAAAATTAATATTATGCATGTTCAGTCCGCATTTTGTGTTTTTGTTGGTAAACAAATTAAGAATATTAATATATATTATGCATGTTGAGTCCGACAATTATGCATGTTGAGTTCAATGTTAATACACATAAAATGGAAAGTTTTGGAACATACGCATGCAATGGGAAAATTAGGAACATATGCATGCAATGAAAAAATTAGTCCGCATTTTATGTTATTAGTGTCACTAATTATGTATGTAACTTACAAAATTTGTATTTTTTTGTGATGAGGGGACTATTTAAGAAATTAGGAACATATGCATGTAATAGAAAAATTATTTTTGTAGTTAGATAAGATGTACGACTAGTTAGTAGAAGGATTTTGTAGTAGTAAAAATTACATTTTGTTGTTGTTGCGTTTCATAGATGAATTTTGTAGTAGTAAAAAATTCAGTTTGTAAGGAATATGCATGCAAGTTTTTTGTTGTAAAAAATCCGAGAGTTGTTAAAAATTCATTAGTTGTAAAAAATGAGACATATTCAAATCACGAAACTGAATTTGTTGTCGTAAGTTGTTAAAATTCATTAGTTGTAAAAAATGCATTTTTTTAGTTCTAAAATATTCGAGAGTTGTAAAAAATCCACAAGTTGTAAAAAATGCTATCCAAGATCAGGAAGCTAATGCATTTTGTAGAATTTGTATTTTTTAAGTTGTAAAAATAATGCATTTGTATTTTAGGGTAATGAATTTTTTTAGCTGTAAAAACAACTATTTTATTCTTGTAGTTAGGAATGTCCACGGGTCGGGAAAGGCACGACCCGCATCCGAACCCGCGGAAAAGCCGGGTCGCCGAGTCAGTTGACCCGCCGGGTTAATGGGTCGAGATATTATTTAATTTAAAAAAAAATAGTGTTTAAAAAATGTAATTTCGGTTGAAAAAAAGAGGGAAGAAGGGCTTGCACCGTTTTCAGTTGCCTACGTATCCTTTCAGGGAAAAGAAATCAAAGTACAAGTAGTTCTTTTACCTGTTTTAATCCCCACTTACACCCTCTGAACTCCCGATGGATGTCTCGTCTTCTACTCCTTCATCCGGGTCTGATTCGGTCAAGAGGTGGTTCCTTTGGCTTCTTTCATCTACCCGCTTCTAATCGCTTAATAGGACTTGCATCTCGAGGTTCTCTAGTAGCATAGTCGATCTTTGGGCCGTTAAGATTTGCCCGCTCCGACTAAATAGTTGCTCAACCGCAACCGTCGAGCATGGTGCTCCTAGAATCTGACGAGCAATTACCTGTAGAGTATGATATCGTAATCTCTCAGGCCTACTCCACCAAGCCAGGACTTCGAAGTCATCCGTTTCAATATCAACAAAATCAAAGTTAGTAGATAAATACTCGTCGATCTTCGAATGGGAGGTCGACGAGGTCCTCGATCTCTTTGTGCCAAAAATATCTATGGCAAGAGCCTTCGTTTGCGCAATAATGCTAGTGCGTGACGAGGTTAAGGACGAAGGGGGCAGTTGAGAGGATTGAGCACCGCTAGTAGAATAAATATCATATAAGCTTTGAAGTAATGTTCTCACCTTAGTAATTGTAACAAGGACATTTGGCGGTTCTTCAACCTGTAACATAGGATAATAGTTTTCCAAAAACCTTTGAAGACCAATGAGCTTAATTCGAGGGTCGAAAACCGTTGCTACAAGGAAAATATCAGGAATGTTTGTGTAATATTGGAACCATTTAACCCTCATTTCCATCACGGCTTGGGGGATTGACGATATCTGCAACCCGTCGTTTAGGGCTATTGCAACGTTCATTGCGGTAAAACAAAATAAATGAGAGCTAAAGGTGTAAACTTCACTAAAAGTACTGGTGGCATCGTAAAAAACTTTAAAAACTTCCATCATGTCTCTCGATGTTACCCAAATATCACTAATAACATCAGACCCTTCGATGTATTGGGCAGCGAAAGCGGAAAGGAGCTCTCTGTAAACATATGATTCATGAATCATTAAATAAATGGAGTTCTACCGAGTAGAAACATCCCTTGGAAATTTCTTTGGTCTCACCTTGTTTTGCTTACAAAAGACCTTCCACTGATCACGGAGCGTTTTGCTCTTCCAGAGGTTCTTCATAACAAAATGAATAAGTGCAACCACAGTTTGTAAATATAATAAATCGTTTTAAACACATAAGTTTTAAATATGTGGTGCGTGCCGGATGTGGAAAAATGTACCTCCGCACTGGGGCTACAATATTGAATTAATTCTTCAATAGAAGCCGTGTTTGCGGAGGCGTTGTCAAAACCGATTGAAAAAACTCTTTGGGTCAACTGGTATTCTTGTAAAACAGTTATAATGACCTTGGCTTTGTTACGTGCTGAGTGTGTGTTGTGAGCCTAATTCGCCATGTTTTACACTTACTTTTATATCGATTTCTGCATACATTGCATGCATTTGGGTTAGAATAATACAGAATCTGTGTAGTTTACACTTATTTGCAATATATGGAGGTCTACACAAGTTTTGGTTATATTTCGCAGAAATCGGATGCACTTTTGAGCTTAAAGGAAACTCATGGAGAAGCTAAGAATGGTGCAGCCGGAGAAAAGGCCATTTTTCACCATTCTTCGTTCTGAATCAAGCTATATATGCATATTTTCCAAAGTTTTGAAAAATGACCCCCATTGAAAATTTGAATAATGTCATGGAAGCTTTATTGAACTCGACGATGCAAAATTGGATTCATTAGAGATATAGCGTGAAATTGCCTAGTAAAGGGAAGTCAAAATGAAGTGCATATTTTAGATGAAAACCATAGAAGGAGGTAAAATTTAAAGTTGCTTTTGACATGTTGCATGATAAGATGATGGAGGACTTTATATTTCCATATAATGCTCATTGTTTATATCCTAGCCTTACCTATGCTTATGCATCACAAAAGCCATAATATACCTTATTTCATATATTGCTCCACATGTTCTAAATATTTGCCCATTCTTTACCCTATTCGGGGATTATGTTGAGAATGATGTTACATTATGGAGATTATTATATGGTTGTTGTGTTGTTATATATCATATTTGGAGTTTGGTAGGAAATTGTTTGGAAAATATGGAAAATTTAATGAGTGAGAAAAAAATCCGATCACCTCACGAGATAAAGGTAGATCGACCCTGCTCTCTGAGATAATAGTTTGGAGAGATGGGACACCAGGCGAGGAGTCCAAAGCACTAAGTATCCGGGGCCATTCATGACACCCATGTTTGCGACTCGCGAGAAGGCAGTGCTGAGGTTAGAGAGGTAAAAACATTATTATTGAGAAAAAGCATTATGAAAGGTGATGAATCTTATGAGAAAGAATGTGGTATGAAATTCAGTTTGGAAATACTCCATTTCCCCGGATCAAAAGCACCACATTGCCAGAAATTGCCCACCTTTAGCCTTTTACCAATCTACTCCTTATTTGAGCTTAAATTAAAGTCCTCTTGATTATCAATGCTTTGTCACATGAATTGTTTTTGCATAACCCTCCTTTTGTGAGTAGATGTTGCTTTTGTATATTTGCACATGCATGGATCTGTGACACAAGTACCTTTTCGAGGATGGTAATTGATTACAGGGGACATATGAAAATGAATCTGATATGTTGAGAGTTTGGATTTCTTCCCCTGAATGACAAATGAAAGTATTGCTTGAGGACAAGCAAACTTAAGTGTGGGGTGTTTGTTGTGAGCCTAATTCGCCATGTTTTACACTTATTTTTATATCGATTTCTGCATACATTACATGCATTTGGGTTAGAATAATATACAGGGTCGTTCCTAGCATTTTGTAGGCCCTGGGCGAGAGGAAAAACAGGGCCCCTTGTCATATACTCCCTACTTTTTTGTCTTTTTACTTTTCGGCATGTATTTTAAGGATATAAAAACTCTAAAAAATATTTTTTTAATGATTTTTTATTTTGTTATACTTATTACTAATAATTATTGAATTATTTTAAAAAATTGATTAAAAATAATATTTTATAGAATTTTTACCCGCTTTTATGAAACGGAGGGAGTATAAACATACGGAAATATTGAGGTTCATGAGGTGGATCGTCATGAACCTCAATATTTTTTGGTGATATTATCAAATATTCTCTTCATTATTCAAATTTTCATCACTGTGTTCAATAGGAGCTTTATCTATTTCATGCATTAGTTCAATACCCTTTTTGTGTTTGTTTAAACTCATTAGCTAATTCCCAATTTCCAAAATGTGAATAAATTTCGAACAAATATGCATCAAAGTGGAGGAAAATGATAAAAATTAGCAAAAACAACAAATTAATATGAATAGATTTTAGTCCTATTGAGGCAAAAAATCGAAATTGAAACTTTACCATCACCAATGCTGATTCAATTTGGCTAGATTCCACTATAAATCGTGTTTTCCATGGCTTTTAGAAGGATTTTTTGGGTGCCCTATGGCTTCAGTGTGCAATAGAGGAAAAAGAGACAAGAGTGTGGCCATGTGGGCCATTCCCTCTTTCTTCCTTACTGGGAAATAGAGGAGAAAGAGCGTGCCATATGGGGCCCCTTCCCTCTTTCTTCCTCTCACGTGACTCACGTCTGCCTAATATATATACATATATTTTTTTTTGTACGGAGTACGGTATATGTATGTATACATACAAGAACCACATATGGGCCCCCATATTTTTTGGGCCCATGGCCATCGCCCCTCTTGCCTACCCTTTGGGCCGGGCCTGATAATATAAAATCTGTGTAATTTACACTTATTTGCAATATATGGAGGTCTACACAAGTTTTGGTTATATTTCGCAGAAATCGGACGCACTTTGGAGCTTAAAGGAAACTCATGGAGAAACTAAGAATGGTGCAGCCGGAGAAAAGGCCATTTTTCACCATTCTTCGTTCTGAATCAAGCTTTGATGTCTTTATGAGAGTTGTAGTCCTCGAAAAGAGCTTTCCAACGCATGGTCATATGCGTCAATCCGACGAACGAGGACTCGGGAAAGTGCGTTTCAAGAACAGAGCAGAAAGCTGAGAGAACTCTACTCGAGATCGACTAGCCTCTACTCGATCTCGACAAAGGCTGTCCGAGCACACCTGGTCGAGCAGAGCTGATCGAGGACACTGAGTCAGAGACAACCCGACTCCCGGAACCCTACTCGATCTCGAGTACCACTTAGTCGAGATCGACCACACTTCGACGCCATGTCCGGAGTCGACGAGCTGTGCCAAGTCGAGAAGCCGAAAATGGAGAAGCCGAGCACCACCTCTACTCGATCTCGAGGAGGATTAGTCGAGATCGACGACGCCCAGGAGCCATGTCCGAGCCTGTCGAGCACCAGCTAGCCGAGACGCCGAGCCAGCCCAGTCGACGACGAATTCTACTCGATGTTGAGGAGCCCTACTCGAGATCGAGGAGCCGTGTCCGGGAGCGCGTTACGCGGTTTGACGAATCCTACTCGGTTTGGGAATCCTTGGGGCCGAAGGAAGCCGAGTCTATCCTATATCTATCTATCAACTATCCATGGAAGACAAGATCTATCAACAAGAAGACATCTTACCTATTTTAGATTTTTTCTTTTCTTTTAGATTTAATTCCTAAATTGCTTTTATTTATCTTTTAAAGTTTTAGATATAATTTTAGATAAAGATAGATATTTCTATCCTTGAATAGCAAGGAATATAAGGCTATAAATAAAGCCCTAGGGGTTGGTTTTTCATTCATTCAATTTCAGTCAGAGACAAGTAGTTCCACAGAGAAGTTTTAGGAGTTCAGAGGTTTTAAGGTTTTGGCATTCAGCGAAAGTTGATTGCCAGGATTGTAAAGACTTTGAATATAGTTTAATGCAAGTTTCTTTTCATCAATCAATGTCTGCGATTGCGATGAGGCGTGAGTAGTCCACCCACTTCTGGGGCTGGGGTGAGCCCAACGGTGGCCATGTGAGGTGATGCGGTAAAGGTCAGATCTTGTTATGCAATTCGTCTTCTATCCCTATGAGCATGATTCTTTTGCGAAAGTTGAAGGTGATCCTTGTTTGTATTATTGAAGCGAAAGTGATCTTAATGCAACTTGGGTTAATTATGTGAAAAGGGTTAGTAACAATTAGGGTTTATGCGAAAGCCTCTATATGCCTATTTGTTGGTAACGAAAGTTATTTTGATGGAAAGCATGATCTTTTATGCCTTTATGTGTTACTTTGCATGGTTATCGTTGCGGTGTTGATACCCTGGCTTTGGAAGTTCTTTATATATTGAGTTTATTTCTGTCGAATTTCTGAGTTCTGTGTTCGAATCTGCAAATTTACAACTTTATGTGTTTTAGTCGATATAGAGTAAAGTCTAGTCGAGACAGAGGAGAGTCTTGTCGAGATCGAGTAGGCCTTAGTCGATCTCGAGTTGGCTTTTGTCTACGTCGAGTTGAGTTTCTATTTCTGTTTTCGATTATGCAATTTCTGTTTTTACTATTTCTAGTCGATCTCGAGTAGCCTCTTGTCGAGATCGAGTACTGTGTTGTCTGAGTCGAGTTTCTGTCGTCGTTTTTCAGTTTCTGTTTTTACTATTCCTTATCGATCTCGAGTTACTGCTTGTCGAGATCGAGTAAAGTTGCTGTCTTGCTTTTATTCATTGTCTTCGTTTGTTATTTCTGTTATTTCTTTCTTTGTTCCTTTGTTTCTGTCTTCTGTTGCTTTTCTGTGAGATTTACAGCTACCTGGGATCCGCTGACACGCTTCCTCGAGGATTCGATCCTGACTTTCTCTTACTGCATTGGAGGAGTCTTGCAATTATTTGCGTGGGCCTAAATCTGGTTTGATCTATTTTGTTATATTTCAAACTTGATTTCCTCCTCACAACAAATTGGCGCCGTTGCCGGGGAAAACGGTTGATACACAGATTGGTCAGCTAGTAGCAGGAATCCCCAGACAGACAGGGTCACTCCCAGGATCTTCAGAACCAAATCCCAAGGGAAAGACCGGACACATCGCTGCTGCAAAACTCAGAAGCGGCCATCAACTGCAAGAGCCAGAAGTCGGAAAGCAGCAGCAAGTTGACCAACAGCAAGTCGACGTCGACAACACCCTAGTCGATCTCGAGGAGGGAATGCTCGATCTCGAGGAGAAAATACAGAAACCATCGTCTGCACTGCACAGCAACTCGACATCACCCAATCTGGTCGAGATCGACAAGGACGTGGTCGACATCGAGGACACCCAACCCGAGATCGAGAAAACTGCAGCACCTCCGACGTCTGTCCTGGCTCCGAATCAGAAAAAGAAGCTGCCTTTCCCCACAAAATCTCCAAAGGACCCAGCAGAGAAGAAATTTCAGCGCTTCATCAAGATGCCTCAGAAGCTCAACGTCACCATCCCCTTCACAGAAGCTCTCAATGAAATGCCATCCTATGTCAAATTCCTAAAGGAGATTCTGAGCAAAAAACGATCAATGGCTGAGATTACAGAGGAGTGCAGCTATTTGGAAATACTGGAGAAGAGGCCAGATCCAGGTAAGTTTGCTATAACCATTGGATTTGGTCCATACAAAATTAATGCTTTATGTGATCTTGGAGCTAGTGTAAGTATAATGCCTTTAACAATTTGGTCCAAGATTAAGATAGGTGCCCTAGAGCCTGTGGATGCTAGACTTTATATGGCCAACAACACGGTGGTCATTCCAACAGGCATGGTGGATAATGTGCCAGTAAAAGTAGGTAAATTCTTTGTCCCTTCTGATTTCTTAGTTGTTGATATGCAAGAAGATCCTGCTTGTCCAATTATTCTAGGAAGACCCTTCTTGGCGACGGTGGATGCCAACATAAGCGTAAGGAAAGGAGTGCTCACTTTCAAAATCAGCGATGAGGTAATTGAGTATTCCTTTAATAAAACTGAAAGGCATACAGGTCCAATGGAAGAGGTAAAATCTATCTCAGCTGGCTACATCACCTGCGGGGAACCCAAGGTAAGAAATATGACCCCTGAGGAGCTGGAAAAAAGGGACATGGAGGCCCAGGTGGAGGAGATCATGGCAATCCTAAAGGAGGACACAGAAAATCCAATCGACACAAACCAAGGTACGTCGTTATGGACTAACTATTTTTCGGATGCCTTGACAGGAGCCAAGTATGAGGTCAAGATCGACCAAGACTCCTCGACATCGAGGACCCTAGTCGATCTCAACCAAAACCAGGAGCCTCCACCAGCACCACCGTCGTCGAGCAGCCAAACAGAAGCCGAGCCTTCCTCGAGATCGAGTACAGTACTCGAGATCGACCACCATAGCCCTGCCTCGACTTCTCCTTCCTCGACGCTGACTCCACCAGACGGCCAGGACTACTCGATCTCGACCACTGACTACTCGAGATCGATCAGGCTTGTCGATATCGACCAACCTTCACCAGCTTCTGTATCCTCGAGCAGCTCACCACCAGAACCAGAAACCTCGTCGAGATCGAGTACTCCTACTCGAGATCGACCAAACACTATGGTCCCCGATTCCGTCTCCGCAAAGGTAAGCCAAGGTATGTATCTTTCTTCTCCTATTTCCATTAAAGATCTATCTATACATGGGAGAGGTTTGCCTTGGTATGTGCGCTTATGTAGGATATCCAATGATGAGCTCAAAGAGTATGAAGTTAGAGACAAGCTCTATGTTTCCAAATCAAAGGATTCGATCCTGACTTTCTCTTACTGCATTGGAGGAGTCTTGTAATTATTTGCGTGGGCCTAAATCTGGTTTGATCTATTTTGTTATATTTCAAACTTGATTTCCTCCTCACAACAGTGTGACTCATCAAAAAGGCGGAAGGCCAAAACTCTCTTGTGTAAAAAATATTCGTTGTCGACCCAATGGCAAGTGATACCCATGTAAGAGTGCTCGAGCTAATGATCGGTCCAAATATGCTACAAATTGAAACCTTCAAATCAGAGTGTTTTTTAAAATACTCAACAATTTGTTGTTTTTGACAAGTAAAACGTTTTTCAATTTTCCTCGTAACAATTTGGCGGGAAATGGGGCGGTAAGCAGGGTTAACTGTCCTACTCACCTAGTTGTTAAAATGTAAATGATGTGCAAAATTGTAAGCTAAACCTTCCACGACTACCATTTCAGCAAATTCGTTACTACTATATGTATAATCATAACTAAATAAGCCAAGAGGTTGGGAGGAAGAAGTTGCGTAGCCGGTTAATTGCGTCTGAGCGGACGACAACCCATACTTGTCAGGATGGTTGTTCTTGACATGCCTCATTAAGTTGTCGTAGCCTCCTCCTTTGGGTTGCTTGTATGACTTAGTGAAAAAGTTACACCGAGCCCTACAACTTTCATCCTGTTGGATCGGACCTTTCGTGAACCAATATTTGAAGACCGCCGCCCGGAGCTCTTCTTGCTTGGTGGCATCGTCATCATCAGCTGGGTCGGACTTCTAGCCGTTGGATCGTCAGATCAATGGTTAGATTTAAATTTTCTAGCCGTTGGACCCGGCCGGGTCCGACTCGGCAGGTCCAACAACTATTTTTTTCCCTAGTCTTTCCTTTCTAATTTTATTATAATCTAATCTAATATATTTATTATGTAACTTATGTTTCTATTTTTAATCATCTTTTATTTTATATAAGAGATATGAAATAAACATAAATCGTAAATGCCATAAAAATTAAAAATAAATTCACTTTCTAAAATTAGTTGAGAGATAAATTTTAAAATTGATATAAAAGTAATTGTGATAATGTGATCGGATGAATTGATTTATTGAATTATTGATAGATGATACATTAATTTCACAAAATAAAACAACGCATTACACACTTTATAATCTTTCATTATTAATCGGCACATTAATTTCAAGCATTTTAACTTAGAAACAAAACAATTAACATGATCAACAACTTCACTAAATAAAAGTACGCATTACACACTTTATAATCTTATAAACTATAGTGGATAGATTGACAACGATAATTAGACCCAAATACAAATACAAACGTTCATCTTCTCAATTTCATGAGAGGGCTTGCTAAATGCTAACCTTCCTTGCTTCGCCTTATTCTCATTCGACCACTTTTCCGGATGATTCCTCGTAATGTGCACTTTCAAAGTGTCATATCTCGAGCCTCGATCTCTTCACTTTAAAACCCTTTGAACAATAGTTATAAACCACCATATAATAATCATTACCTAGGATTTGTTCTTCTCGTCGGAAGTGCGTGTTGTACAAGATTTCACCAAGGTTTATCCCAGATCCTCCTTCATTTCGATTTGCCATTGAACTTGAAATATTTGGTATTGAGTGTTTAAAATAATAAAGATGTGATTATGTGATAGTGGGTTAGGTATTTATAGACAACAAATGCAGTTCCACAAGTCCACAACGGTCCGAAATCACAATGGTCGAAAAACTAGTCGTTGGGTCGGGAGCGTATTTAAATATTCACGGGTCACGGGTCGACCCGTTGGATTGCCGGGTTGAAAATTGTAAATGCTCAGATTTTCAAATCCTAATTTTTCGGAAAAAGGAAATTAAAAATGAATTTAAATCGAATTAAAAGCTCGTTTAGCGGATTCCGACCGTAATATAAAATTTGACGAACGATTTCCATCCTTTTACCTCGAAAATTTAAAATAATTATCAGATGGCGATATCCTTGTCGATTATAAAAATCTAATTAATCGAGAGAACAAGAGTCGGAGAAACTAACATTTGATAACTAATTGCGGGATTCAAAATTCGCGTATTCATGATTTATTTCCGGGTAATTGTTTACCCATTTCCACACACAACCCCACCCACTCCCATCACTCGCCATACCTTTCAGATCCACCCCATACCCCGTCACTCCCTCCTTCAAATCACCTTACCCTTCGATTGGAACCATCCCTCACCCTTATTGGCATCTTCTTCACCTGCTCTCCATCACCATCATCGCCACCTTCATCCTCATTCATCTTCACTATCAGCACCACCTTCCTCATCCCTCATCACCGTTGTTCTTCAGCATCTCCACCATCTTCATGATCACCACCACTGTCACCACCGGCTTCAGCTCCTCCGCCATGCCTTCTATCACCACATCACCGTCGCCAGCAGCTCCACCAGTAGCCCCTGTACGAGCAGCAACCAGAGCCCCCACCTTCCTCCTCCTTGTTGAAGCGACCGACGCCACCACCACTCCAACGCATCATCGCCATCACCTCTTGCTCATCTCCATCGGTGATCCATCACCTTCACTCCTTCGTTGTCGTCACCAATACCACCTCCTCCGACGTCCACAACCACCCCGACGCCGCCCAGAAGCCGTTGACGAGCCACCGAACATCCTCCTTGCTCTGTTTCGCGAAGCCTCATTCCGGTAAGCCGTTCTCCTTCGTTTCCGATCGAAATCGCCTTCGGTCTTCACCAACACACTCATTCATGTCCGGTACAGGTCCGACAAGCCATCGCAAGCCACCGACGAAGCCCAGAACTCCGATCGAGAGCTCCGAAGTCGCGAAAAATCCATCTCGGTGAGCTCCGAAATTATACTCGTTTCGATTCGTAGTTTTAGTCTTTTTCGATGTTTAGATTAGTCGCGAGTGAGCGTGAGGTGAGTGCGGGATGATTGGTTGTGCTCGAGAGCTCCGGCGAGCTCGAGAGCGGGTCCAGGAGTGCAAGGCGAGCGTGAGTTCGAGCGAGGCAGGCGGGTGCGTGTGAGCGGGGGGTGCGAGGTGCTGTCAGGGAGGTGAGTCCGAGTGAAGCCAAGCTAGCCGGGAGGAGCTCAGGAGCTTGGGCACTCGACGACGATCACCATGGCGAGCCGGGGGGAGCTTCTTCATTTGAACGCGGGGAAGAAGAAGGCGTGGGGCCTCTCTAGTCAGCACCATGGGCCCCACCTCCTTATTTTGTTATTTGTTGAACCGGTTGGGATTTAAGCGGGTTCGGTTCGGTTCGGGTTATCCGTTTATTATTTAACTAATTAACGGTAATTAAAATATATTATAATAGTATTTGAGGATTTAAAAGATAAAGTATTAATTCTGGAGATTTATAAATGGTTGATTTCATTAAATAAAAACGGTTTGGATCTTAGGGGATTTGGAAATAACTTATAAGGGTGTTTTATTAAATGGTGTTTTATAATATTATATCTATAATAATAATTGGGATTTAACATAAATAAGTTGGACTTGCCTGTTAGAAAAGAATTTGGAAAAGAATTTCAAGGTTGGAAAGTAGTCTAACAAATAAATTAAAAAGGGAATTCGGCGAGTATTTTAAGGGTCGGAATACTTAACTATTTAACTGGGATTTGAAACGGTTTTGAAACTAATCTGGGAATAAGACTAATTCGATGACTAACTAGCATGATAATATGATCGTTTGACTAACAGTATGATATGTATGACTAATAACATGACTTGTGGTGAATTATTATATGAGATTAAATGTTGGATAATTATGGCGATCTAGTAGGATTTTATATCACACAAATTATGTCTTATGATTTTGATGAACCGTTGAGGTATATGTGGAAATGACGTATATGAACATGCAGAATTGGTTGAATGATTTATGGAGAACGATGCGGTCTTGAGGAGTGGATGATGCGATGAAATGACTTTCATAATATGTTACTTGTTCTATTGATTGAGGTGTGCTTGAGTGCTTAATAGTTGAATGTAGACTTAAATATATATTCCATTATGTACTAGGTGATACTCTGTGATTGTGAATATTGTGTGATGGATTGTTCTGTTGCCGGTCTGCTAGCCAGGTAAGTACCTCCGGGGCTTACTCAGTAACCAGTACCTCCTGCCTGATGTGTCATATAGTATGTAGGTGTTGCATATGCATAAGAGCATGTCATGTAGTATCATGCTTAGGAATTGCATTTACGGATGAGCATCCTTATTCTGTATGCGTTTGAATACAGAACGACCGTTATCTGTGAGTCCTAGAGTCCTTGCTAGGGTCATAGGGCAGCCCAGCTTCATCGGGTGTTGTCCTCCTCGAGTCATTTATATATATCACGAGATACGAGATGGGCATGAGATATGATATGACGATGAGATATGATATGATGATGAGATATGATATGATGATGAGAATTGATATGCTATAGAATCGAACTGGCCAGTCTCCACCTTGCCAGGAAGGAGAGTGGTGGTAGAAGAGGGATATACCACTTGGTATTCTTTGTTAAGGCCTTACTAAATATTCTACATATATGAATTAGGAGCATGATAGTGTGGTTAAGATTTCAGTACTGCATGAAGGCATCCTTTATTCTAGATATAGGCGTATTATATGTCCTTAGCGCGGTCAGAGGACCCGCGGGCGGACTCTTGGCCTGACTTGGTGGTATAGTTTCAGGTACCCGATACACTGCTTGATTTTGTGCTGTTATGACGGGGTCTATTCATATGGCGGAGAGTGAGTGTTTGAAACCTGACTTCACCAGATTCATGCTTTTTGGATTTCTCCCTACTTATATTCTGTTTTGACCCGGCTCTGCCGTGGCGCCCGTTGTATCGTTGTAAGAACTTATACCCTTTGCATGATAAAGGATTTTCCACGTTGTAGACTTAGGACAGGTACAAGGGTTTACCCCGGGGTCTCCAACGGACCTTCCGGATTTGGGTGCGAAATCCCGCTTAAAACTACAAATCTTCGGTTTCAAACCTTCAACCTGTACTCGGGGCGCAAGATCCCAACGAGGGGTTTCATCCCTCGAAACGTAACTCGGGAATCATAATCCCGGGCCGTTACAAAAATAGCTCGACCCTAACCCGAACCCGTAACCCGACCTAACCCTTGACCCATTTGTCCCGGACCCGCCGGGTCACGGGTCAACCCGTGACCCGTGGGCAGGCCTACTTGTAGTTCACATTAGAATAAGAATTTAGTAATTAATTTCCTTCTAAATTAGTCAAGCTAAGATAAGAAAATTATAAACGTTTGTAGGTTATGCGTCGTGTCATTTCGCAACGCGAGCGAGTGCGGCCGACGAAGTCGTTGCGTAGATTGGAGAGGGGTGACAACCCCGTAGCGAGTGCTCCCGATGGCGTCGGTGAGCCTTCCGTGCAGCTATGCCCGGCGAGCACATTTGCCTTTCGATCTTCGGACGTTGGTGAACGTACACCCGCACCAGCACGTCCAGACTTGGCAGTAATCACGAGGGCCTCCGTATTTATCACACGCTAAACGAAAAGTTCCAAATCCAGTCATTTTGTTCTTCCACGACCGATTGATACCAAAAAAACATGTTCTTTATCTTTCCTATATAACGAGCCCATGCCTTCATGTTCACTTCATCAGCCTAAAACCCATCAAGTTCAAACATCGACGTGTAATCCGTACCCAAATCCAAATGTTGATTTTGTTCCTGCATAATATAACTTTCGTCATAATCAAATGGTTCCCAGACTATTGAATACTACATTTTATATTGTCAATTCATATATATAGGGTCGGTTTCGGGTACACACACCTCCAATAATGAGAAGGAAAGAAGCCTCCCGATTGGCTGAAATCAGCATCTCCCACGCGCGCGGTATTTTTGCCCACTCGCAGTGAGCGCGTCAAGCCACACGCCTTCTATAAAGGTATATTATTTTCCTCTCCTTTTTCTTTTTCTCTCCTTTCTTGTTTTCCAAGCTACGAAATAGCCGATTTTCGACCTTTCCTCTCAGATCTGCGACTTTGATCTTCGAATCTCCTCTTCAAATCACCGATGACAATCGAAGAACTGAAATCTCAAGATCTGGATCGTGAAATAGAAAATATCTGCTCAAATTCTGGAAATCAAAACAAAATTGATATAATCGACAGATCTGCTACGACTTCTTCAATGGAAATAGGTAAGAGTAACAACAATGATAAATTATAGTTATAATTGTTCTTTCTTCTGTGAAATTACTTCAATTATGATGAATCACTTCCTATTACAAAACTAATTGTAGATATGGATTCAGTTATGGTAAACACTATCTGTTATGCATGCTGCACCACATACTATTATAAATGCTAAATCAAATTACATTGCTGACTGCATTAAATGTTTAATCATCAAAATAATTCATCGATGTTTAACGATTCAATTATAATGAACCACTATTCCCGTATACATTCTGAATAACTTCCATGTCAAAATACTGAACCATATGCTATTATGTACCTAAATTGATTTATTTTTTATTTAATGAACAATTGATAAATGCTTGTGTTATCATACATCCTAGTTGCTATGATGAACCACATGCTGAACCATTCCTTGACCACATGCTATTATATACTGAACCACCTCCTGCTATTTATAGTGAACCATTTCATGTTATATTCCTGAACTGCTTTGTTTTTATTTATTGAACAGTTGAGAGAAGCTTGTGTTATCGTACATCCTAGCTAGTTACTATGATGAACCACTATATGCTGTTTATGTTGAACCACTCTCTGCTATGTAAACTGAACCATTTCTTCACCACATTCTATTATGCATAAAATCAATTCCCATTATATATACTGAACCACTTCCTATTATTTATAGTGAACCACTTCATGTTATATTCCTGAACTACTTTGTTTTTATTTATTGAACAGTTGAAAAATATATGCTTGTGTTATCATACATCCTAGTTACTTTGATGAGCCACTATGCTGTTTATATTGAACCACTCTCTGCTATGTAAACTGAACCATTTCTTGACCACGTGCTGTTATATACACTAAATCAATTCCCATTGTATATACTGAACCACTCACTCTTGTTTATAGTGACCCACTCCCTGTTATATATAGTGAACCGCTTTGTTTTTATTTATTGAACAGTTGAAAAATGTTTTTGTTATTATACATACTAGTTACTGTGATGAACCCCTTTCTGCTATTTGTATTGAACCACTTCCTTTTATATACACTGAACCCCTTCCTTTTAAATGTGTTCAACAAGATACATACTGCATTACAAGTCCAGTTGCAATCTTACCAACCGACGTTGGTTCACCATCGGAGAAAACTGTTGTTTTGGAAATATCACCTGAGAATTCAAAATATTGGATACCAATATCTGATGATCAGTTGAAACCTACTGCTGGGAGCATTTTTGATACTCTTGATGAAGGTTCAAAGGCGTATAAGATGTATGCTTCAATTTGTGGTTTTGACACTCGATACAACACACAATCAAGAGCAGGGGGTATTGTAAGGTTGAAGTATATTGTGTGCAACAGAGAGGGTGTGAAAAATGGAAGAAATTCAACAGGAAAAAAGAACACACTATCGAACAGGTGTGGTTGTAAGGCTAAAATTATTTTCACAAGGACAACATATGGCAAATATAGGGTAGGGGCATTTGAAGAACGCCACACACATGAACTTAGAGATAAGTTTATAGGAAAATTTGCACAGTCTAACTTCAAGTTGGAGATGATTCATAGGAAGTTTGTGTTAGATTGTGCTCAAACGAAAATTGGTGTTGTTAGGGCTCACAAGTTGTATGAAACAATGATGGGAGGGTATTCAGAGGCTGCTGCGACTATTGTTCAGTTCAAAAATTTCAAACGAGATTTGATGGCTTACATGAAAGATTCTGATGCTCAGATGTTGATAAACCGTGTAACAACAAAGAAGGAGATATGCAGTGCATTTTACTTCAACTATGTTGTTGATGAAGAAGACAAATTGAAAATGATATTTTGGGTAGATCTAATATCAAGGAAAAATTACTCTATATATGGAGATGTTGTCATATTTGATTCTACATACAGAACAAATAGGTACGTGTTTCCATCAATTAGATATTGAACCACTCTGCTAATTTTACTGAACCACTTTCTCTATATATTGATGAACCCCTATCTCTTGTAATAATCAATCACTCTCTTATCTTAATGAACCATAAACAGTTCTATATAATGAACAACTATCTATTATATTAATGAACCACTCTCTCTTATATTGATAAACAAATCTCTGTTATATTATTGAACCAATTTCTTATCATAATGAACCATAAACTCTTATATATGATGCAACACTTTTTGATAAACATGCTAAGCACTTTTTGATACACATGCTAAGCACTATTCATTTATATACATTGAATAAACATTAAATGTTATAAAATTATGTTGAACCACTCTCTGTTTTATATTATGAACCACTATTTGTTGAATGTTTCAGATATAATATGGTGTTTTCCCCATTCAGTGGTATAGACAACCACAACAAATGCATTACATTTGTAGCTGGTTTAATAGCGAATGAAGATATTACATCATACTCGTGGATGTTTCAAAATTTTAAAGAAGCAATGGGTGCTGAACCAAGGCTTTTGGTGACTGATCAAGACCCATCTATGAAGACTACAACTAGATCAATATTTCCTACCACAGAGCACAGATATTGCATGTGGCATATAATGTGTAGGATACAAGAAAGAGCTGGCACCGGTTTAAGCAAATGTTAAGCTTTTAGAAGAAAGTTAGATGTTGCGGTGTGGAATGATGAAATCGAACCAGAAAAGTTTGAGGAGATGTGGAAATCTGTTATTGAAGAGTATCAATTAAAAGGAAATGATTGGTTGAAAAATATCTTTAGCTTCAGAGAGTCGTGGATTCCAGCGTATAGCAAACATATACCGCTAAGTCGAGTGGACAGAACTACATCAGTTGCAGAGTCTCAGAATAAGTTCTTTAAAATGTATACATATGAGTTCTTCAGCTTGGTTGAGTTACTGATGCATTACGATACTGCTATTGATAGTCAAAGACACAACCAAACTCTGTTGAATATTACTGATCAGACAAAATCTCCAGACTCTGTGACTGATTCAGCTATAGAGAAATATTGTGCATCAATATTTACATTGCATGCCTTCCGAAAGATTCAGTTGGATTTGAAGGGAAGGTGTCGAGTTCTCAATATTACAGAAACAGAGGAGAAACATTTGTTTACTTTAAGAGATATTTCTGGTATAAAATGCTTTGAAGTTGAATACCATACTTCTACACAGTTCACAAAATGTAATTGTGTTCTATTTATGAGAGAAGGTTTACCTTGTCGCCATGTTTTCCTAGTATTGAAGGACCTGGGCATAACCAAATTGCATGAGAATTTGGTTTTACTGAGATGGACAAAGGAAGAAACATTATCTTCACTATTCAAAATTGATGATGTAGTTTTTCAGCAATGTGCACAGAATGATGCATGTAAATCATTAAGAAGTGAAATTCTTACAAAGGTCCATAATTGCCTGTCGTTAATTTATCAAGATGAAGAAAATTTGAAGAAGCTTAGTGATTGGATGGATGTATATATTGATTCAGTGAAAGAGGTGCTTAATCAGGTTGACCAACCAATTGATAAACAGAAACTAATGGAAGATTTTGTTGGTGTGAAAGTTCCAGATCATGTTGTAGTAAAGGACCCAGTAAAGGCCAGCAATAAAGGAAGTGGGAAGAGATTAAAAGGGGGAAAAGAAAAGGCAACGGAAAAGAAGAAGAAGACAACAAAAAGAATGTATAAAGAATGCAACAAACTAGCATTCCATGACAGCAGAAACTGCAGAAAGATTCAAGCAGAGAAGCAGAAGATAGAAGAAATGAAAAAGGCTGCTGGTAATATTTCATAAAAATTTTACAGTTAAGTTTTCCTTACTGTTGTTAATAATTTGTTATTTTTCAGTTTCTGCGATGAACATTTATTTTCAATTTGATGAACCACATACTATGATATCACTGAACATCATATTGAATGATATTCCTGAACCATTTGTTTGAGTATTGAACAACACCTGCATGTAGTATCTAAACCCGTGTTATCTAATGCGTGAACCAAATCAACTGTATGGTGTGAACCACACACAATGAAATCCGCTCTAAACACAATAGGATATCACTGAATCACATATTAGATTACATCTGAACCATATTCTAAGATATCCCTAAACAACACTAAGAAAATCGTATAGAGTAAATAAAATGTATAATAATATTACTTTTATTAATTTATATAAAATAAAACATTACATTATATTTTAAATTTATAAATTAAAAAAAATAAAATCAACTATAAATATTACATTAAACTAAATATTATATTAAATTTAAAAATGTAAATAATTATTAATTTTTGTGCGCCTAGCTTCCTCTGTGCGAACCACTTCTTTCTTAAAGTCCATATGAACTACTTTCAATTCTTCAATTCGTACATCAATTCTTCCTTTTTCGTTGGTCAACTGCAAAACACAATTAAAAATATATATATAATCCATATTTTAAATAAACTAAATATCAGTTTTTAAATTTTACCATAATGACTTCGTTTGTGTTGCCATTACGAACATAAACTCCTCGCCTCCTTTCAACATCTGCTTTCTCCCTTAAAGTCATGCCAAAATGCATTTCATGGACAACAACAGTAGCAGACAGCCTCTCCCTCGTTTCAGTAATACTTGTTTCTGCATCTAAATCTAAATAAAACATGTGGTATCCAGGATAGAGAAAGTCATCTAGAATATCCATGTGTTCATAAATGACTTTCACCCAACTGACCAATACACATTTGTAATCAGGGACTGCATTTGGAAAAAATGAATTTTGAGTAGAAGTGGTGCTTGAATAACTGCTCTCCATTCCAAAAAAATGAATTTTCACTAAATGTTTTATGGAAGCGAGTATACTTTACAAATGAAAAAATCAAGAGTTTATATAAAAAATTAGGGGCGGTTATATAACAGTTACAAAACAGTTTAATAACCGATTTAAAGAAAAACAGTTGAATAAACATAGACAGTTGTAAAACAGTTGTAAAGAACTTCTAATTCGTAACTGCAAATTGATTCAAAAATTGTAAACAAGTTATAGTTCCTGAACCTCGTAAATTATTTACTCTGAACCACCTAATCTAATATAGCTTTAACAAACTCTTTTTTATCGTTCAAACAAATTGCTGAACCATTCCCAATTATATCTCTGAACCACATATTGTAATAACTCTGAACCAAACTCAGTAATTCACAATTATAAAACCAGAAACACATACTGTTGTTAGATATATATTTATCATTCAAACAAATTGCTGAACCATTCTCTATTATATCTCTGAACCACATACTAAAATAACGCTGAACCAAACTCAGTAATTCAAAATTATAAAACCAGAAACACATACTGTTAGATATATATTTACCCAAAATGTATTTAACATTGTTTGTTAGCTAATATAATGCATTTGTGAAGGACACACCACAAACCAAATGCCCCACAATAAAGTACCATTTTTTGAATCCATTGACACATCAGACACCCAAAATACAGTGTTTGAACCATTACTTTTGACCCAATCAATCGACCCATCATAGTTTTGGTAACTGTGGATTAAACTCCCTAATTTTTGCCAAGATATCATCCTTTATCTCATTGATTGAAGACTTGAAAATTGCTTCCATATATAGCTCACGGAGATTGACCAAAGTCTTGGTGGAATTCTTTGAAAATTGCAACTTACTTAGAAATTTAACCTACATTTAACAAAAATGGTAAAAAACATATAGTTATGCTATAGTTAAAATATTGAAATGAGATAGAATTATAGATGATTAAAAAAACTTATAGCAACTCTGGGTATATTAGCATATTTACTGGCAAAGGGCACTGTGAGCTTAATGTTATC
Source organism: Persicaria tinctoria (assembly GCA_037127255.1). Lineage (NCBI taxonomy): Eukaryota > Viridiplantae > Streptophyta > Magnoliopsida > Caryophyllales > Polygonaceae > Persicaria > Persicaria tinctoria. The sequence continues at coordinate 20,574,798 of JBANSL010000019.1, read as the reverse complement.
GATAATGAAAACCTCCTTTGCCTTGAAATTGAATGTTATAAGATAAAAGTGCTCTGAAGCAAGATTAGATAGCATTATATGTTTATAGTAAAGAATAGTATTTTAAATATAATTGACATAAAAAAAATATAACCATTTAAAATATAATAGTAATTATTAAAAATAAACATACCAACTCAACCTCAGCCAAATTTGTTGGACAAACATCTGTAAGGAACTCATCAAATCTATCACAAAAGACATTAAATCTATGAGGGAATAAGAGGAAATAACCCATGCCCCGAAAATGTTTGCTAGACTAACCCACTATCCACAACAATTGCAAAGGTTAAACCCCCCCACCAAAAAATTGCAACTTTCCCGGTTGGAAATAACCGGGACAGAGGAGAGAGAAGGTAAAGGAGGAGAGAGAGAGGAAGCGTGGTGGAGAGAGAGAGGCAAGGGGAAGTTATTGTGGAGAGAGAGAGAGAGTGGAAGCGGGGGAAGTTATTGTGGAGAGAGAGAGTGGAAGAGTGAGAGAGAAAGCAGTTTAATTTCAAAACTGTCGACCCTCAACTGCCTCTCACGGCTTACAAAAGAGGAAGAGAGAGAGAGGGCAACAGTTCCACATGCAAACTTGAGGAAAACAAGAAGATAAGGAAGAAGAAGAGGAAGGAGACGACAGAGCGAGAGAGAAAAAGAAGAAGCAAAGGCGAGGAAGAAGACGACAGTGCAGAAGAGGAGACGAAGAGGCCGACTTTGAAGTAAGTAAACCCTCACAATGCCGATTAAATACATTTTGCTTGGATTCGTAGGGGACGAACCGATTTGAAGAACCAAAACTGGTTTGGATTGTGTGAAAATGGGAAGAAGGGGTCGAATGGGTTGACAGTACGCAATATCGCCCTGTCATGTAGGAAGTAACCGACGTCAAGTTAAAAACAATTGGTGGAAAGTTTGGATACTGGAGTTTGTGCGTCTGGGAGAGTAGGGGATTTTTGGGAATGGGGAAATTGGGAAACTGTCTTGTTGAATCCAACTTATCAGGAGTAGGGTGAGTGTAGATCCGTTCAGTTAAGGGGGGAATTGGGCGAAATGGGGCTTATGACTGTAGATTCGTTCGGGTTTGGGGGAAATTGGATGAAATGCGGCGCATTAGGGTTAGGGAAAATGTTAGAAAGGGTGAAAAGTTTATGTGGAATCGACATTATCAAGAATGGGGTGACTTATGTGCAAATGGAGATGGACAGATTGAATAAGTATGTTGTCATGTATTCACAACCATGTGTCATGTGTATATGTGTGTGTGTCATGTGTAATTGTGTTTGTGTCATGTTACATTTGATATAGATATGAAGGGAACCGTGGGTTGGGGGAGAAGAATTGATGTGTAGAATACTGAATTTGGGTCTTCCACTATGCAGGATATCTGGTGAATATTAAAAATGTCGCAGCGAAGTGTAAAGAAGATTGTAGACCGTACAGTTCAAACCTCCGGCGCGGTAATATGGCTTTCGTTTGAGTAATGTAAGTTGTGATTGTTGTGCTGCAGTGTGGCTGACATGTTGAAGTCTGTGCAGGCTGTGTACGCCGTAGAGGAAGATAGACACTTCAAAGGAAAAATTAACCAACACTCCCGGATGCCGCTCCTGGTAAACATTGAAAACCGATTGAGCGAGTCTCATTGGAAGCGTCTGACGGACAGCCCGTTGGGGGGCGTTGCAAGATTGGGCACAAGGGTCCAGTTCTCGGGACAACTTGTACACTACGTTCTCCAACGACAATTGAAGACGAAGAAGGAGAATGAAATGTGGTACAAGATCCATGATGCGGTCGTTAGGTTCTCAATAGCTGAGTTCGCCCTTGTCACCGGTCTCAACTGTGGCTATGGCGAAAAGCCTGAGGACGACGACGGGTTCGAGAAGGCAGTGTATGATTTCTTTGGAGTTTAAAAGATGAGGATGTCCGAGTTCGAGGTGCAATTCCGTGTGGCAATGGCATATGAGAAATCGTCAACCAGAAAGTTAGAATTTGTCCTGCTGATCCTGGTCGAGGGAGTATTGTTCGGGAAGGAACCCAAAAACTACATTCATGGGTGGGTGGTCGACCTTGTCGGCGACATTGACAGGTTCTTGGCATTTCCGTGGGGTCGGCTTTGCTACGAGCGAACGAACGAGTTCCTGAACCGTGCAATCGAGAGGAAGCTCCAACGGGATGAGGGCAGCTCCAATGCACGACCGGCCTATTGCCTGCTGGGTTTCCCTCCCGCCTTCCAGGTTCGTACACAGATATCACTGGACGCCATATACACATTTACTAGGCGTCCTATATTTATTGACTGGACATGAATTGATTATTTACTGGACAATATTTAATTGCAGCTATGGGTGTACGAAGCCCTCACTCCAATGGCCGACCAATTCGCGAATGTCATAGATGAGAAGCTGTACCCCAGGTGTCTGCGATACGAGTTTAGAGACCCGAACCTCGAGTATGCCTCAATCGAAACCCGACTGCAGGAGGCGAAGGAGCTCGGGCACTTCAATGACCCTGCAGCCGTGAGGCCTCTTCTACTCCCCGATGAAGTGGAGAGAGCAATCCGTTTATACCGCGATGCCCGAAACACTCACGACAAGCGGGACAACTTCTTCGACGACATAGTCCGGGAGTTCTTATCAGCAAATGTCAAACCCCCACCAAAGAAACAACCAAAGGGAGCAAGTGGGTCAACCCAAAAATCAGGGGAGGGCACGCAGACACAAGCTACCCTATTAGAGATAGAGTCACGGTTAGTGGCAAACATGGACGACATGCTGAGGAGTATATCTGCGGAGGTAAGCTCGAAGATGGCGAAGCTTGAGGAGGCGATTGAAAACATGAGGAGGGAATTGCGGTGGAAGGGGACTAGGGAGTCGGAGGAGCAAGAGGAAGTTCTGGGAAAGGAGGTAAGGTTCTCTTGGTATCAGATCAGAATCGTCATGTCATTTCCTGTTAATGTCATGTTTTTAGTAATGGATGTCCTGTTAGTATCAATAAATGTCATGCCAATTCCAGTATATGTCAATTTACTGAGTGGTCATGTGCTTAGGTTCAGGGATCAGTGAAGGACAAGGATAAGGGCAAGGAGGAGGAGGACAAGGACAAGGAAGTTCTGGGAAAGGAGGTAAGGTTCTCCCAATATCAGATCAAAATCGTCATGTTATTTCATATGACTGTCATGTTTTTCATAATGGATGTCATGCTAATTTACTGAGAGGTCATGTGCTTAGGTTCAGGGATCAGGGAAGGACAAGGATAAGGGCACGGAGGAGGAGGACAAGGACAAGGACTAGGGCAAGGACAAGAGAAAGGAGGAAAAGTTGAAGGGCAAGCCCAAGTTGAAGGACAAGGACAAGGTTTGCGCATGAGACTGTCATGTTAATATATAACTGATATCATGTTAGTTTTGTTTACTGTCATGTTAAACGCAATGGGCTTCAAGTTGCAGGAGGAGTTGGTGGCACCCGGTGCATCCGATGTTGAGGTTGAGGCTGAGGTGCCCCTCATACGGCCGAGAAGAAGCACCCATCAACATCCTGATACGTTGTCCCAGGCGGACGAAACTCAGCCAGCAAAGAAGCCGCGTGTGGGCAAGAAGCCAATGGATGCCGTCGAGCTAGGCATGGCGACCAGGGCAGATGCTGATGCGTTCGCTGCGTGGATGAAGGACGGAAGTGACCCCGTCCGGTCGGTCGAATGCACCCTACTGGCGAAGCAGTTCTTTGGGACACTTCAATCACCGACCAACTGGGTGTCATCCGAGGTTATTTACGTTCCCACATTGTGGTTCAAGTCATCATCTTTTTTCTCATATAGTCTTCCAAATTAATGATTTTTCCTTGCGTCCAGCATATTGAGCAAGCTTGCGCCCTACTGCGGAAGGACATCAACGCAGGTGACAAGTACGAAGGGGTCGCCGTTCTGGATTTCTTCTGGGGGTATCTCCTACAGAAGAAACTAGCGGACGCGAAGGGGGACCTTGAGGTGGTGAAGGGGGACGACACGATGACCCAATACTTCGACGACAAGTTGCCGGAGATGTTTCCGACGGGTTGGGCCGATGTCGACCGGTTGTTGGCACCTTGGAATCTGAAGAACGAGCACTGGGTGACCCTTGACATCAACTTCGCGGAGTGGACATTGGACGTCTATGATCCCGACACAAGCCACGTCGCTGAGCGCCATATGCCGGGCCTCCTAAAGCCGGTGACCCACCTCCTCCCCATTTTGATGAACGGCCACCCCGAACTTCGAGTCAAATGGGTCGGCAAAGTCCCGAAACCCTTGGCGTACAAAAGGGTGAAGGGGATTCCCCAAAACAAACAATCGTAAGTCATTATTGCCTCTTCATTTAGAAAACATTGGCACAGGTTTTGTGAGCATTTTTCGTTATTGTGATGTAGGGGCGACTGTGGTCCATATGCCATCCGTTACCTGCAGCTCCTCGCGACCGGCGACACCAATTTCCGTAGCCTAGACGATTCATTCATTGCGGCGTACCGCTAATCCCTCTGTGTTTCCATGTTTCACGGACGTCTTACAACCCCATCCGATCCTTAAAAAAACTCCCCCATTGCTTTTATATACATTGTTGGTTTGTGTAGACTTGTTAGTTGGTTTAGACTGCATATTGGCTGGTATGCCGGCGGTTGTTGCTTTATTTGAACCTGATGGATTGTTGGTTTTAGACATTTGGATATGCACTTATTGCTGGATTGTTGTATTAGTTGGTTTTTAATTATGACATGTCAATCGAGATACATGTCATGTCAATATGAAGCTAATGTCATGCCAAAATCCGATAGTGTCATGTCAAAAGGGGGTAATGTCATATGACATTCCGTTAACATAATAGAACAAACTAGAACTAGAACAAACTAGAACAAACTAGAACAAAAGGGGGTAATGTCCTATGCCCCCGCTACGTGCGGCAGCGCTTCTGCAATTTCCCATAAGCGGCACCCGTCCACTCTATTGGTTCAAGTTTCACAGTCGTCGGAAACGCTCCGGTCTTCCCTTTTCCGCGTTGGTATGCTACCTCTACTTCCCTTACCGCTCGCTCCGCCTCGTGATCCCACGGGCTGACTACATCCTCGACGTCACTGCTCACAGAAATGACCTGCTTCCCACGGCCATAAGGGATTGCGTTGTACAATGCATCACTTGGTTCTAACTGGACACGTGGATTATCTAACTGGACAAGTGAGCTTTCTAACTGTACACTCTTAGTTTTGAACTGGACACCTCTTCCTGCTCGATCGACACCTTGTGCTACCACAACCTCCAATTCTTCATCCCCTGCAAAGAGGGTTTTCATTTTTAACTGTGGGTGATCTTCTTGGGTCAAGTGTGGGCCACCCCCGAGTGGATGGGCCATTGTGGATCCTTCCGTAATGGTGAAATCGCCGCCAACCTTGCGTAACAGGGAGACATGGAGGTCGATAAGCCATAATCGTTCACTGGAAAGACCGTTTACGAACTTGTAGGCATGCAAGTCTTCATCATCCCCAATGGAAAAAGGTATGCACCCTTCCTTCTTCGGCTTTACATATGTGAGCTCGACGTCATGCCTCCTCCCATCGACATTAAACTTGGCCATCAGTTGTTTCTTCAGCGAGACATAGTCAATACTTTCGTCTACCAATACGACCTTTTGACTCCTCGACGACTTCACGACCCAAATGCCCTCTTCACAATCCCACCATCCGCCAAACAATACAGTGATACACACGGACGATTTCTCCCCTGTTCCATTAGTTAGTGGGGGGGGGGGCATTAAGTTTTACAGGGAGAAGAACATATTGTACGGAGAGACGTATCGCATAACCTAAATGGAAGGATGACTTATTCATTTCCGCCAAGAAGTCGGTGTCTGTCCAGTTAACCCAGTAGGTGTCAAGCGCGTGAATGGGTTTATGGACTCCCCCTCCTCCCTCCTCTCCCTCTTATTCTCTTAAGGCGTAAATGACAGGGCGGGAGATTTAATCTCACTCCCGCCCTCTCTCTCTCTCTCTCTCTCTCTCTCTCTCCTGTCTTACCAAATGTCTTTATCTACCCTCTGCAAGATTCCCCCTGGTCTCTCTGAAGTTATTGTTGGGTCAAAATTTTATTCATTTCTTTGAACATAATATATTGTTTGAAAATGTATTTCGTGGTTTTAAATTAATATGGGTATACTCCTTTCTCTATGGTTTTGCATTTTTTTAGTATTAATCGTGAGTGGGAAACCAAATTTTATACAAAGGTCAAAATTTTACTAAAACCACTGCTAAAGGTGTCCAGTGGAAAACTGTTTGTTATCCAGTCGGTATTAATTAACCGGCTAGTTGGTTTAAAGGGGTGTCATGTACCGTCTAACGACAAGAAGTAAACCCACTTTATTAATGTCATGTCGGAATTGACACGTGTCATGTTTAGAGAAGACCACTGCCATGTTCATTGTAGACAACAACAAAACACTGCAATTCAATCCCCTTTGCTTTTTGTTTCTTTTTTTTCTTCCTCAACGGTCACATGCTGAACAATGTTGCTATTTCCCACACACCCCACTTATATGATAGCCATTCGCCATCCATACTCCCCACAAATCGGTGAAGTTAACTCCCCATTTCCATTTAACAACCTCTCCAACAACCCTTCAACAAAATGGAATCCTCTTCACACCATCCCATCTCCTCATCTGGCCTCCCTCCCCGACCTGTCCCCATCGTTATATCATCCGACGAATCGGACGATGGAGGTTTGTCGATCACTTTATTTGTGTAGATTTCAGTTGTGCTACTTGTATCATTATACTACCTTATTTTTTTTATTTTATGCAGGACCAATGTCGCCGCCGTCATACCGACGACATCAAAGAGTAGAGATTGTCGGCGGTTCTGGGATGCTCGGGTCGTTCTACGAGGCGACCCTTGTACGCAAACTGGACCCTAACCACTGGGAGGTCGAATATGTAACCCTCCTACGCAACAATAGAAGAGAGATGCTGAGGGAGGTCCTCCCGACGCAACGAATTCGTCCACGGCCTCCTCGTATTTCTTATGACACCTACATGCCCGAAGACCGTGTCGACTGCCGCGACAACGATGGGTTTTGGGCTGGGAGGGTCCTTGGTGTGTCCGGTTATGGGAGTGACCGAACTTTCACGGTCTACTTCCCACTCAGCGACGAGACGTCTGATCATCGTGCCCGCAATATGCGCCCACACTTCGATTGGGATGGATACAGATTCACCACGCAGCCACAATTTCGCGGCTTGTTACCGTAAATTTCGTTTTCACTGTCTTCTATGTTGCTACTCTTTCCTACTATCTTTTAAATGTTTGCTCATGTGTCGTATTTGATTAATGCAAGTGATTCTGTCTCCGCCATATTGTGTCCAGTATATTTCAATGTCTGTCATGTCGTATTCATGTTGTGTCCAGTGACAACTACGCGATTACTAGTCGGCCCACGATTTCACCTCCACCCACTTTATTGTTATTCCATGGTTTTTCTCTTCAACTTATCATGTCATTATAAGTATGTTTATGCCCCCTCACTGTCACTCTTATCCATTCGATTCCAATATGGGTAAAGCATGCTAGTGACGGCCGGAGATAACGAGATCATGGCATCCAAATATGGGTAAATATTATAATTGGCACACATAAAACAATATGTCATTATAGAGAATATGCATATCCCATAAATCTTCTCTATTCGATAATGGTAGTTAATGACCTGTGTTTTTCATAGTTACAATTGTGTCCAGTGAAAGATAATATGTGACATGTTTATCGAATATGGATGTCCAGTTACAACTTACTGCTTACACGTGATCCTTAAAATAAACCCCCCAGACCCTTCCTTCTTCAATTGGTTTTTTCTTAAACTTATAATTTAGTTGAAAGAATATTTTTCCCCCTCACTGACACTTTCACTGATCTATCTATCCTCTCAGCATGCACTTTTATATTTAACCTCTCTCTCTCTCTCTCCGTCTCTCTGTCTCTCTCTTCTGTCCTCTGCCACTGCAACAGCTACTTCTTCCCTTCTCTCTCACTGGTCCTTGCTTTTCTGGAGTAAAGATGCCTCCCTCCCTCTTTCTCTCACTGTACATAAAACCGAGAGTGAAGTCCAGCTGTACCCCACAGGGTGACCGGCTACCGGCTCCCCTTGTCAAGCAGATATCCGCTTTTGTGCAAATTTTTTCCGGATTGGGTTACTCATGCAAACCTTCCGGATATGAGGGTCATTTTAGCAAATTGCCCTAAATCTATTCTCAGTATCACCAGCACTGGACGAAACAACTCTCTGTCCCATGTAAATAAATAAATGACACTTAATTATGATCTAGAAATGCATTAATAAAAAATTTCCTAAAAACTCAATAAACTTATAACACAAAAATTAAACTTACACTGAGAGTACAAGGAGAAAAATATATCCTAATAGATCCATAGGCCCTACGTGATTCTTCAAAATTAAGTATTTTAGTCCACACATCAATGATTTGAGCATCAACGTACTTCTCATATTGTAGTGTTTGCATTAAAGCTCGAGGGACAGTCACCCCTTTGTATTGAAAAAAAAACTTCCCTGTAATAAACATAAAATATTTATTAAAATAAATAAATTACAATTAAAACGAAATGAAATTAACATATGAACGACAATCACTTGACCCGCTGACCCATGCTATAAATCTCTGAACCACTCTCAGACCAATTACATCATAAAACCAAAATTAAAGCCCACATACCATAAACAAATGAACCCCTGAAACACACGGGATAAAATTCCCTGAACCACTATCAGATTATAAAGCTGAACCAAACAACGAATAAAAATATTAGTGTAACTTACATCAAATCGTCTTCAAAATCTCCAATATATTTGTACACTTTTATAGCAGAACCAGTCCTCCTCTTGTTAGGGTTAACAAATCTTTCATAAAAGGGACTTCTCATTTCTTTTGATGGTAATACATCCCTTGTTGGCTGAACCCTTTTATCAATAATTTCTTTTTCTTTTTTGTCAACCTGAAACCAACAATATTAACACCATTAAATGATATAATATAACTATATTTATATATAAATGATATAAGTATAATTGATTACAATCAAACCTTATTCCCATCCAACAATATTCACATACTCTATAAGAGTGAATTATTAGTGAATTATTGGGGTGATATCCACATAGTGCCATACTTTAATTTCATGACAATCAGTTTCTTCTTTGTTCTTCTTTCATCATTAAAATGTTCCATGTCAAAAATTTATGGTTTTCTACGAACCTTCGACACTGGAATCTTTATAACTGTTTTTTTCTTTGTTTGAGCAATATCAGCAGGCACATCCTATTAGGCAAAATAAAAAAATAAGTATTATTTCCCAAATAAAATATTTATAACAAATAATATAAATAAAAAAATATGATAAATTACCATTGAAGCGTCAGCTTTTAATGGTGCACATTATTGCTCTACCACTGGTGCTAGATGTTCTTCGAAAACCCGCTAAATTGAAAAAAGAGTATTAAAGATTAAATATAAAGGCATAAACATTTAAATATATTAAAATAAATCATAAAAATAAATAAATTTAAAGAATTACTTGTTTATATGATGTTTGAAGAGAAGCAAGACTAGCTATATCCTGGAGGGGATTTGAAATAACAGGGTTGTCATTGACTGACAGTTGCTCCTCTAAAACTGTCTGAAAAGTGGGAGGATTTGGAATAACAGGGTTCTCCAAAACCGGCAGTTGCTCCTCTAAAACTGGCTGAAAAACAGGAGCAATTTCATTGAAGGGGACCTTTGGATAAGATTTCTCAACAGTCTCAAATACTTCTGCAAATGTTGGTACTTTTTCAGGTGGAGTGAGCCCAAGACTCCATGAGTTCAGGATTGTTTGCAAATTCATCTGGGGTTGACCTGACTTCAGGAGAGCTAGACCCAACAATTCGTTTTGCAGCATGGTTCATGTAATTGAGTTCAGGATCCTCGTGTTTCTCCGAAACAGATTCAATTGTTAGTTCCACTATATTTGATATACATTTCGCCAACAAGCACATTGCAGCCATGTATCTCTCTTTTAGACTCTGAACAACAAGTAAAAATACTGTTATATACTGACTTAGTTTCATATATACAAAAACAAATTACTATTAAAATATTAAAAACCCTTACTTTTTTACCAGCACCTTCAAACAACATAGCATGATTCTTTATTGCATCTTCAGAAACATATTTAACACACACTGTTATATATGATAACAAAAATATTGTGTTCGGAAACGATAAATAATAACATCCATGAACTCCATATAAATCTCAAACAAACTCACTCAAACCACTGAATCACATTCAATCTCAAATAACATGTGCTGAACCATTAACTGGTCAGTATGATGAACCAACTAATGAGATATTTGGTGTGAGGTGTCTTGGTGTGTTGTCTTTACGTGAGATATTGGGAGTTGTTTATTTTTTGTGAGGATGAGAACGTAAGTGGTAGTTTGTGAGTGGCGGTTTATGAGTGGAATTTGATGATGTTGTATGTGGTAGGGTAACATGTGGGATGGTAACTTGTGGTAAGTTTTTTGAGGGATCCGCTTTTTACCGTGAGACTCTTTGTATGGTCTTGCGTTATTGTACCTTCCTGGCTTTTATGCCACCATCTATATATTTACCGTTTCAGAACTAATGAGATATTTGATGAACCACTTCATTTTATAGTTAACCCTTGACTAAAATATAGTTATCTAACTGAACCAGACACATAATAAATACCTGAACAACATAGTATAATTTCGTATATACAAAAAAAACTATTAAAAATATTAAAAACACTTACTTTTATAACAGAACCTTCAAACAACATAGCCTCATTCTTTGCTGCATCTTCTTTCCCAAGTTCTTCAACTTCAGAAACCTATGTAACACACATTGTGTTATATGATAACAAAAATATTGTGTTCGAAAACAATCATTAATAACATCCATGAACTCCATAAAAACTTATAAATCTAAAAAAAACTCACTCAAACCACTGAACCACACTCGATCTCAAATAACATGTGCTGATTCATTATCTAGTCAGTATGATGAACCAATTACGGAGATATTTGCTGAACCAATTGATTTTATAGTTAACCCTTGACTAACATATAGGTATCTAACTGAACCAGACACAGCATAAATATCTGTACAACATAGAATAATTTCGTATATAAAAAAAACTATTAAAAATATTAAAAACACTTACTTTTTTGCAGAACCTTCAAACAACATAGCATGATTCTTTGCTGCGTCTTCTTTCCCAAGTACTTCAACTTTAGAAACTTATGTAACACACACTGTGTTATATATGATAACAAAATATTGTGTTAAAAAACAATCAATAATAACAACCCCTGCAGTCCATATACCTTATAAATCTCAAACAAACTCACTCAACCCACTGAACCACTGAATCGCACTCAATCTCAAATAACATCGCTCTAAACAACATTTTATAATGTACCAGGACTACTACCTGAACCACATTCTATTAGTTGAATGTGTTGAAGCATTAACTGGTCAATATGATGAATCAATTACTGACATATTTGATGAACCACTTCATTATATAGTTGACACTTGAATAACTTATAGGTATATAACTGAACCAGACATAGAATAAATACATGAACACCACTCTATTTTATAACATCAACATTATAATCTACACAACCAAAATACACTTACTACTTTTGTAGGAACTTCAAACACCTTGGCGTGTTCCTCTGTTGCATGCTCTTTGTTAAGTTTTTCTTCTTCACAAACCTATAAAAAAGATTGTAAGTTATATCCTTTACATAGAGTACCATATATTAATGAACCACATAATTATACTATACTATACCAATAACTAAATAATATTGCTTAATCAGACACAAACAACTCAGTAAAATATGCTTACTTTTTTGGGTTCATATTCAATAAACCCAAATATCTCTTGTTCACTAATATTGTCTCCAGCAGATAAAGAGACATGTTCTTCAACTGGCTCGATACTTAGCTGTGGCAATACACGCCCAACCCTGAAATATGCTTACAGTTCCATCAGATAAAGAGACATATTGTCTCCAACAGATAAAAATATGCTTACAGTTCCATTAGAGTTGCATTCAATCAACCCTGAAATCAAGAGTATTATAAAACAAGTTTTGAAAAATTGCCCTCCATCTTTGTCAGCAACCATTCCCTTCACCACATCAGCAACATGGATCCTATTTTTGTTGAAGGCAACTGAATTCTTCCACACAGATAGAGATGCATTAGTCCTTGTATTGAATAACGCATCAATAGACACTTGAATTGACCCCATTGGAAATCCAAGAGTAATGGCAACATCAACATCTTCAATAAAAATTGCATCTCCATTAGCTGTAATCAATGCAACACGATCTGCATCAAAGTTTTCCACAAGCCAACGTGACAGAAACAATGGCATATGCTTCATTTGTAGCTGCAAAATACTACCGAATCCAAGCTCGTTAATGCTTTTTCTCTGAGCATCATTGAGTTGTTTAAATGAGTCAACCAGAGAATATGTATGTGTCCTGGATTCTATACGAAAATACGTCACTGGTCCATTTGGAGTAACCACAACTTTGGATTTGACTTTTGTTTCATATTCTTCTTTTATGACAACATCCTCGTCACTGTCGGAATCTGGTTGTTTGGCAACCTTCCTCTTCTTTTTAGCCTGACTCTTCACCACCTGACTTTTCTCAGGTTTCCGTTTGAATTTTTCCAAAACAACAGCCAATGGGATGTCATCTAAAAAACAAATTAAAAGGGAAATATATCAATACTATGTTAAACAATATTGAACCAAAACTATAAGTTACTCCTATCCAAAAAACAAATAAGTTACTCCTATCCATTTCACTTATTTAAAACAAATGAAAAACTTAACACAAATTTGAATGTTGAACAAGTTACTGAACATCTGATAAACCCCATAGTATTTAATTTGATGAACAGATGACTATTACATCAAACCCCACATGCATAATAACAAATTGAACAAATGTCACTCTTTAAACACTATTCTAAACGAACTGACAAATAAAACAAATATTTAAACAACTATAACCAAATAAAGTAAAATATAAACACTTGTTATATGCGATTTCCATTTTTATCAACAGCGACAAACTCAGGAAACAGACAAAATCGTTCCCCCTTCATTCATGACAAAACGTTGATAATTTGACATACTTTGACTTTTCAAATACTACTAAAACAGAAATCCTAGCCAAAACTAAAGGTTAATGAACTAGAATCAATTAAATTAAAGTATAAACAATATCGATTGAGGATTTCGATTGTTTATCAACAACAACGACTGAAGAAACAGAGAAAATCGTCCCCCCCCCCCCCCCCCACCCGTCATGGATGACAAAACGTTGAACTACTTTGACTCTTGAAATACTAATAAACCATAATCAGAAACAAAACTAAATGTTAATGAACTAGAACCAAATAAAGTAAAGTATAGTCACCGTCGTGAACGCGGATTTCCATTTTTGATCAAAAGCGACAACTGAACAAAGAGACAAAACACAAAAAAAAAGAAGGATAAAATCGTTAATAAACGAAGTAATACTGATTAAACATACGAAAATGAAAACAACGAACTCTGATTCAAGCTTACATTACCACAAAAATGGCGAGATTGAGAAAGGAATTCGAAACGACAGAGAGAATGACCAGTTTGAAGGAAGAAAGGGATTTCAGTTTTCAAGGCGATGAAACGAAAGCTAACCCTTCACCACGCAAAGGTAAAAAAAGGTCTGACACGTAACAACAAATACAGCAAGCAAAATGACAAAACTGCCCCTACAACCGCTATTGGGCTTTTTTTTTATTCTCTATTGGACTATTAAAAAGGTATTGGGCTTTATGCTCTGAACATTTATTTCTAGAAAACTGAAACGTTTTATTTCATTAACCACACATTATAAAATTTGAATTTAATTTAAGGAAATTTTAATTACTATCTAAGAGGAATACTAAACAACAAACACTACATATGCTGAATCAAATAATAGTTAGTAATACTGAACCAATTAAAAATACACTATTAACGCCACATATTTTTTTCTATGAACCAAATCCAATCATAGATATTGAACCAGTGAACCAATTCTTAATAAACTACTGAACCAAATAATAGTTAGAAAATACCATACATATACTGAATCAAATATTAGATAAAAATACTGAACCAATTAAAAATAGACTCCTTAACGCCAATATTTTGTTCTATGAACCAAATACAATAGTAGATGCTGAACCAATTCTTAATAAACTCCTGAACAACACATGCAGTTATAAACACACAATGATAAATAAACAAAATAGACTACCTGTTATCATATATATCAAAGCACAAAAAGTTATCCTTGTCGTTGATACAGAAAATTAACTGTCCCACAACCCAAAATACATCCACATAATCAACTAATAAAAGTTTCAACAAAAACTACAGATATCACATTAAAATCTTCAATTCCCAGGCTGGTAATCGGTAATTCTCGCAATAACAGGCTGCCTTTCTTCATTCATAGGAGAACATACAATCGCATGCATATACAACCTCCAAAGATCAGAGACCACATTTCCCAAGTAAGTCTCCAAATGACGCATGCAGAAGACACCACAATCGATGTAATTATCAGTAGTTGCCCACTGTAAATCCAGACAGAATGGTTTGCAGTTGTGAATAAGGTCCGCCTTGCTGGAGAGCGTCATCTTATCTAGGCAGTGACTCATCAATTTAACCTTAATAGTTAACAACAAAACAAAAACAATTAGGTACTGAACCACAAAAATGTGAAAATGAATGTATATACTTACAGCTACTTCTGGAATGTCAGAGTATCTCAAGCCAAAGCCAACTTCCAGCTTCATGTTATCAATAATAACAACTTCCTTTAACTTAAAATTAAAGCATATAATATAATAGTGCTGAGATGCAAGGATTGGCAACATGATCTGCATAAGGATAAATTTAATTTAAATTATTTAATTCAAATTTAATATTAGAAGAAATATACAAATCAACAACAACAATTTTAATTGAAATTATTTATATAAACTTACTAATTCAAACCCAGCCAAATTTAAAACAGATGAGTCTCTAAGATGCTGATCAAATTTAGTATGAAACATGTAGAATCGTCTTTCAAACCTTACATCGGGATTAGCCACAACTGAACCTAACTGAATAATATTAACAAAACTGAGTTATAAAGGGAACAAAAACACAAATTAAACACTTAATCACATGCATTAAAAATTAAAACTTACATTCAGATCACAAGTACCAAAATATCTCTTATAGCCATAAAATGTCTCTTGGTAGTTAAGAACTCTCACAAAAGTATCAATCACTTGGGCATCAACATATTCATTAGAAAGTAAGGATTGAAACAACACACGTGGCACAATGCGATCTTTGTACTTAAAAAGAACTTCCCTTTTATAAAACCAGAAGTATAACAAATTTACTAACAGATTGAAATTAAACAAACTATATTTCTTTCATGCACAAAATTAACTATGTAATCAATAAATTTCATATATATAAGAGCAACTTACATCATATCATACTCAGGTTCAGCAACATAACTGATAAGCTTGCAAAGAAATGGTGAACTTAGAAGACATGGATTAACAACTTGGCTTCTCAAAGGGAGGTTTGATTCTTCCTGTCCATTCGCTTCACCCAAGTGTTGATTCTCCCTGATTTTCCTCTGTTTTTCTTGTTCATTCTTTATTTGCCTCTTCAAGTGTCCCATTGTTGTTTCATCTTCAAAAAAATTCATTAATATCTAAATTACATAACTAAAATAAAGCAATAAAGCCCACATAGTTAAATAATCTGAACCACTCATAATAAGTATCTAAAAATAAAGCAATAAATACAGACATGCATATATAAATAACGGAATGAACTCCACAGAGCTAGATCATCTGAACAACATTCAAAATAGGTAACTGAATCAAACTAAAATAAAACACTGAATCATCCAAACTCTAGATAAAGGATTGAAGGAATGAACCCCACAGAGCTAGATCACTGAACCACATTCAATATAGGTAAATGAACCAAACTCAAATAAAACACTAAATCATCCAAACCCAAGCTAACAGAATTGTAGGAATGAACCCCACAGAGCTAGATCATCTGAACGACATTCAATATAGGTACTGAACCAAACTAAAATAAATCATCAAAACTCTAGATAATAAAATACTCTGAACGAAACTCAAAATAACAATCAAAATAAAATATTAAATCATTTCAACATTCGTATGTTAAATACTATTTAAACAATGCGTTAAACTAACATAAACTAGTAAATACAAACATACAGATCTAAAAAACACTAATTTTGAAAAGCATACTATTTATAGAAAGAATAAAAAAAAGGATCATGCAACAAAAACAATGACATACCGTGGAAGATGATGTTTTCCATTGTAAGCGAGAACAACCAGCAACTTCAAACCTCCGAATATGGAGGTTACGTAGAACCAAATACAACGCTAATGGAGATTTTCAGTTCAAAAACAAAAAAACAAACAGACTTTTAGAGAGAAACTGAAAACAAAACTCGATTCAAACTTTGAGTTTGAAATCGGAAAACGAAAAGAGAGAGGAGAGGGCAATCGATTACCTTTAGAGCGCGATAATGATTTCTCTGGATGAAATCCCCTAGGGCAAAGAGAATATCAAAGAGAGTAGAAGTTGAAAAGACAGAATCGGCATTCAAAAAGACAAAAATACCCCCATTTTTTTACACGTGCGTCACGCGCCTGAGAAATCCGCGCCCACCGAAATATTATTATTTTAATCCAAATCAACCAATTACACCCCTTCTTTCCTTCTCACCGGTATATAATATTCTCACTTGAACCCTCCCCTATATATATATACTAGGTAATAACCGCGCTGTAAATGCTCAGATTTTCAATCCTAATTTTTCGGAAAAAGGAAATTAAAAATGAATTTAACTCGAATTTAAAACTCATTTAAAAGATTCTGACGGAAATATAAAAAAATTTGGGTGAATAATTTCCGTCGTTTTACCTCGAAAATTCAAAATAATTATTGGATTTCTGTTTTAAAAATCTAATTGATCGAGAAAGCGAGAGTCGGGGAAACTAACATTTGAAAACTAATTGCGGGTTTTAAAATTCGCGTATTCGGAATTTATTATCACGTATTGGTTAACCAATCCTACACTCAATCCCTCACCAACTCCCATCACTCACCTTACCCTGCTCGAGACCATCCCTCTGTATATCTTTCACTTCAATCCCTCTCCCTATCTTCATTCATCATCACCACTGACTCCACTCCATCGCCTCCTTCACCATTCTTCATCACCAACTACCATCCTTACTCTCCAGCTCCCATCTCAGCTCACCACCATCACCGTCTCAATCGTCACCACCATCACCATTTCAATACCCGTCGATCACACCTTTGTCCATCCTTTTCCTTGAAGAGCAGCATCCACAGCACCACGAGTCACCTCTTTTGACGTCTACTACCATACCGATGCCGCCCAGAAGCCGCCGGAGCCGCCGTCGAGCCACCGAAGCCCCTTCCCCTGTTTGAGCGCGGTTCGCCACTTCGGTAAGCCGTTCTCCTCCGTTTTCGATCGAAATTGTTCCCAAGATTCACCATCACACTCATCCATGTCCGGTGTAGGTCCGACGAGCCATCGCGAGCCTCCGACGACGCCCAGAACTCCGATCGACAGCTCCGAAGTCGCGAAACCCCTCGGTGAGCTTCCACCTCTCCTTCCTTTGTTTCGATTCAATTCCGTCCTTGGGCCGGGTTGTGGGCGAGTGATCGTGAGCGAGGGCTGAGTGCGGGGCGTCGGGCGAGCTCGTGCGAGAGCCAAGAGCTGTGGGCGAGTGCAGCAGAGCACTGGAGCGGGGACGAGCGCAGGAGCAGGGCCAGCGACGAGTGTGAGTGCGAGTGCGCGAGTAGGCGGTGCGAGGGAGCCGTGGGAGGGTGAGCGAGGTTAGGGGCGGAGCTGGGCGCAGGTCAACGCCGACGTAGAAGGCCGGGAGGAGCTCAAGCTCGCCGGCGGGTCGTGGTCTCGATCGGGCGGGGCGGGACATTTGAATTGGAGGGAGGAAGATGGCCAGCGTGGCTACTAACTTATATATATGTTAAAATTGAACCGGTTGGGAGTTTATAATTACGGGTTCGGTTCGGTTTGGTTCGGTATGGTTCGGGTTATCCGTTTATTATTTAACTAATTAGCAGTAATTAAAATATATTATAATAGTATTTGAGGATTTAAAAGATAAAGTATTAATTTTGGAGATTTATAAAGGGTTGATTTTATTAAATAAAAAAGGTTTGGATCTTAGGGGATTTGGAAATAACTTATAAGGGTGTTTTATTAAATGGTGTTTTATAATATTATATCTATAATAATAATTGGGATTTAACATAAATAAGTTGGACTTGCCTGTTAGAAAAGAATTTGGAAAAGAATTTCAAGGTTGGAAAGTAGTCTAACAAATAAATTAAAAAGGGAATTCGGTGAGTATTTTAAGGGTCGGAATACTTAACTATTTAACTGGGATTTGAAACGGTTTTGAAACTAACCTGGGAATAAGACTAATTCGATGACTAACTAGCATGATAATATGATCGTTTGACTAACAGTATGATATGTATGACTAATAACATGACTTGTGGTGAATTATTATATGAGATTAAATGTTGGATAATTATGGCGATCTAGTAGGATTTTATATCACACAAATTATGTTTTATGATTTTGATGAACCGTTGAGGTATATGTGGAAATGACGTATATGAACATGCAGAATTGGTTGAATGATTTATGGAGAACGATGTGGTCTTGAGGAGTAGATGATGCGATGAAATGACTTTCATAATATGTTACTTGTTCTAATGATTGAGGTGTGCTTGAGTGCTTAATAGTTGAATGTAGACTTATATATTTATTCCATTATGTACTAGGTGATACTATGTGATTGTGAACATTGTGTGATGGATTGTTCTGTTGCCGGTCTGCTAGCTAGGTAAGTACCTCCGGGGCTTACTCAGTAACCAGTACCTCCTGCCTGATGTGTCATATAGTATGTAGGTGTTGCATATGCATAAGAGCATGTCATGTAGTATCATGCTTAGGAATTTCATTTACGAATGAGCATCCTTATTCTGTATGCGTTTGAATACAGAACGACCGTTATCTGTGAGTCCTAGAGTCCTTGCTAGGGTCATAGGGCAGCCCAGCTTCATCGGGTGTTGTCCTCCTCGAGTCATTTATATATATCACGAGATACGAGATGGGCATGAGATATGATATGATGATGAGATATGATATGATTATAGCATCGAACTGGCCAGTCTCCACCTTGTCTGGAAGAGGGGTGGTGGTAAAAGAGGGATATACCGCTTGGTATTCTTTGTTAAGGCCTTCCTCAATATTCTGCACATATGAATTAGGAGCATGATAGTGTGGTTAATATTCCAGTACTGCATGAAGGCATCCTTTATTCTAGGTATAAGCGTATTATATGTCCTCAACGCGGTCAGAGGACCCGCGGGCGGACTCTTGGCCTGACTTGGTGGTATAGTTTCAGGTACCCGATACACTGCTTGATTTTGTGCTGTTATGACGGGATCTATTCATATGGCGGAGAGTGAGTGTTTGAAACCCGACTTCACCAGATTCATGCTTTTGGGATTTCTCCCTACCTATACTCCGTTTTGACCCGGCCCTGCCGTGGCACTGGTTGTATCATTTTCCAAACTTATGCCCTTCTCATGATGAATGATTTTCCGCGTTGTAGACTTAGGACAGGTATAGGGGTTTACCCCGGGGTCTCCAACGGACCTTTTGGATTTGGGTGCGAAATCCTACTTTAAACTACAAACCGTCGGTTTCAAACCTTCAACCTGTACTCGGGGCGCAAGATCCCAACGAGGGGTTTCATCCCTCGAAACGTAACTCGGGAATCATAATCCCGGGCCGTTACACGCACGCTTTCGCACGCGGTTTTATCGTATTTTCATTTTTTTATATAATATCATTATGTTTACTTGCATTTCCAGAACATAAGTTTAATCTAGTAAAATTTTATTATTTGTTTGCTTTATATGCATTTACAAAAACATATTTTAAACAAACCATCTTTTGTAATTTCAAGTCTCTTGATGAGAAGAAATGGCGAAGAATCCTTAGTATGTAGACCTCGCGTGAGCTATTTTGTCGACATCTTGGTGTTCTAACAATAGACCCTTGTTTTGGTCGATTGACTGATCTAGATTTAGGGCTAGCCATGCACTCTATATTCAACCTCGTAAGTAACCGATCTATCGCATTCATCTTAAATTCAAAGGCATCCAGCTAATGTGCATATTCATCAAACTCATGACAACAACTTAAAATCCAGCCAATTAATATTTCAGTTTTCAGCCACAAACTCAACTCTCTCAACATTCAATTCACATTTCATATCTTACCCCATCCTCCTTAGATCTTCCTTAAGGACTTCCAAGAACATGAATATCCGATATCAAATCCACCGATCCAGTGATACAGATCAATGGCCCCGTTCTGAATAAAACCAGACCAATGGTTCCTTGGAAACACAGTTCGGTGCGTTTGAGACAATAGGCAGCTCATTCAACCGTCTCGTAGAAAATTCCAGGTTTGCCCCGGTCTAATGCTGAAGGTTCGAATGTAAAGGAAAAACGAGAACAAGCTCCAATCACTCGGCAGGAAAGTAGCACACTTCAAACCAAGATGGCATCAAAATAAGTCTCAGAAGTAGTTTTCCGTCTCCTAATAACTTCAAAAGAAATCCTTTTGGACAACACCTAGGCTAGCAACATAACCTAAAATGAATCCCCAATTTGTCGATCACTTCATCTACAAATCCTGCGAGCACATTATACACCTAACACTTACTCGACTACTCAAAGGCTAACGCACAAGTAACATTCTTGCTAAGATATAGCATTGCATTCAAAGAAACAGTAAACTATACGATAACATTTTTGAGAACTTAAACTATTCATAGTAAGAGTGCAATGTATGCAAACAACTTTGACTCGCAATTCACATTCAAAATCATCTATCCCTAATTCAGCTCACATCCAAGAGTTATGCATCTGAACCTAATTCAGTTCAAATCGAACGATTATGCAACTAACAATATAAACTGAAATCTGAAAGCAACACAATCAAAATCAGGATCGAAGCTAAGTAGGAGCTGACCTTATACTGCTCCATGGAAACTTGACCGACTCATCTCGGCGATCACCGAGGTGGCGAGGTGGACTCGTCTCCAGCTTCAGTCGACGGCTTTCCTTGCAGTCCAACCGATGAGAGTTCTTTTTAAATCAAACATATTTTCTAAAATAACAAGACTCAGATATTAGGTTAGTCCATAATTCCATACTTTTCATCACAGTTTAATACTAATCACTAATCAATGCATACTCTAAGAAAGGTTTAGTTGCATTAATATATATTTTACCTTGATTTTTATGCTATTTATTTATTTATTTGTGAAAACAAACTAAGGAATAATACCAATATAAACTAAGAATATAAATTAAATAATTATTAGGCGAGCATAATAGGTAGTCATTTGGACAGGGAGAATTTATATTGGTATTTTTATATGAAAAAAAAATAAAATCATAAAAATATGATAAATTAGCTTTTTATTTTTTATTAATACATATCGTTAAAATAAGAAGGAAAGACTAAAATTACATCTTCAATGAAATGGAGATTGGAGAGTAGAAATGATAACTTTTTCTTTTTGATCTGTCATACAATTTGCTATTTTTCACTTTTTAGAAAGAGTATCAATGCAAAGAGCATTATGTGCAGCCAAAATCGAGGGAACAACCCAGTAAATCCAAAACAATCACAAAAATCAGTCAAGAACAGGGCCAATACACGCAGTTAAGACCAAAGGCGGTATACACTCAAGAAAAAGGGCAAGATCACATATAAACAAGATAAATATATTTGGTACAGTCAAAATTCATTATTAACATGATAAAAAAACAAGAGCATCCAACAACAAAGTTCAAGTCAAAATAAGAACCCCCAATTGACTCACCTTAGTGTCTAAATCTGAAGATGAATCTATAGAGGGAGTGGAGGAGCCAGTAAGCATGGTGTTAAAAGAAATGGACTCAAAGTAATCCCTAGCTATTCCTCCCAACCTAATTCTCAAATTCAGTGGCTGCAAATCTAGAGGCAAACAATTCAAGAAGCAAAAATAGACCCACAAAATCTTGAAAACCCAACCAAAAAAAAGGCATGATTTTTTTTGCTTTAGCAGGAAAACCCATGTTGGAAATTAACAAATACTTGCCGAGCCATTGTAGCAAATTAAGAACTACACAAGTACTTGTTCTTTGTGGGTGTGTGGACTGTGGAACAAACAAAGCGAAGTGTGCAAATATATTAAGGAGGTCACCTCAGGGATCCCTTAAGAGCTGTCAATTTCCTTTATGTTGCTTGTTGTCCCCCCTCACTGTCATCAAAACACCTACATAAACAAAACCATGAAAGCGCTCTTTAAAAGGGGGAGAGAGGGAGTTAAAGAGAGGGAGAAGAATCATAAAGCAGGCCAAACCAATGAGCAAATGGTCGTATCATGGAAAGAGGAAACAGAATAATGTAGCAAGCAAACAAAAATGTGAGAGCTCCGGTGAAAACCAATATTGTGGTAGCATGTGGAGTATTACGAAGTCGTAATGAGTTACTGTTCATTTGAGCCCTTTTATCAAATGTTATATATATATATATATATATATATATATATATATATATATATATATATATATATATATATATATATATAGTGTCGCGCTCCGGTGAAAACCAATATTGTGATAGAAACCGTGAGGAGCGTTTTGATTGGTTGACACTGTGGGGCTCACAGGTGAGGCAATTCTGATAGTAAATTGCAACTTTACCCAAGCTTTATAGAAAATACGAAATTGTTCAAACTTTTTATAATTTTATCAAAAGGAAATAACGAAGATTTATAAATGATTTTTATTGGTACTAACTACCATAATCTACTAACTATATTACGAATAATAAGTTTTCTGTGGTTTTAAGCCCACCACGCTCTGCAACTAAAACTTTCAAGCTAAAGAGGTTTGACCCATACCTGAACGTAGTTACTCTGGACCACCGGCGTTCCTTAGCTTTCGACTTTCTTGAGGTGGCTAACCTTCAACCAGGCCTCCCTTAGTCCAGATTGAGCACAGATCTGTTTTGTTTTCTACCTCAGACCGTTGTCTCTAGCTTTTGGTTTTGATTTTGAGAGGGTGAAGGGATTTGAATCAAGGAAACAAAGTATTCAAAACATAATGTTCAATTAAGTAGCTTTCCCTTTCTTAAAAACAAACTTTATTGAATCTGAGAAATATTACAACACACAAGCACTCTTAACTTAGAACTTAAACACACTTAACACTCATATCAGAAGATCCATTGAAATGTTTTGAACTTTAGAGTGATGGAAACACCAATCTACTCAAATTCAAAACGTTTCTACTTCTCTTTCTGATTTACAAACTCTTCTCTCTCTTCTCCAATGGTTTTTCTCTCTCTGGAATTGTGTGTTGAGAAGTTGGAGAATTGCTCTATTTATAGAGCTGAGTAGAGAGCATTGGATGTCTTTCAACGTCTCTTTCACAAATGGCCGACATATGGGCCTCTGCTCAGAAAGCAATAAAAAGCACTAAGAAATAAAAGCATACAGTGCTGACTCAATAATACCACTCACATGCTGAACAGTAAAAAGAAAAAGACAAAGTCTGTAAAGGCTGACTAGATTCTTCAATAATTTAGTTGCATTCGTCTAGGTTCCAGACTCCTTCTTCACCCATGTTGGTTTCCAGGTCATCATCTTGAACTAGATCTAAAGTATTATCAAACTCTAGATCTTGATCATTGTCTAGATCGAGATCAAGCATTAATCCTTCAGTGTATTCTCGATCCCATGCAATCAGTAGATCGATCATCCTCTCGTGTCCTCTTTTGTCTAAAAAGTGACCGGCCTCTATTTCTGCTAAGTAAAGATTGATGGATTCGTTCCTGTTTATGGCTTGCTGCATTAATGGATTGAGTTGTGAGGTTACGATGAAGGTTGTATTTCCAACTTTGAATATCCCACAATCTGTCTGTCTGAACTTGGTGATGTAGTAGTAGACGTAAAAGAATCCTTTTGCTCTTGCCTCCCAAGTATGTATTACTACGTCGATTCTTCCTTCTACTACTGGATCTGTCACGTACCAATAGTCTTCCCTCATTAGTAGGAAGATTAGGTAATGTGGTAGCCGGGTTTTATCCTGGCTAACATCTATGCAGACACTGATAACACGACAACAATTTATGTCTTCTATTGTTTCGAATTTTGCTGCTCTGAGGAAGATCTCCTTCCGGAACTCAGTGAAATACTTGTACAAGATGCTCTCCTCTTCTTTCTTTGGCCATGGTCGCCTGTAATTGTGGATTCCATTGCACATTCCATATTTCCACGATTTTAAGTAATCTGCATCTTCATTTGGCATGATAGGTAATGATAATCCTCCTAATCCGGCGCCAGTGGTTACACAAAAATGGTTACCAGTAGAAGTTGTCGAAATCTCTCATTCTCCATCTTCTACAGATATCTTCCTGGAGTTCAGTAGGTAGCTGGAGAACTTTTATAATTATCTCTAGAGTTAACATTCGTATAACCACTCTGTTTCTCGCTTGTAGGAGTCCACGACGGAATCTATTCTCAGTAAATCTTCCAAAATCAACATAAATATGAAAACTTAGAGGGGATACCCATCCTTGGTATCCTCGTATTTCTCCTAAGAGGTTAATATACCATGGGTGGAACACCCATTGCGGATTTTCCCACCGCGTTTGATTTCTTTGATCCATCAGCTAACTCTCTCGTTAAGCTGTCAGCTAGAGAATTTTTTGATCCCTGCACATGTTCAATGGTAAAAGTGGATTGATTAAGGGATAATTGCCAACGCAGGAGTCTCCCATGCGCTTTCATATTATCAAGATTGTTATTTATGAAACTCAATATTCCTTTACAATCTGTTCTGACTGTAAAAGGTTTAGGAGATAGAAAGATTATAAACTTCTGGATTCCACGATAAATTGCAAGAATCTCCTTTTCCATGACAGTGTAATTATACTCAGATTTGTTGAAGCTGCCACTGATATACCTGCAAAGCTTGTTATCTTTCTTTATTTTTAAAACAGCTCCCCAATGATAATCACTAGCATCTGTTTCAAGAACTAACTCATCATCTTCATTAGATAAAGTCAATATTGGAAGTTTTTCACATCTTCTTTTAAGTTCTTTGACTATTTTAGTATCTAATTGAGTCCAACTCCAAACTTGATCTTTCTTTAATATAACTTGTAGAGGTTTTCTCAACTTGGCTAGATCTTTAATAAAATCAGAAGCATAAGTAAGACAACCTAGAAATCTTTCTAGTTGTTTTCTATCTCTGATTTCATCAGGAAATTTTTCTACCTTTTCTAGAATATGTTCTTGCAAAATAATTTGACCTGCTTTAATCTTTAATCCTAGGAACTCAATTTCAGGCTCAGCATAAATGCATTTTTTCTGTCCTAAAATGATTCCATGGTCAATACATTTTTGGGTTATAGCTTTCAAGTCATGCTTATGTTGTTCTATAGTTTTAGAGAAGATTAAGATATCATCAATGTAAACCATACATCAATGTTTAAATTCTTTGAAGACATTGTCCATTCTTCTCTGAAATATCTGTGGTGCATTTTTCAAACCAAAGTGATACGTTTGGGATACCCGATCCTTCGCCTGTGGGCTCAAGATCAAGAACCACGCCGTATATTTGCTAGATCTTGCAATGCTCTTGGATATCTCCTGATTGGAACAATTTAAACAAGTAATTAAATTTCTGAAATAGCGACAGTTCCACACTTAATAAAATTCCAGAAATTTCGACTAGGTAATAGCGACAGAAATCAAGCAAGGGAAAGAGAGAGGAAAGTGAGGTCAGGTGCGCGGAAACAAAGCGCCTCAGGAGTCTCGCTCGCTGGGAGTGAAGACCAGGCGCGCGCGAGGACGCGGGAGCAAAGTTGGGGCCGAAGTCGCGAGCGCTGGCGCGAGGGAGAGAACGCGGGGCGAGTTCTGGGGTTGCTCGGACTCCTGCGCACGCAGAGCTGGAAGCCCGCGCTCGCTGGGAGCGGCTGTGGTAGCGGCCGACGCCAAGTGCTCAGCCTCCTCTTCTTGCGACAACTTCTCGGCTAGGGTTGGGTACTCGATGTCGATGAACAGGATGATGGCGATGATTGTGATTGCCGAAGTAACAAGAACACAAGAGCTTTTGGGATTGATAATCGAGAACCCTTTAATCCATAAAGGGGTTTCTCAATTCTAATTCAATCTGCTTAATTCAAATGTGCATAACATGAATATATAGAAAACTATGGAAGATCTAACCAATCCTTCCTTGCAAAGGAAAGGGGTTAGGATAGATTTATTATATCTAAGATAAATATTTCCTAATAAAGATAGACAATTAATAACTTGGTGGCCAAGGATTATATCTAGAAGAGATATAATTAATTCCATCTTATTTATCTAAATTGCATAAAATAATAACATAATTAACTAATAAAATTCGGCCCATGCACAAGAGTAATCTCGGCCCACCTTTTGTCGACAAGGATCTAGGCCCACTCGGCCCATGGTCATGTCGAGTGTCCACGATCATGTCGAGTATGGTTTGCCTCATGGTGGGTGCAGACGAGTCTTCATGAGCTCCGTGTGTGGACGCAGGCTCACTTCTTGTGCTGGGGGTGTAACCTTGAGCCAAGTGATCCAGGGTGGCCTGAACCCTTGCTCTAAAGTTCCATGGTGACGGACAAGAAAGGCTTTAGTTGCAATTTGAATATTCTTGGCCCTTGCACGAGTGACAGGACCATCGAATGGAACCTTCATGTTGTCCTCAATGTCACTAGGAGTCATCGATAATTGCACGACATCATTCTCCTCCACTTGACTTCGATTTGTCCTCAAATCGTCGTTAGAGTCATCGTCAGGCACGAACAAGGATAGATCGGTGAAACGGCCCAGGATTATGATTCCCGAGTTACGTTTCGAGGGATGAAACCCCTCGTTGGGATCTTGCGCCCCGAGTACAGGTTGAAGGTTTGAAACCGAAGATTTGTAGTTTAAAGCAGGATTTCGCACCCAAATCCGGAAGGTCCGTTGGAGACCCCGGGGTAAACCCTTGTACCTGTCCTAAGTCTACAACGTGGAAAATCCTTTATCATGCAAATGGTATAAGTTCTTAAAACGATACAACGGGCGCCACGGCAGAGCCGGATCAAAACAGAATATAAGTAGGGAGAAATCCAAAAGGCACGAATCTGGTGAAGTCAGGTTTCAAACACTCACTCTCCGCAATATGAATAGACCCCGTCATAACAACACAAAATCAAGCAGTGTATCGGGTACCTGAAACTATACCACCAAGTCAGGCCAAGAGTCCGCCCGCGGGTCCTCTGACCGCGCTAAGGACATATAATACGCCTATACCTAGAATAAAGGATGCCTTCATGCAGTACTGAAATCTTAACCACACTATCATGCTCCTAATTCATATATGTAGAATATTTAGTAAGGCCTTAACAAAGAATACCAAGTGGTATATCCCTCTTCTACCACCACCCTCCTTCCTGGCAGGGTGGAGACTGGCCAGTTCGATTCTATAGCATATCAATTCTCATCATCATATCATATCTCATCATCATATCATATCTCATGCCCATCTCGTATCTCGTGATATATATAAATGACTCGAGGAGGACAACACCCGATGAAGCTGGGCTGCCCTATGAACCTAGCAAGGACTGTAGGACCCACAGATAACGGCCGTTCTGTATTCAAACGCATACAGAATAAGAATGCTCATTCGTAAGTGCAATTCTTAAGCATGATACTACATGGACATGCTTTTATGCATATGCAACACCTACATACTATATGACATGTCAGGCAGGAGGTACTGGTTACTGAGTAAGCCCCGGAGGACTTACCTGGCTAGCAGATCGGCAACAGGAGAATCCAGCACACAATAGTAACAATCATAGAGTATCACCTAATACATACTGGAATATACATAAGTCTACATCCAACTATTAAGCACTCAAGCACACCTCAATCAATAGAACAAGTAACATATTATGAAAGTCATTCCATCGCATCATCAGCTCCTCAAGACCACATCGTTTTCCATAAATCATTAATCAACCAATTCCACATGTTCATATATATCATTTCCGCATATACCTCAACAGTTCATCAAAATCATAAGACATAATTTGTGTGATATAAAATCCTACTAGATCGTCATAATTATCCAACAGTTAATCTCATATAATAATTCACCACAAGTCATGCTATTAGTCATACATATCATAATGTTACTCAAACGATCATATTATCATGCTAGTTAGTCATCGAATAAGTCTTATTCCCAAGTTAGTTTCAGAACCGTTTCAAATCCCAGTTAAATAGTTAAGTATTTCGACCCTTAAAAATACTCGCCAAATTCCCTTTTAAATTTATTATCTTAAATCCTTTTCCAACTTTGAAATTTTTTTCCAAATTCCTTTTTTAAATCTTCAAGTCCAAATAATATTATATGATATTTTAAATACCATTTATTAAACTCCTTTATAAAATATTTCCAAATCCCCTAAATCCAAAATATTTTTATTCAATAAACCAACCTTTATAATTTTCCAAAAATAATATTTTATCTCTTAAAACCTCCAATAATATTATATTTTATTTTAGTTACCATCAAATAAATTTATTAAATAAACGGCTTAACCCGAACTGAACCAAACCCAATTAAATCCCACCGGACCGAACCGAACCCGCTAAATCTGAACCCAACCGGTTAAACAACTAAGACAAATAATATGATAAAAGGAAGGAGGGCCCCACAAGACCACGTCATCGTCCTCTTCCTCCCGAATTCGAAAGGAACGTCCCGTGCCCGCTGGCTCTACTCGCTCCCGCCGGCTCGCCTGCACCCGCGCCCGCTGGCTCGCCACTCCTACTCGCTGGTTGCCTCTCACCCACGCTCACGCCCGCTGCTGCTCTCTCTCCCGCCTCTGCGTAGCTCACCTCGCACAGCTCAGCCGGCCTCGCTGCTCCTCGCCTCTGCCCTACGCCGGAGCTCTCACCGGAGGTCCCGAACCCACCCGACTTCCCGCACTCGGCTCTCGCTCACCCCCGGTTAGTCTATGCATCGAAAGGTAGCAGGAAATCGAACATCGTCGGAGGTTCGAGCATCGTTGGAGGCTCGCGATGGCTCGTCGAACCTGCGTCGGGCATGGGTGAGCATGATGGTGAAGATCGGGGGTGATTTGGATTGGAAACGAAGGAATATGGCTTACCGAAATGTCGGTTCACGATCAAACGGACAAGGGATCTTCGGAGGCTTGTCGATGACATTGGGCGGCTCCTGGGCGGCTCCGGTGTGGCGTTGGACGTCGATGGAGGTGCGGACTAGTGAATCTGCTGCTGCGGTCTTAGAGAGGAAGGTCGAAGAAGGTTGGGCGGTGGTTCGAAAGTGCGGCGACGGTGATGGAACGATGGTGATGGTGAGCTGCGGTGATGTCGAGGGTGATGGAAGGGAGCAGGAGAGGAGTTGGTGATGGTGAACAGATGGTGAAGAAGGTGATGGCGTGGGATGGTCATGATCGGTGAAGATGGAAGGGAGCAGGTGAGGGTGATGATGAATGAATGAATGACGTCGGGGGTGAGGGATGACCTTTAAAGAGGTATGGTGAGGGTAGTGTGTGGAAGTGGTTAAACTAATAACCGAAAATCTATCCCGAATACATAAATTTCGAATCCCGAAATTAGTTCCCAAATGTTAGTTTTTTCCGACTATCTCTTTCTCGATCAATTAGATTTATAAAATCAAAAAGGATATTGTCATCTGATAATTATTTTCAAACTTTCGAGATAAAAGGACGGAAATCGTTCGTCAAATTTTATATTACGGTCGGAATCCGCTAAACGAGCTTTTAATTCGATTTAAATTCATTTTTAATTTCCTTTTTCCGAAAAATTAGGATATAAAAATCCGAGCCATTACATCATCCACCTCTAAAAACAAGTCTCGTCCCCGAGACTAAAATCATTTTAAAATAGGGGATGAAGTTTGAAATTGGTGAGTCCAAGGATCATGTCGTTGATCCCGTAAGCATCTCATAAGTGCCCCTATGAGATCCTCACAGTACCGTTGTCGTGATCATAATATCCCCAATAGACCGTAGCAAGAACGTAATATGGGCCCCTATCACATCCTTACTCCGACTCCTCGGTCATATCATAACTCAAAACATCACAACGTCCTCTTTAAAACACCGTTCAAAACTTCAAGTTTGGCATTAGTCAAAAGCATCCCTAACCTCTCCATTCATCCTACCATCAATTTCTAAAGGCTAATCTCATATTCTCTTCCTAGGTTCTAAGACATAATCAAGGTTCAAAAGTTCAATTTCTATCATTTCCATCATCAAGCATCATGTATATGTATATCGAATAACAATAGCACCTCACGTCTAATAGCATAACATAATCACCTCAAGAGTAGCCACATAGCATAGCATATCTAGCATCGTATCATATATGGTAGAATTTATCACATCATCTCACGAAATTTACACACCATATCAATCTTATAAGCACGTTATATCAATCATATAAGTACATCATACTCATTCTAACTACCAAACGTCATCGCATTAGAGGTAAACAACTGCTTCCATACAGTAGCATTCCATCGAGTTCAGGGATAACTATGTTAGTACTAATAGTTCCCTATTGTCAACGGCAACACATCAGATTCCAACATCGTCTATAGCATAGAATTCGCACAACATTCGGCCCCAAGTAAAGTATACACTAGATCACTATCTCAGGAGAATCTGCCTTACACTACTAATCATGACGAGACACGACCACTACTCCCCATCCCTTGCACTAAGATCAACTTCACCGAGGTCTACCAACTCAATCCACTACCAGTTCTAGGCACCATTGTATCATGCTCACATACAACCTTTCTAGCCTCACAACTATTCGCAATCAAGGTCAAATACCCAAACCAACTACAAGGTATCCCAACTCCTATGTCATCAAGCCATCTAAGGGCCAATCCAATTCGACATCCCGATCTCAAGTCCTACCTTTCACTCGACTATCATCTCCTAAAGAGACATCGCGAATCACCTTGCTAACTTAATCATACTCCCCACGCCACTAACCACTCTCACTAACCATCCACCTCTAAGGACCCAACTCATGCTGACCATCTCACACCTGATACTCCCGACCAATTCTAATGCAGAACTCAACTAGTGGTACTCCCAACCACGAATCACCATGACCATCAAGCCGACCCACTCTAGATCCTCTTCCCGGCATACTGTACCTAGACTAGTTCCCTCAACTCCGCATGTTTCCCTAACTTACCTCAGATCGCGCTTCCTTAAACTTCGAAATCTCTACCACTTAAACCCTTATGTACTGATCATCATTTTCACCGAATTCCTATGATATCCTCGTCCGAATTTCCTAAGTACCGCGACTTCACCAACCTTCTAAAATCTCTTATCCTCTAGCGTCCTCAATACCTTCTGCTTTGCCTAGTTCCCAAATCTATACTCATAATCTCCCTATCTCAACCTTAAGGCCACAGTCTTACTAGGAATCTCAACTACATCCTTGCCTAGCTACCAGCATTTCCTCGAAGATTCATCTCACATTCTCAAATACCTCAATAGCCACAATGACTTCCACTCATAAATCCCGATTCATTCCCTATGCCAAAATCCTCCAACAACGCATCTAGAGATCCTTCACTCATAAATTCTCCAAGCCTTACCAATCCTATCTAAACAACCCCCAAATACTCATCACATGAACAACCCTGATTTGAACAACCTAATATCCCCGATCGATAATTTCCCAAACAACCTCATACTACTTTTCCTAGGAAATTCCTCAACCTCATCCCTCACCGAAATCGCCCCCACTCTCAGCACACATCACCTAGTCCCAAATTCTACGATTCCTCAGACATTCCTTAATCGATCATCCTCGACACCGCCCACGATCCGCTCATAGACTATCTAGACACCTTCCTTAGCACACCAATCCATTTCACAACACCTCCCCTCAAGAATCCCCCAATCAACTCCTAGCTCGCACATCCACCTCTAGAACTATCCTAACTACCTCTACCCACACCCAATCTCAAGATCACCCTAATGAAACTAGTCCATACCTTAGTCAACCACTCTCTTATACTACCCGCACACACTATCTGCCTAGACTACCACTCCTCACTAGGACACCCCCCTCAAAATCTCGCCATACTAGCCCCACTGCTCACCTAAGACCTACATGAAAGCTCATCTATACTCACAGACCACTATTTTTCACACATCCCAACTCACTCAGCTCTACCCAAGCTAACGCATCCTTTCTGCACCCCATCTCACATGACCAAAGACCCAATCTGAATACCTTAATTCACCTGCCACTTTCCAACCCGTCTCACTGAAGAATCTCACGACTCAAGCTCAAGAAGAAAGCACTCCCATACATATAACCCATAACCTACTCACCCGCAAGTCAGTATACCAAGCACCAAGGCACATCGTCATAGAAACAAGTTAGTCAGGCAATCATTGATACCAATTCAGCACATCCGTCATCACACATTCAATTATGTCAGTTCTAGGCCTATCACAAAACATCAATGCCGATTAGTATATCACAATTTGAATTCAGAATGCTCTTCCTCGTGTCTGCTGGAATGAATCTGTTAACGATTGTCATCTTTGAAGCATATTCGTCCTTTTTGCCATCGGTGACGTTGTTCCTGGGGCCTAAGGGGTCATGGACCCATCACACTTCCGTTGCGCCGCTCCAGGCCACTTGGTCGTCGGTCATTTCTTGCATATCGGCGCTCATCGAAGGATCGCAAGGGTTAGAAGTTACGGAGATAGGGGAGAGACAAGGGCGGACAACACAATTCCTTAAGAGTTCAGACATGGACTAGGACTAGGGACGACGAGACCAAGGATAAGATCCCAACCCGAGAGTTACAATGATGCCCTTATAATTATGGCACGCAAACACATAAAAATCAAGAGATATCATCACATTATTTCACACTAGTATGCACCTATCTCAAGGAATATCGATTTACGCATTCATAACATGTTCATATAATCATCTTTATATGTGCACAGAACAAGATAGAAACTTATCATTTCATTCACCAATAATGCTTGACAGACTAAGAATATGTATGCACAGACTGACATGGGACATATATGGCCCAAGTTATGCAAGATCTAGCAAACATCACAGGATATCATATGCACGAACTATCACTCATTTAGATACACAATTAAGCAAGTCATAATATTACGGAAAGCATGCTAAGATGTACCCTAAAATCATGCTAAGGGTATGGTCAGTTCATACAAGGTTGGTATAGCAACTATCTCATCACATACATCCATGTTCGCATAGTAAGACTAGGATGTCACATAATCATACGAGGGCCTATAACTGGCGTATATGTCTTACATGATACTAGAAATACTCATTAAACATGTACACAACCAATGAGGTCCAATTAGGTTAATCTGGCATTCTAAGTCATCCAATTCACGTTTTAAACATGCAACGAGAGTTGAACACACTATCATGGACCTAGTTCATAGGGAGACAATAATCATGGGAATTCAATACATACGACACATACATCAACTCATAAGTGCAACCATGCAATGTACCGGGAAAGTCATGCTGAATTATACCAATATAGCATGTCATTAAATCACAAGGAGGCTATCATTATAACTTGACAGAATTCTCTAAGGACAATCACCGACTCACCACCCCATTTCCCCGTGGGACTCTATTATGACTTTCTGGGTAGGACACAAGGACATTCACGCCGTTTCCGAGAGATGAGGGTAGAACTCGTGTTTAGACTCTTGTGACAAGAAGACATGGTTGGTCATTACGAGGATCGACATGTTTGACTCCATAAGACAACTCACTTCTATCTTGAAACGATTTAAATCCTCACTCCCACTAACATACTCAGGTAACCCTCACATATGACACGATTTCCGAAGGTATTTAGTTGACCGACCCAAATTTCCCGTGAAAGACCCCAATCACAGGTACGAGACTCGATAGAAGCATCGATGGTGGGATACGAAACAAGACTCTAAACAGGGGAGCGGATGCTTCTCGACCCTTGCTAACATGCCTAGATGTTTTGGTGTGGCGGATGAGAGAGTCAGAAACATCAGGGGGTTTGAATTATGAAAGGGCTATTTCGACAAAACAGGAATTCCGATTACATAAGAACAAGGTTTTCTCCCACTATCCCGTTTGCACAGTTATTCAACACATGATTCAAGTCAAGGCATACTGATTAGTTCGCTATCATAAGCACAATAGAGCACTCATCACGGAAGCAATCAACAAGATTAATATGATCCTCTTCGAGGAGGATCGCCCTCGGGCCCAATTGCATATATGTACATATATAAATGTAAGCATAGAGACGATCTATGCCGTCCTTCGAGGGACGGCTAACCGGAGGGGCAAAACCTCACGGCCTCCTAACTCAACACTCCAACCTCCGTGGTGTTCCTTGGAGTCTTTTAGGCCCATATGTAAATAAAAGCTAGTATTTTGCCTATCGTTCCAAGAATTCTACATCCATAAGGGATGTCTAACGCTTGGGTCTCTACCCACAAGATTATTTCCCCTTTATTCATTTTAGGTTTTAAGTCTAATTAAATTCATTTTGCCCTTTATAAAATATTTTCCAAAACCATTTGAAAACATTGGGCGATTTTCAAAACCTCTTCAACCTATTGTACTCGGATTGCAAAACCTCAGCTCTGATACCACCTTTGAAACGGCCCACGATTATGATTCCCGAGTTATGTTTCGAGGGATGAAACCCCTCGTTGGGATCTTGCGCCCCGAGTACAGGTTGAAGGTTTGAAACCGAAGATTTGTAGTTTAAAGCGGGATTTCGCACCCAAATCCGGAAGGTCCGTTGGAGACCCCGGGGTAAACCCTTGTACCTGTCCTAAGTCTACAACGTGGAAAATCCTTTATCATGCAAAGGGTATAAGTTCTTACAACGATACAACGGGCGCCACGGCAGAGCCGGGTCAAAACAGAATATAAGTAGGGAGAAATCCAAAAAGCATGAATCTGGTGAAGTCAGGTTTCAAACACTCACTCTCCGCCATATGAATAGACCCCGTCATAACAGCACAAAATCAAGCAGTGTATCGGGTACCTGAAACTATACCACCAAGTCAGGCCAAGAGTCCGCCCGCGGGTCCTCTGACCGCGCTAAGGACATATAATACGCCTATATCTAGAATAAAGGATGCCTTCATGCAGTACTGAAATCTTAACCACACTATCATGCTCCTAATTCATATATGTAGAATATTTAGTAAGGCCTTAACAAAGAATACCAAGTGGTATATCCCTCTTCTACCACCACTCTCCTTCCTGGCAGGGTGGAGACTGGCCAGTTCGATTCTATAGCATATCAATTCTCATCATCATATCATATCTCATCATCATATCATATCTCATGCCCATCTCGTATCTCGTGATATATATAAATGACTCGAGGAGGACAACACCCGATGAAGCTGGGCTGCCCTATGACCCTAGCAAGGACTCTAGGACCCACAGATAACGACCGTTCTGTATTCAAACGCATACAGAATAAGAATGCTCATTCGTAAGTGCAATTCCTAAGCATGATACTACATGGACATGCTTTTATGCATATGCAGCACCTACATACTATATGACACATCAGGCAGGAGGTACTGGTTATTGAGTAAGCCCCGGAGGACTTACCTGGCTAGCAGATCGGCAACAGGAGAATCCAGCACACAATAGTAACAATCATAGAGTATCACCTAATACATACTGGAATATACATAAGTCTACATCCAACTATTAAGCACTCAAGCACACCTCAATCAATAGAACAAGTAACATATTATGAAAGTCATTCCATCGCATCATCCGCTCCTCAAGACCACATCGTTTTCCATAAATCATTAATCAACCAATTCCACATGTTCATATATATCATTTCCGCATATACCTCAACGGTTCATCAAAATCATAAGACATAATTTGTGTGATATAAAATCCTACTAGATCGTCATAATTATCCAACAGTTAATCTCATATAATAATTCACCACAAGTCATGCTATTAGTCATACATATCATAATGTTACTCAAACGATCATATTATCATGCTAGTTAGTCATCGAATAAGTCTTATTCCCAAGTTAGTTTCAGAACTGTTTCAAATCCCAGTTAAATAGTGAAGTATTTCGACCCTTAAAAATACTCGCCAAATTCCCTTTTAAATTTATTATCTTAAATCCTTTTCCAACTTTGAAATTTTTTTCCAAATTCCTTTTTTAAATCTTCAAGTCCAAATAATATTATATGATATTTTAAATACCATTTATTAAACCCCTTTATAAAATATTTCCAAATCCCCTAAATCCAAAATATTTTTATTCAATAAACCAACCTTTATAATTTTCCAAAAATAATATTTTATCTCTTAAAACCTCCAATAATATTATATTTTATTTTAGTTACCATCAAATAAATTTATCAAATAAACGGCTTAACCCGAA
Source organism: Persicaria tinctoria (assembly GCA_037127255.1). Taxonomy (NCBI): domain Eukaryota; kingdom Viridiplantae; phylum Streptophyta; class Magnoliopsida; order Caryophyllales; family Polygonaceae; genus Persicaria; species Persicaria tinctoria. The sequence continues at coordinate 20,537,872 of JBANSL010000019.1, read as the reverse complement.
CTGAACCAAACCCAATTAAATCCCACCGGACCGAACCGAACCCGCTAAATCTGAACCCAACCGGTTAAACAACTAAGACAAATAATATGATAAAAGGAAGGAGGGCCCCACAAGACCACATCATCGTCCTCTTCCTCCCGAATTCGAAAGGAACGTTGATAGGGTCTATTTTAGTCATGTTTTTAGTATAGATTTGCATATTAATTTAGATCATGTTTACATGTTTTATAGCTTATTTGTTATTATTTAGTTTTCGGAGTCTACACCCGTGTTTTATTAATTTCAGGTATTTTAGAGCGAATTTGGAATAAATTACATGGGACAAATTACAAAGGCTGGGAAAAGTTGAAGACTACCTAAAGTATCGGTTGATGACGTGCCGTATGCAGGGTGCGGCCTAGGATGGCTCCTCGCTAAACAAAGATTCCTTATTAGTTTTAGCATACGTTTGAGGGATTGATAGAATTAGATAGTTACTATATATATTATATATTTTTATTAAGATAAACTTACTCCATAGTTTATATATATATTTATACATTCCTACGGAGGAGGATTGGAGGTTATAGGTGATACGGCTACGGCCAACTAACATTGTTCCACCTAAACCCTAATTGTCTTTTGCTTTATTTTTATGGAGACCTAAACTCTCCCGTTTCGTCTACAATTTGAAGCTTTGTTTGGGTTGATTGTGAGTTTCTAATTCTTGTTCCTTATTCCTATATTTGAATGTTTCGACTTCTTTGTGCTTGATTGTCTATTGTTTTATTCTATCTAGCCCGCGCAACTAGTTAGAATCAATTCAATTGCTAGAGTTTTGTAGATTCCTGGTTGTGAACCTTAACCCAAGTGGAAAACTTGTTCCTTTAGGGTTGGTTGAACTAATTGAATGAGTAGGAAGTTGGATGTGTTGTTAAATCCCTCTTTAGGGACTGCAAATACCTTGGTTAATCTCTGAACTTAAAGCTATCAATTGGGTTAAATCCTTTTTTCGGGACTGTTCGATTGATAAGGGTTGCTAGGACTGGTTGGACTGGTTGGACTAGTAACTATATTAGGTCGGGACAAGGGCATTCATAGGAAACATAAAAGGACGAGAGGAAGTTACAATGATCGTTTCAACCAATTAAAGTGGATAATTGTAGGTGAAACTATTTTATTAATCCTTATCTCCATTAATTTGTTTATAGTTTATTTTATGTTCTTTCTTATTTACACCATTCAAAAACCCCCCGTTTCATTCTAATTGGTAAATAAACTTAACTTAGGAATAACTTGATTCTCTGTGGGATCGACTCGTGCTTACCACACTACATTAGTTAGGTAGGTTCGGATTTATTTTGATACGGTTTAGGCGACTAAAAACCGTCCATCAAACGTCCCGTGCCCGCTGGCTCTGCTCGCTCCCGCCGGCTCGCCTGCACCCGCGCCCGCTGGCTCGCCACTCCTACTCGCTGGTTGCCTCTCACCCACGCTCATGCCCGCTGTTGCTCTCTCTCCCGCCTCTGCGTAGCTCACCTCGCACAGCTCAGCCGGCCTCGCTGCTCCTCGCCTCTGCCCTACGCCGGAGCTCTCACCGGAGGTCCCGAACCCACCCGACTTCCGGCACTCGGCTCTCGCTCACCCCCAGTTAGTCTATGCATTGAAAGGTAGCAAGAAATCGAACGAGAAAAGAAAAGGAGGCTCAGGGGTTTACCGACGTGTTCGCGACTTCGGAGCTCTCAATTGGAGGTTCGAGCATCGTCGGAGGCTCGTGATGGCTCATCGAACCTGCGTCGGGCATGGGTGAGCATGATGGTGAAGATCGGGGGTGATTTGGATTGGAAACGAAGGAATATGGCTTACCGAAATGTCGGTTCACGATCAAGCGGGCGGGGGATCTTCGGAGGCTTGTCGATGACGTTGGGCGGCTCCTGGGCGGCTCCGGTGTGGCGTTGGATGTCGATGGAGGTGCGGGCTAGTGAATCTGCTGCTGCGGTCTTAGAGAGGAAGGTCGAAGAAGGTTGGGCGGTGGTTCGAAAGTGCGGCGACGGTGATGGAACGATGGTGATGGTGAGCTGCGGTGATGTCGAGGGTGATGGAAGGGAGCAGGAGAGGAGTTGGTGATGGTGAACAGATGGTGAAGAAGGTGATGGTGTGGGATGGTCTTGATCGGTGAAGATGGAAGGGAGCAGGTGAGGGTGATGATGAATGAATGAATGACGTCGGGGGTGAGGGATGACCTTTAAAGAGGTATGGTGAGGGTAGTGTGTGGAAGTGGTTAAACTAATAACCGGAAATCTATCCCGAATACATAAATTTCGAATCCCGAAATTAGTTCCCAAATGTTAGTTTTTTCCGACTATCTCTTTCTCGATCAATTAGATTTATAAAATCAAAAAGGATATTGTCATCTGATAATTATTTTCAAACTTTCGAGATAAAAGGACGGAAATCGTTCATCAAATTTTATATTACGGTCGGAATCCGCTAAACGAGCTTTTAATTCGATTTAAATTCATTTTTAATTTCCTTTTTCAGAAAAATTAGGATATAAAAATCCGAGCTATTACAATCGGCGACGTTGAATGTAGAATGGACGTTGTACTTATCGGCAGGGAGATCCAGCTTGTATGCATTAGGACCCATCTTCTGAACCACTCTGAATGGTCCATTTCCCCTGGGGTCCAGCTTAGACTTCCGTTGTTGCGAAAATCTTTCCTTCCTGAGATGCAGCCAGACCAGATCACCAACGTTGAACTGCACATGCTTGCGATGTTTGTCCTTCGCGGCCTTGTATTGCGCAGTCTTCCTCTCCAGCTGCGCCTTGGTACGCTCATGCAAGCGCTTGATGAAGTCCACTTGCTTAGCGGCATCCATGCTCTCCTTTTCCTTATATGGCCGAGGCATCATGTCCACAGGACTAAAGAACCCTAGTTGCAGAGTGCCTAGACCTGTTATATGCAAATTCTACAAATGGTAGGCATTCTTCCCACCTCCGGAGGTTAGTTCGCAGCATGACTCTAAGGAGAGCCCCAAGAGTTCTATTTGTGACCTCAGTTTGGCCATCAGTTTGTGGGTGACAAGAAGTAGAAAATAGCAATTTTGTAAAAAATAACAAGCTACGATGATCTAAAAGTAAGCGAAAATAAGGAAAATAAGGGAAATAGGCTAGAAACTGGAGAAATTAGGGTTCTTTAGTGGTGCAAGTTCATATAATGCTTTTAATCCAAGAATCACAGTCATAGACATGATATGTAGCAACTAGGAATAAAAGATCACAACTTGCAGTCAAGAACTCAATATCTTCGAAATTAAAGATCTAAACAAAGAATAACAAAAATAAAGTGCCAATTTTGATGGGTGAATAATAAAGATTTAACTTTTATGCAGCGGCTATGGTGAAAAATAGGCACGAAAAATAAATCACTTAAATAAGAAATCAAGAGAGTAAAGAACTTGCATTAACCTGAAATCCGATACCACTTGATACGTTTGGGATACCCGATCCTTCGCCTGTGGGCTCAAGATCAAGAACCACGCCGTATATTTGCTAGATCTTGCAATGCTCTTTGATATCTCCTGATTGGAACAATTTAAACAAGTAATTAAATTTCTGAAATGGCGACAGTTCCACACTTAGTAAAATTCCAGAAATTTCGACTAGGTAATAGCGACAGAAATCAAGCAAGGGAAAGAGAGAGGGAAGCGAGGTCAGGTGCGCGGAAACAAAGCGCCTCAGGAGTCTCACTCGCTGGGAGCGAAGACCAGGCGCGCGCGAGGACGCGGGAGCGAAGCTGGGGCCGAAGTCGCGAGCGCTGGCGCGAGGGAGAGAACGCGGGGCGAGTGCTGGGGTTGCTCGGACTCCTGCGCACGCAGAGCTGGAAGCCCGCGCTCACTGGGAGCGGTTGTGGTAGCGGCCGACGCCAAGTGCTCAGCCTCCTCTTCTTGCGACAACTTCTCGGCTAGGGTTGGGGACTTGGGTACTCGATGTCGATGAACAGGATGATTGTGATTGCCGAAGTAACAAGAACACAAGAGCTTTTGGGATTGATAATCGAGAACCCTTTAATCCATAAAGGGGTTTCTCAATACTAATTCAATCTGCTTAATTCAAAGGTGCATAACATGAATATATAGAAAACTATGGAAGATCTAACCAATCCTTCCTTGCAAAGGAAAGGGGTTTGGATAGATTTATTATATCTAACATAAATGAAATAAATCTAAGATAAATATTTCCTAATAAAGATAGACAATTAATAACTTGGTGGCCAAGGATTATATCTAGAAGAGATATAATTAATTCCACCTTATTTATCTAAATTGCATAAAATAATAACATAATTAACTAATAAAATTCGGCCCATGCACAAGAGTAATCTCGGCCCACCTTTTGTCGACAAGGATCTAGGCCCACTCGGCCCATGGTCATGTCGAGTGTCCACGATCATATCGAGTATGGTTTGCCTCATGGTGGGTGCAGACGAGTCTTCATGAGCTCCGTGTGTGGACGCAGGCTCACTTCTTGTGCTGGTGGTGTAACCTTGAGCCAAGTGATCCAGGGTGGCCTGAACCCTTGCTCTAAAGTTCCATGGTGACGGACAAGAAAGGCTTTAGTTGCAATTTGAATCTTCTTGGCCCTTGCACGAGTGACAGGACCAACGAATGGAACCTTCATATTGTCCTCAATGTCACCAGGAGTCATCGATAATTGCACGACATCACAAAGGACATGACTACCCATTCATAGTGTCCTTGTGGAGCACTAAATGCAGTAAGTGGAATACTTTTTTCATCCATTCTTACCTGCCAATAACCACTTTTACAATCCATTTTAGAGAACCAAGTGGCTCCCTGTATTCTATTAAATAAAAATGTCTTATTAGGGATATAATATCCATCAAAAACAGTATTATCATTAAGCTTTTTGTAATTGATAACCATTGTAGCTTTTCCTCTTTTTTCTTCTGCATGATTCCTGACCATAAAGGCTGGACTAGAATGAGGACTTTTACTTTCTCGAATTAAACCCTTTTTTAAAAGTTCATTAATTTGTTCTTTAAATTCTTGTTGATCCTTATAAGTGCAAACCATTTGTTTTACTCTAATGACCGCTTTTGGATCTATTAGTTCTATCGTAGCAAATGATTTATCTTTTTCCCAAAACTTTAAAGGATTTTCAGAATATAACTCCTTACACATTTTTTCTTGTTGTTTAAGAATTTTATCCTTTAACGTTATTTCACATATAGAGAGTGCAAATTCTCTTTGTGTAGGAAGAATATATTCCTCACCACGCTTAGTGTGCGTAAACTCTATTGCTTGGTGTGTATAAGCTTGTTTATTCTTTTTAACCCAAGCATCTTCACCATTGATGTTGAAGACCATCATATCTAAATGCTGAGTTACTGGAACAAGGAGTCTTTGGAAATTATTTCCAATTAACATATCATGTGAGGGCTGATTAGTAGCCCAGAGTGTAGGAATTACACATTGGACTCCTCCTATCATGATAGGTACATCAGAAGCTAATTCTGAATGAACCATGATACTATCATCAGCTATTCTAACTTGAATTGGTCTACGAGACTTTTGCCAAATAAACTTAGGAAATAATGCCTTTTTTCCAAAGCATACTGAACATCCAGTATCTACAAAGGCACATAACTCATATTTATTGAATCCTTCTAAGCAAATACTTATCGGGATATAAATGCTATTGGGGTTGGTAATCCTATAGTTTTTCTTTAGCGATTCTTTGCTGACATGTTCAAGGCTTTCTTCTACCCTCATATTATCTCCATAGAGATGTCTAAGGTCTATTACTCCCATTCTCATTCCTATTTCATCTTCAAATAAAGAATATGTGAGAGATTCTTTTAAATCTTTAGCCCCTGGATCATTTTCATAGATAGGTTCACTAATGGTTTTAGTGGAATACCCTATTAGCTTTCCTTTTGGCTCAGAACTAGATGATCCTTCTTGATTTTCTCTAACCTTTTGAACTATTGGGGGAATTGATGGTTTTGGTTCCCTAAATGGGTTAGAACCTAGATCTACACTATGTCTGTTTGGTTCTTTTATAATTTTATTTTCTAGCCTCTTGTTTAATGCTACTATCATGCTTATTATATCTTCATCTACCACAAACGATTTGTCTTTTCTACTAGTGGTAGCTCCCTGATTCCTCAGAGTAATACTAAGATTAGGATTGAACCTAAAACTAGTGTTTCTGGATAAGCTTGGACATCTAGAGAGACTGACTAGTGGTTTAGCATTCGTATGGATTCTAACTTCTTCATCTATGGTTAAAACTTTATTACTGCTAGTACCCGTAGAATTTTCAAATGCGTTTATCCAAATAGTCTTAAGTCTTTTCTGATCAGGTCTTAACTTAACAGGTACAACTTCTTTGCTTGGACCTACCACCTCGTGTTTCTCAGCTTCTACTATATGGCATTTTTGTGGAGGATTTGTAGTATTCTCAAGTTTATAAACTACCTTCCACTTTAATTGTAAAGGACAAGTCCCTTTATGCATACTAATACCTTTTGTTAATAATTTTATAGCTAAGAACTTAGATGCATAATGATCTTCTAGACTAACATAATAATTAGGCCTACAGATCCAAGAAACTGCTCCTTGACTCAAATTACAGACTATACCACTGATGCACTGATCACTAAACTTTTTATGCCTAATGTCACAAACAAAATTAATACATTGCACATCTTTTCCATAGTCTTGCAATGGAGTTATAATTACTTGGATGCCACATATGAAAATATATTTAAATTTCTTATCTTTGTTATGTTTTTGAATGTTTGCCCAATTGATTAGGTTTACTTCAGTTGCTTGATTTTCATTATTCTTGACAGTTACATCTCCAGATATTTCTTCGCAAACATATTTAGCATATTTAGAGAATAATGATTTTTTTAACAAACTATTCTTTAGCGATAATCGGGAAATCAACCCCTGACCTCGTCATTTCTTCAACTTGTTCCTCATCAATAGAGGTTTCAGCTTGCTGAAGTTGAGCTAAAGTAATCATTTCATATTCATCAGAGAACTCACTAGGAGATTCTCCGTCCATCATTTCATTAATTTCTTCGCCTTCTATTGACTCATTTTCAGATTCTATTTCTTCTTCAAGCTTTTCCTCTATTATTTCTACTATCCCTTTGTTATTTCTTTAGGGCTAGATCTACCGCTTCATCTTCAGATAGCTCGATGTAATCCAGACTACCTAGGGCTTCTGCTAATATATTGTTTTTCTTATTTTTGCATTCATTAGCATAATGACCGGATTCTCCGCATGCCCAACACTTGCAGTTTTTCTTTTTCTCAGGACAAAACGAGGCTTTTTGGAAAAACCTTCTGTTTTTAGAGAATGGTTTTTTATAATACTTCTTATAATATTTTTCACCTCGTTGTTTATTAAAACTTTTTCTCTTATAGTTTCTTTTTCCTTGGTAATCTCTATTATTACATCCCCATTCTGTTGGCGTCTCCCAACAAGTTAAGAATTGTTTTTTCATTCTTTGGGTGCTTCTTACGTCTCGACATTTTTTCTCAACCCATTTCCTAACATAGGAAATTCTGTTACCAAGAGTATCTTTATCTCCATTTTTAATTAACTCTCGATACTCTTCACTTATTTGTTCATTAATTGGGGCAAGAAGTTTATCAAATAACATTTGCAGATTAGTGTTGTTTTCCCCTATCTTATAATAATACTTCTTGAATTCTGTTATGTAATTATCAATATATTTCATGTTACAGATTTCAAGATTGTTTAAGGTTCTTTGCCACTTTAAAGCTTCCTTATCTTCATCTTCTTTTTCTCCAATGAATTCGTCTTCTATTAATTCACATATTAAGGTGAACATCGTCACTGGGCTTGCTAAATTTCTAAGCTCTTGTTTTGGGTCATCACCAATGGCTCCATACCAGTCGGCAATACATCCATAGAAACTATGTTCTATGTAATTAAGGAATTGAGAAGAGTTCCATCCTAGGTTCATGTTTAAAACACTCATCACACTTTTCTTCCAGAACTCTATGATTTCACGCCTATTTCTTACACCATCTAGGTTTAATTTATAACGTGTTTCACTTATGGGTTCTAGATTAATTTCTCTTTGATTTGGTCTATGGTTTGGCATAATACTTACTCCAAATCTTTCTTTCTTTTCTAGAAACTCTCTAGGCTTTAACCTAGGTGTGTAATTACTAGTTGAACCATGTTTATACCGGTTGTAATGTCTTCTAGCTTCATTTTATCTACTGGTTCATTCTCCTTCAGCCTTCTTTGTCTTAATATTTCATTTAACCTTTGTTGGACTTTAGATATGGGAATGTTTTCCATATCTTTTAGTTTAATTAATCCCATTTGTTGATACACGGCTTCTTCATCTGAGTTCTTTTCAGACTCGTCGTCGCTCATGACTTCTTGGTTCATAAAGTTGGTTTCAATTGCTTTTTGTTTATGTAATTTCATCTTCAATTCTAGGTCATCCAACTTAGTGTTGAATCTCCTTGTTTGTCGAAGTGGATGGTGATTCATTTTTAAGATTTTCGCCCTGATCTTCTTCTATAGTCGATTTTTTCGTTATATTATCTAATTTAGTAGAAAACTTCTTTTTGGATTTTTTAAATGGATAACTATATTTAAAAGGATCTCCTTTCTTAATTTCACCACCTGATGTTAAGCTTATCTGATGGCTAATTTCGTTAATGGCTTTTAGATTTGTTGAGTGATGTACTTCGCCTGTTTCTTTTACAGTCTTAAATATTTTACTGCTAATCTCAATATATAATTGTTCTAATTTTTTAACTTCGTGTTTTAGATCTATAAGTTGGTCTCAAATGACATTTAAAATTGCTCCAAAATGCTTATCGTTTATATCTAAATGTAAAGCATGAGGATAAGTCTTATGAGGGCAATTAGTAGAAACCTCCAGATTGTCTTATAGATAAATACAGATTATTTTTAATTAACTTGGCTCTGATACCAAATTACAAGATCGATAATAATAATTTGATAAATGCGGAATATTAAAGAAAATTTAAAATATCACACAAATTGAAATTCCAAAACTAGTGGCTATTCTATGTAATTTTTGGTTTTTGGTTGGATTTTAGTTGAAAAGTGGAGGGGTCCACTGTTAAAAAGCAACCAATAGGATTAGTCCTTTCGGTTTTCACTATAAGAAATGGTCCTCACCCGAGTCATATATATATATATATATATATATATATATATATATATATATATATATATATAGGGTGGCTCATGTGGGAACAACCCTTAAGATGTGAACCTAGGAACAAAAGATTATTCGTGGGAAATGAAAACATTATTCGTCCGAATATGATAGTTTAGTTTTATTATGTATTAAGAGAAAGTGTGAAGATTATTCATAGAAAGTGTAAACATTATTCGTAGAAAATGAATACATTATTCGGAAATAATTAGTGTTTGTGCAAATGGTGTGAAATTCGAAATATGATTCATCGACCAAAGAAAGACTATTCGCAGGAAATCATAAATTATTCGAAATTATTCGGACGAATAATTTATGATTTCCTGCGAATAGTCTTTCTTTGGTCGATGAATCATATTTCGAATTTCACACCATTTGCACAAACACTAATTATTTCCGAATAATGTATTCATTTTCTACGAATAATGTTTACACTTTCTACGAATAATCTTCACACTTTCTCTTAATACATAATAAAACTAAACTATCCTATTCGGAGGAATAATGTTTTCATTTCCCAAGAATAATCTTTTGTTCCTAGGTTCCCATCTTAAGGGTTGTTCTCACATGAGCCACCCTATATATATATATATATATATATATATATATATATATATGGATTGACTCGGGTGAGGAGCATTTCTTATAGTGAAAACCGAAAGGATTATTCCATTAAATATTATATATTATTCGGTTAAATTTGAGAGATTATTCGGGTTGATTATAAATATTAAAGGGAAATGCACAATCTAACCCAAATATCCGGATTTATTGCAAGGTTAACTCGATCTAGAAAAAATTTGCATATCTGATAACCTGTGTACCCGGTAGCCCGTTGCAAAGGAGAGAAAGGGAAGAGAGAAGGAAGGGGATCGGAGACGGGGGCAGGTGGAGGCATCTCCCTCGGCAATGAATTGCTCGAGGCAAGACGCATGCGGAGGCATCTCCCTCGAAGCGAGGCGTAGGCGACTAGAAGGGGATCGAAGGCGGGCGAGAAAAGAGGGAGAAGGACCTCTCGACCGTCAGTGCCAACCCTAATGCCCTTCCTCCCTCACGCAGCTCATTCCTCTCTCTTTCTTCAGGCGATTTCGAGCCTCACCGGGGAGAATCTCCACAAATTGGCTACGATTTCGCGATTCCAGGTACAATCCTTCACCCTTCTTCTTCTCTGCTCTATCTTCCAAGCCTGTATTCACTGTATTGGTGTTCAAATGACCGTTAGAGCCAAGATTTGGACTTTTTACGGTTAGGGTTTCAGGTTGGGGCCGAAATTCAGATTAGATTTGCTTGTTATGCTTGCAAATTCTTTGAATCCTCAATTTATGGGAAAAGATTAGTGATGAGCAGTGTGTCAATGTTGTTTATTTGGTTCTGTAGAAGTGAATTCACTGGATTTGTGTGTTAATGTTGTTTAAGACGTATGCTTAACCTTGTTGTTTTAATTTGTATGTGAATATCTGTTATGATTGTCTTACCCAAGTGAAGTAGTTCTTGGATCCCAGGGACAAACGTGTCTAGTAGACAACCGAATGATGTACAGTAGGAAACCATAGGGTGGACAGTTAATATTGACTATTGGCATGGGCGTAACAAGCAGGGTAAATGTTTCTTTGTGATCTCACTACTGTTAATTTTTAACCTTGAGCGTCTAACCGGTGCGAAACTACTAATAACTACAGGAACATATAGAGGATTGGAACATATCATCGACTAGGATAGTCTTCCTTCTTTTGCCTACATAGAGGAGTGGAACATTTTAGGTCGGATAAAGCTGGGAAGTTGCTTGCTGAAGTTCTATTGAGGGGATTGTAAGAGAACAAGTAGATGAGCCATAATGATTTGGATATTGAATTTTTCTCTCTTGGCTGAAGTAATTTTGGGAAAGATCACCTTGCACAGGTGGACAACAATTGACTTTTTGACGTGGAATATTGCAAGGGAATAGGTGGACAACAATTGCATTTTTTTTTTAGAAAGATGACCTTGCACAAGATTGCTTATGGTCATGGCAAAAGGTTAAACCGTACACGAAAAAAGGAAAATAAAAGGCATTTTTTTTTAGAAAGATCACCTTGCACAAGATTGAATCATTTAGGCATGTTTTGACATAAATATTCTTCACATGTAGCCTATTAGCTCAGTGGGAGAGCATTGTGGTCATACACAAAGATGTGGGTTCAAGTCCCACATAGGCTTATTATTCATTAATCAACGCCGACTATCAACTTATGTTTAGAACAAGTCAAGCTTGCTACATCACCAAATTATAGGCAGTTTCATATCAAAATAAATGAAAAGCCAAGACACTTCATCTTCCATGTGTGTTGAATTCATCATAAGATGGGTTTTTAACATGACATGTAATAGGTTTGACAGGTCACCTACATCAATTCACATGACAGTCACCTGTTATCCTTATGTTGATATCATCAAAAAGAAGCTGAAAGCCTACTTCTTTTGCAAGCAAACTTAATTTGGCTTGCTTCTTTTGTTCAAGCAGTTGTGTCAAAATTTCATGCAAAGAATGGCCTAATAATGCTGAAGAGGTTTGACATGTCATAAGATGTGTTTTTAACATGACGGGTAATAGGTTTGACTTGTCACCTACGTCACTTCACATGATAGTCAGTGTGAGCGGGCTTACCCTATAAATCAGATGGCCTATGTGGGAAACTATAGAAACTCCATTTTCTTGATTTTAACAATGTATGATGATCATTTTTATGTGAGCTTGTACCAAAGCTATGCAGGATTTCCTTTGACAAGTTCATGTCATGTATGCAGAATTTGAATGACATGTTAATATAAGTTCATGTCATGTATGCAGGATTTCCTTTGACATGTTAATAACAGCTCAATAATTCAATATCCAGATGGCCTATGTGGGATTCAAACCCACATCTTTGTACCAAAGCACATTGCTATACCGATTGAGCTAATAGGCCAAAATACTAAATATTTGACAATATGCCATGAAAGATATCTTAGGTACGAAGGAATTACATTGGCTATATAGAGAAGCCAACCGTACACAAGAATTAAAAAAAGGAAACCAACATTGAAAAAACAGGTGAAAGACAAAGAATTTTCGATCATTTTTATGACAACAAGGCTCTCACTATGAATGCTCTAACTAGGTCCTTGAACTAATATGACTACTTAAAATTCTCACCACTCATTATAAACGCTAGCAAAGTTAGCAAACCTCATTTTGTTTGTTACATTACAGTATATGATAATCCATGTTTCCTGAACCCATAATTGCTTTCAACTAATCACTTAATTAGGTATGAAAAAATACAATATCTGGTTTGAGCACTAGACATTGTTCCAAATAAATCAGCATATCAATCTTATCTTCAAAGAGAGTACTCAGCAACCACATTGCAACTAGAGGTGATTGAGAGAAATCACTTTACTTACTTATCAGCTAGTGTAATCAACTTAAATACTGAAGTTTGGGAATCAAAATTCAGCAAGTTCCCACTAACTATAAATATAAAAATAAACTAGCTCATGTTCTAAGTGAGTTGCTCGGATTAAAGAGATCACGTTCTAAGTGATTTGTACTTGCACAACCAAAGCAATATCCCTCCAAGTTGTGTTTTATACTCTTTCTGTCTCTCATTAAGGAGATTCAGCTCATACAAAACATATCACATATGTGCATAGTGAGTGAGAAATAATCAAAGTATAAAAAACAATGAGTAAGACTTCACCATGATCTGCAATCCTCAAGCATAAGACCAACTTTTATCTTCTTAGACAATTCCACAACTTCAGTATGACTAAGCAACTCATCACTCATCAAACTGATGGCCTGATCACGGGACAATAGACCACATAAGAAAATTGGTTTCTACTTCCAAGTGTTCTTTCTACATGACACTTACTTTAGTTTTACATGACACTTACTTTAGTTTTACATGATGCCCAAATCTCCTTTCACGTCTAGTAGAGACGTGGCAACATACTAAATTCTAATCTATCAGCATTTGGATTATCACCTAAATTGAAGGATACATCTTCCTTTAGGATTCCATCTAATTGTATTGTAAGGTCCATATCCAAGCTGGAGAAGAGGATTGCACTTCTGAATTTTTAGACTCAAATAGATAACAAATGAATCAGTTCGGAGAGGGGAAACACACCTATCTAACAATATTTCAAGCAAGTTCAACTTCAATCAGGCATAGCAAGCAAAGGAAATATCAAATTCAATCAAAATGAAGGACAAAGCAACAACAAGCAAAAGCAATTTCAAATTCAATCCAAATGAAGGACATACGCACTGATTGTCAATGTCGATGCGGGATAAGAAGAGGAAAATGAAATTCAGAGGGCACCGACTGATTGAAGTTGAAATTCAGAGGAAGATGAGGATACCTGGATCGATGGTAGGAAGATAGAGTGGAGAGGAAGAAGACGAGGATACCTGGATTCGATTTGCTTGTTCGCCTGTCGCCTCCAATTTTCGAGAGAGCACAACAGAGAGGAAAGAAGATGAGGCGACGGCTGGGCAAAAGTGAAGGGAAGAAGTAAGAAGAGAAGGCGACTACTCGAGCCCTCTCGCCTGCGCCTCGCCTCGAGGGAGATGCCTCGCCTGCGTCTTGCCTCAAGCAATTCACCGTCGAGGGAGATGCCTCCATCTGCCCCCGTCTCCGATCCCCTTCCTTCTCTCTTCCCTTCCTCTCTCTCACTGTTGCTTTTCTCTCTCCAACCGGCTGCAACCTGTGAGAAACCGGGTACATGAGGGTTACTTTGCATTTTTTTTTTGAGGTCAACCCCCGCAATCCATCCGGGTATTTAGGTTAGTTTTGCAAATGACCCTAAATATTATTCGTATGTAAGATGAAAATTATATTAGTAATATTATTCGGTTAAACTTGATTTATTATTCAGTTATATTATAGAGATTATTCGTATGTAAGAGGTTGATTATTTACATATTTATTTATTTTGGAATGTTAAAATAGTAATCAATAAACTTGTACATTATTTGGTAAAATCAAAAAGAGTATTTATAGGTACGACGAAGTTTGAAACAATTATGTATAAAAATTATAAATTATTTGGTAATTATTATTTGTAGATAATTTAATAATCATTAATTGGTTAATTTTGAGAGATTATTCGATGGTCCAGAATTGTTCCTACGTTCTCACCCTAAGGGGTGTTGTAATGAGAAATAAAAACCCTAAAATGAACTTTAAATCACCATCTAGATAAATAGCGTAATTTTTTTTAAAAAAAAACATTGATATATTTCTCATTAGATATGTCCCCTATATCCATATAAACAAAATCATTTTTATCTAAGGGGTATAAGGCTTACTTCTCATCTTCTCACCGAAATGTCACTTCTCATTAGATATATATATATATATATAGTGAGGTTAAAGTGAAAAATGGACTTAAGATGAAAATTTCTCTTAAATGAAAATGGAGCTAATTTTAAACATTTAACTGCTTCCGCTTCTCTAACCCGTAAATCCCTTATCAAACGCTCGTCCAAATTGCTTCTCTCTCTCCCATTCCCAGAATCCCAGCCACTGCATCGCCGCCACCTCCTCTTCTTCACCTAGTCGTTCACCGTCGTCACCTTCAACCCCACCGCCACCGCCTCCTTCAATGTCGTCGGTGTCTCAAAGGACTTCCTTTTCTCTATGGCTCTCCACTTTACCGCTCCGGTCAACCGATGGAATCTCATGAAGCTTTCTACCTCAATTTCTTTGGAAGAAATCTCAGTAATCTCCTCCCTCCGTCCCCAAATTGAAACTTGAAAGCAAAGCGGCCAGATCCGGCGTCCCTTTCCCGTCCCCTGCTTGTCTCTCTCTTTCTCTCCGGCGCCCCAATTGTTTCTACGTGCTTCCTCTTTCTCTCCGGCGACAACCCGCGACCATGGCTATCTGCGCTTCTAAGCTATTGAGTTCTTCCGGTTCGGTCGTCTAAAAACCAGGTGAGCACCTTGATAATCCAGATCTCCTTCTTCAATACGATTCTATCACAATAGGTTTTGAATTACAATTTACATAGATCTGATTTATTTCTGTCGTAACTTGTTTGCTCTTCAATTAGATAGATGGTGATTGTTAAATGTTTCTGAACATCTTTGTGGGGATACTTAATTGTGTGATGGTTGATTTGAATTGGGGATCACTAATCTAGGGTTCTTAATTGTGTGCTGGTTGAGCGTTTACTTTTCCCGGTAGTGAAGTAGTTGAAGAATTAGCCTGATTTGCTTGCTTGCGTTACACTGTTTGCCCCATACCATCATTAGGTGATCAATTTTCTAATTTCCTTTTGCTGAAATTGTTCTTTGCCTTTATTGAAATCAAACTTCTGTTGTTTGGATATAACTTGAATGCATTTTTGTTCTTCGTCTATGTTATTTCTATGGAGGGATTCCATTTTCGTATGACCAAAGAGTGGGAAAAATCTCTCAATATGAATGAATTTAGAAGAAATTGAGTTTTAGTTTGAGGCAAAGATGGATTTAATGCCTCATTATATATCTTCAGAGACAGCATGAATTATAAAATGTTTAGTTTGAACATTTTGTAAACCATTGCATTCTCAGTTGTCCAGAACGGTGAATATTTGTAAATGTTAATCTATAACTTATACGTACTGCTAATCAATCCCTTTACCAGGTTCCATGATTTTAAATTTGGATTTCCTTGTGCAGCATTTTGATTGCTGATACATGGATGATTTTTTAAGTAGAAAAACCGCTAGTGGGCTCTTCTTTTCTAGTAAGAGATCAGGTCTTGTTCTCAGGGAATCTTCTACTGACGGTCACAGACGTCGAAATAACCCCGTTTGAAGTACCTTAAATAGCTTTATGAGTACTGTTTTTGTATCTATAATATGTTTTAAAGCTTTCATTTGTTGTATGTATGTGCACCAAGAAGAAACGGTTGTAGTAAGTAGTAACATCTATTTTGTTGCTATGCATCATCCAGGAGATAGAGAATGGGAAACTTAAATTGGAAGATGCATAGCTCCAAGAGGAAAAGAACTTAGCTGCTGGAATTACACAATATAAAAGTGTCCATCATCAAGATGGTGTTGACAATATTTGGATTGTATGTCACTCAAGTTTTTGGCAATTTAATTTGCTGTTGGTCTGTTAGTATGGTTGCATATGTATGTGAAATGGTATTGTTTGTTTTCAGAAACCCGGTGCACGGGTGCTTTATCTTGGAGCTGCATCCGGAACCACTGTGTCGCATGTTTCTGACCTTGTTGGCCCTGTATGTACTTTTGTCACTCATGGTTGTAACAGTAATTGTTCTTGATAATACTTTGTTATACTGTCTGATTCAATTTTTTGATATGCAGGATGGTATAGTGTATGCAGTTGAGTTCTCCCATAGGAGTGGAAGAGATCTTGTCAACATGGCAAAGAAGAGAACAAATGTGATACCCATCATTGAAGATGCTAGGCATCCGCAAAAATACCGAATGCTCGTTAGCATGGTAGATGTAATTTTTGCTGATGTTGCTCAACCCGATCAGGTCTGTTTTATTATGCTTGGGAACTTTAGAAAGTGTGACAGCCAATGTAGTAGAAACATAATCATGATATTTTGTCTCGTTTACTGATTTTCAAGTTGCATATTTCATACTTCGTTGAACTCTTCTAAATTGGCATGATTTTTAGTGTGATTTAACTTGCTAAATTTACTCCTTTATGGTTTGTTAAACTGACCTTCATCCATTTAATGAGAACATATCTATTATTTTGGGCTTAGGTCTTTCATCCATTTACCTAGAACAAGCACTTCTATTTTTTTGCATGTAATTTTCTCATGTCCCCTACATCTGATGTTTTTGAATCTTATGAAATGTTGTTTTAAAAATTCATTTATGTCACAAGCTCAATTCATTTGCTTATGAAGATGACCTCAGATTCCTCCTCTATTTTAAAGGGTAATGTGAACTCCGAGTATCTGATGCTCACTCTTCTGTTTCCTATGTTACCAAAATCTGTTAATCATCTTTTATTCCTTTAGCATTTCTGCTGAGCTTTATCTTGATTATAGTTCCTTGTGACTTCCATATTTGCATCAATTACAGAAACCCTATAAAATGTATACTGTTTATGGCATTTTTTCTGAGTACAAGTTATCTATATAAACCCCTCTTTCCAAAGCCATTTTTGTGCTTGTAACAAATTTTCTGTATTCACATACCTTGCTTGATTATTTTTAGCTTGAACTTGCACTATTTCTTGATACCAATATTCAAGATATGATAATCAAGCTGATTAATTTCTGATATGGCTGTCTATGAAGTCATCGTTGTATCCCCTAGTAGTTATTTATGTGCTTGTAGCATGAAAAACTTGTTGGTGCCCTTCCATTCTTTCTACCGGGGGGATGTACTTGTTCTCTTAACATGTTAGTTGTGTTGATCATTCTCATTTTTTTTGTAATTGGTAGGCTAGGATTGTTGCTCTGAATGCTTCATATTTCCTCAAAGCTGGTGGACACTTTGTGATTTCCATCAAGGTTTGTTTTCTCCAATGCCTCTCGAGTTTCATTGGTATTGTTGAACTAAAACTGCTGGAAAAGAACTTAAACTGGTAGAATTATTTGGTGAGAATAAAATGAAGGTCACTGATATAAAAGATGGTTTCAAAGACAGACAGACTTTCCAAACTACAAAACCAGTGCAGGATACTCCCAAAGATGAGCCCTTGGTTGCTAGGCTCAAGGTAAAATTTCCAGTGTACTCATAATCTTAGTCTTGTGCATTATGTTTTTCATGTAGTCTACCCATGTGATAGAACTTTGATTCATTTCATATATTAAGGTTATTAAATCTATGAATGAACATCCCAATTTCAGCTTATCAAGTTTAACTTTTACTTCATAATTAAAATGGACACTTTTATGGTCTGATTTGCGGCAACACAAGGTGTTTAGTGCTAATTGAGAGTAGGACAACTAAAGCAAGGAAAAAGCATTTTGAGAATATGACAGCAAGGGAAACCAAAGGAAAAGGGTGTGTTGATGGTGTTTTTATGGACAGCTCAGTTAGTGAGATGAGTAAGACGATGGGAGAACATGTGTTGAGAACATGTTTCTATGGACAGCTCTTGTTTTCTAAAATTGCACTAATATAGTATTATTTTTGCACTTATATGATATGGTAGAATGATTTTATTCTTATCTTTATTCTTGTAATTAATAAGTTTTAAAAGCTTGTTAGCTCAATGGTAGAGCAATGTGCTTACGCACAGAGACGTGGGTTCGACTCCTACTTAAGCCAATTTGCTTAATTTTAATAGTTTGTTATATTTTATGATAAAAGTGCAATTCATAATCTTAATTGTGCACTTTATAATTTTAATTGTGCACTTCATAATCTTATTCTTGCATTTTTTCATTTTATTTATGCACTTTATAATCTTATTCATGCACTTTATCATTTTATTCATCATTTAATTCTTGCACTTTATCATTTTATTCATGCATTTCATAATATTATTCAAATAATTCATCATTTAATTCTTGCACTTTATCATTTTATTTATGCACTTCATAATCTTAATTGTGCACTTCATCATTTTATTCTTGCACTTTAACATCTTATTTATGCACTTTATCATTCTATTCTTGCACTTTGTCATTTTATTTGCACAACATAATATTATATTTGCACAACTTAAATTTATATTTGCACAATATAATGTTATATTCGCACAACATAATATTATATGTGCACAACGTAACATTATATTATTAGATATGCACAACATAATGTTACATTTGCAAAACATAGTGTTATATTTGCACAACTTAAAGTTATATTTGCACAATATAATGTTATATTCGCACAACATAATATTATATGTGCACAACGTAACATTATATTATTAGATATGCACAACATAATGTTACATTTGCAAAACATAGTGTTATATTTGCACAACTTAAAGTTATGTTTGCACAATATAATGTTATATTCGCACAACATAATATTATATGTGCACAACGTAACATTATATTATTAGATATGCACAACATAATGTTACATTTGCAAAACATAGTGTTATATTTGCACACCATAATGTTATATTTGCACACCATAATGTTATATACGCATTATTTCATCTTATTTGTGCACATTATCGTTTTATTATTGCACTTTATAATCTTATTCATGAACGGGAACAAAAAGAAGACAATCATAAATAGCCTATGCGGGATTTTGAACTCGAACCTTTGTGCATGGGCACATCGTTATACCATTTTGAGCTAATAGGCTTTTAATGACACATGTCGCATTAAAGTACAAAACCGTCATAAAAATAGCAACCCATAAAGAAAATATTTGGTAGGAAACTTACTTTACATTAGGAAAATGCACATTTATTAATAATAATCTTTATTGTACTATTTGTTCACTTTATATTTTGTAATCTCATATTTTTCACTCTTTAAAATAAAGACAAGAAATGTGATGTAGCATATTTTGTTGCATTTTGTAATCTTATAGATGCACCTTATAATATTATTTCAAATAAAAATTACGGCCTAAAATCTGTAATTTTTATAATTGAAATAAGGGCAATATTGGTAGAAATAGAAAGTATGGGAGAGGTGGTGACATTTATCTCATATTTATGGCCATTTATCCATTTACCCCATAAAATTAGGCCCATTAATCTATTACTCATTTAATTAGGCCTATTTACCTTTAAATTAGGTCCATTTACCTTTAAATTTGACCATTTTCACTTTAAGGAGTATTTTCATCTTAAGCTCCATTTTCATTTGAACTTTTACCTATATATATATATATATATATATATATATATATATATATATATATATACTAAAGGAGAAGTCGTCTACGACATGTTGCGGCTTCTCCTTTAATGTAGGTTTTTTTAATTAGATTAATTAATTTATGTAGCTATAAAGGAGATTAATTGGTTAACAAATCTTATCTAATTTAAAGGATAAAATAAAATCTTAACTAATTAGAAAATATTATTAATCTAATTTTGAGGATAAAATCAAATCTTAACTCCTTAGAAAATATTATTAATATTATTAATTAACTACCTTACCTAAATTATTATTTGTTAGCTTTTTTATTTATTTAAGATTAATAATAAAAAGAATTAGATTTAAAAATTAAATTACTAATTAACCTAATTGATATGCCATATCTAAAATAACTAACTAACCAAAACGTAATCTTATTGTTTGCATTATGATATATGCAAATCCAGAATCTAGAAACTTACGCATATCTTATCACTTTTTTTTTAATCACCAATCTTATCACTTTGTAATGTAATCTCTTACTGTATCTATTGCAATCTTATCACTAAAATAATTTTTTTTAAAAAATTCAGATTCGTCCATTCCAAGTTTCAGATGGTTATTAATCAGATTATTCAATTTTTATTTTTATTTACAATTGTTTATTAATTCAAAGTAGATATCTAAAATCAATGATCTTTGATTTGGTTAAAATTTTGAATTTTGAAATCAGTTTTTGTTTTTCCAATTCTCTAGATCAACTAATCTGATTTGGTTACAATTTTGAATTTTGAAATTTTTAAAAAAAAGTATTCAGATCGCCAAAATCGTAGTACTACACTACTACTATTATAAATACTACCCTAACTCTTCCTGATTCAATTGTTCACATTTTTACGGAGTATATTCATTTGCTTTTGTGTTGTTGTGTTGCTTTTATATCTTAATCTAACATAATCATATTTGCAGATGCGGGTTATTGATTGTACCCTAATTTACTTGATTTTAATCACAGCTCTACTTCCCTCTCTTATTGTCCTTCTCAATTTATCCGATTAATTACGATTTCATTGATTCTACTTGGGATTATGTCCAGTTGTGCTTAACTACTCGGAAAATTGATGTGAAATCGATCGACTTTGTGTTGCTGCGTGGAATCCTTAGTCAAGATGTACGTGAAATCATTCAACGTAACACTAAATACTTCCAATTCGATTTGATTTGAAGTTATCTAATTAATCTTTTGGTTTCATCTTATAAATATAGGGGCAAGCTAATGCGGATTTCATTTATTTTATTTATGGTTTTAGTTAATTAGCTGCATTCGTTCAAACATACACCGTATATTCTCATGGTTATATAATTAAATTTATGGAAGATTTTGCTAATTAATCTTTTGAACCACTTTTTAATCAATAAATTTTATATTTTCAATTATAATTTAGTCATGATTATAAAATTAAATTTATGGAAGATTTTGCTAAACAAATCACTTAAGATATGATTTGTTTGTTAGTTTAGATATTCACTGGATAAGATCAAATAAAATCATATTTATCTCAAAAAATCAAATTTGATTACATTATAACTTGCCATTTGTTCAAGAAAATATTTGATTCTATTTTTTTTGTTATATTTTTTATTCCACAAATTACTATAGAATATTTCGGTTTTAGTTTTAATTTCTATTTTTTTAGATAAATAACTCAAAATTGATTCATTCATTTAATTTTGAACCATATGTATGTTAATTAAAAGATAAAACCAAATCTCATAGGTTCTATTGTTTAGGTAATGTATCTTTAATTATTTTTATTTATTTCTTCTTCTTATCAGTTTGCTAGAGAAAATACATCCGTGACTCTTTTTTATACGGATGTTTTCCACCACATGTTATATACAAGAATTCAAATCCCTATTCATTTTTGTATGTAAGATTATTATCTCCATATGTATGTTGGATGGTTACAAGTAATGCTTACAAGTTTTGGTATCGATGAAGAAATGATAAATGAAATTATATAAACACATATTTTTAAAAAAGATTCGTGCAATGCACGGGGTACTAAGCTAGTATATAAGTAAAGGTTCAAATGAAAATGGAGCTTAAGATGAAAATACTCGTTAAAGTGAAAATGGTCAAATTTAAAGGTAAATGGGTCTAATTAAATGAGTAATTGATTAATGGGCATATTTAATCTGTAAATGGGCCTAAATATATATATATATATATATATATATATATATATATATATATATATATATATATATATATGTAAAGGTTCAAATGAAAATGGAGCTTAAGATGAAAATACTCCTTAAAGTGAAAATGGTCAAATTTAAAGGTAAATGAGCCTAATTTAAAGGTAAATGGACCTAAATATATATATAGGGATTGACTCGGGTGAGGACCATTTCTTATAGTGAAAACCGAAAGGACTAATCCTATTGGCTGCTTTTTAACAGTGGACCCCTCCACTTTTCAACTAAAATCCAACCAAAAATTACATAGAATAGCCACTAGTTTTGGAATTTCAAAATTTGTACACGCTACTCCCAAAATTAGCAATTTGCCTCCTCCCATGGCAACACGCTCAGTTCCTTCGCTTCCTCTCAGGGCAACGCCGGCTCGGGGACCCCTCCCTCTCGTGTGCTACCCGGAAACAGACCTTCGGCGACCGGATCAAGACCTCTCTCCGCCAATTCCGATGCCTCGTCTTCCTCCGCTTGTGCTCCGCCTCCGCCGCGTCGTCTGGTCGCGCCTCATCTCCTCTCTCTCCCGTCACCGCCTCGAGGCTGAATCCAAGAGATTCCAATAAGGAATTCGATTTCGATGCCAATCATACCTCCAAATCCGTCTGGTCATGGGATTTGGCTGTGCAGGTACCCCCTGAATATTCTCCTTTCCCGTTTTTAATTCTGTATCGGTTTCAAGTTAGGGTTTCAAAAGGTGAAATCTAGGTTGTTTGAAAATCATATCTGGAATTTGGATGCATATGGGGTCTCGAATTGTAAACCAGTATCAGATTGGACGGAAGCTTGGTAGTGTCTCCTTCGAAGAGATTTTCCATGGCACTCATGTCTACACAAATGAGGAGGTTGCAGTGATGCTTGTAAGTGATTGTTGTTTTTGGATTGCACTATTCTACAAATTTGAGGTGCTAAAGCAGTTTGAGATTGTGCATCTGTATCGATCAAAACTGAAAAGAAGTTGATGTATGCACTATATTCTTCCTCCTCCCTCCAGCTTATTGTTTTTAACGGATTATGAATTCGAACTTGTAGGCCTAGGGTTGAAGTTGGAAGGCATTGAGGCCGAATTAGGTTTTGCTTGCTTTGAATACTCAAAATGTTGTCCGTGTCTGATTAGGTTTTGGTTTCTTTGAATACTCGAAATGTTGTCGGTTTCTGATTAGGTTTTGCTTTCTTTGAATACCCGAAATGCTGTCAGTTTCTAATTTTTTTATGCTTCTGGTGTCTGCGGTTTATTCTTTCTGTTGTGCATTTGGCGGTTTGTGTTTTAAAAACGTGCATTTACCTTACACCCTAGAATTTGATGTTGAAATCTGCTGGTGTATCTTGTCATATTGGCTTGATTATAGCAAAAGTTAGTGTTTCGTTTTGGTCTGTTTGAATTACTGTGTTGGTCTCTAAATGTGCAAGTCTGATGGTCATTAGCCAATTTTTATTGTTCGATTACTTTTGTGTGGCTCTGAATTAGCATGCTTGATTTAAAACTGAAATTAATAACATAATCAGCTAGTATTTGTTATCTCTTGTGCGATTTATGTGAAGAGATTGTTGTTTGGCAGTTTAGAGAACTATTGTTTAGATTATCTTCTAATTTTTTAAACTTGAATTATTTTTGGGAGTCAAAAGTCAAAACTTGAAACTGCCTAAAGTTGCACTTTTATCTCTTGTTTTTGCACATATGTATTATAAAGGTACACTTTATACTCGGATTTATGCAATTTTTAATCTTGTTGTAATCTTGTAGCAACACTGCCTCCTGTATTGATTTTTTGTGAGAACAGTTGCTGTAGCAACAGTTGATCCTCCTGCTGGTGGCGCTGTGCATGCCGCTGAGGCAAAGAAAGAAGATAAGATGAAGGAGAAAGAGGAGTCTGATGATGTTGTAGCAGCAGCTGATCCTCCTCCTGGTTGCATTTTGATTTTCAATAAATTTTTATTATTGTCTTTCCATTAAAAAGAAAATAAAATTATTAAAGGAATGTGCAGCTGCTGGTACGATCGTGAGGGATTCGAACGGTGCTCTGGTGTGGGCAGTTGCTGGTACGATTGGCTGAGAGGGATGTGCAGCCGGTGGTTATTGAATCTGATTGTGAAAGACTCGTGCACAGTAAGCAGCAGACGAAGATACCTGGAGGCGTGGTGGGGGTTCTGCTCAAGGAACTCACCAAACTCTCGAAGGCATTTAGGGAGTGTAGATGGAGTTTTGTGCGCCGAACGAAGGGGAAATCAAGCTGGTCATTTTCTCACCCAACTAAGACAATCTAGTTGTTTTTTCAGTTTCTTGGAGGACGATTTACATTAGCCACTGTATGTTTTCTTGTCCATTCTCCTGTTAATTTTTTTTCTTAATCATCCTGTGTAAACTATTAACTGATTCTTGAGAGTTTCAGACACCATATGGGTAGGCTTTGGACTCGTACATGATGAGCAGCATCAGCTACACGGATGTATATCCTCAAAATCATCTTTATCTGTTTAAAATCATTCATAGATGATATTTGGATCACATTAAACCCAACAATAACACTGAGAATATGTTCTGTATTTGCAATAATACAATCAGTAAGAGACATTTGCTATATGTTTTGTTAACCACTCCTTAATGTTGGTATTAATGAATTTTTAAGGTCATTTTTTCTTACTTTTTTTCTCTGGCATTAAATTAAATATTAGCTGCCACCCCCACAATAAAAGGCTACAAGGTAATGTTGAATGTTTATTGATAATAAATGAAAATTTTGCTTTGCTATTCACCTGAATGAAAAAGGTTGATTTTCACTTGATTAATGATGTTTACCAAAGCCACCTGCAAAATGAGATTATAAATGACTGGCTTACACACTTTACAGTTAAAAAGTATCTCTATGTGGGATGCGACATTGGAGTAAAATTTAGTCAATCTGATTTTTTTTTAAATCATTTTTTCAAATGCTTGCTTGAACTAGTAGTAAGTCTTGCTTTCTTAATTGGATTGAGATTTAGCTTTATGGGTTTGAAATTGAGATTGAGATAGGTAAATTCATGCCTTCTAGGTGTTTGATAAAATGCCTATGAGAGAAATTGAGATTGAGTAGAGGATTTCGCATACCAAAAGGATTTAAAGCCTTTTGAAGTTTTGCACTAAAGCCTATTAGCTCAAAATGGGAGAGCAATGTGCCTACGCACAAAGTTGCGGGTTCAAACCCCGTATAGGCTATCTATGTGGTATATCTTATTATGTTTCTCTTCGTGAATAGTATAAGATGCAAAAATAAAATTATAATGTGCATTTGTGCAGATGTGAAGTGCATTTGTGCAGATGTGAAGTGCATTTGTGCAACTGTGAAGTGCATTTTTTTAATCTTTTCCTGGTGTTTTCTGCTACTCATTCCATTTCTATAACAAACATCAATTAATTTTCTCTTTATTACGTTTCTTTAAAAAGGGATGCGAAGGTAAATGTCCAGAATATGATTTATGATTGAGGTTACTTTCATTGCATTTTACATATTGTAAATTTGTATCAGGGCAATTGATGGCTATAAACTTAAAGCACGGAAGATTTCTTCACTGACCTGATTTATTACTGCTTTGCTTTCCTTGTTGGATGATCGAGCACTAACTGAAGTGATGAAGAGATTATTAAAAACTACAAAAGGTGGTGCAAATATCTAGATCGTAAGAGTACCCTCTAGTAAGCCCGTGAGCTTCTCTATTCTTAAAAAATGGTGTGCCACTCTGTTTAAGTTCTTTACAGTAAAATATGTTGTGTTTACAAATCAACACGCAGAACCTATGGAAGGTTTAAACTTGACCCAAATGAGTCGTCATTCATCTCCTTTCCCCTCTCCCTCCTTTCCAGTAGCAGCCTGTTATATTTTACAAATTGTAAATTGTCTCAAGTCCCATTAATAAAGATGGGAGTTTGATGAATACAAGGACAGTAAGTAAGGCATCAGAGCATCAGAAGGTCAGCACAAGTCCCAATCCCACACTCTCACGCATAGCTCACATCAAAATCACTAGTAGAAGAAGAATTGGTTGATTAACCGTTGTCACCACTGACCAATAAAGGTCTATAGCAACAAATTAAGTAGGATCTGTAGAAATATTTGAATATATTTGCTTGAATATATTTGCGCTCTGAGTGAACTCTTATGATATATGTTGCATAAACTAAATTCTTATTTATGTGAACAAGGTTCATAAATAAAACGATTAGGTTCACAAATAATAATAGATCTAAACTTTGGACATTCAAACTTTTAACATTGAAACAATAGATAGATCCAGGTGGAGTCGAACCACCAACCTCCTCCTGAACAACTACAATCGTTCAGGCGCTCATTCCTAATTGAGCTTATGGATCTTAAGACAAGTAACAAAGCTAACCCAACACAAGTAACCCCAACACAAGTAACCTCAAATCTGGACAAGCTAAGAACATTTTAGTTCTAAAATTGCACTTTTCAGTTTTATATGTGCACTTTTTCAAACTAAAATTGCACATAACACAAGTAACCTCAAATCTGGACAACCCTTTAGGCACAACAGCAACCCCTTAGGTTCAATATATAGGGAATCTTACAAATTAATGCCTCCCCAAACCAGCATATGTGCCAGATCTCCCATCGACGAACCAGTAACTTGATGAACAGCCTTGAATCCTATTCTGGTGTAAAACCTAACAAGCTGCACATGGAAATCTCAGTTAACATACAACAATTACAACTTTTTAATAAACAAAATTGAATGGGGAAAAGATTTTCATGTTTGATCAAATCAGACCTTAGAATGGTAGAGATCAGAGTCGTTGATGGGAAGCAACTGAGCAGTGGTACATCCACAATCAAACCCATGTCTAATGGCAACAACTCCAATGAACAACTCGATCCCAAAGATAGATATATCCATACTAAGAATCGCCCTCTTCAGTCGAATGGAGTCCAAGTGAAGTATCTTGCCATGATCAAACCATAACATTATCAAACCCTCTGCTATTCAAATCTCCTTCAATTCGCTGCTGCCACTCTCTCCTAGCCTCCTCCTCCTGTACTGGCTGTGATTCTGAACAAGGGCCCTACTGTTTGGAGTTGGAGATGGAGGTTTTGTGCTCTTGAAGCCTCCATTATCTTCCCCAAGGTCAGGATATATGTTGTTGCTTGTCATGCACATTTGCAAACTATATATACACATCCATTTCACTCTCTGTTGGATTGATCATGCTTTTTAAATCGAGGCACTAAGCATCTATATCCAAAGGAATCGTCGGAAAGAGAACGAACAACTTCGTCCCTAGAATTACCTTCTGGAAAAGGAACAAAAGAAAAAGGAATCGATCGAATATGCAATCTGTATGAAGGAAAAAGAAAATTCAGCAGAAAAGGAGATGACCTTGATCGAAAAGCATTATTTACCAAAGTTCTGTATCAAGCCGAGAAGTCAAGCATGAAAAAAATTAGGGAAAACAAACCCTAATCTGACTCATAGATCAATTCAATTTGACAAATAGATGAAATCAAATTTGAGAGAGAGATAGAGAGAGAGGGAGCGAACCTGCGTAATTGAGTGTAAGGAGAGGTCGTTGCAGCCGCGAGCCTTGACGTCGAGGCAGAAGAAGGGGCGCTGCGAATTTCCGCGGTGGTCGAAGTGGAATTCGGATGTAGATGTAGGATATTTCGGAGGAGATAGCACGTGGACGAGGTCGGCCGGTGGGAGCCTTGGGGAGATGAACGACGTCGCCGGCGGAGCCTCGGGGGAGGAGATGGTGCTGTTGTCGGCGATTGCGAGGAGGAGAAGAGGGGAAGATGTGATCAGGAGAGAAGTGAGAGAGAGAGAGAGAGAGAGAGAGATCTGAGACCGATGGAGGAATAGAGGAAGAAGCGTTTTTCTTTTTTGGCCAGTCCAATACCGGTTCGAGTTTTTATTTAATAAACCAGGTCCGCGTGTTCGGTTTTCTATTAAAATACAAAATTTTACACGTTAAGCAAATTTTAGACGTTAAGAATGTTTTACATTTTAAAGCTTTCCTATATATATATATATATATATATATATATATATATATATATTAAAATACAAAATTTTACATTTTAAAGCTTCCCTATATATATATATATGGTCATTTTGCATAACTAGACCAAAAAAAAAAACTTTGCACAAATAGCCATGTGCCTTATTTATTTGCTAGGGGTAGAAAGTGGCTAATTTTTGCAAATAAAAATTGCAACCGGGAGAGGAAGTAGCAGGTGAAGGGGTGGGATACTGTAGCTACATTGTAGTTGTCAGTGACATGTGGCACAAAAAGGCATCATCCGTTCATTTCAGAAAACTGTAGACCGTCCATCTTACCAATAGAATTAATTGGTCCTACCAATAGGCTAAACCTGTCTTTCCATACCTGTAAATATTTTGGAGAGAATCTAGAGGGGATTCACTGTAGCTGATTTGGCGGGCTGTCAGTGCATTTTTGGGGCCAAAATAGGGTTCCTCCTTTGGGGAAAGGGGGAGCATTTATGAGGGGAAAATGCAATGATTGCATTGATGGGTGTCTCCCAAGAACATATATAAGCTTGAGAGGAGTATGTGAAACATTATAACATGTTCTGCAAAAAGTGAGGCAGAATAGGAGAGAAGCGGAAAGGACGGGGAAAAAGTTACCCGTTCATTCCAGAAAACGATACAGTCCCCATCCTACCAATAGAATATTTCCGTCCTACCAATAGTGTACAACTGTCCTTTCATACCTGAAAAAGTGCAAGAAGTTTGTCCGATGACAGCGGCAGCGATGGGTACGTGATCTTGTACATATCCTTTGTAGCTGTTCTTTTTTTCTTATAACAAAACTACCCCAAGGTGACGGTTTTACGAGACCAGTTGCAGAGAGTTCGTAATTTATACTCTCTCCTTTTGATCAATTGCATAACTTGCAAATTAAGATTACAAATTCAAGCGCTATTTTTGCTTCCTGCGAAATTATCACATTTTGATGCCTAGACGATCATAATGACCCATTGAAAATAAACTATTAGCTCAATTGGTAGAGCGTTGTGTTTGCACACAAAGATGTGAAAATGTTAGGACAAATTCATAAATCTCTCCGAACTTATACGATTATGAACATGACAGGAAATATATACACTAGTGGTAGGACAAATTGTGAACATGGTAAGACAAATTCATAAATCTCTCCAGACTAGGTTTTACTCAATTTTCTTTCTCCACATGATGATCATGAACTTGTCAGTGATGACTGGGTACTTTTGATCGAGTGTCAATATTCACTACTTGGATCTTGTCTTTCAGTGCAGCACTAACTTTATCCGGGATAGGGACCATAGCTTGAGATTCATCATCACACATGATATATCCATGTATAGCTTTTGCATCTGTGGTTCATATAACTTCAGTCTCTGCCTGTGGAGCCTGCCTTCTCATTTTGCTTTTCTGAGATTCATGCGGAAGTAATTTTTTTTCGTAAAGTCAATTATGTATTTACATTTTTCCGACCGTATAAATATATCGTACCATCAATGTGCATCTATCCTACCATTAGTGTCAAGTTATACAGGAATTACTGGGTTTCCATTATGATCCTACCAATATCGTTGTTTTCTCCTACCATTAGTTTCCATCAATCCTACCATTCTGATCCTACCGATATCGTTGTTTTCTCCTACCATTAGTTTTCATCTATCCTACCATTTTTGTGTTTCTATCCTACCAATTTAAATAGCTTTCAAGGAAAATCAAGCTAGAAACCGTAGCAAATTATGTTCCACATTTTTCAGAATAACAACCAAGGGTGGAGGGTTTCCAGTCTACAACAGAAGATGAAGGAAACCTAAGTAACATTATATCCAAGGGTAGAGGCTCTGATTCAGTCGTTCTAGCATTGAATTAGATTGGATTCATGAATTTTGATTGATAGAAATTGGGTTGAGATTGAGATTTATGGATTGGTAATTGAGATTGAGATTATGGTCAATTCACGCCTCAATGATTACTAGTCTGGGATTTGTGGATTGGTCAATATTAATTCTACTTCTTTGCCAATAGTACAAATATATCTTACCATTCGTGTACATCTATCCTACCATTAGTGTCAAGTTATACACTTAGGAATTTCGGTGATTACATTTTTATCATACCAATATCGTATATTTATCCTACCAGATTCACAAATTTGTCCTACCACTAGTTTATATATTTCCTACCAAGTTCATAATTTTACAAGTTCAGAGATATTCATAATTCATAAATTTGTCGTACCAGATTCATAAAGTTGTCCTGCCATTAGTGTATATATTTCCTACCATGTTAAATCGTATAAGTCCATAGAGATATGAACACATACTCCGCATTAGCCTATGTGAGAGTCGAACTCACATCTTTGTGTGTATACACAATGCTCTACCAATTGAGCTAATAGGCTATTTCCTACCATGTTCAATCGTACAAATCACTAAGCTTTAAGCTGATTGTTTATCAAATTTGTTTTGATCAGCTAACATTGTTTTATCTAAAGGT
Source organism: Persicaria tinctoria (assembly GCA_037127255.1). NCBI lineage: Eukaryota > Viridiplantae > Streptophyta > Magnoliopsida > Caryophyllales > Polygonaceae > Persicaria > Persicaria tinctoria. The sequence continues at coordinate 20,507,076 of JBANSL010000019.1, read as the reverse complement.
GATCATCTAACATTGTACAAATCACAAGCACTTGTGAGCCACTGCTGGAGAAGTATTTCCTGGAAAAAAAAATTATGAATTTAGTCCCAAGAACTCGTGGCCACGCACAACCCAATGCCCATAAAAGCAACCAGAAAAATAACTACCCCTAGTCACATGGTCAATAATCCAATATCTTCTACAGGGCTCTCCATAATCATGATATGATTCACTTTCATTAGCCTCAAATCCCTTTAATTAGAAACCTATACATAAGTATATTCCCAATTTTGGAAGCCTTTCAACCAGCTACAAGCTAGAATATCAAAAAGAAGTGCTTAATGATGATTTTATCAGCTTTGGGAAGACTGAGCAGTTAAAACTTGTATCAATCTATCATATTGCAACTCGAGCTGCTAAGCATTCTTATTCCAAGAAACAAAAAGATAGACGAAGAAAGGTAGAATGTTAAATCAGAGGGAAGTGAATGATTCACCTCCTCATCACACTAAGGCGCCAATATCATTTTCTTCTGTGACAATGCTTCAGCAAACTCATCCCAAGTCTTCACCTTCTGGACACATGCATCTCTCTTCGTTCTTGCGACATCTAAGAGATTCTATTGAATCTTATCTAGAATTTCCTTCACATGGTCAACCAAATCGGTCATAGGTATATCTACCTTCTCAGAATTTTCACGACGAACAACTCGGACCTGAAATGTACTACTAGAATATATTACAAAGCGTACGGCAGTTGGAGAAAATTTCATCACATAACCCCAGTTTCGAATCAAAGAAAACAGTTGATGGCATCATGAAGATTCAAGAGTTTAATCAATTGATTTGTGGAAATTCTATCCGAGTCGCAGTGTGCAACATCAACATAGAAGAAACAGAGAAATAAGTAGATCAGACTAACCATTCAAATAAAAAGAAATATTACTAAGAAATAAAAAGCAAACCTGCCAAATCCTTTGGTCCAATCTCAATCCTCAAAGGAACACCTTTCATTTCCCAGTTTGAGTACTTCCAACCAGGTGAATAGTTATCCCTAAGATCAGCTTCAACTCGAAAGCCTGCTTCACTATACTTTTCAACAGTAGCAGTACAAGCATAAAAAATTCCCTGTGTATCGGCATCTTTAAATGGGACAGGAACCACAATAACTTGGACAGCTGCTACTTTTGGTGGTAGCACTATTCCTTGTGTATCTGCCTGTAGAGCTCCAATATATCGAGAACCTATTGCATTGACAACAATTATCTATTATATGCTACATATGAAAAACCATATGAAAAACCAGGTGGATAGGTATGAGAATCAACCATATTGCAGGACAGACGCAAGGGCGGATCCAATTAACACAAAAATAAACTAACTGTCGACTAACAATCAGCTCAAATTGCATTGTCCAGAACTCATTTTGAATTGCAACTAACATCAGCATCAACAGCAATAACAATGTGAGGCCTACTTGCATTACATGTTAAAAGAATGTTTAATCCATTGAGTCTGCCACATGAAAACACCATTAAAAGAACCCCATAAAGACATTACAGCAATTGAACAACAGGCTAGCCAAAGATCAAATCTTTACACAAGATCCATAACCCATATGCAAACCATCACAAACCCGTGAATCAAACTCCTTCCAAGCAATTAAAGATAAAAAAAAAAGATATTTCTTGATAAAAGAAACTCCAAAGATGAATGTAGATTCTTTCGCACCTGACAAGCAAAGATCCCAATCTATGGTGAGCTCTAGCATATCCAGGCTCCAAACTCACCGCCTCCTCACACTCTCTCACGGCCTCCGGAAGCCGCCCAAGAGCATTCAACACCGCCGCCCTGTTGCTCCGGTAGGCAGCATGTCACGGTGACAATGCGATCGCCCTGTCATACAACCCCAAAGCCTCTGCAAAATTACCCCTCTTGTATTGATCATTCCCCATCCTTTTCACCACCTCCAGATCCATACTCATCATTGCCCTCTTCACCGATCATTGCCCTCACGTTTCCAAACCCCAAATCCCCACCCCCTCCGGCGATCCCTACACCGCCGGATTTGGCTGAGCTTAAACCGCTACCGGCGCTGCCAGTGCTAGAGCTATCCCGCATAATGCTGTCGTGCCCGTACAGCCCCGTGCCGGAGCCCAGCACATCCGTCCTCGCTGACTGTCGGGACGTCATGCCTGTCTTCAAGATCCGGCCTGAACTATCAAATTCCAACTCAATATCAAATCTTAACCCTAAATCATCAAAATCGAATCTAAATCCTTAAATAAAGAGTTTAGGGAGAAGATCCATACCAGGAGAGTTGCAAAACGAGGGATTGAAATCGAAAATAGAGGGGATGGGGGCGTTTGGTGCGAATCTGTGAAGATGAGAAAAGGGGGCACTGGGCTGCTGCTGCGGGCTTGCTGTGAGACTGGGAGGAGTGCAGGTGGGGTGGGGCTGCGGTGGGGCGGCGACGATGACTTCTTCGACTGGAACCGCCATGTCTGCGACTTCGGAGGTGAGCCCGCTCAAGATCGGCGGAATTGGGGAAAGGGGTTTCCTCGTTCGTCCGTCCCTCGCCAAGAGTCCCTCCCTCAACCTATTTTTGCCGGTCATCTACAGTTGATTGCAACCGGTTAATTTTAGAAAAAAAAAAAGTGGACTTGTCTACTTTAGCAATTTTTGGGCCTTGTTGGCTATTTGTGCAAATAAGCCCATTTTTTGGCCTATTTTGTGCAATTTCCTCTCTCTCTCTCTCTCTCTCTATATATATATATATATATATTTCCTATATATATTTCCTATATATATATATATAGGAAATGGATCAAATGAAAATGGTCCTTAAAATGAAAATATGCTAATTTGAGGGTAAATGGGTCTAATTTAAAGTTAAATGGACCTAAATAAATGAGTAATAAATAAATGAGCCTAATTAATGTGTAAATGAGCCTAATTTTATGGGGTAAATGACCCTAATTATGAGGTAAATGTGACCACCTCTCCCATACTTTCTATTTCTTCCAATATCGTCATTTTTTCAATTATAAAAATTACAGATTTTAGCCCGTAATTTTTATTTGAAATAATATTATAAGGTGCATCTATAAGATTACAAAATGCAACAAAATATGCTACATCACATTTTTTGTATTTATTTTAAAAAGTGAAAAATATGAGATTACAAAATATAAAGTGAACAAATAATACAATAAAGATTATTATTAATAAATTTGCATTTTCCTAATGTAAAATAAGTTTCCTACCAAATATTTTCTTTGTGGCTTGCTATTTTTATGGCGGTTTTGTACTTTACCGATACATGTGTCAGTAAAAACCTATTAGCTCAAAAATGGTATAACGATGTGCCCATGTGTTGTAGGAGGAAATCGAGTATGAAATATAACAAAATAAATCAAACCAGATTCTGCCCACGCAAATAATTACAAGACCTCCTCCTGATGTAGCAGCGGGAAATCAGGATCGATCCACGAGGAAGCGTGTCAGCGGATCCTAGGCAGCAGAGAATCTCACAGAAGTCGACAACAGGGGTCCTAGATCTCGAGTACAACAACTCGACAGAAGATCAGACAGTCGAGTTGGGTCTTTGTCGATGTCGGGTTGGCTGGTTGTCGAGCACCTGCACACAGAAGCTACATCGACCTGGGTTGAAGATCAGTAACTCGAGATCGAGGAGTGCTAGTCGATCTCGAGGAAAACAGAAACTAAAACGAAAGAAAATAAAGTAAAGGCAATTGCTTTGGGATTTCGAACTAAACTGTATAAAAAGGACTTCCAAGATTGGGGTTTGCGACAACGATAACCAAGCATGCATAAGGCAGAAATAAAACAGATAATCATGTAATTTGCATCGAATGACTAAGCTTTCACCTTTTCCAACAATTAGACAACTCTTTCAAGAAACCCTAATTGTCTCTACCGATTTTATGTTTATAATCCAAGTTGTTAGCATGGACCTCCATTAGATGGGTAATAAACACATAACAAGTAGTAGATGCTCAAAACATGATAAAAGTCGGATCGTTACCTCAAACGCGCAGGGCTATCGTCGGACTCGCCCCAACCCTAGAAGTGGGTGGACTACTCGTGCATCATCGCAACCTCATACATTGATTGATGAAAAGAAACTTGCATTAAAAACTGAAGAAAGTACAACCGAACAAAGCCAACTTGCTCTCGCTCCTTTGCTCCACTCGACCTCCCTTTCTTTCTCTACTACTACTTCTCCTACTGAAATTTGATGACTAGAAATCAGCCCCATGGGCTTTATTTATAGGCTTCTAAACCTTGCTACTCAAGGATAGAAACATCTATCTATATCTAAAACTATATCTAAAAGCTTAATGATAAATAAAAGCAACAATATAATTAAATCTAAAAAAGGGAATTATATCTAAAGTCTTCAAGTGGATAGATCTTCTCCTTCATGATGTAACTTGATAGAATCGGATAGAACTTGGCAATCTTTGGCCCCAAGGAATCCAAATCCGAGTAGGACAGCTCACAACGCGTTACGCGGCTTCTGGAAGCTTCCTCGATCTCGAGTAAGGCTCCTCGATCTCGAGTAGAAGTGACGTCGACTTGGCTGGCTCGGCGTCTCGGGTTGCTGGTCCTCGACAGGCTCGTTCTCTGGCTCCTGGTGGTCCTCGATCTCGAGTAACATACTCGATCTCCAGTAAAGTGGCTCATCGACTAGGTTGCTCGGTGGTGTCGGGTAACCTCTGCTCGATGTTGCTCGGACAAGTACCTTGGTCTTTGTCGACATCGAGGAAAGTCCTCGACATCGAGTTGTGGTGTCCGGGTAACCCTAGCCAGGTCGGGTAGTCTCTCCTCGGCATCCTCGGACAAGCTTTCCTCGACTCCGGGCATGGTCTTCGTGGCTTTGTCGACATCGAGTAGGGAACTCGATCTCGAGTAGAGGTGTGGAGTCGGGTTCTTCGTCTTCAGCTTCTCGACATGGTCCTCCTCGATCCTGGTGTGCCTAGACATGGCTTCTCGAGATTGACTATGGTTTGTCGATGTCAAGTAACTTTGAGCTCCGGTTCTTGCTTCTTGATTTCCTCCTGAAATGGCTCTATATTCTGCAATATTAAACAGAAACTTATGTAGATCTCCATTTCTGACAAATAAGCATATACTACATAAATCCGACATATTTCCAACCCGAAATATGCAAAATGTAAAGAATATGGAACTAAAATATGCATAAAGACATGGCTACTTTAGAGACATCACCATGCATAAAGGTTCGAGTTCAAAATCCCCCATATGATATTTATGGTTGTCTTCTTTTTGTTCCCGTTCATGAATAAGATTATAAAGTGCAATAATAAAATGATAATGTGCACAAATAAGATGATATAAGGCATATATAACATTATGGTGTGCAAATACATTATTATATTGTGCAAATATAATATTATGTTGTGCAAATATAATATTATGTTGTTCAAATAAAATGATAAGTGCAAGAATAAAATGATGATGTATGAATAAAAATATGAAGTGCATGAATAAGATTGTGAAGAGCACAATTAAGATTATAAAGTGCATAAATAAAATGATAAAGGGTAAGAATAAAATGATAAAGGGCATAAATAAGATTATGAAGTGCACACTTAAGATTATAAAGTGCATAAATAAAATGATCAAGTGCACTTTGATTTATTATTTATGCACTTTAGAATATTGAAGATGTATCTTATAGAATTTAAACCCGATAAAAATTACGAGCTAAAATTTATAATTTTTACAATTAAATAGGGCATGAATAAGATTATGAAGTGCATGAATAAGATTATGAAAGTGAACAATTAAGATTACAAAGTGATAAAATAAAATGATAAAGTGCAAGAATAAAATGATGAAGTATACGAATAATAATATGAACTGCACAATTAAGATTATAAAGTTTATAAATAAAATGATAAAGTGCAAGTATAAAATAATGAAGTGTATGGCTAATAGTTAGCTAAAATTTGTATGCAAGTGGCTCTAATTTATGAAAATATACCATGAACAAATATGATTTCTGTAACACACCACGAACAACTCATGAAAAATATCTGATTTTGGAAGGAAAAGAAAAACAACTTTTAGATTTTTTTTTTAAAAAAATCAGATTTCAAATTCATATTATATAGCCCTCACAAATTACAAGATTTTAGCTCAATGACTTATAAAAAAATACCAAATTTAAGGAAAAAAATAGATTTTAGATTTCTAAAGAAAATCAAATTTATGAAACAAATATATGTACATCTTAACTGAATTGACAAAAAAAATGTTAAGTAGTTAACTGAATCCGATCTTACTAATTCGTCACAGACCAAAATAGCATTATTACAAGGTTAATTTTCAAATCAAGACTCTTTTTATTAGAGTATGTTTTAAAGTAGATACAAGTGAGAAACATTAAATTATTCTAGCATAAATAAAAACACACCTAGATTACAGAAGTGCAGGAATAATACTATTAAGTGCAAGAATAACATTAAAAAGTGCATAACTAATATCAATATTTTACGTGCTATACGATATAGATTATGAAGTGCACAGTTAAGAATATAAAATGTATAAATAAAATGATAAAGTGCAAAAATAAAATGATAAAGTGTATGAATAATAATATGAAGTTCATGAAAAAGATTATGAAGTGCACAATTAAGATTATAAAATGCATACATAAAAAGATAAAGTGCAAAAATATAATGATAAAGTGCAAGTAATAAAATGATTAAGTGTATGAATAATAATATAAAGTGCATGAATAAAATTATGAAGTATACAATTAAGATAATAAGTTAAAAAATAAGATCATAAAGTGCATGAATGATACACGAGATAGACTTTTGAAATTAGATTAAAAAGTGCGAGAATAATATTATGATGTGCACAAATTAGTTTTAAAAGTGCAAGAGTAATATTATAAAGTACACAAATTAGATTAAAAAATGCAAGAATTCGTTCGTCAAATGAGTACTGAACACCACATTTTAGGGTATGTGGTTTTTCTCTTACTGGTGTAGGAAATGATAACTATTTGCTCTTTAAAGGAAGTTATCTATCTATTGAAGGAACTTCATCAAAGATTCATCAACAAAGTGCAGATGTGCATCAACAGAGTGTAGATGTGCAGATTGGGCGAGAGATGCTAGTGATGTTCCATCACAAGGAGATCGAGCGACCCTTAAACCCTAAATTGTTTTCTATATTCGAAATACCCAAAATATATCAAGCAGTACTAATTTCATTCACGGATTAGTATGTTTGCTTATTATGAAGCCACATTCCTTAGGTTTGTCAAAGATGATCTTGATTCAAATAGTACTAATTTCATTCATGAATGGTGATCAAAGTTAGATGAGAGGGGAGAAATTTCGAGTTGGTGATGTTCTCAAGGTGTGTAACGACTTTTCTACTACTGATCTATTATTAATTTCATCAAGCTATGAAGATCAGATTTTTTATGTTGAGACATCAAACCTTGACGAAGAAACTCATCTAAAAGTGAAAATTTTAACTTGAAACTTCATGTTCTTGTTACAATTATTTCCCAAAAAAGAACATGAAGTTTATGTGCAAATCACACTATAGAGTGTGCTTTTATTAATTATTAATATAGAGCAAATTACATTAGAGACAGAACTTGATAAAAGCTTATGCACACTTCTCTGCCACATAACTAAAACCCAAATACTTGTTCATCAAACTAAATACTAGTGTTTTGTATAATCAACTGCCATTTTTTCCCAACTACGTCTGTATACAAGGTGATTGATTAGGCCAGTGGCATTACATGTAATTACATGATACAATGCATGGGTGCATATGATAGTTTTCTTAGTAGTAAAACAAAGTATACGCTAAGGGAAGTAGTCCAAGCTTGACGCAGTTAGAGGAGGCATGTGTGGGATTCCCTTTCTTCTCTTAGCATTTGTTGGAGGCGGTGTGATGTCCATGATTTGTGCCATGTTTTTATGCTTATTTCAGCTCCTTATTCTATCGTCATATGTATTCTGGGTTGGGAATATAGTGAATTTGTGTAGTTTATGCTTATTTTCCAAATTATGGAGTCTACACTAGTTTTTGTTATATTTTGCAGAAATCGGACGCACTTTGAAGCTTAAAGGAAATTCATGAAGAAGCTAAGGATGGTGCAGCCAGAGAAAAAACCATATTTCGACATCCATCATTCTGAATCAAGCTTTGTTGTCTTCATGAGAGTTGTAGCCCTCAAAAGTAGCTTTCCAACGCATACTCATATGCGTCAATACGACGAACGAGGGCTCGGGAAAGTGCGTTTCAAGAACAAAGCAGAATGATGAGAGTTGACACATGTACTCGACGTCGACCAACTTCTTCGACGTTGACCAAGACCAAAACCTTGCCCAAGTTCGAGAAGAGAGAAGGCTGCTCGAGATGACGAAGAGAAGTTGAGATCGACTAATTTACTCAATGTCGACCAAACTTGGTCGACGTCGACCGGATTATTTTTGGGTCGCGAGTCCATTGGGCCAATCCGAGGACGAGTTGATCACTTGGGCACGAAGGAAGACCGATTCTAGCTGATTTCTATCAAGATCTATCCATGGAAAGAAGATTATTCACCACTTAAAGATATTTAGATATTTACCTTTTAGATTAATGTTTTATTTTAGTTAAGTTTTATCTTTAGAAATAGATAGAATTTGCTTGCCTTGACTAGCAAGGATTAAAGCCTTTAAATAAAGCTCATGGGGCTAGTTTTTATTCATTCCAATCTAGATAGAACACAAGTAGAGAGAGAGAGAGAGAGAGAGAGAGAGTGTGGAGGCCGAATAGGAGCAAGGAGCGAAAGTTGTCTGGCTTCGATCGGTTGTAAGCTTTCGTTTATTTTAATGCAATTTAGTTTTCTTTTATTATTGATGTCTTTTCCTATGATGAAGAGCGAGTAGTCCACCTACTTCTAGGGTCGGGGTGAGCCCGACGATAGCCAAGCGAGTTTGAGGTAAAGATTCGACCTTTATTGTGTTTTGATCATCCACTGTCTTTTATATGTTTATTACCTATTTAATAGAGATTCATGTTAACCACTTGGATTATAAACATAAAATTGGTAGATACAATTAGGGTTTCTTGAGAGAGTTGTTTAATTGTTGGAAAAGGCGAAAGCTTAATCCTTTGATGTGATTGCATGATTATTTCTCTTGCCTTATGCATGTTTGGTTATCGTTGTTGCAAACCCCGATCTTGGAAGTTTTCTTTTACATTGTTGATTTCTAAGTTTGCAATTCGTTTCGTTATTGTTTTCTCCTCGATTTCGACCAACCTTGGTCGACGTTGACTACTGATTCCCGATCGAGCAAGATCGCTTTCGTTTTTGTCCCTGCAGGTCCTCGACTTCGACAAGCTTTACTCGACCTCGACAACTTTCCTTGACGTCGAGTAAATTCCTCGATGTCGACCAACTCAGTGATGCTTTCTGCTCGGATTCGACTGTGCCCGACCCCTGTCGACCACCCTTGGTCGAGGTGGAGTACTCTTGGAATCGAATTCTGTCCGTGAGATTCTTCTGCTACCTTAGATCCGTTGACACGCTTCCTCGAGGATCGATCCTGACTTCCTGTTGCTACATCGGGAGGGAGTCTTGTAATTATTTGCATGGGCAAGATCTGATTTGATTTACATTATTATATTTTGAACTCGATTTCCTCCTACAACACGGTGTCGATGGGCTGAAGATCCGAGCTTCATCCTTTCTCTGCTGCTGCTTCCCATAGTTGCTGCTAGTGCATGGTTAATGCGTCCAAACTCATTTTCGGCTTCTTCTGAAAGTCTTTGGATGACACCACGATCTAGAAACATACATCCAATGAAGGCTCGCTATCAGCAACCAAATTCAAACAATTGATTAGGGTCACCTTGGGTTGACTCACTATTATACAAAAAAATCATTTTACATTTGACTGTTGAAGATTACACAACTAACCCTATTAAAGTCATTTTCAGATTTGGGGTTTTGGAATTGGTCGGCAAAGAGATGATTTCATATTTGAACAATATATAACATGATCATAAGAGCCCACTACCAAACTAAAATGCACAATCACACACTCAATTGAAGCAACAACCAATCAGTTGCAGAGCCAGAAAAATATGGAGGTTAAGAATATAATAATATTGGGAAAAAAGTCTACTCGAGAGACTACAAGCTCATCGCTCAGATCATCAATTCAGAAGCTCAAATCACAAGCTCCTCATCAATAGCAGCTCCAAAATTTTGCAAACTAACATTCAGAAGAGTTTGGCATGAGAAACTGATAAGCTATATTTAATTCATGAAAATCAACTAGGTTTTAGCTCATAAGGTAAGATGCATGCTCAACAAATAGGTATTTGTCACTTATGATGGAATTAATGACTAACACAAATAGGCCTGGTACAACAAGGACACAAATTGAGGACATGTGCAGATCAACATAAATATGTAATGAAAGAAATGCTCACCCAGTCAAGGCTTGTAGGCAGTGTGGATCAACCATAAAATTCGAGATCTCCTCCATCATTCTTCTGGCTTCTTTGAGTGCAAAATTCCAGTAAACCCTCCCAAATCAGATCCAGGCAGATCTCTCTGCTACATATACCAATAGTGCATAATCCGGCATTGCCATTTGCTGTAAGGAGCATCTCCAAAAATTGATCAATAAAATACAGAATTGGAAGGCACATCTCCATAAATTGGAATCAGTAAATCAGTAAAATGCTCCCAATTTATGACCTATCACGGCAACAATCATACGTACATCAGATGAATAGAACAACTATCAATCAACTAGAGAACTTGTAGTGAATTTCTAAAGTAAAAACAAAATCAAATCTTAGGAAGATATACTGCAACGCAGAAGAGTCAAGTGTCCGATCTTATGATTGCATCAAATCTCAGATTCAACCACTAATACTACTAGATAGTAGTTGAAATTTAGGTTAAGTGAATGACTAACAATGGAGATAAGATTCAAGCACTATGAATAGTTGAATACGAATAGAATAAGAGAGAGGCTAGAGTTTGGAGGAGAAGAAAGGATACCTTAGTACCATAGTTAGCGGAAATACGAGCAGTGCGAACACCACCGCCGCCGACACCATTGATGAATAGATCAAAATCGAACTCGATTTGAGCGGCCTCGTTTGTTTGATTCGCATCTCCGCAGATCAGCATTTTCCTCGACGCCATTTCTCGATGACAACGAACTACAATCATTTAATTAATCATTCATCATCAAAAAATTCACAAATAAACCAGAGAATCAAAATTGATGAAATGAAAACCTATAAAACTCGCAAATAAACCTAGGACATGGATTATGAATAGAGACGAGAGGGAGAGCGAGGACTAGAAATAAATTCTGGAGAGTGCAGTCGAGAAAACAAGCAAAGAAGATGGAACTCGACCCTTCAACAATGGCGTCGTCGAATTCTGTTCTTCTGGAGATTGCAAAGGAGATACTAGAATAACACGCTCAAGAAGAGATAGAGAGAGGAGGACGAGAGATAGGCTCAGGAAGCCCGGTTTGCTCTTTTTTCTTTTTTTCCGGTTCAGCGCGGTTTGTTTTTTAATAGAACATGCACACAGTTTTTTCCTTAATGACCTTATTTTCACTTTAAGCATATTTTTCACTTTAAGCATCATTTTCATTTTAACCATATATATATATATATATATATATATATATATATATATATATATATTATAATTCCGCTAAGGTACATATTCTATTCCGATTACAAGTTAAAAATTGTATTAGATATGGAAACTATAACGCCATATGATTATAAATTTATAATTCAGCTAAGGTACACATTCTACTCCGATTACATATATATGATTATAATTCCGCTAAGGTACACATTCTACCACAATCATTCCAATAAGGAAGCTGCATTAGATATTATTGAAAACTATAATACTGTATGAACAACTTACTTCAAGATTCGTCACCAAATCTTCCAAATCACTATAACTGTAAATGTCGAATGGTAGCTCATATTCATCTTCGGCTTCGGGTGATGACATAATACTATCACCGTTTACGTATCGTAAAAGTACGATATTGTGTATTAGAGGAGTTTTCGAGGGATGGTAGCTATAAATGGCTGAAGAAGTGTGATTTCAACGTTGCTACTACCTCTTATTTATAGGAGATTTCGATTCCGTAAAACATGATATTTTATTGCCGGTTCCAGCTTCCGGTGGCGGCAACCATTTTGCCGACTCCGGTTTTTGGTGTCGGCACCGTGCATATGGAGAGAACAAACCGTTCCAATAGCAAAACCGTAAAGAAACCAGATAACCAAAAATAGTATAAAACTCAACCATCTAAACGTGGAAGAAAAAAAAGGTGGTTGGAAAACAAACCTCGGTGATGCAAGAATGGATAACACGATATCTAGGATCTCGAGCGTTTAATAAGAAACGACTAAAAGAAAAAGATAATCGACTAATCACCATGTAGAAAAAGATAAGAAGTTACGCAAGTTTAAAAAATTTATATTTGGTTATACTTTATTATATGTTATGAGTGCAACAAGTTATATATATTAACTAGAGTTGTTATTCGAGTAAAACAAGTATGTAATTGTTTGATTACATTTAGCTCATTTAGAAACAAGTCAAACTCGAGTCGAACCTAGATTTGAACTTGAGCTCACACTTGACTTGTTTAGTAAATGAACGAGCTTGAGTGAGTTTTTTTAAGTATCGTGCAACTTTATTTGCTTATGACATATTAACTTAAAATGAAATTGTTAAATTTCATAAAATTCGTGCTATTTGAGTTTTAATCGAGTGGAGCCAAGCTTTGAATCGAGCATAAAAATTTGCTCATAATCAACTCATTTTGTAGATCACATGCTCTAGCCGAGCTTTTATTGAGCAAAACTCGAGCTAAGTAGCTACTTCACTCATATAGCAATCATAATCTTAACTTAATGTTTATTATATTGCGTTTCCTATGCTTATTTAGCTAAAAAAATTTCCCGGGTATTTCATTATATATTTATATTTTTTTTAGGCGCGAAAAGATGATAGTGTTTTATTATAAACCGATGACATTTTATCTTAAAATAACATCATTTATTATCAAATTATATATAATTCTTTATGTCAATTTAATCCAAAACTATATCGTACATATATCATTGTGCCCCCCTCTGGAATTTTTTTGGCCCCGCCACTGCCTATGAGTAAGGGGTGACTTTTGGAAGCCCTCCTCTCGAGAAGAGAGTCACATGGTTGTGGATTTCTCTTTTTTTTTCGGTTAAAGGATGAGATGTGTAAGCTCCATCATCCAAGTGAATCTATAGACATTATCCTAAATGTAGAAATTCTTGAAATAATCTATGACCCATTGAGGAGACGGGCACTCGAGGTGGGCTCATGAAGAGAGATTTGGATAGGGCTATAATATCAACGACAGACATTTATCTTTTGGCTTGCTACTATGAAGACTCGGTGTATACATCGGCTTCACAGATGGGGTTGGTGTCCATCCCGAGGGGTGTCTTATGTGAAGGAGGGAAGGAAGATTTCTAGAGTCACTTATGATTCTCATGCCTATGTTGAGGAAGTGTGATATGCGGTCTTGAGCTGGGTATTTATTACACATCGGGGGCGGGAGGAAGGGTTTAATGAGCATGATACAATGCCTAATGAAGATATTAACTATTAGTTGGATATCTATGATCACATAATTTGAAAAAATCTTGAAGATAAAACTAAATAAAATTTTGTTAATATGGACCCCATTAGAGAATTAGATAATTTTTTTTGATTAGGAAATAATTCGAGGCCAGGCAAACCTGGACCCTGAAGACCAACAAGTCGGCAGACAGAAACCGTCAAAAAGAGACAAGTGATTATTCTATGCATTTTTCATGTCTTTTATTCCATAAAGCCGAGTAATGGAGAAACAAGTGACATAAAATGATCAGAATAGTCTAAACACGTTGACAAAGTCTATTATTTTTGTTGTAAGTTGACGAATTTCATGATAATTAATAAGAGTTTACTAGCAAATGATGGAATGAGAGACGGAAAACAAATTTGATTGATAATGCAAATTTGCATTTATTTCACAATTTCATAAACAATTTCAGATCTTAGATTGAATCATAGAAAGAAGGAGTGGTCTGATTACAAAAGAGGGAAGACCTATTTATAAACCATGCTATGCGACATGCACGTGAGTTACAAACTGACCTAGATGAGCCCGGTTCACCCCTTTCTAACAAACACAAAACCGAACAGTTTAATTGTCCTATGGGTTTGAAAGGTCGAGCTGATCTTCAGTGAGCTTCAATAAGAGTAATTCAATAAGAGTAACAATTTAGGCATATTTAGCATGAGTTTTTTACGTCATAAATCATGCATGACCTTTTGTTATTGTTAATATACATTTGTTTTGACTAATTTTCATTTTTTTTTTTTTTTGTGATTTCTGGTAATCCATACCAAACGACCCCTAAACTGATTCGATGAGTAATGAGTTATGACCTTATGTTATTGACCAGTCCTAATTTCTTGGGCCATTGGTGGTGGGCTGATCCGATCCGAATTTGAATATATACTGTACACATTAGCTGACTCTTCCACGGTCACCCACTTCCCTTTTATTTAGGTTTCCATTTTCCATCGCCATTCCAGACAACCAAACCAGAGCGAGAGAGAGAGAGATCCCGGGAACCCTAACGATGGCTAGACAAGCTTCCAGGTTGATCGAGTCCCTCTCCAAGCTTCAGATTCGACCCTCGACACCCTCCCTTTCACCGGCGGAGTCCCTTCTAGGCCAGATCAGGCATTATGCCGCCGCTCCCACGCCCCCTGCCGCGGTCTTCGTCGACAAGAACACGCGCGTTATCTGCCAGGGCATCACTGGTAAAAACGGCACTTTTCACACCGAGCAAGCCATCGAATACGGCACTCAGATGGTACCGCCCCTTCCTTTTGCCTTCTGGTTGATCAGCTGTCATTTTTCCCTCTCCAGATTCGGGGGATTTTTGTTGTCGCATTTTCGTTGACGCCTTATCGATTTCCTTCTTTGTGGAATTTCGTTGGATCGCATTCTTGAATTATACTTCTTGTGTTCGTTGGGAGTGATCGTAAATTACGGTAGTCTGTCTAGTCTTCAGTGGCGGAAACGGTGTGTCCGATCTACTCACGATTAATTGGATGTGGTGGCTTTGTAGGATTTTGGGAATTGCGATCGTAGAGATGGATTTTAGTATTACTCCCAAGTGGTTTAGGTGCGAACTGGTGGACAAGTGGAATTTGATGTTGATGCTTACTGATATAAATACATTTCCAAGGGTTTCAGCTGAGATGTTATTTATATAGATTGAATTTTCTGCTGGCTTAGGCTCTGAGTGAAAGAGTCCATCCGATGTGTCCTTGAATGGCATGCAAGTATGCAACTAACTGAAATCTAATGTCTATTATGTCCTCCATGATGAGGATTTGATTGTTGGGAGGTTGATGCATATCCTTGTTGTATATAGGAGGAATGGCTATATTAACAAGATTTTTTCAGTCTTTCACATTACTGTGCATTGTGGATCTTGTGTTTATCTGGGCTCAATTTTTCCCACTTTAGATTTTAAATTGGAAGGATCTCTTTGAACTGGAATGTGTTTTTCATTTGCTGGAGAGATTTGTATTTTTGCATGTGGCTGAAGTTGCTGGCGTTTGAGCTAAGACTGGATATATGGTACTCTGCTTAGCCTGCTAGCATTATTTGCTTCCCCTGTCTCTAAAGTGGAGTATTGCTTGAATAAGTTATCAGGATCTCTGATTCTATTCTTGTAGTTTCTTTTAACTTGTTACCTGCCAGTCCTTCCAATATGATATGCTTTTTTCTTGTGTATAACATATCATTTATAACTGAATCACATCACTCTGAACATTTTTATTTTTTGTGACTTACTACAGGTTGGTGGTGTGACACCAAAGAAGGGTGGAACAGAGCACTTGGGACTTCCAGTATTCAATTCAGTTGCAGAAGCAAAGGCTGGAACAAAGGCTAATGCTTCCGTGATATATGTCCCACCCCCATTTGCTGCAGCAGCTATCATGGAGGGCATCGAAGCTGAACTAGATTTGATTGTTTGTATCACAGAAGGAATCCCTCAGCATGACATGGCAAGCATTTTCTTTTATATTGGATTTGGGTGTTCACCTACATTTTATAGTTTGTTAAATTCAACACTTATTATTTGCCATGCAAGAAACTGTTTTGCAAATAATTTGGGAAATCATGGGGTTTTTTTTTAGTTACCACTTGTTATATGTGAAATTGCAATGAACCACTCATCAGAGGGGTTCTGTTAGCGAAATTCCACCTAAATGGCCCATTAAATTGATTGAACAGACCATATTCCTCCCAAGTTATTGGGTAGCTATTTGATGGAAATTAAATGGCATTTAGGTGAATTTTTAATGATTTTTCATTCATAAAGTGTTCCTCTGTTTCTGTAAATTGTGGGGTTTGACTTTACTAGTAAATTAAAGTAGCTTTAGTAGAATCTGATCAAATCTGTGCCGGAGCTTATGCATAACACTATCAGAAAGCAAACCCAAATATTTTATCATTTTACCTGAAGGGGTTGTAACTTCTAGGGGCCAGACAATCCTTGGAAAATCCCATGTAAACATGGCTGAAGTTTCGTGATGAGTTTATAAAGCTAAGCGCATATTTCTGACTTTGTAGGGCAGCCTTAAGATAGGAGTGGCATAAGATTTTTATGTTATTTTTTCCAAGAACGTGTTGCCAGGCAGAACTTCATGGAGGACCTAAAGAGAAAAATAATCAAGTTGGTACTCAGATTCTGTGCTTGCTTCTAAGCTAATAACTTAGAGGGTGATTGTTCAATGCTTGTCTTTTGGCTGTTTACGTGTTTTACGTTAATATTATTTCTGTTTTGGCGATTTGATGATTATCTTCAAAGTACTTACCTAGTAAAAGTTATACAGCCAAAGGAGCGAGAGAAAGCTAATACCTTAGAAGGTGATTGTTCAATGCTTGTCTTTTGGCTGTTTACATGTTTTACGTTAATATGATTTCTGTTTTGGTGATTCGATGATTATCTGCAAAGTACTTACCTAGTAAAAATTATACAGTTTATGTTTGTGCTTTCTCGCTCTCATTTGGGTCCGTAGAAAGATGTGATTCTTTTCCAAATTTAAGATGCAGAAAAGATTTTAGTTAGAAAAATTCTAGTAAAATTTTTTGGGACCTTGGGGTTAAACTTTAATGTTTTTTTTTTTAAATATCAAGTGACATCTGTGCTACCTTTTGAACCACATCTGTAAATTGCAGGTCAAGGTGAAAGCTGCATTGAACAGCCAGACAAAGACACGTCTAATTGGTCCAAATTGCCCAGGAATTATTAAACCTGGAGAATGCAAGATAGGTATAATGCCTGGATATATCCACAAACCAGGACGTGTAGGGATTGTTTCACGTTCCGGCACATTGACTTATGAAGCAGTAAGGTTTCTGTTTCAAACTTACTTCTGTTTTCCCCTGACTCTCCCCATATGTGCCCAATATGATAATTACTTCTAATGGTGTCATCTTCTAAATTAAAATGCTAATCTACTTGCATATAATATTTCTATCTTTGCCTATATTTGAATTAGAACAAATTTGCAAGCACTTGTTTCTGAATATTATGTCACCAGTCATCACATTTATGTCTGAATAATTTTTTTCCTTAATTACATGACAGGTTTTCCAAACTACTGCAGTTGGACTGGGACAGTCCACTTGTGTAGGAATAGGTGGTGACCCTTTCAATGGAACAAATTTTGTTGACTGCATTGAGAAGTTCATCACAGATCCTCAGACTGAAGGTAACTCTTTCTCCTTGTTGCTTCTTCCGTTGCACTGGGTATTATGTAACATAAGATGGCAATATTTAAGAGAGAGTAAGTTTAAAATAGTATCAATGCAATGATACCCGAGCTCATTTTCTGTAGCTCTTCTGCATAACTGCATTGAATGATTGGAATATCTGCAAGCAGCCAAAAATCTATTTACATGAGCTTTTAAAATCACATATGAAATTTAAAAACTTTGCACCACATGGAACTAAAAAATCTCATGGTTACCAAATGGAATTCCCTATGAAATATTGTATAACGACAACTAAATAAGGTGTCAAAATCTTTTTAGCATGGTTGTAGCCTACATCTGGGCCTCCAGGCCCCCGGGTTGGCCCTGCTCTCCCCTCAGGGTTGGGTTGACAATGTATGTGGTAGGGTTGTATTGTGAACCATTAACAGGGCCCACAGGGGTGATGAGCAAAATCACACATGCACAAACACAAAGATTAAGTAAACCAAATAACCCTTTATTTTTACGCTTCATAGTACTCTATCCACTCTCTCACTCCCTAACGGCTGTGTTCGAAACCCTTGTGGTCCTCTCACCCCCCACCCCATCCACCCAGCCTTCTCATTTCCCAATTCTTGTGTGATGTGCAATCTCATCCATTGTTCAAAGAACCACCCCCCAATGAAAAGGAAAATTGAAAGCGTCCTGTTTTCTTCATAGCTCGTTTAATTAGTGCCATTAAATAATTTCGTATTTAAATTGTTGATTTACTAGTGTTGAACTATTTTTCTTGGCTCATATAATTTGACCTTGACACCTTGAATTGGTGACAAAAGTTTATTTTGGCCTCAATTGATTTTATCTTTGGTTTTATTTTTAATCTTTCTTTTTTCAGGTATTGTTCTCATTGGTGAGATTGGTGGCACTGCAGAAGAGGATGCTGCTGCTTTAATTAAGGTAACTTGAAAAGACCACTTGTATAGTTTGCAGTCTGTGTTTAATCATTTACTATGATGTGGAACTTGGATGGTTTTGAAGCCCTATTTTAATATTAGAGGTTGGACAACTAGACGTTTGAGGTAGTAAATAAAACAGTCGAGGACTTGAAGTAAATATTTTATTCAGGGAGGGTTGGTAATACTTTTGCATACATGCTTTGGAATTAGGCCTGTTGTCTATTTGATTCAGAATTATTTCAAAATATGGAAAATTTGACACTTATGTTGGGTTTTGACACAGGCAAGCGGAACTCAAAAACCTGTTGTTTCTTTTATCGCTGGGCTAACTGCTCCACCTGGTCGACGAATGGGGCATGCTGGAGGTAAAGTTTCTTTTCTTTGGTGTAAATACGATTCTGCTGTTTCATTTTGATCATAGCCCATTAGCCCGTATGCCTTGGTTCTCTTAATCTTGCTGAATCTGATTAAAACAAGCATGAACCTCTTTCCATGTTAATTTATGGAGGACTGCACTTCTCGAGTTTTCTGTCTTTTGTGATTTACTGGAGCTAAACTGCCTTAACCCCGGATATGGCCGCTCTTTATTTACAAATTCAAGGAGCTAAACTGCCTCGTGTGTTGTTATCATCTCGTTTGACTTGTGAGGATACTCTTATGGGCTATAGGATCTAGATGCTTAAAGTCCATGGTGTTTCTTGAGCATCTTTCTTACCTAACTGCATGACAAATCGAAATTGTACTGGTTAGTGATGGTGACAACAACAAGAAATTAAGGCTATATACGTAGTATTTTTCTTGAAAAATGTTTCATCTCCCATTTTAGTTTGTTATTCACAAAGGAAGCCCTGATTATGAGATTCCACTGGAATGAAATTTCCGATTGACAGATGTTAAACACAAGTTATCGTACAATGTTTGTGTTGCAGCTATTGTATCAGGGGGGAAGGGTACAGCACAGGATAAGATCAAGGCCCTTCAAGAAGCCGGGGCCACAGTGGTTGAGTCTCCTGCCCAGATCGGTGCTGCAATGTTTGAAGTTTTCAAACAAAGGGGTCTTGTTGAATAGTTTAAAATTGTAGCTGCCCTCCATCTCCAAACACAACAGGTTGATTGAAAAAGGGTATCCCGATCATCCATCACTGAGAGTTTTTCATTTGTTCTAAATTGCATGAATCATGCTATATAAATGCCTTGTTATTCAACTGGCCAAGGTAATTGAATTATATTTTCCCCTTGATAAGTAGACAGATTCGTGTTCCAACACCAGTCTAGTCTTTTCGCATCACTTTTGGGTTTATAAGGGATAGATGTACCTTGATCCTGGAATTTTTGTTTGCCTTGGAAATTTAATGGTCAAATAATACTCTTGAGTACAAACACTGAAGTTTGTTTTTCCTTACAAAATCTGTTGCATAAAACAGGGTGTTTGATCATAACAAGGCATCTTTGATGTAAGGCCTCGTCCAAACTTGAAACTACTCCATCCATAATAGAAGAGTTTCTCGGTCAGGGATTGCATTCCATAGGCCAACTGGAGAAGAAACTTCATTTGAATTTATCGCACCTAGCTTAACTATTTTGTTACTTTTTGTATAAATGAAAAGGATCCGAGCGTACTTTTTTTTTTTTTTTTTTTTTGTGTCAATTATCTTACTAATACCAAAAAGGACTCAACAAGGTTGAGGCTTGAAGAAAAAAAAAGCTTAGTAAAAACACCTAAAACTTTGAAATCATGAAGGAAGAGAGGGAGAGATAAACACTTGAGTAGTTCATTGCAATGAGAGTTTGAAGAATAAATACTAGACGGAGGAAGTCCTTTGCCAGTTTGCCTTCAACTTCTGCGTGGATTGGTGGAAGATGATGATGTGGATCCAAATATCCAATGGATGGCGGTAAGGAAATGGGCTTCATCTGACGTAGAGTGAAAAGTTGAGAATGATACTCGATCTCAAAAAAGAGAATGATACTCAGAAATAGAGGAAATCGGTGATTAACGGCATCGGCGAACCACATGGAATTATTTTAGAAAGAAAAATTAGGGTGTTATTCGAGCCGAGCTTGCATGTTCAAGCTTGGTTCGTTTGTTAAATGAGCTCGGATCGAGCTTGACCTGAACTTTAAGTCATTCTATTTGGTCATAATATATTAACTTAAAAGAAATTTCAAAAAATTCATAAAATTCAAGTTATTCGAGCTTAAATCAAATGAGCTTTCAACCGTGCTTAAAATTCTGTTCAGACTCGACTTGTTTAGGTGGGTGAACGAGTTCGAATCGAGTTTTTCTTTTCGAGCCGATCCCAAGCCGTTTAGTTTATATAACCCTAAGAAAAATAGAGGAAGACGAGGAGAGCTGATTTACCTAAAATTGGTCGAGGTTCCTGTGCCATTAGGGAAACATAAATTTAGATAAAGGAATCATTCGTGAATTTTGGGTCAAATCACGACACAAAAATTAAGGTTTCATGAATTTTTATTGGGTGGAAATTCCACATTCTAATAGTCCTGATTGATAGGATAACAAAGTTTCAAAACTAAACCCCAAAAAATATTCCAAAGATCATAACCCTGATGGTTAAGTTGGTGTATAATCCTCTGGCGAAATGGTGGTGTTCTGGGATGTTTCTACTTTCTAACGCAGACCCTTCAGCTCAGTAAACTTGCCCAATTCTGCGACGTGCTTGTCAATCATCTCTCAACTGTAAAGACGGAGCCGAAGAAAAACTCGAATCAAAGACAAAGCAAAATGAGAAAGCGAATGTGCAACTAAGGTTGGCATTGTCATCCCCACCTGCGTCGATCCTCCTCTTCATCGACAGGTGTGTACCATTCAGGTCGACGCTTTGAGTTGCTCAGCCGGTAGTTGAGGAGGATCTCTTCGCTGCTAAGTACCCTAGTCGCGAGCAGGACAATGGTCTTGAGTATCCCAGCCCCATCATTTCCTGAGCTCCCGGATTTGAACCAAAAGTTCCCGAACCTCTTCATTCTAGCGGTGTCATCTCCCTTTCCAAATGCTAAATTCGGAATGTAGGTTCTCATGTCTTTGTCCATCAATGGGAAGTCATACGGGCATACCATCACATTCGGGGCCATCCCTTTGCCTGGATGGTTGGCAAAATGAGCGTAGGCAAGTGGGTTCCTCCTCTCGAGAACTTCACCGATCCCACCTTTTGCATCCTCCAAGGGTTTGCTGAGCATTTTCCACATTTTATCTGAACCCCTCTCAGCACTTCCATTTGAAGTTGGCAAAGTCGGCTTTACTTTGATTCTTGTTCCATCCCATAACTCTCGGGTGTCACCACCAACGCCCCAAGGCTGGGCATTAATGACGGTTCCATCATAACGGGTGATCAAATAAGGATTCTGTGCATCGATTCTGGGGTACCCTGGTATATAACGGTAATATGCTGGAGAATATATGACACCAGGATATATGGCAATGACTGCACCAACATCAGCTTCACCTTCTAGGAATAAACCTTGGCCTGCATCCTTATGAGGGATTTCAGAAGCTTTAAGTGCAAGTGAGTAGCCTAAACGGTCCTTTATAGATTGGGTGATCTCACTGAGTTTTAACGGCTTTGTCTCTGGCATAGCTGTACTGAAAAGCAACTCATAGTTAGTCTATCAGACTGCCACAACAATTTTGTTTGCAAGAATCATAACAGAGAGTACAATTAATTGAAAAAGAGATTTCCTTGTCATTTTAAAATTGTCCTTATTTTTGGTGTTTCGTAAACGATGAGAACATTTCCTTTCAATATGAAGTGAGTGAAATTCATGGGAACACATTTCTTTTCTGAAGTTGATGGGAATTTTCCTTGAAGATGTTTTATGGATAAAATTTCCATGGGTGGGTTGCCCCCGGGTGTTGCTTTGAAAATAGAAGTCGTTTACAAAAAGGAAAACAAATGATCTGCTCTCATTTCATTGGGCAATTTTGCATCAAATACAAGCAATTTTTTGAAGAAAGGGTTTTCATTAGCCAAAGGAAGTGCTATTGAATCGAGTATTATTCCAATTATTCCATATTTTCAATACCATAGGTTGTTAGAGACAACGACTTACAAATGCAAATTATATAATAATTCATCCAAGGAAAACAGACAAGCTACAATTGCGATTAAGAAAACCAGGAAAGAAAGTAATGAACTCAAGGTACTATAACAACCAAAAGAGATGAGAAGGTTGAAGTCGGCGCTCTAGGCAAATTCAAAGAAAATTGATAATAATCCAATAATACAATCTGTACTCACCAGCACGGGTCTGAGTTGAGCCACTAGTACCACCGACAGCAAGGCTCAACCCACTTCGCCGAGGGGCACTATCCACATATGGAGATTGAAGGGGGTTTACGGTTTCCTTTTCTGAAAGAATAATCTCATCCATAAGGCTGCAGAAGGTTTTAATTTGCGAATGAACATTCTCTTGAACTAACTGTTGTTGATCAGCCAGGGCAGCTTTACTGGCCATATCAATTATTTCCTCTATATCTGCTTCATCAGCTTCTCTACCTAGACGATTATAGCTGCAAAGGAAAGATAACCTTGAAATAACAAGTACTTCACCAAGGAATGAGTGATTCTTGAAAAGAGTCAAACTAAAAGTAGAATTCGCTGCAAAGTTACAGAACAAGTGATTACGTGCCAAACATAGAACAATGAAACTGAAATATGAAATCATAGTCTAAAACATTACCAAACTATCCACAATATCTGTGATGCTTTGCTGATGTTCCAGAAAAGATGAAAGCAATGAAAGGTAGGCAAGATTAATACTCCAGGAGAAAAAAAAGTATTCAAACTGGGTGATGGGAGCGGTTGACGCTCTAGAGGAATGCATCAGAGAATTATTTCAAGCTTCTGATAGTGAAAACATCAGCACAAAAGGCAAAGAAGAAATCAATAAATATTTTTATTTTTCTAATCAATAACTTAATTCAGTGAAAAACAAACCACTTTCAATTATGAAGAAAACACCACCATGCCCATAATAGCAAGCAACATTATACTGACCTAGAATATAAGAAGAGACGATTAATGTCTGCTTCAAATTGAAGGTGCCTAGGATCCTTGGCAAATGTTGGACTTTTTGCCAGAGTTTTAACGGCCTTCAGGTACAATGAAACAAATGTCAGTTTCCATAACAATTTACATCAGATAATACATAGTACATAAGTTAAGTTGTTGACAGAAAAACAAAACAGGATTTTAAATCATTCACAAATTAAAATAAGAAAGAACCTCAACCTTAGGGTCCATTTGGTACAATTCCAGGAATTGGTTTATTCACATAATAAAATAAGGAATTGGATTGAGTCAACTCATTCCTGATAGTGTGTCTGGTTAAATATTAGGAATCATCTAGTTTAGGACCACTTCCAGCCAGTCCATCTCTTCATTTTCCTCTCCTAGGCTGAGGCATCTCCTTCATGGGTCACTTGGTCATCTGCTTCTCCTTTAGAGATCAACTTGACCCTTTTTTTTTTCGCGCACCCACCCAAAAACAAAAGAAAAATCATGCAGAGACAGGATTCACCTCCTTTGCAGCCATCACTAATCCTGACCTTAGGTCCTTAGCCCATCAGATACAGTTGCAATACCACACAGAACTACAGAAGCTTCATAAACATTTTTGCATTGCACCACCACCTCGCAGAAGATTAAGAAGCTTCACAATGGTTTCTGAAGTCAGGAACACTACCAAGCTAAGCATACCCTTCAGCTAAATACCATCAAAGCCACACTTCTCAGCCACAGCAGCCCTGACACTTCTCGACAATGCAGAACCCCAATGACAGCAATCTGAGGAAAGTGAAGGCAGGCTGGTAATAAGCCAATACACTAGGTTTGGGAATCAAAACAAGGGTCAACTGTTTTCCCAAACCAAACAAGATAATAGGGTTCAGTATTTCCAAAACCAGTTACCGACTCCAAGGGAATGGTGCCCTAAGAAGTGAGACTGTCAACCTAGTATCACAACCAGAACAACACCTCTTGATGCCCTTATAGAACAAAAAACTATTCAATCACAACTTCCTCAACCTTATATTGGTAATTTAGGGTTTTCAATTGCTCTGTAGCGTGAAAGATCACTATTTGTACAGTGATATTTGTCCCCTTTAATTTCTGTTAGGGTTTTAAGAATTAAGACAAATTCACATCCTAGGATACAACAAAGCCTTATAAGAAATCTCAGCCAGCAAATCTGAATTTTTTCATATTTTCTCATGTGAAGAAACATTTCTTTTATAGAGGGAATTCCAAGTTTTTACGGTTAACAGAAGTTAGTAAATCTCATCTAATAGGAAGAGATCACATACATCGATCTATGAAAGATCTGAAATTAGTTATTTCCCAGAAAACATCCATAGACAATTTACCATGATCTTCCTTAGCTCTTTACTCAGGACCCAAGCCCCAGGCAATAGCCTTAGTACAGTGCCCATAGCCCGCAGATTAAAGATGTAGATTGCAGCCTCTCAAGCTTGGGGATGGATTTAGATCTAAATCTATCACTAGTTGTCCTTACACCTCATCAATTTATTACTCTGTGATGGGTTCTAAGCGGAAATCAGGCAAAATGGCACCAACACTAGCAATGGCGCAAAAGTTATGTCCGTCACAGTTCACGGCGTACATTCTCTGATTTCCTACTCCACCAATCAATAACTCCAGCAAGCATATCAAATTTACAGCTAAAGTCGCGAAATTCTCAGTAAGTCATCCATTCATTTTTCAACGATTAAGAAATTCAAAAATAAAAAGTCTTGCAAACTCTCAGATTGTAAGAGCAACCGGAGTTCAGGAGGAATCATAATCACGGAAGAAGGAGAGAGAAAGAGGGGTACCTGTTGAAATTTTTGGAAGAGGAAAGCCATTGGCAAGTACGAATTTCAGATTTCAGTAGCCTTGGAGAGGAGAGGGAAGGGGTGGGGAGAGAACTTGGACTGTATTGATCTAGGCTACAATGAAGACATCAGCTGGACGCTGCTCGCCGGCGGGGATTCGCCGTTTTAGTGAGCGACGGCGAAGAGACACTCGCTCACACACGCGATGGGTGGGGGACTGGGGGCGGCGATGCCGTTTTGCGGAAATTGAAAGAAATGCCAAAACATGGGGGAGGTTAATTAAGATGTTACTATATTTCTTCAAGGGCGTGTTTTCTCTTGCGTTTTTTTTGGTAAATTACACATAACTACCACTAAATTATGGTACTTTTTACAAAACCACCCATAAAAACTTAAATTATAGTAAATCACTCATAAATTAGTTATCTTTTCATAAAACCACCACTCATTAAACCTCTATTTGTTTTTGTTTAAAAAGATTAAAATACCCTTAATTCAAGCTTATTTGTATTTAATGAAATGATTTGTTTTCATAAAACTTCCCATATTTTAAATAATCTGGTTTTACTTTTACCCTTTGATTTAAAAAAGGATAAATTATAATAAAATTATTCATGTTCGGCTAATTTGTCAAATGATATGTATAAGCTTCGTTTATTTTTTAAATGATATGGTTTGTAATTTAAGATAAGGGGTTGTTATATGGACGGTCGTTTTCTCGCGATTTACACAGTGCGCGACCGCGCATTGCGAGTGCTCGGATCCGCGCACTCGCAATGCGCGGTCGCGTTTTTTTTATTATAAATATATCCGCGTACGCGCAGTGCGCATACGCGTATATATATATAATAAATTAGCGTACGCACGTTGCGCGTACGCGAATATATTTATTTTTATCGAAAATAAATCAGATATATACGAATCGAAATAAGATATATATACGAATCGAAATAAGATAGATAATGATATGTACACGAAATAAAATAAGATAGATAATCGAAAGATATATCCTATATATTTAGATATAGATATATTTGGAGATAAATGCGAATAGATATATTTTTTTCCAATAATAAAAGATGATGATCTCTATATATACAATGCGTGTTTAGGTCACAAATATGAAAAATTTGACACCTCTAGTGAAGCTAATATTTCGAAGATCCTAAATTTCTCCATATGTCGTCGGCAGTTGAAGATGATCTACCATTCAACCCATACGATTACATCAATCCACAAGAACTTCTAACTCATGTCGATGTAAGTCTAAATACGATTGTACTAAAATCTCATGTATATATCTTCCATGTTTCCAATATTTTTGAATATATAGTTGTATATGTCAATATTAGGGAGATTTATTTAACATCTACTCTATCGATTTCACAATACATGGGTATTTTAGATGATAATTTTTGCTTCAAATTAGATGGTGTTAGATATTTTATAGGTAGGTGATTGTAATAATTTGTATTGTTTAGTGTATTGTTTACTTTTGAAAATATTATAATTGGTTAAAATATGTAGTGAGTATTAAAAATAATAATATTTGTGAAAAAGTTAGTAGAATGATGATGTTTTTTTTAAAAAGTGAGGTGACAATGTATTATGAAACGGATGGATTATATGTTTTGAATGTTTTTGTTTCCAATGTGTGTGTATTATATCATCAATATGTTTCGAATTGTAGGATCTCGCCGACTTTCCTCTAGAAGAGGGTACCGATTATTCAGATATGTTTCGGATAGATGGATATTTCTTTGACTCCAAGAACGCAAAGGAGTGGGCTCGTTTTATGGGTAGAATTAGAAATATGGTGTTAATAACTCATAGATCTTGGAAGAACAAGCGAAACGGGTTGGGTGTCTTTCGTTTGGTTTGCGAGTACTATAGCTATCCTAGAGATGCGACCGATGTGAATAAGGATTTTCCTCCATCATCACACTGAGAGAAACCATTGAAGAAAATTGGATGCCCATTTGAGCTCGAGGGTCGTGAGTACAAGACAGGTAAATGGAGAATGTTTGTTATATGTGGTTCTTACAACCATAATCTTCCGGATAACTTGTACGAGCATACCTTTTCCGGAAGGTTGACTGATAAACAACATCATAAGGTACGACGCGGTGCAATGATTGGGTTAAAACCTCGACAGTTGTTGAGTATCCTTGAAGATGAAGATTCCCAATGTGTGACAAGTATCCGTCAAGTGTACAACTCTATTCAGAAGATGAAGAGGGTAGAGGCGGAGGGTCGTGGAGATATACAACAAGCATTGCATTCACTCGAAAGAAAGCAGTACGATTTCTTCGTACGTAGAGTACACGGGTCTAATCAGCTGAGTGATTTAATGTTTTCTCACCCAGACTCACAACATTTATGGAGGTTATTTCCCTACGTCATCATGATGGATGCAACATACAAGACAAATGTCGCTCACCATGGACGAGCTATACTCCGTGATGTCGAAAATAAAAAATCCCAGAAGTGGAGTAGAGGACGCAACCTTGTTTAGAGAGGAGTCGGATGTCAAGGGATTTGATTCTTCCTCGGATGAAGACTATCAGCCAGGATGACGCCTCCCCTTGCTTGCATTAGCTTTGGGTGCTGCTAGTGCTGGTGCTGTACGAAATGGGAGAGGCAAAATCGACGGGTTCATTTTGTTTGAAGAATTACAAGGAGCTGTCATGTTTCCGGTTTCATTTTGGTTATCTCTGAAACCGGGCTTCCTGTTTGAACCGGCATTTGCCTGGGCTGGGTAAATTATAGAGTTGGGTTAGGGAGAGGTATATTCTTTGTGAATTGGGCGTACTATGTGTCTTCCCTCATATCTGTTTAGTTAGCTGAGCTATGGGGCCCCTTCATTTGATATAAATTGCTCCCATTACGTTGGAATTTATATTAAATGTTGGGTGGTCTCTATTGCTATGACAGGTTAGCTTAAGAAATAGGGGGTGTTTAGTGGGGATATTACGAGAGATAGATAGGAACAGTGGAATTATACTTTTGTGGGTTGCTCCACCGATTTTACGTAAGACCCCTAGTATGGTCTTATTTTTGTTACTCTTTGGCTTCTGCCAACATCTATATATTTATCTTTTCAGGAACATACAAGACAAATGAGTACGTGTATCCTTTTTTATTTATTTATTGTACAAATAGATTTAAATTTTGTCTAATTAGTTGTTCATGATTTATTGACTATCTTCCTTTCATGTAGGTATAAGATGCCATTGCTGCAAATAGTTGGGTTCACTAGCACAAAAAAGACATTTGTGATAGCATTTGCATTCATGACGAAGAAGACCACATATCACTATAGCTGGGTGATGCAAACGCTCCGAGATCTCTGTAAACATAGAATGCCAGATGTGATTGTCACAGATCGAGAGTTGGCAGTAATCAAAGCCATCAAAGAAGTGTTCCCAACCGTGAAGCATTTATTGTGCAGATGGCATGTAATGTCAAATATCGAAGTGAAGGCAAAGATCACACGATCAAAAACTAAAGAAAATGAGTTTTTCCGTGATTGTTATGCCTTGGTAGAGTCGACATCAGAATTAAGATACAAACGACGTCTTCAATCAATGCAGACCAAGTGGGAAGGACGTTGGAGCCTCATGGAATACCTTGAAACCACTTGACTCAAGGACTTTAAGGAGGCACTTGTTAGAGCTTGGGTTGATTGTTATCCTCACTTTGGGACTAGAACAAATAACTGGTAAGTGTTTTAGATGTTTGTACTAGTGAATTACGTATGAATGTTATTTTGGATAAATAGATGTTTAACTGTCAACCTATTGAAAACCATGCAGTTGTGAGTCGCAACATGGGAAGCTGAAGGATATGTTGAACACGTCAATAGGGGTTTGAAGACGTGGTCAAGTGCATCGACAGAATGGTCAACGAGCAGATCAAGCAAATAAAGGGTTCCCTTGAGATGTCACGCATGAATGTTCTTAGGAGTGTTTCTAGTAACCCACTATTGGCTCCCCTCGTTATGAAGGTGACAGCTGAGTGCTTCAAATTATTGCTCAACAATTACACCATGGAGATAGGTAGACCCACTAATGATGGGGTCTTTCGGGACAGGTATTGGCGAGATGTGTATGGCGTGCCATGTGTTCATGAATTTTTACAAGCCATATCCACCCGTACGCCGATAATCTTGAGTCAAATTCATCCCTTCTGGAGGCAAGTGATGTGGAGTGGACCTATTATGGCAGAGGAGGGCAGCGAACCTGTGGAACATATAGACCAGACGAGGTTAACGTTGTTCAGGTTGAAGAGAAGGCTTGAGGCAGATGATCTCACTCCTCAACAAGCTAAATTTCTTGCCACAGCTTTCATGGACATGGAGAATCCCGGAGAAACTAACATGACAACACCACCTATAAGCAATCCTAGAGGTCGACCAACAAGGAGGCGATCAATGATGCGCGAACCAACGACACTTGAGCATGCAGTGCGACAGTCAGCCACCCGAGGTCGAGGGAGCGGTCGAGGTAGTCCAAGTGGTCGAGGTCGTCGAAGCGGTCGAGGCGAGCCAATGACACTTGACCCCATGACATTTTTGTCCATCCATGTGGACTAGTTTGTCCCACGCTATGTTGATCGCGTTCAAAATGTGAGTTCGGATGGGCATTGTGGGTATCGAACGCTTGCAGTGTTGCTTGGATATGGGGAGAACCAGTATTGAGGGTCCGACAAGAGATAGCTGATGAGCTGCGTAAGAACAAGGATTTGTATCAAGCGGCATCGATGTTGAACGATATTGAAGGGCTGATCGGTAATGTTGACATCAAGGATCCCGGTCAATGTAGTCCGACGAGGTGGATGGAGGCGCCGATGGTTCCTTTGGCAGCCGCGACACGATATCAACTTATTGTGGTTAGCAAGGGTGGTCCGCATACATGTATCCCGATGATGGCACCTACAACGACCGCAAGGCCGCCGACAGATATTATTACAATGGTGTTGATTGGCGGAGTGCACTGGGTACCGGTTAGTGAACTTCCACCCTTACTATTACTATTCCTACACATTGTATCAATTGTTAATTATTGTATTTCATAAAAAATTAAATAGGTATGACTTCGATCAGACTCACCGATCCCTCTAAAAACTCCATAATGGGATCATTTTCACCACCAGAGCGTAAACGGTTGGGATGGATGTTGTAAGAGGAAATCGAGAATGCAAAACAGTAAGTAGATAAAGTAAAGCAAACCGATCAAATCCCAGCAAATAATGTTCAAGACTCCCTCCAATGTAGTAAGAGAAAGTCAGGTTCGAATCCTCGAGGAAGCTGGTCAGCGGATCCTAGGAAGCGGTGGAATCTCACGGACAGAAGTCGATAACAGGAGCTAGATCTCGACTAGGGTTAGTCGACAGGAGATCAGGCTAGTCGAACAGCGTAGCAGTCGCAGGCAGAGGCTACTCAATATCGACGAGGGGCTACTCGATGTCGAGTACAGTCTTTGTCGACTTCGGGTTGGGCTCGTCGAGTTCCTGCACAAGTAAGCTACGACGATCTGGGATCGGGAATTAGTAGTCGAGATCGACCAGGCTTGGTCGAGATCGACGAGGGCAGAAAAGTAAAAACAAAAGCAGTTTCGGTTTCTGGAACTCTATAAATTTAGAAAACTTCCAAGATTAGGGTTTGCGACAACGATTACCATGCAAGCGGAAGATAAATCACAAAAGGCGGTAACTTCATCGATAAAGGAAAAGACTTTCACCTAATCCGTCAAGTAGGAATATAAATCTCGCGAAAAATAATCCTAATTGCATCTATTCCTTTTCATAATTAGCATTTATAATCTTTCGAATAAAAATCCTAATTACTACCCAAGTTTCACAACATGAGTTCTTTAATTTCTCAATCAAAGATGAAGCACATAGGGAATAGACAAAAATATCGACAAAATACCTCATTTTGGAATCGCTAATCCACCGACATGGCTCCCGTTGGGCTCACCCCAACCCCAGAAGTAGGTGGACTACTCGCGCCTCATCGCAATCGCAGACATTGAATTAAAAGAAATAACTTGCATTAACTAAATTCAAAGCCTTTACAATCCCGGCAATCAACTTTCGTAAACTGCCAAAACCTTAAAACCTTCGAACTCCTAAATCTCTATGTATAACTGTATCTCTGAAATTGAATGAAACTAAAATCAGCCCCATGGGCTTTATTTATAGCCTTCTAAACCTTGCTACTCAAGGATAGAATATCTATATCTATATCCAGGGGCGGATCTGTGGGGGGGCTCGGGATGGCTGAAGCCCCCCGCTGGCCAAAATAGGGGTATATGTATATTTTTATATATCTGTTAATTTAGTAATATATTGAAGTGGAGTCAAATATTATCACAAAGACATGTTGGCTCAGCGGAAAGGACATCTGACAAGTTTAATGTGGGGAGCATGAGATCTCCGGTTCGATTCCTACTGCTTTTTACCCCCTTTTGCTGTGTTGCATCATTTTTTTCAAAAAAAAAACACGTTGCATTTGTTTTTTTTTTTTAAACAGTAACCCCTATGTTGCATTTGTTTTTTCTAAATGTTACATCTTTTTTTTTAAAACACCAACCTTTTTTTTTTCCTTATAATCAATACGTATAATAACTAATACAATACAACCTCTGTTTGGCAAAACTTGTCGTTTACTATTCACGTACGCTTTTTTAGAATAATAAAAACTATATAAAATATTCATTTTTTTTTAAAAAATTTTAAACAATTCCGCAGTTATTATTAATAAGTACAAAATTCTTTAGAAAAATGTACGAAATTGTTTAAAAAATTAAAAAAAAAATGAATATTTTATATAGTTTTTATCATTCTAAAGAAGCGTACGTGAATAGTAAACGACAAGCTTTGCCGAACGGAGGTAGTATTAATTAAAATTCAACAAATGTCGTTTTTTTTTCTAAGTAGACAACATCAAGCAGCTTGTTCATTACCCCAACAACTATTTTTTTGGGATCGAAGTCGATACAACATAGTGTCGTTTGCTCGGGTATACTTACATTACAGTTGGTGATGTAGGTTCCTGAATCCGCAAAACAATATAGTGTCGTTTTTAGCGGCATTCAACAAATAAGCAGTACTGAAGGCGTCAACGGTGTATATAGGAACAACTTTTAGACTCGAGCATTTTAAACCGTCATTTCTTGGAAAAAATATCCAGCCCCCCCTTACAAAAATTCCTGGATCCGCCACTGTCTATATCTAAAACTACATCTAAGACTTAATGATAAATAAAAGCAACAAAGAAATTAAGTCTAAAAGGGAAATAATATCTAAAGTGTCTCAAGTGGATAAAACTCTCTTCTTCATTATAGATGTAGATAATTCGGATAGACTAGGCTATCCTCGGCTCCAAGGACTCCAACTCCGAGTAGGACTGCATCAATGCGTCACGCGGCTTCGGGAACCTTCATCGATCTCGAGTACGACGTACTCGATCTCGAGTAGGAAAGTCGTCGACTAGGCCTGGCTTGTCGTCTCGGCTAGCAGGTCCTCGACGTGGCTTGGTCATGACTCCTGGCCTTAGTCGATCTCAAGGAGAGCTCCTCGATCTCGACGAGTGTTGTGTTAATCGACTTGGTCTTCCGAGGTTGTCGAGTAACCCTTCTCGACATGCTCGGATGTGGGCTTGTCGACATAGACGACGCTCCTCGATCTAGACGACAACGGATCATCGACATGGCCAACTTGGTGTTATCGAGTGGCCTCTTGTCGACATGCTCGGACACAGGCTCATGGGTTTCCTCGATCTCGACAAGGGTCTTGTCGATCTCGAGTAGATCATGGCTTGGCCTGGTGTTGTCGAGCAGCATCTCTTCGAGATGGATATGTGGTCTGGCACTTGTCGACATCGATGAGAACTTAGTCGAGATCGAGTAGACTTGCTGCTTCCGTCTTTGCTTCTTGGTTTTCTCCCGAACTGTTTCCATATTCTGCAATATTAAACAGAAACTTATGTAGATCTCCATTTCTAACAAATAAGCATATACTAGATAAATTCGACATATTCCCAACCCAAAATATGCAAAATGTAAAGAATATGAAACTAAAATATGCATAAAAACATGGCTACTTTGGAGACATCAATGGACCATTCAATACAAGGATGGCAGAGTACCTCAACCTTCGACGTGCTGATCCTGATCGTTCAGGACACCAGGACGGCGATAGAGTATATCATAATATATCAGATTGAGAAGTTTATGTTAATCTATTTCAGATTTCTTGTTATCGAATAGATATATGTATTTTGTTTTCAAACTTGAGTAGAGCATAAAATTCATGAATAAACATTTTCTTAACTAGAGTGCATGACATCAAACATATCTGAAATACATAAACTCCCTAACATTGAACACCAAAGTATATCACAGTTGCCGTTGTGATGCCCGGACTTGAGTGGGAGCGCTTGGGATTGGGTTTTTCATTGCCTCGAAGTAGTAACTAAGAATCTCCTGATGGCTGTAAAACTCCTCACGACGTTCTAGCATTTTCCGGATGCGCTCCCCTAACACGTACAATCGCTATCATTTGAAAAAAAAAACACATTGTGACGATCACAAATGCAATATAA
The DNA here is from genome assembly GCA_037127255.1 of Persicaria tinctoria. NCBI lineage: Eukaryota > Viridiplantae > Streptophyta > Magnoliopsida > Caryophyllales > Polygonaceae > Persicaria > Persicaria tinctoria. The sequence continues at coordinate 20,472,793 of JBANSL010000019.1, read as the reverse complement.
GTAATGAAATATTTAAGGCACAATTCATACCCGAGCTTGTATTGTGGATATCGGTGTCGGTTCCTCCTCGATAGGTTGGGCCTCAACTGTACTCTTTAGAACATAGGGATGGCCATGACGACTGAACCACTCCATATAGTCGGGCGTAACCAGATGCCCCTCATATGCAAGAGGCAGGTTGTGAAGGTTCACCAAATTAGTGGGACTGTGTCGCTGATCCCAGACATCGAACATATCTGAAAAGGTCAACTTCAGGTGGGCTGTACCAGGAGGCCGGGTCTCAATAGTCGGTGGGATACGGTCCATGGGTATGTTTTGCACACGTCCGAACTGTCTTAATACGCGGTCCGGCATGTATGGCTCATGGATATCTGAAATGGATAAAACCCCTCTATATCGAGAAACTAGAAAGTCAGCGTCAAAGTTAATGAACCTATCCTCGTACAACATGAACCTTACATCATCGACTCTCATCGTGTCCAACTGATTGGTAATGTTGCGTACCCTCTCCAGAGTACGCGGTGGTGTCGCTGTATGCGTCCACTGACAAGCCCACCTACGATCAATTTGGCGCTGCCGCTCCTCAGCCATTGCAAGGGAAAATGCCGGAAAATGTGCCCAAATCCAAAACTTTATACATATAAAGGAAAAAAAAAATTAGTCTAATTGATTGAAAGCACGAATTTTGTATGTAAACCTTATAAGAATACCTGAACCAATGTAGCGCACCCACTCATGGTTCCCACCCCTTTCCTGCTCGCGATGCCCAGGGCTCGATACAAGAGGGCAAGCATGGCAACACCCCATGAGTACTGCCCTGTCATAGCATGATTGTAGACTAAGTCAACTACCCACAAGGGTATGTGTGTAGTCGACTTATCATTGATAAAGATCGCCCAAAGTATTATCAATAGATACCCGGTCGCAACAGATTGGGCATAAGCATCGCCATTAGGAATCATCGCCTTCATCATCTCCTCTAACTTTGCCTGACGGAAGCGCGCCCCTCGACTGCTGATGTCTGCAGTGGATATGCCAAGTCTGGTGGTAAATAATAAGGTATGGAATTATTTGGCCATGTGGTGCTAAATAAAATTCGGAAATCAAGACTCCTAAATCTCCAACACAACCAAACCATAACTTCTCAGTCATATGCATCCGCCAAACTCTCCAATTTTTCTCAATAAAGTATATAACCTTTCAAACTTTCTAAATCTCCCCAAAATATGTATCTTGCAAATAATAAGGTAAATTTGGCTCATGCACTTTATTCACAAACATATATATTTTTTCTTCTTCTTTTTTTTCGGATTTTTTTTTGAAACGAAAATATAAAATAATACTAGAGGTGCATTTATAATGTGAGCCAAAAATCCTTTTACATAATATGTCTAGCAAGATAAAAAATGTACAACCAACCCACATCTCAATGATTTCCATGATCCTTCTTGAAATGCAACATAAGCTCATTCTCTTCACAAATCATCGTACCATCCAACTCTAAGTCTTAATTCCCAAATGGGGGTTAGGCTCAATTTGGCTAAGGATAATTTTATGGAGTTTACAATAAAAGTCTTAGGCTAATGTTCTGGCTTCAAGCAGGGATAATGTAGGGTAGGTAAAGAGAGGATAAAATTGGCTTAAAAGGTGCCTCCATCATTTAATTCTTATTAACATAAACATATAAATGCATTGGTTTTGAATAAGTATCGCAACATTTAGAGATGCATAGGAAGATTAAATACACTCAAGAAAGCAGAGGGATTTTTAATGTTCTCCCTATAAGGCCAAAATTCTCACTGGGACAATTTTTGTTGGATTTTAACCTTTATCTTAGGATCATATATGCTCAATTTCATCACAAGTTCACAATCCACATAAAAACCATTTTGAGGACTTAGGCTAAACCTTCCAAACATGCCATAGGATTTACATGATCAAGTCAGTCATTATTAATCATCATAGGACATCTAAGTTAGGGTATAAAACTAAAATAATGCAAAAATTTAAACATGCATTTTTTTTCATTTTTCGACATTTTCTATATATTTTTTTATTTTTTTCTTACAAAAAGAACAAGACTAAAATATGCATAAAACTTAAACATGCATAAACCAACAAATAAAATGCAACTAATAACTTAAATACCAAAGTTGTGCCATGTCTTAGAAATCTATTACAAACCATGAAACACGACTTTTAAAGGGTACACATAAAGTATTAGCAGCATATAACCACATAAAAGTCCCCTGTACAGTCCTTTTCTCCCACCCCATACTTAAAATATACAGTGTCCTCACTGTTAAATAAAGAAAATCAAAGAGAGGGAAAAAGAGACTCACAGAGGTGTCACTGGTGGGGATCTGGTGGTGGACCATAGTGTGAAAACTGAGGGCCAGTCTGATAGTCAGAAGCTCCTTCGTGGGAAGAGCTACCAGGCTGCTGCTGTGAAGGACCGCCATGCTGATAGTTGGGTCCTTGCTGGAAATACTGATGTGGGTGTGGCCAGGCCCGTTGTTCCAGTCTGTTAAAGTGCTCCCTCATTTCTGTCCTCGTTGCGTCATGACTCTCTCTCATTTCTGTCCTCATCGCGTCATGGCTTAGTGTTAGGTTGGTCATCTGTTCCCGGAGGAATGCCAACTCTGCGAACACTGTATCGGATAGTCCGCCAGACTGATGCTGCCGCTGGGAGTGATAGGAGTGCTGGGAATGGAGCTGCTGTGGGGACTGGGGATGATGGAAGTGCTGAGAGTGGTGGGAGGCATGGACACTGTCTGCCTCATCGTCGTCATCATCCTCGTCCATGTCTACTGTGTAAATAGGCTCATCTCTCAGTGTCGGGTCGGCAGTCGGGTTAATGGTGGGGTGATACTCCATCCCTGTCCAGGTGATGTACCAGTTGCGGAATCTGTAAGGGTTCATCAGCTCCTGCCGAATAGCTGTGTTGTGGGTGTAGTGGACCTAAGTGTTGTTGCGGCGAGCTATGATACGTCCCCTCTGTAGGGACCCGATGTCGATCCTCATTACTAGCCATGAAGAGTATGCCGCGACTGGGACACCCAGGTGGCGAGCCAGAATAGCCACCATACACCCATCATATATTGCTCCTGTGAGGTCTCTCTGGCGGGAAATGCAGTGCCGGAGCCAAGCGTGGGTGAGTGGTAATGGGTCAGACAGGAATAACATCCGTCTGAGGCACTCGAGCTCTGGCTGGACAGGTTGGCTCAGCTCTGGCCGGACCCATATAGTGCTACCCAGAATCCTAAGGATGGTAGCAAATAGAGGGTTGGCGATGCAGGAGGTGCGGGTGGTCTTCTTAGACGGATGTAGAACCCCAGTCAAATATCGCCACATCTCCGCTATGTCGCGGATGTTGAATGGCTCGGTGTTGTGGGGAAAGTTGAATGTCTCGCCGATCTCTTGTAAAGTTCTGGTGTATGGAACGTTGCCTAGCTGGAAATGGACTCGCTGTTCTGAGGCCTGCGAGTTAGGTACCCGGCGGAGAGTAGCCAGGAATTCCCCAGTCAAGACCGGGTAATGAACATCCAGTGGCTGTAATAAGCATTCTGCATCGAGCCACCCAAATGCCTGCTCCAGCCAGTAATGCATACCCAGCTGTTCCATGGAAGGCTGGTCATACCAACGGGCATTTTCAGCCCGTCCTGCAATATCCCAGGCGAAAGCTAACTTGTCCGCGTCCGGAATATGTAAGGGGTCCATTCCTTGAATTAAAATAGAGTGTAGGAACTGTAATTAGAGTAAAATTAGGGGGCTGTTTTCAGAATTTCGCAAAGAAAGCTTGGTGGTGGCGCTGGGTTTCAGATCTGGGCGCGATGGTGGCCGGAAATCCAGCAAGGTGGCCGGAATCGGGGAGATAGAGGCCGGATGTGGAGGTAGCGAGGCGGATCTGGGCTTAGGAGGCCGGGAATCCAGCAAGGTGGCCGGAATCAGGGAGACGGAGGCCGGATGTGGGGATGGCGAGGTGGATCTGGTGGTTTCTAGGCGATTGGTGAGCGACTGGTGGTGGTGGGTGCTCGGAGAGGCCGGGAACAATGGGGGAAGTGATCGGAGAGGGTGAATCCTGGGGGAGGGGAGGCTGCTGGTGGGCTCGAAGTGGCCGACAGAGAGAGCGAGGGCAGTGAGCGAGGAGCGAGAGGAAGGGAATGAAGGAGGCGGACCAGTGTGTTGGCGGCGCTGGTGGGTGCTCGGCCTCGGCTTGGTGGACTCGGATCTGGGCTTCGAGGAATGCCGGCTTGGGGACAACGAGAGCTCGAGGAGGAGGGGAGCGAGAGGAGTCGGGTGAAGATGGAGGCTGTGTCGGCTAGGGTTTGTTGTCGAGGTCGGGTAAGGCAAGAGGGAGGGGAAGGCTCCAAGGTAAGGGGTTTTAATAAAATTCCAAAAAAATAAAGTAAAAATTAAATAGAAATTATGAAAATTAAAATAAAAATCTATAAAATCTAAAATCTGAAAATGGACCTATATATATATTTTTTTATTTATTTATTTATTGTAGAAAGAAAGAAAACTTACCTGAAATCTCCCACTTACCTGTGTAGCTTACTTGATTTAGACGATCCTGACTGATATAGATCCCTCTTGAATGCCTGAATGTAACCATGAGAAGAGATTATGCACGAGTTTTAAGAAAATGAAAATAGGAAAGAAAATAAAGAAAAATAGGAAAGAGTAAGAAAAGCGGGTTGCCACCCGGAAGCGCTAAGGTTTAAGTCGTTAGCTCGACCTACTTCCCTGTTTTAGGCTTTGACTAATGCCAGGGTGGCGCGAATTTCCTCTTCCGGGTCTTCTTTGTCATAGTATTTCTTGACCCTGTGCCCATTTACTTTAAATGTGGTGCCGTCAGTGCCAATTAACTCTACTGCTCCATGAGGGTATATGTGTTGAACCAAGAAAGGTCCACTCCATCTTGTCCTTAGCTTTCCTGGAAATAGACGCAGTCTAGAATTATATAAAAGCACTTTGTCACCTACCTCATATGTTTTTGGCACCAGTTTCTTATCGTGCCATCTCTTGGTGCGCTCCTTGTAGATCTCATCATTCTCATAGGCTTTTAAGCGCAACTCCTCCAACTCCTGTAAATCAATAAAGCATTTCTTACCTGCCTCATCGAGATCCATGTTGAGCTCCTTGAGAGCCCACATTGCCTTATGCTCCAGTTCGACAGGTAAATGGCAAGACTTGCCATAAACTAAGCTGTAAGGAGTTGTTCTCAGCGGTGTTTTGTAAGCTGTCCTATAAGCCCATAGCGCATCATCAAGCTTAGATGACCAATCCTTCCTAGAGCGAGAGACTATTTTCTCCAAGATAGCCTTGATTTGACGATTAGAGACTTCTACTTGACCACTGGTTTGGGGATGATAAGGTGTTGCTACCCTGTGTGTCACCCCATACTTAGCCAAAAGAGCCTCAAATCCTCTCTCGATGAAATGTGAGCCACCATCTGAAATAAGAACTCTAGGAACACCAAAGCGAGGAAATATGTTAGTTTTAACAAACTTTGAAACTACCTTCGCGTTGTTGGTCCTAGTTGCAACAGCCTCAACCCATTTAGAGACATAGTCAACCGCCACAAGGATGTATTTGTAAGGTCCTGAAGCAGGGAATGGTCCCATGAAGTCAATTCCCCATACATCAAATAGCTCGACCTCTAAAATTCCTGTGAGTGGTGTCTCATTCCTCCAAGTAATGTTGCCTAATCTTTGGCACTCATCGCATGAAGTGACATAAGCCTGCACATCCCTGAAAAGATCAGGCTAGTAAAAACCACATTGAAGTACCTTAGATGTAGTTTTGAAGCCCTTGGCATGTCCGCCTGTAGGGAGAGTATGGCAATGGCGAATGACACTTTCCACCTCCTCCTCCGGTATACAGCGTCTGAAAATATGGTCCTTCCCTTGTTTAAATAGGTAAGGATCATCCCAATAGTATTGTTTGACGTCGTGGAGGAATTTCTTCTTTCCCTGTGAGGAAAGTCCTAACGGAATCTCATTTCCTACAAGGTAGTTAGCAAAATCCGCATACCAGGGTACCTTTGGTCCTTTTATAGCATATATATCATGAATAGGATTAGTAGGAGGTGTAAAGAAGAAATCATCACCGGAATCCAATCGAAGAACCTCACCGGAAATCTCACCTGGAGCTAGTCGATATCGAGAAGAGCTACTCGATATAGAAGAGGCTGCAGTGTCGACTGGTGATGGGCACGACTTTTGGTGGTCGACCGTACTCGATCTCGATGAGGGTTCGTCGATCTCGAGTACAACTGTGGTGTCTGCCTGTGCCGTGCTAGATTCCTGGTGCTCCTCGACTTTGGCCCTTGTCGATCTCGATGAAGGTGTACTCGAGATCGAGTAGCCCTGCAGTTCCAAACCATGCAAAGAAGAATGATCAACGGAAAACTCACCTGTTTTGCTCGAGATCGAGGAGGTTTTGTCGATGTCGAGGAAGACAGTGTCAGTCTGCATTAGGTGCTCGTCTGGGCGAGAGTCGTCGATTGGTATGGCGTCTTGGGCTTCCTCTAGCATGTCTTTGGGGAGCCTGGATAGGTGATCGGCGAATGAATTCTCTATGCCCTTCTTGTCCCTTAGCTCCACATCAAATTCTTGAAGTAAGAGCACCCATCGTAGCAACCTTGGTTTTGTCTTTGTCATTAAATATCAAAGAGCAGCATGGTCAGTATGGACAATAACTTTAGAACCAACAAGATAGGAACGGAATTTTTCAAAAGCAAAAACCACAGCAAAAAATTCCTTCTCTGTTGTGGTGTACTTAGCCTGAACCACATCCAGAGTCTTGCTTGCATAGTAGATGGCATGCAGTTTCTTGTCCTTCCGTTGTCCTAGAACTGCTCCCACAACATAATCGCTGGCATCACACATGATCTCAAATGGTAGTGACCAATCCGGCGATTGAATGATTGGAGCTGAGATAAGAGCTTCTTTTAACCTGTTGAAAGCTTCAAGACATTCGCTAGAAAATGCAAACTTAACATCCTTCATAAGCAGGTTAGTTAGTGGTTTGGCAATTTTAGAAAAATCTTGAATGAACCTTCTATAAAAACCAGCATGACCAAGAAAACTCCTTATCTCTTTAATGGAAGAAGGTGGGGGCAATTTCTCCACTAGCTCAATTTTTGCTCTGTCCACCTCAATTCCTTTGTTGGACACCTTATGGCCTAGCACGATCCCTTCCTTTACCATAAAGTGGCATTTTTCCCAGTTAAGAACCAAATTTGTCTCTTCACAGCGCTTGAGTACCCTGCGTAGGTTAGAGAGACAAATATCGAAAGTAGTGCCATAAACTGAGAAATCATCCATGAATACCTCCACTATGTCCTCAATCATGTCGGAGAAGATGGCCATCATGCACCTCTGAAAAGTAGCAGGGGCATTGCAAAGGCCAAAGGGCATCCTCCTATATGCGAAAGTTCCATAAGGGCAAGTGAAGGTGGTCTTTTCTTGATCATCAGGATGAATGGGAACCTGCCAAAAGCCAGAATATCCATCCAGGTAACAAAAATAATCATGTTCAGCTAACCTTTCGAGTACCTGGTCAATGAAGGGGAGTGGAAAATGATCCTCCCTGGTGGCGGTGTTGAGCTTTCTGTAATCTATGCACATCCGCCAGCTGGTAGTGATCCTTTTAGGAACAAGCTTTCCCTTCTCATTCTCCTCGACGGTCATTCCACCCTTCTTAGGAACAACATGAACAGGGCTAACCCACTTGCTGTCGGAGATTGGATAAATGATTCCTGCATCCAGCATGCGATGGATCTCCTTCTTGACAACCTCCTTCATGTTAGGGTTAAGCTTCCTTTGATGCTCAATTGTTGCCCTGTGATCATCTTCCAACAGAATTCTATGCATACAAGTAATGGGTGAAATACCTTTAATGTCCTCTAGGGAATAGCCAATGGCCTTCCTATGAGTGCGGAGGACATCTACTAACCTATCTACTTCCTGTGGGTTTAATGAAGCATTTATAATTACAGGAAAAGTCGAGTTAGGACCAAGAAATTCATACCTAAGGGTGTCAGGTAAGGGTTTCAGCACTGGAGAAGGGCCCTGTGGAATCAAGATAGGCTCAACTTCATCCGTCTTCATGATCTCCCCTAAGTAATCCGTCTCAATCCTCATAGAAGAAGCATCCAAATCAGCTACAGGAGTTGGCGTCGACCAGGCATACATCGATGACAATGCTGAATTGGACATAGGACTGTACTGCTGGGAGAAGCTACTCGACAATGGGTTAGAAAGATCAAAATCGACCAAAAAATCAGAACTTACCTTGAATACAGGGCTGGTCGACCTCGAGTTGGACTCCTCGATCTCGAGGAGGATCGTCGAGTTAGCTTCGTCGGCTTCTGGTGCGTCTGCAGGGGACAAAGTAGTCGATATCGAGGGTGACTGGTCGATATCGAGTAGGTTTAGAAGACTTACAGTTTTTGGATGGCTGGTGTTTGTCGATCTCGAGGAGGTTTTGTCGAGATCGAGTAGCTCAGTGGAGGTCGACTTGATTTGCTCGGCATCGGGTGAGTCGTTCAGCTCCGCCGATAATGCGTCGTCGAAGATTTCCTCCTCGCTTAATTCTGCTGCAGCCATCTCCTCCTCTGCTAGTACAGATTCTGCCCTACTTTCTTCTTGGATCAAGAGTTGTTCTGCAGGTTCATCACATGAGATAAAATTAAAATTTGAATATATAGCTTTAATTTCCATTACCTCTTCTGTGTCTGGGTTGAAGAAGTATTCAATAATCTCATCTCCGATGGTGAATGTAAGGATTCCTCTTTTCACTCCAATGTTGGCATCAACAGTTGCCAAGAAAGGTCGCCCTAGGATGATGGGGCAAGCTGGATCCTCTGCCATTTCTACTACAAGAAAATCTGTAGGGACAAAGAATCTACCAACTTTAACAGGAACATTATCAACAATACCTGTAGGGATTACCACGGTGTTGTTGGCCATGTAGAATTTGGCATCAATTGGTTCCAGGGCACCTATCTTCACCTTCGACCAGATGGATAGGGGCATGATGCTGACACTTGCTCCTAGGTCACACAGTGCTTTAAATCTATGACGACCAAGTCCAACAGTGATAGCAAACTTACCTAGGTCAGGTCGTTTCTCAGGGAAATCCATCTTTTTGCACTCCTTAGCAATCTCAGTCATCGATCGCTTGTTGCTGAGAATCTCCTTGAGGAACTTGACGTAGGTAGGCATCTCATGTAATGCTTCTGTAAAAGGAATAGTAACATTCTGACTCTGAAGCAATTTCACAAAACGCTGAAACTTACCGTCTGTTGGATCTCTTTGGTTTTTGGAAGGGAATGAGAGCGTCTTTTTAGTTTTCTGAGTTAGAACAACTTCCGGAGGTGGTGAGGACTCATCGACGTCAACGTAGGTCTCGTCGATCTCGAGTTGGGTAGTCGACTTCGGCTCGCCTGGATGCGCAGCTGCGTCAGAGCTCCTTTTCTCCTCTGTGTCGAGAAGGGCTTTGTCGATGTCGACTAGACTCTTGTCGATGTCGACGACAGTTTTGTCCTTCCTTTCTCCGTTTTCTAGCTCGTGCAGTTTGTGACCGCTCCGCAACTTTACATCAGCTACATGTCCGTGCTGCCCCATGGGATTTGGTTCTGTATGTCCTGGGAGCTGCCCGGATGGTTGTGGAATCTGCGCCGCGAACTGACCCATCTGAGTCTCGATGTTTCTCTTCCAGATGTCTAGCTCCCCAAATTTTGCACTGATATTCTGGAACTGATTGTTGATGGTGCCTTGATTCCGGCGCATCTCCTCAAGGATGAGTTGTAAATCATCCTTCTTCTGATCCCTTTCTGGATGTCCCGGAGCTCTGTAAGGCTAGGGGTTCCTAGGAGGACCTTGGTTCCTTTGAGGTTGATAGAACCTTTGGTCCCCCATATAGCGATTGGGAACCCCTGCGTAAGCTGCCTCCTCATGAATTTATGCCATCCTGACTTGCTCTGTATGCGGGCACTCAGTAGTGGTGTGCCGTTGTGAACCACATTCGATGCAGGGTTGGTTGACAGAGAGATACTTGACTTGTTTGAGGAGCTTGCGATTCTAATCTCTGTAGTACTGCTCCTTGACATCAGGGTCTATCTCCTTAGATGGCTCATAGAGAGGCATGGATGGGGCTGGTCTGGCATAGGTGTTCTCATCATAGTTTGTAGGAGCCCCATATTTGTTGTCGTAGTTAGTGAGCTTGTCTAGCATACCCCATGCGTCGTTTGGTGGCATCGTCAGATACTCATAGCGAGTATAATGGTTGATCCTATCCTTAGTGATTTGATCAAGAGAGTTGAAGAAGATCTCCTGAATGACGTAGGGTGGCTGTCCATGAGTGGGACAAGATCACAGCAGTTCTTTGTAGCGTTCCCATGCCTTTGCCAGCGTTTCCCCTTGCTTCTGTTTGAAGGTGGTGATTTTCTGGCGGAGAAGTGCTGTTTTGGCGGGTGGGAAGTATTTGTTCAGAAAATCTTGATCTACTTGGGCCCATGTTGTGAGTGATCTTGGTTTCAGCCCCTCAAGCCACTTCAGTGTGGGTCCAGCGATAGACCAGCGGATTTCATCTTGACATATTCCAGAGTTGTACCTTCAGCAAGAGTACGGCACATGTCATGAAAATTGGTAATATGTTCAAGAGGACACTCATTAAATCTTCCATGAAAAGCATTGTTTTTAAGTTCTATAAGAAATTGAGTGCGAATTTCAAAAGAGTTACCAGGGATTAGAATCGCCGATTCAGACACGACGAGAGTGGGATGCATATAATCCTCTGCAGTGGTTGGGAACTGGGCAAGCTCAGCTTCTGCTTGCTCCCTTGCTGCTTTCTCAGTGGCGATAGCAGCATCTTTAGCGGCTAGTTCCCTTGTAAGCCTTGCGATCAGTTGCTCTTGTGTTTCAGCGGCCGCCATGATCCTTTTGAGTTTAGAGTGGATGTGTAGGTAATGCTCTGGTTCATCTAAGGCGTCAAACTCAGGTGGTAGACCAGAACGGCGCATACACCTGTATAATAACTCAAAGCAGATGTGAGATTTAACTACCTAAGGCGCGAATGATAGCGTCCCCGGCAACGGCGCCAATTTGTTGTAAGAGGAAATCGAGAATGCAAAACAGTAAGTAGATAAAGTAAAGCAAACTGATCAAATCCCAGCAAATAATGTTCAAGACTCCCTCCAATGTAGTAAGAGAAAGTCAGGTTCGAATCCTCGAGGAAGCTGGTCAGCGGATCCTAGGAAGCGGTGGAATCTCACGGACAGAAGTCGACAATAGGAGCTAGATCTCGACTAGGGTTAGTCGACAGGAGATCAGGCTAGTCGAACAGCGTAGCAGTCGCAGGTAGAGGCTATCCGATATCGATTAGGGGCTACTCGATGTCGAGTACAGTCTTTGTCGACTTCGGGTTGGGCTCGTCGAGTTCCTGCACAAGTAAGCTACGACGATCTGGGATCGGGAATCAGTAGTCGAGATCGACCAGGCTTGGTCGAGATCGACGAGGGCAGAAAAGTAAAAACAAAAGCAGTTTCGGTTTCTGTAACTCTATAAATTTAGAAAACTTCCAAGATTAGGGTTTGCGACAACGATTACCATGCAAGCGGAAGATAAATCACAAAAGGCGGTAACTTCATCGATAAAGGAAAAGAATTTCACCTAATCCGTCAAGTAGGAATATAAATCTCGCGACAAATAATCCTAATTGCATCTATTCCTTTTCATAATTAGCATTTATAATCTTTCGAATAAAAATCCTAATTACTACCCAAGTTTCACAATTCTTTAATTTCTCAATCAAAGATGAAGCACATAGGGAATAGACAAAAATATCGACAAAATACCTCCTTTTGGAATCGCTAATCCACCGACATGGCTCTCGTTGGGCTCACCCCAACCCCAGAAGTAGGTGGACTACTCGCGCCTCATCGCAATCGCAGACATTGAATTAAAAGAAATAACTTGCATTAACTAAATTCAAAGCCTTTACAATCCCGACAATCAACTTTCGTAAACTGCCAAAACCTTAAAACCTTCGAACTCCTAAATCTCTATGTATAACTGTATCTCTGAAAATGAATGAAACTAAAATCAGCCCCATGGGCTTTATTTATAGCCTTCTAAACCTTGCTACTCAAGGATAGAATATCTATATCTATATCTAAAACTATATCTAAGACTTAATGATAAATAAAAGCAACAAAGAAATTAAGTCTAAAAGGGAAATAATATCTAAAGTGTCTCAAGTGGATAAAACTCTCTTCTTCATGATAGATGTAGATAATTCGGATAGACTAGGCTATCCTCGGCTCCAAGGACTCCAACTCCGAGTAGGACTGCATCAATGCGTCACGCGGCTTCGGGAACCTTCATCGATCTCGAGTATGACGTACTCGATCTCGAGTAGGAAAGTCGTCGACTGGGCCTAGCTTGTCGTCTCGGCTAGCAGGTCCTCGACGTGGCTCGGTCATGACTCCTGGCCTTAGTCGATCTCGAGGAGAGCTCCTCAATCTCGACGAGTGTTGTGTTAATCGACTTGGTCTTCCGAGGTTGTCGAGTAACCCTTCTCGACATGCTCGGATGTGGGCTTGTCGACATAGACGACGCTCCTCGATCTAGACGACAACGGATCATCGACATGGCCAGCTTGGTGTTGTCGAGTGGCCTCTTGTCGACATGCTCGGACACAGGCTCCTGGGTTTCCTCGATCTCGACAAGGGTCTTGTCGATCTCGAGTAGATCATGGCTTGGCCTGGTGTTGTCGAGCAGCATCTCTTCGACATGGCTATGTGGTCTGGCACTTGTCGACATCGATGAAAACTTAGTCGAGATCGAGTAGACTTGCTGCTTCCGTCTTTGCTTCTTGGTTTTCTCCTGAACTGTTTCCATATTCTGCAATATTAAACAGAAACTTATGTAGATCTCCATTTCTAACAAATAAGCATATACTACATAAATTCGACATATTCCCAACCCGAAATATGCAAAATGTAAAGAATATGAAACTAAAATATGCATAAAAACATGGCTACTTTGGAGACATCAATGGACCATTCAATACAAGGATGGCAGAGTACCTCAACCTTCGACGTGCTGATCCTGATCGTTCAGGACACCAGGACGGCGATAGAGTATATCATAATATATCAGATTGAGAAGTTTATGTTAATCTATTTCAGATTTCTTGTTATCGAATAGATATATGTATTTTGTTTTCAAACTTGAGTAGAGCATAAAATTCATGAATAAACATTTTCTTAACTAGAGTGCATGACATCAAACATATCTGAAATACATAAACTCCCTAACATTGAACACCAAAGTATATCACAGTTGCCGTTGTGATGCCCGGACTTGAGTGGGGGCGCGTGGGATTGGGTTTTTCATTGCCTCGAAGTAGTAACTAAGAATCTCCTGATGGCTGTAAAACTCCTCACGACGTTCTAGCATTTTCCGGATGCGCTCCCCTAACACGTACAATCGCTATCATTTGAAAAAAAAACACATTGTGACGATCACAAATGCAATATAAGTAATGAAATATTTAAGGCACAATTCATACCCGAGCTTGTATTGTGGATATCGGTGTCGGTTCCTCCTCGATAGGTTGGGCCTCAACTGCACTCTTTAGAACATAGGGATGGCCATGACGACTGAACCACTCCATATAGTCGGGCGTAACCAGATGCCCCTCATATGCAAGAGGCAAGTTGTGAAGGTTCACCAAATTAGTGGGACTGTGTCGCTGATCCCAGACATCGAACATATCTGAAAAGGTCAACTTCAGGTGGGCTGTACCAGGAGGCCGGGTCTCAATAGTCGGTGGGATACGGTCCATGGGTATGTTTTGCACACGTCCAAACTGTCTTAATACGCGGTCCGGCGTGTATGGCTCATGGATATCTGAAATGGACAAAACCCCTCTATATCGAGAAACTAGAAAGTCAGCGTCAAAGTTAATGAACCTATCCTCGTACAACATAAACCTTACATCATCGACTCTCATCGTGTCCAACTGATTGGTAATGTTGTGTACCCTCTCCAGAGTACGCGGTGGTGTCGCTGTATGCGTCCACTGACAAGCCCACCTACGATCAATTTGGCGCTGCCGCTCCTCAGCCATTGCAGGGGAAAATGCCGGAAAATGTGCCCAAATCCAAAACTTTATACATATAAAGGGAAAAAAAAATAGTCTAATTGATTGAAAGCACGAATTTTGTATGTAAACCTTATAAGAATACCTGAACCAATGTAGCGCACCCACTCATGGTTCCCACCCCTTTCCTGCTCGCGATGCCCAGGGCTCGATACAAGAGGGCAAGCATGGCAACACCCCATGAGTACTGCCCTGTCATAGCATGATTGTAGACTAAGTCAACTACCCACAAGGGTATGTGTGTAGTCGACTTATCATTGATAAAGATAGCCCCAAGTATTATCAATAGATACCCGGTCGCAACAGATTGGGCATAAGCATCGCCATTAGGAATCATCGCCTTCATCATCTCCTCTAACTTTGCCTGACGGAAGCGCGCCCCTCGACTGTTGATGTCTGCAGTGGATATGCCAAGTCTGGTGGTGAGGAAAGACCGGCGTTGCGCATCGGTCATAGGTGTATGTGGGGAAACTTCGTCAATCTGTAGGCCAAGTATGATGGCTACATCATGAAGGGTGATAGTCATCTCACCCCAGGGAAAGTGGAACGTGTTCGTCTCGGGGTGCCATCGGCAGATAAATGCTCGGATCAAAGAATGATCCACCATGCCAAACTCGATGTCCTCCAGATATGTAAGGCCACTTAGTCTTGCAAGCCCGAACCAACTCATAGGGGTAACAACACGAGGCAAGTTTCTGAGGAATTGAATGTGGGTGTTGCATCGAATGCATCGAATTAGATTGTCCTCCTACAAGAGAAAACACATAATTCTTTAGGTAATAATTAAATATTTAATTTAAGTAAGAACTTTCACAAGAAAATATAAATGTGGGTGTTGCGTCGAATGCATCGAATTAGATTGTCCTCCTGCATCTGTGCGTCCTATACCATGTCAATGGTTGATTCTCTAGTGGTCGGCTGTCATTGGTAACTGGTGGTTGTAGTTGTTCCTCATCTATGTGTTGTGCCCCTTGTTGTGGTGGGTCCTGATGGACCGGCTGCTGATGTGAATGCTCTTGTTGCTCATAATAGTGCTCGTAGTCATAACCAGCATCCGTCGCCACATTGTGGTAGTCATACGCTTCGGGACCGAATGCCTCCTGATTATCACCATCATCTGTGTTGGCGTCCTCAAATTCCTCTTCATCGGACGCATCTGACCCAGCTGCGTCGTCCGACTGAATATCCTCGAGCCCTAATGTCCCGCTCGGGAAAGGAGACGATGTACACTCTGAGGAGGAGAGTCTCAGAGTAGGTCGACTCGGCCCAGGCGACCGTGTCCTATCCCTTATAATTGATGTACTCGCCCGAGCGGGTACAATAGTGGCGGTAGCTGGAGCCTTGATGTCTCCAAAGTAGCCATGTCTTTATGCATGTTTTAGTTCCATATTCTTTACATTTTGCATATTTCGGGTTGGGAATATGTCGGATTTATGTAGTATATGCTTATTTGTCAGAAATGGAGATCTACATAAGTTTCTGTTTAATATTGCAGAATATGGAACCATTTTGGGAGAAAATCAAGAAGCAAGAACCGGAGCTCAAAGCTACTCGACATCGACAAGCCTTAGTCGATCTCGACAAGCCATGTCTAGACACCTGCCAGGATCGAGGAGGATCATGTCGAGAAGCCGAATACGAATAACCCGTCTCCAGCAACCTACTCAAGATCGAGTGCCATTACTCGGTGTCGACAAAGCTTCACAAACAACCAGGAGTCGAGAAGGCCACCCGAGGATGCCGAGGAGAGACTACCCGACCATGCTCGGACACCCAACTCGAGATCGAGAAGAGGTCCTCGAGATCGACAAAGCCGAGGAGCCATGACCGAGCACATCGAGAAGACTTGTCCGACCAGCCCAAGCCACACTAGTCGACGAGCCATCCTTACTCGATGTCGACAAAGGCACTCGAGATCGACCAAGCCTGTGAGCCAAGTCCGAGCCTGTCGAGGACCAGCAACCCGAGACGCCAAGCCAAGCCCAGTCGACGACAATTCTACTCGAGATCGAGGAAGCCTCCAAAAACCGCGTAACGCGTCTTGATCTATCCTACTCGGATTTGGATTCCTTGGAGCCGAAGGTTGCATAGTTCTCTCCGATCTATCAAGATACATCATGGAAGAAGAAGATTTATCCACTTAAGACTTTTAGATATAATTCCCTTATTTAGATTTAATTATGTTGTTACTTTTATTTATCTTTAATGCTTTTAGATATAGTTTTAGATAGAGATAGATATTTCTATCCTTGAATAGCAAGGTTTAGAAGTCTTAAATAAAGCCCATGGGGCTGAGATTTAATCATTCAATTTCAGTAGGAGAAGTAGTAGTAGAGAGAGAAAGTGAGGCCGAGTGGAGCAAAGGAGCGAGAGCAAGTTGGCTTTGTTCGGTTGTACTTTCTTGAGTTTGATTTAATGCAAGTTTCTTTTCATCAATCAATGTCTGAGGTTGCGATGAAGCACGAGTAGTCCACCCACTTCTAGCGTTGGGGCGAGCCCGACGATAGCCATAGGCGTTTGAGGTAAAGATCCGACTTTTATAATGTTTTGAGCATCTACTACTTGTTTATGTGTTTATTACCCATTTAATGGAGGTCCATGCTAACAACTTGGATTGTAAACATAAAATCAGTAGAGACAATTAGGGTTTCTTGAAAGAGTTGTCTAATTGTTGGAAAAGGCAAAAACTTGTCCTTTGATGCGATTCACATGATTATCTGTTTTATTTCTGCCTTATGCATGCTTGGTTATCGTTATTGCAAACCCCAATCTTGGAAGTCCTTTTACATACAGTTTAGTTCGAATCCCCAAAGCCTTTGCCTTTACTTTATTTCTTTTGTTTCGTTTTCTGCCTTTACTCGATCTCGACCAAGTCTAGTCGATCTCGAGTTACTGATATTCGATCTAGCATCGCTGTAGCTTCTGTGTGCAGGTACTCGACAAGCCAAGCCGACGTCGACAAGGGCCTTACTCGATCTCGAGTAGCCTCTGGTCGAGATCGACTACATCCAGTGCATGTGACTGCTGCGCTGTTCGACTTGCCTGATCTCCTGTCGACTTACCCTATTCGAGATCCAGGACCCCTGTTGTCGACTTCTATGAGATTTCTCCGTTGCCTAGGATCTGCTGACACGCTTCCTCGTGGATCGATCCTGACTTCCCGCTGCTACATCAGGAGGAGGTCTTTTAATTATATGCAAGGAACAGAATCTGGTTTGCTGTGATTTATTTATATTTTATTTGCATACTCGATTTCCTCCTATCAACAAATTAGCGCCGTTGCCGGGGAAGCTATCATTCGCGCCTTAGGTAGTTAAATCTCACATCTACTTTGAGTTACTTTGCAGGTGTATGCGCCGTTCTGGTCAACCACCTGAGTTTGACGGCTTAGACGAACCAGAGCGCCTTCTACACATCAGAGATAAACTACAAAGAGCCATGGCGGCTGCTGAGACGCAAGAACAGCTGATTGCAAGGCTTACAAGAGAGCTAGCCGCAAAGGATACTACTATCGCCGCTGAAAGGGCAGCGAGGGAACAAGAAGCTGAGCGTGCAAGGCAAGCAGAAGCTGAGCTTGCCCAATTTCCAACCACTGCAGAGGATTATATGCATCTAACACTCGTCGTGCCTGAATCGGCAATTCTAATCCCTGATAACTCTTTTGAAATTCGCACTCAATTTCTTATAGATCTTAAAAATAATGCTTTTTATGGAAAATTTAATGAGTGTCCTCTTGAACATATTACCAATTTTTCTGACATGTGCCGTACTCTTGCTGAAGGTACAACTCTGGAATATGTCAAGATGAAAGCTTTTCGTTGGTCTCTCGCTGGGCCTGCACTGAAGTGGCTCGAAGGGCTGAAACCAAGATCACTAACAACATGGGCCCAAGTAGAGCAAGAATTTCTGAATAAATTCTTCCCACCCGCCAAGACAGCACTCCTCCGCTAGAAAATCCCCGCCTTCAAATTGGCGACTAGCCTGATCTCCTGTCGACTAACCCTAGTCGAGATCTAGCTCCTATTGTCGACTTCTGTCCGTGAGATTCCATCGCTTCCTAGGATCCGCTGACCAGCTTCCTCGAGGATTCGAACCTGACTTTCTCTTACTACATTGGAGGGAGTCTTGAACATTATTTGCTGGGATTTGATCAGTTTGCTTTACTTTATCTACTTACTGTTTTGCATTCTCGATTTCCTCTTACAACAAATTGGCGCCATTGCCGGGGACGCTATCATTCGCGCCTTAGGTAGTTAAATCTCACATCTGCTTTGAGTTATTATACAGGTGTATGCGCCGTTCTAGTCTACCACCTGAGTTTGACGCCTTAGACGAACCAGAGCATTACCTACACATCCACTCTAAACTCAATAGGATCATGGCGGCCGCTGAAACACAAGAGCAACTGATCGCAAGGCTTACAAGGGAACTAGCCGCTAAAGATGCTGCTATCGCCACTGAGAAAGCAGCAAGGTAGCAAGCAGAAGCTGAGCTTGCCCAGTTCCCAACCACTGCAGAGGATTATATGCATCCCACTCTCGTCGTGCCTGAATCGGCGATTCTAATCCCTGATAACTCTTTTGAAATTCGCACTCAATTTCTTATAGAACTTAAAAACAATGCTTTTCATGGAAGATTTAATGAGTGTCCTCTTGAACATATTACCAATTTTCATGACATGTGCCGTACTCTTGCTGAAGGTACAACTCTGGAATATGTCAAGATGAAAGCTTTCCGCTGGTCTATCGTTGGACCCGCACTGAAGTGACTTGAGGGGCTGAAACCAAGATCACTCACAACATGGGCCCAAGTAGAGCAAGATTTTCTGAACAAATACTTCCCACCCGCCAAAACAGCACTTCTCCGCCAGAAAATCACCGCCTTCAAACAGAAGGAAGGGGAACCGCTGGCAAAGGCATGGGAACGCTACAAAGAACTGCTGCGATCTTGCCCTACTCATGGACAACCACCCTACGTCATTCAGGAGATCTTCTTCAACTCTCTTGATCAAGTCACTAAGGACAGGATCAATCAGTACACTCGCTATGAGTATCTGACGATGCCACCAATTGATGCCTGGGGTGTGCTAGACAAGCTCACCAATTATGACAACAAATATGGGTCTACTGCAAACTATGAGGAGAACTCATATGCCAGGCCAGCACCATCTATGCCACTCTATGAGCCAGTAAAGGAGATTGACCCAGATGTCAGGGAGCAGTTCTACAGAGATCAGAATCGCAAGCTCCTCAAGCAAGTCAAATATCTGTCTATCAATCAGCCTTGCATCGAATATGGATCACAGCGGCACACCACCACTGAGTGCCCACACACTGAGCAAGTCAGAAAGGGAGAAACACATGAAGAGGCAGCCTACGATGGGGGTCCAAATCGCTACATGGGAGATCAAAGGTTCTATCAACCACAGTGGAACCAAGGTCCCCCTAGGAACCCCCCACTCTACAGAGCTCCAGGACATCCAGAAAGGGATCAAAAGAAGGATGATATGCAACTCATCCTTGAAGAGATGCGTCGGAATCAGGGCACCATCAACAACCAGTTCCAGAACATCACTACAAAATTTGGAGAACTGGATATCTGGAAAAGAGGAATAGAGACCCAGATGGGTCAAATCGCTGCATAGATCCCACGACCATCCGGACAGCTGCCTGGGCAAATAGAACCAAATCCTAAAGGGAAGACCGGACACGTCGCAGCTATCAAACTCAGAAGTGGGCATCAATTACATGAGCCAGAGGTCGGGAAACATCAAGACAAGGCATAGCAGCAACTCGACACAGAACAAAATCTACTCGATCTCGAGGAGAACGTACTCGATCTCGACAAAACTTTCCTCGACCAAGCCCAAAAGCCTAGCTCGGACTCCACTGCGCAGCCCAGCAACTCCAGGTCGACCACCCAACTCGATGTCGAGGAGCCACTTGTCGAGATTGAGGAGAATCTGGCTGACGTCGACGACTTTGCAACACCTCCGACGTTTGATCTAGCTCCGAAGTAGAAAAAGCCACTGCCTTTTCCTTCCAAGACACAGAAAGATCCCACTGCAGGTAGGTTTACCAGATTTGTTAATATGCTGCAAGAACTGAACGTTTCTATTGCTTTTACAGAAGCCCTGCAAGAGATGCCTGGATATGTCAAATTTCTAAAGGAAATCCTGAGCAAGAAGCGATCCATCTCAGAGATCGCAGGCGAATGCAAAGTACTCCACTTCCCTGAAAAGAGACCTGACCCTGGTAAGTTTTCTGTTACTGTAGGTTTTGGACAATATAAATATGAGTCTCTGTGTGATTTAGGAGCAAGTGTGAGCATCATGCCTTTATCAATCTAGCGGAAAGTAAAAATAGGATGCATAGAGCATGTGGATGCCAAACTATACATGGCGAACAATAAAGTGGTCATCCTTACAGGTATAGTTGAGAATGTCCCTGTCCAGGTTGGTAAATTATTTGTTCCAGCAGATTTCCTTATCATAGACTGTGCTGAAGATCCTACTAGCCCTATTATTCTTGGTAGACCATTCTTAGAAACTACAGATGCCAGAATTAGTGTTAAGAATCTCTCGCTCACCTTCACCATAGGAGATGAGGTTTTGGATTTCTCTTTTGGCCCTGCAAAAGAGGAAATTTCATGGCTGGAGGTGAAAAGCATCAACAACCACGGGACCAAGCAAACAGCAGAGGAAAGCAACATCATTGTACTCGAGGTCGACCAAGCCAACTCGATCTCGACAAGGGATCTACTCGATCTCGACAAGACTTTGTCGATGTCGACTTCCTCTGTTAAGCCACAGACATTCCTAGAGCCTAAGTATGGGGTCTCTGTACTCGATCTCGACCAACAGTACTCGACATCGACTAGCCCCAAGCCCAAAGATTTCTGTTTTGGGTCCGAAAAGGTAAGCTCGTGTATGAATTCTACTCCCCCTCGGTCCATAAAGAAATTTATCAATAATTTAAGGGGAGGTAAGGCCCCGTGGCAAGAGAATCTGCGGAAACTAAGAGTTGGAAGGAAGAAAAAGAAAGAGAAGGGAGATGATGCAAGCAACCGCCTGTCAGCTGAGCTTGCATACTACCATCAGGACCTAGATGATCCAGGAGAAGGGCCAAGGATGAGCGGGCCCCACACTAACGGTCCTTGAGCGCAAACGGAGAAGTCGGCCTAGCGACTCTAAAATCTAGAGCATGTATATAAACTTTATTAATTTTGGGACTTTTTAGTTTTTGGTTTTGGTTTTATGTCTTTTAGAATACTTCATGTGGATAGTCTTGTTTTTGTGTGCAATCTAACACTTTTAGGTCAGGCAAGCATATAAGGATCGCGAAAAGTGGAATAAGAAGTCCCTGAAAAATAGTCAGAATCGACGAAGGCCAAGTCGACGACGACAAGGAGGAGCAGCCCAGAAACTCGTCGATGTTGAGTAGGCCAACTCGATATCGACTAAGCCACCAGAAGCTCCTCGACTTCAGAAGCCACTGGACGCAGACGAAGCTCCTCGAGATCGAGTACCCTGTACTCGAGATCGACAAGCCTATTTCCTCGACCTGCACTGATTCGCCCTCCTCGATATGTTATCCTGTGAGTTCCTTCCTTTACTCTTGTGTTTATTTGATTTTATACAGTGAGGACACTGTATATTTTAAGTATGGGGTGGGGGAAGGGCTCATTATCATTATTATATATTCTTGCTTTTGATTTTACATGGTGAAGTTTTAATTTTTATGTTATGCATTCATGTTTAAATTTTATGCATTTTAGTCTTTTGTCATACTTTAGTCTTGTTTTTTTTTATGTCGAAAAAGAAAAAAAAATGCATGTTTAAATTTTCGCATTGTTTTAGTTTTTATACCCTAACTTAGATGTCCTATGATGATAAATAATGACTGACTTGATCATGTAAATCCTGTGGCATGTTTGGAAAGTTTAGCCTAAGTCCTCGAAAATGGTTTTTATGTGGATTGTGAACTTGTGATGAAATTGAGCACATATGATCCTAAGCTACAGGTTAAAAGCCAACAAAAATTGTCCCAGTGAGAATTTTGGCCTTATAGGGAGAACATTAAAAAATCCCTCTGCTTTCTTGAGTGTATTTACCCTTCCTATGCATCTCTAAATATTGTGATAGTTATTCAAAGCCAATGCATTTATATGTTTATGTTGATGAGAATTAAATGATGGAGGCACCTTTTAAGCCAATTTTATCCTCTCTTTACCTACCCTGCATTATCCATGCTTGAAGCTAGAACATTAGCCTGAGACTTTTGTTATAAACTCCACAAAATTTTCCTTAGCCAAATTTAGCCTGATCCCATTTGGGAATTAAGACTTAGAGTTGGTTGAAACAATGGTTTGTGGAAGAAATGAGCTTGTGTTTCATTTTCAAGTAGAAAGGATTGTGGAATTTATTGAGATATGGGTTGGTTTTAAATTTTTATCTTGCTATGCATATTATGTAAAAGGATTTTTGGCTCACCCTATAAATGCACTAGTATTATTTTATTTATTTTCGTTTTCAAAAAAAAAATCAAAAAAAGAAAGAAAAAAGTATATAAAGTGCATGAGCCAAATTTACCTTATTTCTTTCATTATTTCGCAAGATACCTACTTTGGAGAGGTTTATTGAATTTGAAAGGTTACATACTTTATTGAGATAAAGTGGGAGAGTTTGGTTGAAGCATATGATTGAGAGTTATAGTTTGGTTGAGTTGTGTTGAAGATTTAGGAGTCTTGATTCCCGAATTTTATTAAGCACCACATGGCCAAATAATTCCATACCCTTATATTTATTACCAAGCCCCATTACAACCCCGCCGAATGGAATCTTCTTTGAAGACTTCTATTGAGTGAAGTCCTCCTGATAATTCTTGTTGCATTTTCATAATTGGTTGCGAAGTGGATTTATATTTAAATTACAATGTTTATGAGATCGTATATGGAATCGAGTTGAGAGTTGATCTTCATAGCCTAAACACATTGAGAGCTGAGTTTAAGCACATTACTCCTGTGAGGTTGGATTTATATTGCCTATGCCTATGGATCACTCATATATGTGTGATGACGTTAAATTCACTTGTCTTACATTGCTACTATTTGAGATGTTGCTTTTGACAAAGGCGAAGACTTGAAGGATGTGTTGTAGGTCTTGGTTATTGTTTGGTTATTGCTTGAGGACAAGCAAGTCTAAGTATGGGGTGATTTGATGTCTCCAAAGTAGCCATGTCTTTATGCATGTTTTAGTTCCATATTCTTTACATTTTGCATATTTCGGGTTGGGAGTATGTCGGATTTATGTAGTATATGCTTATTTGTCAGAAATGGAGATCTAAATAAGTTTCTATTTAATATTGCAGAATATGGAACCATTTCGGGAGAAAATCAAGAAGCAAGAACCAGAGCTCAAAGCTACTCGACATTGACAAGCCTTAGTCGATCTCGACAAGCCATGTCTAGACACCTGCCAGGATCGAGGAGGATCATGTCGAGAAGCCGAAGACGAACAACCCGGCTCCAGCAACCTACTCGAGATCGAGTGCCATTACTCGATCTCGACAAAGCTTCACAAACAACCAGGAGTCGAGAAGGCCACCCGAGGATGCCGAGGAGAGACTACCCGACCATGCTCGGACACCCAACTCGAGATCGAGAAGAGGTCCTCGAGATCGACAAAGTCGAGGAGCCATGATCGAGCACATCGAGAAGACTTGTCCGACCAGCCCAAGACACACTAGTCGACGAGCCATCCTTACTCGATGTCGACAAGGGCACTCGAGATCGACCAAGCCTGTGAGCCAAGTCCGAGCATGTCGAGGACCAGCAACCCGAGACGCCGAGCCAAGCCCAGTCGACGACAATTCTACTCGAGATCGAGTAGCCTTACTCGAGATCGAGGAAGCCTCCAGAAACCACGTAACGCGTCTTGATCTATCCTACTCAGATTTGGATTCCTTGGAGCTGAAGGTTGCATAGTTCTATCCGATCTATCAAGATACATCATGGAAGAAGAAGATTTATCCACTTAAGACTTTTAGATATAATTCCCTTATTTAGATTTAATTATGTTGTTGCTTTTATTTATCTTTAATGCTTTTAGATATAGTTTTAGATAGAGATAGATATTTCTATCCTTGAATAGCAAGGTTTAGAAGCCTATAAATAAAGCCTATGGGGCTGAGATTTAATCATTCAATTTCAGTAGGAGAAGTAGTAGTAGAGAGAGAAAGTGAGGCCGAGTGGAGCAAAAGAGCGAGAGCAAGTTGGCTTTGTTCGGTTGTACTTTCTTGAGTTTGATTTAATGCAAGTTTCTTTTCATCAATCAATGTCTGAGGTTGCGATGAAGCGCGAGTAGTCCACCCACTTCTAGCGTTGGGGCGAGCCCGACGATAGCCATATGCATTTGAGGTAAAGATCCGACTTTTATCATGTTTTGAGCATCTACTACTTGTTTATGTGTTTATTATCCATTTAATGGAGGTCCATGCTAACAACTTGGATTGTAAACATAAAATCAGTAGAGACAATTAGGGTTTCTTGAAAGAGTTGTCTAATTGTTGGAAAAGGCAAAAACTTGTCCTTTGATGCGATTCACATGATTATCTGTTTTATTTCTGCCTTATGCATGCTTGGTTATCGTTGTTGCAAACCCCAATCTTGGAAGTCCTTTTACATACAGTTTAGTTCGAATCCCCAAAGCCTTTGCCTTTACTTTATTTCTTTTGTTTCGTTTTCTGCCTTTACTCGATCTCGACCAAGTCTGGTCGATCTCGAGTTACTGATATTCGATCTAGCATCGTTGTTGCTTCTGTGTGCAGGTACTCGACAAGCCAAGCCGACGTCGACAAGGGCCTTACTCGATCTCGAGTAGCCTCTGGTCGAGATCGACTACATCCAGTGCCTGTGACTGCTGCGCTGTTCGACTTGCCTGATCTCCTGTCGACTTACCCTAGTCGAGATCTAGGACCCCTGTTGTCGACTTCTATGAGATTTCTCCGCTGCCTAGGATCCGCTGACATGCTTCCTCGTGGATCGATCCTGACTTCCCGCTACTACATCAGGAGGAGGTCTTGTAATTATTTGCAAGGGACGGAATCTGGTTTGCTGTGATTTATTTATATTTTATTTGCATACTCGATTTCCTCCTATCAACAAGCCTTCTCTTGCGCCTCCTCAGCCCTTTCATGTTCACCTCGACGGGCCGAAGCCGTGGGCCGTCGCCGCTCCAATGCCGTAGAAATTTGCTATCATATTGCATAACAAATAAACAATGTTACAATTTGTTATGAGTACAAATATCCAAAAATTAGTCCGTACACATCAATTATGTTTATCTATTCCTATAAGGTTATAATTGATAAATACGAATTACTTTTTTCCATTTAACTAATTTCAGTGACCTATTTTAAAGGGTATTTTGTTTACCTATTTTCATTGGTATTTCATTTACCCATTTTTGGGTTTAGGGTGAAATCTTACATTTTTTTTATAGCATTTACATTTCTTTCATAAACATTTAATATGACGCTAACTATACTGTTGCTTATATACTTCAAAATTAATTTTTCCTATCTTTGTAACTCCTAAAAACCTTTATTTCGCTTACCTATTGTCAATGTAATTTTATCTAACTCATGACATAAAGAATTTCGATCATATATTTTTGGTTACTTATTTCAACATAAATGATACATACAAATTCGTATAAAAAAATTCTTTCAACTAAAATGAACTTACTAAACATTATTACAATTTCTAATATTTCATGGAACTTTTTTCATCATCATTACATCTTACAATTTCTAATATTTCATGGAACTTTTTTCTTCTCACTAAACATTATAAATATCATAAAATTTATCAAAACTAAAATGAACTTACTCCTCTCGCTCTCCGACGCTCATCCTTATCTTGCGAAGATCGATCCACTCGAAGCCAACCCATGGCACTACTTGCAACCTTCTTCATTTTGGATGTCATTCCCGATTATCTACACGTAAATTTAATTAATGTAAGCCATATGCAAATCTAAGGAAAATAAATGATTTCCGATTAACTAAATGTAAATTTATTTAGTGAAGATAATACATAAAGAAGAAAATTACTATTACCTTTTTGAAGATGCGATGAACAGCTTGATGAACACAATGAAAAGCATAAAATTTCAGAACAAAGTTTTGTGAAATGGGCAAAGCTGCGTGGCGAAGGGTAGGCTTGGGGTCGGCTTTTATAGGAGATGGAGGGCATCGCATCTCCGTGAATCGCGAGTGCAGCGGGAATTCCGGAAACACGCAACAAACAACAAGATTCTCGCCCGTGACAGTGTGGTCAAATCGGTGTTGCTTCGCTCCTGTCCATCGGCACACGCGCTATGAGCAGACGCTGGCCCCCATCCGCGCATACGTTGTGCGCAGCTGCAGACATCTCCGCGCATTCGCTGTGCGCAGCTGCCAGCCTGCCTTTTTCATCCGCGCTTTCGCAGTGCGCCATTGCATAGGTTAACCGTGCAACCGGCGATAATTTCACCGTGCACTTAGCAATTCCGTTTAAGGTATGAGCTAATTTACCCTTCTTTTAAAGCAGTAATCTTGTTTTATTTTAGAGCTTATCTCTATGACTCTATCTTATTCAACATTTGAAGAAGAGGAGACTGTTATGAGCTATTACAAGTCTTGACTCTTCACACTGCAAATCCAATTTAGATATATATTGGTTGGAGTATTTAGGATGGGTTTGAATTCCATTCCATTTTAATTATAATTCAATTATTCACCTCGGTTTATATGAGAATTGATTGTATAACTAAAAATCTCATAAAACCCGAGGTAAAATAGTAATTTAACCAAATAATCACATACATCGGGATAAAATTATTGTATTATATATAATTAATAAATTATGGAATCCAAACACACCCTTAATTTACCTTAAATTTTTTGTTTACCAAAGACGACCTTGTCTATTTTGCATTATAAACATAATACAATTGGAATCCAAACACTTATATACATGCAGCATCTTTCATTTACAAAGTACAAGCAAATAATTAGCTTGAATTAGAGGTATTTTAGTCGTTTTAAACAAAACAAATAGAGGTTTAATGAGTGAGTGGTCTTATGAAAACAAGTTAAATTTATGTGTGGTTTACTGTAATTTAAGTTTTTATGGGTGGTTATGTGAAAAGTACCATAATTTGCGGGTGATTATGTGTAATTTACCCTTTTTTAAGGGTAGAGTTTAAGGTCGTGTTTGGCACTAGATTATTTTTATGTAGATTAATGAGATTTCTGTAGATGTGAGGAGATGAAGATTATTTTTGTAGATTAATGAGATTTTTTTTTGGTGGGAAATTAATGAGATTTTATAAATTGATATTTCTTTTGGCGGAAATCTCTTAAAGGTGCTTGATTGGTATAAGATTGTGATGTATTTTGTAGAATAAAAATGATCCTTTTACCTCCACCTTTATTACCCCTCCTTCCAAGTTCCCCTCATGGTTTGAGTTCATTGTTCGTTGCTCCATTACGGCTTCCGGTGAGATCAGAACTGCTGACGGCCTCCTTTGCTTCTCCGTCCCTCTTCCGGCATACATCCATCGCCGGCATGGCAGCATCAGCCCTGCCCAGATCCGATCCCCACCACCACATGCATCCATCGCCGGCGCCCAGATCTGAGGCCTTCACCTCACCAGATTCGGCCTTCCTCTTCGCTTCTCCCTCTCGACCTCTCCTTGCAGGCCACACGCAGCTGCCTCTCCCTCGCCTTTTCCAACTAGATCCGGCCACCATCAACCACTGCGCACCACCAGAACACCAGATCCGACCACACCTCACCCACCTTCGGCTTGCAACGGTCCCCTCCAGTAGCAACCATACCCAATAGTCGCCTCACCCACCTTCGCGACACCCAAGCAACGTCGACCTCAGATCTAAAAAAGGGGGCAAGATTGGGCAAAAAAAAATCTCACTCAAACAAATCTCTCATAATCTTCTATAATCTCGTCTTCCCAAGATTTCAATTTCACCCAAAAAAATCTCTCATAATCTCCATAATCTGAAATCTCCATCTCCAAATCTTCCAAAATCTACTAACAAACACTAATGCTGCTAGATTAGCTTTTGAAAGAATCTCCTTAATCTAATGAAAACATGCACCGAGCACACGCTAAGGCTGTTTTTGATATTGTCTTTTTTGGGAGGTTTTGGAGTTTAAAAAAATAAAACATGTCACTCGTTGTGTTTGGTTTGGCAATAGATTTGCTATGGAAGGTGGAGGTTAAGGTGCAGCTTTTGGGAGGTTAAATTTGGCCAAAAAAAAAACTTGGGCTCCCAAGGTTTTGGAGGTTATTTTTTGTGAGTTTATTTTTTTACCCTTTGAATTCAACCGGGTGATGTTGAAGCGGCCCACTTTCTGCAACCCCGACAACCGGGAAGAGTCTCCGACATCGGCACCAGCGTCAGATCTAAGGAGGAGGAGGCAATCCCGACAATCGGGGAGAGGCTCGGTTTCAGGCCTTCAATGGCGGCTGCGAGAACTAAAAGAAAGAGATGAAGGGGAGGCGAAGGATCTGAGGGAGAGAGAGAGAGGTCGGACGAAGGCTCTAGAGCGAGAGAGAGAGAGAGAGAGCTCGATTTCAGGGGTGGAGATGGTTGTCGATTTCAGTTGCAATGAACTGGAGGTTTCAGGAGTGGTGATGGCTGCCCGATTTCGGATTACATGGAATTGAAGCAAGGAGGGGAAGGGGGAGGGGTATTTTAGACATTTTCATCTTAAAACCCATTTACAAACCTTACCATCACCAAACATCCAATCAAGCTTTTTTTTAAAAATTAAACTTCACAGTTCAAACCTCCAACTCCATAATCTCCAACTCCATAACCTCCAACTATCACCAAACATGCGCTAATTTTACGGGGTAGAGTGGGTGGAGATTATATTTTACGGGTTGGAAATGAGGGTGATTAATTTCGTAAAGTATCTCGATGGTGTTTTGTTGATTGAGATTTATTTAAGGTGGAAAAAAATTAAAATACCCATATTACCCTTGTCACCATAAATGAACAAAAGCTTGTCCTCCCTAATTACCAGCAAAAACGTCTACCACCATGACAAATTGAACTCGGCGACCAAAGCTTCTACAATACCCAGATTCGGAGCCTCTGCTGCACCGCCGGCAAAGCCAATCGAAGGGGAGCCTGCCGCCAAAGTCGCGCTGCTCACAGGGCGTCTGTGGACCGAGCTTTGAGTGAAGTTGTCATGCGAGTTTCGAGAGGGGAGAAGGCCATATCTTGTCGCCGTAATATCGGAGGTCTGGGCGATGCTGTTGTCAGTTGTTCCCTTCGCAATCGCTCCTCTCTTCTCGATGTGCAATGTGGTGGTTGCTACTCTGCTCCACCCCGTCCACCTACCACACCCCCCCCCCCAAGGTGGGAAAAATCATCCACCTCTACCCCCGTTTCGCCGCCCACCCACACCCCCTCCATCTCATCCACTTCTTAAATGAATGCAAGAAAACACGCCCTAAATTAATTTCCTTACATAATTCCATACATATTAGTATTAATAGTAATCTCAAAATATAGGTTATTTAACTTTTAAGGACACTTTTTTTTTTTTAAAACAACAACTTCAACTATTAATTACGCAAGTCTTCATCAAGCAACAAAGCAAAGTCATGCTGGAATTGTAAAACCGAAAATAAGAAAATAAAAACACTTGGGCGCAACCCCCCCAGAAAGTGTGCTGCTCCATTCTCCTTTCTCCCTATGAAGCTTCATACACATGCTTAAAAAACAGAGGCCATTTGAAAGGCTTTGTCAACCACACATGTTTTGTGTGCGTCGCACACAAACTAAATTTTGCTGGTATTTTTAATACGAATTTTCTATGCTATATATGTTGGATATGAAATGAAATTGGAATTTTTTTTCCTCAAATATACATGGTTTAGGCATTTTTAAAATAGGTTATGAGGTTCACCCATTTTCTTTTAGTTTTTTTTGCCAAATAAAATATTGTTATCCTATACCTTTTAAGGCACGTAATAGATAAACTGTTTTTAATATACTCTATAAGTATTAAAACATATGTTAATTAGCCATAATTTTAAATTGAGAACACAGTGATGGATTGGGCACGTTGAAGGGGATCAGAGTTGTTCAAGTTGAGAGCTAGGGCGTTTGGTCTATGATGGTTTGAAGTTACACATTTTATCTTTTCTTATTTGTTTTGTTCTTTTATTTGTCTTTATTTATTGTGTTTGCTTATTTACCTTTTTTAGAATATTCGAAAATAGCCTCTAAACAATGTTGAAAAATGGATATGTACATGAAAAACTGTATTGAAATTTTTTAAAGACCAAATTATTTTCCTACATTTATATGAAAAAATCCATTTTGCCAAACAATTCTTAGTTATTTTAATCGACTACTTTCTAAAAGGACGTTTATGTTGAGAAACATGGTTTCTAATGTCCGTAAAAAATATTATATTTGTCTAAGGGAGTTTGTACATCCAAACTAAAGACATTTTTTATTTTTGAAAAAACAAAGGTATAAAAAAGAATTAAAATTGATATTATAGGATGGAAACATTATTCTTGCTATTTCTCTACAATAGGATATTTTTATACATTTAAATAAATAAATAAATGTATAGTTTGTATTATCTTAATTTTTAGGATAATTTTGGAAATTTTCATGAGACTAATTCTTGTGAAATATGGAGATCCACCACATATGATAAAAGTTTAATTAAATAATTGTTTAGAGATTTCTCCTTTAATCCATAATTTTTAGTCTTTTGTATTCGATATGGGATGAATATTCTTATATCAAACCTCTAAACAAAACTACCTTTTGCTTTTACTAATATTAGATCCTAACTTCTCCTATATGAGATACCTTTGTGAATCGAGACTTTAATTAGCTCTTCACTAAAATGAACTATTCATAAATTCAAATATGAGGGGTTTTATGTGCTTTTATTATTTTTAGTTTTTTTTTGTTTTCTTGAATACTCATACAACATTATAATATTAGAATAAATAATTAGCTTAATTTTATGGTTGATAAAAAAATAATTAAAAAATATCTTTGAATTGTTATCAAAACAATTTTAAAAAATATACATTAGAGGGGATAACTAATTTTTATGACTTGATTAGTTATTTTTTAATCAACCAAGTGCAACTCCATACCTGGAAAAAAAACCCTAGCCGCCACCCATTCTTCTTCTTCAACCCTTGAATCTTCCGGCGAGCGCTTCTGGCGGCCACTCGCCGGTTGGCTCCCTGGGGGACTCGTCCCACACCCGCTGAGGAGGCTTTCGGTATGGCAGGGTCCTGGCGTGGCGCTGCTCCTTGCCGCTCTTCGGCCGACGGGTATTCGATCCTGCCGCCGCCGCCTTCTCCTCTCCAACGTCCACCGACGCCACCTCCTGTCTCCGCCTCCCCCCTCTATCCCTTCTATCTCTCCCTCTGTCCAACCGCCGCCCCTCAAAACTCAACCCTCTCAACCCAACCCTAATTACCCCCCATGTCTGCAACCGTCGCCGCCGCTGGCTAATCTTTCCGATAGATTGAGCGGCGGACCACCATCCCCGACCTTCCTTCCTCCTCCCCAGCGATGACCCAGGAGTGCCGGCTTGTTGACCCTCTCGATGTCCTGGCCGACCACTCCTCCCCATCCTTCGGTACCCTTTTACTTTCCTCCTCCCTGTCACCCTTTTCTGATCGGTGTTTCTCAGAGGATTTTTAATTCCAAAACTTCCAAAACTTTTAACCAAACAAAACCTTGTTCCAAACCGACGGGCTTTTGGCCTCGACGGTTCCTACCCCTTCCTCAAATCTGGCGAGATTGCATCTTCAATATGCAACCCAAATCTCCTTCAACAAATCTAATTTTATCCCCAGCTCCACAAAATCGAAAAACCCAAATTTGATTTTACCCTCCATTTCCCCTTTTCTCCCAAGTTTGATAAACCCTTTGAATATCAAACCCGCAGAATTGCATGCCGTCTTAATTCCATGACTTGATGGTACAATTTCAGATCTCAAGTGTTCGAGCCATGGGCCTTCACATGCAACAATATTGCTGAGTCACTGCCGTATGTGGATCTAGATCCGCCGCAACCATTACCGCTCTCCAAGCCACAAGAACAGAGATATATCAAGAATCAACGGCTCCAATTATTGTTCGAGGGAAACAGCAGTTTAAATTTTCTAGATATTTTTAATTCTAATTTTCTATAATTTTAATCTTAGATAATTTTCTTTTTTGACTGGTGACCCTCTGCGTAGGGTCGTTCAAGCCATCTGTTGATGACTTCAAGATCGCTTAATCGATCTGCTTCTTGCCCACTGTCAAAAAAAAAAAAAAAGTGCAACTCCATACCTTCAGGCTTCATCTAATTGGAATAATATTAGATTAAAAGTCAATTCATAAATCTCTCGGTTCATCCCTATAAATTTTTTTTTAGGATAAAATCAATGTAACTTTTATATCTCTTTATTAATTTAACATGATAACATACAATTACAATCAGTGATTGGGGCCTTGGGGGTATAATTTGGATGAAGTTGTGGCAGATTTTATAATTATTATAAATTTAATGATATACTCTTTTTTTTTAAAAAAAAAGAAAGAAACAATAGTAGTCAGTGACAAAAACAATTGCATTTATCATCTTCGATTTCCTTTGCTCACTCTTTTTCTTTGGCTTCTCCACCTACTATTTTATATGACCTCTCGATTTATCAGACAATGTTTTGTTTGATATTTTGAATTCCTTATTTTTTTCACAAAATATTAATTGAAAAACAATGGGCAATGTTGTACAATCTAGATAAAGTAATGATATGTTTTATAATCATTATACATTTTAAGGATAAACTAAAAATAGATTAAATTGCATTGCCTAATAAATACCAACAACATCCAAAAAGAAAAGAAAAGAAAAATGAAATAATAATTTTAATAAGGCCCAATGGCATTTTTGTAATTAAATGAAAAACATTGAGTAATTTTTAAAATTACTATTCATAGGACAACTCTCTTTTATATAGTTAAAGATAAATTCATACTTATTAATAATGACTTAATGAGTATAAAAATATTTTACAAAATTGATTAAAAAGTTGTTATTTTATAGAGCCTTTAACTTTTTTTTTTAAAAAAAAGGGGCATATACAAATATGTCCATATTTTTAGTTTTTTTCCCCCAAAGTGTCCACCAAATTATCGATATTAGTTAAATGTCCAGCAGCTTCCCCCCTCCTTTCCTCTATATCTTACTCTTTTATTTTCTTCCTTCCTTCCAATTCTCTTCCATCTTACGATTATTTTTTAAAACCAATTTTTTTTTTAAAATTTCACCGACGTCGATGTCGTTGAAGTTGTTGAGGCCGGCGTCTCAAGGGATAAAGTGAACCATTTTGAAGAATCTATCAACAACCACAAAGATTGAACCCTAGCTTACGCTTTTGTGTTTTAGGTAATCCAATGACAAAGTCAATAAAAATGTCTTCCTAATGGGTTGTAGGGATAGACAGAGATTGATAAAGACCAAGTGAGTTCAACCTAGCCTTGGCGTTAGCACACACAACATAACCTTTCATAAAACGCAACACATAATTAGACATTTTAATGCCAAAAATAACGTTATTTCAAACCAGCCATGGTTTTCTGAGACCACCATATCCCCTAGATTGATGGACTTCAAAGGTTCAAAATCCAAAAATGGAAGAAGATGGAATATACACAACTTTCAAGCCTTGAACGAATGCCCATTATCAAGGAAAATGGAATCCACTTAACCCTTTAAAAGACACTTAGCATAGATATCCACGAAGAAAGGATCTTTAGGATACAATTCCTTAATAAAAGTAAATCTAAGTATTTGATCATCACAATTAGTTAAACGTATATGCATTATAAAACATCCACGACCATATCGTCTTTTCCTTTCTTGTGTTGAACCACATAAAGAAACGCGTCTCCATAAACTCCCCCAACAGACATGGTGTTAGTTGAGATGTGAATGCCTCTTAAGGTACATCAATACTTCATGGATCGAGTGTATGATGAACTCTTTTGGCCAAAGATAGGGCTGACATGTCTTGAGAACCCGAATGAGGTCATAGAATTTCTTATCATAAGTTGGGTAGTTTGATTTGTCTTTGTTTGTTCCATAGGGTAGCTCAAACGACAAATCGAGAACAATTCATAAACAAGTGGAGGAGTATGATAGCAAGAATCTAGGCATGACTTCTAAGAATATTGAGGAAAAGGTGCGTGCGTGTTCCATTCGATGGACCAATCATAAGAGCACGCGCTAGAAAGATTAAGGGGGCGACTCAAGGCTTACTCATGAAGTTAGGAGCAGTGGTTGACTCTTCTTCTCCAACACCACCATGGTTTTTTTTACATCGATCACTCATTGGCTAGGATGATAGTTGTCGATCTAACCTACTAGCAGGGGATGTTGCATGATTATCTTGTTATTTTTCATTTGTAAGACATTCCATTTCTAATTTTGTAGTAATATACTGAATGTAATTGGTGTATTATCAAATCAGTTCTTATTTTTATTTATGAGTTAAAATAGGAAATGAGTCTATTTAAATTCATATTTGCATTTCTTTTTGGACAGATTGAATTTAGAAAGAAAAGCTTAGCTTTAGTCCAAAGGTTTATAAAATTTTCTAGAGCTTTTGTTTTCTTGTCCTTCATAGTTCTCTCACAATCAGGTCACTCTCTTCACTCATCGAGTTATTTCTTTTTCTTTGAAAAGGTACATATATAGATATGATGGTTAAACCAAAATACAAAAGATATGACCATACAAAGGGTCCTATGTAGAAAAAGAGGGAAACGTATACCTGAAAGCTTTCCTCTATACTCACTACCAACCCCTCTATTTGGTATCAACCCCACCGATAATAACAGCTCCATTAGCCCCAACATAATCTCAAGAAACAATCACGGACCGTCGGACTCTGACATTCCCAACTAACCCTTCGTCTCATGCTAGCCACGAGTGATTTGCACTTCCACTTCGTGGATATCCTGGACCGACAGCTAGTTATAATATGTGTTGCACAAACATTTGGTTCGAAAGGATCATTACAAAACATAAGCCTGTTTATATACATCCAAGTGAATTAAACAAACGCTTCAAAAGCCATTAACTTCACCTGGAAAAGCTGGGTTTTCTGAATCCTCTTCGGCTCTCTAGCAAACCATAAAAGCCAATCTTCAATTGTAGGGCCGGACCTGAGGTTTTGAAGGCCTGAGGCGGGATTTCAAAATGGAGCCTTTACTATATATAAAAAAATTCCAATTGAAATCAAACAAGTAAGCAACAACTATGACAGTTAATTCAATTGAATTGAAATAAAAAAGCAAGGATGACAACAAACAAAATTTCGATTCAAAATTCAGTGATGATTTTTGCAATTGAAATCAAACAACAAGTAGAAACGACCTATGATAGCTAATTCAATTGAACTCAAACAACAACAAGTCAACCGTTAGCAAACAATTTTTTTTTGTACAGACAACAAACAAAATTGAAATCAACCCAAGTTGGGAGGTGGCCAGCAGGGCGGCGACCAAACCGCCGGTGGCACATCAATTGAAAGGGAGCGGGACGATGAACGGAAGGGGGGGGGGGAGAAGGACATGATGGTCGCCCATCACCCATACCCGAATCGAGCAATCCCATGGGATACTTGTGACTTGAGCCATCGGAGAAGAAGACAATTTACAGCCAGGAAAAAGATTCGAGGGTTATTGAGAGGAGATTATTGAGGGTTGGATAGCAGATTTGGATCCGGAGAGGCATAAATTTTGGGGCTAGGGTTTCAGATTGGGGGACGAAGGAAGCCAAAAATCGTCGTCGGTGGACTGTGGTTGCATCGGTAGACACGGAAGAGGGTGAGGATGGTGGTCGGCAACGGCTCGACGGTGGGACTGAAGCCAGATTTGGATCGATGGGTTTTGTGAAATTGGCGTGATTGTGGGCGTACCTGCTGATTTTTTTTTATTTGTTTTTTACTTCTTCCGTTCACTCGTTCAGTTCAGGCCTCAGGGGTATAGCTTGCATTTTTTTTAATATATACATATACAAACATGCAGACAATGGGCCCTCTATTGGATGTGGGCTTGAGGCGATGGCCTATTGGGCCTCGCCTCAGGTCCGAGCCTGTTCAATTGTGTCATGTCGACAGAAGATGTCAACCCAATTGAAGACAAGCTGCTGGACCTCAACACTCTTTGGACAATTAAACCAAAGATGGTTATCACTCTCCTCGCCCAATCCGCATAACATACATTCAACTGCATCATCTCCTTTCCAACGCTTCACCCTTCGACCCATGTGAAGATGGCCCGAGCAGTTAACCAGACAATAAAGGCCCATTTGCAGCATTGCAATCTTCCCCAAATCATCTCACCCTCGACACTAACGCCATTCTTCTCCCGGAGTAGCTCATAAAGCTTTGCACAAGATAGCCTACCTCCGGTCTTGAGGAATGGCTCCAAATTGGGCATTTGCAACTCCATCATGGCTGAGAGCTTCCTTCATCTCCTCTTTTATGGCGAGAATAGATTTACATATCCACGTATCATTCACCTTTTGGTTAAGCTCCCATACATCACTACCCTGAAGAAGGTTATGATTGCACTAGTCGAGCCAAATCCTAAGCCTCGCCAAAGCAATGTCCCCCAACAGCTTTGATTGAATGCTTTTATTCCACGCAATCAGTTCTCTAATTTCAAACCCTCCCTCACAATAAGGGTTTGTGACTGTAGGATTCTAGAATTGATGTAAAGTCCTCCTTGAAGGTTTCCATTCATTGATAAACATATATATAGGTTACAAAGGTATTGGGCCTTTTGGGTCTTTGGGCCCACTATACAATATAAAACCTATGTAATATATCAAACCCTCGCAGTAGAAACTGGAGACTGGACCGAAAATCAATGAACAACTGTCGAGGTAAACCCTTGGTGAATATATTAGCGTACTAATAGGAGGACGGGACATGTAGAACGCGGACATGTCCAATGGCAACCTTGTCCCGAACGAAGTGAAGATCGAGCTCAATGTGCTTCGTGCGTTGCTGTTGGACTGGGTTGCTAGCCAGATAGATGGTGGAGACGTTGTCAGTGTAGACCAGAGTGGCTTTCTGAAGAGGGCAACGGAGCTCAAAAAGGAGATTGCAGAGCCAAGAGCACTCAGAGACAACGTTGGCAACACCCTTGTATTCGGCCTCAGTGCTGGAGCGAGACACGACAGACTGACGCTTGGCTGACCACGACACAAGGGTGTCATTGAGGAAGACACAGTAACCAGATGTGGAGCGACGTGTGTCAGGATAACCACCCCAATCCGCATCAGTGTAAGCAACAAGGTCAAACTGAGATGAAGGAGTGATTGTGGTGCCTAGCTCGAGGGTGCTGCTGATGTACCGAATGATCCGCTTCAAGGCCTGAAATTGGGGTTCCTTGGGGGCATGCATGAACAAGCAGATCTACTGAACGACGTAACTGATATCAGGCCTGGTGAAGGTGAGATACTGAAGAGCACCAGTGAGGCTCCTGTACAATGTCGGATCATCAACCAAAGGACCAGAATGAGCACTGAGCTTGTTGGATGTATCGACAGGGGTGGCGACAGGATTATAGTTGACCTTCTTAGCCCGAGCAACAATCTCAACAACATACTTACTCTGTGAGAGAAACAGACCAGACGCATGACGCTGAACAACAACTCCCAAGAAGTAAGACAACTGACCCAGATCAGACATGGCGAACTCTGCACTCAACTGCAAAATAATCGACATCCGAAGAGCATCAGAAGAGGCGGTGAGAATGATGTCATCGACATATAGTAACAGGAAGGCCATGTCTGAGCCTCTACAATAGATAAACAGAGACGTATCCGAACAGCTGCTAATGAAACCTAAGCGTAGGAGATGCGAAGCAAAGCGCTGGAACCAAGCCCGTGGAGCCTGTTTCAGACCATACAAAGAGTGCTTCAGGAGACAGACGTGCTTGGGACGATCAGCATCAGCAAACCCCAGCGGTTGAAACATGTAGACTGTCTCATTTAGATGGCCATGCAGAAAAGCATTCTTGACATCCAACTGATGAATGGCCCAGTTGCGCGACAATGTTAAACTCAATACCACTCGAATAGTGGTAGGCTTGACCACGGGGCTGAATGTCTCATCATAATCAATACCGGCCTGCTGAGATCGACCGTTGACCACAAGACGGGCTTTGTAGCGCTCCAACGTCCCATCAGAGCGGAACTTGTGACGGAAGAGCCACATACAACGGATGACGTTTGCCTAAGGAGGGCGAGGGACAAGAACCCAAGTGTCATTCTTCGTAAGGGCCCTGTATTCGTCGAGCATAGAGGCCTGCCAATTTGAGTCGAGGAGGGCTGTTTTGTGGGAGGTGGGAATGGGGGAAAGGGAGGTCGGGGTGGAGGCAGGGGGTGATTGGGAGTCGGGAAGGACGGAGGCAGGGGGTGGAGGCGGCGGGGAATGCTATGGGCGCAGCAAGCCCGCAGCTTATTGATTGGTCACGACCGCGACATGATGATGCGGCCATTGCCAGTAGGTTGGGCTAGGGGTTGGGTTTGGGTTTTTGATGGGCTGCGGCCGCGGCATAACGTCTTGGGGAGGGGAGGGCTTGTCGTATGTATGGTTTTGGAAGGTGGGACGATGTGTGGTGGTCATGGAGATGATCTGACGGGGTCGGAAGACACCGGAGACGTTGTGGGTGTGTGGTCTGGTGGTAGGGGGTGGTGGTGGTGGTGGAGGGGGAGAGGCAGGAGCACCGGGAGAGCTCTAGGGAAGAAGAAAGTGAGGGAACGAAGACTCTGACTCGGATTGAGACACATGAGGTATGGAAGAGGGGAGAGGAAGAGGAGAAAAGGGAAAGCGAGACTCATCAAACGTTACATGATGTGACACAATAAGCTTATGGGTCTTGACATCGAGGCAAAGGTAACGGCGATGATCAGACGGATAGCCTAGGAAGACACATGGAGTGGAGCGCGGGTGAAGCTTGTGTGAGGCTGTGGAGGACTGGTTTGGGAAACACAAGCACCCGAATGTGCGAAGGTGATCATACCTAAGCATGGTGTAATAAAGTGCCTGAGCTGGCGAGCGATGGTGTAGAGTAGTGGATGGGAGAATGTTTAGGAGATAACATGTGGTGAATAAGGCGTGAGGCCAATAGGGAAGGGGGATAGATGCGTGGAAGAGGAGAGAGCGCATCATGTTGGTAATGGTTCTGATGATTCGTTCAGCCTTACCATTCTGCTGAGAAGTATAGGGCCAAGACAAGCGATAGGAGAACCCATTTGTGGAAAATAAAGAGTGAAAGTCTTTGTTGTCAAATTCACGGCTATTGTCACATTGGAAACATTTGATGGATGTGTGAAACTGTGTTTTGATGTAGGCATGAAATTTGGCAAAGACAGGAAACACTTGGGACTTGAAATGCAACGGGAAGACCCATAATAAATGAGTGTAATCATCAAGAAATAAGAGGTAGTACTTGTGGCCCTTCTTGCTAGGCACAGGAGAGGTCCAAATGTCACTATGAATGATATCAAAGGGAGCAAGGGTAGAGGTCAAAGACCGTTGGAACGGCAGTCTGGCATGTTTGCCTAGTTGGCAGGAAGAGCATAAACCAAAGCGTGGGTCTTTAGGATAGGTGACAAGACTCTGGGAACGGAGGACATCTAGAATGGCAGCACTTGGATGGCCCAGGCGTGCATGCCACATGCTGGACGACGATGCCGATGGGGCGATCGGGCACGACTGACTGGACGCATGAGGTGGTGTGACAGAGTAGAGCTCCCCAGTGCTGTTACATCTCATGCGAGTAACCCCCATAGTAAGATCGTTCGCAGAGAAACCATAGGGATCAAACGCAAGGGAAACGTTGTTGTCAGTAGTGAACCGACGGACATAGATAAGGTTTTTGACAATCTTTGGGGAAATGAGGACATTGTTGAGGTGTAGTTGGTGGGTTGGGGTCTGTAATTTGGCGTGGACAATTCCCGAAGTAGCAAGACGACCACCATTTCCGACGATAATAGAGTGTGCAGGGCCCTTAAAGAAAATAGATGAGAGGTTACCTGAGGAGTTCGTCATGTGGGAGGTGGCACCAGTGTCCATGTACCAAGAAGAGTCTGAAGATGTCGGCTGCATAGAGGAGAAGGCGTGATGCCCATCCGGCGGAACATAGCCTTGATTAGACGATGTCAGATAGGCCTGAGGTCACAGGGCAGGAGAGCCGGAGTGTAGCCAATGAGGGTTGAAGCAAGGCACCGGGGACCATCAAGGGGCGATGGTCGAAGGAGGAGGGCCGCGAGTCCTCGTATGCCGCGGCCGCTGCAGATGTCGATACCGCGACCGTAGCAGATGAGGTCGGACATTTTTTTTTCCAGAAGGAAACGAGAGCGAGAGACTACCAGCGAGAGCGAGAGAGCCGCTCGAGAGCGAGGGGGAGGCCGGTCGGCAGCGGTGAGGGGCCGGTGAGGCAAGGAGAGAGAGAGAGAGAGAGCGGCGGCGAGGAGACGACGTCGGCGACGGTAACAGGAGGGGTGGGGCGGGAGGATCAAATTAGGGTTCCGTGAGGAAGAAAAGGCTGTGATACCATGTAGGATTCTAGAATTGATGTAAAGTCTTTCTTGAGGGTTTCCATTCATTGATAAACATATATATATATATATATGTGTGTGTGTGTGTGTGTGTGTGTGTGTGTGTGTGTGTGTGTGTGTGTGTGTGTGTGTGTGTGTGTGTGTGTGTGTGTGTGTGTGTGTGTGTGTGTGTGTGTGTGTGTGTGTGTGTGTGTGTGTGTGTGTGTGTGTGTGTGTGTGTGTGTGTGTGTGTGTGTGTGTGTGTGTGTTACGAAGGTATTGAGTCTTGTGGGCCTTTGGGCCCACTATACAATATAAGACCTATGTAATCTATCAGTGACCTTCTTCCACGCGACAAGATGTTTTCTCCCTTCTATTGTCCCATTCCATAGAAATTGCTTACACAAACCATCTATTTTCATGCAAGTCCCCATTTTGGCAAAATTATGACCTGGCTCCAGAATGTTACAATGCCACCTCATACAGATTTTATGAGTTGTATCCTTCCAGCATAAGAAAGTTTTCTGGACGCCCAAGACTTCATGAGTGAACTCATTTTATCAATTAGAGGCTCACACTCATGGATTGTTATTTTCTTCGAGTGTAATGAGATACCGAGGCATCTGATCGGTTGTATCCCATTAACGAAGCCAAGCTGATGTGTAATATCAACCAAAGTTTTAGAGGAAACACCGGTCAGAAAAACAACACTATTGTCACAATTCCCCCTAAGGTCAGAAGCAGCAAAGAACGAGTCCAGACAATCCTTAATAATGAGAATAGAATCCATATCCGCATGACAAAAAATTAGGACATCATCTGCAAAGGCCAAATGCACAATCTTCGGGCCTTTTCACTTCAGGTGGTATTTGAACAAGGGGTTATGAGCCGCTTCATGAAGTATCCTACTTAACATCTCCATACAGAGCACAAACAAGTACGAAGACAAGGGATCACCCTCTCTCAATCCACGCATTCCAAGAAAGAATCCTTCCGGCGATCCATTTATTAGAATAAAAAAGGGTGAAGGGCTAACACATTCCATAGT
Organism: Persicaria tinctoria; assembly: GCA_037127255.1. Lineage (NCBI taxonomy): Eukaryota > Viridiplantae > Streptophyta > Magnoliopsida > Caryophyllales > Polygonaceae > Persicaria > Persicaria tinctoria. The sequence goes on along the minus strand of JBANSL010000019.1, from coordinate 20,430,891 downwards.
CAGCTTTACAAGCTTACCGAGATACTTGAAGTATTCAAGAGCAGACTTGATAAAGTTCCAGCTCAGATAATCGTAGGCTTTCTACAGATCGACCTTAATGGTACATCTCGGAGAGACCCTCTTAGTTTCGTATCCGTTCACAATCTCAAGGGCGACCGCACAATTGTGGGCTATAGAGAGCCCATAAATGAAGGCACCTTGGCAATCCGAAATGATTCCACTCATGTCTACTTTAATCTTCCCAATAGTGAGCTTCGTGACAACCTTCATCACCGTATTGCAACATGATATTGGACGCAAGTCCTTCCTCCTGCAGTCACAATTTCAATCCTCGTTACAATTATGATTCAAGGAATCAAGGGTGAGCCAATCTCCGTTGCATATTCATAAGGACACAAGTGCAAGATTGGACCTTCCTTCAAACGAGACTTAATCATCACGTATCAAGATTTATGAAGATTATGGCTAGTGGAGATTGTCATGTTAATGCTGAAATTGTAACTAGTAAAATTAGGGCTTAATAGGAGTAAGTTAAAAATATCGTTGGTATCTTGTTTCTAGATTATGAATATGTGTAATTATTAAATCATTGTTTGAGTTGATCGATGTTGTTCTGGGGATTCTTGATCTCGAATCTATCCTTGTTGATTTTCATCCCTTAGCTTATAATTTATTTTGTATCAATGCTAGGATTTAGCATAAATTTATTATGCTATGTGTGTTTATTGTGACCGACCTGGAACATCATGCCAATCTTTTTTCTCCTCGAATTAGAGAAAGAAAAAAGAGTGAGTTACTCGCTATATTTATTTTGATGTGGAGGTTGATTCACACATCTAAAAACATAAGGGGTAACTCAAAAGAAAGGAATCAATTAAGAATGAATGAGAACACACAATTTGGTCCCCTCCTCCCTCAAACCCCATAATCCATTTGAATGAACACACACATAAAAGACAATATGACGAACCCACCACCATCGCCACTAACAATCTAGTCATCCACCCATTGGTGATTTTGAAAAGCCACGCCCACTTTTCATCTCATCATTGTCAATTCAACTCAATTAGTATCATTCATCCGATCATCTTTGGTCGTGTATTCTACTATGATAACTTCGAGATTTACTGATTTAGTGTCACGTCGAACAACCTCGAAAAGACGCGATTGGAGGGTGGATGAGCAGGTCTGACTCCACCAAAACTTTGACCTTTTTAAAAAAAAAGTATATTATAAGTATAACATATTATGTTTGCAATGAATATTATTGTGTTATTTGGTTAGCAAATTCATCGATGATAATAGAAAATAGAAAGAATAACACATAGGTCTAATACTTCCAAGGGGATTAGCCGAGGAAATCCTCCATATACATACTCCAGACAATGATACACTAGGTATACTATATTGGTGGCATAATAGACATGGTTCATTGTGGCCAACGCCATAAAATTGATTATCAAAATAGCTACAATAGAGCCAACCAAGTTTGATTGGGTCTGGAAAACTGACACCTATCCCAAAATTAAGAATTTCTTGTGAAAACAGGGAAACAATGGACTACCAACCAAGGCGAGGCTCTCACAAAAAGGGATGGGCGTTCCTCTTCAATGCACCTTTTGTGATTGCCCATTTCATTTTTTTTCAATGCTCTTATACTATCCACATCATGAGTACAACCAACACCAATTTAACCCAATAATCAGAAACTTGGAAATCCTAAACATATAGGTGACCTAATGGGGGAATGGAGAACCATTGTAGAAAAAGAGGACAAATAGCTCCTAAGAGTAGTATAATGGAATATCCGATATTTTGGAAATAAATTTATCTTTGAATAGTTACAAATCCCAAACCCCCCAGAATATTAGACAATTTGGACTGACAATGCGTGGTAGAAAAAAAAAGTACCAAGAGAAGATAGAGGAAACCCCACACCGACCCATCATACTCCAGAGAAGAAGAACAAGGGAAAAAACAAGCTGACAAAAGCCAAGACAAGGCTTTACAAACTTAAACTTCGATGAATCTGTGAGCGGATTAAGTGAAAGTACTTTTAACTTTATTAGTAAAAATTGTATAGGTGAAAGTATCTATATATGGCATAGAAAATGTGGAAATCAAGCTGTTGAAAAAACTAAAGCAATTTGCCTTATAAAAGGGATAAAGGTTGCAAATGACCTATGATTATAACATTTTGAAATAAAGAGAAACAATCTTAAAATGATCAATTCACTTAAAAACACCTGGAAGTGCCCTTAGATATTAAGATGACCATCTTAGACTCCCTTTATCACCTACAATCATTTCAAACAGTGATCATCAATCTTGTATTTTGTGAAGGCAATAACGCAATGTGGTGGCAGATAAGGTTGCAAATCTTAGGCACCGTGTCATATGAACTCAAATCTACTAGACCTCATCCGTCAGAATGCTCTCGGATTGATACCAAACAAATCCATTTCCTATTAAAAAAATTATTGTGTTATTTGGAGATTTTTTTTTCTCCTTAATTTGGAGATATTTTATTATGTTTAATAGAAGTCATGTAGACAAGATGTCGTAGGATTTATCCTTGACGTCAACCGAATCCTTTCCCTATAAAAAAAAGTCATGTAGACAAATCTATTTCTCCGATCCGTATTTTTTTTAAACAAGACGATAATTCGGGAAGGGTCAACTGCAGTTAAACCATCACCTTCGAGCGTTCTTTTAGACGAGATCGTCAATCTCGAAGGATCTTCAATCTGAGTTGTTAGATGCCAA